>OX459032.1:25563415-26995915 GCA_949775025.1 Tricholauxania praeusta
TATAATATAATATAATATAATATAATATAATATAATATAATATAATATAATATAATATAATATAATATAATATAATATAATATAATATAATATAATATAATATAATATAATATAATATAATATAATATAATATAATATAATAAAAATATATATTAAAAATAATACAAATCTTTCAGCATTCAATGGACACATTGCACATGCAAACTACTGCTGGCGATAGCACAAGAGTTGACGTGTCCTGAGGTCGTTTTAGCGAAGAAAGCGGGATTATTTTGTGGTGCGGTGGCCATAGCTACGGACTATGACTGTTGGTGCGTGAGTTGTGAATCCTTTAGTATTCAAGATGTGCTTAAAACTTTTGGGAACAATGTGCAGAAGGTTAAGCATTTGTTGATAAAAGCTGTGGAAATACCGCTAAAGAAGATTAGACCGCAGAAATATTTGTGGCAAGGGTGAGTGTTAAGTAAAGTTAAGCTAAATAGTAGTTTTTGATTATTAGTCCAAAAACTAACAAAACAGGACAATATCGCGAAGCAAAAAGTATACAAATGTAAAATTTACCGCCTTTCTATACTTCGCTTTTTTATCAAAATGTTTAATACACCGAAATATACTTATGGAAATATGAAAATATAGTTTTTATTGACACATTTTGATAAAAAATGCGAAGTATAGAAAGGCGGTAAATTTTACATTTGGATAAAGAGTAGTTGACAAATGCTATCAAAGTTAAGTTCAAAATTGTGTTTTGTGCATGTCATGTGCAGGTCAAATATTGTCTGCCTGACATTCATGTAAAGCCTTTAGCCTAAAAAATTAAAATTGTAATTTTTTAAGAAGTTAAACCTATTTCAAATTGATTGTTTTTGGACCGGAAAATTGTCTTTTTTTTTGGATTTTAACTGCGAGGGTTGCATGAAATTTAAATTATTCAAATTCAATGTTTGTACACTGATGAAAAAATGCATCATTATGCAATCATTTTTGTCTTTTAAGCTTTTACATTTTTCATTCAATATATATTTTTGCCATTTCAGAAATGTGTCAGCGACAATACTATGTGAGAAGCTTTTTAATGAATTTTATTCCTTTGTGGATTCTTTATTAAAATTAAGAAAAATTGTAGATTTTTATACCTATTCCATTCCAACACAATTATAAATAATTTGTTGAAAATTTGTACCATTTTGATATATCGTATACATATGAATAAATTGCAATAAAATATTAAATTTTTCCTTTTGTGAAATATAAGAAAATCCCGTTATTTAATTTCGATCTAACGACGTATTGATATAAATCCAAATGTTAAGTTTTGCACTTTTTGCGCATAATCAAGGATATTTTTAAACTTAAACTCTACATGAAATGAATGTTATGTTGGTAAGAAACAGCTTTAGATATAGGTAAGACACAGCCCTATTTATAAATATATTTTACTTACATTAATTTAAAAGATTTTACTGATAGAGTTGCATTAAAAACCGAGAATTTTGCAACTATTTGCTTTCGTCTTATGATTTAAAAATGAGCTCAAACTTAACTTTGTGTGTTATTTATACAGAAAAGTAGTCTCAGATTTATGAAAACAGTAATTTTAATCGTTTTATATCCCGTGAAAATAACGTAAATGCTTTTACTATTCTACATAAAAGTGTGCTAATAATTGTCTCAATTTAAATAAATGAGTGTTTGTGTCCTTTTCTAAGTTAAATATCATGCTTTCCTCAAGCTATTTTATTTCCAACACCCCGCTTTTATCTCTTTCCAAAATCAAGGATTTAGTAGTTGTTTTTGAATCAAAGTTGACGTTTCGTTCTTACTTTGACTATATAATCCCTAAAGCTTATTCTATGCTAGCCTTTATACGTCGTAATAGCTTGGCATTTAAGGATCCGTACACTCTTAAAACCTTGTTTAGTAGTCTTGTTAGATCTAAGTTAAGCCCAATTTCCATGTGATCTTATCTTATCTTATTTTATCAAATATCAGGGAGGACATCACATGCTATTAAGAAAGCAAATGTATGCTATTCACTCTCGCATTCTCCAAGCGCGTTAGGTTCTGTTCGCATGCGTTTTCTTTCTTACAAAAACTTGATTTGATATCCCTAATATGGGATAAAATAACATAAGATAAAATCACATGGAAATTGGGCTTTAGAGTATGCGGCTATTATTTGGAATCCTTATTTTGAATTGCATATAGTACGAATTGAAAAGGTTCAAAAATCTTTCACTAAGTTACAATTCGCGCTGTCTGTTAGATGGAATATTTTATCACTTTTAATGGTTTATGATATTGTTTCTGGTCATGTTAATTGTCCTATGTTATTGGCCATAATTCCATTCAATGTCCCTTCTAGAACTTTAAGACACTGTGAAATTTTTCGTCTTGATATTCATCGTACGCTTTATGCTACTAATGCTCCTATACCTAGAGTTTTGAAATTATTCAATGAATTAAATTCTATTGTTAATTTTGATTTTTCTAATTCAAAAAGTGTTTTAAAGTCGTTGCTTAGTAAAATTTTGTAATTTTATGTATTTACGTGCACATTATTGTTCTTGTTTTTTTGTTACTAATTTAAATTTCGATGTCATATTTTGGTTTATCCAGTTCAAATATTATAATATAATATTACCTGTTGATTAAAGTTTACACAATTTAAATGGCTTTTAATAAGACAAATATGTTACAACTCTTACCGGTTACGACAGAGCCAAAAAACGATAAACGTACATCAGCATCGCACAGGTCAACACTGGTAGATGCCAACTGACCGGCACCCAACATAGCATGATCAAATAAGCTCTCTGCCAGGTTAAAACGTTCTGAACCGAATTCCTGATGATATCCACTGGGAAATTCATAGTGTACAGTGGAAATTTGCGAAGTAACACGCTCATCATAGGGATTCTCCAGCACTTGCAAGATATTCAATTGAAAATTTAACAGTAAGGCTAAGTTTTTGTATTGTGAAACGTGGATGTCAATTCACTGGTGTCAATTCGATGCCTTGTTTTTCTAAATGCTGACGGCACTGCAGTGAAAGATAATCGCCTCCAAGCGGTGATTTCACTAGTGCCTGTGATAATACATAGCCTTCGAACACAGAAACTGCTGACTTATGCGTAGCACCACTGTCAACCACCAAAGCAGTTGAACGTCCACTGGCGTGAGCTCTGTAAGTTTTTCGCGATTGTTACGCACATTCCACGAGGCTTCCGAAAATAGAATAGGATTTCGGTTCGGTTTGTGTTACTTTGGCATATGTGTAGTTAATAACTTTCTCAAAGAGCTCCCAGTTATCGATCATGCCATCTTTAATGTACATTTGTATTTCCATGTGAGGCCGAGGCACATTCACGTATGTGGTATCCACGAAATATTTCCGAGCATCTGCATCTAGAAGTAGATTTTATATTAGAGTTTTATTATAGAGTTTATTTTCATGTAATTTTTTTTTTTGAAAACTGTCAAACTTGACACTACAAAAAATTGTAGCGCAACTATGAAAATGACTGTCAAATTTATAACATGTAATCAACTTTAATAAAAAAGTTCAACTTTTTGAACTTTCTGATCTCCGAAATCACGGAGAATATTACTTACTTACTTACTTAGATGGCCATAACAACCCGTTGTCAGGTTACGGCCGACCTCATTAGCTCTCGCCAGGCGCCTCTGTTTTGCGCGCGCCTTCTCCAATCGTTAATGCCAAGCGCGGTTAGGGCTTCCTCAGCTTGGTCTATCCACCGGAGGCATGGTCTCCCTCTTCGTAGTTGACCGGGGACCTTCCCTTCGAATACCTTTTTCGCTGGAGCTTCTTTATCCATACGATGGACATGACCCAGCCAGCGTAGTCGCTGTATTGTTATACGCTTAACTATGTCAATGTCGGCGTAGTGCTCATACAGCTCGTGGTTCATTCGAATGCGATAGTCGTCGCCAACTCGAACAGGACCAAAGATTTTGCGGAGAACTTTCCTCTCGAACACCCCAAGAGCGGCTGCGTCTGTTGTCGAAACCACCCATGCCTCAGCGCCATAAAGAAGCACAGGTAGAATGAGTGTCTTGTAGAGTGTTAGCTTTGTCGATCGAGAGAGAGCTCTGCAACGTAATTGCTTACTGAGACCGTAGTAGCACCTATTAGCAATTGTTATTCTCCGCTTAATCTCTAGACTGACATCATTGTTGCTGGTTACGGCAGTGCCAAGGTAGATGAATTCCTTGACAACTTCTAATTTACAGTTGCCCGCTGTAACATGAGAGTATAGATCCCGTGCTCTCTTGTTGTTGTTAGTAGACATCATGTATTTCGTCTTGCCCTCGTTTACCGTCAAACCCACTTTGGCTGATTCCTTTTCAATAGCAGTGAAAGCAGCAGTAACATCTCTCTTACTCCGACCGATAATATCAATATCATCAGCGTACGCAAGGAGCTGAACACCTTTGAAGAAAATGGTGCCATTATGATGCACACCGGCTTTTCGTACGATCCCCTCCATAATGAAATTGAAGAGATCGCACGAGAGCGGGTCGCCTTGTCTGAAACCTCGCTCGGTATTAAAAGTTCCGGAGAGGTCATTCCCTACCTTGACGGAGCTAAACGTATTGCTCAACGTCATCCTGCAGAGCCTTATCAACTTTGCAGGTATACCGAACTCAGACATTGTTGCGTATAGGCAATCCCGCACTGGGCTATTGAACGCAGCTTTATAATCGACGAAGAGATGATGAGTGTCGATTTGATAATCATGGGTTTTCTCCAGGATTTGGCGTAGTGTAAAAATCTGGTCTATGGTGGACTTACCAGGTCTAAAGCCACACTGATAGGACCCGATCAGCGTTTCTGTATACGGCTTCAATCTTTCACACAATACGCTCGAGAGGATCTTATATGCGATGGAAATAAGACTGATACCCCTGTAGTTGGCGCAGATTGTCGGGTCTCCTTTCTTTATTACAGGACAAAGCACGCTGAGATTCCAATCGTCGGGCATGCTTTCCGCTAGCCATATTTTGCTGATGAGTTGATGCATGCACCTTATCAATTCATCGCCACCAGCTTTAAACAACTCAGCTGGCAGGCCGTCAGCACCCGCTGCTTTGTTGTTTTTGAGTCGCTGGATAGCAACTCGAACCTCTTCATGGCTAGGTGATGGCACTTCCACTGCGTTATCATCGATTGGTGGTATCGTACTGCATTCTCTCTGGGCGGAATTGGTGGGATCATCGCCCGTAAGCAAGTTGGAGAAATGCTGCCTCCATAACCTCAGTACACTCTGTGTATCTGTAACCAGATTTCCATTTTCGTCTCTACAAGTGGATGCTCCGGGCTTGAAACCTTGAGTTAGATGCTTAACTTGTTGATAGAATTTTCGTGCATCCTTCTTGCCCTGGTACACCTCAAGTTTCTCACGCTCACGCTTTCCTGCTCCCTTTTTTTTACATCTAAAAATGCGCCTCTCTTCCTTCCTCTTTTCGCGGTAGAATATTACATGCTATAAAAAATAGCAAATGTGTGCCTATTCACTCTCGCATTCTCTAAGCGCGTTAGGTTATGCTCGCATGCTTTTTCTTTCTTACAAAAATTTAATAAGATAAGTTCAAGAAAAATCACATGGAAATTGGGCTTTAAGGTAACGATATCTACTTTATCTATTTTTCAAATTAGGTTTTTTTATTGAATTTTCAGTTTTTCTTTAATAACTTGAAAACTATCGAAGACATCGCACAATTCGTAACATTTTTTAAATCAGCATTGTCAAATTAATGAAAATTGATACCAATTTTGAAAAAAAAGTCTCAATCATATCAAACCTTTGTATGGGCGGTAGGCGTGTACGTGGACCGATTTTTTTT
This sequence comes from Tricholauxania praeusta, assembly GCA_949775025.1. Taxonomy (NCBI): domain Eukaryota; kingdom Metazoa; phylum Arthropoda; class Insecta; order Diptera; family Lauxaniidae; genus Tricholauxania; species Tricholauxania praeusta. The sequence goes on from OX459032.1 coordinate 25,569,284, forward strand.
CATATTCATAAGTTTTTGTTGACTTAACCTAAAAAATATCTAAAATATAAAATATCTATCCAAAATTTAAAGACTCTGGGGCTATTCTTACTGTTTATGGCCACCGTTTTTTGGTTTTTCTCTAATAACTTTAAAACTATAAGAGATATTGAAAAATTTATAACATTTTTAAAATCAGCATTGCCAAGTCAATAAAAATTGATACCAATTTTGAAAAAAAGTCACAACCACATCCCACCTTTGTATGAGAGGTAGGCGTGTCCTTGAACCGATTTTTTTAAAAATCACCAATTTTTGTTCTCTTTACCTTAAAAACATCTGTACCAAATTTCAAGAGTCTAGCGCAATTATTACTATTTATCATAGGTGGGCACAAGTTCTTCTGCAAGTTCTAACGAGAGCGTAATTGAGAGTAACGGGAGAGGATTTGTGTATACGTATACAAATGTGAGCGCACAACAACGATTCAATTCTACTTCAGCGGAGTAGAACTTCATATGGTTGTTGTACCACTACATGGAAACAAAATGTGCATGCATGTTAGTGCCCACCATTGCTATTTATGGCCGCCGTTCCATACAAATCCATCCACTGTGTGACGTAGAAATTCCGAACTATTACACCGACATATTTCGCATTCACACAACTAAAAGACTACTCTACGCTAGCGCTCGATTTCGGTGTGTCTGAATAGCGTGAATATTGCAACTAAGGGTGTTCAAACCGTCAAATTATTCATCAAATTGTTTGTCAAACAATTTGACAGCTCAGCGTACACATGATCAAATTTTTCGTCAAATTTTAGTTTTCTTCTATTCACCGAAGAGAAAACATCGTGATGGCGGACAAATAATTATGTTTATGAAAGTAGATATGTTGATGAAATAGGAATTTAATTTTACATAACTTAATACTCAATGTCATTTTGAAGACCATATAACAATCCGTTATTTTTATGTCCACTATACCAATTAAAAAAAGAGATAAAATTGTACATACTAACTAAAACGTTTCCAATATTCGAAATAATTATAACTTAATTGGTTCAGTCGTTGATTAAGTATAAAATTTATTTTAATTAAAATTTACATCCTCTGATATTGTCAACATCGACTCTAGCGATATTTAAAAAAAAAAAAACAATAAAAACACCCTTCTAGTATGTAAAATAAATAAGAGCCACATAGCATTTCCTCATGCGCACGATGTTCACTCGTTGAAATCTTTTTTCAAGTGACAAAAATGTACCAAAGATGTACCAAAATATAATTCTTTGCTTACACATCAAAAAACTACTCCGAAATCATAAGCCGACGCTCAAACTTGGTGTGTGTAAATTGCATATATGCATCACTGCTTTCTGAGGCGTACACATGATCAAACAACTTATCAAATTATTTGTCAAACAATTTGACCAACAAAAAAATATATATAGTTTGATGCGAATTCAAAGATATGAACGCTCATCAAATTGTTAGTCAAATTGTTTGATGAAAAACAAAGAAATCTGTTTTTCTGCTTGTTTGACAAACAATTTGACCAACAATTTAATGGTGTGTACGCTCGTCAAATTTTCTATTACATATTTCACAGTTGAAAAAAGATATCAACGAGTGCACATCGTGCGGATAATGAAATGGTTGGCGGCTCTTATTCATTTTGCATATTGGAAGGGTCTTTTACTGTTATGTTTTTAAATGTGGCTAGAGGAGTCGATGTTGATTATATTAATTTCAATTTTATTTGTAATTTCATTGTTTATTAGAATAAATTTCTTTTGTATACAACAGAGTTGGCAAACGAGAATATAAAATAAAGCTAATAATTAAGTAAATAAAGAACTTACATAAATACTAACAAAATATAGATAACATATGTGAACTGATTTTTTAAGAAATAAAATTAAATAATTAATAGATTTATGTTTATTGAAGGGAAGGGAATACAAGAATTAGAAAAGAGTAAACAGAATACATAATTAGATGATACAATATATAAAAAATAAGAAAAGCTGCTCATTTATTTAGAAAAATATTCGTAAACGGAAAGTCTTAATATTCTTATCCCAATAATGGTCTTATAGTGATTGAGGGGTGTAAATTTTAAATAAAATTAATTTTATACTTAAGCCCATTTTCCATGTGATCTTATCTTATCCCATATCAGGGATATCAAATCAAATTTTTGTAAGAAAGAAAAGCATGCGAACAGAACCTAATGCGCTTGGAGAATGCGAGAGTGAATAGCGTACATTTGCTATCTTAATAGCATATGATATTCTCCCTGATATTTGATAAGATCACATGAAAATTGTGGTTTAAGTAGCGACGGAACCAATTCAATTATAATTGTTTCGATTATTGGAAACGTTTTACTTTGCATGTAAAATTTTATCTCTTTGTTTATTTACGTAAAATTAAATTCCTATTTCATCAACATATTTACTTTTAAGCCTAATTTCCATGTGATCATTCTTGAGCTTATCTTATCAAATATAAGGGAGGACATCACTTGCAAATGTATGCTATTCACTCTCGCATTCTCCAAGCGCATTAGGTTCGGTTCGCATGCTTCTTCTTCCTTACAAAAATTTGTTTTGATATCCCTGATATGGGATCAAGAAAGATAAGATGGAAATTAGGATTTATGAACATAATGATTTGTCCGACATCACGATGTTTTCTTTCTTTGGCCGGAACAAAACTGAAATTTGACGAAAAATTTGACCATGTGTACGCTGAGCTGTCAAATCGTTTGACAAACATTTTGATGAAATATTTGACGGTTTGAACCCCCTTTTTCGATTAATTATTTCAGCAGCTGTTTCAAGTTATCGATAAGTTTAGTCACATTCATAACAAGAAATTTACTAATTGCAGAATACGTCATGCTTTCGTAAATTTCGCTTGTCGCTCATCAACAAAATATAGCTACATCCATCCACAGTTTTAACTTATTTCAAAATAACATATAAAAGTTACATGAAACTCAGAAAAGCTGAGGACAAGGAACCTCTGCTGGAATTCTTCAACGATAGTAATCAAGACGGCGCACAATCGAAATTTATAAACAAAAATTATTCAGTGTTGAGAACTTTTCCAAAGCAACGTTTTTATATTCGGGATATATTTGAAAATCTTAACAAAAACAAATCATCTGTAAACTACAGAAAAATGTCTTACGTTGGAACAAGCAGTAGTGGTAGCGTCGGTGGTGCCGCAGCATTAGCAGCTCAAAACTTGCATCTGCCACCTTTGCGTAGCATTGATGATTTTGCTTTGGGTTCGGCTCGCTTTCAGTTGCCTAATATGCGGGACTTAGAAAAATGGGGCAACCGCGTGGTGAAGAACCTGTTATATTACCAGACAAATTATTTTCTTTTGCTTATAGGCATATACGGATTAATGGCGGTACTTCACCCCCTCAAAATCATAAGCGGTCTGCTGGTACAGGCAATGCTAATTGCAATTTTCTTACATTTCTTCCGTGAAAAGGATGGTTCTAAAGCCAGCTTTATAGCCAGTCGCATAAAAGCAGCTAAAGGAGTCAATCAGGTGAATCTACAGCAAAAATGGTACTTCCTGACTGGATCACTGCTTCTCGGATTTCTGTTGCTATACTGGTTTGATGCCATTTTGCTGTCTAGTTTTACATTGCTGCTTCCGATATCAAGTAGGTTTGATTTTTAGTATATGTTTAAACGTAACTACGACAAGGGCTTTTGTGGGAACGCAATAATTGTGAAATATATTTTTATTTGTTGATTGAGCCAATTGTTTTTAAACCCTGTTACTAAAAAAAAAATGTGCAGCAGATATGAAAGAGTACAACTATATGTACATATACATTTCTGTGGGCATTTGACAAAACAACCTCTTTCAATTAACGGTAAAAATTCAATACAGCATAAGCTCTTTGCTTCAACGCAGGACTTACGTTATATTGAATTAATCCTAGAAATAAATAGGTTGTTTTGTCAAATGTCGACATATGTTTTATTTATCAGGGTATTGCGTCGATCTAGTTTTAGTTGTAGGCATTTATAGTCATGTGTTCAAATCAAAACATTGCTAGATAGTAACTTATTTAACTTCAGCCAAGATCAAATTGTATACATGAAACTTTAAAAATTATGGTAAAAAGAAACATAACTAAAGGCGAAGTGATTGCCTTCCACAAACCGGTATAAAAAGCAATAAAACTTGTGTAGTACTTAAAGGCTGTATATTCATTACGTAGAACGTCAGTTACTATAAACCATTTTGGCATAGGTTACGCACAGGGTAGCCAAGTCGCCGCTTTTGACGTGGCCATGCCGTTAATTGGATGTCAAAGCCGAAGGCCTTGTAGGAATTGAAAAATTTCGGAAAAAGAAGTTAACTGGAGAATTTCTGTAACATGTAATTAAATATTTTTTTAACGAGCAACAAAAAATCCGTTACCGAAAAAAAATTTAATATTGTAACATTTGCGACTTAAAAAAAAGTTAAATTTTTTCCCAAAATATTTATTTATTTATTAAAATTAGTCAAAAATACAATTTTAAAAACTAATATAAAAATACGACTCGGCTATATAAAAAGTGTTGAATTATTAATTAAGTGATTATATTAAATGGGATATACTACATTGCTTTATGAATTTTTCAAAAATAACTAGGTTTTTAAGAGTATAGTGCTTAAGTAGCTGGCACGGATCGATTTTTCCGAATATATGGTTTCTAGATGAGTTTAAAAACGGACAGTGAAGTAAAAGATGGTCTGTAGTGGCTGGACCCTGGCAAAACTGGCATGGCAGCGCACCGCTGCTTTGTAGTAGATGGGCATGGGAAAATCTTGTGTGACCCATACGTAGTCTGACAAAAAATGTTGTCTGAGAACGGGAAGAGGAAGCCGGGAAGCATGGCTTGGAGCCGTCCATGTTGAATTGGTTATAACGATGCGTCATGTTTTCCCAAGCTGATTTTTTGTCCATTTCGAGTCTTAGATGCAATAACCTTAGCGTATCTTTTTTTTCGTCCGTTCTATAAATGAGTAGAGGGGCTTTGCGAGCCTCGTTTGCGATTTTGTCTGCATACTCATTTCCTTTGATGCCAACATGACCTGGAATCCACATTATTTTTATTTTATTAGGTGATTTGATACAAATATTCCTAATATCGGATATAATGTCACTATTGTAGTTGATGTTTTCCAAACCTTCTACAACTGATTTACTGTCAGTGTATATAACGAATTTACCTTTGTTTTTGAAAGCAAAATCGGTGGCCAGTTTTACTGCTAAGGCTTCTGCAGTAAATACCGAACAGTGGTGTGAAAGCAGGCCTGTGGCTATAGTGCGTTCATCGTGAGACACCACAGCGAATGAAGTGATATACTCTGATTTAGATCCATCCGTGTATAAAAACTGCCAATTATTGTTGGTGAAGTTGTAATGAACGTCGTAGAAGATTTGGCGGAATGATTTTGCATCAGTTTTGAATTTCGGAAACGCATCAAAGTCAAGTATGAGCGACGAGGAATTCAAATGCCATGGTGGTTCGCTATAACATTTCGTAAGTTTCGGTTTTAAATTTGTATCTAAAGAGATCGCAAATACAATACAGTGTCGAATGGCAGACTTAGTGCGATATGAGCGCTTGTGGTTAAAGGCGTTGACTACATCTTTTGATAAAATAGAGTCACAAGAGTTGAATAACTTTGGAATAAGCTTGAATGTCATCGAACACGTCCTCTCAGAGATAGATGGGAGGCCAGCTTTAGCTAGTATGCATTTAATTGGTGATGTGGGAAATGCGTTGATGCTTCGACGTACGGCTGTGTGGTAAGAAGCGTTTAGAAGCTTTATATTTGAGTTTGCACACCATCCATAAATCGGCAGAGCATAGTTAATTTTCGATAGGATAAGAGACCTAGTTATATCGATTAATGTTGAAATATGAATTAAACAGTGCTTAGATGATAAATACTTTACAATGTTTAGTCTGGTAGCTAGACTCTTTTTAATATACATACAATGTGGTCTAAAAGTAAATCTAGTGTCAAAAAATACATCTAATATTTTTATAGAATCAACTGCATTAATATTTACATTATTGAAGCTTAAACCAGGGCAAGAGCAGTTTTTTTTCTTACATACAGTGGCTCACAGTGAAAATGAGCCACCTGTGAACAAAAACTTTGAAGTCCAATAAAATCAAAGAAATTAATTAATGTACCGAAATTTCTTATTAATTATAATAGTACATGTTATTCAAATAATAAATACAAAAAAAAAGTTCATTAATTCATTTGCAGTCTTCGCAAAAATAGACATTAGGCAAAATAAGATAAAAATACATGTCACAGTGAAAATGAGCCACTTTAAAAAATTTTAAATAAAGTATAGGGAAATCTGTTCCTAATGTTTTGTTGGAAATCATTTCTGACGAATGACTGATTTTATGTGACTTGGAGTAGATTTCACTAGCTTTTTGGTGTATTCTAGACTTATTTTCCCCATTTCTCCAAAAGGGTTAATTTCAAGTTTTCTTTATTGGAAATCTGATGATTTCGAAATTCAATTTCTAGTTTTTGCCATAAATTTTCAATAATATTCAATTCAAGTGATTGGATAGGGTGTTCCGATTACTCTGGGACAATGCTACAGCAGCCATCCTCTTACATTTCCAACAGTATGTTTTCGATCTTTGTTTTGATAAAAATGAAAGTTGTCCTTTATGCCAAGTTTTTCAGCACTTTGTGTGAGATTGTTTTTCAAAATTGATAAACATTGTAATGTTTCCATAACCCATTCTACAAAGTGCAATTTACCAACACCAGCTATCAAATTAGCACCCCAGACCACCACGTGACTGCCACCATTTTTAACTGTCGGACGTAAATACTTAGGATCCATTTCCTGATTGAGTTTTCCCCAAATGTTTGCTCTGTCATCTGGCCCAAAAATTATATATTTGAACGTCATATTCACGGATGAGAGCAAATATAACATTTTTGGGTCTGATGGCAGAGTAAACGTTTGGAATAAACATTTTGCTTAATGTCTATTTTTGTGAAGACTGCAAATGAATTAATGAATTTTTTTTTGTATTTATTATTTGAATAACATGTACTATTATAATCAATAAAAAATTTCGGTACATTAATTAATTTCTTTGATTTTATTGGACTTCAAAGTTTTTGTTCACAGGTGGCTCATTTTCACTGTGAGCCCCTGTATGTGTAATAATTTACATTTATCAAGAGCTAGATTAGCAACCGAGCATTCACTCCATTTTTTGATATCAGACAAAATTTATGAAAAAGTAGCTATGACCGCATTATTGTCCGAAACTTTTGTAAAAATTATTGCATCATCCGCGTAAATGGAGTGCTCAAATTTTTTATATTTTGCAAAAATTTTACTAAGCTCATCAAATGCGATTATGAAAAGAACTACAGATAATGGAGAGCCTTGAGGGACCCCATTATGCAAAGGAAAAGCATTGGAATGTTCGGAGTTGATTCTGACTCGGAATTTACGATTTGTCAAAAAGGTTTTAACGAAGTTAAAGATTTTCAGACCAACTTTCCAATTCGCGAGTTGCTGTAGGACTATATGCACACCAATGCGATCAAAGGCTTTTTCAAAATCTGTAGCCAAAATGGATACATGATTTTTAGTAGAAAGAGCATTTGACACGAAGTGTTCTAGATGTAAGAGGACTTCAGTGGTGCCTTGGCTCCTTTTGAAGGCAACTTGGTTATGGCTAATTAGATTTTTGGAAGAAATAAACCACATCAATCGTCTGGCAATTATTTTTTCGAGAATTTTGCCCATGCAGGGAAGGAGAGATATTGGGCGATAGTTTCCAATTTCGGAGGAAGCTTTATTAGCTTTTAAAATTGGGATGACTGTTGCAGTCTTCCAAGTTTGTGGATAAATACCAGTGTTAAAAATATTATTGTATAATTCTAGGACGTTAATTACAGTATCCTGGGGTAGATTGCGTAACATTGGGTAACAGATTCGGTCGAAACCGGGAGTTTTGCCTTTCGCATTTTGAAGTGTAGAGTGAAATTCCATTAAAGTGAATTTAGATTCTATTTTTTTGGCATGAGATGACGTGTTTCTTGGGGAATAAGGAGTTTGAAGGGTAGATATTTTAGAAGAAATGAAATTAGGGTGAAAGTTTATGTCTTCAGACAAGTAAGAAAAAAAAGAAGCGACGTTATTAGCAATTACAACTGAATCAGTGATAACTGTGTTACCCACGTTAATGGCTTTAACTGAAGAGGATTTATTGTTACCCACAAGCGCTTTAATTTGTCCCCAAATCTTTTTAGGTGTTGAATTATGAGTGATGTTAGAAGTGAGTTGTTGTAGACTAGCTGCCTTAGCGGACTTAACTGCTTTTCTAAATATAGCATTCGACTTTTTAAATGAAATGAGATTATTCGTTGTTCTAAAGCGCTTGAGGGCATGCCAAAAATCTTGTTTTATTTTGCGGAGAGAAGGAAGTTCGCTATTCTACCATGGAATGATGGCTTTAGTGAGAAGAGGTTTTGTTTGTGGGATAGATTTATTGGCAGCTGCACGTATAGCTCGGGTTAATTTAGCAGAGTCACGGTTGATGTTGTTGGAAGAACTATATGATTTAAGATGTAATTCGCAAAATTTTTTGAACTGTGTCCAGTTAGCGATATCTGTTTTAAATTTTATTTGAGGTTTTATAGTATCTATTTTAGTATTAAGAAGAAAATTTGTGACAATAGAAAAGTGGTCGCTGCCATGAAGGTTCCAAAGAGCTTGCCATGAAGATTTAGGAGCAATTTGAGCAGAACAAAATGTGAGGTCCACATGAGTAAAAGTATTATGTGTGGAAAAGTGGGTGGCGGAGCCGTCATTTAATATAATTAAGTTCTGGCAAAAGACAAAGTCTTCAATTATTTTACCTCTAGCGTTGGCAGCTAGTGATCCCCATAAAGGGCTCCAAGAATTAAAATCACCTGTTAAAAAATATGGAGTTGTGACTTGACGAGCACAGGAAAATAATTCCCTACTGGAAAAGTCTTGTTGAGGAGGAATATAGGTGTTGATTATAGTGAAAGAAAATCCGAAGTTGATTTCAATAGCAATTGTGGACAAAGATGAGTTTATAATTCGAAAATTGTGCGGAATATGTTTTTTTACTAGTAATGCAATGCCTTGTTTAGAAGAAATGTTGGAATTCAAATTATGGAAGTAGCCAGAATACTGTTTAGGCGTTATTATATTACTAGAATTAAACGGAAGATGTGTTTCCTGAAGAGAAATTACGTCAGGGTTAAGATCTTTTATAAGTAATTGAAGTTCAGTATAATTATTTAAGTAACCTTTAAGGTTCCACTGCAAAATTTTAAACATTTATGTTCAAAGAAAAAAGAATTGAATAATTTAAATTTAAGCATATGTGCAAAAACATAATAAATTATGTAGTACGAAAATGTTATTTTAAGAAGAAGTAAAAGAGTTCAAGGTTATGAAATTTTAAAATAGTTAAAGTTTGTTTGTTTTTTGTGATTGTTGAGAAAGTATTAGGATTAGAAATCGTCATCAGACATTATTGTTGTGGTATTGTCAGTATGAGAAGAAGACAAAAAATCTTCTTCTATTGCGTTAGATTGAGGAGTAGAGTTTAAGTTATGAGAAGAAGTAGGTGGGGAGAGAAAAGAATTATTTTGTGTGTATGTGAGCAGTGCTGCCACTTTGGATAAAATTTTTGTAGCGAAATTGCGTAGCAAAACGGCGAGCAGCGTAGCAGAAGTCAATAATTGGCTATCGTTTATTGAACAGTAAATCAAACATAAACTTTTTTATAAAACGAAAATATCACATTGAAATTCAGAATGGTGTAACAGTACATAACATAAATGTGATTAACACATAACAATTCACATAAATAAGAATAAATATAATAGTTCATAAACATATTATATAATTCATCTGATTATAATCTATTTAAGGCACCCATACAGTGTCCTTATTTGAGATCATACATTTTGCAGCTATTATAAAATCTATGGTATCTATTTTGTAGGAGTTATTTTTTTTATTTTTTATTGAGATCTGAAATAATTTGCTCTGCAGATGCACTGCTGTGTAGCAAAGCAAGCAATTTTTTGAAAAGTAACTGACATTAGAAATCATGAGAACTTTGTTTAGTTGACAATTCAGCTAGTGCTGATACAGAATTGCCAATAAATTGGAAAATGTGTTTAATTAAAAAATCGCAGGAGAAAAAGTAAAAAAAATTATATGAATAATACAAAATTATATGGAAATGGGAAAGATGTAGCAAAATTGATACATTTGATGAGAGTGGGTAGCAAAGTCGCAAATGTGTTATTTTTTTGCTTAAGTGTAGCAAATTTGCTACGATAGTAGCAAAGTGGCAGCGCTGTATGTGAGTAGTTGTTTACGTTGAGGTTGTTTTTGTGTTGATTTATCGATTGAGTTTGCGGATGGAATTGATGAAGAATTGCTTAAGACAGTGTTAAGAGGAGCAGTTTTATCGATAGAAAGAGAGTTGTGGTTAAGAGCGAGATCATTTTCTGGTTCTCTTTGCACTGGATTAGAAGAGATTTTTTCTGTGTTCTTTTGCTTTAAAGTTTGGTTAGAGGGAGAAGACTTATTAATATTTTTCTTTGTAATTGGGGTAATGTTATGTGACTTTGTTATTGAAGCATTACTGGTGGTTGTGGTGGTAGAGGGGGAAGATGGGCAAAGAGATCTGTGAATGTTTTTGGCTTCGTGCATTGAACATTTTTTTTTGTGTTTTGATTTTTGACACTTCTTTTTGTTGTATGTACTTTGTACATTCTTTTGAGGAGGCTGCATGTTCGGCAGAGCAGTTGGCGCAAGAACTTTGGATGGGAGTGAGATTATTTTAACATTCGAGTGGCCTTACACTCACCTAGTCTGGAATAGTTCGGCTACGAGCGAGACGATATCATCCCTTTGCAGGATAATGACCCTAAGTATATGGCTAAAATTACAATGAAATGGCTTCGAGACCTAAATATTACCAGCTTGGATTGGCCAGCACAGTCACCGCAAATTATACCCATTGAAAATTTGTGGAATATTTTTTAAAAAAAATACCTACGAGTCAAATAACCCCACAAAATCTGGACGAGCTATGGAAGTTCGCCAATGGACAATGGTCCGTGATCAGTACTCAAATACTAGACAAATTGAAAGCGAGTATGCCTAAGAAAATACACTTCACCACTAAAGCCAAAAGCGGCCACATAAAATATTAAAAAGTGATTTAAAATGTTTTTATTACTTTAAGTTACAAAACTGTTCACAAAAGTATAGAAATAACTACCCAAGTTAAACAAAACGTGGAATATTTTAGTTTTGATTTTTTTTAGCTAGAATAAAGAATTTGCAAGTTTTCTGCATACTTTTTTTTTAAAACCTTTTTTACAAAAAAAATACAGCTTTAAAACCAGAAATATGTTTTTTTGTGAACACTTTTGTAAGTCACTGTAAGTTATGAGTAAATAAAATCTAGTTGGCCTCCAAAATTTTTGTCTGCAGCTTAATTTGGTAAATAATTTTCAAGTTATAGGATTATGAACATTTTAAAAATTTAAAAAAAATTCACTATGCATCAAAATCCTAAGGAATCCAAATCAGTTGGCAACATTTTGCGGCTACAGTTATTTTAAAATTATCAGAACCGGAACACCAAAGAAAGTTAACTGTTTTAATCAATTAATTAAAAAATTACAACGTGAAAACATTTTTTCTTAAACTTTCAAACGTTTCATTAAAGTTCGATTCATTTAATAATTCAAAGTTTCTTTCAGATCAGATAAAGTTACATTAAGTTTAGTTTGAAAAAATTTTTTTTTCAACATTTTAAACTATTTTTGAAAATTACAAATATTCTGACTCAAGCAATTATCTTAAAATGTTATAAGAACCCACTTTTTATTACCTACTAAGAGACAGGTGACTAGTATCCTTATGTATGCTTTAAAAATATCTTGTATAATATCTTACATCTTTCTTAGATATTCGAGTTTTTGTTGGTACTCGTTAATAAATATAATTTTTTCTTTATACTCCATTGCAAAGTAATTTCATTATAAAAATTTTCAAATATTAAAAGATTTTCTTTTATTTTTCTTTAAAAATATTTAAAGTAACATTTGTGCACTCATCGCTGCGGTTGAGGAATATACGCAACAAAGTGGCTAACACAATGGAAAATTTTGGACCTTCTACACCAATGGGAGTTTTCTTAGATGCAATGAATATTACTGCTGATAACATATTAAGTTAAACTTTTTTTTGGCATTATAATAACTTGGATATATTGCTTAAGCTTCCATTTAATACTTAATAATTTGTTGACAATGTTTATACATATGTATATGTGTATATTAAAATAAAAAAAAAAAAACAATAATTTAATGTTGCAATAACGAAATTAAATTATTTGCTTATTTTCGCGTCACGTCTCATTAAACAAATTCATCTCTAAAATTTCCATTATAAGGAGCATTATATGTCAAAACAACAGGAGTAAAATCTTAAATTTTATTAACGCGATCCTTATTGGCAGCAGCAGCGTTTTTATTGACTTCGATTTTTACACCAGAACGTGGTTTGAAATCGGGCGAAATCGAAACGAAATTTATTGCGAATAATGTTTGGTCATCGGTCGATAGTCAAAAACGTAACCTGAGATATATTTTTTAAAGATTGATTTTTGAAACCAGAGGACTATAGAACATACGAATTTTATAATATATTAATATTGTATATCCCTATAGCGCCATCTATTGGTAAGTTATTAAAACACAAATGATGTCATAAAAATCTAATTTTTTTTTTAACAAAAACTATGAAACCACATGTACGAAAATCCGTTGAATTGTTGCCGAGTTATAGCGATTGGTACATTGAATTGACGTTAAAACAAAATTGACGTTATAAAAACCAGTTTCTTCTAACAAATACTATAACTCCGCTTTTACCAAAATCCGGAGAATCGTTGCCGAGTTATAGCTATTAGAATATTTAATCTGATTTTAGCGTCATCTATTAATCTATTATTATTTAAGCAAAAATGATGTCATAAAAATTTGAATTTTTTTATGAAAACTATGATACCACATTTACCAAAATCCGTATAATAGTTGCTAAGTAATAGCCATTAGTACATTAAATTTACTTCAGCGCCATCTATTGGTAAAATATTAAAACACGAATGACGTCATAACAAAAAATCTCTTTCTGCTTAAAAGAACCATGACACCACATTTGCCAAAATTCTTTGTTTTGTTGCCGAGATATAGCGATTAGTAAATTGCATTAGCCTATATCGCAAGTAGTTCAAACTATTCAAGCTGCTTATGGCGCCATCTGGTGGCAGTTTTCAGAACTTTAAAGTTTTCCATTCTTTCTCAACTCGTAATCAATAAAATGACGTTTTCCTCATTCAAATCGGTTCATTAGTTTCGAAGTTATTCAAGTTTAAACAAAACTGTTTAACAATTCACCCCTGCTGCTGTTACGAGTGAGCTTCAGTTTTTCATATTGAAAATTTCACAAAACACCAGGAAAACAGATGGAGTCTGCCTCTTGGATGAATGGTTCTTTTACTTATAAAAAATAGAAAAAATCAGACGATTTCAGCGCTGATTTTTTGGAAGGCAGACGTTTTCGAGCGCTTAAGGTGTATTACTGATATAATACACGGTGGGCTTTAACCAAGTTTAAATGACAAGTTGAGTTACAACAAAAACTTGGATGTGGAATTATTTGGGATGTTAATCAAAGTAGAAATGCAACGAAAGGAAAAAAATCCTTAGAGCTTTTTTTTTAATTCCATATTTACTGTTTTTTTTTGTAATATTATTTAGTATAATATGTGTATAACGTACGTATGAAATTTAAAAAACATCCGATTGTGCTCAAATTTTGACAGGTTAAAGAACCTAAAAAGACAGTCTCACAGTCCAAATTTCAGCTCCCTAGATATTCGGGGTCTTGAGTACTGTTATGTCAAATTTCGAAAAAAACCGCAATTTCGCGAAAATAGCCAAATTCAATGTTTGATATCTCTGGGCCTGGTCAACCATTTTCACTACATAGTAGGCGTGTTTTTTTTTGAAGCGGCTATCCGCTTAAAATTTTTTTTTTTTATGAGAAATTAGTCGGCGATGAGTATCGCCGACTAAATGAACTGTCATTCTCATACAAACATTTTTTTTTAGCGGGTAGCCACGTCAAAAAAAACACGCCTAGTATCTCATTTAAAAGCGAATAAATAGATAAACGTAATAAGATCGGTCTTTAGTATTATGAATAAAACTACGATTTAGTATACCATTTTCAAAGCAGTCATATTTTACTAAGCCGTATTTAACTCAATCGGGTCGCAAAAATAAGTCTTAAGGTCTAGAGACTTAAAATTATTTTTTATGTAAAAAAGATGACAACTAAAAAAATTGATGTCCACAACTTTAAATTTAGATTTGAGGGCTTTTAGAACAAATATTTTTAAACCGGACTGAACACGACTATTTTAAGGTCTAAATATGGTTCTTTCTCTAGACCCCGACCACCTAGGAACCTGAAATTTAGACTGTAGTGCTATCTATTAAAGTATTTTGACTTGTCAAAATTTGAAGAAAATCTAATAACTTTTAAATTTCATACGTATGTTATGCATATGTAATATCATTAAAAAAATGTAAATATGGAATTAAAAAAAAAAAGCTCTAAGGATTTCTTATATTTTTCATTATCGACTTTAAATTAAATCCCAAATAATCCCCAAATAAACTTTTTGTTGTAACTCACACTTTTATTAAAAGTTGGTTAAAGCCCACCGTGAGTATGTACATTAGGGCGGATTAAATTGTATGGAGAAACATTTTTTAGTCCGGAAACTCTATTTTTCTGCAAGTTCGTCAAATTTTAAGCAATAAAGTCCACTACACCATATGGCTGCAGTGAATTTCGAGCCCGCGAGTTTTTATTTGAAGTAGTTAAAACTATTCAAACTGCTTGTAGCACCTTCTGCTGTCATTTTTAGAACTTAACAGTTTCTCATTCTCTTTCTCATCTCGTAAGCAATAAAATGATGTTTTTCTCATTCAAATCGGTCTATTAGATTCGGAGTTATTCAAGTTTAAACAAAACTGTTGAACAACTTATCCCTGCTGCTGTTACGAGCGAGCTTCAGTTTTTCATATTAAAAATTTCACAAAACATTAGGCAAACAGAAGGGATGAGTTGTTCAATAGTTTTGTTTAAACTTGAATAACTCCGAAACGAATAGACCAATTTGAATGAGAAAAACGTCATCTTATTGCTTACGAGCTGAGAATGAAAAAGTTTAAAGTTCTCAAAACTGCCACCAGATGGCGCTATAAGCAGTGTGAATAGTTTTAACTACTTCAAATAAAAACTCACGAACTCGAAATTCACTGCAGCCATATGGTATAGTGGACTTTTTTGCTTAAAATTTGACGAACTTTCAGAAAAAAAAGTTTCTGGACCACTTAAAAATTTAATCCGCCCTAATGTACTCATATGGTCAAAATAATAAGTACACCCTCACATAATTAGGTCAATGGCTTGTAGGCAAAAATTTATTTAAATTTATAGAAAAACATTAACTTCTTACAACATATTAAATAAAATAAAAAGGTATAACATTAATAAAAAACAAAAATATCTTTCAGTCTTATCAAAAAAGTAAAAAATGGATTAAAATGACTGGACAAAATAATAAGTACATTCAGTACATTTTAATAAAAAAAAAAATTAACTCGATTTTATCGGCTCTATTTGTTGATATTTAAAGTTCATCATTAGTAGCCGGTATATCAACCATTATTTTGAATAATTTTGTGAACTATTTTTGGCATACTGGAGATAAGCTTACGGCAAGTCTCTACTGGTTTTTCATACCAAGCTTTTTGGACATAACTCCATAATTGCTTCTTATTTTGGAATACTTCCTTTCCTATTCTCTGCTTCAACTCTCGCCAAAGGTTTTCCAAAGGGTTCAAGTTCAGTCGTTGACTTGGCCAGTTAAGCAAGGTCACACTATTGTTTTGACACCAATTCTTCACCAACTTGGAAGTATGCTTAGGATCAATATCCTGCTGAAATGTCCATTTTAGCGACATACTTTCCTCAGCATAGGGCAACATCGTACTTTCCAAAATGTCTTTATAGTGGAATCTGGTCATGCTATCGGAAATTCGATGTATTGGGCTGGCACCGTACCATGAAAAATAACCCCAGACCATAATGTGGCCACCCCCATGCTTTACAGTCTTTTTTGTGAAGCGTACGTGAAATTCTTTACCCTTGGGGCGTCGAACATTTCGGGCGGAGTCATTTCCAAACATATTTATTTTTGACTTATCGCTCCACAAAGTATTACGCTATTTCTTCTCGCCGTCTGGTCCGGACCAATTTGGATGTTTCTTTGCGAATGATAAACGTATCTTCAAATTTTTTTTTCGGAGCATAGAAACTTTTCTCGCTATCCGTCAAGGTAAATTGGTTCGTTGTAATCGTCGACGTACCGTTCGGAACGAGATCACATTGCCGATGTCTGCTAAAATGGCTCTTGAAGATGCGAAATGGTTCTTTTTTGCGACAGTGACAATATGATTATCTATCGTTGTTGAAGAATTTTTTGGTCTTCCGCGGGTTTCAACCACTTTTTTAGCTTTTAAAGCGTTTTGGACGAAAAAATTGACTGATCCATGGCTTCGGCATAAGTACGAAGACTTTGGCCGTAATTTCTGAGTGTCGAAACCATCTGCCTCTCCTCGGCAGTACAATGTTGATTTCTTCCCATCTATGAAATTTTTTTCTTTTTATTTTGCTATAACTAAATATGAAAATGAATAAAATTAACAAACTTGTACGAAAAAGCCGATCAGATTGATGCAAAATTAAAGAAATGATTAATGTACTTATTATTTTGTCCAAGTGAAATAAGCCCTTTAAATGAAAACATACGCGCATAGAAAAATTCGGGGAAATCCCTTCTTCTTTTTCACTTTTAAAGGCATTGCGATATTGAAATTATCAAAATAAAAAAAAATTTTTATACATATTTTCAGTAAAACAAAAAATAATTGAGAACTAATAAGATATCAGGTAGTGTACTTATTATTTTGACAATATGTGTATGTATATGGGGCAAATCGCCAAATCGTACACCATTTTGTTGAGAAAGAAAATGAAAAACTTTAAAGTTCTGAAAACTGCCACCAGATGGCGCTATAAGCAGTTTGAATAGTTTTAACTACTTACTTCAAATATAAATTTGCGGGCTTGAAATTCATTGTAGCCATGAGATGTAGTGTTTTTTTTTTTGCTTAAGACTTGACGAACTTTCAGAAAAATAGAGTTTCCGGACTAAAAAATATTTCTCCATACAATTTAAACCGCCCTTTTCTATAATCTGTTTTTAATGGAATTGACTGTAAAGTTACGTTACACATGCTGAACTGTCATCGTTGAGTTGCAAAAATTGCACTGCATAGGTTCCGATTTTGTGAACAAGTGTTTTACACTAAATAAAGTTTTACCGAGTATAACCCTAGTTAACGTTACGCATTCTTTTCGTGAAAAGTGAAAAGTAATCAAATATATTTTTGAGTCCCTAGGACAAAGTCTTTTAATAAAATTGTTCTTAAGAGGTATGTTGTATTTTAGAATGATATACCCACTCGGCATGAAACGTTTCCGAAAGTTTCAGAAATATTTCGTAACGTTGCAGAAACGCTTCATTTGAAACGTTGCAAATGAAACGTTACAGAAATCTTTCTGATACATTTCAAATGTAATGTTTCGGCTGCAATCATTCTGAAACGTTTCTGAAAGGTTTCAGATGCAACGTTTCCTGAACTTTTTCAACTTTGATTTTCATCATTTCATTTAATTTTTTAATGTATATTTACCGTGACATATTTATAAATTTGGTGTTTTAACATTATTATGCGAAATCAAATTAAAAAAAAAACTCCTGCCCTGGAGTTGAATCTGGTCATTCTGTGTCGCCAGATGCGCTGTTAAACGCAATCAGCCAAACTCATTCTTGTGTATTAACTCACTAAAAGCAAATAATAATTATTTTTCTAACCGTGTCATATTTGAATTGTCATTTTACCCAGATTTGGATGTTTTTGTAAGGTTTGTTAATTTTTTTGCTGGAAGTTTATGTGGTAGCTGCTCGATAATTGGAATTAGAATATTAAAATAACATAAGCTTACTGTAGCAATGACTTTTTCTTTGAAGAATATAGTTATGCAAGTTGTTGTTTAATAGAATTAAAATTAGAGACGAAAGAGTGGTTATACGACTGAATTATGAAGTGCCGAATTCTTTAAAAATTGCAGTTTTACATATGTATTTAACAAAAATGTCACAATTATAAAGTAAATAATTGTTTGTGTAAGATTTCATTGTGTCATACAGTTTACCGCTTGCACTAAATTGCAATGCTCAATGTAACATTATTTGTATCATTTATTTTTGGTAATTGAAAACAATTGTTCGTTGTTGTTATTTTGCGATAAATTTGTTGCAATGGAACCTCCCTTTTTTAGCCATTTTTGATAGAATTCCAATGCAATTTTGAAATCCGATTGCATCGAATTCATCCAAAACTTTTTTCATCACCTACAGGATGCCGCAAATTATGTGAAATATATCATTTCGAATTGGGACTCAAAGTAGTTCAAAAGCAAGATAGATAAAGCTGGACTAACTTAAATAGTTATAGCAACGTGCAGAAGTAAAAAATTTTTCTACAATTTGTTTTTGAAAACTTTTTTCAAAACCACAAATATCCAAAATATATCAGAAATGATCAGAATTCGGTCTCGGTGTCCCAAGTAAGCGTCAGCTTTGTATTATAAATCTGTTTTTTCTTAAAATAAAACACAGTTCACACAAAAGCATTCATAAACAAGCTTAATAAAGTAAAGCAACTTTTGAAATCAGAAGGAACATTAATTTACATCGGTTCATTTAATTGTCAAAGAAAAATCAACCAAAATGAAAAAAATCTTCCTTTCCACCAAACCAAAAATTTTCTACCAAATTTGGGGAAATTTACCAAATGTGGCAGCGCAGGTAAACATTGAATTTTCCTAATAAAATCAAAATAATTTTTTATGATTCGTTATTACTTTTTTGTTTTCATAATTGTATATACAGTCATGTGAAAAATAATAGGGACTTACATGAAAAAAGTTCAAACACTCCTCTGCTCCTGTTTGAAAAAATTGAGATAAAATTTTACATGACATTACTTGCTGGAATATCAATGCCGTAGGTTACTTTTCGCTGAGGAGTATGTCATTTGGCCAATGAAGAAATGGCGCAATATCCTGTGGTCGGATGAGAACAAATTTTACTCTGACTGTGGAACTCAACGTGAGCAGGTAAAAAAGATTACATTTGGTCTCATCCGACCACAGAATATTGCGCCATTTCTTCACTGGCCAAATGACATGCTCCTCAGCAAAAAGCATCCTTTTACTGACGTCCTGTTTGGACAGGAAGGGTACTTTTCTACATCTTTTTGCTTTAAAATTATTATAAATTAGCCTTTTCCGAATGTCCAAGTGCTGACATCCATGGAAAGCTCTTTTTTTACTTCATTAGAACATGCAAAGGGGTTCTGTCTCACAAATCTCAACATAGTCCTCACAAGAATTGGCGGTATTTTTGACTTTGGTCCAGGCGTTTCCTTCTGTGGTGTATATTTTATTGCATTTTCTACCATTCTCTTGGAGCAATTCAACGTTCTGGCTATTTCTCGCTATGAAAATTCGTTATCGTGAAGGTCTTTTATGTCTCTACGAAGCTGGACGCTGCAATGACGTCATCTTCCCATTCTGAATCACTAAATTACATTATTTGGTTATTTTTTCAAATTATAATTTTAGATCATCTCATATGCAATACATTTCTAACTTATAAATGTTTAAAAACTACAAAGCTTCAAAAATATAACTTACTTTATATTCGTGTCCCTATTATTTCGCACAGGCTAAATGGAGCATGTTTGATAGAATCTTTGAATATTAGAAAGTTTTCTTGAATACTGCAAATATTTTGAAAAATATGAATACAAATGATTAAAATTTATTAAATTAAAGCAAAAAAATTTAAAAAAAAAAATTTATTAGTTTTAAAATTCAAGTCAATAACGTGTTGGCCTTTCTTTTGCTTCAATTACGGCCTTGATGCGTCTAGGCATGGACGAATACAAAATTTAAATTTCTTCTTTCTCTATTTCATTTTGCCAGACATGGAGAGTAACATTTTCCATCATTTTAAGTGTTTAAAGCTGTTTTTCTCTAATTTTTTGGTCCATAACATACCAAAAGTTTGCTATTGAATTGAGGTCTGAGCTGTTTCCGAGCCAGGATAAGGACTTTTTCCCTAATTTATCTTTGTGATTTTTCACCTATGGGTTAAGAAAGTAACATAAATTAAAAAAAAATTACTTAAAATGTACAGAGGAATTGCAAAATGCTTGCGATTTTGGCTCAATGACAAGGGGCAGACTTGTCTTGGTATACAACGTCATCGAATTCTGCTAACTGCTCTTCAATAGTCGGCACAACACCTTCATCAATAATTTTTTTATGTTGTTCTCCATTCACTGTTGATCTAAGTAAAATTATGTTACCAACTCCCATTAAAGTTATGCAGCCCCACACTATCAGATATGGGGAATGCTTGAATGCCTCTACTGTAACGCTCCCCATCTTTACGCCTTACCCTGAGAGTCCCATCTGGGCCAAACAAATTAAGCTTAGATTCGTCGGAAAATATGACTCTTTTCCAATCACTTTCGGTCCAGCATTCATGTTTACGGTCCTTATCCTGGCCCGGAAACAGCCCAGATCTCAATCCAATAGAGAACTTTTGGTATATTATGAGCCAAAAAATTAGAGAAAAACAGCTTTCAACACTGAAAATGCTGGAAAATGTTATTTTCCATGTCTGGCAAAATGAAATAGAGAAAGAAGAAATTGAAATTTTCTATTCATCCATGCCTAGACGCATCAAGGCCGTAATTGAAGCAAAAGAAGGGTCAACACGTTATTGACTTGAATTTTAAAACTAATAAATTTTTTTGCTTTAATTTAATAAATTTTAATCATTTGGATCCATATTTTTCAAAGTATTTGTAATATTCAAGAAAATTTTGTTATATTCACAGATTTTATCAAACATGCAAATAATTGCTAAAACCATGTATTTTTTGCTAATATTGAAGTACTATATTTTTTTTCCAAATTAATTTAAAATGTTCTTTTTAAATAATTAAAGAATGTTGTCATTACTTTGAATTTTAATAAAATACTTTGTTGCTTTATATATATTTAATATAAATCTCGTGTTTTTTAATCTGACTCCGATTATATTCAATAAAATCGAGTGGAAACTTTTTTTTTGACGTTGGGTGTATATAAAAATGAATTGCCAATTTGTGTGTGCTCCCGCATCACTTGAGAACGGCTCAGCCGATTTGGCTGATTTTTGTTTTCGTTATACATATTTGTAATTTTTAGGACAAGGTTTGTATGAAAGAAAATTTTGTTTAAGATTCATATTTAGGGTGGTCCTCATACAAAAATTTGTTTAAAATCGCATTTTCTTAAGGATCGCTTCATCGATTCACATGGAATTGACACCACCTGGTACTTATACTCAGAGGCTATTATTAAGATCTATAAATTTTATTTAGGGTGGTCCTCACACAAAAATATTTTTAAAATCGCATTTTCTTAAGGATCGCTTCATCAATTCACATGGAATTAACACCAAGTAGTCTTTATACTCAGAGACCATTATTATGATCTATAAATTTTATTTAGGGTGGTCCTCATACGTATATATTTTTAAAATCGCATTTTCTTAAGGATCGCTTCATCGATTCACATGGAATTAACACCACGTGGTCTTTATACTCAGAGACCATTATTATGTGCTATAAATTTTATTTAGGGTGGTCCTCATACAAAAATATTTTTAAAATCGCATTTTCTTAAGGATCGCTTCATCGATTCACATGAAATTAACACCACGTGGTGTTTATACTCAGAGACCATTATTATGTGCTATAAATTTTATTTAGGGTGGTCCTCATACATATATATTTTTAAAATCGCATTTGCTTGAAGATCTCTTTGTCGATTCACATGGAATTAACACCACGTTGGACTTATACCTGGACGCGCTTATTAAAATATGTTTTTCATATATAGAGTGAATATTTAGGGTGGTCTTCATACAAAAATATTTTTAAAATCGCATTTTCTTAAGGATCGCTTCATCGATTCACATGGAATTAACACCACGTTGGACTTATATCTGGAGACGCTTATTAAAATATGTTTTTTATATATAGAGCGTTTATTTAGGGTGGTCGTCATACATATATATTTTTAAAATCGCATTTGCTTGAAGATTTTAATGTCGATTCACATGGAATTAACACCACGTAGGACTTATACCTGGACGCGCTTATTAAAATATGTTTTTCATATATAGAGTGAATATTTAGGGTGGTCTTTATACAAAAATATTTTTAAAATCGCATTTTCTTAAGGATCGCTTCATCGATTCACATGGAATTAACACCACGTGATTCTTATACCCTAGCCATTATTAAGCCTTATAAATTTTTTTTCGGGTTAATTTGTTTGATTCTGACGGAAAAATATTCGTTAGGCGAATCAGAAATGCGGAATTCGATTCGAGATATTTAAATAGGCAGTTGCAGAACGGCTCTATTCTTTTTTAATTGCCATAAAACAACATAATCGCTTATTTTTTTTTTTTGTTGTAAATGTTATGAAGAAGAGCAGTGCAGAATGTGATTTTTTCTTAATACAAGGCGGAGCCACGCCTTCGACAGGAAAATACGTTTCCACGGTTAAACAAGTGGACTGATATTGATGAAATTTTGTTTGGAGACAGATTGTACCCTAAGAAAAGGTATTAAAGTCTTCAAGTTCTTTAAGGAGGCGTGGCATTGCCCCTAAAGGGAAAAAACGGTATCATGGCCCGTTTTGATGAAATTTGATATGTAGATAGATTGAATCTTGAGTAAAGATATTTGTTTTGAGTGTTTCGCTACGACGCCCCTAACAGGTTAAAACGTTTTACTACTAAGCTAATGAACCGATTTTGATGAAATTTGATACAGAAATAGATTGAACCCTGAGGAAACGTATTTCTTTAAAAGTGGAGGGTGCCACCCCTTCAATAGGAAAATATGTTTTCACAACTTAACTAATGGACCGATTTTGATGAAGTTTGGTATGGAGATAGATTGAAGCTTTTGTTTTTATTTGGTTGGTGCCACGCTCTTAACAGGAAAATATGTGTCCTTAGCTAAACTAATTGACTGATTTTGATTAAATTTGGTATGGAGATATGCGTATTGAATTCTAAGAAGGGATAGATATAGGGATAGGGCAACATTTTAGCATTATTTTTATACCCTACACCGAGGGTACATTGACTTTGTCCTTCTGTTTGTAATACATAGAAGGAGGCGTGGCAGGTATGGAAAAGTATAAATATTCTTGATCAGCGTCACCACCTGAGTTGATTTAGCGATGTCCGTCTGTCTGTCTGTCAGTCTGTTGAAATCAGGTTAACGGGATAGCCAATAAAGCTAATTGAATGAAACTTTCGCTCACAGGTCACTTCTTCTTGCAGGCATCTTTCTATTGAAAATGAACGAAATCGGTTCACGGACACGCCTACCGCCCATACTCTATGTATATTTACCCAGGTCAATTTTGAAAAAAGTTACAGCGATTTTGATCAAAATTGATGATTTGATGCACATGAGAACAAGATTAGGATTAGGCTAGGTTTTTAAGTTTTCAAAACTTCCAACAGGGGCGTGGCACAGCCCTAAATTTTAACCTTTATACCACCATACCTCGTAAGCCGTACAAGATATTGTGATGAAATTTGGTGAAGGGGTACATTCAAATATATCTTGAATTGTGAAAAAAGTGGGCAGAATCGTAAAAGTGGGCGTGGCTCTTTTCAACAGTTAAAAATTTTGATACCATATATCTAAAAGTGGCTCAAACTATTTTCATAAAAATTTAAGACATGATGCCACTGAAAACAGTCATCAACACAAGCTCTACCACTTTACTGAAAAAACCAGTTGAAGGGCGAGGCACAGCCCACAATATTTAAAAATGTTATATTAAGAGAACTAACAACGTAATCGTTATGAAATTTAATTAGGCAGATATACATATGTACTCGCTAGAAGGTATGTTTTTTCAAAAATTTGGTGCAATGTAGCATGTGGGTGTGGCACCTCCCATACAAGCAAAAAACGTTTACTGTTATAGTGTGCTATGGGAGTAACCTTCATATAATTTGGCTTAGAGGTATCGGCTGCTATAGGCTTTGAAATTAAATGAGAATCGACGAGATTGCAGTTGTGGGCATGGCACCTCCTATATAACCATAAAGTAGCGATCACTATATTGATTGAACTATTGCAACAATTGGTATGAAATTTAATTTAGGTGGTTTACTTGCTATAAGGTATGCCTGAATCAAAATTGGGCGAACTAGCACGAGTGGGCGGGCCACTCGCCATACAAGTAAAATACCTTAAGTGGCATATCTTTCGAAATATGTGATCAATCATACTAAAATTTGGTGAAAGAGTGTTGCTTATAAAAAGCTATTTCTGGATAAAAATCGGACCATATCACTGCAGCTCGCAAATAGAAACAGCAGCAGTTTAACTGTTTTGTTAAAACTTGAATTATTCCAAAATTAAAGGACTGATTTGAATGAGAAAAACGTCATTTTGCTGTATATATGTTGAGGAAGAGGATGAAAAACTTTAAAGCTCTGAAAACTTCCACCAGATGGCACTTAAAGCACTTTGAATGGCTTTAACTAATTAAAGCGGCATCTATTGGCAAGACATCAAAACACAAGTGACGTAATAAAAAAATCTGCTTCTTTGTACAAAAGCTATGAGACGAAATATTGCTTGATCAAGATATCCAAAACACAAAACTTACTTGCTGCTTGTTCTTGGTGGCCTGGTGTTGAAAATTTTCTTTTATTGTAAATAAATTGAAACTTCTGAAAACTGCCAATTATTAAGCAGTTTTAATAATTTTCTGCTGTTTTCTTCGGAAATAATGGACTGATTTGAATGAAAGAAACGTTATTTTATTGTAAACTAGCGTTACCCTGTGCGCATTGCTTCACCTCATCCGTGGTGTAGATTCGATGTGCGGCCTGCGTGAAAATTCTATTAAAAAAATACTTTTGTATGAGGACCACCTTGAATAAAAGTTTTGTAGCCTAAGCTATGCCTCTTAACATAAGAGCTACGTGATGTAAATTCGGAGTGAATCGACTAACCTGTCTTCTTGAAAATGATATTTAAAAATATTTTTGTATGAGAGTCACCCTAAATATGCACCCTAAATAAAATTTTTTTAAGCTTATCTGTGCCTCTTAATATAAAAGCCATGTAGTGTAAATTCCAAGAGAATCGATTTTAAATATCATTTTCTCAAAGACTGCTTAATCGATTCTCTTGGAATTTACACCACATGACTTTTATATTAAGAAGCACAGATAAGCTTAAAAAAATTTATTTAGGGTGCATACTTAGGGTGACCGTCACACAAAAATATTTTTAAATATCATTTTCACGAAGACCGAAGAATCGATTTACGCCGAATTTACACTATGTATCACTTATGTTAAGAAGCATGGCTTAGGCTACAAACATTTTATGTAAGGTGGTCCTCACACAAAAATATTTTTTAAATATCATTTTCTCCAAGACCACTAAATCGATTCTCATGAAACTTACACCATATGGCTTTTATGTAAAGAGACACAGATACCCAGCAAACATTCTGACTCTTTTTAGATTCAGATATGAATCATAATTCTGAGCCTATACACTCATTATGAGTTCATAAAAGAGTCAGAAATGTGTGTATTTCCCTTCTTGGAAGGGCACACAAATATGAGTCAAAAATTAGACTCATATAAGAGTCTGAAATATGGAACTATTATGAGTCAGAAAAATAAATGTTGTGAATCTTTTCGGAGGCATATGTGACACATAATTCAAAGTTTTACGAGTCAAAATTTAGACTCATATTAGAGTCTGAAATGTAAAACTATTCTGACCCTAAAATTTCAATTTTTTGACCCTATTCGGAGACATATGTGACTCATAATTTAGAGTTTTACGAGCTTCAAAAAAACCATCTTCCATTAAACAAATAAACAAACTCTTTTCATTTTGATGGACAATATTGTCTATTGTTACATTTTATTAAAATCAGTTCAGTTTATTTTGTCCTAAAGCGTTACAATTGTTTAAATAATTTTCATGTTATTGCTTAAGCAATTTTTTATAAATAGTACAGTAGATATGAGAAAATGAATGAATATGAATATGGATATTATGAAATATTAACAAAATTATACAAGGAAATAGTAGCGTGTTATTTTAAAGAAAGGTGTCAGGGGATACAACGCTGATTTTAAAATATCCGACTGCTGAGGATTATTATCATTAGTTGGAAGCTCGAGATCTTGATTATTATTGGTCTCAATCTTAATTTGAGGCTCGACTTATTGAGTAGAAGTAGCCACATGTGAATGATTGCCGTTCTGTTTATCAGCCACAATACAACTTGAGTGGCTCTGTTCTGGGGCGTAGATTTGGAAAATATTCCATTTTTCTGCTGTTCTGTGTGAGCACTTAAATCCATTGGTGAACCTTGGGGTGTAGTTCTGAATAAATTTTTTCGTTGCAGAGTCAAAACTACGATTACCACCATGTGCTGGTGTACGTGATTTGACTGGAGATATAAATGGGTTATTAGTTATTGGCGATGAGGTACTACTACCAAGACGTGGTGGCGTTTTCCAAAGTCGACAAAATTGATATGAAACAAAAGAAAAACATTAAATTTTGCCCTTAAGAAGTTCACAGTAGTGTAATGTAGGCTTTACCTTTGCCTGATCTTTTTTTATTGGAACAGCCAATGCTTGAATTTTAACCTCTGGGCTTAGAGGATCACAATTGAGGTTCTAAAAAACATCGGGAAAGTGTCATACAAAAAAAATTTTTTTGCTATATGCATTTACTTACTGGTGGATTATTTGCAAAAAATGGTTGTCCTATTTGTGGTGGTACGGCATTAACCACAGAACGAATAACAGGCACGTAAAAACGTTAATTTAATAATTGTTCGATTTTCTTATTTTATTTTTTTTATTTTATTTATTTATCTATCAATGTAATTTGTATCAAAATAATAACAAAATTTAGAAAATATAATTCATAACTAAGAATTCATACAAAATTACAAAAATAAGGCTACATTCTGTTATTCATAAGAATAAGAGACGAATGCAGTCATGCTTAAATATAAACATAATATAAGTAAAATAATTAAGCGTTTAAGCGTGGGGCCTCAAAACCAAGTGCAAAATAGTTAGGAAAAAAAAAGCAAAAATAGTATGTACATATGTAACCAAAAAGAAGAAAAAAAAAAGAAAAGAGCAATACAATAGCATAATGCAACAAAAAACCAACAGGCATAAATAAATTTGTAAATTTAAATAACTTATAAAAATGAAAGCCTTATTACTTAATACATTACTGAAGAAATATATTAAAAATGAGATTATATTAAAACATCAAGAAGTCTATTAACTTCCTGGTACCCTAGATTAAAAAGCCATAATTTCACCTTTTTCAAAAAAGCGATTTGATTGCGTTGACGTCTTATGGATTCAGGAAGTAGATTAAAAAGTCTTGGCGCCACCGATAAATAAAAGCGCAGGTAATGTTGTGAGAAATGACTGGGTATAACTGCCAAATTCATATTATGTGTTCTTAATTCATAGTTCAAGTAATTTATATTGGCAAAATATCCACCTCGTACAAAGAATACTTTCAAAACTTTAAAAAAATAAAGATGTTTCAATGGAAGAATCCTTAAGTTCCGAAATAGGGGAAGACTACTTACAAAACGACCTTTCTTACAGATTATGCGTATGACGTGTTTTTGGGCAGTCAATAACGAAATTATCTTACAGTAGTTTGTGCCACCCCAACATACTATGCCATATTCAATTTTCGAATGGAAAATGCCATAGTAAATGCTTGTTAATAATTTAGATTCGCAGTATTTTCTTAAAAGATAAAGCTGCCTAGTGGCAGCCAATATATATTTCTTTAAGGCAATTGTATGCTCATGCCATCACATTTTCCAATCCACTATCAGGCCAAGATATTTATAAGACTTGACCCAGTCAATTCCAAAGCACTTGTCACCACAAATACGCTTGTCGTTGTAAGTTTCAACTGAAACAGATGAACTACAGGTAGAACTATCAATTAAATATTTACTACAATCAGAACTGAAATATTATGTTCTCGAAACAACGATCCACTCCAGATATATTAAAGTACATCAGTTTTGTTTTGTCGCTTAAAACAAGTTTGTGTGTTGAAAACCAATGCCTTAAAATATTTAGATCAAAATTTATATCTACAGTTAGACTATGAACTGAATCACTTGCGTAAGTACAGGCCATGTCATCCGCGAACGCTAAAACTCTGCTATAAAATTTTTGAGTAAAAATTGAATTTATGTATATCAAAAAAAATATAGGACCAAGGACAGAGCCTTGAGGAACACCTATATTTACATTCAAAGAACTGCTAAATACACTACCAATTTTCACTCTTTGCTTTCTACCTGGAAGATATGACTTAAGCCAGTTAAACATTGAATCCCTAAAACCGCATTTATACAGTTTATCCAAAAGAATTTTGTGATCCACTGTATCAAAGGCCTTCGTAATGTCTACGAAGAGAGCTGCCGAAATTTTTTTTTGATTCAAACCATTGTTGATATTATTACAAAAATTCAGAAGTGCTTCTTCAGTTGACTTACCTTCTCGAAAACCAAATTGGGATTCATTGAAAAATTTATATTTGTTTAAAAAACTTAACATTCTTTTTTTAACAGCTTTCTCGAAAACTTTTGAAAAAACAGGAAGGATCGAAATGGGCCTATAATTATTGAGGTCAGTTTTAACACCCTTTTTAAATAAGGGAATTACCTCAGCTTTTTTTAAATCCTCTGGGAAAACGCCAGCATAAATGCTTCTATTAAATAGGTAACAAAGGACGTCAATAATATTGAAAGCAATTTGTTTAATATAGTTATTAGACATGCTGTTTTCAGTACCTGAATTGGAATTTTTAAGTGACATAATTATTTTGTATAATTCAAAAGAAGAAATAGGCTGAAAAAAAAAACTATCGGAGGATATTTGATCTTTTGATAAGCAATTACAAAAAGAGTCATTGAGGCCATTTTCTGTTACAACAGCACTACCTATTTCCGCGAAAAACTTATTTAAAACATTTGCCTTATCACTCAAAACTGAAATAGTTTCCCCATCTACATTAAAATTGCCTAATTGCTCTTGGCGACAAGTTTTATTTAAAATCTTATTGACAAGTTGCCATTCTTTTTTTATATTTCCCTTTATCTTTGAAAATTCATTTGAATAATAATTATTCTTGGTAGTTACACATTCAGTAATGATTTCTTTACAAAGTTTTTTATAATTCGTTTTTAATATCACATTAGTTGGATACTTAACACATTTCTTGTGAAGCTTTTTCTTTAACTGAATTTTTTTTATTAAGTCTAATGATATCCATGGTTTCAAACGTTTCAACGTCATTGGTTTCCGACGCCCACTTTCGCGAAATCAATGGTATGACCAGGAGTGTCGCGAAGCTACTGCAGTGAAAAACGCCGCCTACAAAAGAACCCTGCAGTCAGCAGCAACGCGAGCCGTGCACGAAAACTACCGGGAAAAGAGAAAGGATGAGAGGCGCCTTTTCAGACGCAAGAAACGAGAGCAGGAAAGGCACGAGCGTGAGAAACTCGAAGTGTTACGGGGCAGGAATGATGCTCGAAAATTTTACCAACAAGTCAAGCGTCTGACCCAAGGTTTCAAGCCCGGAGCATCAACCTGTAAAGATGAACATGGAAATCTGGTTACGGATACGCAGGGTGCACTGAGATTATGGAGGGAACACTTTTCCAAGCTGCTTGCTGGCGATGACTCCACCAATCCCGCCTTTGGAGAAATTAACCCGATGCCACCAATCAACGACGATGGTGTGGAGGTACCACCACCTAGCCATGACGAGGTACGAGTTGTGATCCAACGACTTAAGAACAACAAAGCGGCTGGTGCCGATGGCCTGCCTGCTGAATTGTTCAAAACCGGCGGCGATGAGCTGATAGGGTGTATGCATCAACTCATCTGCAAAATATGGCTAGTAGAAAGCATGCCCGACGATTGGAATCTCAGTGTCCTTTGTCCTGTACTGAAGAAAGGTGACCCGACAATCTGCGCTAACTACCGGGGAATTAGTCTTCTTGCCATCTCTTACAAGGTCCTGTCGACTGTACTGTGTGAAAGACTTAAGCCGTTTGCCAACACACTGATTGGGCCTTATCAGTGCGGCTTTAGACCTGGTAAGTCCACCATAGACCAGATCTTCACACTACGTCAAATCCTGGAAAAAACCCACGAAAAACAGATCGATACCCATCATCTCTTTATCGATTTTAAAGCAGCTTTCGATAGCCCGATACGGGATTGCCTGTATGCCACCATGTCTGAGTTCGGTATACCTGCGAAGCTGGTGCGGCTTTGCAGAATGACGTTGAGCAACACAGCCAGCTCCGTCAGAGTAGGAAGGGACCTCTCCGAACCATTTGATACCGAACGAGGTTTCAGACAGGGCGATCCACTATCCTGCAACCTCTTCAACTTTGTGATGGAAGGGGTGTTGCGAAGAGCCAGTGTACATCGTAATGGCACTATTTTCTACAAAAGTGTCCAGCTCCTTGCATATGCCGATGATATTGATATCATTGGACGTTGTAAGCGAGATGTTACTTCTGCGTTCTCTGCTATCGAAAAAGAGTCAGCGAAAGTGGGTTTGACGGTGAACGAGGGCAAAACAAAGTATATGCTGTCCACAAACAGGGAGACGCGGCGTATTGGATCCTTTGTTACTGCGAACAACTATACTTTCGAAGTTGTCAAGGAATTCACCTATCTTGGCACCGCCGTGAACACTCAAAACGATGTCAGCCTGGAGATAAAGCGAAGACTAACTCTTGCTAATAGGTGTTACTATGGTCTCAGTAAGCAATTGAGTAGTAGAGACCTCTCTCGCCCGACAAAACTGACACTCTACAAGACGCTCATCTTACCCGTGCTACTTTACGGCGCAGAAGCATGGGTTGTGTCGCAGACTGATGCAGCCACGCTTGGGGTGTTTGAGAGAAAAATTCTTCGCAAAATCTTCGGTCCTGTTCACGTCGGCGACGACTACCGTATTCGAATAAACCACGAACTGTACGAGCTCTACGCTGACATTGACATAGTCAAGCGCATCACTATTCAACGTCTGCGCTGGCTGGGACATGTTGTGCGTATGGACGAAGAAGCTCCGGCGAAAAAGGTGTTTGATGCGGAAGCCGCTGGGCGACGACGAAGAGGAAGACCATGCCTCCGATGGAAAGACCAAGCCGAGGAAACCCTATCCACGCTTGGTGTGAATGATTGGAGAAGGCGTGCGCAAAGCATAGGCGCCTGGAGAGAGCTTTTGAGGTCGGCCGTAACCCGGTAACGGGATGTTATGGCCACCCAAGTAAGTAAGTAAGTTACACATTCAGTAATGATTTCTTTACAAAGTTTTTTATAATTCGTTTTTAATATCACATTAGTTGGATACTTAACACATTTCTTGTGAAGCTTTTTCTTTATCTGAATTTTTTTTATTAAGTCTAATGATATCCATGGTTTCAAACGTTTCAACTTGAAATTTTTATTTGGTATCTTTGTGCAAAAGTTAACATGACGCAATAATATATCATTAAATAAGCTAAACGCTATTGATGGATCTGGTTCATCATATACATTTTCCCAATGTTCACATAAAAGAAGATTATTTAGAGCACTAAAATCAGTTTTTATAGTTAAAGAATCACAAGGAATGTGTTCGTTTCTTGAGTTCATAACATTTTCAAAATAAAGGCTTGTCATGCAGTGGTCAGAAATTTCAAAGCTAGCTACAGAACTACTTACTGAAACGTTACTCGAACGACCTAGTCTCAAAAAAATGTGGTCAATGCAAGTCGAAGATGTTTCAGTAATTCTGGTAGCTTCATTAATACATGACTCTAACCCAAAAGAGGACAGAAGCATCAAATATTTATCGGTAAAATCCGAATCAACTAATAAATTTAAATTCTTGTCACCAAGTAATACAATATTGTCAGATCTATTTTCTGACAACAATGAATGTAAACCATTTAAAAAAGAATCATTACCTACGGTATTGTGAAACTTATAAATGCAATAAAAAGTATATAATTTGTTTTCTATAGAGCATTTGGTTTTTAAGACATCCGCACTGCAAAGTTTAGAAGAATCACAAATACAATTGTAATTATCCCGATAAAAAACTGCTACACCACCAGATGCGTATTTATTATTGCAGTTAGCAAAAAACTTATACCCAGGTAAGGCAAAAAGAGAAACTTCTTCATCAAAAATCCAGATCTCCGCTAAAAAGATGAAATCAGGCTTATTTACGAAAGAATCAAGATGCAAAACTAAATTATCGAAATTTTTTCTTAGATTCCTAATGTTTTGATTTATAATATAAAAACTATTTGGAATGGCTAGAATGGAAGAAATTCTGTCAAACATAACATTTTTGCAGCGCGTAAAAATAAAATTTGAATAATTGATTCGAGAATCCTTTTCAGCATTGTTCATCTTTTTACTAAATCAAAAGTAAAAAAACAAACAATTTGAAGCTAAATGATTTTGGATAGATCCTCGAGTGAATCAATTATAATAATATAGTCATTTTCCTTTTTACGCATTAAAATTCTTCCACTTGCACCAATCCAAAGGAATTTATAATTTCTCTCCTTCTTTATTTTGCGACATGAATTAAAAAGGTTTCTTCTGTCACTAGAAAGACTTTCATTAATATATATAAAGCTATTTCTTTGAGCATTACCAAAAATTTTTGTGGAAAAATTCTTTCTATTTTTGTATTTTTCCTTTAATATTTTTTGCTTAGTAAGGCGAGATACAAATTTAACACAGAGAACATCCAGTGTCTTGTTCGGCTCAGAACTGCTGGCTTTTTTAATTTTCTTTACGTAGCAGTCATCAATTTGCTCCTCAGAAATGTTTGTATTTAAAGTTTGGTTTAAATTTTAAACCATCACCAAATATTTTAAGCGCGCAATCAAGAGCGTTGTTTTGGCTGAGATCAGGTATGCCAACAATCTCAATACATTTCTCATTCTTTTGTTGTTTTAGAAATTTTATTTCATTTTGCAGGTGATTGACCTTCTCAATTAGAACGCTTTTTTCCTCTTGTAAAGAAGTATGTGAGCATATTTGCCTGCATATTCTTTATTGCGACGAGCTCGTTAAAAACTAAGTCCAACGTTATCATTTGCTCACCCGCATAAAGAGCTGCATTATTTTCGGCTACTCTTACTTGCTGTCTCTGTTGCTCTGGGTGTAGTTGATGATTTTGTTGTTGTTGAGTTGCATTATTGTTCGCATTATCAGGATTTTGATCTGGCAATGTCGCAAGAGAAGTAGGAGTATTGCAATTTTTTTCACTACTAACAGCTCTATTTTCTCTGAGCGGGAATTCTGGTGCTGGAGAAATTGGTGGTGAGCGAAGTGTCGAGACGGACGTTCGTCTTGTGCTCAAGCATTTATTTCACTTGAACTTTGCACCATTCAATTGCATATATTTTATGTCACTTTCTTTTAATTTAACACAACTGCAATGGTAAAATTCATTGCAAATTATGCATTGAATTTTTGCTTGATTTCGCTCAACTTTTTGGTTGCATAAACAAGGCATGTTCAAATAGTTTATAAAATTTTTATATCGATTTTGTTTTGTGATTTTCCGATTAAAACGCAGCACTCAGTCGAAAAACGTTTTGACCCCACGACAAACGAAACTCAACTCGATTCTTAAATTAATTCCACACGCGATACAACACAATACATATATTTCTTTTTAAAATTTTTTTTTATTTATTAGTTTATTTATTTAAATAAATTGCTACTATAGTAGTAACAGTTTCAATTCAAATTTCGTTTCAGAATTTATGAAACAAATCAGAGTCAGAAAAGAGTCATAGTGTCAGCGTGTTTGAAGTTCAGAATTAATGAAACATAACGGAGTCAGACGTAGCTCTTAGCTTAGGCTGCAAAACTTTTATTTAGGGTTTCCCTAATTCAAAAATATTTTTAAATATCATTTTCCCAAAGACCGCTTAATGGATTCTCATGAAATTTACATTACGTGGTTTTTATATTAAGAGGCACTGCTTAGGTTGTAAAAATTTTATTTTGGGTGCATACTAAGGGTAGGGCTACCAGATGGCATACTAAAGTAGCAAAAGTGCTACTTTTGCAAGGCTTTGCTACTTTGCTTCTTTTCACTTGAAATGTACTACTTTTGGTTGAAATGCGCTACTTTTCACTACTTTCGAAGTTACGACCTTTTTTTCGATAAACAAAATTTTACAAAAAATGTTTTATGGAAACAATGTAAATTTCACGCAGAGCGCACATCGAATCTACACCACGGATGAGGTGAGGCGATGCGCATAGGGTAATGCTAGTTTAGTAATAAATATGTATTTTTACATACATTTTTTGTTTGTTTTATATTTAGTTATTTTAATATAAATTCGAGCTGATTCTTTTTTTTTTCTTAATTTAAACCTGCAAGTTCATAAACAAAATTGATTCTGTCTGTTGTTCGAAATAGTCCAGGAACCCTTGTAGTGACATTTCACCTTGCATCTCGAGTCGATAATATTCTTTGCCTTAGTATTATATTTTTGATGATCTCAATGGTGCTGAGAATGTACAAAGCGGTTGCCGATATCTTGGTGACTAAGAAAAAATAAGAAAAATATTAGTTAAGGCGTTATCTTTGGCTAGACCGAAACTCACATACCCTACAATGCATTGAAAATACCTTTTGAATAAATGTTAAAAAGACGTTGAAGAGATTGAATAAGTAGAAAAAAAAAAAAGTAAAATGTAAAAAGGTTGAAACTGAACATTTCATAAACAGCTCACTGCATTGTATATATTGTAGGCTGTGCTACTCAACGAGTTTTGCAAGTAAACTGACTTAACTTGTATGGATGACTGCTTTCAGTGGCATCATCTCTAAAATTTTTATGAAAATTATTGATCCCAATTTCGAGTTAAACGGAATCAAAATGTTCAATTGTTGAAAAGCGCTACGCCCACTTTTCCAATTTCGCCAACTTTTGGTACAATTTAAGATATATCTGATCTGTATCCGATTACCAAATTTAAATCACAATATCTTACATGCCCACTCGGCATGAAACGTTTCCGAAAGTTTCAGAAATATTTCGCAACGTTTCGTAACGTTGCAGAAACGCTTCATCAGAATTCTGCTACAGAAATCTTTCTGATACATTTCAAATGTAATGTTTCGGTTGCAATCATTCTGAAGCGTTTCTGAAAGGTTTCAGATGCAACGTTTCCTGAACTTTTTCAACTTTGATTTTCATCATTTCATTAAATTTTTTAATGAATATTGACCGTGATGTATTTATAAATTTGGTGTTTTAACATTATTATGCGAACTCAAATTAAAAAAAAAAAAAAATTCGAAGAACTTTTCCTGCCCTGGAGTTGAACCTAGTCTTTTCGGGTCGCTAGATGCGCTCCTTAACACAATCAGTCAAACTCATTCTTGTGTATTTACGCATGAAAAGCAAATAATAATAATATTTCTAACCGTGTCCTATTTGAATTGTCATTTTATCAGAGTTCCCAGATTTGGATGTTTTTGTAATGCTTGTTAATTTTTTTTTTGCTGGAAAATTATGTGGTAGCTGCTCGATAATTGGAATTAGAATATTAAAATAACATAATCTTACTGTAGCAATGACTTTTTATTTATTTATAAAACAGTTTTGTTTCAACATATTTTTAATACAAAACTGATATATAAACAAAAAAGCATTTTCAAGAATGTAGTTATTCAAGTTGTTGTTTAATAGAATAAAAATTAGAGACGAAAGAGTGGTTATACGACTAAATTATGAAGTGCCGAATTTTTTAAAAATTGCAGTTTTATTTATGTATTGAACAATGATGTCACAATTATAAAGTAAATAATTGTTTGTGTAAGATTTCATTGTGTCATACAGTTTACCGCTTGCACTAAATTGCAATGCTCAATGTAACATTATTTGTATAATTAATTTTTGGTAATTGAAAAAAATTGTTCGTTGTTGTTATTTTGCGATAAATTTGTTGGCTCTTTTTTAGCCATTTTTGATAGATTTCCAATGTAATTTCGAAATCCGAATGCATCGATTTCATCCAAAACTTTTGTCAACACCTTCAAGATGCCGCAAATTATGTGAAATATATCATTTCGAATTGGGACTCAAAGTAGTTCAAAAGCATGTACACTCGATAAAGCTGGACTAACTTAAATAGTTATAGCAACGTGCAGAAGTAAAAAATGTTTCTACAATTTGTTTCTAAAAACTTTTTGCAAATATCCAAAATATATCAGAAACGATCAGAATTCGGTCGCCTTCCAATATTTATGGTATATTTGAGGTCTCGGTTTCTCAAGTAAGCGTCAGCTTTTTATTATAAATCTGTTTTTTCTTAAAATAAAACACAGTTCACACAAAAGCATTCAAAAACAAGCATAATAACGTAAAGCAACTTTTCAAATCAGAAGGAACATTAATTTATAACGGTTCATTTAATTGTCAAAGAAAAATCAACCAAAATGAAAAAAATCTTCCTTTCTACCAAACCAAAAATTTTCTACCAAATTTGGGGAAATCTACCAAATGTGGCAGCGCAGGTAAACATTGAATTTTTCTAATAAATTCAAAATAAATTTTTCTGATTCGTTATTACTTTTTTGTTTTCATAATTGTATATATATGACCTCAAATGTAGAAACATAGTGATGACTATGTGCATGTTGCCTGGGTGACTCTATGCTTTGATGTTGTGTCAAAATATGAATAAATATGAACTCTGTGTATGAATGGACGACTGAAAATATAAATAAATAAACGTCACATAAATAAATTCATTTAAAATAAGTCAACAAAAATATGAACGGGGATGTATGGGTAATAAAGATCATATAAAAATATGCATTATGTGGTGCTGCACCACAAATATGTGGAAAAAACAATCAATGATAAAAAAGTTTTTCCCCAAGACACAATAATTTTTTTTCATTTCCCCCTGTAGAAAGGTTTCTGCAACGTTTCAAATGAAAGCAGAAAAGCGGACATTGAAACGTTACAGAAAGCTTTCTGAAGTGAAAATGAAACCTTTCAGAAACGTTTCTGAAAGATGCAAGGTTTCATATGAAAGGTTTCTGAAAGGTTTCAGAAACGTTTCATGCCGAGTGGGTGGTTTATCATTTCATACGGAATACTAATCACTAGATGCGTATCTTCCAAATTCCGAAACGAGAACTCCGTTGGATTTAAGAATAAAGCTAATAATCTTTAAATATTTATTCATTTATTTTTTCAGATTCTTTTATTTAAAAAGAGTATTTTTTTACACACACATATACATAAATACAATTACATTCATTACAATATACTATATATACATACATATTATATTTTAATGATAATGAGACATAACTTTCCTCTTTTAAAACTGATGCTTTTATATCTTTAATTTGTTGCTAATTTATGTATATAAATTTTTTAAGCCTGTCTAAAATGCTGTTTATTGATAAGTATTACTACATATGTACGTCCAACAAATAGATTGATATTTTTTTTTGTCATTAAGAACTGCAAATATAGTAACTTTCAGCTTCCTCTAAAAGCTGTTCGTTATTTTTTGTCGAGGATATGTTTCTTTTTTATAAAAAAATATTAAAAATTTAATTAACGAAAAAGTATAACTAATGACCCAAAATACAGAGTTTAGACGAGAGAGTCGAAAGGCTGCGTGAGAAATTTTAATCTTCCTCAACGTGACTAAAACAAACGCCAATATACACAAAATATTAATTGTTTCAATCTATTGTCCTTGGGCCAACGCGGATTTCGTGCTCAAAAAAACAGTGATAACTTTCGAATTCTTAAGCCTAAACCAAAATAGACGAGACGAGACATAACAAGTAAGTTCGAGTGGATGTAAACCAATGCTGATAGCCAACATGAACCTACGTAATTGATCGAAAGATTTTGACGAGACGTGAGAGTTCCGAAAAAACCGAACTTCAAAACGTTGCTACTCGTCACAACAGCTTTTGCGGTTCGTTGGCTAGCGTAATATTTTGGGTTAAATGACAAAACAGACGAAACGAGTGCAAACGTTCGTTCAATTTCTACCGTCTCGTCACGTCTGTTTTGGTTAAGGCTTTAGACGAGAGAGGGAAGAGTTTACATGTGAAAAATCTAACGGCCTTCCTTAGGAGAAAGTGATTTAAAAGCTCTTCAAAACAGCTCTTTCGTTCTCATTTAACATCTCAATTTTTTTCAACATTGTTATGTCATTGCAAAAAAGCGTTTGTCTCTTACTGTAGTAAAAGACTGAAGCGCTATAGAATCACTACAAATAAAACTAATTTATTCGTAAAAGAAATACGTTTTTTAGTCAGTGTTTAGATGAAATCAACAGAGGATATAACATTCGAGTAGTGGAAATATTTGATTTAGTGCAAATAAGTAAGATTCGATTAGGTTATATTAAGTTTTTTTCTTAATTTACTTAAAAAGCTCAAAAAAATTTCAGACTTAACTTAGCTTTAGTAGGGAAATATACCGCTGTACGATCAGATTGGCATGGAGTTCATATAAGCAAAATTTGAATGCAGCCTTGCTAAGGCAGTATAAATCGGATAAGTCGACAGTTTTCATTGATCTAGTGTATTTTTGGGCAGTTCAACTAATTCTACTTTTTGATTTGAATAGTAAATAATCATCTTGATATCTACCAAATGTGTAGATTTTTCAGTAATTTTTGATGAGTAATTTAATCGTAAATCAACCCAGCTGTTCAACTTAACAGCGATCAATTCTCAAAGTTTAGCATCCTTGAAATTATAAATATGGAAAGCATGCCAAACTTTTCAACTTTAACTGTTGATGTATTGAAAACGAAGCGAGATATACAAAAAAATAGTTAAGATGGTGGTCTGTAAACTTATTTATGTTTTGTGACGTTAGTATAGAAAGTGTTAAAAGTTTTAAAAAAATTTTGAAAAGTTGGAAATATATTTAAGAAGTTGAAAAACCTTGAAAATATCGAAAAATATTGAAAACGTAGAAAAAATGTTGAAGAAGTTGAAAAATTTTGAAGTCGAATAATTTTTAAAAGTTGAAACAAACGTGGATAAGAATTTTTAAAAAGTTGAATAAGGTTGGAAAAATGGTCGGAAAGGTTGAAAAAGTCTTAAGCACTGGTGTTGCGTGGGCCCGAGCATTTGCATTACTTTTCGGCCAATTGACGCCAGTATACTACCCTACTAAGCGAAAAGGGCGTATCTCAAAAAAAAATCAAATTCATAATTAATATGACATCGGATAGCTTAAGAAATTACGCGTCTAATGAACCACTCCAAGTGCCGATATTTTAGTTCAAATACATTAAAAATCCCCTAAGAAAATTTTCTCTATCTCAATTTTATGGGTATTTCAACAAATTGACATACACATAACATCCATTATCTCGAAACACATTTTTTTGAGATACGCCTTTTTCGCTTAGTAGAGCAGTAAAGGTTTTCTTCCATACCCATCAGTGAATTTGTTTACAGATCAAAAACTATTTGTATAATATATATTAATATTTATTGCTTGCCCGCCCCATTGAGTGTGCCAAAATTAATACTTGCAAACCGTAATCTCCTCATAAAATAATTTAATTTCATTTAGTAATTTGATAATTCTTTCTCCGGCACTAAGCAAATTCGATCTTAGCTTGCATCCCCACTTTCTTTATAGTACTTATCATATTAACATATAGAGTTTTTACATAAATGAAAATTTTAAAAAGTATTGCCTTGGCTTATAACAACTTTGTAATTCGGAGTAAAAACCTAGGAGAATAGTAGCATAAGCTACTCGTATTTTAATATCTTACAATTTTTACGCACAACCACAGATATTTCACTTTTGTTTAAAGTTTTAAATTTAAGTGTATTCTTTGCTTTTGGTTTTAATTTTTTTGAAACTTATATTCTATCTCATTTTTTCTTAACTTAAAAATTACTTAATACTATGAGGGTTTTCTTGCGTAATCTTGATCTTGTGTTAAATTGCACATAAAGATTATTGTGCAATTTAAAACTTTAATACAAAAATAAGACCACGTGTGTAGACCCCTATTATAAATTTTACACTTAATTTTTTTTTCAAGATTCACAGTATAAAAATGCATGTAGTTTTTAAGCTTAATCATACAAATTAGTTTAAAAAATTGTCTTATCTAAGCTTTTTACACAAGTATGAAGGCCTTAGGACCTAATGTTTTTGTATTTTTCTAAGACAATATGTTATACCTATGGAGGGGACTAATATACTGGAGTAAGGAATACTTTCGTTTAAAACCCTTTCTTTCTTTTAGTTTCTAAGTTACTCTCGGAAAATATTTATCACACATATGTATATTGGCTAACCCACAATACGGATAGGTGACAGATATGCCGCCAGCGGTTAGCCGCTGTCAAAATTACAACATATGTACTGTACTGAATGAAATGGTAGAGAATTGCGACGTACGACGTAAAAAACGCTACTTAGATTTAACATTAATTTTACCGTCGGGGCAGACAGTTTAGTGTGGCATTTCTAATCAGTCTGTGCCAATTTATTAATTTAAGTTTGTGGTGTCCAATTTTAATTCTATGAAAAGCGATTCTAATATAAATAAGAGCATAAATTAAATTAATGAAATCACAAAAAAAAATGCACTTTGTCACAACCACAAATATTTCAATACAAAAATTATTTTCTTGTTAACACAAAATTAATGCAAAATTTTCCGTCGCGATTTTCCGACGGATTTTACTGTTGACGGTTTTTCTGTCGTCCGTCGGAATTGTGGTTAAGCAGTAACACTACATGTTAAATGCGATAGTAATTAAGCAGCGAATGCGGAGGATTTTTTGCACATATAGGCTGAGAGCCGGCTGTAGAAAAGTCGAGTGTATAAGATTACAGGATGAGATGTATGCCAAATGATAGAGCTCAATGAGCCTAAATAGAATATCTAGGGTTGCCTTGCCAAAGCCTGTCCCGATGGCCGAAAATGCCCGAATTTTAGCCAATTTTGTTGTTCTAATTAAAACTGTAGTACATAACAGCTTGAAATGTATGCCAAATGATAGAACTCGAAGAGGCCTAAATATAGTACCTGGGATTGTATTGTTAAATCCTGTCCCAAACATGGGTTTTCACCGGTTTTGGTCAATTTTCATTAATAAAGATAGCAGCTTAAAATTCGTGCCATTTTCGGCCATCGGGACAGGCTTTGGCAAGGCAACCCTAGATATTCTATTTAGGCTCGTCGAGCTCTATCATTTGGCATGCATCCCATCCTGTAATCTTATACACTCGACTTTTCTACAGCCGGCTCTTGGACTAATACAGCTGTTGTCAACTAATTGGAAACGAAATCTTTCGTGGTTTTATTGCTAGTTTTTTCATTTATTTTTCTATGTGAACCAGAAAATTTATAGATATTATAAATTTGGAACATATAAGCTCTAAAAAAAGGTCCTCTGGCGGAGATAAAATTGATAAGCAGAAAAAAAAAGTTCAACATAAGAAAGTTTATGGACAGGAAAAACTAATAACACAATTAGAAATCTCATAACAACAATTTAATTTGAATTAGATGAAATTAATGAGGCAAAAAAAAGAATGTTTTTAACTGATGAGTAGGGCGACGAGAAATAAGCTATAAAAAACCAGTTATAAGCGCTTAAAAAAGCCTTAAAAAATCCTGAAATATGCTTGGAAAATAAGCAAATAAAATTTTATTTTTAAACATACTTTATTTCTTTTTTGAAACTCTTCACTTAAGTATTACATTGCAATGAACAACTTAATGCATTTTTAGGATTTCAAATTGAAAACTCCTACGTTCTTCCGTCAAAATATTGTTATAAATTGAAAAACTTCTTTCTACGTCACAAGAAGTGACAGGGCAATATTTAAATCTGGTAAGTTCATACGGAGAGAGTTTTTTAATAAACTCAGTAGTGACATCCGAATTTTTGAAAAGTATATCTCGTATTGCGATAATATGGTTGTAGCTGACGTTCCGCGCTAAAACAGCATTTAATTTTTTAATATATGCTGAATTAATTAAATTATTCAGTTTCGTCTGAACTGATTCCATTACAGCAATGCTGTCATTCAGCGGAAGTCCTCGGGTCTCTAGTTTTGTTATGCAACCACGAATAGAACTAAAGTTTGCTTTAATGAAGGCCAGATCGTTTTAATTGCTGTATTGGCAAACAGCTCTTTAGCAGCTTTGATTACCTCAGGGTCTTCCTCTGCCAATTTATCCATTACTGATTTAACTTCAGAAAAATTATTCTAATTATTGTCGGACTCGGTGGTAATGAAGGATTTGGAAACAAAGATTTTTTTTCAGAAGTACATAAATACATATGCCAAGATAATAAAGCTGCCAATTTCTTCTTTTTTTTCAAAATAAGCAATATGTTTTTGTACAGAGTTTTTATGTTCAGTACTTCTAGTGCAAAAAACCACAAAAAAATTACAAGCGCAAAATGCATTAAAATGGGCAACGAGCTGCTTATACTAGTTTCAATGGCCGCTACGTCATATCATCAGTAAGCTTTGTTAACCGAAGTATAGTAGTCTGCAAGCCTACTATGTACTATTTCCTGCGTTGAGTTAAGAATCACAGCAAAAAACAGAACAAAACTTCTACATTTTAATGCAATTGACCTTATAATCTCTTTGATATCACATATTTCTTGACTAGCGCTCCGTTGAAGGATTTTCTGGCGATACGAACGAAGTTGGAAGTGCTACATGTAAATATCGGCGAGCTCACCGAGGGTAATTTTTTCAGTTGTTTTTTGGATCAACATTTTATTATAATTTGTTTTTGTACAGAGTTTTTATGTTCAGTACTTCTAGTGCAAGAAACCACAAAAAAATTACAACAGCAAAATGCATTACTTTCTTTGTTTGAAGTAGAAATATTATGTTAAGAAAATCGAAATCGAGGCACATGTATTTTTAACGAGTTTAAAAGAGG
The DNA here is from genome assembly GCA_949775025.1 of Tricholauxania praeusta. NCBI lineage: Eukaryota > Metazoa > Arthropoda > Insecta > Diptera > Lauxaniidae > Tricholauxania > Tricholauxania praeusta. Next base: position 25,612,821 of record OX459032.1, read on the forward strand.
TCAAAAATGTTTTAGCTCTATGATTTGAAAAATAAGTCTCAAGTTTAAGAGGAGATGAGAATACATTTTACGCCTGCAAAGCCGCAATTTGTGTACAAAAAGGTAAAAAGCCAATTTTAAGATTTAACCAAGCTACGTCGCATCGAAATATTCAATATAAACAGGATTATTCACCCAAAATTTTAATTTAATGTTGTGGTTCTTATTTGAAAAAGGTTCAAAATACTAGGGCTTAAGAGAGTGTCCTCTAAAACATATAACATGTATGTGCAGTATGTGAAAAAAATAAGTTTCCAAAAGTATATTTTATGTTATTATTACTCTCTTTTTTTAAGTACTAATATAAGAGATGGGAACAATTTAAGTGAGCTTACTCTCCCATAAAAGCAACGGTGCTTACAGTTTTACGTCAATGAAGCATTTGCATGTTGAAAAAGTATGTTTCCAAAGCAAACATGTCCTAACAAATTCGATTTAATAACTGTTTGTGTTGAACATTTTAGTATTTTCGTTTTAGACATTTATCATAGCGTTAAAATAAACCAATAATTATAATTGGTAAGATTTCCAGCTTTACTTATTTATTTTAATTTTAAAAATATTATTGAGATAACACATCGTTTTTTTATACAAAGGTAAGAAATGAGCAAATAAATGGGAAAATTTAAGTAGTTGAGGACTGAGGAACGCAAAGCAATTATTAACCTTCATAATAATGGCCATAGCTTAATATATAATGGTGAACAATTTGGAAAATCGCACACTGCAATTCGTAAAGTTATAGCTGCCTATGAGAATGAAAAGAGAGTTTCTGCAAAGAAAAGGCCAGGGCGCCCTTAAATAACCTGCCAAAGAGTTGACAGAAGAATTCTCGAAATATCAGGGGCCAGTCCATTGAAATCAGTGCCAAAGATTCGCGCTCAGTTGCTAAAGGAATGTAGGCACTCACAAACAGTATTCACCATTCGCAAGTGGTAAGCAGAGCTTGAAATAAACTTTTATAAAAGTTTTTTTTTAGGTAAAAGTAAACTTTTATATTTGTGAAATAAAAGTAAAAGTTTCCTTAAAAATTTTATATCCGAAGATAAAAGTTTTTTTAAACTTATATTTCAAAACGTCAAAAAAAAAATTTTAAAAAAAACTAGAAACTTGAGTCAACTCAAAGAATGCATAGTTTCGAACTGGAAAAAAATTAGTCCGGAAGATTGTCAAAAGCTTGTGACACTATGCTGGACCGATTGGCAAAAATGTCCGTCCGAAATGGAGGTCATTGCGGATATTTAAATATTTGGAAACTTATTTTTTCTCCATTATACTTTGAATTATTTTAAGTTCATATTACCAACAACAAAAGGATAAAATGTTTGTTAAATGATTTTGTATTTGTTGTAACCACTTGGTAACACTTTGAAAAAAACAAATAATTTTTTGAAAATATTAGCACAAACAAAAGTTATTTATATTTTTATTTGAATTTTTATGTTGGAAACATATTTTTTCCACATACTGTATGTTCATATAAAAAAAGTCGGTTTTTGTGTTCATAGTTAGTTACCAAACAAAAAAACAGCGCAAATAAGCAAAATATTAAAATAAATGTAACATTAACAACAGGATAGAAAATAGAAAAAAAATTAGTTCGACCGAACAGCAGTGCAACATAAAGGTGTATTTTTAAGCATAGCAAGAGAAGGGCCCCGGCCTAATAGGGGTCATGAATTTCGTAATGAACAACAGTTGACCCATCCTTTATTACAGGAGAAGCCCGAACATATTATATGGATTTTAAAAATTCCTAGCTCTAGAATGAAGCAATCCGATATTATTTTAGTAAATTTTTCGATTTTAAATATTGTTCAACAGGACAACGCCACAATAGATTTTTGTTGGCGAATCAAACATTCGGCACAACTTCTGAATTGTAATAACATGCGCTACGTTGCCTGTTTTCGGCAAGAATGAGCTTCGTTCAACAATAGACAAACTAGGTTACCTACGACCGGGATTTGTTGAGACAACATACGGCTTGCGAGCATACGGCAACTCGACCCAGTTGAATATGTCTTGGACGACCTTGAAGAGATTTTAAGATACGATTTGCATTATTTTCCACATAAAATTCATTTAGTCAGCAACTGCTTGCCACACAAGCTGCTTGAAAAACAAAATCAAGATATGTAGAAATTGATTAACTCAGTAGCCCATTTTTACCTCAATAAAAAAAAGTATACGGTGCCAATTGTTTTAAAAATTGGTGCCAAACGGCGCCGAGGGAAAACTGAAACTAGCTTGTTGGTATAATCACTAGCATTTCAATATAGGATGGACGGAAGCATTGGCTGTACCCCTTAAGGATTTTTAATTTGGAAAGTGTTGATGTTTTTACAATTTATTTCAAAAATGTCTGAAAGATGTATCCTCGTAATTTAATTTTCAACTTAATCTTTAAAATGTCTTCAGATCGGGTGATACCTCTAAAACGTACAGCCCACAATTTCCACCCTAGACACGGTACTCTGCTTGTTTCAACCGACCAGCTGACTTGCAAGGCCAAAATATATATAATAAGTAAAGTAAAACCTCGATATAATGGACTTATTAGAGTTTACATGTGACGATACTTGACTTTAAGCATGCATAATATTAATACTTACGTTTTTAATTTTATTACACTTGATCGGATTTTTTGTCCGTTATATCCAAAGTCTGTTAAGTAGAGGTCAGCTATTTCGAGGTTTTACTGTACCTACAATTGAATATGTGTAGAAAAAAAAAAAAAATCGCAAAATTGGAATGCTCACAAATGAATAGCATAATTTTTGTTACTTAAATACAACTTTCTGGAATACGGACAAGTTATGAAAAACCTAATTGTATTTTTATGTTGGTCGACAATTCATTGTGTATAAGTTTTCACATTTCATACACTAATTGTTTAAACTTGTAATTATAACTAGACAAAAATTAAATGCATTTAGTGTACAACACTCATGTAATATAATTAGCATTTTAATCGTGCAATCTTAAATTCTAGTATCTTTTTAACTTACTTACAAAATGTTGCTTAGTTTTAATAAACGAGTTCTCGTTTTCATATGTATGTATATAAATGTATACATATATTCATACACATATACATACAAATCAATTTATATCCTTAATGTTAACGTGCATATCTCTTTTTATCATTTCTTTATTTATATGTATTTAAGTAAGAAATTGGCACAATATAAATACACATTTTTGCAAAATCAAATTGTTAAAATTCACTTGGTACAGAAAAAATCGTAAGACGTAAATTATTTTCAAGCACAGGTAACGTTCTCAGACGTGTTTTATATTTATTTCAAAAACATACATATTACAAATTCTACACAATAAAATACTGGATCTACATTTTCACGTATTTATTTAAAAAGCTAATAGTCAAGTTTGTATAAATTTTGATAAAAAGAAGAGAAACTGAGTTTGTTAAAAAAAAAACGCCAGCGTAGCACAAAGAGTGCTCACTTTTGATTCCTCGCAAAAATCTGTTATTTTTTTTTTAGCGCGAGAATAACCCACTCGGCATGTAACGTTTCGGAAACCTTTCACATGAAACCTTACATAGTTAAAGATACGTTCCAGAAAGCTTTCCTTTTGACTTCATTTGAAATTTTTATGGAACCATTCCATGATATGATGAAATATATGTTAATGAAATAGTTTTATATAATTTGTGTTAAATAAAAAAAAAAAATGCTTACATATGAACGACTTCGTTTACAATGTGCCAGAAAGACTTAATTTGAAAGGTTCAGGATACGATGAATATGAAACCTTTTAGAAACACTTCAGAATAATTACGTGTGAAAGTTTTCTTTTAAAACGTATCAGAAAGATTTCATTTGCAAGGTTCAGGAAAGGTTGAATCTAAAACCTTTCAGAAACACTTCAGAATGCTTGCAGGTGAAACATTACATTTGAAATGCATAAAATAGTTCTGTAACGTCCCATTTACAACATTTCAAATGAAAAATTTCTGCAACGTTACGTACGTTTTTTGAAACGTTACATGCCGGGTGGAAAAGTATATATCTCAGTGATAAAATAAGCGCACTATGCCATTTTGCAGCACTGCAGTAAAACAACCGCCAAACAAAAAAAAAAAGAAAATAGAAATTAGAAAACACAAAAAATTAATAAGCTTGAAAATTTTCATATTTGGTATGAATAATTCAAGAAAAGTTGAGGTGAGTGTAATATATGAGGAATCTTCAAATAAACAACGTAATAATCCGGTTAAGTTTGTTTCATTTATTTATTTGTAGTTGTTTGTTTTTCGGCAGTTTATATAATAATAATTAAATGAAAATTGAACTTACAGTCAGTTAGCATCGATCAGTATTCATGTTAAGGTTTACAAATTGTACTGAACTCTCTAAAACCTTTCAAATAAGATACATACATGTTACATAATTCAGGTTTACATTTGCTACTAATATTGGTCACCAGATGGTACGAACTTCTTTTCGGTGTATATAGGGCTACCAGATATCAAAAAATTTCAATTTAGTAATGAAAAGCAAAAATTAAATTCCAATTTTATAATGAAAACCAATTTTTTCATGAGCAAAAAAAAAAAAAACAAAAAGGTCCTCACTTTGTAACGAGAAAACCCCAGCAAATTAAAAGAATATTTCAAATTACTTTTTTTTTTCAATGCAAACATCAAAAGTAGCAAAACCATCCAAAAGTAGCACAGCCTTGCAAAAGTAGCACTTTTGCTACTTTAGTATGCCATCTGGTAGCCCTAGGTGTATAGGACCCCATTTAAGACTTATGGTAATTTTCAACCTTTAACATATATACAGGAAACACATAGCTATCATTTAAAAGAAATTAATAATGTTCAAACTTTTTATTTAATAGCATCTGAAGCGGCGAACAGAGGTGCCAAAAAATTTATTTTCCAGCTCAAGACGAGTTTACTGCAGATTTTTTGATGATAAAATTTCTATCCAATATGTCCGCTTGAACATAATCGGTATTTTTTCATTTTCTTGCCTATTTACTTGAAAAGTAGTCCTTTAATTAAAATCTTATCAAACTGAAAGATGCATTTTGCCTAAGGAAACTCTTATTGGGAACACTGAGCGGGAAAGATGGAAACTAATCATCCAGGGTTGCCTTGCCAAAACCCGCCGATGTCCGACAAAACATGACTTTTGGCCGATTTTTTGTTAATAAAGATAATACGATTACAGCTTGAAATTTAAGTCAAATGATAGAGCTCGAACAGCCTAAATATAATATATAGAACCCTGTCCCAACAATGGATTGCCACCTGTTATTTGGGTCAACTTTCTTTGAAAAAAAAAAGAGCTTGCTGTATGTAGTCGTCTGGAACGACTGAACACCAATAAGCAAGCATTAAAAATACAAAAGAGAAAAAATTAAACGAAAACAACAACTAAAAACGATTACGGATCAATTTTTTCATCCTTGATGATTTTAATGTGTATAAATTGCTTCATATTAAAATATTTAAAAATATACATTTAAATTATTCGCATACACGACATAAAACAATGATACAAAATTATTTTAATTGCAAAGAGAATAAAAACAAAGACTACAGAAATATAAAGAAAAACAAATTATAACACAACTTACACTTTTACACGCCACATCCTGTTTGTGTGGCTATTTAATATGTATATACAATTAATCTGATGATATACGGGTTCAAGTGTCAAACAGTCAACTTGCAATAATCCCTAAAAGTTTAGGACTACACATTAGTTGCACATTATACGAGAATATATCTATAGGACAGTTCGAATGATCCCTCATGTACTACGACATGGTTTGACAACATCAATATTTGATGATTTTAACGCTAGAGACAACCGCTTTTCAATCATGTATTGATATCAAATTTTTTTGATGGCTTTTTCTGTTAGAACTCCGATTGTCAAGCCTAGTGAAATGATCAATCAGTTTTGGCAAGATTTTTTTGAGAAAATTTTCCAGAAACTGAGAAGATGAAATGCATAAAATACAAAAAAAAAAAATTCAAAACATAAAGCAATAAATAAAACAGTTTGGAAAATATCAAGGTAATCGAGCCAAATGCTGCGGTAAAAAGATATATTATAGCTTTGTGATCCTCTTACATCAGAGAACTTAATAAATTTCAAGTGAACGCTTTCAAATTTTTTCTACGAATGAGGTTTGACACAACTCTGTATTATGTAAATGTAACGCGATATATACTGTCACATATGTTGTCCAATATGAGAGAACATGTGAACTGCCCTTATGGCCACAGATGTATTCCACTCTAGTCTTATGTAAAATTTAAGCGAATTTTAAATAGCATGTACAAAGTAAATATAAATAATTTTTTTTCTTAAACAATAATGGCGTTTTATGTTCTTATCCAATAAGAATTACATACAAATGTTACATTAAATAATTCGTGTTATAAAAACTATTAATTATATATTTTTTAAAAGAATCAGTCGATTGCAATTTTCATGCTAATTTAGTGGAGATAGTTATATTTCATTTTAATATCAACAAAATAAATTACACAAAATTTAATATTTAGTGAGCATTTTTAATTTTAAGTTTTCTTTTATAAGAAAATATTTCTTTCTATTTTGATTTGACGTTTCCATAATATAAATATATCCATATTTCAATTGACTCAAGTGAAAATTGACTTGTTCACGCAATGTTATGAATTTATGGCGCTCATTTCAGTTTAACTAACAGTTTTCAATAGGCCAATTCGACACATATTTAGCTTTTGCTAATATATGATATGAATATATCGCATGATAAGTACGTGGCGTCGGCAAGATATGGCGCCATTTATATTGATCAATTCTATTTATCGTACTCAAATGACTTCTGATGATTTTCATCCAACTGTGTCATTCAATTTGTGTGTGTCATTCATTGAAAGTGAACAATATTTATATTTTTTTATCTAATATATAAAAATAGTATTGAGCAGTGATAGAATTCTTGTAATTGAGGAAAACGAATAATAAAATAATCGTTAACAACTTATTGGGACAGCAGCAGTACGCCAAAACGCACAACTCGTCCAAACGAGGTGATCACTCCATGACTGAAAGTTCACGACTTAGGCCGCGGTTACACTGGATGCGGATTTTTGTTCGTACGAATTCGTACGTATTCGTAAGAATTGCAAAAATTGAACAAATGCATGTGTGTATATGAATGCGGTTACAGTGGCTACGCATGCTTCGTGCGTATTCGTACGAATCTGTACGACTGCTTTGATGCGAACAAAAAATTTTGTTTTTCATCAGAACAGTCGCACGAAAACAAGGAGAAAAACAGCTGATGGATTGAACTTCAACTGAAAGTATGAACGAAGTCGCGTCTGATGTAACCACTCTGTTCAAATATATTCGCACGAACAAATTATTAAGAATTCGTACGAACAAATTTCCGCATCCAGTGTAACCGCGGCCTTAGTAATGCATTTTCGGTTGTTGAAAGAGTGCGAGGTTGACATGTTCAGGTTCAAAAAATTATACATCATCACTTGAATATAAAAAAGATTTCCGCAATATTGCTGCCACATTTTTTGGAAGTGGAATTCCTGTACAATTTGCAATTTCAACCACCCTATCATGTAGATTTGGCACATGTAGCTTCAATCTATTTCATAAATAATTTTGAGAAAATTAGTGCGAATATGTATTTTCTCGGAGCATATGAATGCTTGTAATAGTTATAAAAACTTTGAAAATCTTTTTTTTTTTTTTGAAGAAAAGGTTTTTAATGGACGACTCCAGCCACTTATCATACGACCCTTGTCGTCGAAAGTGAATTTTCGCTGAATCCTGCTTCAATACATACATTTCCATAGGTGAGAAATTGACGGTCCAAAGCAAATAAGATTATTTATTTAAAATTTGCAGAAACTATGAAAATAAGCCTTAACTGAAAAATTGAAAAACATCAAGAAGTAAATTTTGGTCTTCAGTGAAATGTTTGCTAGGCTCACTTCTCATTTATAAACATATATTTATATATGCTTTAGTTTGGATTATCACAACTTCGGTAATGCAAGAACAAAATTCATATGAAGAGCGTAGTGAACATTCAATTCCTCTAAGCTTCATGTTAGACAGTCCTCACATACTTGTTGAACTTACTGCTCTATATCTGGCAATGAAACTAACTAGAAAACGTAGAGCAGATAACTACTCTTCGAACAGAAAACTTGATTAAGAAAACTTTTCAAATAACAATATATATTAAAGGTTATGAAAGGTAATGTCAACTAATGTTTTGTTTGTCTTTAAGTTTTAATATCGAAGGAAGTAATGTAAAAAGTTATTCTTAAGACAATGCTTAGCGTCATGTAGACATAGATTTGAAAATTTTACCCTTTTATGCAGAAATTTTTTATTTTGTATTTATTCCTGAAATTTTGTAGTCCTTAGCTTAAGAGTTCTATAGTAAATAAACTATACTACATTATTAGCCCATAGCATAGAAATTCATTTTAACATTATCTTTTCGCTCAATTGTAAACAGTCGCTCAAACTCTGTTAAATCATTTTTATAAATCTTATGTATTTGAACTTTTAATCGAAAAATATATTTTATGGTTTTAATTTAGTATACATATATTTCGGAAACGCTATTTTACCATTGACATGAAGTGTCTGATTTAACCACTTTTTCTCATGCCTCCAAAGATGATATAATTCCTACATTATTAGGTTAAGTTCTTGATTCGAATAATGAAATAGGAGCTTTGGATTGTACTTGTCCAATGAGACACAACCTTCGATTGAATTCAGCTATCGAAATTTTTGCACGCAATTGCAGTGTGTTTTCTAAATGCTATTATAGCATAACTCCTATGCATTTTCGTGAGAGCAATTCATTTGTCAAATACAAGTGGTCTAAGCCATACTTTATTTAAATTTTTTTCGCATCACCCTAGTAAAAAATGTACATATGGTTCAAGATTTGCATATATATACCGGTTCATGCAAAGCTAATTTAGAAATGTTAAAATATATGTATGTCTTTTCGACGCAAAGAAAATTTTATGAAAATTATAAACATATTTGCTAAATTCTAGCCATGTTATTAACGAAAATCGCATCAGGCTGTTAAGAAACAGTTGGTTTTAATTTTTAAAAACCATTCTGTATCAAGAACTCAAAATCAAAATTTGTGAGGGTTGGCACACTTTTGCAGAGTCCATGTACATATATACATACATTTATATTGATAAAACATAAGCTATAACATGATTTTTTCTAAAAATATAGCCTTAAATAAAAAATAGATTAAATTTTTAAACATATTTTTATAAAATTTATGGAATGTTTAAAAATCATTGGCTGAATTGAAAATACAAAATTCAGTTAAGCTCAATAAGTTAAGGAATTATTATCTAATTAACAGTTAAGCGTTATTAAAAGCTATAATATAAAAAATTTTGAAATAAAATAAAGTTCTTGAACATAGTAATAAACAAGTTTAGGTATTACGCTTACCAAACGATACTTGCATGAGTTGATTTTTTTCAAAATTTGTTCAATTGCTTCCCTGAAGAATTTAAGTATATTTCTATTTTATACTCTGCATCGTATCTTATATTGTCTATTAACGTAACTATTTTCTTTTTTTTGTTTTGTAGATTTGAAGTAAAATAAAAATTACGTTAAAGACAAAGTATATATGATATTTCCTTAACTTTGAACACGGTTACTCGTAATTTATTTACTATATTAATCGTTGGTTAGTTTTTCTTGTTTTATTTTTAATGTATTATTTCATTCCGCTGACATTATATTATGCACTTGTTCAAGTTTAAAGGCAAGTCTTTGCTTCTGAGAGAATTCATCTTCTTCCAGCGTAACAGTTAATTGCTCATTGTATTTCATAGCATAAGTATATAATTCATGGAGGGCACAATTTGTGTTGAACTCTGTAGTATGTAACTACAAAGGAAATTTCGTGTTTATAACAAGTAGAATAAAAAAACTGTAACTTACTCGTGATTCTTCTGCCAACATTGCATTCATATCTTGATCGGATATCGGTGGCATTTCTCTTATATCACGGTAGTATCTATCAACCCATTTTCGGTACTCAGGTATATCTTTTGCATAAAGCAATTTCGAGCTAGGAGAATCTTTACCTGTTTGATTTCAAATTAAATATTAATTAATGTTTCGATTTTTACACAATTAACTTACCTAGGCGGTGGTCTGAAGTTGAACATGAATCCATGAATGTTTGAGCAACAACCGACAGGCACGAATCAACAATATTTGACTTATGAATATCAAAAACGAAATTTGGATTCTTAATTAAATTTACCCAAAACCTGAAAACAAAAATATGCACATGCTTTAAAAAATATAAACTGAAAATAGAGCTCAATTTATTACCTTAATGGTAAACTATTACTTTTCCATGTATGCACCACTTCGGGATCAGTAATACCATGCAAAAGTGCTTGATCGTCAAGGAAATCAAACATATATTTTATTGCCAGTGGCAACGCCGAACCACGATGTGCGGTACTAAATATCGTTTCGAATAGATCATCTACGAATTTCTGTAATGTGCCCTTTGTAGCAAGCAGACGTGTTAGATATATTTCAGACACTAATTTATTCACACGTTCACCCTCTTTTTGGATGTCACTATCATGATGTTTTACTAAATGCCAGTATTTTAATCCATTCTCATGAACATCATTATTTAATGGGCTACCAGCGCGGCTAAACGTTGGCGAGGAAGATGTATATTTAGATAAATTAAGTGTTTCATACCTAAGGGTAAAAAAATGGGTATACATATACAATGAAGTCGACTCCAAATAAGGAGAGCACTTATAATTTAAAATTTATCAACTTACTTATGAGATTTTTCATTTTTGTCTGAAAGAATTGAGAAATTATATATGGAGCTTTGCTTCGGCACTAAACTTAAGCCTGCACCATCTGGAACGTTGTAATGCTGTAGTGTATTAAGCTTTTTCCACTCGCTTTCCGTTTTTGATGTAGTATCCTCATCGTAAAGTATAACGCGTCCTGTTGCTCCAGTGCGCCATTCTGCGTAGATAAAATATATTTTAGTAAGTGAGCAAAGTCGAATTTATATAATACATTACCAAGATCTAAGTCATCCTTTCGTGGGCGTTGACTTGATGGGATATTTCTGTAAATTGTGTCTAGGCATTTTTCCTTAACTTGGCCTATTGTATCGCAATCAAGAACTTTGACTTGTACATTTTCTGTGTGCGTTGGCATCATTTCCATGTTGTTGCAAAATATTTGCTGTTGTATAATGCTAGCGTAGACAGTCATTGGTCGAAAGTCAATTAATTGTCGAATAAGTTTCTCTTCACTTAATGAGTAACGTGCTTCATGCGTGCATGCATCTACAGGACCCTTATCGACTTGACCTTTGACTGCCCGAAAAAGCATATACAAAGGCTCACCAGCACATTCTTTCAAAAATTTATAAAGCAAAAACGTAAACCATGCACTAAGCATTTTCTCTGCAACACTTTCGGTTCTACGTAAAAGCAGCTTTGGATGACTTTTACCCTCAATGCATTTTTCAATTAGGTCTCCCAGCAGAGTTTTCAATATATCCGTACAATATTCAAGTTTAGATTGCAACGTTACCATAATTAGAGAGGCTACATTAACCCGTTCTCGCATTGAAAAATACCGGTTAGATTCCAATGTACGTATGAAAAGTAATAAAAATGTTTTATTCATTATCAGCTGTCCAAAAAAGCGTAAGCCTTTTTCCTTTCGCAATAACTCTGGCCGTTCCCACTGCAGCACTATATGATCTTCGTGGTTTGGAAATAATATTTTCATGGCATATGTTCGATAGTCCAGGAATGGTATACCACCAGACGTTAAATCTCCTGTTAAGTCAGTCATTTCAGTTTGCAACTCAGCAAAGGCTTCCTTACACTCAGCGGCAACTCGTAGCTCCAAGATATCCATTTGTTCCTGCATGTTACGTAAAACCCGATTCGATTCTGATGTTTTCTTTTTGTAAGCTACTAAAAGTGCAATGAATATGAGAACAAGTACGCATACGCCAGCAATTACAGCGACCAATGCATTTTTACCCAGGTCGTGCATAAGGTTAGGTGATGCATAGCTGAGCACTCCAATACGATATTCCAAGGAGTGACCTATACGCACAATGACCTCAGGCCCAGATTCACTATCGGTATCAGCAACAGACTCTGATGGTGGACGACAAGTCAACTGCTGCCTTGATAATGATGTTATATTACAAACACCTTTACCAATGAACACCAAAACATCTGTTTCTTTACAAGCTCTATCTAAATTTCGACCGTTTATAGTAAGGTATTCACTTTTATAATACTTGACACGCTCTTCAAATTTATCGTACACAGGGTTTGGATATAGCTCAAAATAATTTTTATGTTTAGCAGATAAATTTTGAACTGACAGCACATTGTCCATTACAAAACCATACTCGAGTTTTTCAGGGTTTTCTGAATCTAGTTCTCGACTATCTGCGTCAATTTTTGGTGAATAGCATATCATGTCTGAACCAGTTAAAACTTCACATTGGCTAAGGAACATTTTATCATCATAATACACATACATGCTAGGATTTTGTATGTATTCGAATTGAGAGCCAGTAACAGAGATTCTAATACCACCAGCAGGTATTCCCTTTGGAACTTTAAGTTGGCCAGATGGCCCCGATGAAACGTGCTCCACTGTGGGATCTAATACATACTTAAAGTTATATTCATTAAACTCACGAGGTCCGTTGTCAAACAATATTTTAAGTCGACCTTCGATAATGCCGGGTGATGGAGCAGTCCGACAAACTGCCTGTGAGGCATCAGCACTTAGGATATCACACGGTAAATGTTCGTTTATATATGCTTGTATTCGTGAACCAGCATTTAAATATTTTCCGTTTATCGTAATTTGAGTACCACCAGAGACTGGACCAAATTTAGGCGAAAAATTCGTTATTTTTGGATCAACAAACTCATAATCTTCTTTTGATTCACCGCGATAGTCACCAATTTGTACAACAATTCGCCCAGTGCGATACAACTGAACTCCAGGGCTATCAACTGTACACACAATTTGCTTCGTGTCTATGTAGTACTGAGAAAATGGCATACAGTTTATTCCTGCTATTCGTACGCCAGAATAAATGTCTGTAAAGTTTTTTCCCAAGTTAATACCAAGAATGGTTATATTTGTGCCACCTTCCCAAGGACCCCTCTTTGGAAAAAATGAGTGAATTGCAGGATTTGGACAAGTTTCCATGCGGTTAAGCCAGTCAGTTTTGCCTTCATTATTTTTATTACATTGCTCTTCTACTTCACATGTATTCGTCGATGAGCACCAGCCACAATTATACTTTTCAGCAAGTGCCAGACACATGCCACAGCTGTCAGCCATATCTCGGCAACGATAAATAACAACTAAAACAAAAAAATATAAGAAAAATAAAATAGTCTTACGCATGCTTTTTTTTTGTATCTTTTATGTATCCTACCGTGAATGTTATGCGGATTATCAAGTGGCTTAGAGCCTCCCCAAATAACAGCAAATGTTGCAGTTAAGTTTGGCGTAGGCGAAGTATATTGGAATTCCATGTTATCACAATAAATGGTGTCGCCGAGCAATTGTGCATTTAAAATTGTTACTCGTCCTTCAATATTGAATTGGCAAACAAATCTTGTCTGCACAATAAACTGACCAATAATGTGTACCTTAACTTTTATTGATTTACTTGTTCCTGCCGCTACAAGAACTTCACTACCATCTCCAGTTGCATTTATTGTAGGGCAAAATCCTGGACCTGATCTATAGCTGGGCCCAATACGACTTACACCTGTGACAAGAATATCATTGCGGCAATTTTCAGCGGTGTCATGAGTGCAACGATGTGCCTCAACGCACCAATCGCATGGGAACTCTGAGGATACACAACGTGTACATGATGAATGCGTACTACAATCGAAAAATGTAAAATCAGTTGACACGAGATCTGGACCATTCTTTGTGCGCACTGATAGTTTAGCAGTAAAATGATGCTTTCCTTGCTCAATCTGCGGCAACATATCGGTACGTGGTGTTGTGCAATTAACTCCATTTCGCTTTTTTGTGGCATTCGTTAATAGTGCTTTTTCTTCGGTTGTGAAGGCACAAACTAAGTTTTCTTTCAATTGAGGCAAATGATCTATTATAAGCTCTAGTGTACGTGCAGTAGTGCGCTGAAGTTGATGTGGCATTACACTTGTTATAGTAGTACACTTACCGGTCTTATAACTAACCCAATATAATGGATCATTTGCATCGTCTTGACAATTCGAACGTGGACTGCATTTATTTTCAAGTGAACACCAACCACAGTATGGATCTCGTGCGCCCAAACACTGGCCGCAAGTTGTGTAATCTGAGCAATCATATACTTTAACTTTGGCTACCTGATGTTTAGACATTACGTAAATGTACATATTCTGACTATCGAATTGCATATCTGTGTTTATAGGTGCTCCCACATCTATTGGAATATTTGCATATTCGATTGCAGAATTCGCTGACTCTACAACAACTTTCTTTAGGTAACCATTTGCAGAACCTATAAAAACAACTGTATAACCGCTTGTACTGGTTGCAGCCACAGATGTAAGACGTGTATTAAATATTGCTACTGGTACAGCAGCTATGGGTTGTTCACCACCAAGAGGCGAATTGACATCAAGGCCACAAAAATCTTCTCCTATAGTTTGTAGTTTCTATAATATAATAAATATCTCAATGAATTGTACTATCGATATTGAATAATCAGTTGACATGCAAATAAAATATTTGAAATTAATCGATTATGTTACATTCTAATTGTATGCTTCGTTTCTAAGACTATATGCTTTTTATCTTGGTTTAATTTTCTCGTAAATCTTCCTTAATAAAATTGACTGGGTGTTTTGGCAAACGAAAGAGTTGCAATAACTTTTTTCGGTTCACTTTGTCGGAAAGTATTAATTTCGCTTCTTTCGCAATTTTATGTAAGGCACCTAACAAAAATGAGTGAACGCGAATAGACGTGTTTTATATCGTCCGGCTATATTTAAAATAAAAGTGGTAATTTGTGCTTAATCAGAAGTCTTGTGCTGTGAACTTGGTGCAACTAGTGTTTCTCTAGCCCGTGGCTTTAAACTATCTGCTAATAAAAGCTAAAACAATAATAAAACTTTAAATTAAAACTTCAGTTCATAGCTGATTATACATATATTAACAAAACTATTGTTCCCGCGTTTTTTAGTTTCTCTCTCTATGATGAGTAGTTTCACTGTAAACACACGAGCAACTAAAAACAAAACTGCGCTCTCAACTACTGCGCTCACGCCTACACTAAATAACTCGCCGTCCTCTGCTTCAAAATTTCCTGCTCTTACAACACAAGTGCTTGATGAGCGACTCAACAATGTTGGTGATATGCTGTTAACTGATATTAAAAAAGAACTTTCATGCCAACTCAATAATCTCCGTGATGAGTTTAGTAAAAAGTTTAAAGAATTAGAGGAGATATATAGTTCGAAAATTTCTGAAGTCAGTGCTGCTATTGCTAATGTCACTGAGCAAGTCAAAGCGCTAGAAGATAGCGCAAAAACTTATCACATTTCATTTTCAAGGTTGCTAAACAAAGTCGCTGCTGATATAGCGCAGCCAGACTTTTGTTTATTCTTTTTTATTATCTGCACTCAAATTCCCGTTGGAATTTGCCATGGACGTACAAGAATTTGCTAACATGGCAATTTCTTGTACAAATCGAATTTGAACAATTAGATTTTCCGTGGGATATTATAAAATCCCACAAGTCACAAATACAGGCATATTTTTGTTTAACTGCAAATTCCCAATGTGCACAAAAACAGACGCGAATTCGCTTGTGCGCATTCCGTTTTTTTTGTAAGTACATAGAGTGAACCCCGGTTAAGTACCTCAACTCAAGATGTCAGGTTTTTGAGGAAATTAAGCGGGAAAGGTACTTAAAAAAATCCCGCATAAGTACCTCAAGGTACTTAAAAACTCCCGCTTGAGTACCTCAAGGTGCTTAAGAATATCCCGCTTAGGTACCTCATGGTACTTAATAATAACCCGTTTAAGAACCTTAATGCACTTAGGACAATCTCATGGAAGTGTCTCAATTTTCTTAAGCAATAATGCTTATGTACATACATATATGTATAACTTACTCAAATCGGTTTTATAAATCAAATTTTATTGAACAAAAATTAAAAATTTCATACATTTCAAACATATGAACATTAAAATTAACGGTAAACAAAACTGATAAGGAATTGTGCATGGATTGCATTTTATTATGAGATCACTCTTAAAAAAAACAGTACCAGGAGACCGACCATAATTCGGTAATCCGTTTTGAGGTTGAAAAAATCGAAAAAATGTAATACAATTGAATGAGAAGTCGGAAATATTTAAAATATATTGAATAGGGTTGAAACCCGAAAACAAAAAATATTTGAAAGAAGTTGATTATATATGAAAAATGTTGAAAAACCTTGAGAGAGGTTGAAGCAGGTGAAAAAGTTTGATAGACTCGATAGCATATTAAATAAATAAAAAAAATAAATATTAAAGTGTTGAAAAAGTTGAAGGAGATTGAAAAGCTCAAAAAAAGTTGAAAGTCTCGGAAAAGTTGAATGAGGTTAAAAAGCCGAAAAAAGTTGAATGTGGTTGAAAAAGTTATGGAACATGTTGAAAAAAGTATTGAAAAAATTGAAAGAGTTTGAATAATTCGGAAAAAGTTGAATAAGGTTGAAAAATTGGAAAAAATATGGAAAATGTTGAGAAAAGTTGAAAAAGGTTGAAAAACTTGAAAAAAGTTGAATGAGGTTGAAAAACTCGAAAAAATATGGAAAATGTTGAAAAAAGTTGAAAGAGGTTGAAAACCTTGAAAAAAGTTGAATGAGGTTGAAAAACTCGAAAAAGTCGAAAAAATTTGGAAAATGTTGAGAAAAGTTGAAAAATGTTGAAAGAGGTTGAATAGCTCGAAAAAAGTTGAATAAAGTCGAAAAATTCGGAACAAAAGGAAAGTGTTGAGAAAAGTTGAAAGAGGTTGAAACAGTTGAAAGAGGTTGAAAAACTCGAAAAAAGTTGAATGAGGTTGAAAAAGTCGAAAAAATATGGAAAATGTTGAGATAATTTGAAAGAGGTTGAAAAACTCGAAAAAAATTGAATGAGGTTGAAAACGTCGAAAAAATTTCGAAAATTATGAGAAAATGTTGTGAAAAGTTGAAAGAGGTTGAAAGATTTTGAAAAATTTAATGAATTTGACAAACTCGAAAAAAATTGAATGAGGTTGAAAAAATCGCGAAAACAGTTGAATGAAGTCGGAACATGTGTCAGTATGAGAGTCATAGGTTTAATATCCAACATGCTACAGCACATTTTCTTGAAATACATAAATTGTGCTATAGTTTATAAACGCAGTGTAGTACGCTAAATATGGGTAGGTAGTACGTTTGTATGGGAGGTGCCACGCCCACTAATGAAATCCCGTCAAAATTCATATAATTTCAGAGCTTATAGTAACCGACACCTCTACACCAAATTTAAAGAATATTACACCAGTAGCACACTATATATAACATTTAAAGATTTTTGCTTATATTGGAGGTGCCACACCCACTGATGCAATCTCGTCGATTTTCGTTTAATTTCAAAGCTTATGGTAACCGACACCTTGACACCAAATTTTAATGAAATTACTCCCACAGCACACTTAATATAACTATTAACGTTTTTGCATGCATGGTAGGTGCCACGCCCACAGATACAATCCCATCAATATTCATTTAATTTAAAAGGTTATAGTAACCGACATCCCTCTACCAAGTTTTATTAGGATCACTTCTATAGTACGCTAAATACATATGGCATTTAGCGTTATAAGTTTGTATGGGAGGTGCCACGCCCACTAATGAAATCTCGTCAAAATTCATATAATTTCAAAGCTTATAGTAACCGACACCTCTACACCAAATTTAAAATATTTAACTCCAAGAGCACACTAAATATAGCCTTAAACATTTTTTGGTTGTATGGGAGGTGCCACGCCCACTAATGCAATCCGGTCGAAATCCATTTAGTTTCAAAGCTTATGGTAACCGACATCTCTACACCAAACTTTAAAAAAAATACTCCCATAGCACATTAAGTGTTACACTTAACATTTTTTGCATTTAGGGGAGGTACCACGCCCACTGATGCAATCCCATAGAAGTTCATTTAGTTTCAAATCTTATAGTAACCGACATCTCTATACTAAATTTAAAAAATATTTCTCTCATAGAACAATAAATGTAGTATTTAACTGTTTTCGCTTGTGTAGAAGGTGCCACGCCCACAGGCGTCGTTACTCTTACTTTTGGTTACAAGATACCCAATAGCCAGTATGTTTAACATGTTAATTTTCATAACGATTGCGTTGTTAGTTCTCTAATTATAACTTTTATAAATATTGTGGGCTGTGCCACGCCTTTCAACGAGTTTCGCCAGTATAGTGGCATAGCTTGTTATAATGACTGCATTCAGCGGTATTAACTTTAAAATTTTTATGAAAATCGTCTGTGCCGTTTTTGAGTGATATCGAATCAAAGTTTTCAATTATTGAAATATGCCACACCCACTATTCCGATCACTTTTTATAGCATTTAAGATATTTATGTTCTGCATCCGTCTACCAAATTTCGTTGCAATACTTTAAATGGTTTGCGAGTTATCACGTTATAAGAATTTAAGTTCAGGGCTGTGCCACACCTCTGTTAGAGTCTTTAAAAACTTAAAACCTTGTCCAATTTTCATTTTGTTTACATATGCACCAAATCCCTAAGTTTAATAATAGTAGATATAGATTTTGTATTACCTTACTAGAAGTTAATGATTTCATTGCAAAATCAAAAACAAATTTAACTGCGATATTTCCACCATTCATCGCATTTTAAGAAACCGCAAAGGAGTAGAGGCGGCCGCAACTAAAAACAATTTAATTTAGTTTAATGTTTAAAAAAAAATTTGTAATTTTTTTCTGATAACTATTTTGAAATTTGCTCTTGAACAATTTTTCCTCCAAAACCTTAAACTCTTCACTGTCCATACTATTAGAATCCAAAATATTTTTCATAATGTTAAGTGCATCTATCATCATGCATCTTCACATTTTTTGTATGGAGAAATCGAATTTTGAGACTAAAAATGATCTATAACAGAAAAAAATTTTTAAATTTTTTAACGTTAAATTTTTTACAAGAACGCAATCTTTATTTTTCAAGCAAATTCAGGTTCCATTCTGTGAAGAAATAAAAGTTACGAGCAAAAAACACGTTTTTTAGCCAAAAGAACCTTCAGGAGAATCAAAAGCGCTCCATTGGTTTTTCTCGGAACGAAAAAAACACTACGCAGATATCGTTTTTAAGGGTCCTTTTAACTTTTGAGCCGGTGTCTGGCTGCATCTATTTTTCGACCCGGTGTAAGGGACATAAAAGGGGAAAATAATATATAATTTTCACACTAAATCGCAAATTTAAGAGGCATTTAAGCGGGAGTGGTACTTAAGCGAGAGGTACTTAAAAGGGGGAATCTGTATGTATAATTTCAGAAAAGTGTTAGATGCAGCAAATTTATGGTACTTAAACGGGAATAAAACGGGGAGGTACTAAAACGGGGATTACTGTAAAACGAATTCATTTCGAATTCGTTTTTTGTTCATAAAACGAGATCGTTGCGAATTTTGTTTTTAGTAAGTAAAACGAATTCGTTTCGAATTCGTAACGGACTTCAAATACGAATCCGTTTCGAATTCGTTTTTTGTTCATAAGACAGATCAAATTTTTTTGGAAACAATTTTGTGTCTTAATCGAATTAGAAATGTTTGAAAATATACATATTTTTTTTAACACTGAAATTAACAATCCGTTTCGGACTCGTTTTTTTTTACTTTTTAAACATTTTTAAGTCGATTAAGACACAAAATATTTTTTTAAAATTTTTCTTTGAAAATTTTTCCGGGAAACGAATTCGTTTCGAATTCGTAACGGACTTCAAATACGAATTCACTTTTTGTTCATAAACCGGATCAGTTTCGAACTCGTTTTATGTTCATAAAAAAAAATTTAATGTTTTAAGCGACTTAAAATTGCTTAAAAGATCAAAAAACTCATAGAATTTTTTACTCAAATTTTTTGGAAAAACTAAGAATAATTTTTGAAAAAATTTTTATTCTTAATCGAATAAGAAATGTTTAAAAAGTCGAAAAAAACCAATTTTCAATTTTTTCCAAAAAAATTGAGTTAAAAAAGTTAAGTTAAAAGTTAAAAGTTTTTTTGAACTTTTAAGCAAATTTAAGTCGCTTAAAACATTAAATTTTTTTTATGAACTAAAAACGAGTTCGAAACTGATCCGGTTAGTGAACAAAAAACGAATTCGAAATGAATTCGTTTTTTGTAAATAAAGTGTATCAAATGAGAGAAGATATCATTCGCCTTTGACATATATTTTAATATGACAGGTAGCCTAGTAGGTAGCGCGAGTTATGAATGTACTATATATATCTCTAGCCACAATTGCAGCAAATACTGCATATTCCTATTGTTTTAAATGCACTCTAATAATTTCATACTTATAATGATACCGCTATATAGAGAAAGTATAACAAAACATGAAACAAACAACTTGTTTTGATTTCATACAGCTAACGGTATTAAAATTCCAACATACCAAGCTTAAGCAAAACAAGTTGTTTCTAAGATACTTTTGATTATACCAACAGAAAGAAAGAAGATTAAATGTTTAAGATCACAACTCCGTGTTATTTCTTTATACTTGCTCCCAAGCATATCTAACTGGCGCAGTCGGTGTAAAAGTTTTTTTTTAAATAAATGTGTATAAATTATAAAAATAAATATTTATACATATATCAAATATAAACATAATTAAGACTAAAAGAAAAAAGCTTATTATTAAAAAGCAAAGTGAAAGTTTTTTTTTGAAAAAAATAGGTGAATCAAATAAATTCATCTACATCAAAAAAAAAATAGCTAAGCAAAATAAAGTTAATACAGGGTGTTTTTTTTAGAGGTATAGAGCTTCGAATTGAAATAAAACACAAGAAAATCGTTTTAATGTCCATCAATTTGGCTTTATTGGAAGGATAATTTTATGCCATTAATGTTTAAATATGATTTCGGGCATGTGGCCGCCGCGGCTGGCTCGAATAAAGCCAATTCTACAGGTCCAATTTTGAACCACTTTTTCGAGCATATGGGGCCGTATGTCGGCAATAACGCCACGAATGTTGGCTTCCAAGTCCCATAACGTTTCTGGTTTGTTGGCGTAGACGAGCGACTTCACATATCCCCAAAGAAAATAATCCAATGGTGTCAAATCACACGATCTTGGTGGCCAATTGACAGGTCCATTCCGCGAAATTATGCGCTCATCGAATGTTTCCTTCAATAAATTGATTGTGACGTGCGCTGTGTGGCATGTAGCGCCGTCTTGTTGGAACCACAACTCATCCACATTCATGCCATCCAATTCGGGAACAAAATAGTCGGTTATCATGGCTCTATACCGGTCTCCATTAACGGTAACTGACTCTCCAGCATTATTTCGGAAGAAGTATGGCCCAATGACTCCACCAGACCATGGAGCACACCAAACAGTCAGTTTTTGTGGATGTAATGGCGTCTCAAGGGTCTCATGTGGATTCTCTTCACTTCAAATGCGGCAATTTTGCTTGTTGACGTAGCCATTCAACCAAAAATGAGCCTCATCACTGAACAAAATTTTGCTATGAAAATCAGCATCGAGATCAATCTCATTTTCGGCCCATACACCAAAATCACGACGCATTGCATGGTCTCGCGGCTTTAATTCTTGCACAAGCTGGATCTTGTAAGGTCGCAAGCCAAGATCTTTGCGCAAAATCTTCCATAAAGTTGATGGACAAAGCTCCAATTGCTGTGCACGGTGGCGAATCGATTCATTCGGGTCCTCTTCAACATTTTGCTCTACAGCGGCAATTGTTTCTTCGGTGCGCACTGTTCGACGTCTCTGCGGATGCGTATTATCACATAGAGTAAACGTAGTGCGAAAACGACCCATGGTTAACCGAATTAATTGCTCTGATGGACGATTATGTCAACCATAAAATGGACGGAGCTTGCGGCAAACTTCGCGAACTGAACCATTATTTTCGAAATAAATTTGCACGATTTGCAAGCGTTGTTCTTTTGTCAACCTGTTCATGATGAAATGGCAAACCAAACTGAACATAAATGACATTAGAGTTGCCAGATTTGACCATAAAATGCCAGTTTTATCTCTATTCGAAAAACAAACCTCTAAAAAAAACACCCTATATTTAAAAAAAAAAAAACCAAACGAAATTTGTGCAAGAAAAAACGTGAAATGTAACTATGCACTAAAAACTTCACACAGTTTAGAATTGAAAACGCTTTAACTTAAGTAGACTGAAAATAAAATCGTGGACTAATTGGAAATAGCAAAGTTCCAAAGGAAATATTGAAAAATAAAAAGGTACCATTTAATCTGTGAAATTACACAAATTACTAAATAAAAAAAAAGAACAAAGGCAATCGCATTGAAATTCGTACATATTAAAAATAAAATAAAAGAATATAACAAAGACACTACCCAGCTACATTTTATACCTACAACCATTGAAACTGTTGAGCCAGCATTGTTTTTTTAATTATTACTAAAAAAAGAATACAATGGCAAGTCAAGTAATAGAAGTAGAAAGTATGCAACAGTGCATCGCGGCGTTGACAAATTTGATGCTACAACAGCAGCAACAGAATGCTACTTCAACCAGATCGAGAATTGAGAAAGAAACTCGGTTCTTACCAGCTTTCAGTGGACAGGAAGGAACGCTACATGGGTTCATCGCAGCAGTAGATACGGTCATGGCAGAATACCAGAATCCAGCAGGGATATATAACGTAATTTTCAATTCCAAAATACAAGGGCAAGCGAGAACAATACTAAATGTGAATCCACCACAATCTTGGGCAGATTGTAAGGCCAGGCTTAAGCAGCACTATCGACCAAAACAGGACCAGCTTGGACTAGCCAGAAAAATAAACAGCTTAAGAGTGAGTAGTATTAAAGATTTGGATGACAAAGTAAGAGAACTGGTAGAAGACATTAGTGATATTTCGACTTTCGATGAAAGTCCTCAAATGATGGACATTTTTGGCGGTATGTTAATCCAAAGGATTAAGGAAATATCTTCAGGGTCTTTTGCATTCGCTATTATGAGAAAAACGGCCCTGCCGGAAATAAGAGAAATAATGTCACAATTTATAGGTCTAGACTTTGGTAGCCTAAATTTAGGGCTTATTTTCAAGAAAAATTGCGAAAACAAGCAACATCCAAATTATAACATGAATAAAAATAGTAGACAACAGCTGGATAATATAAGCAACGGCACTTTTAGCCAAAGGCAAAACAATTAAAATCAACACCAAAACTATAGACGTTCAGGAAATAAAAGGCAATTTAACAACGATAACAATGACCAAGTACAAGCAGGAAGGCAGAACAGAAACCAAAATCAGCAGCAACCTAGATTGGACGAAGCAATGAGTGTAGACAATGTGAGCCAGGGAAGTAATGAAAATAACAATATAGATGAAGTTTTTTTTCACAATTAGCCTCGGACCCACATAAAATTTTCATAAAGGGGACTATAGAAGACGATACTTTTTTAATATTAATAGATACGGGGTCTACGATAAGCTTACTGAATCAAAATAATGTTCACTCATCGAGATATAAAATTTTAAGCGAATATTTACACAATAAATGGCGAAGTAAAAACAAAAAGTGTACTTGCCATGACGAAAACTCCAAAAGAATTTCAGCTCCCTGAAAACGGAAGAATAAAATGGGTAGCAATGCCAATAGAAAAACCGTATAATTTTTTGCTAGGTATGGATTTCATCCATAAAAATTAATATTGAAAACAAAACTATTAAATTAAAAAATGATGTTATTATTCCTTTCATATCGCAAAATTCGGTAGATGTTTGTGTACTTGAATTAAGCGAATTAAATAATTTCAATTTAAATGAATTAAGTTAACAGAAATTGTTGAAAAACTAAAAACAAAATATAGTAAACTATTTTATAAGGAGGGAGATACATTAACAAGTACTACTACTGTTGTACATAGCATTAAACCACTACTGACCGATAAATTAATTCCAAATTGTACAGATACCCCCCAAAATATGAGGAAGAGGTTCGTAAACAAATGGAAAAGAGTGGTATTATACAAAAGAGTAGAAGCAAATATAGCTCACCGATTATTGTAGTACCAAAGAAAAAAGACAAAGCTGGCATACAAAAATTTAGAATTGTTTTAGACTATAGGCGCCTTAATCAAGTAACTGTCCCTGACAAATATCCAATGCCAATTATGGACTCAATTGTAGATAAGCTAGGTCGTGCACCAGATTTTGATGGCAAAAGAAGATAGGGAAAAAACTGCATTCGTTACACCTTGCGGTTTATATGAGTTTGTTCGAATGCCTTTCGGGCTAAAAAATTCCCCAGCGACGTTCCAACGTCTAACGAACGAAATTTTACGAGATTTTATTAACAAAATATGCGTAGTGTATTTGGATGATAATCTAATATTTTCCACTACACTAGAATAGCAAAAAATTCCTTAAATAAAAAATTTAGCAAATTGCAGGAACATAATTTGAAAATTCAGCCACATAAATGCTCATTTATGAAGCAAAATACACCTTTCCTGGGTCATATACTTACAAAGGAAGGTATTAAGCCTAATCCTGAAAAAATACAAACCATAAAAGAAATTCCTCTCCCCAGGACAGAAAAACAATTAAAAGGGTTTTTAGGTATGACAGGATTTTACCGGAAATTTGGAAAAGATTATTCCCGGATAGCGTTCCCTATGATAAGATATTTGCAAAAAGGTAGTAAAATAAATCAGAATGACCCTCAATATATAAGCGCTTTTGAGAACTTGAAATCTCTGATATCAACTCATCCAATTTTGAAATATCCAGAATTCAATAAACCTTTTGTAGTGACCACAGATGCTAGTGACAATGCGATTGGCGCAGTTTTGTCGCAACAGGGTCAGCCAATTTGTTATGTATCAAGAACGCTTAACAAACATGAAAGAAACTATAGTACAATAGATAAAGAATTTCTTTCAATAATATAAGCTGTTAATTACTTTAGACACTTTCTTTGTGGAAATAAATTTGAAATAGTGACAGATCACGCCCCAATAAAGTATTTAGACATCAAAGATGGATTTTCCAACTTCAGGAATTTGATTTCATTATAACTTATATGCAAGGCATACTAATAAATGCAAATAATGGAAATGAATCCAATTTCGATGTATCGGACACCATACATTTAGCTGACGAAGAAGACGCTTTTTGCATTTGCATAAAAGAAGACATAGTAAATAAATATCGAACTCAAATTATAGTTACTTTTACGGCTGTAGATGATATTATCATAACCCATGGTAGGAAAATAATGGAAATCAATCCAGCAGACCCAGAAGAGTTTATTCAACAAAAACTGAAAGAGAATATTGAAAAAGGAAATGTCGTGATTTTCTCAGAAGTGTCAGATAGAGATTATTACAAAGTACAGGTTATACTAACTTCAATTTTTTCATACAAAACTAATGCCAAATTTGTAAAATGTACAAAGAGAGCAATAGAAATAGAGTCTGAAGAAGAACTTCATAAGCAAATTTCCTTATATCACACTAACGAGTCATTACACAGTGGAATGAATGAAAGCTATTATTCCCTTAAAAACAAAATTTATTTTCCGAAATTGAGAAGTCATATCCAACTTATTATCGCTAACTGTAAGAAAGGCCAAGAGATAAAATACGACAGGAAACCAAAGGCCAAAGTTTAAAATAACAGAAACTCCCCAAGAGAAAAATGAGGTGATTCATCTCGATATATTTCATATAAAAAAAAAATCTTTTGTTACAGTAATTGACAAGTTAACAAAGTTCGCTGTGGCTTATAATATAAATGACAGAAACTGGATAGCTAAAAAACAAATAATAACAGAACACTTAGTAAAATTCGGTAAACCTAATAAAATAATATTGGATAACGAGTTTAAAGTGGAACAAATAATTTCATACCTAAATTCAGAAGGCATTGAGGCACACTTAACTACTCCTAATTCACATACGGGTAACGCCGATATTGAAAGGCTGCATTCTACCTTAATAGAAATAGTAAATGGAATTGACAGAACTGACTCAATAGAACTAAAGATCCAAAAAGCAATAGGAATTTTTAATAGTAGAAATGTACACCAAAGTACGCAAAAGAAGTGGAACAACCAACTACACTCTATAATAGATTAGAAAAGAAAAAAAGAAAAGTTATACAAGATCGTAATAGGAATCGGGAGAATTATTCGGAAAAAAGAGAAGAATGCCCTATTAAAAACTATAAAAGAGTTAGGCATAAGGACGAACCGTACTTTAGAATTACCGAGCTAAGAAAGATGAATTGTATTATTATATAAAAATATATAATTAATTATGGCATTGTTTAAAAAAAAAAATACAGAAAAAAAACTACTGTAAAAATTTTTTTTTTTTTTAAAAATATTATTGGATTTACGACAATACGAATAAGTATACTGAAATATATTATCATGTATTTTCGTTTGATTTTATTTCAAGTTTTTTATTGTTTCTTCGAATAACTTCTACATTTTTTGTCCGATTTTCGCAAAATTATACTTAAAATATTTGCAAAAGAATAGTCTTTCATTAAAAATTTTAAAAATATGAAAAAGAAAAAATTTTTCATTCAAATGGAGCAATTGAAATTGAGTGATTTTCAAAAAAGACCAAAAAAGTCAGTTGTTTTGGACTTTGAGCGCTTGTAACTCCATCAAATCTTATCCGATTCAAGCAAACAGCATATCGTTAGAAAGGGAATAAAATATCTTTCGAATGCTGAAAATTGTTTTTGAGTCAAAAAAAAAATTTATGGAGATATAGTCAAATAAATGAAAAAAGTGCCAAAAAAGGGGTTTTTTGAGGATATCTCGAAAACGATTCTTAAGAAAAAAAAATGGTTGCCATTTTTGGAATCTACGCCCCAAAATACAAGGAAAAAAGTCTATGAGAAACCAGATCTCCAGATCAACCCCAAATTTGTAAACTAGTGTAATTGTTCGTATAAGAGTAAATGTTCAATGCTGTTAACGAAAATTATATCTAAAAGTGTGGAACAAGTTTTTGTGAAATTAGTAGGATTCTCGATATTAGCAGGATAGAGGCCAATGGAAAGCATTTTATTTAACAAACTTTTTTCAAGAAGTACATTGTTGTTGAAGTCTCCTGTTAGAATTATATTAATGTAAGATAAAAGTAAGCTTTCTAAAACTACTATAAGTGGCTCCAATTCAACGTTTCGGCTAGGTCTGTAAGCACACCCAACTAGTGCTCTTTCTGACTTATTAGAAATTTCCAAAAATATATATTCTATATGACAACTAAGTCCTGATTTGCAACATAGCTTGCACTTAATTTTGCTTTTAACATAAATGCAAACTCCGCCAGCATGGGTCTCATTATCGGCTCTAAAAATCAAGTATCCTTCGAGCTTAAGTAGCGAATCGTTTAAAACAGGTGCAAACCACGTTTCTGATACACAGATTATATCTACATTTGAACCTTCGAATAAGTAACGAAACTCGAAACTTTGCGCGGCGTAAATTATCGATGTTTTTGACTAATCGGCGATTAAGAACAAATCGAAGTTTAAAGTACGATTTAATTGAGACAAGTTAAGACAAGGCTTTGTTGTTATATATGAATAAATAAATGTAATTAAATAGCTAAAAAAAAGCGTAATAGTTGTGAAGACGATGGTGCTTAGGAACTACAAAACATTCAAATTAGCAATGGCGTTCAAGACCTAATTTCTTATTTGAATCGATTTCGTCACAAATTTTTATTTTGCGTTAAACTATTCTATTATCATTACTTACCGTCAGCACACATGCCATATTTGGTGATATAAAGTCTAAACCACGTGACCCTACGCCATTGAAGCAAGACTTGATGTTTTGCATAAATTTTCTTCTGATCGATTTCAAAGAGTAAATACACAATGCTGACTTTTCCGTAGAGACATTGCCCCGTCCTTCCGAGAAAACTGCATATAGCACATCATCTTGCACAGTTATAGCCAAGTTTTCTGCCAAATCAGCACTCGGTTTTCCCAAAAAACCAGCTTGTACCAAATTATATTTAGTACCACCTTGAGCATCACTGATGCAATCAACAGGAATTTCTGTGTATGAGTAATAATTAGAGTCTTCTTGACAAATACGCACAAGCTTAGTTATATATTCCTTAGGTGACGAATGATGATTATGCTTAAGTTGTGTTGTTAAAAAATATGAAAATCTCTCCGAACTAAAGCCATAAACATAGTTGACAAGATATGCTTCCCTTGCATAAGAATTTATAAAAATTCTCGTACCTGTTGTCACAGCAGATGAAGCAATTTGAAACATTTTAGTTTTCTCTAACGAACGTGAGGCCACTGCAGGTATCTCGCTGCGGTATGGTGAATTATTTGTGTAGGTAACACCAACATACATAACATTCGTCACTGGATGTTGTGGGGGTCCAGGTGCGATAAACGCCACTGTTGATGAGTTTGCATCATTTGAAACAACTGCATCTGGAACATCCTGCTCTACAATGCTTACATTTTGTAAATTACGTACTGTACAAGTACCTTGGAATAAGGAACCACAGGATATCAACCGTGATGTAGCACGATCAATCAATAAAACTTTATTGTAATTGTCAGTGGGTTTACGATTAGCATGTGCTGGGCAATCAAGCACAG
Organism: Tricholauxania praeusta; assembly: GCA_949775025.1. Taxonomy (NCBI): domain Eukaryota; kingdom Metazoa; phylum Arthropoda; class Insecta; order Diptera; family Lauxaniidae; genus Tricholauxania; species Tricholauxania praeusta. The sequence continues at coordinate 25,641,868 of OX459032.1, forward strand.
TACATTCCACAGAATCATTTTGTGGGCCAGTTTGTACGGTTTCATGTAGTTGAAGCTCTGGTGACAGCTGATATAAATAATTTACTCCGCCAACAAAGACGCGCCCAGTGATTGTATCAACCACCAAATGATTTAGTAGAGTATCAAACTTAATAGAACTTGTTATGATGTTACTATAATTGTGCCTATTTTGGTGGGCAGCACCATCTGATGTGGCAGCTGAGACATTAGTTTCTTTTTTTAAATTTTCTGAAGGAAATCCATTCGTAAATACTATTGGGTAAGCAATATCACTTAGTTCACTGCTTTCTTGATTTGTTATGGTTGTTGCACTTCGAAAGGACGTCACATATTGTAGCAAATCAGCTAACAACAAGGCGTAAATTAAACACCTCATGTTTTACAACATACGTCCTGCAATTGAAAAAAAACATGACTATTCCAATTTTTTTGAACCAAAACTTTGTTCGTCATATCTATCCAAAACAATAAACAATTTGAAATTTTGATAGACATGTTATTCTACACGAAAAAATAAAATATGTACCCCTGTTTTTTGTCTTTTCATGAGGAATAACTTTGCCTCAGACACCAAACCTCTCAGACTTTAAATTTAAAAGTCGTAGAAGAACGTATGTATCTGTGCTAAAATCAAATTGATTTACCGTTACTTCAAAACTCTGACGTGTAGCCGAAATCTTAACTCGAAATTCGAACCCAGCGACCAATAATTTATGAAAAAGATATAGCCAAAGGTTTATGTGATAGTCATTTTAGTTTGAAACCATAAACTTTTAGTGTTTTTCTTTTGGTCAGAGTTTTGTTACAAAAAGTAGCAAAACCCTCTTAAATTCTAATTCGAAATAAATTGGACAAACAAATTTCACACTTAAGAGTTGGCTTTAAAACACGATACATCTATATATGTTAATTAAAATTTAATTCGACTTACCAAATAGAAATGCTTTTTAGCCAAAAATCGAGACAGCTTCTAAGTAGTAATATCTTTTATGGGTGTAAGTAGGATTGAAGAAAATGATTATTTGTTGCTTGTATTACAAAATCGTTCTTTTTTTTTAAATAAGAAAACTAACTAATTGAGCTCATATTGCAAGAACTTTTAAATTAAACATTGAATATTGAAAATGAAATTGACTCCGTACATTATTTCTATAGTTTCAGAGAGATGTTATAAATATATATTTTAATTTACATACTTTTCTGTTCATTTAAATTATAATACAATTTTTTTACCTCTGAAATTGTGTTCTTCGTTACAAAATATTATAATTAATGCTATCTAACAATTCGTTCTGCAAAATATAGTTTGAGGAGCTATTGCTTTATGTAATTTTTGTTATGCTGGTGCTGGCAATGTTGAAAAATTTTTCTCGATTTCCTGCAAAAGAAAATGATAAATATGTCAAAGTAAATACTGTTAAGAGGATTTGTAATGCATTATTTGTCATGATGAGCTTATCTGAACTATCGCCGTTCTGATCCAGTATTAAACGGTTGGTCCTTACCATTCCGTTAATGAGAAATAGCCACCACATATTGATCATTTTACACGAAGGGGCAGTTGGGTCACCGTTTAATATTTTCATAAAGATGCTTAATTGCTCAAAGTGTAAGCATTTTGGCAGCCCCCATAATCTTTTTCACAAGTTTTAATACAATGCACTATAGGTCAAACAGCACATTTGTCTGGCCAAAACTCAATTTATACAAGTGTTGCTATTTAAGTTTTGTTGTTGTAGTATAACGGAGAATACTTCAAAACAAACAAAATTGTATTTTGTTTTTGGAAAAAATAATTTACCGTTTTTTAGCGATGTGTCAAAGTTGGTGCATTCTAATGTGATAACGCAAAGAAGTGGTGATTTTTAATCCTTTTTTTAACTATTGTGAAATAATTTAAATACTTAATTTGGAAAAAACTAATGATGGCATGTATAATGTAATTTAACTTAAAACATTTAAGTATATTTTGGTTTACTGTGAAAAAAATCTAAAATTGATATGAGACCCATGATTTGCCAAATTTCTTTAAGTTTCCAACTTCGTGTAAGCTTTTAAAATTTTGTTGGGATTTGTTAGTCTTACGTAGGTTGCTATTTATGTTTCGGGATCGGGCAATACTAATGTCAAATTCAGCAATCTGACACTTCCATTGGAAAGTTTGACATTTTATAGCCTAAACGTACTCAGAACGTTTTGACGTATCATTGCAATTGGTATTGTTTACATTCATTTGAAAATTGTGCTTCAGTAAAAAAATGGAATTAAATCGTGAACATTTTCGTGCTATTATTTATCACAACTTTCGGCGTAAATTATCACAACAAGAGTGCGTCGATGAATTAATTGCTTTGTATGGTGACGAAGCACCATCGAGGACTACTGTGTTTCGGTGGTACTCAGAATTTAATCGTTGCCGTAGTTCGCTCAGTGATGAATATCGTGAAGGTCGTCCAAAATCAGTGGTTGTGGCAGAAAACATCGATGCTGTGAAAAATCTAATAATGCTAGACCGTCATGTGACATACCGTGAGATAGAGGCAACATTGGGCATTAGTATGACTAGCATCAACAAGATTTTGCATGAACATTTGGCCGTAAAAAAAATCTGTTCACGTTGGATTCCACATAATTTAACAATTACTCAAAAAAAGGCTCCCATCGATTGGTGCAAAGAAATGTTAAAAAATACAATCGTGGTACATCAAAAGCTGTGTATAACATCTACACAGGTGACGAATCGTGGATATATGCATATGAGCCCGAAACAAAGCAGCAATCGAATGTTTGGGTATTTCAAGATGAGCAAAACCCTACAAAAGCCTTCAAAACACACGTTTCTGAGATACCAACTTCAAAGTGGCATGAATGCTTTTCAAATTGGTTTAAACGGATGCAAAAGTGTATCGATCTTAATGGAGAGTATTTTGAAAAACAATAAAGCCAATATCAACTGAATTTTTTGTATTTTTCTTGCTTATCCCGAAATATAAATAGCGCCCCTCGTATGATACCCTAAATTAGTTAGATGTTGCTATTGTGAATGTTATTTAGAAATTTGGATGCCCGATTTTGCACGTTTTTTGTGTAATGAATTTTTTTGTCAGGTGACTTATTCTTCCGCGATTCTGATTTATTCGAAGTCTGGTTGCAAAAGACAGACAAAAAGGAAATAGAAGAGGCTGTTTTCAATTACTTATTGAAAAATAATGAGGATAATTTTTGCTTTAGAGTTTACGAAAAATAGGTAAAAAGCCACCGGAAGTTGCCTGTTTTCCAATAGCAAATTATCAATGCTTGTTTTCCAATAGCAAAATATTAATTTGTTTAAGTGCAAAATATTGAAAAAAAGCAACAACCGACATCAAAAACGTCTGTGGGCGGGCGGTCACAACTCCTTTTTAGGGAAAAATCGGAACGGCCGCAGCAGAGCTACCTACTGTTTGCAGCAATGAAACCAATTTGCTTGTAAGAGCTGCGTACATATCCGCCCGCAAATAAGGTCAAACAAAAATGGTGACAGCTCTAAAGGAATTACTTAAAAGCTTAACAAGGCCAAGTAAAGTGAGAAAACTTTGTTTTCAAAAAGATACTCGTAATATACCAATTCGTTTGAAAGTTTTTTGCATTACTGGATCCTTTTTTTATTGAATTTGTATTACATTGCAGGTTACAAATGCGACGCCCAAAAGGGGCAAATCATAAATGAAGATGATAAAAATGCAGTATCAATGGCGTAGAAAATGAAAAAAATACAATATTTATTTTCAAAAAGTTTGGCCTCATAGTGGTTAAGCCGAATGTAGGTGGTTTTGGGAGTACAAACGATGGCACACTGCGCGCCGAGCTTTTGCGGAACATGAACTTTTTTCACAAATCACCGCTGTCTGATTTCTTCGCTGTCTTTAAATAGACGCATTTAGATTAAAAAGCGTCTTCAACTTCCGACAGAAGTGATCCGATTATTAAGTTGTGTAATCTCTGTCGAAGAACTTAACTTAAGGAGGGGGTTGAGTTTGAGCGCTACATTTTAGGCATAAGTTTAAAAATGTTTTTTAGTGATATGGTAAAAGTAAATTTATTTATTTAAAAAACATATTAAAGTACAATATTTAAACAGTATTCTGTAAAAATTTCATTAAAAAATATTGAAAATTAAGCCATTGGCAGCAAATTTCCGCGGACGCCTCAAAAAAAGGTGGTTTGAGGTGGACAACATAGCTCATCACTTTATCATATGAAATCAAAAAATCAAAAAAATTTGGCTAGCTTATGAGTTTTTCAAGGTATTGACGAAAGGTTTTTTTTCTTTGACGATTTTTAAGATTTTGGCATAATTTTTAAGCCATAAAACGAATTTTTTTCAAAAAATTATGCAAAAATCAGTATATTTATTATTGTAAAACTAGTTGTAATGCAAAAAATCCCTTCGTCATTATCTAGTTTTATATGTATTAAAAGAGTGTGTCAAATGTCAAGAGAATCGGTCTAGTAGTTTTTGAGTTAAAGTGTCCACCGACTTTGAAAAGTTAGTTTCGAGAAAAACACGTTTAAAGTTTTAACACTGTTTGTTTTTATATATACTTACACAGAAGGAGGGAGACTCAAGACACTGTATCTTCGTCAGTTTTACTCCAATCGACCTCAAATTTCAACAGGATACTTTTGAAGAGATATACCATCAAATAAAAACAAAATTTGTGTTAACCCTACCCCCTCCTTAACAAGCTATGAAACACGCGAGAATGCAAAAGAGGATGATGAAATTGGGGAAACCGAAATTTTAAGTTCAATGTATTTAAACATCTTAACTAATTTAATTTATTTATGTAGTACGTGCCATTTTTGACCCGGTTGCACAAGGGTTAAGATTTTTCTCAGAGTTCTTCTCTTAGCCTAGAGTCAACATAAAAAATACATTTCCAGTTAATCACCATGATAATATACCCGTTATTAGATTTGGCCAGTGAAATGCGATATTTGACCTATAGTGCAATGGATACCTGAATTTGCTTGAATAATAAAAATTGCGTTCTTGCAAAAAATTTTACGTAAAAAATTTAAAATTTAAATTTTTTAACGTCACATTTTTTGCAAGAACGCAATTATTATTTTTTGAGTGAATTCGGTTATCCATTCGGTGAAGGAATAAAAGTTACTAGCAAAATATACGTTTTTTTTAGCCATTGGTTTTTCTCGGGACGAAAAAAAATGATGCAGATATTGTTTTTAAGGGTCCTTTTAACTTTTGAGTCGGTGTCTGTATGAATCTAAATTTCGACCCGGTCTAATGTACATATTATAATAATTGCAAGAATGAAGTATAAATATTAACTTTAATAAGCTTCCATTTCTTATTGTTAAGTTTAGTTGGTTTTTAACTATGGTTAGAGAGCAGTAAAAAGACTAATTTGTTCAAGTTTGGTTCAGCCTAAAAATTCTGACACCTTACTTGATCAGTTGTTTGTGTCCATTGAAGATGCTTCCGGAATATTCTACTTGTGTGCTTCTAATATACCCCCAAATAGTTCGGATGCTTTATACATGGGTCATGTAGATAATGTGAATGACCTTGCTGGTGACGTGCTTGCTGAAAGCCACTTTGTTATTGTTGGTGACTTTAGCTTAAGTAGTGTTTTATGGTCCAGTTGTTTCGATAAAAATGTGCTAATTCCTACTAATATTAATTCTTGCAATGAAATGTATTTAATTGTTTGGATCTTTTGCAAATTAATTTTTTACAAAAAAAGTTAAATAGAATTCTTGACCTTTTTTCATTAGCAAATCTTTTGATTATACTATCGAAGAGTGTGAATGGCCAATTTGTGAACCTAGTGTTCACCATTTGCCTTTAACATTAAATATTAAATTCTATGAATTTTTATATAAATCTGTTTGTAAGCAAAATAATAATCTAAATTATAATTTCAAAAGTTGTAAATTGCAGGCACTTAATAATATTATTGAAGGTTTAAATTTGGAGGGTAATTTGATTCCTCTTAACACTCATGACGCCTTTTTTCATTTTAAATCAATGTTTTTAAATGTGTGTAATGACAATATTTCTCGGTATCCGATAAAAGTTTATAAATTGTCTTGTTACATGAAATCCTTAAAAAAATTAAAAAACTTGCGTAATAAATATTACAAACTTTATAAGAGTACTGGTAATGTTGAGTCGCAAATGAAGCACAAGCATTATTTAAGAGAGTTTAATTTCTTAGCTTGACATATGTCACTTGAGAGAAATAGTCGCAAAAAATTAAGGTCTGTGATAAATTAATAAATAAAACTGATAATTTGCATTTTTCGTTGAGAATTTGTGTAAATGGGCGTGAAGGAGATGCAAGAGTGACCAACAAGAAAATATTATAAAAAACTGAGGGATGTCGCAATGTTTCAAGTGTAAGACGGCAATACGAGGTGAAACTGGCATCAGCTGTGAGGGAGTTTGAAGGAAAATCTTTCATCAAGCAGTGCGGTGTTCAGGAATTGATCAATACAGCAGCGGAATCTTGGGAACCAATAAAATGCTAAAGTTCATGTGTGAAGACTGCGTGGTATATAGTTATACACAACATAGATTTGGTTGTAAAGGATATGCAGGAAAGCGTCAAAAAAAATTCCGAGTCACTAAAACACTACAAAGATGAATTCGAATTGTCACTAAGAAGAAATGAAGCAGAAATAAAAACACTACTCGAAGCAATAGAGTCGCGACATGCGGAAAGACTCCAAGAAATGAAAAGTGCACAAGGTGTCTGCGAAAAAAGCATAGTGGAGCTCTCTAAAATACGGAAAATAGCCGAAGGTTTTAATGATGAAAACAAAGAAATTTACTTACTTACTTACTTAGATGGCCATAACAACCCGTTGTCAGGTTACGGCCGACCTCATTAGCTCTCGCCAGGCGCCTCTGTTTTGCGCGCGCCTTCTCCAATCGTTAATGCCAAGCGCGGTAAGGGCTTCCTCAGCTTGGTCTATCCACCGGAGGCATGGTCTCCCTCTTCGTCGTTGACCGGGGACCTTCCCTTCGAAAACCTTTTTCGCTGGAGGTTCTTTATCCATACGATGGACATGACCCAGCCAGCGTAGTCGCTGTATTGTTATACGCTTAACTATGTCAATGTCGGCGTAGAGCTCATACAGCTCGTGGTTCATTCGAATGCGATAGTCGTCGCCAACTCGAACAGGACCAAAGATTTTGCGGAGAACTTTCCTCTCGAACATCCCAAGAGCGGCTGCGTCTGTTGTCGAAACCACCCATGCCTCAGCGCCATAAAGAAGCACAGGTAGAATGAGTGTCTTGTAGAGTGTTAGCTTTGTCGATCGAGAGAGAGCTCTGCAACGTAATTGCTTACTGAGACCGTAGTAGCACCTATTAGCAATTGTTATTCTCCGCTTAATCTCCAGACTGACATCATTGTTGCTGGTTACGGCAGTGCTAAGGTAGATGAATTCCTTGACAACTTCTAATTTACAGTTGCCCGCTGTAACATGAGAGTCTAGATCCCGTGCTCTCTTGTTGTTGTTAGTAGACATCATGTATTTCGTCTTGCCCTCGTTTACCGTCAAACCCACTTTGGCTGATTCCTTTTCAATAGCAGTGAAAGCAGCAGTAACATCTCTCATACTCCGACCGATAATATCAATATCATCAGCGTACGCAAGGAGCTGAACACCTTTGAAGAAAATGGTGCCATTATGATGCACACCGGCTTTTCGTACGATCCCCTCCATAATGAAATTGAAGAGATCGCACGAGAGCGGGTCGCCTTGTCTGAAACCTCGCTCGGTATTAAAAGTTCCGGAGAGGTCATTCCCTACCTTGACGGAGCTAAACGTATTGCTCAACGTCATCCTGCAGAGCCTTATCAACTTTGCAGGTATACCGAACTCAGACATTGTTGCGTATAGGCAATCCCGCACTGGGCTATCGAACGCAGCTTTATAATCGACGAAGAGATGGTGAGTGTCGATTTGATATTCATGGGTTTTCTCCAGGATTTGGCGTAGTGTAAAAATCTGGTCTATGGTGGACTTACCAGGTCTAAAGCCACACTGATAGGATCCGATCAGCGTTTCTGTATACGGCTTCAATCTTTCGCACAATACGCTCGAGAGGATCTTATATGCGATGGAAAAAAGACTGATACCCCTGTAGTTGGCGCAGATTGTCGCGTCTCCTTTCTTTATTACAGGACAAAGCACGCTGAGATTCCAATCGTCGGGCATGCTTTCCGCTAGCCATATTTTGCTGATGAGTTGATGCATGCACCTTATCAATTCATCGCCACCAGCTTTAAACAACTCAGCTGGCAGGCCATCAGCACCCGCTGCTTTGTTGTTTTTGAGTCGCTGGATAGCAACTCGAACCTCTTCATGGCTAGGTGATGGTACTTCCACTGCGTTATCATCGATTGGTGGTATCGTACTGTATTCTCTCTGGGCGGAATTGGTGGGATCATCGCCCGTAAGCAAGTTGGAGAAATGCTGCCTCCATAACCTCAGTACACTCTGTGTATCTGTAACCAGATTTCCATTTTCGTCTCTACAAGTGGATGCTCCGGGCTTGAAACCTTGAGTTAGACGCTTAACTTGTTGATAGAATTTTCGTGCATCCTTCTTGCCCTGGTACACCTCAAGTTTCTCACGCTCACGCTTTTCCTGCTCCCTTTTTTTACGTCTAAAAATGCGCCTCTCTTCCTTCCTCTTTTCGCGGTAGTTTTCTCGCACGGCTCGCGTTGCGGCTGACTGCAGCGTCTTCTTGTATGAGGCGTTTTTTTCAGCAGTCGCATCGCGACACTCCTGGTCATATCATTGGTTTCGAGGTTGTGGGCGTCGAAAACCAATGACTTCCTCGGCAGCAGCACGCATGGAGTGGGAGATGTGTGTCCAAAGTCCACCGGCGTCGTCGGTTCCAGAGGTTGGTTGGTTGAGCTTAACCGAGAGTTGAGCGGAGTACGCCTCGACAGTCCGTTGTGATTGCAGCTTGGCAACGTCCAGCTTTCGTTGCATGCCCGTGCGTACATTCTTCGCATTGCATAGCCGCATGCGGATCTTAGCTGCAACAAGATAGTGGTCGGAGTCAATGTTGACCCCCCGAAATGTACGCACATCCAGAATGCTTGAAGCGTGTTTTCCGTCGATCACAACATGATCAATTTGGTTTTTCGTTTTTTGATCCGGGGATAGCCAGGTGGCCTTGTGAATGTCGAGGTGTTTAAATCTACTAACTACCATGTTTCGCGCCGCGGCGAAGTCGATCAGTCTCAGACCGTTGTTTGAAGTGGTCTCGTGGAGACTGAACTGACCGACTGTAGCGCCAAAGATGCCTTCTCTTCCGACCTTCGCGTTAAAATCGCCGAGGACTATTTTTACATCGTGGGTCGGACAACGGTCATACACGTCCTCTAGGCTCGCGTAGAAATCATCCTTGGTAGCATCGTCCTTTTCCTCCGTCGGGGCGTGCGCGCAAATTAGGCTTATGTTGAAGAATTTTGCCTTGATACGGATCGTAGCCAGCCTTTCGTTTATTGGCGTGAACCGGGAAACTAGGTGGCGTAATTTTCGACTTACAACGAATCCGCAACCTAATTCGCGCCTCTCCGCATGGCCGCTGTAGTAGATATCACAGTTCGTCCGTTTAGAGCAGCCTTGTCCTTTCCATCGCATCTCCTGGATGGCGGTGATGTCAGCCTTTATTTTTACGAGGGCTTCCGCCAGTTGGATAGTTGCACCTTCCCTATGGAGGGTCCGGACATTCCAGGTGCATATCCGTAAATCATTGTCCGTTTTTCGTTTGCAGTGGTCGTCATCGTAGTGGGGGCTATTATCCGAGGCTGATTTGGTTTTCATTGGAAATGATGATAATGTGTGGTGGGACCCAAACCCTACGCACACATTCCAAGTTTTAAGTCTAGGAGAGACCCGCCTTCTCACAACTAGCTCACCCCCGGACGGGTGTCCAAGGGATCTCCAGAGGATACTTGGCCAAAAAAGGCCGGAAGTTTGTGAGCTGCTTGAACTGCTTGCAAAAGAATCATCTCTGGCCACTCCCAAGTGAGTGGCGATCAGGACTTTCCCCACTTACGTGGACTTCTACAAGCAGCCCCATCCTCCAAACAAAGAAATTTGCGGTGAAATAAAAATAGTAACGCGTCCATTTGCAATGAAATAAAAAAAAATGCGTTAAACAAACAATTGGTGGAAAATGAAACATCAATAAGGGTATTCCTCTAAACGCGAAAACTCTAAAGTTTTCGAGCTTGCTTTCGGGAACACCCCTATCAATACAAACTCGTAAATGATTGAGCAATGGCAATTTGACAGTTTGATCAGTGTTACCGCTGCCATGAAAAAAAATGTATCACACCAAAACGAAAAAATATATAGAATTAAGTCAATAAATAACAAAACACATGTAGGTAAGCAAACAAAAATTCTGAGAATTGCGCTTTTCATATATTTAAAAATCATTCTGTTAAGTTTATGTGCAAATTTCTTAAGAAACTTCAAACTGGCAGCAAATTATTTCGACCAACGGCAACACTGATTCATTTTCCAACTTTTCGAGGCCACTTGCTCAACTAATTAGCCTCAAAAGTTGCGCAAACTTTTCTTCATACAAATTATTTTCGAGGCTTGAAAATGTGCTCAGTTTTCGCAGTTTTCGAGGCGTTTTCAGGAATAAGCCTTAACCAAAATAGACGTGACGAGACGATAGCAATTGAACTAACGTTTGCACTCGTTTCGTCTGTTTTGACATTTAACCCAAAATGTTACGCTAGCCAACGAGTCGAAAAAGCTGTTATGACGAGTAGCAACGTATTGAAGTTCGGTTCTTACGGAACAACACGTCTCGTCAAAATGTTTCGTTCACTTTCGATGAATTACGTTGGTTCATTTTGGCTATCAACATTGGTTTACATACACTCGAACTTACTCGTTACGTCTCGTCTCGTCTATTTTGGTTTAGGTTATACCCTCAATGTCATACGCAGATGCATTAAAAAAATCAAGTGTCAATATCCAAAAATCTTAAAAGGTGTTGCCAGAGTTTCGGAAAGAATTACCACTAGTGATAGAACCAAAAGAAAAGCAAAGTAGTGAAAAAACAAGAGAGGACTTAAATGAAAATGTTGATCCCAAAAATCTTAAGATATCGAATATAAAAAATACTCACAGTGGCGTTGTAATAATTGAAAGTTCGGAATAGAACGGCAATAGAAAAAAATCTAAGTGAAAAATATAAAACTAAAGTCCCGAAGAAAATAAATCCAAAAATACTGTTGACATACATGAAATTTAACAAGTTAAGCTGCTATCTTCGGCCAGGCCGAAACTCACATACCCTACACTGCACTGAAAGAACTTACCTTTTCAATAAATGTTAAAAAGACGTTGAATAAGTCGAAAAAATTATGAAATGTTGACAGAGGTTGAAAAATGTTGAAAAAGTCGTAAATATATGCAAAATGTTCAAAAAAGTTGAGAGAGGTTGAAAAACTCTAAAAAAAATGAAAGAGGCTGAAAAAATTTGAAACTATTCAAAATTGATGAAAAAGTCGAAAAAATAAAGAAACTTATGAAGAAAGTTGAAAGAGGTTGAAAAGTCGACCAAATCTAATATATAAAATTCTTGTGTCACAGTGTTTGTTACCGTACTCCTCCCAAACGGCTTGACCGATTCTTATGAAATTTTTTGTGTATATTTGGTAGGTCTGAGAATAGGGGGTAAACTAAAAAAATTCTATTTAGGGTGCATATTTAGGGTGGCCCTCATACAATTTTTTTTTTATAATAGCATTTTCACAAATACCACTGCATCGATTCACATGGAATTTACACCACGTAGGTTTTATATTAAGAGACATGGCTTAGTCTTTAAAACTTCTATTTAGGGTGGCCCTCATACAAAATTTTTTTATAATAGTATTTTCACAAACACCACTGCATCGATTCACATGGAATTTACACCACGTAGCTTTTATATTAAGAGACACTGTTTGGTTCATAAAACTATTATTTAGGGTGTATGTTTAGGGTGGCCCTCATGGAAAAATATTTTTAATAAAAGCATTTTCACGAAGACCGGTTAATCGATTCACACCAAGTAGCTTTTATACAAAGAGGCATATTTAAGCCTAAAAATTTTTTATTTAGGGTGGCCCTCATTTAAAAATATTTTTAAAATAGCATTTTCCCAAAGGCTACTTCATCGATTCACATGAAATTTACACCACGTGTCTCTTATATTAAGAGACATTATATGATTTACAAAACTTTTATTTAGGGTGGCCCCCAAACATAACTTTTTTTAAAAAATCATTTTCGCGAAGACCGGTTAATCGATTCACAGCGAATTCACACCACGTACCTTTTATTTAAGAGGCATAGTTAAGCCTACAAAACTTTTATTTAGGGTGGCCCTCAACAGTAATATTTTTAAAATAGGATTTTCACAAAGATCACTGCATGGATTCACACGGAATTTACACCACGTATCTTTCATATTAAGAGGTAAAGCTAAGACCGTGCAGTACCATATAAGAAGATACCATACTTTGTGATGCAGATGAATGAGGCTAGATACATACAGTCATGTAAAAAATAATAGGGACACTTACATGAAAAAAGTTCAAACACTCATCTGCTTCTGTTTGAAAAAATTGAGATAAAATTTTACATTACATTACTTGCTGGGATATCAATGCATTAAAGAACCGTTATCAGAGTAAAAATATTTTTCGTCGTTTCGAAGTAGTTGATTGTATTGCTGAAGTGGACTCAATTTAGCCTGTGCGAAATAATAGGGACACGAATATAAAGTAAGTTATATTTTTGAAGCTTTGTGGTTTTTAAACATTTATAAGTTAGAAATGCATTGCATATGAGATGATCTAAAATTATAATTTGATAAAATAACCAAAAAATGTAATTTAGTAATTCAGAATAGTAAGATGACGTCATTGCAGCGTCCAGTTTCGTAGAGACATAAAAGACCTTCAGGATAACGAATTTTCATAGCGAGAAATAGCCAGAACGTTGAATTGCTCCAAGGGAATGGTAGAAAATGCAATAAAATATACACCACAGAAGAAATCGCCTGGACCAAAGTCAAAAATACTGCAAGTTTTTGAGAGGACTATGTTGAGATTTGGGAGACAGAACCCTTTTGCACTTTCAAATGAAGTAAAAAAGAGCTTTCCATGGATGTAAGCACTTTGACTATTCGGAAAAGGCTAATTTATAATAATTTAAAGGCAAAGAGATCCAGAAAAGTACCTTGCCTATCCAAACAGGACGTTAGTTAAAGGTTACTTTTCGCTGAGGAACATGTCATTTGGCCAATGAAGAAATGGCGCAATATGCTGTGGTCGGATGAGACCAAATTTTACTCTGACTGTGGTACTCAACGTGAGCGGGTAAAAAATATTAGATTTGGTCTCATCCGACCACAGGATATTGCGCCATGTCTTCATTGGCCAAATGACATGCTCTTCAGCGAAAAGCAACCTTTTACTGACGTCCTGTTTGGACAGGAATGGTACTTTTCTGGATCTTTTTGCTTTAAAATTATTATAAATTAGCCTTTTCCGAATAGTCCAAGTGCTGCAAAGGGGTTCTGTCTCACAAATCTCAACATAGTCCTCTCAAGAATAGGCGGTATTTTTGGCTTTGGTCCAGGCATTTTCTTCTGTGGTGTATATTTTATTGCATTTTCTACCATTCCCTTGAAGCAATTCAACGTTCTGGCTATTTCTCGCTATGAAAATTCGTTATCGTGTCTCTACGAAGCTGGACGCTGCAATGACGTCATCTTACCATTCTGAATTACTAAATTACATTATTTGGTTCTTTTTTCAAATTATAATTTTAGAACATCTCATATGCAATGCATTTCTAACTTATAAATGTTTAAAAACCACAAAGCTTCAAAAATATAACTTACTTTATATTCGTGTCCCTATTATTTCGCACAGGCTAAATTGAGCCCACTTCACAATACAATCAACAACTTCGAAACGACGAAAAATATTTTTACTCTGATAACGGTTCTTTACTGCATTGATATCCCAGCAATTAATGTAATGTAAAGTTTTATTTCAAACAGAAGCAGAGGAGTGTTTGAACTTTTTTCATGTAAGTGTCTCTATTATTTTTCACATGACTGTATATAAAATGTACGGGCAAAAAGAAGTTTCAATGAGAAAATGGGTGGTACCACACCTGCCGTATGCGAATAAAACATTTTGTATGTATCAGCAATTATTTGATGCAGATGATTGAGACTTGGTAATTATATAAAACACAAAAGCTATAGTAAATTAAACTCATCGCTCCACCTAGCAGTAAGGCCAGAAAAATGTTGGCCAAGTCTACTATACTATACTAAATGTAAAAAAGTAGGGACAGAAGTTGATTTCACTTTAACTATGGGCTGATTCGCTTTTACATTCCATAGCATACAGCTTCGCGTCACCTAACGGAAAGGGCAGAACAAACGTCTGCCGGGACAGCTAGTAAAGGGTGTTTTTTTTTTTTAGAGGTTTGTTTTTATAATAGAGATAAAACTGGCATTTTATGGTCAAATCTGGCAACTCTAATGCCATTTATGTTCAGTTTGGTTTGCCATTTCATCATGAACAGGTTGACAAAAGAACAACGCTTGCAAATCGTGCAAATTTATTTCGAAAATAATGGTTCAGCTCGCGAAGTTTACCGCAAGCTCCGTCCATTTTATGGTCGACATAATCGTCCATCAGAGCAATTAATTCGGTTAACCATGGGTCGTTTTCGCACTACGTTTACTCTATGTGATAATACGCATCCGCAGAGACGTCGAACAGTGCGCACCGAAGAAACAATTGCCGCTGTAGAGCAAAATGTTGAAGAGGACCCGAATGAATCGATTCGCCACCGTGCACAGCAATTGGAGCTTTGTCCATCAACTTTATGGAAGATTTTGCGCAAAGATCTTGGCTTGCGACCTTACAAGATCCAGCTTGTGCAAGAATTAAAGCCGCGAGACCATGCAATGCGTCGTGATTTTGGTGTATGGGCCGAAAATGAGATTGATCTCGATGCTGATTTTCATCGCAAAATTTTGTTCAGTGATGAGGCTCATTTTTGGTTGAATGGCTACGTCAACAAGCAAAATTGCCGCATTTGGAGTGAAGAGAATCCACATGAGACCCTTGAGACGCCATTACATCCACAAAAACTGACTGTTTGGTGTGCTCTATGGGCTGGTGGAGTCATTGGGCCATACTTCTTCCGAAATAATGCTGGAGAGTCAGTTACCGTTAATGGAGACCGGTATAGAGCCATGATTACCGACTATTTTGTTCCCGAATTGGATGGCATGAATGTGGATGAGTTGTGGTTCCAACAAGACGGCGCTACATGCCACACAGCGCACGTCACAATCAATTTATTGAAGGAAACATTCGATGAGCGCATAATTTCGCGGAATGGACCTGTCAATTGGCCACCAAGATCGTGTGATTTGACACCATTGGATTATTTTCTTTGGGGATATGTGAAGTCGCTCGTCTACGCCAACAAACCAGAAACGTTAGGGGACTTGGAAGCCAACATTCGTGGCGTTATTGCCGACATACGGCCCCATATGCTCGAAAAAGTGGTTCAAAATTAGACCTGTAGAATTGGCTTTATTCGAGCCAGCCGCGGCGGCCACATGCCCGAAATCATATTTAAACAATAATGGCATAAAATTATCCTTCCAATAAAGCCAAATTGATGGACATTAAAACGATTTTCTTGTGTTTTATTTCAATTCGAAGCTCCATACCTCTAAAAAAAACACCCTATACATATAGGATATATTGGAACATGTTAAAGGGTTGAAAAAGTTGAAATAATATGGAAAATGTTGAAAAAACCGAATAGAAATGAAAAATTTTAAATATGCCACGCCCACTTCTCCAATGCCGCCCACTTTTGGTTCAATAAATTATATTTGCGATCGACATCCTCATATTAAATTTTACCACAATAGCTTGTATAGTTCGCGATATATGCCGCAGCTTAATTTAAAATTTAGGGCGGTGACACACCCACTGGTACGATCCAGCCCGGTTTTGATCCAGGAATAGCTTTTCATAAGCAAACCTCTTACACCAAATTTTAGTATGATTACTCACATATTTCGATAAATATGGCACTTACCGTATTTTATTTGTATGGGAGGTGCCACGCCCACTGGTGCTATTTCAGCCACTTTTGATTCAGATATACTCTATGGCAACTGAACCACTTACATTAAATTTCATAGCAATTGCTGCAACAGTTCACTTAAAACAGCGCTTACAAATTTATGTTAATATGGGAGGTGCCACGCCCACTGATGCAATCCTGTCAAAATTCATTTATTTTTAAAGCTTATAGTAACTGACATCTATAGACCAAATTTTATGAAGATTACTCTCATAGCACACTATCTATAACAATAACGTTTTTTGCTTATATGGGAGGTGCCACGCCCACATGTACTATAAGACCAAATTTTTGTAATAAGAGACCTTATAGCAAGCATATCTACCTCACTAAATTTCATAACGATTACGTTGTTAGTTCTCTTAATATAACGTTTATAAATATTGTGGGCGGTGCCACGCGTTTCATATAGTTTTTTCAGTAAAGTGGTTGAGCTTGAATTGATTACTACTTTCAGCGGCATCATCTCTCTGGAAATAGTTTGTGCCAATTTTGAGATACACGGAATCAAAATTTTTAACTGTAGAAAAGTGCCACGCCCACTTTTTAGAATCCGCCCACTTTTTTCTCAATTCAAGATATATTTGATATGTATCCGTTTACCAAATTTCATCGCAATTTCTTGAACAGCTTACAAGATATGGTGGTATAAATGATAAAATTTAAGGCTGTGCCACGCCCCTGTACGACCCTTTGGAAACTTGAAACCCAGTCTCATCCTAATTTGGTTTACATGTGCACCAAATCACCAAGTTTCATCAAAATCGCTGCAACTTTTTTCAAAATTGGCTTGGGTATATATACATAGAGTATGGGCGGTAGGCGTGTCCGTCAACCGATTTCTCCCATTTTCAATAGCAAGATGCCTGCAAGAAGATGTGACCTGTGTGTGAAAGTTTCATTCTTGCTTTCTTGGTTTTCCCGTAAACCTAATTTCAACAGACGGACAGACAGACGGACATCGCTAAATCGACTCAGGTGGTGACGCTGATCAAGAATATATATACTTTTCCATACCTGCCACGCCCCCTTCGATGTGTTACAAACGGAGAGACAAAGTGAATATACCCTCGGTGTAGGGTATAAAATCAATGAAGAAACATTTGTGGAAAAGTTAAAGAAACAAAATACTCTAATTGCTAATAGTGAAATCAAATTAAACAAGTACTACGAAGTTAAAAGAAACGATAAAAAATATTATAGTGCTGTATTAGAAATAGATTCTAACACATTCCTAAAAGTGATTCAAGCCGGCAAACTCAATATAGGTTGGGGACAATGTAAGGTTGTAGAAGGCTTAGAAATAACATACTGCTTCAAATGTAAAGGATTTAATCACATAGCAGCACACTGCACAAAAGAAGAAATATGTACAAAATGTATGGGAAAACATACATACAAAAACGACTAAAGGCAAAAAAAAAATAAAATAGGTTACTAGCAATCAAACTCAATCCTAGGTATTTACACTAATATACAAGGCCAAATGAATAACTTCGTTGAAGTAGAAACTATAGCAGAAAGCAAAAAATATGAATTTATAGCACTATCAGAGAATGTGGATGAAAATGAAGTAAAGATTAAAGGCTTTAAAAAGATATCGTGTCTGTCAACTTCAACTAGAACCGGTGGTGCAACAATATACATCGGGCATTTACGCGAAGCGGACAGGGAAAATGGGGTCATGTTTCCAATTTCAGATATATTTGAATATGTTGTACCTTACCTGTACATGACCGAGACACAGAAACAAAATTTTTTAGAATGGCAACACTGGTTTACAAAACATGGGTCCTCGAAAATTTAAGAAATTGTAAGGTATGTACTACTTCAAATGCCATTATTCAGCTTAAACAATTCTGGTAAAATGAATTAACTACTGGATTTTATACTAAATTTATTGGCCCTTTTAAAAAATTAAAAAAAAGCTTATAGTATGCTTATACTTCGTGCCAAGTTTGATAGTGGGCTGCCCAGCCATTTTGGAGCTATATGCATTGCAATGCCGAAACCAGAGCAAAGAACTAGATAGAAACGAACGAGACTCCGAGTTTTTTCCCAGTATTAAATTTTGGCGAGCCGAATGAAAGCTGGAACCAATGAGAATTACGAACCAAAATCCAATTGAATTTTATTTCTGATTTTGTTCGGCTTTTGCAACGAACCAAACGAATTCACAATGTTAAATTCAGACCATTTTGTATTTTCTAATTTATTTATTTTTTTAAATTCATAAAAAAGTTATTTGAATATTAGAAAATGAAAATAAATAAATTGAAATTCAAAAATATGGAAAACTTGTTGAGAAAATTATTCAATTGAAAATTATTTAAGCCTGCATTTGAGAAAATCAATTTTTATATCTACCAGGCAACCAGCAAATGCAATAGCATGATTTTTATTTTGACTCCTTCAAACTTGCAAATTTGCAAGTGATCCCGCGTAAATGTTGTTGTTGGTTTTTCTTCAGAAAATGTCAGTCGAAAATATCCTAAAAAATGCGTGTATTTGTTGTTGCTTTTTTGTAGTTTACAACCGATGCCATTAGTTTCAATTTTGTTGGTATTTTTTCGGCAGAAAAATTGAATTGAAAATAACAAAAATGATATTCATGTTGTTTGCTTGTATGTGTGCTCAAATTATGCTATTTTTTGCAACTAGGATTTTTCCTTTGGGGGCTATAAATATATAGAATTATGAACTTATATTTTTCAATTTTCTTATTTTACTTGAAACAAATCATTAGTTGATACAAGTTTATACTAAATAATTTAAATAAGAATAGCTTAATCACTAGAACTGATTCGACATTTAAAAAAACACGAAAATCATATTTTCAAAGATACAAAAATGGAACTTTGCTTAAAATTAACACGCAAACTAACTAAGTCAATGTGTCCAAATACACTACTACTATTGCCGTGTTATTTTAATTTGGGCTTAAACCTTTCCGAATCCAGAAATATTCATGGAAGGGTTTTAGCACCCTTGATCCCTTGATCAAGTACGAACATTTTTCGGTTCAAAATGAAAAATAAAAATGATATTCATGTTGTTTTATTTGCTGAGTGCCTGCTTCAAACAAAATTTCATTTGTGTTACGGATTGAATTGAAATTATTTTACAAAAATCAAATATTTCTTATAATTTCTATATTTTTCAACAGTTCAGTTCTGAGTTTCTCACGCTCGTGCCTTTCCAAGTCTCGTTTCTTGCGTCTGAAAAGGCGCCTCTCATCCTTTCTCTTTTCCCGGTAGTTTTCGTGCACGGCTCGCGTTGCTGCTGACTGCAGGGTTCTTTTGTAGGCGGCGTTTTTCACTGCAGTAGCTTCGCGACACTCCTGGTCATACCATTGATTTCGCGGAAGTGGGCGTCGAAAACCAATGACTTCCTCAGCGGCAGAGCGCATGGAGCGGGATATATGCGCCCAAAGTCCACCGGCATCATCGGGTAGAGAGTCAGGTTGAAGGAGCAGTTCTGAGAGGCGAGCGGAATAGGCTTCGGCCGTCCGATGTGATTGCAGTTTCGCGACGTCCAGCTTTCATTGCGTACCAGAGCGTACATCCTTTGCATTGCACAGCCGCATGCGTATCTTGGCTGCAACAAGATAATGATCGGAGTCAATATTGACTCCCCGGAACGTACGACCATCTAGCACGCTGGAAGCATGCCTTCCGTCGATCACAACATGATCGATTTGGTTGCGTGTTTTCTGATCAGGGGACAGCCAGGTGGCCTTGTGGATATCGAGGTGTTGAAATCTGGTGCTACTTACTACCATGTTTCGCGCCGCGGCGAAGTCGATCAGCCGTAAACCGTTGTTTGAGGTGGTCTCGTGAAGGCTGAACTGACCGACAGTGGGGCCAAATATACCTTCTCTTCCGACCTTTACGTTGAAATTCCCGAGTATAATTTTAACGTCATGGACCGGGCAGCGGTCGTATACTTCCTCGAGTCTCGTATAGAAGGCATCTTTGACAGCATCGTCCTTTTCCTCCGTCGGGGCGTGCGCGCAAATCAAGCTGAAGTTAAAAAATCGAGCCTTGATGCGGATCGTAGCCAACCTTTCGCTCACAGGTGTGAACCTGGAGATATGGTGGCGAAGTCTCTTGCTTACTACGAATCCGCATCTCAATTCGCGCCTCTCCGCATGGCAGCTGTAGTAGATATCGCAACTTGCTTGCTTAGAGCAACCTTGTCCTATCCATCTTATTTCCTGGATGGCGGTGATGTCAGCCTTAATTTTTCCGAGGGCATCCGCCAATTCGATAGAGGCACCTTCCCTATTGAGGGTCCGGATATTCCAGGTGCATATCCTTAAATCATAGTCCTTTTTTCGTTTGCAGTGGTCGTCAACGTTGAGGGGTTCTGTATCCGAGGCTTTTTTAGTCTTCATTGGAGTGTTTTTTTTACGTGGCGGGTACCAAACCCTGCGCACAACCCAGTTTACTTCTGTTGTTTAACCACTGATTCTAAAATTTTTTCCAGCGTTCTTAGTGAATTTATTGGTCGGAATTCTTCGCATTTATTAGTGTTTGGAATTTTTTCAACTGGTGTTACCATAGAGTCTTTCCATGTGGTTGGGAACTCGCCCGTATATAACGATCTATTAATAACTTCTAGTAGAGTTTCTCCTACTGATTCCATTGGTCAATTATAATTTTTGGACTAATTTTTTCAAAGTCAACCTTGTTTTTCAGCTTAACACATATGTTCTTAAATTCACGCAACGATATTTCACGAAGCTTGGAACTGTTTTCGGTATGACTGACGTAGTTTACGTACTCTATGTTATCTATCGTTTCTCTGATTTCATTTACGCTATTCACGAAATATTCATTGAAATTTTCGGCGATAATTTTTTCATCTTTGTACTCTTTGTTTTAGAAAACGATTGTTTGTATGTTGTTTTTATGCTGTGTAAGAACTAAGAACTTTTATTTCCTGCCACATCTGTTTCTGTCCTACTGACTGACAAATTTTATTATTTATGTACTGGTTTTTCCCGTTATTTATCTTAGTTTTGTAAAGGTTTCTTGCTGTCTTGTACTCTTCCCAGCTTTGGTCGTTATTTACCAATCTTGCAATCTGATGTTTTTCGATCTTTTTAATTTTCAATGATTTAAGCTCTTCAATAAACTATTTGCTTGTTTTGTTATTTTCTGTAGCCTTCTTTTATGTTATTAATTTTCTGACTGTAGTTTTTAATAAATCTTCTATATTTTTGGCATTTTCATGTAAATCACAGTTTATGTTATACTTACTTGGTATTGCACGCGCTTAACTCTCTTGTAAATTGCTCTTTTCTATATTTCGAAATTTCGACAGTGAAAGACTGGTTTTAATTTTTTTCGTGCTTATTCCTATTTCTATGCATTCATGATCGGATATCTTTTCTTGCAAACGTATCTCACACGATACGTGCTGCATGTTTGTTATATCGTAGTCAATAATTGTTTTTGATGTTTTTGTTATTCGTGTATAATCATTAACTTTCTGGACCAGACCATTATCATCTAAAATTCGTTTTATCTCCTGCTTATATACATCATTTTTGCACCAGTCGATGTTGATGTCGCCTACTATTATAATGTTGTTTGCATTTTCAGTATATTTTTCGACGTGTTCTCTGAAAAAATCGCAAAATTCTTTCTCAGAGCTGCTTGGCGATCTGTATATCGCCATTAAAAATAATTCCTGATCTCTAAGTTTGCATTTGCATGTCACTAGCCAAATTTTTGTTTCGATCGTTCTTCTATCCATGCTTTTTACCGTCCAACCATTTCTGATATATATTGTTGCGCCTCCGGTTCTAGTTGAGGTTTACAGACACGATATCTTTTTAAAGCCTTTAATCTTTACTTCATTTTCATCCACATTCTCTGTAAGGTGTGTTTCTGATAGTGCTATAAATTCATATTTTTTGCTATCGGCTATAGTTTCTACTTCAACGAAATTATTTATTAGGCCTTGTATATTAGTGTAAATACCTTGAATTGAGTTTGATTGCTAGTAACCTATTCTATTCTTTTTTGCCTCTAGTCGTTTTTGGTACACTGGACAAAGTATACTGAATGTTACATGGTTTTCGTCTAATCCCAGGTTTAATTTTTCATTTACTCGATTGCAATTTATACATTTTACTGTTTGTTCTTTCGTGCATTCTCTTGTGTTATGTTTTCCCATACATTTTGTACATATTTCTTCTTTTGTGCAGTGTGCTGCTATGTGATTAAAGCCTTTACATTTGAAGCAGTATGTTATTTCTAAAACATCTACAACCTTACATTCTTCCCAACCTATATTGAGTTTTCCGGCTTGAATCACTTTTGAGAATGTGTTAGAATCTATTTCTAATACAGAACTATAATATTTTTTATCGTTTCTTTTAACTTCGTAGTACTTATTTAATTTGATTTCACTATTAGCAATTAGAGTATTTTGTTTCTTTAACTTTTCCACAAATGTTTCTTCATTGTTTTTAAATTTCATGCATGTCAACAGTATTTATCAGCGAAAATTTAATTTTAAAATTGAGGAAAGAAAGAAAATCTTATAAAGATATTCTAAATATTATATCGTGCTCAACAAAAAAGACAATTACCGCCATCAAATATGGAGAAATCAGGAAAGAAACTGGAAAACAAAAAATTTCGCCACAAGTCGATGGCGAAATTGTGGTGCCGTCCAAAAAAGATCCAATGAAACTCCCTAGTGTAGAGTAACTTTACGTTTGGAATTACTTCGACGTAAATACCCTGATCCATAACGCCATAAATCTTATAAATAGGACCAACGCCATAGTAAGAAAAGTAGCCCCAGACGATTATTTTTGAGCCTCTGTGTTTAATCGTTTTTTACAGTGTATTCTGGCTGATACTCGATACCGGATGGACGTCGAACATAATTTTGTGAGCCAGTGCCACAGCACGAAACGATTTTAGACTCATCGCTTCAGAAAATGATTCTTCATTTGCCGATGATCTAGTCGTTTCCTTGCAAACTGCAGACGTTTTTCTTTGTTTTTTTTTTTACGTAGAGTCTTTTTCTCGGACTGTGAGCTGATAATCCTGATTCCAAGAGCCTCCTCCGTAGAGTCAATTAAATTAAAGTCATAATTTGTCTGCCTAGCCGATTTCATTGAATCTTTTTTGAACGGCACCACAATTTCGCCATCGACTTGTAGCGACATTTTTCATTTTCTATTTTTTCTCTCCTGATTTCTACATATTTTATGGCGATAATTATCTTTTTTGTTGAGCACGATATAATATCTAGAATATCTTTACGAGATTTCCTTTCTATTCTCAACTTCAAAATTAATTTACGGTGATTAGTAGTTCAATGTTTGGCGCGCCTCACTGTGGCCAAAATAAGTTAAAAAATATGAATGAATTTTCAGTGTAATTTATAAAAAGATTACAAACAAAGAATATTCAACTTACTTTCAATAAAATTTTTGGAAAAAATTACACTTCTTTCAACAAAACTCAAAAAAGATAATCGCACTGCTATTTTAATGTTACGCAAAAAACGTGGTAATATACTTTAAAACCCGTTATCTACAGAGTTGAGATTTTTTATTAAGAGATTTAAGCTCCTCCATAAGCCCAAAACACCTAATAATAAATTAGTGTTCAAATTGTTATTTAGGGATTGTTTGAAAACAAAATATTTGACTTTATAAAATTTAGATGAAAGTACTACTATATTCATGTTCACAGCTCTATATCAGGTATACAAAAAACTTTTAAAGGATTTTTTTCAAGTTTGACGCTTTTTTGTGAAAAATTTGTTGCAAATTTATTCATCAAAGTATTTTACATTGCTAGCCACTACTTTTGCCCATTTTCTGGCAATTTGTGTATACCATTTAGAAAAAACGACGCGTCTTGCGCAAGTAGTCTTTGTTATCCTCTCTCAAAAATTTTTAATATTTCCTTGAATTTGGGCTATTTCCCAAAATTATGGAAAGAGTCTTACATTATTCCACTTCACAAATCCGGAAGTAAGGCTAATATTGAAAATTACAGAGGTATTGCTAAGCTCAGCGCAATCCCAAAACTTTTTGAAAAAATAATTAATGATCATCTTACAAACATCGTTTCATCCCTGATGACAGTATCTCAGCACGGCTTTCTAAAGGGTAAATCTACATCAACAAATCTTTTGGAGTTCACCACGCTTGTTATAAATGGATTTAAGCGAAAACAGCAAACGGATGTTATATACACTGATTTCAGCAAAGCTTTTGACTGCGTAAGTCATAGCCTACTTTTAAAAAAGTTATATTTAATAGGATTTCCTTCAACGATATTAAAGTGGATTAGATCGTATCTGACGAATAGGAAGCAACAAGTTTTATTCAACAACATGTTTTCTAAACATATAATGGTTTCATCTGGAGTTCCCCAGGGCAGCCATCTTGGCCCCACATTATTTCTATTATTTATAAATGACCTACCTTCTGCTACAAATTCGTCCCATATTCTAATGTATGCTGATGATGTAAAACTTTTTTACTCTTTTAATGATCACTTTAATCATAAAACTCTACAAAGAAACCTAAATGAACTTGTTAAATGGTGTGATGTAAACTTGATGACATTAAATCTCAAAAAGTGTAAGCAAATGACTTTTTCAAGAAGTAAAGAATTTGAGACTTCATATTCAATAAACGGTTTAAAACTGGAGAAGGTTGACAATTTTGTAGATTTAGGCGTCACTATGGATAAAAAACTTCGCTTCAACGTGCATATTGGTTTAATGGTAAACAAAGCAAAAGGCGTCCTTGGATTTATTAAACGATGGTCTAAAGAATTTGACGACCCCTATACGACGAAGTTGCTTTTCACTTCACTTGTTAGACCAATAATGGAATATGCGTCAGTGGTGTGGAACCCCCAATATAATATATACATTGATATGCTGGAGTCGGTGCAGAAACAATTTCTATTGTTTGCACTTCGTCGGCTACCTTGGAATCCGGACTCAAATTTACCTTCATATGAAAGCCGCCTCAAACTAATACGTTTACCAACACTGCGCAGCCGAAGAATTATGCTTAACGTAACTTTTTTAAATAAACTGTTCTCCGGCTCAATGAACTCTGAGTTGTTGCTAGGTATGGTCAACTTTAACAATCCTGGAAGGGATTTGAGACACTTTCGTTTCTTAAGACTTGATATATGTAATTCTAACTATGCTCATTTTTGTCCATTTCGGTGTATATGTAATGATTATAATAACCTTTGTCATATTATTTCCCCCATGGATTCTCACAATATTATAAAGCAAAAAATAATTATTTTCTTAAATACTTGAAACTGTACTTTTTCCTTTGTTTCTGCTGCATAGCCTATGGGCTTAGTAGAAATTGTGCTCAATCTGTGATCGGAAATTGCTCTACCCATCATTTCGTTCAGAGAAATAGTGCAGTCCCGGTCACCGATCCGTACGATAGACGGATGTGCCTCACGTACGGTTTCGCCTAATGAACGCAGAGCAGTCCGGGCTGTTCGTAGTCGGTCACCGATCCGTACGATAGACGGATGCGCCTCTCGTGCGGTTAGGCGGGTAAGTGGGACCGCAGGGACCGATCGCAAAAAAAAAAAAAAAAAAAATCCACGAATCGATCCAATTTTGGAGTTCTTCAAAAGAGCGAAAGTCCTGATCCTCAAGGGCATGCGTCATCGACGAAAGCAAATAGTAATCGGAAGGGGCAATATCTGGGCTATACAGCGGGTGGGGTAGAACTTCACATTTCAGCGTTTATAGGTATGTTTTGACAGGCTGCGCAACATGTGGCCGAAGAATTGATGGTGCTCAAGAATTACCTTCTCGTGCCTTTGGTAGTATTGTGGCCTTTTTTGCTTCAATGCTCGGCTTAAACGGATCAATTGAGTTCGGTAGAGTTGCCCTGTGATGGTTTCACCCGGTTGTAGCAGCTCACAGTACACCACGCCCAATTGGTCCCACCAAATACAGAGAATGACCTTGCCACTACGAATATTCGGATTTGGCGTTGGATTTGGCATCGATTTTGGCGTATGGTCGGGCGGCTCGTATGATTTTTTGCGCTTAGGGTTATCGTAATGAACCCATTTATCATCACCAGTCACAATACGATGCAAAAATCCATTTCTTTTTTGCCGTTGGAGCAGAAAAGTAAACTTTCCTGCAAACTATGTTGTTTACACTTCAGCGAAAATACACATACTGAAAAAAAGCCTAATAATGAGGCTTCAAAATTAAGTTGGTTGCAACATTGTTCGATTCGATATAATACCGTTGATGCCATCTCAAAAAAAAATCCTTTTTGTACACCTGATATATTGATCTATATGAGCTGTCATAGTGGAATTTTGTGTGATAATATAACACACACAATGATACTAAAAAAATGTTACCGTCTGTTTTCGTGAACTACAGTGGCGAACAGTGTAAGCCAAATTTTTGTTTCTATCGTTCTCCACCATTTCTAATATCGAGCATTTCACGCAAAGCGGACAGGAGAAATAGGGTCATGTTTCCAATTTCAGATATATTTGAATATGTTGTACCTGTACACATGCCCGTGCGCAGGAATCATCCATGGGGGGGGTTTTAAGCTCGAACATTTCTTATCAGATAATGTTCATAAAAAACGTCAAAAAACGGGTTTCTTTTAATATAGACATTTAATTATAATTAAATACATATGTACATGTGTTTATTAGACATAGTCAAAAAACTGGCCCCTATTATGAGTGTCAATAAAAACGACTTGACTTGAAATAAAGCGAGTCAATAAAATTTCAATTGCCGTATCATATAATCATATTGACTTGACTGAGTGCTATTGTAAATTTTTCAATGTTTGATAACATTTTAAATAAAAATTAATGATTTGACAATTTATTTATTTTATCATATTTTGAAAATAAATTTACAAGGAAACGTGGCCGTATTGCTGACTGCAATTCGTAAAATAGGTTGTGCTTCATTAGTGTCTCTCTAACAGAACCAAAAGATTCTCTTTTGCTGCAATCCAGTAAAGTGTTGAATTGATGCTTACATTTGGACAAAGAGCAGATCATCAACGCATGCTGAACTGTCATCGTTGAACTGCATAGACTGCACTACATAGGTTCTATTTTCGTGAATAGATGTCTTACGCTAAATACTTATTTTACCGAGTCTAACTCTAGCTAACGTTACGCATTCTACGCTCGGAAAGCAAATACTGTATCCTGGTCTCTTCAAGTACATGTTGTACGTTATAAAAAAAAAAAAAAACGCTTATGAACTCCCAGACTAGTTTCATTTCTTCTCTTTGTATTGCAGAAAATAGCTTTATACTACTGAGTTCAAGCAGGGATTTCAAAAGCAAGGGGCAAAGTAAGAAAAACCATGCAACCAATTTCAAGTTATTCCTCACTAATAACATACCGTATGAAATTACCTTTCATATGACATCAATTTTGTGAAAATCACTCGAGAGATTCCTAACTTATACTGCTTTTTAGAAAACCTATATCAGCAACTTCCGATGGCTATAACTTCGGCCCTGGATCCGTGCAAAACTTTTTGGTTACATTTTTATTTTTACCTCTATTACGTTTCATACCAAAAAAAGAAAAAAGTCTGGCAATTGTTGTTAACCTTGACTTGTGCCCCCAGTCGAGTACTTTCGATCGATAGACAAATAATAGTCAATTTTATTGTTTCCAGTCGAAAAAATTGACACTTGTAATACGAGTCGGTCATTCACAATGGATTGAAATTGATTTGTGTCGATTTTAGACAAATATTGACACTCATAATACAGGCATTGACTGAAATCGACAAGTGTCGAGTCAAGTCGTTTTTATTGACACTTATAATAGGGGCCACTATCATGCTCTAGCATAATTCAAGAAAACTCGATTTTCGAAAATTTATTCATATTCGAGTACATCCTCATTTAAAAAAATTTAAAAAAAATAGTCTTAGGGTTGCTACCAGAGCTGCAAAACTTTAATTTTTTGGAATTTGGCCAAAAAAAAAGAAAAAAAATTTGTTTATAATATTTTTTTTTTTTAAGTTTCTCTCAATTTTTTTTAAATGAGGATATACTCGTATATGAATAGATTTTCGAAAATCGAGTGTATTGAAGTATTCTAGAACATGTCATTTATTTGAACATGTGTAGTGTTTATGTTATGATTCGATATTCACATATAATAACGTAAGTAGCTTATTCTGCGAGGTACTTGAAAAAATTCGTTCAAAACTCTTTCCACTTTGATTTCGATATCGCTATGTATATTTAGCGAAGCTAAGCCATTCAGCCGAATTTTGGACATAGTTGTTCTGAGGTGTGTCTTTAGACGACGTAGCACTGAAAAGGAACGTTCATTTGTTGCTGTTGTCACAGGCAAAGTTGCCATAACACGAAGCATTTGATGGACATTTGGAAATGCGTCTTCATTGCAAATATCCAGTGCTTCGAGAGATGTTTTGATGTCTAGCCCGGCAATGCGTTGACGCCAAAGTTGAATTTCATTTATCCACATGTCACGCAAACTATCATGCAAAATTGAAATACATATATGGCGCGAATAGATTTGTGCATGAATTTTCATTGAAGCTGATTTTATTGATGCCTGAGCAATGCTTAAAACCGGAGCTCGTGTTACTTAGCCTTAGCGACGCGCAGTGGTCCCAAATCGTGTTTTTTGGTTCAAAAATAGCTAGAGAGAACAAATCTTGTTGAAAATGAAAAACTCGGGCTCCGACGATTATTGGCATTTTAGTTCTTACTTACTTACTTGGGTGGCCATAACAACCCGTTACCGGGTTACGGCCGACCTCAAAAGCTCTCTCCAGGCGCCTCTGCTTTGCGCACGCCTTCTCCAATCATTCACACCAAGCGTGGATAGGATTTCCTCGGCTTGGTCTTTCCATCGGAGGCATGGTCTTCCTCTTCGTCGTCGCCCAGCGGCTTCCGCATCAAACACCTTTTTCGCCGGAGCTTCTTCGTCCATACGCACAACATGTCCCAGCCAGCGCAGACGTTGAATAGTGATGCGCTTGACTATGTCAATGTCAGCGTAGAGCTCGTACAGTTCGTGGTTCATTCGAATACGGTAGTCGTCGCCGACGTGAACAGGACCGAAGATTTTGCGAAGAATTTTTCTCTCAAACACCCCAAGCGTGGCTGCATCAGTCTGCGACACCACCCATGCTTCTGCGCCGTAAAGTAGCACGGGTAAGATGAGCGTCTTGTAGAGTGTCAGTTTTGTCGGGCGAGAGAGGTCTCTACTACTCAATTGCTTACTGAGACCATAGTAACACCTATTAGCAAGAGTTAGTCTTCGCTTTATCTCCAGGCTGACATCGTTTTGAGTGTTCACAGCGGTGCCAAGATAGGTGAATTCCTTGACAACTTCGAAAGTATAGTTGTTCGCAGTAACAAAGGATCCAATACGCCGCGTCTCCCTGTTTGTGGACAGCATATACTTTGTTTTGCCCTCGTTCACCGTCAAACCCACTTTCGCTGACTCTTTTTCGATAGCAGAGAACGCAGCAGTAACATCTCGCTTACAACGTCCAATGATATTAATATCATCGGCATATGCAAGGAGCTGGAGCAAGGACACTTTTGTAGAAAATAGTGCCATTACGATGTACACTGGCTCTTCGCAACACCCCTTCCATCACAAAGTTTAAGAGGTTGCAGGATAGTGGATCGCCCTGTCTGAAACATCGTTCGGTATCAAATGGTTCGGAGAGGTCCCTTCCTACTCTAACGGAGCTGGCTGTGTTGCTCAACGTCATTCTGCAAAGCCGCACCAGCTTCGCAGGTATACCGAACTCAGACATGGTGGCATACAGGCAATCCCGTATCGGGCTATCGAAAGCTGCTTTAAAATCGATAAAGAGATGATGGGTATCGATCTGTTTTTCGTGGGTTTTTTCCAGGATTTGACGTAGTGTGAAGATCTGGTCTATGGTGGACTTACCAGGTCTAAAGC
This sequence comes from Tricholauxania praeusta, assembly GCA_949775025.1. Lineage (NCBI taxonomy): Eukaryota > Metazoa > Arthropoda > Insecta > Diptera > Lauxaniidae > Tricholauxania > Tricholauxania praeusta. Next base: position 25,672,128 of record OX459032.1, read on the forward strand.
CGCACTGATAAGGCCCAATCAGTGTGTTGGCAAACGGCTTAAGTCTTTCACACAGTACAGTCGACAGGACCTTGTAAGAGATGGCAAGAAGACTAATTCCCCGGTAGTTAGCGCAGATTGTCGGGTCACCTTTCTTCAGTACAGGACAAAGGACACTGAGATTCCAATCGTCGGGCATGCTTTCAACTAGCCATATTTTGCAGATGAGTTGATGCATACACCCTATCAGCTCATCGCCGCCGGTTTTGAACAATTCAGCAGGCAGGCCATCGGCACCAGCCGCTTTGTTGTTCTTAAGTCGTTGGATCACAACTCGTACCTCGTCATGGCTAGGTGGTGGTACCTCCACACCATCGTCGTTGATTGGTGGCATCGGGTTAATTTCTCCAAAGGCGGGATTGGTGGAGTCATCGCCAGCAAGCAGCTTGGAAAAGTGTTCCCTCCATAATCTCAGTGCACCCTGCGTATCCGTAACCAGATTTCCATGTTCATCTTTACAGGTTGATGCTCCGGGCTTGAAACCTTGGGTCAGACGCTTGACTTATTGGTAAACAAGTAACACTTCGAGTTTCTCACGCTCGTGTCTTTCCTGCTCTCGTTTCGTGCGTCTGAAAAGGCGCCTCTCATCCTTTCTCTTTTCCCGGTAGTTTTCGTGCACGGCTCGCGTTGCTGCTGACTGCAGGGTTCTTTTGTAGGCGGCGTTTTTCACTGCAGTAGCTTCGCGACACTCCTGGTCATACCATTGATTTCGCGGAAGTGGGCGTCGGAAACCAATGGCTTTCTCAGCGACAGAGCGCATGGAGCGGGATATATGCGCCCAAAGTCCACCGGTATCATCGGGTAGAGAGTCAGGTTGAAGGAGCAGTTCTGAGAGGCGAGCGGAATAGGCTTCGGCCGTCCGATGTGATTGCAGCTTAGCGACGTCCAGCTTTCGTTGCGTACCAGAGCGTACATCCTTTGCATTGCACAGCCGCATGCGTATCTTGGCTGCAACAAGATAATGATCGGAGTCAATATTGACTCCCCGGAACGTACGAACATCTAGCACGCTCGAAGCATGCCTTCCGTCGATCACAACATGAGCGATTTGGTTGCGTGTTTTCTTATCAGGGGACAGCCAGGTGGCCTTGTGGATATCGAGGTGTTGAAATCTGGTGCTACTTACTACCATGTTTCGCGCCGCGGTGAAGTCGATCAGCCGTAGACCGTTGTTTGAGGTGGTCTCGTGAAGGCTGAACTGACCGACAGTGGGGCCAAATATACCTTCTCTTCCGACCTTTCCGTTGAAATCCCCGAGTACAATTTTAACGTCATGGGCCGGGCAGCGGTCGTATACTTCCTCGAGTCTCGCATAGAAGGCATCTTTGACAGCATCGTCCTTTTCCTCCGTCGGGGCGTGCGCGCAAATCAAGCTGATGTTGAAAAATCGAGCCTTGACGCGGATCGTAGCCAACCTTTCGCTCACAGGTGTGAACCTGGAGATATGGTGGCGAAGTCTCTTGCTTACTACGAATCCGCATCCCAATTCGCGCCTCTCCGCATGGCAGCTGTAGTAGATATCGCAACTTGCTTGCTTAGAGCAACCTTGTCCTATCCATCTTATTTCCTGGATGGCGGTGATGTCAGCCTTAATTTTTCCGAGGGCATCCGCCAATTCGATAGAGGCACCTTCCCTATTGAGGGTCCGGATATTCCAGGTGCATATCCTTAAATCATAGTCCTTTTTTCGTTTGCAGTGGTCGTCAACGTTGAGGGGTTCATTATCCGAGGCTTTTTTAGTCTTCATTGGAGTGTTTTTTTTACGTGGCGGGTACCAAACCCTGCGCACAACCCAGTTTACTTCCAGGGAGGACACGCTGCACACATTCGCTCACTATCTCAGCGGATGCGGAGATAGCTACCCAGATGGAGCCGCGGGGAGGCTGTGTGTCAACTTGGCATTTTAGTTCTTTCATTTAAAAAAAAAAATTTTTGTGTCTATTTGATTTTTCGTTCAAATGTCAATAAAAACCTATGTGCAAAAATTCTCAATGGGGGGGGGGGGCATTTGGGGGTTCAAACCCCCCTTGCGCACGGGCCTGCTTGTACATGACCGACACACAGAAACAAAATATTATTAGAATGGCAACACTGGTTTACAAAATATGGGTCTTTGGAAATTTAAGAAATCGTTAGGTATGTAATACTTCAAATGCCATTATTCAGCTTAAAAAATTCTATTAAAATGAATTAACTACTGGATTTAATACTACATTTATTGGCCCTTTTAACCTCATAATTATATTTTAAAAATAAAAAAAAGTCACTGAAAAAAATGAGAAATATTTTTCTTTATCGTTTTTTCAATGTTCGCCTAAAAAAAATTTTTTTTAGTGCATTAAAAAAAAGCTTTATGCTTATACTTCGTGCCAAGTTTGATAGTGGGCCGCCCAGCCGTTTTGGAGCAATATGCATTGCAATGCCGAAACCCGAGTCGAATCAGTTGATATTCACAAAAGTAACTTGTTATTTTTATAAATATCTTGTCATTTTTATAAATATCAGTATATTTTAAAAATCTCTTGTTATTTTTATCAAAATCAACTGATTCGACTCTGGTCAAAGAAGTAGATAGAAAAGAACGAGACTCCGAGCTTTTTCCCTGTATTAAATTTTGGCGAGCCGAATGAAAGCTGGAACCAATGAGAATTACGAACCAAAATCCTAATGGATTTTATTTCTGATTTTGTTCGTCTTTTGCAACGAACCGAACGAATTCACAATGTTAAATTCAGACCAATTTTGTATTTTCTAATTTATTTATTTTCTTAAATTCATAAAAAAGTTATTTGAATATAAGAAAATGAAAATAAATAAATTGAAATTCAAAAGAAGGAAAACTTGTTGAGAAAATTATTCAATTACTACGTTGACTTAAATTTAAGCCTGCATTTGAGAAAATCAATTTTTATATCTACCAGGCAACCAGCAAATCCTGGAAAAAACCCACGAAAAACATATCGATACCCATCTCTTTATCGATTTTAAAGCTGCTTTCGATAACCCGATACGGAATTTCCTGTTTGCCACCATGTCTGAATTCGGTATACCTGCGAAGCTGGTGCGGCTTTGCAGAATGACGTTGAGCAACACAGCCAGCTCCGTTAGAGTAGGAAGGGACCTCTCCGAACCATTTGATACCGAACGATGTTTCAGACAGGGCGATCCACTATCCTGCAACCTCTTAAACTTTGTGATGGAAGGGGTGTTGCGAAGAGCCAGTGTACATCGTAATGGCACTATTTTCTACAAAAGTGTCCTTGCTCCAGCTCCTTGCATATGCCGATGATATTAATATCATTGGACGTTGTAAGCGAGATGTTACTGCTGCGTTCTCTGCTATCGAAAAAGAGTCAGCGAAAGTGGGTTTGACGGTGAACGAGGGCAAAACAAAGTATATGCTGTCCACAAACAGGGAGACGCGGCGTATTGGATCCTTTGTTACTGCGAACAACTATACTTTCGAAGTTGTCAAGGAATTCACCTATCTTAGCACCGCCGTGAACACTCAAAACGATGTCAGCCTGGAGATAAAGCGAAGACTAACTCTTGCTAATAGGTGTTACTATGGTCTCAGTAAGCAATTGAGTAGTAGAGACCTCTCTCGCCCGACCAAACTGACACTCTACAAGACGCTCATCTTACCCGTGCTACTTTACTACGCAGAAGCATGGGTTGTATCGCAGACTGATGCAGCCACGCTTGGGGAGTTTGAGAGAAAAATTCTTCGCAAAATCTTTGGTCCTGTTCACGTCGGCGACGACTACCGTATTCGAATGAACCACGAACTGTACGAGCTCTACGCTGACATTGACATAGTCAAGCGCATCACTATCCAACGTCTGCGCTGGCTGGGACATGTTGTGCGTATGGACGAAGAAGCTCCGGCGAAAAAGGTGTTTGATGCGGAAGCCGCTGGGCGACGACGAAGAGGAAGACCATGTCTCCGATGGAAAGACCAAGCCGAGGAAACCCTATCCACGCTTGGTGTGAATGATTGGAGAAGGCGCGCGCGAAGCAGAGGCGCCTGGAGAGAGCTTTTGAGATCGGCCGTAACCCGGTAACGGGTTGTTATGGCCACCCAAGTAAGTAAGTAAGGTTAAACAACAGTTAATGGAATATATGGAAAGCTCCAACATCTTATCTGAACACCAGTCAGGCTGTAGAAAAAAACTACTCATGTGAATCAGTTATATAATCGGTGAATTGAAAGACGGCGGAACGCGGAAAAAAACAATAGCAGTTTTTCTAGACTTCAAGAGGGCTGGCTTTTGAGACGATCGATCAAGAAGTTTTACTCAAAAAAATGGAGATATATGGAATTCGGGGAAAAGAGTTAAAATGGTTTCAAACATTTTTATGTAACAGAGAGCAAAGAACTAAAATTAACAACAGTGTATCGTCTCCCATAAAAATAAATGTGGGAGTGCCTTAGGGATCTATTTAAGGCTCACTTTTATTCATTATTTACATAAATGATATGCCAAAAGTAGTTCAAGATAGCAAAATAACTCTATATGCCGACGACACCTTTATATATGCCTAAGGAAAAGATACAGAAAAATGTAAAAATAAACTAAAAAATGATATAAAGGGTTTTTCAAAGAGCGCTACAAAAGTTTTTTTAAATAAGACAAAAACGGTTTGGAATATCAATGAAATTCTATATTCTTGTAAAAGAACATTCGATGCCATTATGTATGGAACTGAATTTGTTTTGCATGGCCACCACGGGCACGCCTGCAGAAGTTCAGACGCTGAACCCAATTTTCGACAATAGTTTAACGGCGTCAAATCGCACGACCGAGGCGGCCAATTGACTGGGCCATTTCGTGAGATAACACGTTCACCAAACTTGGTTTTCAATAAATCGATTGTGACATTCGCTGTGTGGCTTGTGGCGCCGTCCTGTTGGAACCACATATTGTCCAAGTTCATATCATCCAAGTTGGGCCAAAAATATTCGGTTATCATTGAGCCGTAGCGAATCCCATTCACAGTAACGTGCCGGTCTTAATTATCACGGAATAAGTACGGCCCATAAGCCGCACCAAACCGTAATTTTTTCGGGATGCAATGTTGAGTCATGGAGTACGTGTGGATTGCTGCTTGACTAATAACGCATATTTTGCTTATTGACGACGCCATTCAGCCAGAAATGAGCTTCATCCCTGAAGATGATTTTTCGATGAAAATCCGGATCATTTTCAAGTTGTTTCTCAGCCCAATTCACGAACATATAACGATTCTGGTGGTCAAGCGGCTTCAGTTTTGCGTCAATTTGATCTTGTAAGGATGTAGGCCAAGATCTTTTCGCAAAATTCGCCACAACGACGTCACAGAGATGCCCAACGCTTGAGAACGACGTGTGAGAGACTGATTTGGGTCTTCCTCAATTGATGCGCTAGCGGCAGCAATATTCTCGACACTACGGGCACTTCTTTGTCTCACTGGCACGGGAACAATTTGTACTGTGCCTGTGGATTAAAATTTTTCCACTAGACGCTCAATTGTTGATCTGACAGGACGATTATGACGACCATAAATTGGACGTAGCGCTCTTAAAGTTGAGGTCACTGACTCCGAATTCCGGTAGTAAATTTTAATAATTTCGACTCGTTGTTGGAACGTATATCTTTCCATGATGAAATGGCAAACCTTACTGAAGAGAAATGTCAAAAGAGCGGGAAAAAATATGGCGTCCCTATTGGTCTACTTTTGTAGCGTCCCTATTGAAAAAACCTTCAGATAGAACAACTGAATGGCTTAAAATGAACAACTAAAATTAAACGAGAAAAAAATAAAAATAATGGGTATCAATATTAATCATGATATAATCTTAGAGATCAATGGAGAACAAATAGAAAACGTTGAATGTATGAAATACTTAGGCACCATATCGATTATATTTGCAAAAAAAATCGTTTAAAAAAATAGGTTTTTTCAAACGGATCCGTAAAAAAATAAGTTATGTAACAGCCGTGAACGTATATAACGCCATAATAAAACCACACTTTGTATTCTGTCCTTCAGTATTATTTACATCATACAACCTCGAACAGATAGAAAGACTCCAGAAACTCCAAAATAAAGCTATGAGAACAATTTTGAAATGCAATAGATACACCTCAATCAGATGGATGTTAAAAAACTTAGATGGCTTAATATTACAGAAAGACTAGAGCTCAACACACTATTAACGGTTTTCAAGATAAGACACAAGACAGCACCAAGTTATCTCACAAATTATGTCAGAAGAGGTCCAGCCATATAGTTTTCGAAATGCGAGTGATTTTAGAATCGAATACCAGAGACAGCAGCCCAGAGGACCCTATTCCAGAAAGGTTTTCGATAGTTTAACAGCCTTACAAATGATATAAAAAATGAATCGAATTTAAGAATTTTTAAAAGAAAATGTTTAGAATTCATCAAAGCAAAAAGGAATCAATGAATTGAAATTCAAACTTGTAAATAGTAAGCTGCAATATGTTAAGATGTATTAAAGAAACGAAAACTAGTCATATTTTAAGTTATAGTTATAAAAATGTTATTCAAAGTATTTAAAATATTTACTAATAAATTTACTCGATCAATCAATCTGATAAATATCTTTATAAAAACTACATTAGTAGGTGTGAGGGGAACATTAAATTGAACAAAATTTTTTTGGAGCTTTATTAATTCAAAAAAAAACTTCTTCGTATTTACCGACCCATATCTTTTTAGGTAATGAAGTGTCTCGGTAAATCTTTTTGCAGTATATTTCTTCAAATTTTGAATCGGACAATGGTTCATATAGTCATGTTGATCTTAATAATAATTCTGTGATTGACTTTGGGAAAAATTTATATCTTTCTGAAGATGAAATAGGGAATGGTATTCTTGCCATAAATGACTCTAAACAAAGTGATATCGATAGTTTGTCTTCTTTTCAAATTAAAAAATGTTATTCTTCTCTACGAAAACCACTTAAAATAATTTTTAATAAATCTTTACAATCAGGAATTTTTTTGGATCAATGGAAAATTTCTGCTATCACGCCAATTTATAAAAGTGGGAATCGTAATGATGTTAAAAATTACAGGCCAATATCCAAGCTATCTACCATCTCAAAACTTTTTGAGAGAATTATCAAAGAAAAATTATCGTTCGCAATTAAAAGTATAATTTCACCTTATCAACATGGCTTTGTGTCTGGTCGTTTGACGACTACTAATCATACTGTGTTTTCGGATTATTGTTTAAATGCGTTTAATGATGGCTTACAAGTTGAAACTATTTATACAGATTTTCCCAAAGCATTTGATAAGGCCTCCCATAATTTATTAATTCAGAAATTAAGAAACTTTCGGCTTCATTCCGGTTTTTTGGTTTGGATTGATTCCTATCTTAATGACAGATGTTGTTTTGTTTCCTCTGAAGGAATAATTTCGAATTCATTTAGGGCTTTATTTGGTGTTCCTCAAGGTAGTTTTCTAGGGCCAATCTTTTTTATTTTATTTATTAATGATATTGGCGATTGCTTTACAAATACTGAATATTTATTGTATGCTGATGTCTTAAAAGTATTTTCTCGAATTACTGATGTATCAGATTATTTTCATTTGCAATCTGACTTAAATAATCTTCAAAGATGGTGTCGGAATAATTGCCTAATGTTAAACCTGAACAAATTTTTCAATGTCTCATATTCAAAATTGAAAAATTCTCAGCAGTTTTCTTTCAATATAGATGGCTCACTGCTTGTAACTGCCACTAGAATTAAAGATCTAGGGATTATATTTGATTCAAAATTTAGCTTTGTTCATCACTTGGATTACATTATACCAAAAGCATACTCACTACTAGCCTTTATGCGCAGAAATACTAGAGTTTTCGGATCCTTATACATTCAAATTGTTATACACTAGCTTAGTAAGATCTTAATTAGAATATGCTTGTTTCATTTGGAATCCGTTCTATGCCTCTCATACGAACAGGCTTGAAAGGGTTCAGAGAAAATTTCTAAGGTTTGCTCTATATTCTTTGAATTTTACTGAGCCTATTCCATCTTACCATTCGCGTTGCTTACTCCTCAATTTAAAATCCTTGAAAAATAGACGCAGTATTTTGTCTTTACTTTTCGTTTTTAAAATTGTTAATGGTAGTATTGATTGCCCTTATCTCCTAGGTAGAATAAACTTTAATATTCCTTCCAGAACGTTACGAAATAAACCGATATTTCATGAGGGTCTATGTAGGACAAATTACACTTCAAATCCTCCCTTAATACGATACCAGAGAGAATTTAATAGCATAGCTGTAACCTATCCTATTGATTTTTCCGTCAAATTATACAGTATGAAGAAATTGTTATACGTTAGTTATTAAAGTTATACAGTGCGGTCGAGATAACCAAGCCTGTTCATTTTTTGCGAGATTGTTCATATTTACGAAAGGCCCAAGACTTAAAAAAAGCGAGATCCATTAGTTTCAAAGTAAATGTTTTTTGGTTAAAAACTCAAAAGAAACTTTTTTTATTCATTTTGTTCTATACACATAGACAAGATACTATATAAACAAAAATATTTAGATATAAATTCATGTTCTATTTAAATTTTAAGAAAAAGTTGGAACTCATTTTGAAAAGAAATCGGTAATCCGCTTTTGCTGTTTCTTTTGCTCAACCACCTTAAAAACTGCATTTTCTCTTAGCTTTTTCAAAACATTTAAGTCTTTTTGATCAAACAATTCACTTTCAGTCCATTCCAATGCATTATGTCAATAGGTTCATTTGCTGTAATCGTCTTTTGTGGCTCTACAGTACAGTTATCTTCGTCAGATATTTCTTGTACCTCATTATCGTTGCATTCAATAGCATCTTCATTCCATTCTCTAATGTTGAAAGCTGTGATAGTTTTTCACCAGAAATTTGGAGTAACCGAACGCCATATCTCTTTTTGAAATTTTGAAGCCATCCGCCACTGGCATGGAATTCAAGGCAATTTTCTTTAATTTTGCAATGAAGCTCCTTAGCCTTTTCTTTCAACATCAGTCCGCTAACCGGGAGTTTTTTGTCTCTCATATACAAAAACCATTAATATAGCAATTTTTCCATTTTTGGATACTCTGAAGGGCGCATGGTTTTCCTTTTCCAATAAATGTATTGTTAACACATTAAGAGATAGCATTTTTATATTTTTTTTTATTCCACATATTGTAGATTATGCCGCTTCATATTTTTTTGCTAAATTAGTAACACTTGAACCTTTCCGTAAATATTCCAAAATATCTGAATTTTCTCTTAAGGACAAAAACTTATGCTTTCTTGTATGCATGTTTAAAAATTACTAACACTAATTATTCCTTGAGAAAATAAAGATGCAATTATGCTTGTGTGCAATAACTAACTACTGACAAGAACTTTCGAGCCACAGGTATAGACATTTCAAATGCAAATATGTAACTAGGAGATTCCCCAAACTACCAAGTGCTTGAAATTCGTTACAAATTTTTCAAAACAATGATGTTCATATTTTAGAGCTTTTGCACAAAGTTCATATTTTGGAGTAGTCAATGGTAGTGAAAAAGTGTTCATATTTTGAGATATTCATATTATCGCGACCGCACGCGATAAAATTATAAAAATTTTTAAGTAAATTATTTTTTTTTTTTTATTTTTATGTATAGTGTTTAATCAATTATGTTTAATCAACTATATTATAAGCTGAATATTTTCTTTTTTATTAGTCAGTAAGGATTAATGTATCCATTGACTTAATTAATAAATAAATAAATAGTAACTAGTAAGGATGTTATTTTTGGCATCGCCAAAAATGAAATACCCTACACCGCATTAAAACTAAATGTGCGGTGCTTGAGTAGTTTAGTACGCACTATGCAAAAATTATACTCATGGTAGCGAAAAAGGAAGTTAAAAAACACCCTCTACTCTCTACACCCTCTCCGAAGCTATGCTAAAGATTTAAAAATGTGGGCTGCAATTAATTATTACCAGAAGTAAAAAAAAAATGGAATATTTGCGGGTGGAGTTAATTTAGTCATTTGACAAAGTTTATGAACTCTTGCTAACGAATACAACTAGAATTATATACGTTCGCAATCAAATTGTTGCTGAGTTACGACAATAAAGCTGATTTTAAATTTTGAGTTCCATACATATTTAAGTTTATTTAAACATATGAGCTATTCTCGGAATATCGTGTTTTAGTTTATTTTACATTCCTCTGCATCATTTCTTTAGGCATATATACAGCAGTGGTCAAAATAATAGCAGTGCGGTGTCATTTTTGAATTAAAAAAAAAAAAAAATATTTCAAACAAATGACGTTTTATTTCTTCTAATCTTTTAAAATATAGTTGCACAAAATATGCACTTTAAATTTCCTTAAAAGTTTTACCCTGCGAAATGGAATTTTCAATAATATTACTTTCCTCTGTCGTAGAAAGCTTTTCACGGCTCACTAATATGCAAAAACTTGAAAATATCATTGGAGTATTATACAAAAATAAGGGAACTTATTACCATCAATTTTTTTTAATAAAAGGAAAAATTCTAATCTTGGGAAGTAAAGGAGTTGAACACCGCTATTATTTTGACCGCTCGAAAATACAAATTACTCAAAACAAAATTGTATGTGCTTATTTTGTGTACTTATCAAGTAACTATATTTTAAAAGGTTTGAAGAAATATTTTCTTTCAATTCAAAAATGACACCGCACTGCTATTATTTTGACCGCTGTTGTATATAAGAGTGTCGCCCACATAAGTACAAAGAGATTTTGCAAACTCAACTATCTTTGACATATCATTCATGTGAATAATAAACGGTATTGTGCCAAGGATAGATCCCTTGCACTCCTACTTCCTTTCTGGAATATGGTACATTTTTGTTGGCTTTAGTCCTTTGCTCTCTAACTTTCAAATATTCTCTGAACTATGTTAGTTCCTTAATCTTTTTAGTATAATTTCCTGTTTCTCAAATGATATTTTGAAGTCTAAGAAAGAACTTTTGTTTCTTCTGATTTCCAACGCATTTCCATTATCCAATTAAATTATATGATTTTAGAAGACGTATTATTAAGATATATTTTTTAAAACTGTGTTGTTCTGCTGACTCGAATGAGCAGTGCTTCCTTAAACTTGTCTGGTATCAAACATGCATGCATGCATTTTGCGTAGAAGCGTCATTGAATGTGCACAGTTAATTTTTTAGCTGGAAAAAATGATACGGACAAAATACAGTTTTGAGTCCCTAGGACAAAATTTATTAATACAATTGTTCTTAAGTGGTAAGATGTATTTTAAAATGACATAGTAAATACTATATATTTGAACCCTTTGCTTAGTTGCTAGATTTAACCGATATTTATTTGAAATGGGTCCCGAAAAACATTGTTCCCAAGCTGAAAGGGATGCTTTTAAAAAATTGAGGAAATCAGGCCGAAAAATTCGAGATATGGCCAGTTTAATGGAGTGCTCTTAGAACATGATTTGCAATCCTCTCAAATCAGTTGCAAAAAAGAGAGAGCAGAGGAAGAAATCCAAGATTTCACCAACTTCGACGAACGTTTTGGATCATTGTCGTGCATAAATTCCCTTTGAAGAGGCATTTCCTCTTGCATAAGGCAACATTTTAGAACTAAGTATGTTTACGTAATCTACAGAGCACTTTTTTGTCTTTTATCCAAAAAATTGGTCCAACTCCAGCCGCCGAAAAGGAGCCCGATATCATTATAGATTCGCCGTGTTTAACAGTGTATCTCGAATCGAGTTCCGCATTTCTGTTCCGCCTAACGAAGATTTTGTACTTTTGTCTAACAAAACCAAAATTAAACGGTCTAACGAAGATTAGAACCAAACAAACTTTTAAAAAGTTTTTTAAATTATGTGCTATTCTATGTTGGTTTTCTCTGCAAACCTGATTTTTTAAAGAAAACGAATGAGCTCTAGAAATTTCGAATTTGTCGAAAATAAAAACATCAACAATAACATTTGTTTGCTGTGGTACGTATATTTTTCACAATAAACCTACAAAATTTTATTAAAAAATCGTGCGATCCAAAATTTCTAGAACTCGCACTTATAGGTTTATTAAAAGCTATATCCCGGCTTCCGATGTCTATATCTCCAAAACTAGTTGTATGGCCCAACTTCTGATTCCATATTCGTTGTAAATATTAAAAGCCTATGAGGCTTACAAAAAATGAAGAGGGGCTCTAAAGTAAACTTATGCCAAAACCTTAAATTATGAAATGTCAAAATACTTATGCCATCCACATGTTTGTCAAAATAATTATGCATAGTTACCACTGTATGTATGCGCGCATTTAAAATTCACTTTGAGGTGCATTTTTTACTACATATATCTCTCAAAGTATACCAGTAGTTTTTATGAATTTTTTAACAGAACCTTAAATAAATTCATGAAAATTGATAGTATGAAACAAAAAACATTTTGTAGCAATGTTCAATGTTTGAAAAATCTATACAAAAACTGAGGATATTTGCAAAGTTTACAAAAACATCGAGATCAAGATAAATACCAATTTTATTTGGCCTCTATTTCACCTCTAACAATATTACCGCACGTACATACATATCTCCAAAACTAGACATATGATACAGCAAATCGGAACTTAATATCTGAACAAAAAAGGTTTAATAATTATTCAATAACTCCCTAGTTTATGAGATATTTTTATATATATATTTTATATATATATTTGAAAAATCCTTACAAAACCTAAGGAGGATATAAGCAAAGTTTACAAAATTATCGAGATCGAGCTGAATACCAATTAAGCCCAATTTTCATGTGATCTTATCTTATCCCATATCAGAGATATCAAATCAAATTTTTGTAAGAAAAAGCATGCGAACAGAACCTAATGCGCTTGGAGAATGCGAGAGGAATAGAATACATTTGCTGTCTTAATAGCATGTGATGTCCTACCTGATATTTGATAAGATAAGATCACATGGAAATTGGGCTTTATACTTAGCCGCTATTGTACTATATCTCAGAAACTAGACATAATAAGGGTATTCCTCTAAACGCGAAAACTCGAAAGTTTTCGAGATTGCTTTCGGGTACACCCCTATCAAAGCAAACGCGTAAATGATTGAGCAATGGCAATTTCACAGTTCGATCAGTGCTGCCGTGCTGCAGTGTTTTAATCAAAACGTCCACTATTTCAGTTATGGCTAATTTTGTTGAAAAATAATCAAATTTTTCATCAAATTCTTAGTCAAATAAAATAGAATCCTTAAAATGCCGCAAAATAGTGAAAAAAAAATAAATTAATTCAATTTATTGAAGAAAATAAAGTAAACAATTTATTTCTGCCGTTTCGACAAACGGCAACACTGATTCACTAATTTGCCTCGAAAGTTTTTGAGGGTTGAGCAAACCTGTCTTAATACAAATTATTTTCGAGGCTCGAAAATGTGCTCAGTTTTCGCAGTTTTTGGAAATACCCTCATTGATTGCAAATCGAAACCAAATTCGAAATCAACGTATCAAAGAAGTTTTAAAAAAGGCACTATAATAAATTGTTTCCAAAAGTCACACCAAAATATTTTGAAAATCGTTTCACAGTATTATGTATTCACATAATGCGCTATACCACGTAAGGTCAACGGCAAAAATCAAGGCAAGAATAATGGTGATGAAGCCGCTGATTGTGTCTTGTTGTCCAGGATACAATCCTTACAATATTTGAAAGTAAGGCATATCAATAAAACGAAGTACGTTTGGGGTGTTGCAAATGATGGTATACTATTCAACCTGACGAATTAACTAAATATGAGGGCGGAACATAAGTGCAAAAAAGTTTTAAAATGTTAGCCGGCGAAAATCTTATATTTTAAACATGAATGTTTTCTTCTTAAAAGGTTTTTACTTTGGAATATGACTTTGTTAAGCTATTATTGAATCTGGGTGAGGCACATCAACATTCATAAAAAATTCTAAGAATTTCACAAAAAGAAAAGAAACTTACTCGATATGCAATGCTGCTTTTTAAAACCTTTAGTTCTAAAAAATTATTTTTTTTTTATTGTTTCACTTCTTTTTTATTCAGTTCAAATTCATTGTTATTTTAGTAGAAATAGTTTTCTTAACATTTTTTCTTTCTAACAAATACCCACTCGTTGTTTCTCACTGTTTCATTTTCTTTTCGTACCTAGTGGTCATTAAAATTTTTTTCACGTTTACTCTTCCCACTCACTCATTTGGTATTCGTTTTGTTTCAATTAACGAGTTGCACATATTACAAGGCCATGTACTACACTTCCTAAACAACGCAAATTAATATTTGGTACTATATCTATTTGAAAACTGATTTTAGATAAAATATTTATTATACGTTTAAATAATGATTTTAATTCTTTTTATATCTTAAACTGGAGGAAAATAGTGACACATACTAACACTCTACTCCCTTTTCTAAAGTTTTTTTCTATGGTATTTCCCATCATCCATCACAAAGAAGTAAAGAAACAAATCAATGTTGCCAGATGTTTCTAAATAGAGGCGTACACATGATCAAACAACTCATCAATTGTTTGTCAAACAATTTGAATAACAAAAAATGATACGGTGTTTGAAGGGAATTTGAAGAGGCTAAAGTTTACTTAAGCTCCCATTGTCCAATGGTAATTAAACTAAACTTTTCTTATGTGCTTTTTTATTCTAAGCACAAATATGTAATCAAAAAAAGTCACTCGGATCTGGTTTCGGATATATAGCCATCGGAGGTTGCGGATATAGCTTTTGTAAGAATCCTTATAAGTTGGGAAGCCCTGAATGGATATCAAAAATATCGGTGTCATATTATAGATAATTTAATGGCCTACAATAATGGTCGATGGTTGAAATCTAACCAATAATTTTGGAGATATGACAATTTTTCTGAAATTTTGACCAATTTTTTTTTTAAAAACCGTTATTTTTTTCAAAAAATCTGTTATGGACATATAATTTTCTTAGCATGGTAAGAAAGCTTAATTTATTTCCTTTAAAATGGTGTATAGTTTGTTCTAAATTTTTTAATA
Organism: Tricholauxania praeusta; assembly: GCA_949775025.1. Taxonomy (NCBI): domain Eukaryota; kingdom Metazoa; phylum Arthropoda; class Insecta; order Diptera; family Lauxaniidae; genus Tricholauxania; species Tricholauxania praeusta. Next base: position 25,687,225 of record OX459032.1, read on the forward strand.
TCCACCCTTTTTTACCGAAAAACAAAAAGGTTTATTCAATAAATTCCTATGGAAACTATGTTTCTATGGTCAAAAACAATGAAAAACAACAACAACTATTATAAGCAGACAAAGGGTTATTGCATTAAATATTTAATGCATTTTATCTTCATTTCCATTAAATTTAGTTTAATGGTAATGGAAATTTTTCAATTATCATTAAAGTTTAATGGTAATGGACGATTCTCATTGTAAAACTTAAAAATTTTTATGAAAAATTTTTCGTCAGCGGCGCTACTTTTTCAACACGTCTTATAATAATTGTTGTTGTTGTAACAGTCGTTGTTGTTTTTCATTGTTTTTGTCCATAAAAACAGGCCCATATTCATAGTCGCAAAATAAAGTTAAAACCTGGTTTTTACCCAAAATCAAAGATACAGACTGGCCCCATAAAAAAAGAAAAACTTGCATTAAATTATGAGAAAATTTTAAAAAATAGATTACCCTGCGTTATTGACACAAAATATTGTAGACACAGTGAACAAAAAGAATAACAAAAAAATGGAATTTATGAGGCAGCGTGGCGTAATGATTAGGACTGTGGACTCATAGCCCTCAAGACGTGGGTTCGATTCTCGTAAATGTAAATGTTTCTTTATTGATATCAATGAAAATAAATGTTACTTTAAAACCAGGTTGTAAATATTTAAAAGCACTTTTCCTGCTTTTAAATTAAAACATGCTTATAGAAAAAAAACATCTTTTCTGACGAGATTCGAACCCACGTCCTGAGGGCTATGAGTTCACAGTCCTAACCATTACGCCACGCTGCCTCATAAATTCGATTTTTTTATTATTCCTTTTGTTCACTGTGTCTACAATATTTTGTGTTATTAACGCGGGGTAATCTATTTTTTAAAATTTTCTCATAATTTAATGCAAGTTTTTCTTTTTTTTTATAGGGTCAGTCTGTATCTTCGATTTTGGTAAAAACCAGGTTTTAACTTTATTTTGCGAGTATGAATATGGGCCATAGTTTCAAAGTATAAGAATTCATTGAATAAATTTTTGTGTTTTTCGGTCACAAATGGGGTAGATATTAAAAAATTTGCAACAGACTATGTGCAATTTTAAAGAGAATAAATTAAGCTTTCTTAACTTCCTAAAAAAGTTATAAGTTTATAAAACATTTTTTGGAAAAAAATAACGGTTTTTAAAAAAAAATTAGTCAAAATTTCAGAAAAATCGTCATATTTCCAAAATATGGGTTAGATTTCAAAGATTTGCAGACCATTATTATGGGCCATTAAATTATCTTTCTAATGGCACCCATATTTTTGATATCCATTCATGGGTTCCCAACTTATAAGGATTTTTACAAAAGCTATATCAAGATACACACACACGTGCACACGTGTATTTAAATATGTCAAATGCTTTGATGCATGCATGCTTTTTATGTGTTTCGCCCTTTATTCTGTTGCGGTGTATTCAAATTAGTGAAAGCGTCGCCTACCAAGTGAGTGTCATGCTATCCTTGTCAATTTCTTTATGTTCAATAGAGAGAGAGAAAGGTAAAAGTTTGCTAACTTCAGGAATGCTAAGTCAACGTTTACACGAGGAATGTCTGAGAGACAAATTCTTGTCCATTCTCTTTTGTGATTTTCGGTTCGCGTTTGCGATATATGACAAATTTTTTACCTCGTCCCTTTCGTTTTTCCGCTCTTGCCATCAAACAAGGAAACTTTGCCAAAAAAGTTTCCTCGTGTAAACCTTGACTAATTGAAGCTAGCATGCATACTAGAGCGGATTAAATTTTTAAGTGGTCTGGAAACTCCAGTTTTCTGAAAATTCGTGAAATTTTACGTAAAAAAGTCCACTAAGGCTAAAATGAATTTCGAGCCCGCGAGTTTTTATTTGAAAATTTGTATCATGTACATTAGGTTGTTTTATTTTTTTTTTCAAATTTTTGGTGATGGATTTTTTTTTATTTTTTCCTATATTATAGCTTGAGGAATAAAAATAATTGTCACAACATTTGAGCTTCCTAGCTCAAACCTGTTAACGGCACGGACAGACTTTATGTCCAATTTCGTTGAAATTTAACGAAAAAACCGACTTATTAAAATGTAAAACTTTCTTAATTATTGATTTTAAAGTATTTGAACCTCTTTCGACTTTTAACATATCTTTTCGACTTTTTTTGACTTCTTCAACTTTTTTGAGATTTTCAAACTCTTTCAAATTTTTCAACATTTGATATATTATCGACATTATTAGCTTTTCAACATTTTAACATTTTCCTCTTTCAGTTTATTTGAACGTTTTCAACCTCATTCAACTTTTTTCGAGGTTTTCAACCTCTCTCAACTTTTCCAAATTTTTTCAACTTCTTTCAATTTTTTTTTTTCAATCATTTCCATATTGTTCCGACTTTTCCAACATGTTTCAGCTTTTGAACCCATTTCAACATTTTCTATTCTTTTTTAAACATGCTATATGTATTCTTCATTTAATTTTTTCCAACATATTGCATATTTTTTCGACTTTTTAAGCCTCAAAACCGAATTATGGTTGGTCTCCTGGTACTATATATTTTGTGTAACTACACAGTTGCCAACAGTGAATATCATAATGCAATGAATACGTTCGGACAGCGGTGAGCGGCAGTTCAACAACATACAATTATGATTTTTATGTCAGCGGATGTGCTTTGTTGTCGCATGTAAAAGTATGAAAAGTATTCCTAATATATTTTCATATAAGGACTAAAATTTCTTTTAAGAAACTGATGACCTTTTTTCAAAAATCATTTTTATAAGGTGCCTGTTCTTTTCACATAATCATTTGTTATGATGTATTTCTCACAAACTCGTTTTTACATAGTGTCTATTCTTTACAAAATCGTTTCTATATAGTGTCCGTCAAAATATTTCGGGGAGTTATATCCCCCCTCATCCCCTCTAGATACGGCCCTGGCGTCCCCCATTCAACTAAAAAACTAAAAACGCTATATCTTGGCACCTTAGTCAGACTTTTTAAACGTTTAGTAAGTCGGTTTTTTCAGTTAAATTTCAACGAAATTTGACATAATCTCTGTCTGCGCCGTTTACACTGAATACTGAAATTAACAATCCGTTTCGGATTCGTTTTTTTTCGACTTTTTAAACATTTCTAAATCGATTAAGACACAAAATATTTTTTGAAAATTTTTCCGGGACTTAGAAAAATTTTCCAAAATTTTTAAATTTTTCCAAAAACGAATTCGTTTTGAATTCGTAACGGACTTCAAATACGAATTCGAAACGAAGACACAAAATTTTCTAAGAAAAATTTTCAAAAAAAAAAATTGTACTCTTAATCGAATTAGAAATGTTTAAAAAGTCAAAATAAACCAATTTTTTTTTTTTTAAATTTCAAGTTTTCCAAAAAAATTTGAGTTAAAAATTAAGTTTTTTTGAACTTTTAAGCAATTTTAAGTCGCTTAAACGAATTCGTTTGGCACACTGGGACGCCGCAATTCTGTTCAATTTTACATGATCTCAAGTATGCTATAATTTTTGACAGCGTGTAATCGTCGCCGCTTTCCCGACCCCGTCCCAATTCTGTTCAACACATTACTCCATAAGCACACGCGTTTTTAAATGAAATTTCAAATGCTTTGATGCATGCATGCTTTTTATGTGTTTTGCTATTTTTCTACAAGTCTATGAATATAAAATGTAAAAAGAAAAAATTTTTGGAGCATATTAGAAAATCCGTAATAATACGTCATAATCCGTCATGAGTCATAAATCCGTTCAGAAATCCGTTCTTGTTTATGATTTCCCGTTCAAAACGGATAAATCCGTGCATCTGAAAGCACTGAATTTGATGAACAATTTGATCATGTGTACGCTGAGCTGTCAAATTGTTTGACAAAAAATTGGATGAAAATTTTGACGGGGTCCAAAAAATAAAAGAGAAGTTTATAAGGGCAAACGGAGTTTTTTGAATAACTTTTCTGGGAAAGTTGTTATTAGGGCCAGCGCATACGTACAGAAACATAGTACTGCAGTTAAAAAGACGGAATACAGCTTTCAAAAAATCAAATATGGTCATTTCTCTCATGTTGAACGGGACGGAAGTTTTTCTTTAAAGTGGAATAAGAGCCAAAGTAAAACAATTTTATTTTTTTCTGTTACCTTAAGGAATAGCCCTTTGATAGCACTATATTGAGTGGTAAAGTTGATGCCAACCGTAGTACTGGTTCCAAGATAGAGGCAATTAAAGAGCCATTCGAACGGGACAAAAAACGGAAGTGTTTTTCATGGCCATCTATAGAAAAGCAGAAGTCAGCGAAACCTGGCAACATTTTTTAATGCGACTAATTTCAAAATGTTATGGAATAATATAACTTTTTAATAGATTTCGTTTGATTGAAAAATCTTATTTACTTTTTTTCTTACAAGGCATAATAATCCATTCGAACGGGACATATTTTTCCGTTTATGTTCACTTGGGCAATTTTTCAAAATTACTTTAATATTTATATACATAAATAATAATATTTAAGATATATACAGTAATTAAAAAAACAAATTTAATGTTTATATTTATAAAATTAATTAGTGAGATCAATTTTGAGAAAGAAAAGAGGAAGGAGTAGATATTTTTCTTAAAAGAATATAAAACGTGTCTTTTTTCTGTTAAAACGTTTTTCCTGTAAGAGTCGTGGCACCGCCCACTTAAAAAAACATATTTTTTCTCAAGTTTCAATCTATCTACTTACCAAATTTCATCAAAATCGGTGTAGTGGCACAGTCGTGATACCGTTTTTCCCGATTTGAAGCAATGCCACGCCCGCTTTAACCCTAGAAAGATAATCATACTGTGACATACGTAAAAGATAATCATACGTAAAATTGACGCATAACTATTTATTTGGTATATATACTTAAAACTTTGAGCAAAGCTATCGACATTATTTTTCTACACAAAGGTGAAATAATAAATAAAACAATTTAAAGATTTAAATTTATTAATTAACGACTGAGATGTCTTTAATGCACAGCGACATGTTCGCACTACATAGGGAGAGTAAGCAATATTTTGAATATCCATGCGTAAATTTGACGCAGATTATCTTTCTAGGGTTAAGGAATCAGAGTTTATAATAATCTTTCTTAGGTTTCAATCTATCTTTAAGAAAAATTTCATCAAAATCGGTCCATTAGTTTAGCCGTGGAAACGTCTTCCCATTAGGGGCGTGGCATTGCCTACTATTGAAAAAAAAAGTATGCATGTCCCTCCTTCTCTTCACAACCTTTCCAACAAAAAAAAATTATGCGATTATGTTCTGCTATTGCTGTGAAAAAGTGGTTTAACCGTTTTGAACTGCCTATTTATTAAACTTATGTTTTCGAACATGACCAACTTCAAACAGCTCCAAAAATTTAAAATTTTATTTATTTTGCACCTGTTTTTTTTTAACTATGTACATGAAACTCTGTTCGTGTAAAAATTTTGACACACTTGCTGCTGTTATCAATTTCGAAATGAGAACAAATGATGTTTTTCTATTTTATTTGTGACTTTATAACATGAACTTAAGCAAATTAAAATTTTGCAGTTAATATAGATTGGTTTGATGTTTTTGCATTGTTTTTAGCTAATTGACGTTGGAAGAGAGATTTTTCGGAAAGACTATCATCATGTATCACTTATCTTACACACTTAAATATTAAAGGCCAAATACTATTCAATATTACAAAAAAAGAGAAACTGCATTTATGCAAGTTTGCAGGTGGTTTGCTCAATGTGATAAATGAATTCTGGGGTAAATTGTTTAAATTAACAAAATTTGAATATTTTCCTTAGATAATATCAGATAGTAACGCTTTTAAAATAACTTTTAATTTTTGTCACGGTTAACTTTTTGGCGGAAATGCCCATATACAAAAAAAAAAAAAAGGCTTTACTGCACTCGATTAAGGTCAGTGGCCTTAAATGTATTAAACGGCTAATAGCCCGGGAGGTAGTGTTGCATTTTCATAGTCATATCCTCCCGCTTAATTTTTTAATCAATTATGCAATATGCATCCGTCACCAGAATCGTGGTGCGCCTGGTTGTGAGAGGCCGAGGAAAAGAGTTTCGCTCAATTACTTGGAAATTAAGCCACAAGTAGAAAAATTTGTTGAAACCAATGTTATAGAGGAGATAAGAGCACATCCATTTCATTCCCGAAAAATTTCCATACAAAATTTGGAAGGTGGTTCCACCGCGATCAAAAGCAAAAAAAAAAAAATAAGAGGGAGAAATGACTATAAAAACGCAACCCAACCTCACGGACTTTTATTAAATCATGTATTTACATAAGTAAAATAAAATTTTGTTTAGTCGTTGAATCGGATCCACTGCGAGATGCAACAGTTAGGCCTTAAGCAGTTCAGTTTTGGCTGTAATTCTGGCTAGCGCAAGAGAGATCTTCCATCGAGCGGCTTGCTCTCCTTTTAAAGCCTGCTTGGATAATAATTTATCTTTGCCGACCTTACAGCAGCGAAAATCCATAGGTTCGAACCATCGATGTGCCGACTCCCGTTATGGTTGAGCGACATTTTGAACAGTCTGACTGGTATCGATTTATAAGATTTTATCGGCTTAAGTTTACTTTAGCTCCAATTGTCCAATGGTAATTAAAGTAAACTTTTCTTATGTGCTTTTTTATTCTAAGCACAAATATGTAATAAAAAAAAGTCGCTCGGATCTGGTTTCGGATATATAGCCATCGGAAGTTGTGGATATAGCGTTTATAAAAACCCTTATAAGTCGGGAACCCCTGGATCGATTTCAAAAATATGGGTGTCATAACACAAATAATTTAATGACCTACAATAATGGTAAGCAAATCTTTGAAATCTTATCGTTAGTTCTGGAGATAGGACGATTTTTCTGAAATTTTGACCAATTTTTTTTTCAAAAAACCGTTTTTTTTTCCAAAAAATTCGTTATTAGCCTATAGTTTTTTAGCATGGTAAGAAAGCTTAATTTGTTACCTTGAAAATGGTGTATAGGTTGTTGTAAATTTTTAAATATTTACCCCCTTTTTGACCGAAAAATAAAAAAATTTATTCAATAAATTCCTATGGAAACTACGTTTTAATGGTGAAAAACAATGAAAAACGACAACAACAACAATTATAAGAAGACGATTCTCATTGAAAACTTCGTCTGCGGCGCTCTTTCTTTCAACATAACCTTACTTTTTATAAAATCATTAATTTATATAATAATCTTTTCATTTATAGTAAGAATCGTCTTATAATAATTGTTGTTGTTGTAATAGTCATTATTGTTGTTGTTTTTCATTGTTTTTGACCGTAAAAACGTAGTTTCCATAGGAATTTATTGAAATTTTTTTATTTTTTGGTCAAAAAAGGGGTATATATTTAAAAATTTACAACAACCTATACACCATTTTAAAGGTAATAAATTAAGCTTTCTTACCATGCTAAAACAGTTATAGGTTTATAACGAATTTTTTGGAAAAAATAGCGGTTTTTTAAAAAAAAATTGGTCAAAATTTCAGAAAACTCGTAATATCTCCAAAATTAGGGCTTGAATTTCAAAAATTTCCAATATTATAGGCCATTAAATTATCGATGTTATGACATCCATATTTTTAAAATCCATCCAGGGGTTCCCAACTTAAAAGGATTTTTATAAAAGCTATATCCGAAACTTCCGATGGCTATATATCCGAACCCAGATCCGAGCGACACTTTTTTTTTACAGTTTTTGTTTTCATTTTAGGGGGTAAAACAAAAAAAAAAAAAAAATTATTGGAGCATGGGAGCTAAAGTAAACCTGTTCCATTTTATCTTATCTCAGGGGTTTTTAGCCCTGACCGGACTTATTGCAAAAAAACTTTTCAAAATTCGTGGTATATTTTGGCTACAGAATCTGATGGCTCAAATTGGAAGTCAGACACTGTTTCCCATTATTTTTTGCCCACAAACGTATTTATAAGAATATAAATATATAAATAGTACCTAGTGTTCAAAGGATGTAATTTTGTACGAAATTTTCGAAGTGTTGCAATCAATTACCTGTTCTAGTAATGTTTTCATACTCTTCCTCTTAATGCCAACGTTGGTTTTTGTTGAAACTTTACACAAGCTTAAATTACTAGGTTTTGCAGTCAATCACGAAGTAAAATCATAATCAAACGGCACCACTTTTCACACCAACACAATATCCAAGATTCTGGTAACACTTTAACACATAAGAAAACCGTTTCTGTCTTTCATCTTCGCTAAATGCTATTTCACTCACTTAATTTAGGGAATACAACGCTGATTTCGCGTCTTGAATACATGTAAACTTGATATTCAGACTTTACATACATATGTACACAAATAGAAATGGAAAAACTTAATTGCACATTAATAAATAAACAGTTTTATGCATCCCTATATTTCAGTCTAACGTTCGACTGTTAATTTTCCATTACTTTTAGTTAATTTATCGTTCACTTAAAAGTTAATGTTTTCACACTTAAGAACTTTCAAGACGACTTGACTCCTCACGAAATGACGAACGCTTTCGATTAGTGCTGCCAGAGTTTTAAAACGCTTAATAAAATGTCGTGGATATAATTCAATACTACCATATTTCGATATTTATCTTCCATATTTTTAAAATATCGGGCATTTCACGCGAAGCGGACAGGGGAAATGGGTTCATGTTTCCAATTTCAGATATATTTGAATATGTTGTACCTATACATGACCGAGACACAGAAACAAAATATTTTTGGAATGGCAACACTGGTTTACAAAATATGGGTCTTTGAAAATTTAGGAAATCCTAAGGACTACTTCAAATGCCATTATTCAGCTTAAACAATTCTGGTAAGATGAATAAATAAGATATATTTGAATATGTTGTACCTGTACATGACCTCGACACAGAAACAAAATATTTTTAGAATGGCAGCACTGGTTTACAAAATATGGGTCCTTGAAAATTTAAGAAATCGTAAGGTATGTACCATATGTCTATGGTATGTACTACTTCAAATGACATTATTCAGCTTAAACGATTCTGGTAAAATAAATTAACTACTGGATTTTATTTATTGAATATCAACTGATTCGACTCGGCTTTCGGCATTGCAATGCATACAGCTCCAAGACGGCTGGGCGGCCCACTATTAAACTTGGCACGAAGTATGTATAAGCATACTATAAGCTGTTTTTTAATGCTTTAAGAAAAAATTTTGTTAGGCGAACATTGGAAAAAACGAAAAAGCATAATATTTCTCATTTTTTTCAGTGTAATTTTTTTTATTTTTAAAATATAATTATGAGGTTAAAAGGGCCAAATATCCAAATATCTACACGGTTAGAAATTTTGGAATAAATTTTAATACATACTTTTGGGATTACATATATGACTACACCAGAATTGTATTAAAATTCAATACTGTCTAGATATTAAAATTCATTTCTAATACAAATTTGTATTAAAATTTAATACTCGTTTTCATTAAAATTTAAAAAAAAAATATGTCGTATCCACTGGGATTCGAACCAGGTTCCCTTTCAATACAAGGGTTGTATGAACATTTTAACGACATCAGCCAACATAGTATCATATTTACGTTGGCTAAATGTAATACTTGCGATAGTATCAAATGTTATAAGATATCGTTTTAATGTTTGAACTGTATTAGAATTTAATACAAAATGTATTACAAAACTTTGTAATATATTCAAAAGTATTAAATTTAATCAAAATTGTATTAAAAATCATTGTAATATTTCGCTTGTAATAAAATTTATTCCAAGATTTCTAACCGTGTAGAGTCTTTACGATGCATTAAAATTGAATTTTTGTCAAGTACTTTTGAGAGTCCTACTACGGTAAGCGGTCTTAGAAATCCTACATAGAAAAGGCCTGTTTTCTTGGGACATTTCATATAAAAAAGAGAGTACGTTTGAAAGGAGGGTGGAAGGCCTTATACTTACCAAGAAAGGCCTTCCAGAAGCACTGTTAGCTCCTGGCCTTGCCTACTAAGTACAACTATATTAGAGTAGTACTACCCATTTTCACAAAGTACTACCCAAAAATATTAAATTGAGCACTTAATTTTTTTTCGAAACGACAGCACTGCCGGTAGCCCATCTGGCCGCGGCCAAGCGAAGAGCATAACTGCTGCATAAGCATTCGCTTTTGCTTAAAGCTCAGTTCACATTATCACACATGCTGTCCAACATGGTGTGACAACATCAATGTTCGATAATGTGAACTGTAGGATGGACCGCTTGATACACATGTTGGATGGACTTCAAAAAATTTTGATTTCTCTGCTGGCTTGTCCAACCGTACAACCAGTGTGAACGCTGGCTGTCGAGCCTAGTGCAAATTTTTCATTTCAAATAAAATTTCATGGAGTGAACTTCAATGGCGGCCATTAATAATAATCAGTTTTGGCAATATTTTTTTGATCTTTATTAAATTTTTTCAGAAACTTGGAAAATAAAAAGGGAAATGTAAAAAAACCGAAATGCATTAAATAAGGCATGTGAAGTGCTTTTAGTAAAATTGAAGGAAATCGAGCCAAATGCTACGGATGACGTGCTAAAAATAGAGATTAACTCTATACTCTATACAGAGGTTAAAGCAGAGCTAAAATTTAGTGATGTGTGCGCTTCAAAATTTTTCTGCAAATGATGTGTGACAAGCATGTGTGATGATGTGAACGCATAACGATATTTACAGTTATTCGTGCTGTCGAGCCATGTTGGACAGCATGTGTGATAATGTGAACTGGGCTTAACGAATTCAACATTATTGAATCAACACTTCAGTTTCAATTGAAACGTTGAATGATAAGTTTCGCGCTGCGTATTTTATTTAGTGCACTGGGAAAAACCTTATTTTGTTGGTCAACCGCAATGTTTGATTTGCATGCGTGTTTGAGGGGAAATACCTAAAGGGAAAATAGAAAGACATTTCTTGTCAGTTCATGAAGATTTTCATAGCAAACAGGATAATGAGAGGGAAATTTTATTTTATGAATTGAAAAAACGCTTTTTTCAGCAAATTATTAACGACTCAATTAGTGAAAATAAGACAAAGTCTGAAACAGATTTAATTTTTAGAAAACGAAACACCAGTTACATAATTTCGTTATAATTGGTGAAACAATGTCAGGGAAATGAAGCGAAGGAATTTTTTAACTCTATATCAGTTTTTAGATTATTTTTCATGAAAACTGAATTTTCTTGCCACATAATTAACAAGAAAATATCATAATTTTTCATAAAAACTTAATTTTTTTATACCTTCACTTATAAATTTTGAACGAATTTTCTTCAATAATTTGTTCCTATCCACTCGGTAAGAAATAGATTCAAAGAGCTAGAAACAAAAAAGTGCGAACGAAATATGAAAATTGTAAGAATATATGCAAACAAATTAAAACATACAAGAATTTCTCTCAGTGGTGAGAGCGCTTTTGATTTCCCTCTTTTTTGAGCGCAAGGAAAAATTTGAGTTTGAAATTTAGATTTTAAGCTTTACTTCTGTTTTCATCATCAACGGGGGTCGATCAGTGTTGCATTTCGCATCAGCTTGCGTCAGTTTTTATATACACTTTGATATGTCAATGAAAACAAAATTGCAATTACATTTTTTGCCGTCCGTCGTTGCAGGTTTACTCCAACGATTTTTCGACTGGTTTTTTTTGAAAGCGGATAATTATTGCCGCTTTCCCGTCACCGTCCGTACACTGTTTATCGCAATAATCAGGCACAGCCAGCGCTGCCAAGTTGAAAACAAGAAATTACCTGCCGTTCCAAAATAAAATAGTTTTTCCTTTAAATGGTAGAAAGTAACTTTTTTTTTGAGAAAAAGTCGATGACAATTTTTTTTTTTGTAGTCGCCAAAATCACAAAATAGTTAATGTCTGTGTACAAAAATTTTATCACATTTTTTTTAGTTACCAAATTTATTTTTGTGGAAAAACTTTTTCATGACATTTTTTTTTGGTTGAAGCAAAATCAAAAGATGTTGATTTTCTCAAGTTGTTTCAACTGAATTCAATAGTGTGTGGCCAAATTAAGAGCTAAACAGAAGTGGGACGTGCGATGTATCTTCAGTGTCAAATCGCACCAAAAAATAAAAATTTTTCTATTTCGCCGCGATAAATTTTCTAGTGTCAAATTGCACCAAAAAATAGAAATTTTTCTTTTTCTATGCGATAAATTTTCTAGTGTCAATTTTGTACTCACCGCAAACGTATAGGAAAAACAGAAGAAAAATCGCACGTCCCAGTTCGGTTTAGCTCTTTAAGCTGTCAAACCATTAGTAAATAAACTAAACGTAATAGGAAAATCAGGAGAAAAATCGCTCGTCACAGTTCTGTTCAGCTCTAATATTAATATTTTTGACAGTTGATGCAAAGTTTGACGATTCAGTTGTGTGTGTGGCCAAACTTCTACTTAATTGCCAGATTCAATCGTCAACTGAATTGATGTGTTCAGAAACTATCACCGAAGTTACTCAAGAGTCACAGGGCCTAAAGGGCCAAATAGACTACACAGACCGTCTACGCAAACACTTCGTTTTTCTTGTCGAAGCGACGGCCATAAGCTACACAGACTTGATTAACGCAGACCAGATTTTTTCAATAAATTCGACAAGAAACAATTTTTCGGCTCTTCGTATGTCTTCACTCTACGAATCTTTCGCGATTATGACGAGTCTGCGTGAATTTCATCACTCACTACACAGAAGGTCTGCGCAAACATGCACGAAAATCAAATATTTTAATTTTTTCCAGACATCTGTGCAGACCAAAATCAGCCAAATATACTACACAGTCTATTTGGCCCTTAATCAGCCCTCCATTTAGCAACTCATGTAACTAGTATGACCCATTCTATAAGATATGACAGGTAGCCTAGTAGGTAGCTCGCAGGACTATGAATCGCTGGAACATGGGTTCGAGACCGATTTTGCAAATTTCTAAATCGACAGTAAAAATTAAATTCTATAATAAAATAAAATTTGATATAATAAAGATCTACAATTTAAAAGATACGGAAATCTTTTTTGAATGTTTTTAAGATTTAAGTTTGCACTTAGATCATTAAATTTTTCTGAACCTTTTCCCAGCTATAATTCTCGTTGTTTGTTGATTGATCTAAAATCTCTCCAATCCAGACGAATGATTGCGTCTTTAATGTTTGTCTATGATGTTATTTCAGGGCATATTGACTGCTCATATATACTTGAGGTTATAAAATTTAAAGTTCCTGTTAGACCATTACGCCATTGCAATTTGTTCTCAATTCCGGTTTGTAAAACAAATTATGCTTTAAATGCTCTAATTACAAGAGCTCTTTTTGAATTTAATAAGCTAAGTGTAAATCATATAATAGATTTTTCTATGCCAAGAATTGTTTTTAAAAATTTTTTAATTAATTTATATATAAATTGAAATTTTCTTATTATTACTTTATATGTTAAATATTTTTCTTACAATTACCTTATTTTAAGATTTTAGTTTATAAGTCTGTAAAAACTTGTTCATAGACTGAATTTACGAAATATTGAAAACAAACGAAAGATATCTTTTTAGCAGCTCCGAAAGATACTTTACCGAGTCTTTTGAAAGATAACAAAGAGAGGAAAATGTCTTCATACTTCATACGCCAAATGCCATTTATAAGCCCCCATAAATAATTTATCTATATATAAGTAGGCAATGTCTAAACGGTTACACCACTTTTTCTCAGCCATAGCTCAACAGAATCGCTGAATTTTTTTTTGTTGGAAATGTTGTGAAGAGAAGGGGGGACATGTATACTTTTTTTTCACCACGCCCCTAACAAGGGAAAACGTTTCCACGGCTAAGCTTATGAACCGATTTTGATGAAATTTCGTTTGAAGATAGATTAAGTCATAAGAAAGATTATAAGAAACTCTGAGTTATCAAAGGAGGCGTGGCATCGCCCCAAATGGGAAAATACAGTATCACGGCTGTGCCGATTTTGATGAAATTTGGTATGCAGATAGATTGAATCTTATGTAAAAATATGTTTCTTTAGTGGGCGGTGCCACGCCTCTTACAGGAAAATACGTCGTTACCACTAAACTAACGGGCCGATTTTGATGAAATTTTGTTAGAATATAGACTGAACCCTAAAAAAGATTTCTAAAAACACAAATGTTTTAGGAGGCGTGGCATCGACCCTAATGGGAAAAACGATATCACAGCTGTATCACTACACCAATTTTGATGAAATTCGGTATGTAGATAGATAGAATCTTGAGTAAAGATATATTTTTTTAGTGGGCGGTGCCACTCCTCTTACAGGAAAATACGTCGTTACTACTAAACTAACGGGCCGATTTTGATGAAATTTTGTTAGGATATAGACTGAACCCTAAAAAAGCTTTCGAAAAACTAACATTTTTTTAGGAGGCTTGGCAGCACTTCTAACAGGAAAAAGCGTTTTCACTACTAAACTAATGTGCCGATTTTTATGGAACTTGGTACAGAGATAGATTGAACTCTGAGGAAATCTATGTTTTAAAGTGGACGGTACCAACCCCCTCTCCCCCCCAGTCGGAAAAAATGTATTCACAGCTAAGCTAATGAACCGATTTTGATGAAATTTGGTATGGAGACAGATTGTGCCCTAAGGAAGAGAAGGAGATAGTGGTAGAGGGGGTCAATAAAAATCTCACGTCAACTTTTTAATGCAGAGCCTAAGCATTATTATAGCAGATTACATTTAAAAATTACAAGGCAAGTCTCACGTCAAAACTCACCAAATCTCATCAAGGGGAGGAGGGGAGGTTCCAAATTTTCAAAAATCTTAGAGTTGAGACATGCAACAGCTTCTCACTCTTTGTTTGTGAGAGAGTGAGGATTATCTAACCATAAATAGGCAGTTGCAAAACGGCTCCATCCTTTTTTAACTGCCATAACACAACATAATCGCTTAGTTTTTTTTTGTAAAGGTTATGAAGAGGACCAGTGCAGAATGTGCAGTTTTTTAATAGTAGGCGGAGCCACACCTTCAACAGGAAAATACGTTTCCACGGTTAAACAAGTGGACTGATATTGGTGAAATGTGGTTTGGAGAATATACCCTAAAAAAAGGTATTAAAATCTTCAAGTTCTTTAAGGAGGCGTGGCATCGCCACTAACGGGAAAGAACGGTATCACGGCTGTGCCACTACACCGATTTCGATGAAATTTGGTATGTAGATAAGTAGATTGAATCTTTAGTAAACATATTTGTTTTGAGTGCACGGTACCACGTCCCTAACACGTAAAAATGTTTTACTACTAAGCTAATGAACCGATTTTGATGAAATTTAGATATAAATTGAACCCTGAGGAAACGTATTTATTTTAAAATGCAAGGTGCCACCCCTTCAATAGGAAAATATGTTTTCGCAACTTAACTAATAGACCGATTTAGATTAAATTTGGTATGGAGATAGATTGAAGCTTTTTTTTTATGTGGGTGGTGCCATGCTCTTAACAGGAAAATATGTTTTCTTAGCTAATCTAATTGACTGATTTTGATAAAATGTGGTATGGAGATATGTATATTGAACTCTAAGAAGATATAAATATAGGGATAGAGCAATACTTTAGCATGATTTTTATTTTTAAAAACAATATCAAAAATAGCTCTTTTTTATATCAGTTTTTTAATATCAAAAGGATTTTTAATGGTTGAATTTCAACCACTGGGCGAACTCTAGTAAATATAATATGTTGTGTTTCTACTTATCTTTGAAAGACATGTAAAGCTGTAAAATCTTTTTTGCTACTCGGGAGCAGTGGAGTCATTTCACCAAAAAGTTTAAATAACATATCGAATCGATGTTATTTTGAATTGAATCGATGTAATTCATAGTAATATCAGATCCTTGGGGGGGCCAATGCCCCCTATCCCTACTCAATTGACGCCACTGCTCGGGAGATACTTCTAATATCAAGCGGAACAGTAGTACAACTCTGCACGAGCTATTGTGCTTGTTTTATTTCTTACGCTGGAAGTTCTTTTTGCAAATTATCTGCTGTGCGACGTATAATGCTTTGAACACAATTACAGCGGTAGCGGTAAAGCAACGACGAATATTCGCTGTCAAAAATTATAACATACTTGAACATGTGAAATTGAACAGAATTGCGGCGTACGACTGTTGAGCTGCGACGATTCGCCGTCGATTTAGATTTAATTCTATAGCCTAAGCCAAAATAGACGTGACGAGACGTAACGAGTAAGTTCGAGTGTATGTAAACCAATGTTAATAGCCAAAATGAACCTACGTAATTGATCGAAAGTGAACGAAACATTTTGACGAGACGTGTTGTTCCGTAAGAACCGAACTTCAATACGTTGCTTCTCGTCATAACAGCTTTTTCGACTCGTTGGCTAGCGTAACATTTTGGGTTAAATGTCAAAACAGACGAAACGAGTGCAAACGTTCGTTCAATTGCTATCGTCTCGTCACGTCTATTTTGGTTAAGGTTTATTTCACCATCCGATCAGTGTTGCATTTCTTTGTCATTCTCTTTGCCAGTACGATTTTCTCAGCAAAATTTATTGTTTAAAAATTTTGTTTTTCTCTCTCTCTTTTCCCTATAGGATTCTCTCACAAGAAATCAGACGTGAAAAGCAGTCGCCGCCGCAATTGTGTTTGTTCAAACGATTTTTCGTCGCGTTTTTTTTTTGACAGCGAATATTCGTCGCCGCTTTACCGCCGCCGCTCTAATTGTGTTCAATCTATAAGCCAACTAAAATTTTTTATCTTAATTGCCCATCAAAGACCAGGATATCGGTAGTCTCTACTGGAAATAAATCAGGGGGTTGTCATGAAACTGTTTCACACCACTGCACAGTGGTAAATCGTGTTTTTTGGTTAAAAAATCGCTAGGGAGCGCAAATATGTATTGTCGAAAATGAAACAATTTTTTTTTAAATCAAAGCAAACTAAAATGCCAATAAATTGTCGGAGCCTGAATTTTGAAAAAAGTTACTATTTTTTTTATTTTAAGTTAAATTTCAAACAATAAATTTTTTTGTTAGTTTTATTGTTCAAAAATGGCTCGAAAGCGCAAATCTTATCAAAAATTAACATTTTGTTCCTTAAATTTAAGCTTACTAAAATTCTAAGAAATCTTCGGAGCCCGAATTTGGAAAACAAAATACTGGTTTTTGGAAAAGACCGAAAAAAAAAAATTTTTGTACATATTTTGGTTCAAAATTTTTTTTTCCGGAAGTTAACTTAAGATAAAAAAAATTGGAAACTTTTTTTTCAAAATTGGTGCTCCTACGATTAATTGGCATTTTAGTTAGCTTTCATTTTAAAAAAAATTGTTAATTTTCGACAAGATTTGCGCTCTATATTGATTTTTTTAACCAAAAAAAAAAAACACGATTTGGGACCACTGTGCACTGATAAGTTCCTTATAGTAGCAAATAACTCTCTCAATACAGCGTTATAGATGTTTTACTTGAATGGGCAGTGGGAGTGTCCGTGGACCATCCCAATCACATGAAGTTTATTTGAAAGTGTGACCTGAGTGCAAAATTTTATTCATTTAGCTTGTTTGGTTTTAATGTAATCGTGATTTCCATAGACAGACGGACCTGTCGCGTACTTAGGGTGACGAGGGGATGGTTGCCCAGGGCGCTACGACTTGGGGGAGAGGACGGCGGAAAACTGCTCGTTGGCTTTTATCATGTTTAATTAATTTTGTGGACTTTTAAATGTTATTTTATTGAGCATACTGTTCAATATCATGTGTGTCAACAGCAAAAACAGCACTTAATAAAGACAAATCGAAAAATGGGCTAAGGCTAGTTATACTAGTTTCTAGCTACTGCTAGATGGGCTCATCAGTAACTTTTGACCAGTTTTATAAGAATTTGTAAACCTAATATATTTCATTTTTGCAGTTTTTATGCCCTGCACCGAGGGTATATTCACTTTGTCTCTCCGTTAGTAACACATCGAAGGGGGCGTGGCAGGTATGGAAAAGTATTTATATTCTTGATCAGCGTCACCACCTGAGTCCATTTAGCGATGTCCGTCTGTCTGTCTGTTTTTAACTTAAAACCGAAAACCGGAAGTTCAGGCTCTTCCGATTTATTGGAGTCTTTGTTAGCTTGTATTGAAAAAAAAAATATGTTCGTTTCCGACAAAACTTGCACCCTCAAGCATTTTTTAAGCTCAAAAATATTTAAAAAAAAAATTTTCTAGGCTTTTAACTTAAAATAACTAAAAACGAATTTATTTTTTTCAAAATTGGGATGCGACAATCTCTTGGCGTTTAAATTAGCTTTCTTTTAAAAACGAAAATGGCTGATTTTCGACAAAGTTTCTGGTCTCTAGAAATTTTTGAAACTATAAATATTTAAAAAAATTTTGTTTTGGTTTTTTCTAAGAAAAAATATTTTTATTTCAAAAGTTGGACTCCGAGCATTTGTTAGAATTTTGCTAAGCTTTAAGGAAAAGAAAAAAATGTTAATTTCTGAAAAGATTTGCGCTGTCTAGCCATTTTTGACCACCAATATTTTTTCGGCACTTAATTTAAAATAATAAAAAACGAAATCTTTTATTAGAAATTCGATCTGTGACAATCTATTAGCATTTTAGTTACCTTTTATTTAAAAAAAATTGTTAATTTCCAACAAGATTTGCGCTCTCTAGCAATTTTTGAACCAAAACATGATTTGGGACAACTGTGCAGCGAAACGCAGTATTTTCAGAGGTGCGTGCAATAGTTCATTTAGTTGGGATAGTCCGTATTTACCTACCACTCTGAAAAAATATTTTTTTAAAGGAAACTTAACGAGGAATCTAGTGATATTTTTTTTAATTTCGTATCGAGTGGCCATCGCCTTATTAACTAACATTAAACCACTGATTAGTCATAAACAATTTTAATTTTTCATCCAATGCCATAGAAAAAAATTTTGTTAAAAAGCTTATCTTTTTAGCTTTAAAACGATTTAAAAAAATTATTTTTCAGTTAAAATTTACAGGAGATATGACAATTTTAACATGACCATAAAACATCATAAAACGTAAAACCTTCGAACTTCACAGCTCGGTATCTCTCGATATCTCGATAACAAATTAATTCCCGGCACACGTGTCCTCTACTATAACTCAAGGAAAACGTAAAAAAAATTTCGAGCGATTTAAAGATGTAGCGGTCAGAAACTGTTCGGTTTATAAAATAACGTCTCACATATAGTTAAAAAATTTATTCACATTTTCTTGGACAGCTCGGATTCCAAGCCCAAAGGTTACTTCTCATTTAATTGAGCCAGGCTGTTTCTATGACAATTCCCTTAGCACTCCATCGATTTGACACCATTTTCGTACAAATTGATTCAACTTTAGGTTCCCATATATATTTGGCACAACGTTTTTCCAAGTCCCTTTAGCTGTACTGTAGCGTCACACACTTTCACAAGTGAGCCAGCCTGGCAAAATTCGCAGATCTTTACTATGTTTATATAGTTGATGTCGTATATATACAATTCTGAAAGCAAAACAGTAATAACGAATCTTAAAACATTATTTAGATTTCATTCATTACGTACGCCGAAAAATATGCAACATTTTCATTATAATGAAATCTAAAAAAATTTTATGATTCGTTATTACTTTTTTGCTTTCAAAATTGTATATATGTATGTATAAACATCAAGTTTGAATATATGTATTTCTATAAAAAAAATTCAATGTTTACCAGCGTTGTAGTTATTTCCTGTTTAATTTACAAATTTATTTGTTAAAAATATTGAAACTAAAAAAAATCAACTGGAAATAAATTAACATTCCGTCTGTTTAAAAAAATCATGTTTTTTTCCTTCAGTGTATATGGATTCAGGGTGCTATATACACAGGTTTGTCGATAAAAATCGCTCTAACACCCAATCCGGAAAACTCTGGTGCCTAGTTAATTCTGAGAATATGTTAAGGAAAAGTCAGTGATGATTTGTGTGGAAGCTCAGCTTGAAGTTTTGTGAAATTTATTTTTAAACTCAACTGAAAGCTCAAAAACTGCGATAAAAACAGTGTTTCAAAATAAAACAAGTAAAGGTGTTATCTTCGGACAGGCCGAAACTCACATACCCTACACTGCACTGAAAGAACCTTTTAAATAAATGTTAAAAAGACGTTGAAGAGGTTGAATAAGTCGAAAAAAATCTGAAATGTTAGAAAGGTTGACAGAGGTTGAAAAATTCGAAAATATATGCAAAATGTTGAAAAAAGTTGAGAGAGGTTGAAAAACTCTAAAAAATTTGACTAAGGTTGAAAAAATTTGAAACCATTTAAAATTGATGAAAAAGTCGAAAAAGTAAAGAAACTTATGAAGAAAGTTGAAAGAAAATCAAAAAGTCGCACAAATACATATAGGATATACTGGAAAAGTTAAAGGGTTGAAAAAGTCGAAAGAATATGGAAAATGTTGAAAGAAATCGAATAGAAATGAAAAATTTTAAATATGCCACGCCCACTTCTCCAATTCAGCCCACTTTTGGTTTAATAAATTATATACCTGATCGACATCCTCATATTTAATTTTAGTACAATAGCTTGTATAGTTTGCGATACACGCCGCAGTTAAATTTAAAATTTAGGGCGGTGACACACCCACTTGTACAATCCAGCCCGGTTTTGATCCAGAAATAGCTTTCCATAAGCAAACCCCTTACACCAAATTTTAGTATGATTGCTCACATATTTCGATAAATATGCCACTTACCGTATTTTATTTGTATGGGAGGTGCCACGTCCACTGGTGCTATTTCAGCCATTTTTGGTTCAGATATACTCTATAGCAACTGAACTACATTAAATTTCATAGCAATTGCTGCAACAGTTCACTTAAAGCAGCGCTTACAAATTTATTTTAATATGGGAGGTGCCACGCCTACTAATGCAATCCCGTCAAAGTTCATTTATTCTTAAAGCTTATAGTAACTGACATCTATACACCAAATTTTATGAAGATTACTTTCATAGCACACTATCTATAACAATAAACGTTTTTTGCTTATATGGTAGGTGCCACGCCCACAGGTACTATTGGATCAAATATTGTAACAAAAGACCTTATAGCAAGTACATCTGCCTCATTAAATTTCATATCGATTGCGTTGTTAGTTCTCTTAATATAACGTTTATAAATACTTTGGGCGGTGCCACGCCCTTCAATGAGTTTTTTCAGTAAAGTGCCTGAGCTTGTATTGATGACTGTTTTCAGCGGCATCTTCTCCAACATTTTTATGAAAATCGTTTGTGCCAATTTTGTGATATACGGAATCAAAATTTTTAACAGTTGAAAAATGCCACGCCCACTTTTTTGATTCCGCCCACTTTTATCACAATTCAATATATAGTTGATATGTATCCTCTTACCAAATTTCATCTCAATATCTTGAACGGCTTACAAGATATGGTAGTATAAATGATAAAATTTAGGGCTGTGCCACGCCCCTGTACGGTGCTTTGGAAACTTGAAACCCAGCCTAATCTTAATTCGGTTCACATGTGCACCAAATCACCAAGCTTCATCAAAATCGCTGAAACTTTTTCAAAATTGGCTTGGGTAAATATACATAGAGTATGGGCGGTAGACGGGTCCGTGAACCGATTTCGCCCATTTTCAATAGCAAGATGCCTGCAAGAGGATGTGACCTGTGTGTGAAAGTTTCTTTTAAGTAGCTTTCTTGGTTTTCCCGTAAACCTGATTTCAACAGACGGACAGACAGACAGACAGACGGACATCGCTAAAACGACTCAGGTGGTGATGCTGATCAAGAATATATGCACTTTTCCATACCTGCCACGCCCCCTTCTATGTGTTACAAACGGAGAGACAAAGTGAATATACCCTCGGTGTAGGGTATAAAAAGGAAAAAAATGCAAAAACAAAAAAAAGTTAGTGCGCTAATTGTTTAATTAAGACCAATAATGATTTTACGAAAATAAAGTACATAGTTTTTTCTCAGCATTTGTTGAATTTTTCAGCTCAAACATGAAAATTTTATCCAAAAAATTTAATTTCTTGCAAACTTCAAAAATGTCTCAACTTTGACTAACTGTTAAAACTAAACTACCTACCCGAATGAGTTGAAATTATAAATTTATCAGCTCCAGATATTATCCGATGCAAGTATCAAATTTGTCAAACAGACCCACACCGAAATTGATTTTTGTAACGCTTTCTTGTTAAGTTTGCCACTGTGCGCCGTTTCGCAAGAGTGTCCTGATCTAAATCCAGATTACTGCTAGGCTATAATATTATTTTCCTTTATGAATTTAACAAGGTGATTACTAACCACTTTTTCAATAACTTTTTCGAGGATTGTTAACATATTTATTGGTCTATATTCCACTGCCACTTATGGATTAGCAACTTTTGCAACTGGAACCACTATAGATTTTTTTTAAAGTTATCGGAAACACATCTTTACTCATTGAATAATTTATTATATGGAGGATATCACTATTTACACTGTCAAAGTTTTCCAGCAATATTTTCGCACTTAGACTTTAAGAACTTTTATTAAGGTTCAGAAAGTTTGTGATTGGAAGCGAAAATCAATTTTAATTGGACAAATATTTGACACGTACGACATATTTACAATTGATCTATTTAATTCCACAACACTATCTACGAAAAAATTATTTAAATAATTTGCTATAATATGGTTTCGAAAAAATTCAAAACGCTATACTGAGGTAATGGAATCAAATTTCACAAAAATAAAAGAAATTCTTAGACTTATATATACAAAAACTTCAAAACGCTACACTCATAGAATTATTTAAAGTGATTTAACTAATTTCATACAAGTACACAAAATGGTTCGAATAAGCAACAGAAAAAAAAGCAAGTGTTTTGACAAGAGGGCGTGTCAGCTTTATTAGAAGCCAAGACTTTAAAGCGCTGAATTGGTTAGAGTAAATAGCGTGCAGATTCTGAAATGAAAAGACTATTATTGCTATGAAAACTTAAGACTATTTCCCTTCGACAAAAAATAGTGAAAAATGGGAATGTACTCAACGTGCTTGCAGTTTGAAAATACTTTAAAGGTGAAAATCATCTAAAAGCGAAAATCATGTAAGCCTCGAGAGTTTTCGAGGCTTGCGTAAACTTTGTCCCATACGAATTATTTTCGAGGCTCGAAAATATTCTCAGTTTACGCAGCTTACACAGTTTTCGAGGCACCTTTGCGTTTAGACGAATACCCTCATTTTTTTTAATACGAAAATTTGAGCTCATGCGAGATTTCCCATATATTGTTATGGCACTTTTTTTTTTGAGAAAAATATGGGAATGTACTAGTTCGATCTGGCAACTATATATTAGTTCTCTTCCTTTCTTTTCTCTTTTAAAGTGTTGACGTTGTTTGTTTTTTTTTTGTTAAAACGACGTTGTGTCCGTACGTCAGTCAGTCAGCCTGCTGAGTTTGTCGAACGGGTAGTTACCATACATAGGTTTTAACGATAATAAATAAATATATAAATGTTCTTTTATACCCATTGACTACGTTAAAAAAATGTGTTGATAGCTAAAATTTTTTTTTAAAGCAAATGTTCGAGGAACAAATGTACAAATTTTCATTTGTCATATGAAGAAAAATTTTTATTGATAATGCTAAAATTTTCTTAATGTCGTGAGTGTTCTTTTTCATGAAACTTCAGATAATTTCTTTCATAAAAAAGTTTTGAATGCACTAACATAATAAATAATAAAATGTAAATTGTGTATGTGAAATTACATCAATGAAGAAGGAAAAAAGAGTGACAAGCCAAGAAATAATTAAAACTAAGGAAAACCAATCCTACTACATATAATCCATTACGTTGCGTGTAACCTTCAAACTTTTTTTACTACTCTTTGGTTTGCTTTAAAATCAATTCACCTCACCACTCCCCCAGTAATTGAGATAGACTAACAAAAATTAACTGAAGTGAAATCGAAACTGCAGCGCTCTCTCTCAGAACAATGAAAATGTGACAGTGTTGCCGTTAATAATTTGCAGTTCTACCTACTTAAAACAAGTGCGATTCCTGTTACAAAATATTTTGGATCTGACATTTTTTATTTAATATTATTTACGGGGAACCTAGAAAATACTACTAATTTGCGCACAAAAAGTGAAATATAAAAAGGAATGCGTTTACCTTGGAATCTCCTCTCCTTGTTTATTATAGCCTTTTGTTCTAACAAGGCTAAATACACTGATACAGTATATGAAATCAAAAATTGATATAGCCATCAGAATTTATAAAAATCGTTACAAGCTGATAGCGCCTAGATCATTTTCCAAAATATGGTTGGCATATAAAAGTAATAAATATTGGTTTATAAAAGTGCAGAGTTTTCGAGACATGTCGATTTTTTCTAAATTTTTTGAAGAAACCGCAAATTTTTCTAAATAATCTTTTGGCATAAGTTTACTTGAGTTGTCACTCTCCATTTTCTACTTTTCTTACGAGGATTTAATACTAACAAAAGTTGGGGGCCGCATCTAGTTTCGAGTTATAGATATCGGAAGTCGTGAGTATAGCTTTTAAGAAAATAGTTATAAATTGGGAAGCACTGGAGCAAAGAAAATCCAACATCAATCAAAAGAACATAAAAGAGCTTTCTAGCCACATTAATAAAAATGTACCATTATTTTGTATTATTATTCGGTAGGAAATTTTCAAAACATAATTATGTTGTTATTCTTTACAAAGAATTTTTTTTTTCGTGCAATTTTGATTAGAAGCAATAAGATTTGTAAATAATTATGAAACTTTATTTTGTTATTTCCAAACGATTAACTGAAGTTTATTTCATTTCCTTCTTATGCCAAAGTTTCATACAAATTGGTTCGTTCAAGAACAACAAGCTTTTGTTTATAAAGTTACCGACAAATTTACTTACTTTTTTGAAAAAAGTACCACGCCACACAGCCTGGTTTGTATCGCATTTTCTAAAATACTTGAGATCCCATGTCTAGTGATATTTTTTCGGATTTTTAAAAGTATTTTTTATGGAAATTTCCAAACGATTAATTAAAGTTTCATCCCCAAAGTGTCGTACACTTCGATTTATTTGGTCAAGAGCAACAAGCTTCTGTTTACGAACTTACCTAAAGATTAATATTGCAATAACTTAAAAAAAAGTATGTCGTAAAATTTTGTTCGATAAAAATAACGATTATTGATGCTTTAATTTTTTTCGAGTAAATTGGGTAAAATTTTTCAATTGTTGTCTGTCCGATTGGGCGGAATTGGAAAAGTTTCCAGCGTTGGTCCAGTATATGATATATCGGGCATTTCATGTGAAGCAGATAAGGAAAAAATGTGACATTCTGAAATTTGTTCACATTCGGCCCAATTGTACTTCTAGCAGGTGTGAAAGAAAACTTACAATTTTTATTTTGTATGAGGCTTAGTTTTCAAGTTTTGGGCTTTTAGGTTTTCCATATGCTCACTGAAAGTTCATTGAATGTCACGATTTGTAGAGTCTAGACCTCTGTTGAGAACATCGTCCAGTACTGTCATCTACATAGACGAAAACCTGCCAGTAATTTTCGGATAAGAAGCTTAATTTTTTTCACTGACTCTGGTTAGGATGATTTTTGTCTAGACCTTAGATGGGATTGATCGAATAAGATCTGCACCCGCTACTTTGTGGTTTTTAAGAGATATTACGGCATTTGTTATCTCCGTAAATAAACACGTGCACGAGGTCAGTCGCTGACGTCTTCTTTCATGGAAAGGCATATGGGCATACGTTTTTCAACA
The DNA here is from genome assembly GCA_949775025.1 of Tricholauxania praeusta. Lineage (NCBI taxonomy): Eukaryota > Metazoa > Arthropoda > Insecta > Diptera > Lauxaniidae > Tricholauxania > Tricholauxania praeusta. The sequence continues at coordinate 25,713,053 of OX459032.1, forward strand.
GATTGTCTGATGATCTACAGAGTTCGGAAATATTCATTCATGATCGCTCGCGAATATGAACGTGTACATTTTAATTTTTGCTGAATCTATCATATTCATGTATGATAAGATGCAAACATTTCCAATCGATCGCACACATGAACTGTTGGACATTTTTTTTTGTCATCTATCGTATACGAATGCATGCATCCGCTATTTTCACTATCCTATCATGAACGAGTAGATATCCAACAATTTTTCAATCTATCATTTTTTGATAGATATGATAAATGATAGATTCAAATTTAGATATGTACAAATTTTCTGTCGCTCACAGATTGTGTCAAAAAAGTTTGTGATACTCGCGTGGAACATTTTGGGAAGTTTTTAAAAATATGGGGAAAGGTCGAAAATTGTTTTTTGACATCACTTAGGGTGGGTCCGGACCGTGGAAGGACGGTTTTTGACCCATTTTCGGAAAACATTTTTATTGTGTAATTAATGGGGAAAGGTCGAATATGGATTTTGGACATCACTTAGGGTGGGTCCGGACCGAGGAAGGACCGTTTTTAACCCATTTTCAGAAAAATTTTTTGTTTTTGTGGAATTAATGGGGAAAGGTCGAAAATGGATTTTGAACATCACTTAGGGTGGGTCCGGACCGTTTAAGGACCATTTTGGACCCATTTTCGGAAATTTTTTTTTTTTTGTGTAATTAATGGGGAAAGGTCGAAAATGGATTTTTGACATCACTTAGGGTGGGTCCGGACCGTTGAAGGACCATTTTGGACCCATTTTCGGAAAAAATTTTTTGTGTTATTAATGGGGAAAGGTCGAATATGGATTTTGGACATCACTTAGGGTGGGTCCGGACCGAGGAAGGACCGTTTTTGACCCATTTTCAGAAACATTTTTTTTTTTGTGGAATTAATGGGGAAAGGTCGAAAATGGATTTTGAACATCACTTAGGGTGGGTCCGGACCGTTTAAAGAACATTTCGGACCCATTTTCGGAAATTTTTTTTTTTTGTGGAATTAATGGGGAAAGGTCGAAAATGGATTTTGAACATCACTTAGGGTGGGTCCGGACCGTTTAAGGACCATTTCGGACCCATTTTCGGAAAAAATTTTTTTTTCTGTAATTAATGGGGAAAGATTGAAAATGGATTTTGGACATCATTTAGAGTGGGTCCGGACAGTGGAAGGACTGTTTTTCACCCATTTGTGGAAAATTTTTTTTTTGTTTTGTGGAGCACTCAAATGTCGCATTCATGATTTTATGAATGAATTTTCTTAAAATTTTTTTCATTGGCCCATTCTCATGAACCCAATATTGAAACTCGTTCTTTTTTGCACCGCAATCGTATGTGAGTATCTGTTTTTTTTTCAACAACGAGTATCATTCCTATATGATATGTGAGAAAGCGAGATAAGAGATCGTACATGTACAAATTTTCTGTCTCTCATAAGCATTGGTGCCCACTACCAGAAGCATCGATAAGCATGTGTTGATGATTCTGTATACGTGCACGTTTTCTTACGCTTATTAAACCTTTTTAACGCTCTTTAAGCATCTTTTCGTTCTCATTTTTACGCTCATAAGTGTGTGTGTAAAGAAAATAATCTCTAGAGATAGCTATCACGAAATGAATTCTAATACGAAATAAATTCACGCGATCAGTGTTTGTATTTACAGGTACAGCTCACTATTTAACTTAACTCTAAATAATTTTCAGTTTGCTTTTTGACAAGTAAGGTGTTGAAAAATATATTGCAATGGGAAAAAGAAGTTTTAAATTAGAAAAATATGTGCTGTACAATGCAGAGACTAATAAGAGCACTTGTCTTATTGAAACGTGCAAAAAGAAACTAAGTGGAAAATTGCCGGCAAATATAAGAAGACATAACAAATTAATTCACAAACAGGATATTAAAACTGATGAAAGTGATGGTGACAAAACTGATTAATCAAAAAAACAATAAACTTCCATAAAATTAAACACTAATTTGGGTAGAAATGATTTTCTGAAATGTTGCGTGGGCTTGGTGACGAAAAAAAATATTCCTTTCCGAATATTGGACGATACGGAATGTTTTAAGAAACTAATAGCGCCATACGAAGAAAAATTTAAGCTAAATTTGAATTCGAAAAATATTTGCACAATTTTGGAGAAAGCAAGTGAGCATATAAAATCTGAAATAGCTGCAATAGTAAGAAATAAAATGGTTTGCCTAAAGATTGACATTGCCAGCCGTATGGAATGAAGTGTTGTCGGTATCAATATACAATGTACAATACATTGAGAATTACATGGGTTGTAAGCTCTTTAAATTGAATCTATCTCAAATCATTTGGTGCCCACACCAGAGAACGTCATTGAGTAGCTCACTGAGTGTTTTGAGCCTTTTCTAAAAATATGAGCCGTCAGTGTGCCTTTTGCATGCAAACAGTGAGTGTGAATCATACTTACACTCACTAATAGTGAATCCGTAGATGACATGCTGCTCATGAATCTGAGCTTTTAGTAGCTCTAGGCTCATGAATGTGAATGCGTAAAAAGCTCACACTCACATGGATTCAGATTCATGAAGCAGTAGTGAATAGCGTGAGCCACTTATGTTGAACTGTAGTACAGAAAAACCGTTTTTTTTCTTTCCAATCGATAGGGAATTAATGGGGAAAGGTCGAAAATGGATTTTGGACATCATTTAGAGTGGGTCCGGACAGTGGAAGGACCGTTTTTGACTCATTTTCAGAAAAAATTTTTTTCTTGTGGGATGAATGGGGAAAGGTCGAAAACGGATTTCGGACATCACTTAGGGTGGGTCCGGACCGTTTAAGGACCATTTCGGACCCATTTTCGGAAATTTTTTTTTTTTTGTGGAATTAATGGGGAAAGGTCGAAAATGGATTTTGGACATCACTTAGGGTGACTCCGGACCTTTGAAAGGATCGTTTTTGACCCATTTTCGAAAAAATTTTTTGCTCCAATCGATGGGGAAAGCTCGAAAATGGATTTTGGACATCACTTAGGGATGGTCGGGACCGTAGAAAAGACCGTTTTTGAACCAATTCCTTAACATTTTTAGGGTGGCTCCGGACCCTGGAAGGACCGTTTTTGACCCATTTTTGGATTTATTTTTTTTTTCTGCAATTAATAGGTAAAGGTCAAAAATGGATTTTGGACATCATTTAGGGTGGCTCCGTAAACCGGCCCCGGGAAAGGACCGTTTTTGACCCATTTTTGGACTTTTTTTTTTCTGTAATTAATAGGAAAAGGTCAAAAATGGATTTTGGACATCATTTAGGGTGGCTCCTTGAACCGGCCCCGGGAAAGGACCGTTTTTGACCCATTTTTGGATTTATTTGTTTTTTTTTTCTGTAATTAATTGGAAAAGGTCGAAAATGGATTTTGGACTTCATTTAGGGTGGCTCCGGAGTCTGGCCCCGAGAAAAGACCGTTTTTGACCTATGTTCGGAAAAATTTTTTTTTTCTGTAATTAATGGGAATACGTCGAATATGAATTTTTGACATCATTTAGGGTGGCTCCGGACCCTGGAAAGGACCGCTTTCGATCATTTTGGTAGTTTTCAAGTTCCGGAGTTACTCTAAAAGATATCCAAAACGCATTTTCGACCATTCATAGTCGATTTGAGCAAAAAAAAATTTTAGGGTGGTTAAAAAAAAAATTTTAATTATCGAAAAAAAAAACAAAAAAATCCAAAATGGGTCAAAAACGGTCCTTTTCCGGGGCCGGTTTACGGAGCCACCCTAAATGATGTCCAAAATCCATTTTTGACCTTATCCTATTAATTGCAGAAAAAAAAAAAAATTCCAAAAATGGGTCCGAAATGGTCCTTAAACGGTCCGGACCCACCTTAAGTGATGTTTAAAATTCATTTTCGACCTTTCCCCATTAATTCCACAAAAAAAAAAAATTTCCGAAAATGGGTCCGAAATGGTCCTTAAACGGTCCGGACCCACCCTAAGTGATGTCCGAAATCCGTTTTCAACCTTTCCCCATTCATCCCACAAGAAAAAAATTTTTTCTGAAAATGAGTCAAAAACGGTCCTTCCACTGTCCGGACCCACTCTAAATGATGTCCAAAATCCATTTTCGACCTTTCCCCATTAATTCCACAAAAAAAAATTTTTTCCTAAAATGGGTGAAAAACGGTCCTTCCACGGACCGGACCCACCCTAAGTGATGTCAAAAATCCATTTTCGACCTTTAACCATTAATTACAAAAAAAAAAAAAATTTCCGCAAATGGGTGAAATACGGTTCTTCCACGGTCCGGACCCACTCTAAATGATGTCCAAAATCCATTTACGACCTTTCTCCATTAATTACACAAAAAAATTTTTTTTCCGAAAATGGGTCAAAAACGGTCCTTCCACGGTCCGGACCCACCCTAAGTGATGTCAAAAAACAATTTTCGACTTTTCCCCACATTTTTAAAAACTTCCCTAAATGTTCTACGCGAGTATCACAAACTTTTTTGATACAATCTGTGAGCGATAGAAATTTTGTACATATGAATCTATCATGAATCTATCCTGAATCTATCATTTATCATATCTATCATAAAATGATAGATTGAAAAATTGTTAGCTTGCATTCTATCATTTAGGTATGCTACTCGTTGTTGAAAAAAATCAGATACTCACATACGATTGCGGTGCAAAAATGAACGATTTTCAAGATTGCATTCATGAAAATGCGCGAATGAAAAAAAATTTAAGAAAATTCATACATGAATAAAATCATGAATGCGGCATTTTGAGTGCTCAGACATGAATATTTCCGAACTCTGATGATCTATGACAGTTAATAGATTCTCTTTTATGCTTTTGATTAGCCGATTTTGCCTGCCATATTGCGTGTTATTTCATAAATAGAGCGATGGTCTCTAATTTATGCGGCCTATTGAGTTTTGGCTGCGAGGTTGTATATTGCTCGTTTCACCTTTTTGCAGGAGGCTTTTACTTCTCTATAAAGGGGACTATATGAATGTGTGACGTTTTGCTTCTTTCATTTTTCTACGATTTTACAAGAGTCACTAGGGGTTTTTGTTACGTGGGGTAAGGCTAAGTGTGGTCTCTAGCTGCTAATCAATTTTTCAATTCAATTCTATATTTATTGTACTACTGCTTTTTTATTCATTGAGCAGATGTGATGAGTGATAATTTTAGCTGATGTCAGCCCTTCTTTTGAGTTTCATGTCGAGAAGGCTGTTTTTGCAAGGCCTCTTTATACAGAAATGGTCTAGTTAGTTTTCTGCCCGTCGCACGGTGGGAAATTTTTAACGTTTTGGGACAAAAATCCGTCTACAATGCAATTATTAATGGATTTGTAAATTTTTTTTTTTTAAATAATTGTTAAGTACCACCCGATGTGTAAGTAATGCCCAAAATTTTGAGAACGTTCAACATAACCTCAAAAAATCCTATAAATATATGAAATTCGTGTATTTTACTTAAAGAGGGGGTAGGGTTTTGGCGCTACATTTTTAGCATAAGCTTAAAAATGTTTTTTAGTGATATGGTAAAAGTAAATTTATTTATTTAAAGATATAAAAGTACAATACTTAAAGAGTATTCTGTGAAAAATATTGCATTCAAAAATATTGCAGAATAAGCCATTGGCATCAAATTTCCGCGGACGCCTAAAAAAAAGTTGGTTTGCGGTGGACAACATTACTCATCACTTTATCATCTGAAATCAAAAAAACCAAAAAATTTGGTTAGCTCATAAGTTTTTCAAGGCATTGACGTAAGGTTTTTTTTCTCTGACGATTTTTGAGATTTTGGCATAATTTTTAAGCCAAAAAACGAATTTTTTTAAAAAAAAAGACAAAAATCAGTATATTTATTATTGCAGAACTAGTTTTAATGCAAAAAAAAACCCTTCGTCATTACCTAGTTTTATATGTATTTTAAGAGTGTGTCAAATTTCAAGAAAATCGGTCTAGTAGTTTTAGTAAAGTAGCTTAAGTAAAATACACGAATTTCAAATATTTATAGGATTTTTTGAGGTTATATTGAACGTTATCAAAATTTAGGGCATTACTCACACATCGGGTGGTACTTAACAATTATTTAAAAAAAAAAAATTTTCAAATCCATTAATAATTGCATTGTAGACGGATTTTTGTCCCAAAACGTTAAAAAATTTCCCACTGTGCGTCGGTGCGATCCATGTAGACCTTTTCACCATAATGACATTCTCAACTTTTTTTTTTTTTTTTATTATGCACCCCACTACTGGATCCCTATTGCGTCTTCAAAGAAAGGGGACCCTAGCCCTATGTCAACACTACTAAATTGTGATTCAAAGAACCCCAGAAATTCAAGTGTTTTTTTTTTGATTAACGAACTCATTGAGATGGAAATGACCTTTGTATGACAATCAAATTATCCAAAAAATAGCGATCTTGATTTTGTTCTTCAATCAGTTTGCATGTCAATAATAACCGACTTGTTCATCCTCTGGCTAGCTAATGAAATTAAGTTTTATGTGGAAAACAATACAAATTCCTTCTTAAAAATCTCTGAAAGATCGTCCGTGGGGTGTTTAGCTGGGACCAGCGACTCCTGGTCAGTGTCAAAGGGCGTTTATAGAAAGATCCCTGTACGCTGCTTATGCTGTTTCGAAAGCAGGTCTATGATTGACCAAAGTTCATTTTCTAAAGTTTTTTCGTTTAAATTAATGCAATGGTGCCGAATGTAACATTCGAGGAACATTCTGGAACTATTCAGTGAATCTTTATACAAAATACTTATACTTAAACTAAAGTAATACGTTTTTAAAATCCACGTAATGCTTTTGGACACACTGTATGTATATACAATTTTAGCTTGTTTAAGAAGAGCAGATAATCCTTACATCCGGGTTTGCAATTTTTTTAAATCAATCTAATGAGAGTTTTTTATAAAAGAAGAAAATCAATTAACAATTACACCTTTAATTGTAGAGTTTAGTGGATGGAGATACAGTAAGTTCTACTGCAAGTCCTTTGTCCAGCACAAGGAAGACGGCGACAACAACGACAACGAAGAGAATAGAAACAGTCGCGTGAGTGATCTAGTGGTGAAGACAATATAAATACAAAACAAGATCCATTATAATGTGCATAATTATTTAACAGTATTTATTTCAAAGAAGAGCGGTCGGTATTCAAATTAAAAAAAAAATTATAAATTTTTTGTAAAAAAAAACAACAGTTTCTAGTTTGTTTTAGTTAATGACTACATGAGCAAGCGAATCTCACGAATATGCGAGCTCGTTTTACATATAACAGCAATAATTGATAGCTAAAAAATAAAGTAACGGAGATCAGCAAACTCCAAGGTAAAAAAATTATACTCCGTCACTGTTGTGTATTCGTGTCGTATGCGTGCTCGCCGTCATCGGTCTCAAGTGTAAAGAGACATCATATAAGAAATTAAAAGGCTGTCATCGTTATTACTTCTTTCTACTCCACGACCGTAATTAAATAAAAGTATTATAAATACTCTAAATAAATCTTTAGGTAAGCTCTATCAAAATAGAATAAATATAAATTTCAAAAAATTAATCATAAGTTTGGCGAAACCACCTCTTAAAGGCCGCAGTCCAAAAATTGTTGTCGATACGAAAATCATGTCTGATATTGGAAGTGGAGATGAAGGCATCTCTGGCACAAGTAAGTTTCTATATATTTTAAAATCTAATACATAAATGTTTCTTTTCAATGATGAATGGATTGGTGCATAACGCATTTTAACTATTTTCATTTCTTCAGCTTTTATAATTTTTCCCCCATTTTTCGACATTGCATTTTTCAACGGAGGGCCATATGGCCAGTGCTAACGGCTGGAGGTAGATGGTCTTCGAGAAATGTTCTATTCATCGGATTAGCTGGTCATCTGTAGTTGTCAATGCGCTCTTGTTTTTTTATACCCTGCACTTTGTCTCTCCGTTTGTAACACATAGAAGGGGGCGTGGCAGGTATGGAAAAGTATATATATTCTTGATCAGCGTCATCACCTGAGTCGATTTAGCGATGTCCGTCTGTCTGTCTGTCCGTCTGTTGAAATCAGGTTTATGGGAGAACCATGAAAGCTAATTGAATGAAACTTTCACACACAGGTCACACCTTTTTGCAGGCATCTTGCTATTGAAAATGGGCGAAATCGGTTGACGTACCCGCCATCCGCCCATACTCTATGTATATTTACCCAGGCCAATTTTGAAAAAAGTTGCAGCGATTTTGATGAATTGGTGCTTTGGTGCACACATGAACCAATTTAGAGGATTAGCCTGGGTTTCAAGTTTCCAAAGGATCGTACAGGGGCGTGGCACATCCCTAAATTTTATCATTAATACTACCATATCGTATAAGCCGTTTAAGATATTGCGATGAAATTTAGTAAACGGATACATATCAAATATATCTTGAATTGTAATAAAAACTGGCGGAATCGAAAAAGTGGGCGTGGCACTTTTCAACTGTTAAAATTTTGATTCCGTATATCTCAAAATTGGCACAAACGATTTTCATAAAAATGTTGGAGATGATGCCGCTGAAAGCAGTCATCAATACAAGCTCAGCCACTTTACTGAAAAAACTCGTTGAAGGGCGTGGCACCACCCAAAACATTTATAAACTTTATATTAAGAGAATTAACAACGTAATTGTTGCGAAATTTAATGAGGTAGATATTCTTGCTATAAGGTCTCTTATTACAAAAATTTGGTCCAATAGTAGATGTGGGCGTGGCACCTACCATATAAGCAAAAAACGTTTATTTTTACAGATAGTGTGTTATGAGAGTAATCTTCATAAAATGTGGTGTATAGATGTCAGTTGCTATAAGCTTTAAAAATAAATGAATTTTGACGGGATTGCATCAGTGGGCGTGGCACCTCCCATATTAACATGAATTTGTAAGCGCTGTTTTAAGCAGGGATGAGAACCGGTATTGAACCGAACCGGTTTTGAACCGGGAAACCGCTTCGTTTTAATAATTAACTGAACCATTAACCGAACCGAAGTTTTCGACAAATGATTGATCCGAACCGAAAACCGAACGGTTTATAACGGTTTGAGGGTTCATTCTGACCAATTTTCAATGGACAAATTTTCCCCACTTGTCTTATTTTGTTTTTGTTAAATATGGAAATTGATGTAATTTTGAAAGAAATAGGGAAGAATGAGACAGAGCTCAAAAATAAATCATTAATAGATAAAATCAAATCGTTTGATAATATAAAGCGGCTTTCAAATAATGTTAATGTTTTGAACTTTTGGAATAACTACCCTGCTAAAGAATTATCTGAATTAGCTCAAGTTATTTATGATGTTTCAGCAACCCAGGTTTCGGTAGAGAGGACATTTTCCACCCTAAAATTTATTCTCGGAGACCTGAGGGGAAATATTGACGAAGACTTGTCAGAAGATATTTTTCTCATCAATCTCAACTGATTATTGTAAATCAAATTTTTTATCAAATACTAATTTTTTTACTACGTACTTATAGCGTGTGACATAAATTATATGATCATATGTATTTCTATACTCTTTTGGATTGTTACTGAATAAAAATAACACAAATTTGCATAGTTTTTTTTTCATTTCCGAACCGTTGAACCGAACCGAAACCCCGGTTCAAAGAAAACAATTACCGTTTTGACGAACCAATCCAAAAGTGCAAAAATGGTTCGAACCCATAAACCGAACCGACAAAATTTTTCGCCCGGTTCACGTCCCTAGTTTTAAGTGAACTATTGCAGCAATTTCTATGAAATTTAATGTAAGTGGCTCAGTTGCTATGGAGTATATCTGAATCAAAAGTGGTTGAAATAGCACCAGTGGGCGTGGCACCTCCCTTACAAATAAAATACGGTAAGTGGCATATTTATCGAAATATGTGAGCAATCACACTAAAATTTGGTGTAAGGGGTTTGCTTATGGAAAGCTATTTCTGAATCAAAACCTGGCTGGATTGTACCAGTGAGTGTGTCAACGCCCTAAATTTTAAATTTAATTGCGGCATATATCGCAAATTATACAAGCTATTATGCTGAAATTTGGTATGTAGATGTCGATCACGATCATAATTTCTTTAACCAAAAATGGGCGGAATTGGAGAAGTGGGCGTGGCATATTTCAATTTCTTAGTTTTATTCGATGTGTTTCAATATTTTCCATATTCTTTCGACTTTTTCAACCCTTTAGCTTTTTCCAATATATCCTATATGTATTTGTTTGACTTTTTCAACTTCTTTCATCTTTCTTCAAAAGTTTCTTTATTTTTTCGACTTTTTCATCAATTTTGAGTTGTTTCAAATTTTTTCAACCTCTCTCAACTTTTTTCAACATTTTGCATATATTTTCGAATTTTTCAACATTTTTCACATTTTTTTTTCGACTTATTCATCAATTTTGAATTGTTTCAAATTTTTTCAACCTCTCTCAACTTTTTTCAACATTTTGCATATATTTTCGAATTTTTCAACATTTTTCAACCTCTATCAACCTTTCTAACATTTCACATTTTTTTTCGACTTATTCAACCTCTTCAACGTCTTTTAAACATTTATTTAAAAGGTACTTTCAGTGCAGTGTAGGGTATGTGAGTTTCGGCCTGGCCGAAGATAGCACCTTAACTTGTTTTTCTTTTGATTCGCCGGTTTTGCTTGAATCTTGTGAGTAACGCAAACGGTACGAAGATCCTTGATCTCTGCAGATTGTTAAGTTTTGGCTGCGAAATTGTTGCATAGTTCTCGGTTCTCCTTTTCGCAGGAGGCTCTTACTTCCTTACTAAGAGCGTTTTACATATATTTGGGCGCCGTATGGTCTCTTGCTCACGCTTCAGTCGGTCATCCAGGGTTTTTTGCTCCCTGGGGTAAAGCCAAGTATGGTCACACTCGCTGCTATAAATGACGACTTGATGTGTTGCCATTTAGATTCAATTGATTTCCGGGGGTACGAATCCTTGAGTTTTGAGGGTGAATTTTTTGTTCGTTGCGTGGATCTATTGGATGTATACTATTTTGAGCCAGAAAGAAGGTACAATGAAGAGATGATCTGAGCTTCTCCTTACTCTCTTGTCAAGAAGTCTATTTTTTCATGGTCTTTTTATACAGGAATGGCCTATCTGATTTTCTGTTCGGTGATCGGGTGAAACCCATGTGTTTTAATGCGTCGCTGCAGATCTGGTTACAAGTTTCACTATAGATCAAGAAAGGCGTCTAATTTCTTAAGAGTGTTGTACTTGCCATTTTGAACTCCTATCAGTTTTCTACAAAGTTGCATCTGAAAAATAGGGGCTACTCGGTGATATGTTTCTGATTGCCTCTTTTGTGCTTTAGTTATAGACGGAGAGCCCGCTGTAGAAAAGTCGAGTGTATAAGATTACACCATGGGACCTATGCCAAATGATAGAGCTCGATGAGCCTAAATAGAATATCTAGGGTTGCCTTGCCAAAGCCTGTCCCGATGGCCGAAAAAAAACCCACTTTTGGCCGACTTTTTTCTTAATAAAAAGTGGATAAGATTACAGCATGAAATTGGTGTCAAATGATAGAGCTCGATGAGCCTAAAAATAAAATATAGGGTTGCCTTGCCAAAGCCTGTCCTAAACTAGGGTTGCCTCGCGTTTTTTGGGCCAATTTTTTTTAATAAAAAGTGTATAAGATTACAGCATGAAAGTGGTGTCAAAAGGTAGAGCTCGATGAGCCTAAATAGAAAATATAGGGTTGCCTTGCCAAAGCCTGTCCTAAACTAGGGTTGCCACCCGTTTTTTGGGACAATTTTTTTTAATAAAAAGTGTATAAGATTACAGCATGAAAGTGGTGTCAAATGATAGAGCTCGATGAGCCTAAATAGAATATATAGGGTTGCCTTGCCAAAGCCTGTCCTATACTAGGGTTGCCTCGCGTTTTTTGGGCCAATTTTTTTTAATAAAAAGTGTATAAGATTACAGCATGAAATGTGTGTCAAATGATAGAGCTCGATGAGCCTAATTAGAATATCTAGGGTTGCCTTGCCGAAGCCTGTCCTAAATTAGGGTTGCCACCCGTTTTTTGGGCCAACATTTATTAGAAAAAATTTTATGGTTAAAGATTCCAGCTTCAAATGTATGGCAAATGATAGAGCTCGATTAGTTAAAAATAATATATAGGGTTGCCTTGCCAAAGCCTGTCCCGATGGCCGAAAATGCCCGAATTTTAGCCAATTTTGTTTTAATTAAAACACTCGACTTTTCTACAGCCGGCTCATGGACTATTAGTTTTTCTAGTTTTTCATGAGCGTTGAAGAGTTTTCAGCCTTTCGTCATATAACATAGATACCAAAAAAAATCGCTGGATGAGCCTAGAAAGCGTAATTTGGAATACATCAGATTAGCCATTTTTTCAAAACTGTAACTAATATAATATCAGGCAAGTAGCAGTCGTCAGTCGGGCTTATTTCACAGCATTTCCCATGACTTTTGTCAAAACTTCTGACGATAAAATTCTCCATGTTATTTTCGTTAAAGTCTATGGCTAGTTTGTAGACCCGTGGTTAAAAAAAAAAACAATCTTAAAATAAGAAGTCACATTCCGGGGCAATGAAAATTGTCAAAATGAGATTTAAGTAGCCGGAAAACACTTGCTTCAGAATGTCTACTGTCTCTCATGCTGGGTGTGCGACGTCCTATGAGGCTCTGATAAGGTACCTGTTCTGTTCTGTTCTATCCAATTGTTGTCGTAGATGCCCGTGACTGGGCAAAACGTACCGCGCGTGGGACTGCGGCAGAATGAGAATAACTTTTCATTTTACGTATATAAAGCAGAGAGCGTAAAATTTAATTCAGTTTGCTTTGAAAAGCGAACAAAGCACAACTACACATGCATTGAAGAACATTTAAGAGAAACACACGTGTAGTGGTGCTCACCTCCGCTTATGATACCTCGATTTTTGATTGGTGGCCACACACGAAAAGTTTTCGATTCAGTCGAGTAGCCAATTAACAATTCCTTCTTGAGATTTTGACTGAAACTTGCTGTGATTCTGTACCAAACGCCCTTACACGTATCAGAGTGGGAGTTTTTCCTGGCCACAACTTGATTATCAGTTCACCTTTTAATGGTCTAGTCAGACATCTATTTCTTAAGTTGCTTGCTGTATTTATGGCTTCAGCCCAAAATATCGGTGCAACATTTTCCTGTTTCAACAATTTCCTAGCCATTTCTTGCAATGTCGTGTTTATTCTTTCACTGTTGTCGTTGTTGTAGAGTATGCGGCACACTTAATCTTTTACCGATGCCGCACTACGAAAATCAAGTGTTCCCGAAGAACGCTAGAAATTGCCATTTATTTTAACATGTCTACTATGCACATTAGAGGGATTCAAAAAAAAAAAATGTTTTTTTTTTTACGATGTGTTAGCGGATATCTCGACGAAGCTCCTCAAAGGATTTTCATTATTTTTGAATCTTAGAATAGCGCCGCCTCATCAAAGTTGGCAAATTAAAAAAAAAAAGCAATTGGTTTTAAAAATTGCACAAGCTATAGGAGTTATCGATTTTCCAACAAAATAGTGGTAGTTTTCAGGCGAGTAATTTGAATCCGTGACTTTTTTTCCTCATCTTCTTGTTTTCTTACAAAAAATATGAAAGTTGACCGGAAAACAATGGAAAAATACGAATTTTCAAGCAACCCCCTTTTTTTCACATTGCAGTTGAGGATGCTGGTAGGCTCCAACTCGGCTAGTATCTCAAGATCAACAAAGAACGCAGCACCAAAATATTTGGTTCGTTTCCTCATTAGCCCCGGGCTTTCGCAGTGTAGATGCTTAACCGTCTCATTCTCTCCTTCGTCTGCACAATTCCTGCAGAAATCTCTGAAAGTGGTACAATATTTGGCGGCCATGGAGCCAATATCACAATGCCCCGTCAGCACTGCTACAACAGTAACTCTTCTCTGCTGAACTGTAAGAGAGTTTGTGTCTTTCCTACACTTGGCACCAAAATATTTGCTTTAATTTTTTTTGTCCCAAAACAAAAAAATTTTCGGCCCACCCTATTGTTCACATGTTAGCTATAAGGTATGTACATACAATGTACAAACATAACAATAACAAATGCAAGTCCTGTATAGGTTAGCAGTAGGTACCTAGGTAGGTTTTCAAAGTGTGTCAAGGTAACATTGTCTCACAACAAATATTATTTATTGAATTAGCCATCGGTTGCAATGAGTTTTTGTCATAAATTTAAAGTTTCTTGCACCTAAATAGTTGAATATTTGTTTGTTTTTAACTCTTATTTATTTTTTTTTTAAGAATACAATGTGGGTGCAGGCATGGAAAGCAGCACCAGCAGAAACGATTTCGATGCGAAAAGCGGTAAGTTATTGGCTAGTACACGGTTAGAAATCTTGGAATAAATTTTAATACAAGCGAAGTATTACAAAGATTTTTAATACAATTTTGATTAAATTTAATAGTTTTGAATATATTACAAAATTTTGTAATACATTTTGTATTAAATTCTAAATTAAAACGATATTTTATAACATTTTGAATCAATTTGATGCTATCGCAAGTATTACATTTAGCCAACGTAAATATGATACTACGTTGGCTGATGTCGTTAAAATGTTCATGCAACCCTTGTATTGAAAGGGAACCAGGTTCGAATCTAAGTGGATACGACATATTTTTTTTTTAAATTTTAATAAGAACGAGTATTAAATTTTAATACAAATTTGTATTAAAAATGAATTTTAATATCTAGACAGTATTGAATTTTAATACAATTCTGGTGTAGTCATATATGTAAGCCCAAAAGTATTAAAATTTATTCCAAAATTTCTAACCGTGTACTTGTGATGTCCAAATAAAGGTGAAAACCAAATTATGTATTTGATAAAGTTACAACCGTGCGCGAATAGGATATTAGAATGATTAAACCCTCTCCCAATACGACAGTCTTAATCGGACCAAGAGGTTAGGCGGCCGGGAAGGGCTTGCTTCAGAATATTTACTGTCTTTCACACTCTGTGTGCGGTTGCACCATCCTGCTGGAACCAATTTCATTTCATTTATCCATTTCCATTAACAATATCACTGTTGCCAATGCAACCCTCGAAGCATGGGCTCACCTTTCTTCCGAAAAAACCGCAGCCTTTGACTTTGACTTTGAGAGGATGCAATGACTCTTCAGTGCCACAAAGCAAACGCTGGGTAAATGCTGCAGTGTTTTTTCAGTTCCTGCTACGCGACCAGGAAATCGACGACGATATTCATGTTGAGTCAAAAAACTATTATTTGTCAAAACGGTGTGCTACCTTTTCCTATTGTGAGGAGTGAAGTGATGCGTGATTTGTTCAAGCCAACAATTAGGCCATGCATCTTCTTCGATTCCGAACGAGTTCTTTTCTGTTGTGTATCGGCAGTGTCCTGGTTTCTGAATCGAAGATTCAGCCTACTTTTTCTTCTCGAATCTGGAGGCTTCCCATTGAAAATTTCATTAGGGAGCTTCCATAAATGATGTCACGGCCATAGTGGGGAGGGAGTCAGCTCATTTGTGACAGAAGAGGGAGAGAGGTTCTAAATAATGTGATGTCACAATTGCTGTCCCAAGAACTGTTCGTTCCATTAGATTCGTAGCTCGTAGACACAATTGGAAGAAGATGACTTTAAGTGGGTAAGCCAAGAGGATCTGGATTCAGGCGGGTGGATGTTGATGATTTGGAAAAAGGAGAGGAGATAATGCCAGTTATTAATTATGGCACCTTCGAAAAAAAACTGAAAATGCAACTGAAAAAAACTCTATTCAATGTAAGCTTTATTTTGATATTAAATGATACGAGTATTTTGTGAGCACAGTCACTATAAAGAGAGGGGAATGAAACTTATATCATTGGAAAGGTACTGTTCCATAGATGTGCAGAAAAAAAAATCAGGTGTATAAGTCAAGGCTCGATTTTTCAACATCAGCTTGATTTGCGCGCACGCCCCGACGGAGGAAAAGGACGATGCTGTCAAAGATGCCTTCTATGCGAGACTCGAGGAAGTATACGACCGCTGCCCGGCCCATGACGTTAAAATTGTACTCGGGGATTTCAACGGAAAGGTCGGAAGAGAAGGTATATTTGGCCCCACTGTCGGTCAGTTCAGCCTTCACGAGACCACCTCAAACAACGGTCTACGGCTGATCGACTTCGCCGCGGCGCGAAACATGGTAGTAAGTAGCACCAGATTTCAACACCTCGATATCCACAAGGCCACCTGGCTGTCCCCTGATCAGAAAACACGCAACCAAATCGATCATGTTGTGATCGACGGAAGGCATGCTTCCAGCGTGCTAGATGTTCGTACGTTCCGGGGAGTCAATATTGACTCCGATCATTATCTTGTTGCAGCCAAGATACGCATGCGGCTGTGCAATGCAAAGGATGTACGCTCTGGTACGCAACGAAAGCTGGACGTCGCGAAACTGCAATCACATCGGAAGGCCGAAGCCTATTCCGCTCGCCTCTCAGAACTGCTCCTTCAACCTGACTCTCTACCCGATGATACCGGTGGACTTTGGGCGCATATAGGATGCCGCTGAGGATGTCATTGGTTTCCGACGCCCACTTCCGCGAAATCAATGGTATGACCAGGAGTGTCGCGAAGCCACTGCAGTGAAAAACGCCGCCTACAAAAGAACCCTGCAGTCAGCAGCAACACGAGCCGTGCACGAAAACTACCGGGAAAAGAGAAAGGATGAGAGGCGCCTTTTCAGACGCAAGAAACGAGAGCAGGAAAGGCACGAGCGTGAGAAACTCGAAGTGTTACGGGGCAGGAATGATGCTCGAAAATTTTACCAACAAGTCAAGCGTCTGACCCAAGGTTTCAAGCCCGGAGCATCTACCTGTAAAGATGAACATGGAAATCTGGTTACGGATACGCAGGGTACACTGAGATTATGGAGGGAACACTTTTCCAAGCTGCTTGCTGGCGATGACTCCACCAATCCCGCCTTTGGAGAAATTAACCCGATGCCACCAATCAACGACGATGGTGTGGACGTACCACCACCTAGCCATGACGCGGTACGAGTTGTGATCCAACGACTTAAAAACAACAAAGCGGCTGGTGCCGATGGCCTGCCTGCTGAATTGTTCAAGACCGGCGGCGATGAGCTGATAGGGTGTATGCATCAACTCATCTGCAAAATATGGCTAGTTGAAAGCATGCCCGACGATTGGAATCTCAGTGTCCTTTGTCCTGTACTGAAGAAAGGTGACCCGACAATCTGCGCTAACTACCGGGAAATCAGTCTTCTTGCCATCTCTTACAAGGTCCTGTCGACTGTACTGTGTGAAAGACTTAAGCCGTTTGCCAACACACTGATTGGGCCTTATCAGTGCGGCTTTAGACCTGGTAAGTCCACCATAGACCAGATCTTCACACTACGTCAAATCCTGGAAAAAACCCACGAAAAACAGATCGATACCCATCATCTCTTTATCGATTTTAAAGCAGCTTTCGATAGCCCGATACGGGATTGCCTGTATGCCACCATGTCTGAGTTCGGTATACCTGCGAAGCTGGTGCGGCTTTGCAGAATGACGTTGAGCAATACAGCCAGCTCCGTCAGAGTAGGAAGGGACCTCTCCGAACCATTTGATACCGAACGAGGTTTCAGACAGGGCGATCCACTATCCTGCAACTTCTTCAACTTTGTGATGGAAGGGGTGTTGCGAAGAGCCAGTGCTCATCGTAATGGTACTATTTTCTACAAAAGTGTCCAGCTCCTTGCATATGCCGATGATGTTGATATCATTGGACGTTGTAAGCGAGATGTTATTGCTGCGTTCTCTGCTATCGAAAAAGAGTCAGCGAAAGTGGGTTTGACGGTGAACGAGGGCAAAACAAAGTATATGCTGTCCACAAACAGGGAGACGCGGCGTATTTGATCCTTTGTTAATGCGAACAACTATACTTTCGAAGTTGTCAATGAATTCACCTATCTTGGCACCGCCGTGAACACTCAAAACGATGTCAGCCTGGAGATAAAGCGAAGACTAACTCTTGCTAATAGGTGTTACTATGGTCTCAGTAAGCAATTGAGTGGTAGAGACCTCTCTCGCCCGACGAAACTGACACTCTACAAGACGCTCATCTTACCCGTGCTACTTTACGGCGCAGAAGCATGGGTTGTGTCGCAGACTGATGCAGCCACGCTTGGAGTGTTTGAGAGAAAAATTCTTCGCAAAATCTTCGGTCCTGTTCACGTCGGCGACGACTACCGTATTCGAATGAACCACGAACTGTACGAGCTCTACGCTGACATTGACATAGTCAAGCGCATCACTATCCAACGTCTGCGCTGGCTGGGACATGTTGTGCGTATGGACGAAGAAGCTCTGGCGAAAAAGGTGTTTGATACGGAAGCCGCTGGGCGACGACGAAGAGGAAGACCATGCCTCCGATGGAAAGACCAAGCCGAGGAAACCCTATAAACGCTTGAAGTGAATGATTGGAGAAGGCGAGCGCAAAGCAGAGGCGCCTGGAGAGAGCTTTTGAGGTCGGCCGTAACCCGGTAACGGGTTGTTATGGCCACCCAAGTAAGTATAAGTTGCCGTTAAGGCAGGTAAAATAAAGTCAACATATTTACATGATTCCCCCATACAATTCTCATTAAACCCTAATGGAAAAAAAACGATGTCACGGCTGAAATGCTTTACCGATTTTTATGAAATTTGATATGGAGATAAACTAAACCTTCAGTAAAGATATTTGTTTAGAGTTGGCGGTGCCACGCCCCTAACAAGAAAAATAAGAAAAGAAAAATATGTTTTCACAGCGAAACTAATGGACCGATTTTGGTGAAATTCCATATTGAGATAGATTGCATCCTAAGGAAGAGTGAGAGGTAGGGATAAACAACATGATACAAAAATAGGTCTTTCCAGTTTAGTTTTTCAATACAGAAAAGTATTATTTTTACTTTTATGCCCGCATCATTAGAAAATATCTTTATAATTAGAGCTAGCTGATCTTCATTAAATGAGTATTATAACTAAATACTTTTGTAAATCAGTGCTGTAAGGGGCCGTCCATTAATTTCGCATACATAAGGAAAAAAATAAAATAGTGATTCCATTATCCGGAATGCGCTCGGTCCCAACCATCACGGATAATCGAAGTTCAACTGATTTATTTTGAGTTACAGTTTCGATTTAACTTATTTTTGTTTAAAAATAAACGAAAAATATAGTTGTGTTGTGCCTTGCACAATATCGGGTCGGACTGAACGATAAAGGGATAAGGGGACAATTTATGAGTTAAAATCAAATAGACCGCGTAATAGAAATTATGTAGCACTAATAGAATGTTGTTTTGCGCTCTAATGTAAATTAAATGTAGTTCCAAAGGTGAGATGAGGGGAGGTGAAGTGAAGTGAAGTGAAGTTTTTTTTTTTTTTTTTTTTTTTTTGCGGGTGAGGCAGGTGAAATGCTTTTCGCACCTTCAACCCGGTCGTCACCTGGTCGGTGTGTGGGACTTCCGTAGTGGTATACCCACTAAAACACCTCCCTCTTTGTCCGGGAATTGATTCCCCCACTGGGAGGCTCTCTTGAGCATTACTTCAGTGGGGTTCCCTTTATTTAGGCATCCAATGCCATTAGCTGCTTTCTGAGCCTGCGGCCAGGCCTCCGCTTCCATCTTGTCTTCTTTGAAAAACGTCGAGGTCCCTTCTCTTTATTCGTAGTACGCTTTCGACGTATCTCGTTATCAGCATCCAGTACTCCTCGCTTCTTAGCATCGTCGGGACGATGTTTTCGACTGTTAGTGGGCCAACTTGTCCTTCTAAAGTGCTCCTTCTTTCAGCCCAGTTCCTGCAGTTGAAGAACGTGTGTTCCGCATCATCAACGTCTGCGTCACCATATATGCAGTTTGGTGCCTCGGTTTTTCCCATCCTGTGCAGGTATTTTTGGAAATACCCGTGGCCAGACAGGAGCTGCGTGATGTAATAGCCCACCTCTCCAAAACATCTATTCAGCCATATGTCTAGCTGAGGTATTAAATGTGCTGTCCAGCGCCCGTAGGTTTCATTTTGCCACCTTTCTTGCCACTTTTGTAATGTTTGGCTTCTAGCCTCTCGTTTTGTCAGTCGATTTTCGGCTTGGTTCCTCTGCTTCCATATCCTTTGCCGCTCCAAGACCAGTAGGTCAACTGGGATGGTTCCGCTTATTACAAGCACCGCAGCTAGTGAAACAGTGCGGTATGCTGAGGCTACCCTTAAAGCTGCCGTTCTTTGTACTGAACTCAGCACTTTCCGGTATTGCTCCTTTTTCACTGCGTCCGCCCATACCTCGCAACCATACAGCAAGGCCGCCTGAGTTGTTGCCATAAGGAGTTTGCGTTTGCTTGCTATTGGTCCACCTGTGTTTGCCATTAATCTTGACAGTGATCTTGTGGCTTGTGCTGCTTTTGTAGTCGCGTGCTGTATCTGCGCCCAATAAGTCAGCCTGGAATCCAGCCGAACTCCCAGGTATTTTACCGCCTTTTTCGTTTGAAAAGTCTCTGAGATCGTGTTTATCGGTATCTCTAACGGTATATGCTTCTTTGTAAGAATGAGTAGCTCCGTCTTTTCAGATGCCAGCTTGAGCCCGTGATTTGCCATCCACGCCTGCGTTCGTATCATGACCTGGTTCAGTTTCCGTTGAGCGTCTTCGATGTTTCTCGCTGTGATAACTGCTGCGATGTCGTCCGCGTAGCCGACCAGATAGGTGTCGTCCGGCATCTCAATGCGTAGTACTTCGTCGTAGCAAACGTTCCAAAGGTCTGGGCCAAGGATGGAGCCTTGCGCCGCACCTGATGATATTTCCATACGACGAGGGCCACTGCTGGTGTCGTAAATTAGCGTTCTGTTATGTAAGTAACTACGTATTAGCCTTCTTTGATATTCTGGAATCCGGAATTTGTTTTCAAGGGCGTCGATCATATCTACCCACCTAGCACTGTTGAATGCGTTTTTAACATCTAATGTTGCCAGTAATACTATTTTCCTGCTGAAATGGCTCTGCGCAGATTGTACACTTTTTATTACGTCGGTTATAGCATCGACTGTAGACCTTCCTGGGCGGAATCCGTACTGTTTGTTTGAAAGACCGCCAGAGTTTTCTATCGCCTGGGATAGCCGCGGCTTTATCAGCTTTTCCAACAGTTTTCCCGCTGTGTCCAACATACAAAGTGGGCGGTATGAAGATGGTGCCTCTGGGTCACCTTTGCCCTTGCCAATAAGAACCAGGTATTGTGTTTTCCAAACTTCTGGAAAAAGTCCATCCGTCAAACAAGCATTATAAGAAGCAACTGAGGTCGTTCTCTTGCGAGAATCTGGATTATCTCGGCTGAAATCACGTCCGGACCCGGTGCCTTTTGGTTCTTCATTGTGCTGGCTGCCCTGGTAAGCTCTTCCTCAGTGAACAGTTCTAATGGGCTGTCATTTGGTTGCCTATTTCTTTCAGTAGGTCTAACTTCGTGTGTTGGGAACAGCATGTTTACGATGTTTTCTATTTTGTCTTCTGGCAAATTTTCCATTGGAGGTTTACCACCAAGTTTCTTCGTGACTAGTTTGTAACCAAGGCCCCATGGATCATTATTGATGTCGCTACGAAGTTCCTCCCATTTTTCCTTTTTACTTGCGAGTATCGCAGTTTTGAGCAGTTTTTTGGCTTCCTTGTAGTCCTGGGCTTCTACAGCTGCGTTGCCATGTCTCCTTGCTCTTGTGTATCTTCTTCGGCTACGGATGCATAATGTTCTAAGGCAGCTTATTTCATCCGTCCACCAATAGGCAGCTTTCCTTGGTTGCCTTCTACCAATTCTTGGCATTGATGCCTCGCAAGCTTGGGTGATGCAGAGCATCTTGTCTTCTACCATCCTTACAGTGTCATTTGTTTCTCCGTGCGTGATGGCGCCCGCATCAATGGCAGATAAGAAAACATTTTGTCGAAGCTTTGATAGGTTCCATTTTCGTGTACCTCTTCTTCTGTGGCCAGTGTCAGCGTCATCGTTTGGTCTTATTTGGTATGTCAAATATTGGTGGGGGGCCGTTCATAAATTACGTAAGACAATTTCATGACTTTTTGACCCCCCCCCTCCCCCGAGTAAGATTTAGTAAGATTCTCACTACCCCCCCCCCCCCCCCCCCTTCCGAAATCTTACGTAAGATTCATAATTAAGGTGAAACTAGTCAAAAAATGTATTTTTCATGTGATGTACTATATTACTATGTATGTATATTTAATTTTAATATACATATGGTACATATTAAATAAATATTACGAAATTGCAAACTACACATTTGTTTTTCAAGATGAATAAAAAAAGTCATCGTTAGTCCATGCGCTTTTCAACCAGTCTGATAGTGAACCTACAATTGGCACACCCGATTCGTCTGTTGAATTTTCTGATTCACATTCAAACTCTGTAACATCAATATCCTCGTCGTCATGCCACTCTGCAACTTGACAAATCTCGATTGTTTTAAAATGCAAAGGCTTTTCCCCTTTCCATGTTTCAAAATTGAAACTGGTTGAATCATGTGAGTGCGACTACAGTCCTTTTCATGTAGTTTTTTGTGCATTACAGTAGCTTTTTTTGAGGCAAAGTACTGGTCACAAATATTACAAACTCAATCAGCTAAGACGTTTGCAAGCGAATGACAAAAAAAATCGTAAGGCATGATTTTGAACTGTGGATGTACTTTTGACCAATCGTAATTTAACGCTAAGCGAAGAAATAGAGGACAAAACTGATTGCTGTTTTGGTCTCCTGTTGAAGAAGGAATCGAAAGCGAATCTTCTTGTTGAAGACGACAAGTGCAAGGGGGTGGTAAAGAACCGGGACAACATCAACAAAATTTCAAAGTCGACGTATCTGCGTGTAAATGCCTGAATAATAGCAAACTTGTGAGACGGTGTTACAAGTCGACCCTGCGTGTAAACAACATACATATATTTCATTACATAAACAGAAGAGAAGTTGTCCCGTTCAGAGTCGATTACTTAAATCGATTGTAATCGATATTTCTGAATCTTTCGTGACTGTCGAAAATTCAAATATATTTCATTACTGTCACAAATGACGATGCGTTAATACAACTTTAATGTATGAATACGCATTTTAAATCTTACGTAAGATGATCATTCACCCCCCCCCCCCCCCTCTCGTAAGATGTAGTAAGAATACGCCGACCCCCCCCCCCCCCCCCTAAACGTCTTACGTAATTTATGAACGGCCCCTGGTCACTGCCGGTGTAATCCTCCAGAACTTTCCATTGCTGCAACTTATTGGCTATTCTCTCAGATATGAATGTGATGTCTGGGATTGTACCCTCACAGCCTGGCCTCCTGAATGTTGGTGTTGAGCCCGTGTTTACGACTATAAGGCCTAATCTAGCCACTATATCCAATATTCGCCTTCCTCTGGAGTTTGTGCTAGGCATACCCCATTCTGTTGCCCTGGAGTTAAAATCCCCTGCAATGATAAAATTTCCTCCGATGCGGCGCGCTGTATCTTCGATGTTGTCAAGTTTGGTCTGAAATTCTTGAATAGAGTCGTTTGGTGAGAGGTAACAGCTCATAACGGTGTAATTTCTGCTACTAATCCAGACGAAACATTCGCACCTTCCGTTTCCTGTGCTCTGGAACTTTGCGCTGTTCTTGATCCATATCGCTGCCGTTTTTGTCGTATCTTCAATCCAAATTCCGTTTTTGGTCTTATATTGTTCGCTAATGATCGCTAAGTCTGCTTCATGCTCGATCATTACTTGTGCCAGCAATGCGTCCGCGGTCGCGCTTCGATGTAGATTTGCTCTAAGGAACTTTGTCATCTTTGGGCTGATTTTTTGGAAGCCAAGCACCTCCTCGTTCCCGGTAGATGATCCGTCGATTTGGAACCCTCATCCGAGCAGATGCAGCATCTCTTTTGACTTGTGCAGTCCTTCATCTTGTGGCCTTGGATTCCACATCGGATACACAGACCCTGTCCTTTTCTATCAGGTCCTTTACAATTAAATTGTGTGTGACCTAGCCCAAAACATCTGAAACAGCGTTTTTCCTCACTCAGTAGCTTAACTCAGCAGTATGTCCAACCGATCTTTATGCGCTGCTTTCCTGCGATGGTGTTTGCCGCCTTTACTGTCAGGGTGGCGAACGCTCGGCGTTGTTCTCGGCTGTTTGTGTTGGAAATTTTTACTATGACTTCCTCATTTTCATTTTGGGTTTCTTTTTTGACGGCTGAAACAACCTCATCTACGCTAGTGAGAGTGTCCAAGTCTCTGATCTCTACTGTTGCCTTTGCCTTTAATTCGGTTACGGTTGCAGCTTCTTTCAAAGATCCCTTTACAGCTTCACGGAACTGTTCCTTTCTTCCGCCTTCTGCCAGTTCCAAAAGAATAGCCCCATCTCTTGTCCTACGTATCGAGTTGATTTTCACGTCTGACTCTTCCGGTTTCACCGATTGCTTAAGGTTTTTAAGTACATCAGCAAAACTGCTACCAGCCGCCGGTCTTACCAGTACAGCTTCTGGTCGTTTTCGCGCTGCCTTTTCTCTTCTCTTCCTTGGTATTTTAGTTTCATCTTCTTTGTTTTTCGCTACAGCGGGTGTATCCTCAGCTTTTTTGTTGGCATCTTTATTTTTGTCTTTTTGCCGCCTTCGGTTTATGGTTTGCCAAATTCCAGGACCATTTTCCCTTATCCTCTTTCCTGTTTCTGAAGCGGCTAGGCTTGTGGCGCGTCTTTTTTCCCGACCAGTTAAAGGTGTGCTTACATCCTCCGAGCAAGCGATTTTGGCTTTTTCTGCAGCTATGGCTACGAACCTTTCTGCCTCTTTTTCCTTCCATCTTCTCCTATAACTCTCAGTGCAGTCTATCAGCTCGCATAACTGAAGTATTCCATCTTTGACACCCAAACAAGTGTTTTTGTTTTTGACTATGGTCATTTTCATCTTTTGAAGCACAGCTTTACATTTCTCTATAGCGTCCTCTTCTAAAATTCTCATCTTATAGATCAACTCCTGCCTAGGAGAGCCATTTATGGGAACACTATTTGTCTGTGCTGCTTGCGTCGTTGTATGTGTTGTGTTAACGTGACTGCTACTTATTGGTGGTACTTGCGTCGGTGTGTTTTCGTCTTGTGTCGGTTTATTTGTTTCCTCTGTTTGAATGGTTACAGAGGTATGGGCACTACTTCCTGGTGGAGTCCTCAGTAGACTCGGTCTCCTGTTGAAGGGGTTGCCGCTCGTCTTGTCGTTCGTTTTCTCGTTCATCGCGTCGTTAAGAATTTCCTTTAAGTTTGACATGCTTTTTGTAGTTATATACCAGCGTATCGTGTGCAGGGGGGCGGGCCGCGAAATGTCAGGAACGGGTATACCCTCGGGGTGACACCCCTACCCCAGTTCCCTGAGGCCTGACCAGCGCTTTGCTAGTCCCGGAAAACACGGACGGACTAGCGCTCGCCCGGGGCAATGCGGGCTTCTACTCTCACATCCAATGTACACTGCCTGACCAAGGCCCGAAGTATCTGGATGCTACGTACCGCGACAACATATCGGCAGAGCAAGCTCACAGCACCTCCATCTTCGCCATCCGCAGGAAAAAACGGTTGGTTCCTCCGGAGGACTACCAATGTGCCGCGGCAAATAGCGGTCGGTTTCCATCTTCCATCCTTCCATAAGGTTAAATCGTTGTCAGGGAACATATCCGGGTCGTCATCGTTTGGTGTTAAGAAATGAAGTGAAATAAAGTGTAATGAAATGAAGTGATACTAAAAGAGCGAGAGTTAAAATGAAAGTGAAAGTGTGTCGAAGGTAAGGTGTAAAACTGAAATAAAAGTTATGGATGTTTAGTCGCCTCTTACGACAGGCATGCCTACCTCGGGAATATTCTGACCCCTTACCCGCAGGGGGGAAGTGAAGTGAAGTGAAGTGAAGTTTTTTTTTTTTTTTTTTTTTTTTGCGGGTGAGGCAGGTGAAATGCTTTTCGCACCGTCAACCAGGTCGTCACCTGGTCGGTGTGTGGGACTTCCGTAGTGGTACTAAAACACCTCCCTCTTTGTCCGGGAATTGATTCCCCCACTGGGAGGCTCTCTTGAGCATTACTTCAGTGGGGTTCCCTTTATTTAGGCATTCAATGCCATTAGCTGCTTTCTGAGCCTGCGGCCAGACCTCCGCTTCCATCTTGTCTTCTTTGAAAAACGTCGAGGTCCCTTCTCTTTATTCGTAGTACGCTTTCGACGTATCTCGTTATCAGCATCCAGTACTCCTCGCTTCTTAGCATCGTCGGGACGATGTTTTCGACTGTTAGTGGGCCAACTTGTCCTTCTAAAGTGCTCCTTCTTTCAGCCCAGTTCCTGCAGTTGAAGAACGTGTGTTCCGCATCATCAACGTCTGCGTCACCATATATGCAGTTTGGTGCCTCGGTTTTTCCCATCCTGTGCAGGTATTTTTGGAAATACCCGTGGCCAGACAGGAGCTGCGTGATGTAATAGCCCACCTCTCCAAAACATCTATTCAGCCATATGTCTAGCTGAGGTATTAAATGTGCTGTCCAGCGCCCGTAGGTTTCATTTTGCCACCTTACTTGCCACTTTTGTAATGTTTGGCTCCTAGCCTCTCGTTTTGTCAGTCGATTTTCGGCTTGGTTCCTCTGCTTCCATATCCTTTGACGCTCCAAGACCAGTAGGTCAACTGGGATGGTTCCGCTTATTACAAGCACCGCAGCTAGTGAAACAGTGCGGTATGCTGAGGCTACCCTTAAAGCTGCCGTTCTTTGTACTGAACTCAGCACTTTCCGGTATTGCTCCTTTTTCACTGCGTCCGCCCATACCTCGCAACCATACAGCAAGGCCGCCTGAGTTGTTGCCATAAGGAGTTTGCGTTTGCTTGCTATTGGTCCACCTGTGTTTGCCATTAATCTTGACAGTGATCTTGTGGCTTGTGCTGCTTTTGTAGTCGCGTGCTGTATCTGCGCCCAATAAGTCAGCCTGGAATCCAGCCGAACTCCCTGGTATTTTACCGCCTTTTTCGTTTGAAAAGTCTCTGAGATCGTGTTTATCGGTATCTCTAACGGTATATGCTTCTTTGTAAGAATGAGTAGCTCCGTCTTTTCAGATGCCAGCTTGAGCCCGTGATTTGCCATCCACGCCTGCGTTCGTATCATGACCTGGTTCAGCTTCCGTTGAGCGTCTTCGATGTTTCTCGCTGTGATAGCTGCTGCGATGTCGTCCGCGTAGCCGACCAGATACAAAAAGTATATATAATGGAAGAGAAAGACTCGCGCTCACAACAGATTCATGTTGCTGGCTAACGCGTCCAAACGATGGAACCATATACATTTGACGCTTTCGATCCGACGCAGCAGAATTTTTGAGCAGCATTAAATCTGCTGCGAAACTGAAACGGAATGAAACGAAATTTCTTATTGATATTTCTTTTCGTTTTTCTGGAATTTCTTATTTTGTTTTGATATGGCTAATTTCTTATTTTGTCTTCTCATATGAAAATATGACTGATTTATTCTTATTGCTATTTCACGCATATGCGCTTCTTTCCTTTTGTTTACCTTTTTTTTACCTTTTTGTTTTCCTAAGCTAATATTAAAACGAAATTTTTAATTGAATTATAGTCCATTGAAATGTTACATTGACCTTGCATTTTGTATAGGACACGATTTTTTTTTTCTGTTGTGTAGAGGGGATCAGTGTGAGTATAAGTCTCAGTTTTCGGGATTGAAAGCCCCCCCATTTGGCCGCCATTTTAAAAAATGGGTGTAAATAATTTTTCCACGATATCTTAACAGCCGTATGTCTCACAAAAATTTTTTAAGACTTTTTGAGTAGAAAATTGTATTTTCTACAATATTGATTGACATACTTTTCATCGTAAAATTGAAAATGAAAAAGTTATAGTTAAAAAACGACTAAAATTTTCGGGTAAAATATCATTTAAGGACTATAACTTTTTTCTTATTGATTTAATTAAAAAAATACTTCAGAAGTTTTTTGTAGACCATTTTATTCCAAACAATTTCCCATACTCATTTCTTAAATTTATTTTTATTGAGAAGCGTTAGGGTGGTTCGAAGGGATCAAACCAAGAGGTGACTTATACGTTATAGTGATTCAGACACAAAGAAAGCTTATGAAAATCGTTCTTCTTTTAGTATATTGTTCTATATGTCCTCCGAAATTAGTATGCCTTTTTTCAGAACTTTAAGTACATTCTAGAGGTCGCTCAATCCGCCACAAGCATTCAAGACTATTGAATACGTAGTTGTGGGAGTTAAAGATGATGAACGGCCAGAGACTAATTTTATTATCTCTATAGATGTGGTCTTAGAGCCGCTGATTACGAAAACCAAGGTCCCAAAATCCTAAGTTACTTGCAACACCCACAAAAATACAAAAAAAAAACCCTATTTAAGGTATTTTTCACGATAATTTCAAAAATAATAAAAACACATCCAACGAAATTCGGCTTTTTTAATAGTAATTTGTACATGTGGTTCGTTTATGTAAAATTTTATAATAAGAGATAGTTCGAGAGGGCAGGGCTAGCCTTAGGTAGTGCGAGGCCCATGCAACCAGTAGGTGCGAGGCCTCACATAATAAAAACCTCTCCCTTAACTCTGCTTTTATTTTTTTTTTTTTATACAACGGCATTAGCTTTGTTCTTCACATTCAGCAATTGCAAAAATGTAATTGCATAAATTTTATGCACTGAAAAAAAAAAAAAAACAACCCTATAAAAACAGTTCAAAAGCGTTTTATCAGCGTTTTTCGAAATCGAAATCTCCCAGAGCCGGCCTTAGGAGCGCCAAATTAATTCGAATGCACTGAGTTTTGCGGTTTTTTTTCGAAAAACGCTGATAAAACGCTTTTGAACTGTTTTTATAGGGTTGTTTTTTTTTTTTTTTCAGTGCATAAAATTTATGCAATTACATTTTTGCAATTGCTGAATGTGAAGAACAAAGCTAATGCCGTTGTATAAAAAAAAAAAAATAAAAGCAGAGTTAAGGGAGAGGTTTTTATTATGTGTACTGGTTGTAAGAGGCCTCGCACCTACTAGTTGCATGGGCCTCGCACTACCTAAGGCTAGCCCTGCCCTCTCGAACTATCTCTTATTATAAAATTTTACATAAACGAACCACATGTACAAATTACTATTAAAAAAGCCGAATTTCGTTGGATGTGTTTTTATTATTTTTGAAATTATCGTGAAAAATACCTTTAATAGGGTTTTTTTTTGTATTTTTGTGGGTGTTGCAAGTAACTTAGGATTTTGGGACCTTGGTTTTCGTAATCAGCGGCTCTAAGACCACATCTATAGAGATAATAAAATTAGTCTCTGGCCGTTCATCATCTTTAACTCCCACAACTACGTATTCAATAGTCTTGAATGCTTGTGGCGGATTGAGCGACCTCTAGAATGTACTTAAAGTTCTGAAAAAAGGCATACTAATTTCGGAGGACATATAGAACAATATACTAAAAGAAGAACGATTTTCATAAACTTTCTTTGTGTCTGAATCACTATAACGTATAAGTCACCTCTTGGTTTGATCCCTTCGAACCACCCTAACGCTTCTCAATAAAAATAAATTTAAGAAATGAGTATGGGAAATTGTTTGGAATAAAATGGTCTACAAAAAACTTCTGAAGTATTTTTTTAATTAAATCAATAAGAAAAAAGTTATAGTCCTTAAATGATATTTTACCCGAAAATTTTAGTCGTTTTTTAACTATAACTTTTTCATTTTCAATTTTACGATGAAAAGTATGTCAATCAATATTGTAGAAAATACAATTTTCTACTCAAAAAGTCTTAAAAAATTATTGTGAGACATACGGCTGTTAAGATATCGTGGAAAAATTATTTACACCCATTTTTTAAAATGGCGGCCAAATGGGGGGGCTTTCAATCCCGAAAACTGAGACTTATACTCACACTGATCCCCTCTACACAACACAAAAAAAAAATCGTGTCCTATACAAAATGCAAGGTCAATGTAACATTTCAATGGACTATAATTCAATTAAAAATTTCGTTTTAATATTAGCTTAGGAAAACAAAAAGGTAAAAAAAAGGTAAACAAAAGGAAAGAAGCGCATATGCGTGAAATAGCAATAAGAATAAATCAGTCATATTTTCATATGAGAAGACAAAATAAGAAATTAGCCATATCAAAACAAAATAAGAAATTCCAGAAAAACGAAAAGAAATATCAATAAGAAATTTCGTTTCATTCCGTTTCAGTTTCGCAGCAGATTTAATGCTGCTCAAAAATTCTGCTGCGTCGGATCGAAAGCGTCAAATGTATATGGTTCCATCGTTTGGACGCGTTAGCCAGCAACATGAATCTGTTGTGAGCGCGAGTCTTTCTCTTCCATTATATATACTTTTTGCCAGATAGGTGTCGTCCGGCATCTCAATGCGTAGTACTTCGTCGTAGCAAACGTTCCAAAGGTCTGGGCCAAGGATGGAGCCTTGCGCCGCACCTGATGATATTTCCATACGACGAGGGCCACTGCTGGTGTCGTAAATTAGTGTTCTGTTATGTAAGTAACTACGTATTAGCCTTCTTTGATATTCTGGAATCCGGAATTTGTTTTCAAGGGCGTCGATCATATCTACCCACCTAGCACTGTTGAATGCGTTTTTAACATCTAATGTTGCCAGTAATACTATTTTCCTGCTGAAATGGCTCTGCGCAGATTGTACACTTTTTATTACGTCGGTTATAGCATCGACTGTAGACCTTCCTGGGCGGAATCCGTACTGTTTGTTTGAAAGACCGCCAGAGTTTTCTATCGCCTGGGATAGCCGCGGCTTTATCAGCTTTTCCAACAGTTTTCCCGCTGTGTCCAACATACAAAGTGGGCGGTATGAAGATGGTGCCTCTGGGTCGCCTTTGCCCTTGCCAATAAGAACCAGGTATTGTGTTTTCCAAACTTCTGGAAAAAGTCCATCCGTCAAACAAGCATTATAAGAAGCAACTGAGGTCGTTCTCTTGCGAGAATCTGGATTATCTCGGCTGGAATCCCGTCCGGACCCGGTGCCTTTTGGTTCTTCATCGTGCTGGCTGCCCTGGTAAGCTCTTCCTCAGTGAACAGTTCTAATGGGCTGTCATTTGGTTGCCTGTTTCTTTCAGTAGGTCTAACTTCGTGTGTTGGGAACAACATGTTTACGATGTTTTCTATTTTGTCTTCTGGCAAATTTGCCATTGGAGGTTTACCACCAAGTTTCTTCGTGACTAGTTTGTAACCAAGGCCCCATGGATCATTATTGATGTCGCTACGAAGTTCCTCCCATTTTTCCTTTTTACTTGCGAGTATCGCAGTTTTGAGCAGTTTTTTGGCTTCCTTGTAGTCCTGGGCTTCTACAGCTGCGTTGCCATGTCTCCTTGCTCTTGTGTATCTTCTTCGGCTACGGATGCATAATGTTCTAAGGCAGCTTATTTCATCCGTCCACCAATAGGCAGCTTTCCTTGGTTGCCTTCTACCAATTCTTGGCATTGATGCCTCGCAAGCTTGGGTGATGCAGAGCATCGTGTCTTCTACCATCCTTACAGTGTTATTTGTTTCTCCGTGCGTGATGGCGCCTGCATCAATGGCAGATAAGAAAACATTTTGTCGAAGCTTTGTTAGGTTCCATTTTCGTGTACCTCTTCTTCTGTGGCCAGTGTCAGCGTCATCGTTTGGTCTTATGTGGTATGTCAAATATTGGTGGTCACTGCCGGTGTAATCCTCCAGAACTTTCCATTGCTGCAACTTATTGGCTATTCTCTCCGATATGAATGTGATGTCTGGGACTGTACCGTCACAGCCTGGCCTCCTGAATGTTGGTGTTGAGCCCGTGTTTACGACTATAAGGCCTAATCTAGCCACCATATCCAATATTCGCCTTCCTCTGGAGTTTGTGCTAGGCATACCCCATTCTGTTGCCCTGGAGTTAAAATCCCCTGCAATGATAAAATTTCCTCCGATGCGGCGCGTTGTATCTTCGATGTTGTCGAGTTTGGTCTGAAATTCTTGAATAGAGTCGTTTGGTGAGAGGTAACAGCTCATAACGGTG
Organism: Tricholauxania praeusta; assembly: GCA_949775025.1. Taxonomy (NCBI): domain Eukaryota; kingdom Metazoa; phylum Arthropoda; class Insecta; order Diptera; family Lauxaniidae; genus Tricholauxania; species Tricholauxania praeusta. The sequence continues at coordinate 25,745,132 of OX459032.1, forward strand.
TAATTTCTGCTACTAATCCAGACGAAACATTCGCACCTTCCGGTTCCTGTGCTCTGGAACTTTTCGCTGTTCTTGATCCATATCGCTGCCGTTTTTGTCGTATCTTCAATCCAAGTGAAGTGAAGTGAAGTGAAGTTTTTTTTTTTTTTTTTTTTTTTTTTTTTTTGCGGGTGAGGCAGGTGAAATGCTTTTCGCACCTTCAACCAGGTCGTCACCTGGTCGGTGTGTGGGACTTCCGTAGTGGTATACCCACTTAAACACCTCCCTCTTTGTCCGGGAATTGATTCCCCCACTGGGAGGCTCTCTTGAGCATTACTTCAGTGGGGTTCCCTTTATTTAGGCATCCAATGCCATTAGCTGCTTTCTGAGCCTGCGGCCAGGCCTCCGCTTCCATCTTGTTTTCTTTGAAAAACGTCGAGGTCCCTTCTCTTTATTCGTAGTACGCTTTCGACGTATCTCGTTATCAGCATCCAGTACTCCTCGCTTCTTAGCATCGTCGGGACGATGTTTTCGACTGTTAGTGGGCCAACTTGTCCTTCTAAAGTGTTCCTTCTTTCAGCCCAGTTCCTGCAGTTGAAGAACGTGTGTTCCGCATCATCAACGTCTGCGTCACCATATATGCAGTTTGGTGCCTCGGTTTTTCCCATCCTGTGCAGGTATTTTTGGAAATACCCGTGGCCAGACAGGAGCTGCGTGATGTAATAGCCCACCTCTCCAAAACATCTATTCAGCCATATGTCTAGCTGAGGTATTAAATGTGCTGTCCAGCGCCCGTAGGTTTCATTTTGCCACCTTTCTTGCCACTTTTGTAATGTTTGGCTTCTAGCCTCTCGTTTTGTCAGTCGATTTTCGGCTTGGTTCCTCTGCTTCCATATCCTTTGCCGCTCCAAGACCAGTAGGTCAACTGGGATGGTTCCGCTTATTACAAGCACCGCAGCTAGTGAAACAGTGCGGTATGCTGAGGCTACCCTTAAAGCTGCCGTTCTTTGTACTGAACTCAGCACTTTCCGGTATTGCTCCTTTTTCACTGCGTCCGCCCATACCTCGCAACCATACAGCAAGGCCGCCTGAGTTGTTGCCATAAGGAGTTTGCGTTTGCTTGCTATTGGTCCACCTGTGTTTGCCATTAATCTTGACAGTGATCTTGTGGTTTGTGCTGCTTTTGTAGTCGCGTGCTGTATCTGCGCCCAATAAGTCAGCCTGGAATCCAGCCGAACTCCCAGGTATTTTACCGCCTTTTTCGTTTGAAAAGTCTCTGAGATCGTGTTTATCGGTATCTCTAACGGTATATGCTTCTTTGTAAGAATGAGTAGCTCCGTCTTTTCAGATGCCAGCTTGAGCCCGTGATTTGCCATCCACGCCTGCGTTCGTATCATGACCTGGTTCAGCTTCCGTTGAGCGTCTTCGATGTTTTTCGCTGTGATAACTGCTGCGATGTCGTCCGCGTAGCCGACCAGATAGGTGTCGTCCGGCATCTCAATGCGTAGTACTTCGTCGTAGCAAACGTTCCAAAGGTCTGGGCCAAGGATGGAGCCTTGCGCCGCACCTGATGATATTTCCATACGACGAGGGCCACTGCTGGTGTCGTAAATTAGCGTTCTGTTATGTAAGTAACTACGTATCAGCCTTCCTTGATATTCTGGAATCCGGAATTTGTTTTCAAGGGCGTCGATCATATCTACCCACCTAGCACTGTTGAATGCGTTTTTAACATCTAATGTTGCCAGTAATACTATTTTCCTGCTGAAATGGCTCTGCGCAGATTGTACACTTTTTATTACGTCGGTTATAGCATCGACTGTAGACCTTCCTGGGCGGAATCCGTACTGTTTGTTTGAAAAGTGAAGTGAAGTTTGAAAAGTGAAGTGAAGTGAAGTGAAGTGAAGTGAAGTGAAGTGAAGTGAAGTGAAGTGAAGTGAAGTGAAGTGAAGTGAAGTGAAGTGAGGTCAGGTGAGGTGAGGTGAGGTGATTAGCGAAACTAAATAAGATCATAATCAATGAACAAAAACGTTTTGTTATTAATAGGTCGGCAAAATTCTTCTAAGATTAAAATTGAGTGCTAACGGTCGAATTTCGACCTCAGGCGATACTAGTATTTATTAATATTGAATAAAAAAAACAAAATTATTGTCCCAAATCAAATTCCACACATTCTGACAGAGAGGGAAAGGGCACAAAATTTTTTTATTAAAATTCCAAAAAAAGAAAATTTCGAGTGTTCTCGAAGAATTCTAGAACATGATATTTATTTGAACATGCCTTAGGTACACCCTAGTGTACATATTATATTTCAGTACCTGTTGTGTATTTTGACTTCTCATATTGTTATAAGGAGAAGAATATAAATAAAAGTAAATTGTATTTGTGCATTTCAGGGCCGCAAGGACAAGTGGAGCAGGAATTAGCAACGAAAATGCTGCAAATTCAATCGAAACGCTTTTATTTAGACGTGAAACAAAACCGTCGAGGGCGTTTTATAAAAGTGGCAGAGGTTAGTTAACTCAAACATTTTTAAATTTGACATTTGCATATACTTTTCTTTTCTGTATTTTAATGTACTAATATGATCGTCCTACTGGGTGAGAGCGAACAGCCTAGCAAGAAATTGGCTGTGTAATCACAGCACCTAAATCTTAGAGCCGATTTTAACCGAAAAGTGGAATTTATTTATTATTACTGGATTATTAAGAAAGTCATTCCTGCGCTCAGATCCGGAGTTAAAACATTTTTTTCTTTTTTTGTCGGTGCTGACCCCTAAAAACTTGAAGAAAAACATTTTTTTACTCCCGTATGGATTACTACAAGCTGAGGACACTCCGCATTTTTCAAATACATAGAAAGTGTTTTTGTGCCTGCTTTATTAAATGAAACTTGGAATGTAAAGAACAACAACGAGCACGACACTCTTCCGATCTAGGGATAAAGAGAAAAAAAAAACTTCGGAAGAAAATGAAAAAAAAAAATCGACAAAATACCCAAAAAAATGTTGACAGTTATTTAATCATCATTTATTATTATAAGGTGCCAGAAAGTACCCCGAAAAAAATTTTTGGAATAGATTCGGGCTGAAGCCCCACCTCTAATTATTTCCAACATTTTTTTCGACTTATCCAACAATTTTTAATGTTTTTCGGCATTTTCAACTTTTAAAAATCTGTCGACGTTTTCAACTTTTCCCATATTATTTGACTATTTATATTTTTTCGACCTTCCTCACACATTTCGAATTTGTCAACTCTTTTGACTTGTGGTACCGTTTTTTATTCTTATAAATACTTTAAATGTTTGCAACAACTTTGGACTTTTTCAACAGTATATTCGACTTTTTCAAACTATTTCAAACATATTTCGACTTTTTAAAAATTTTTAAATTTTTCTTTCATTTAGACTTATCGTCATTTCCTTTCTTTCATTTACTTTCTCAACATCTTTCGACTGAATCAATTTTCAATATTATTCTAATTTTCAACATTCATACTATATCGAATTTTTTCAACATTCGACTTTCGAGTAGGTCATTTAATTATCTTTGAATTAGTATTTATTCTGCCCAAACGATCAGTTTTAACTCGAGATATATCGAGTTTTATGAAACTACTATCGAAAGAATCGAAAAAAAGTTCGAACATTTTTAAATCTACATATATGAAAGTAATTTCAAACTCAGAGCCATTTTTTCACTTTGTTGCCTCGTGGTATTTTTCCAAGTTTCTCTTATTCGACTTTTTTCAAATTTTGTTTTTTCAACACTTATCGACCTATTAACACTTTTCGATTTCTCGTTTATTTTATTTCAACTTCACTTCCTAATGACTTTTCGTATATTGCATTATTTTTTGATATCTTCAACAATTTCCAACTTTATCAACATTTTGCAACTTAAGCCCTCAACCCATAGAGTCCGTCAAATCCGTTACGTCAACTGACAACTGACAAGACGGAAATGAAGGAAGAAGGCGGCCCAACGAATACGTCTGCAACGCATTTAAAGTCAAATAAACAATCAAAAAATAAGCGTTTTGAATGATTAATTTCATTATTTCTCCTTTATACTACGCATTAATATATTTCTTAAACATGAAAACAATTTTAATTTTCTTATCTCTCTTTTTTTCTATGTTTCGCACAAACTCACATATGGCAAAGTATTCAACGTACATCAAAAGTTAAAAGTTGCCCAACTTCTTCCGTTGCGTTGAAGGATAAGTTGCGAATAGGCCGCACTTCATACAAATGCATAAATTTCATCTTAGCTGTCAGTTGTAAACTTTGATGCAACGGACTTGACGGACTCTATGGGTTCAGGCCTTCATTCAACATTCTTAAGGCCCAACTAAACCATCCATCGCCTAGCGTAACCTACTGTCAAATTTGAACGAAAAGCCTGTCAGATGCTTAAGAAACTCAGAGAAGACTTTTTAGTGGCTATAGCCTTAACCAAAATAGACGTGACGAGACGATAGCAATTGAACGAACTTTTGCACTCGTTTCGTCTGTTTTGACATTTAACCCAAAATGTTACGCTAGCCAACGAGTCGAAAATGCTGCTATGACGAATAGCAACGTATTGAAGTTCGGTTCTTACGGAACAACACGTCTCGTCAAAATGTTTCGTTCACTTTCGATCAATTACGAAGCTTCATTTTGGCTATCAACATTGGTTTACATACACTCGAACTTACTCGTTATGCCTCGTCTCGTCTATTTTGGTTCAGGCTTATGTTGTACTTCGTTGAACTTAAGAAGCGATGTAGCCATAGTTGGCAAGCGTGTGAAATATTCCCACAATTGCATAAATTTTATTTCTTATATTTCCTAAATAAATTGAATTCATTCACAAAATGTTATTCAATGACATTAATTTAGATACTTAAAGCAATAAATATGTAATCCAGACATTGTTTTTACTAATTTTATGAAAAAAATTAGAAAACAAAATTGCTCATTTTGTACTATGCGTGTAGATTGTGGGGAAAAGTATTGGCAAATGCAGCGCGTGGCATCACTGAATTGTCAATCAAATTGTTGTATGAATTGTGTGTGTGTACATTAAAATGCATATTTCTGCAACTGCACTCCAAGCCCTTTCCTTTACATTTCGATTACAATTAAATGCGTCTATTTTACTGTTTAATTATCTTCTTTTTCACATTGGCTTAAGTTTACTTTAGCTGACATTCTCCAAATCAATTTATTATTTTAGGGGTAATAGAGGGTGAAAAATAAAAAAAAAATATCAAAAAAAGTCGCTCGGATCTAGTTTCGGAGATATAGACATCGGAAGTTGCGGATATAGCTTTTGGAAAAATGATTTTAAGTTGGGAACCCATGAATGGAAAATGAAAAATATGGGTGTCATAAGAAGGATAATTTAATGGCCGACAATAATGGTAAGTGTAGTTTTGAATTTTGACCCATATTTTTGGAGATATTACGATTTTTGTTAAATTTCGACCAATTTTTTTTGAAAAAACCTTATTTTTCCCGAAGGCCGCCGCGAAGCCGGTGTTGGATTTTTGGGAGTTTTAAATCCTGAGCTGCGGCTGAAGGCCGCCCACTTACCTTGACTTTTATGTGGAATTACTGTGGCTAGCAAACTAGGTGTTGGATCTTTTATAAACTGATCCGCGGCCGAAGGCCGCCGCGAAGCCGGTGTTGGATTTTTGGGAGTTTTAAATCCTGAGCTGCGGCCGAAGGCCGCCCACTTACCTTGACTTTTATGTGGAATTACTGTGGCTAGCAAACTAGGTGTTGGATCTTTTATAAACTGATCCCCGGCCGAAGGCCGCCGCTAAGCCGGTATTGGATTTTTGGGAGTTTTAAATCCTGAGCTGCGGCCGAAGGCCGCCCACTTGCCTTGACTTTTATGTGGAATTACTGTGACTAGCAAACAATGTGTTGGAGATTTTATAGACTGATCCGCGGCCGAAGGCCGCCGCGAAGCCAGTGTTGGATTTTTGGGAGTTTTAAATCCTGAGCTGCGGCCGAAGGCCGCCCACTTACCTTGACTTTTATGTGGAATTACTGTAGCTAGCGAAGCTGGTGTTGAACATGCGGACATAATTCCAATGGTGGCTTCTGAGGACTTACATCCTCCAAAATATGCAACTCCGGCTATGTCTATTCTTAGAAGTTGTTATAAGCCCAACACGAAGTGGGGATTATGACCGAAAAAAAAAACGGACATAACCCCCATAATTTAATTTATTTTTTCGGACATAATCCCCATGGGGATTATGTCCGAAAATTTTGCGGACATAAACCCCACAGCAAAAATGGGGATTGTGTCCGTGGGGATTATGTCACGGCACCGTTTTTGTCCACAAAAACATAGTTTTCATAAGAATTCATTGAATAATTTTTTTTGTTTTTCTTTAAAAAGGGGTTAAACTCGCAAAAATTTACAGCAAACTAGATACCATTTTGAAGGGAATAAAGTAAGCTTTATTATCATGCTAAAAAAGTTTTAGGTCATTAACACATTTTTTGGGTCAAATTTCAAAATTTTAGTTACCATTATTGTAGGCCGTTAAATTATCCTTCTTATGATACCCATATTTTTTATTTTCCTTTCAGGGGTTCCCAACTTATAACCATTTTTATAAAAGCTATATCCGGAACTTCCGATACTAGATCCGAGCGACTTTTTTTGATAATTTTATATTTTTTTGTTTTTAACCTCCTTTTACAAAAAAAAAAAAGTAAATAAAATTGGACAATGTCAGCTAAAGTAAACCTGTTCCTTCACATTTTCTATTAATTTCAAAACAAAAGTATTTTCCACTTCAGAGCACTTCGCAGCAGTGCTCCCAGATTATAGAGTTTTCCCTTAATTTGGGATTAATTTGACGGAAAGTTAATGTTAACGTAAAGGGCTTTTCTATGCCCTCTCCTTTGTAATTTCTGTTGTTTGGTAGCCTTTTTTCTCCCTATTCCCATCCTAAGCTATTTGTAAGGTGTGGCTGGGGCTATGTTGGGAGCTTGAGTCTTGAGTGGTCAAAGGCATAACACTTGCCCACTCTTATTCTCTTCGCTCTTAATTACTGGCCTTGACTCCACTTACAATTTAGCATTAATATTCTTCTTGGGTTTTTGAGATGTCGCAAATGTCGGAGAGATTCCGATTTGATTTTTGCAATATTTGTGGCCTTAGGTCAAACTTTTTTTCGGTCTATGCCCATGTTTCTAGTTTCCATCCCCAAGTAATGGCGGTTGGTGAGACTCAGGTGTGTGGGGATGCTGATCCACTGGATTTCCAGATACCTGGTTATCACCTTCTGCCATTATTTTCTCCCCATAGGGGCCTCGCTGTATATATACGTAGCGATGTTGCGTACCAGTGTCAGCAACATTTGAACACGACGGATGCCGAATTTAGTTCTATGTGGATTAAGTTCAAAATCCAGTCGCACATTCTACATTTCTGCTTCCTGTATAGAAGCCCGAATTTAGGGAGGATTCCTACTTTTGAAAAGATAGACGTCCTCTCTGATTCGATTTCCAAAATTTTAGAGTCGTACCCAGACAGTGAAATTGTAGTTGCTGGTGATTTCAATGTTCATAACTCTAATTGGTTGCGCCATTCTGGCCTTACAACTCCTGAAGGTCGTTATGTTGAGTTTTTTGCCGAGTCCAATTTACTGACTCAACTAGTGAATGACCCCACGTTCATTCCACGCGTTGGGGGGCATAGCTTAAGTACACTAGACCTCTTTCTGACATCACATCATGAAAAATACGATGTGTCTGTCCTTGCACCTCTTGGTAACTCGGACCATTGTACTATTTCCGCTGCTTTCCCATTTAAAAGTTTACGCACTGTTTCGCCGAAAGCCCCGAAGCAGACTGTATGGCTTTATGATAAAGCAAATTGGATTGCGTTAAATAATTTCTTTCGTAATTTCAATTGGAAATTGTGTTTCGCTGGTAGGAACATAAATGCTGCGGCTTTAATGGTTCAAGAAATAATTTTATTAGGTATGCGGTCCTTCATACCTTATAAAAAAGTTAACGTTAAGCCAAAGGACCACTCTTGGTTTAATGAGACTTGCAGGACTGCAGTCAGGTCCAAAGAGGAAGCATTTCGGAATTGGCGGCTCATTAGAAATGCTGATACTGAAAGGCTTCGCATTGAGGCTAGAAATTGCTGTAATGCCACGATTCAGCGAGAAAAGTTTCTCTACGAACAAAACCTGCGCAAAAGAATCATTTCACTACCGAAAGGTAGCAAAAGTTTTTGGTCATTTGTTAAGAGAGTGAAGAATCAGTCCTCATCGTCTATTCCAACTCTTTTAATGAACGACCAAATATTCACTGACCCTGCTGACAAAGCTGATCTATTGGCTAGCATCTTTGCGAAAAATGCTACACTCCCAGATAGCTGTCAGCCTTTACCCCCTGTTCAGAATAGGTCTTCGGCAATGCCAACTATTTACTTTCGAACAAGGGCAGTAAAAAGAGTCCTTGCAAACCTCAACATAAATAAAGCCTCAGGGCCTGATGGCATATCAGCCCATGTGTTGAGAATGTGTGCCTCAACACTAGCTCGGCCATTACGCAATCTTTTTTCCATATCCTACACTAGTGGGATATTTCCATCCTGTTGGAAGGTTGCTAATGTTCAGCCAGTTTCCAAAAAAGGCGAGGTTTCCAACCCTAATAATTATCGGCCCATTGCGATATGCTCAGCGCTCTCCAAAGTTATGGAGAGTGTAATAAACTTTCACTTAGTGAACTATCTGGAGCGCAACGAATTACTTAGTGATCGCCAATATGGTTTCCGTAGGTCTCGTTCTACCGGTGATCTTATGTCGTTCCTCACTGAAAAATGGAACCATTGCGTTCACCTTTTCGGTGAAAGTATGGTTGTCGCTCTGGATATTTCTAAGGCGTTTGATCGAGTGTGGCATCGCGCCCTCGTATCAAAACTAATTGCATTTGGTGTCGGTAATTCCTTTGCTCGTTGGATTACGAGCTTCTGCAGTGATCGCTCTATCCGTGTTGTGGTAGACGGTTTCACCTCTAACGAACACTTCATCAATGCTGGAGTTCCCCAGGGTTCTGTCCTATCTCCTACCCTTTTCCTGGTCTTTATCGATGACCTTCTGTCATCGACCACCAACCCAATCCATTCCTTTGCGGACGACAGCAACATATGTCATTCTTATTGCTTCAAAAATCGCCCGAGCTCTGTGGAGGTTGAGAGTAAAAGGCGGCATATGAATGACTCACTCGTTTTCGACCTCAACACAATCACCGAGTGGGGTCGTATTAACCGAGTCAATTTTAATGCTTCTAAAACTCAGTGCTGTCTGTTGTCTCACAGACGAATGGATCTCTCCCTTCCTTCCCTTAATATGGCTGGCTTAGATATTGCGAGGTCAACAACTCTTGACGTTCTGGGCATATCGGTTCAATCGGACCTGAGGTGGTCTGATCATGTATTCGATGTGGCGAAAGATGCGGCCAAGTGTATTGGTTTTTTGAAACGGTGTAAGAAATACTTCACTCCAGTTGATCTTCGTACTATTTATTTCACCTATATTAGACCCAAACTAGAGTACAACTCACACATTTGGGCCGGGGCTCCTAAAACCACCTTGGAGCTGCTAGATCGTGTTCAGCGACGTGTGTTGAAACTAATAGGTGATGAATCTATCATCGCCTCTATCGATTCCCTTCACCACCGGCGTAACGTAGGGTGTTTAACCCTTTTTTATAGATATTATAACGGGATGTGCTCTAGAGAAATACGGGAACTGATTCCATCAGCCAGGATTTTCTCTCGCAGCACTCGGGCATCCCATCAGGCCCATCCTTTTTGCGTCACGCCGGTGTTCAACAGGACATCACACTTTCGTGATAATTCTTTCTTTGGCCGAACCATCAAGTTGTGGAACTGCTTACCTGCGTCTGTCTTCCCCGGCAGTTGTGACATCCATAGATTCAAGATTAATGTTCACCGACACTACTCCATCTATCCCCCTTCCCTCTAACCTTTCTCCTTTTCTTAAAACCAACACGGTGCATTGCATTTATAGGGGGCATCCCCTGAGCGTTGGCTTATGCTTTAAAAAAAAAAAAAAAAAAAAAAGTTCCATTGCAAAAATGTTTTCTTATGTATACAATGCATAAACAGCTGATTCCGTACAGAAAGTGCGTTCAGTTTCGCTCTTTCCTTAAGGAAATGACATTTGTGGAAATTGAACGAAACTTTTTGTTAAGTACGTTGTAGTTTTAATATACTATTTGTGTGTATTCGCACAGTTGCATAAGTTGAATGCAGGTATTAGGTGGCCCTAATACAATTTTTTTTTTTAAAATAGCATTTTCACAAGCACCACTCTATCGTTTCACATGAAATTTACACCGCAAGTCTTTTATATTAAGGCACATGGTTTAAACTTTGAGACTTTTATTTAGGCTGCATATTTAGGGTGGCCCTCATACAAAAATATTTTTAAAATAGCATTTTCCCAAAGACCACTGCATCGATTCACATGGAATTTACACCACGTAGCTTTTATATTCAGAGACATAGTTGAGTCCATAAAACTTTTATTTACGGAGCATATTTAGGGTGGCCCTAATACAAAAATATTTTTAAAATAGCATTTTCATAAAGACCACTGCATCGATTCACATGGAATTCGCACCACGTGTCTTTTATATTAAGAGACATAATTCAGTCTTTAAAACTATTATTTACGGATCATATTTAGGATGGCCCTCACACAAACATATTTTGAAAATAGCATTTTCACAAAGACCACTGCATGGATTCACATGGAATTTACACCACGTAGCTTTTATATTAAGAGGCATAGTTAAGCCTACAAAACTTTTATTTAGGGTGGCCCTCAACAGCAATATTTTTAAAATAGGTTTTTCACAAAGACCACTGCATGGATTCACATGGAATTTACACCACGTATCTTTCATATTAAGAGGTAAAGCTAAGACCGTGCAGTACCATGCCTATCATATAAGAAGATACCATAATTTGTGATGCAGAAGAATGAGGCTAGATACATTTATAAAATGTACGGGCAAAAAGAAGTTTCAATGAGAAAATGGGTGGTGCCACACCTTCCGTATGCGAATAAAACATTTTGTATATATCAGCAATTATTTGATGCAGATGATTGGGACTTGGCAATTATATAAAACACAAAAGCTATAGTAAATTAAACTTATCGCTCCACCTAGCAGTAAGGCCAGAAAAATGTCGGCCAAGTCTACTACACTATACTAAATGTAAAAAAGTAGGGACAGAAGTTGATTTCACTTTAACTATGGGCTGATTCGCTTTTACATTCCATAGCATACAGCTTCGCGTCACCTAACGGAAAGGGCAGAACAAACGTCTTCCGGGACAGCTAGTAAAGGGTGTTTTTTTTAGAGGTTTGTTTTTCGAATAGAGATAAAACTGGCATTTTATGGTCAAATCTGGCAACTCTAATGTCATTTATGTTCAGTTTGGTTTGCCATTTCATCATGAACAGGTTGACAAAAGAACAACGCTTGCAAATCGTACAAATTTATTTCGAAAATAATGGTTCAGTTCGCGAAGTTTACCGCAAGCTCCGTCCATTTTATGGTCGACATAATCGTCCATCAGAGCAATTAATTCGGTTAACCATGGGTCGTTTTCGCACTACGTTTACTCTATGTGATAATACGCATCCGCAGAGACGTCGAACAGTGCGCACCGAAGAAACAATTGCCGCTGTAGAGCAAAATGTTGAAGAGGACCCGAATGAATCGATTCGCCACCGTGCACAGCAATTGGAGCTTTGTCCATCAACTTTATGGAAGATTTTGCGCAAAGATCTTGGCTTGCGACCTTACAAGATCCAGCTTGTGCAAGAATTAAAGCCGCGAGACCATGCAATGCGTCGTGATTTTGGTGTATGGGCCGAAAATGAGATCTCGATGCTGATTTTCATCGCAAAATTTTGTTCAGTGATGAGGCTCATTTTTGGTTGAATGGCTACGTCAACAAGCAAAATTGCCGCATTTGGAGTGAAGAGAATCCACATGAGACCCTTGAGACGCCATTACATCCACAAAAACTGACTGTTTGGTGTGCTCTATGGGCTGGTGGAGTCATTGGGCCATACTTCTTCCGAAATAATGCTGGAGAGTCAGTTACCGTTAATGGAGACCGGTATAGAGCCATGATAACCGACTATTTTATTCCCGAATTGGATGGCATGAATGTGGATGAGTTGTGGTTCCAACAAGACGGCGCTACATGCCACACAGCGCACGTCACAATCAATTTATTGAAGGAAACATTCGATGAGCGCATAATTTCGCGGAATGGACCTGTCAATTGGCCACCAAGATCGTGTGATTTGACACCATTGGATTATTTTCTTTGGGGATATGTGAAGTCGCTCGTCTACGCCAACAAACCAGAAACGTTAGGGGACTTGGAAGCCAACATTCGTGGCGTTATTGCCGACATACGGCCCCATATGCTCGAAAAAGTGGTTCAAAATTGGACCTGTAGAATTGGCTTTATTCGAGCTTTATTGGACTTAATCAAAATCTTTCGGTTTTAAAGTATTTTGAAATTTTTGAATATTTTTCGACTTTTTCAAAATTTTTGCGTTCTTAAGCGATCTTCGGATTTTTCACGACTTTGAAAAATTTGTTTCGACTTTTTTTTACATTTAATTTAACAATGAAGTTCTATGTTGTCATGACCAAGCAATGGGCAGTTAAGAGATAGAAAGGTTCAAAGGTTTAAGTTATGGCTAAAAATACATACATACATACATATATGGATTTCATTGACTTTTCTCCAATAAATCTGTGGCAACAAGGAATAACAGCTAAACTCGGTATATGTTGACAAAGTGAATCAGTACAAGTTATATGCTTATACACAGAACTTATGCTGCTTTGTCTTGTGATCACAGATTGATGTGTTGGTGCATATCGTGGGACAGTTACGACAGTCTTAAGTGAAAATTCATCAAAAAAAATGAAATTAATTATTTTTGCTATACCTGATTTTGCAATTAGTAAAAAATAATATTATTTCTTGTTTGATCGAGTTCATAATTTTACTGGTGAGTAGCTAAATGTATTATCTAGCCAATGGTGTATGAATTTACGTAGTGAAAAATAATTGAAATCAAGTGGCATCATTTTCTGGCGGTCCTATGCAGATTTTTGCCTGTACAAAGTGCTACCTTCACCGAAAGGAAAATCCGACTTCATATTCATGATTTACAGACTCGAATTAACTTCCACACAAATTATGAGCTAAAACAAGAATTTATGCACTAGAGGGCTAAGCTGTTTTTCCTTGTGGCCACAGAAATTTAAGCTTATGCGTGAAAAACAGATTCATCTCTCGTGAAACTGTAGGGAATTGTAGCACGGTGGGCCTTAACCGACTTTAAACGACAAGCTGAGTTACAACAAAAAAAGGATTAACTTATAGTTCCTAATTAGCTATATAATTGGTGCTAAGGTTGAATTTGGGCAATTTTTCGTTTGCAAGATAATTGCTAAAAACCAAGGTGTCGCACGGGACAAAAACTTCCGTTTTCGTGGAAATACCCATATGTGTATAACGTACGTATGAAATTTAAAAAACATCCGATTGTTCTCAAATATTGACACTTTAAAGAACCTAAAAAGACAGTATCACAGCCCAAATTTCAGCTCCCTAGATATTCGGGGTCTTGAGTACTGTTAGGTCAAATTTCGAAAAAAACGCAATTTTCGCGAAAATATTCAAATTCAATGTTTGATATCTCTGGGTCTGGTCAACCATTTTTACTATATGGTATCTCATATAAAAGCGAATAGATAGACAAACATAATAAGATCGGTCTTTAGTATTATGAATAAAGCTACGATTTAGGACACCATTTTCAAAACTGTAATTTTTTACAAAGACTTACTTCACTTAATCGAGTCGCAAAAATCGGTCTTAAGGTCTAGAAGCTTAAATTTTTTTTAAAGCATATAAGATAACATAATAAAAAAAAATTCATATCCACAACTTTAAATTTGAATTTGTCGACTTTTAGAACTAAAATTTTTGAAACGGGCTAAAAACGGCTATTTTCAGGCCAAAATATGACTATTTCTCAGGATCCCGATCCTCTATGTCATAAAAAATAGTAAGTATGAAATTAAAAAAAAAAACTCTAAGGATTTCTTTTGTTTTAGCATATGTATAACGACTCTAACTTACATCCTTAACAATCCCCAATTAAAGTTTTTATAGTAACTCACACTTTTATTAAAAGTTGGTTAAAGCCCACTGTGGTAGATGACGATTTCGCGGTAGAGGGACTTTCGTTCTTTCTACAATTTTTTTAAAGATTTATTTTTTTTAATATGTTATAACTTGATTTAATTTTTAAGATTGGCGCTGATGGCAGACGAAGTCAGGTGTATTTAGCCTTATCTACTGCTGCCGAGTTCAGGGATCACTTGTCAACTTTCAGTGATTATTATGCCTCACTTGGTAAGGAAGCATTTGCGAATATTTTTTCTTTAAATCTAATTTTATTTCATTAAATGGTAACTTGAAATTTTAGGACCACCAAATCCTGAAAATGTGCCAGAGGATGGTAAGCTGAAATCTGAAATGATGGTAAAGGATAATAGGCGTTACTATTTGGACCTAAAAGAAAATGCGCGTGGACGATTTTTGCGTGTATGTATTGTGTTGTTAGAACAATTTTTTACTTAAATTGAGGAATTTTTCCTAAATATGTACATACACCGAAAAAAAAGGATTTTCTCCGTTTATGGTAGAATTCCTAAATTTAAGCAAAAACAAAACGTTCGAAATACAATTAAGCCCTACGTTCCTTAAAATAAGTAAGTTGGTTTCCTTAGTATAAGTAAATGTTCCTTTAAGCTACAAAGATGTTACTTCAAAATGTTGGCTGGGTACTATGACTGGAAGCACAAATTTATTGAGAAAAATTAAAAAAAAGTGCCAAATTTCATCCTTGAACTAATGCATTAAGTAGCATCAGTAGCAAGAATGTAATTTTTGGGTAGTTCTTATCTGATCCTTCTAAAACTTTTACATTTTGGAGTAAATAGTAAAAGCTTTAAGCTTTATAAGAGTCGTGAAAATTGAAAATTAAATTAAGGTTTTTTTTACGCAAAAGGCCCTCTTAATTCATTAGTCCTGGGACCTGCGATGTCTTGTCTGCCGCTGCGAACGTGGCATTACATTTTTATAAGACTTCTCTCATAAGTGATTCAAAAGCTTACCAGCTCATATACTAATAGATGCAGAGTAATAAATCTTGAATTATTTATTTAATGTCATTATCGATATTGAAGGCATTATTTTTCAATATCAATTCAAAAAATGCATTTGATAATTGCTAAAATAATAGATTGCACCTTTTGAACACTATCGGCTTGTGAGTCAAAGGAGTGAAAAACTGTGCGGAAGGAACAAAAATAAATTTTGAATTCGACTCACCAGGGCATTTTTAAACATTTTCACAATTATTCATCGAAAAAAAAAAAAAATTTAAAAGGTCAAAAATCTTGAAAATTCGAAACACATTGAACATTTCGAAAAAAGGTTGAAAAAGTCTAAAATGTTGAAAGACATCGACAAATGTTGAAAAAATTTATAAAAATTGAAAAACTGAAATATTTTGAAAAAAAAAAAATCTTAAAAAAATTCAAAAATCGAAAAAGAAGTCGAAAAGTAACGAATAAGTCGATGAGTATGAAAAAGTCAAAAATGTTGAAGCATTCGAAAAAGTATCTATGATTTTTAAAAAGTCGACAATGCGGCAATAATCGAGATTTACTTAAAAGACGAGAAATATCAAAGTTGAAGAATGTGGATTAAATCGAAAAATGTTGAAAAAGTCGAGAAATGTTAAAAAATATCAAAAAAAAATATTTTAGAATTCGAAGAACGATTTAATAATCGATATATGAGCCATTTATTTTCAAAGAAGTAAAAGCCTTTCTCCTTTGAGAGGAAAAAATGTGATACATTTTATGCAGCTTATTTAAAATTACTTAATTTTTTTTTGAACCAGAAGCAGATATTGGAGAATTGAAAAGCGAACGAAGCAAGACTGCTGTCGCACATATCTTTTAACACAACTACACATGCGTTGAAGAGACTCTACGTATGTAGTTGTGCCCAGCTCTGATCTTGATGTATATATAACTTCTGCCACATTCAAAATTAATTTTGAACTTTTCCCAATTGATTGGCGTAGTACATTTTTTTCACTAGCACTGCTTTGGCTCGTGAAACGAGAGCGGTTGAAAGAACCCATCCCTTCAGTGCGACTATAATAATGTATGCTCTCTGCATTAAAAAGTTGACAGGAGATTTTCGTTCACCTCCTGCCCCTTGGTGAGATTGTGCTGGACTCTCTCCCCTATTTAGACTCACGTAATTAATGGATGGCCCCTAATGATTAACATTATTTTGCGTTGATAGTTTTACAACTCTGTGTAGATCTATAAAAACTACATTTTAAATTATTATTTTATACATATTTAATCATTAACAACTTAATCATTTTTAAGGTATCTCAAACGATATCAAGAGGTGGACCAAGGTCTCAAATCGCAATACCTGCTCAAGGCATGATTGAATTTCGCGACGCTTTAACCGATTTACTTGAAGAGTTTGGAACTAATGATGGAGGGTAAGTAATAACTAAAATAAATTCACTTTTAATGCAATTTTTTTTTCAATTTTCACAAAATAGCATTTTTACAAAGCTTTTACGACAGGTGGTATAGATTTTTAAATTTCAATAGAGTTCCTGAAGAAAGAGATTCTCATGCCACAGAAACAGCAATTTTTATGAATTTGGTATAGTTTATTTTAATTGCAGTTATTTTTTCTTAGTGTGAAAGTTCCATTTACCAAAAATCGTTATTTAGTACAAAAGGCAGGATAGCTAAAAAATTATAAGCGCATACAATACAATGTTTTTGTTTTCCTATACACTTTACGGAATATAAATAAAATGATAGCCCTTATCGATGTTCGGGCATCACTCAAAAATTATTGGATCAATTTTGATGAAATTTGTTAAGTTTTATTCCTTAGACGCTTGGTCTCAATCTCCAACTAAAATTGTCACGATATTCCTGTTAAATATGAAAATATTAAAGTTTTAAAATTGCTTAAAAAACAAACACGCAAGCGTAACAAATCGTGTAATGAGAAGTTAATATGTTTGTGTGTGCTTTGTTTTTGTCTGTCTATGAAAGAGAAACAACGGAATGTTAAAATTTTTCTCTGGCTCTCTTTCTCAATTTGTCAATTTACATTACAAACAACAACGCGGGATTTGTGAGGAATGATCAAGAATTGCAGTGCTGCCCTCAGATGCGAAAAGGGTGTATCTCAAAAAAATGCGTTTCGAGATAATTGATGTTTTGTTTATGTCAATTTAATGAAATACCTGTAAAATTGAGATAGAGAAAATTCTCTTAGGAGATTTTTTATATGTTTGAACTAAGATACCAGCATTAGGAGTAGTTCATTAGACGCGTAATTTCTTAAGCTATCCGATGCCATAAGAGTCACGTACATGATTTTTTTGAGATGAGTAGGTCTACTAAAAAAATCTGAATTGTTTGCCTTCGTTTGCCTTCGTAGGCTACGCGTATAAAGTCGCGGGTATCACCCCGTACGTACACTCCCAAAAAAAGCAGAAACTTTGAAATAAACAGTTTCATTTTAAATGAAAAATCAGCTAAAATTTTAAAAATAAAAGCATTTCAATTAAAATCTTTAATAATTAATTTTCAGTTTTAAAGGGGATTTACCTGAAGAACGTCACATGAAAGTAGACAATAAAAATTTTTACTTCGACATTGGACAAAACAATCGCGGTATTTACATGCGAATAAGTGAGGTAAGCAAGAAATATTCCGATATCAAAGAACATTTCAAAAATAATAACTTTCGCTCATCTTATCCATGTAGGTGAAAAGTAATTTTCGAACTGCTATAACAGTTCCAGAAAAATGCTGGGTACGTTTTCGTGACATTTTAAATGATTACTGTGACAAAATGAAAAAATCGTCCGACTCTTCATCCACCACTGCCGATAACAACATTCAAACATCTTCGAACAGTTTGAAATAAGACACTAAATAAAGTTTTAATGGATAAATCACACATATATATGTATGTATATATATGTATAGTAATGTTGAAACATACATATATATTTAATTATTAGGTAATATATATAAAAATTTTGCATATACTTATAATTTCATTGTTTTGTATGTAACTTTTATTTATAAAAGTGTGATTAAAAAACAATTAAATTTAATAATTAAAATTTGTAAAATTTATTGTGTATGTTAAAATTTCATTGTTTTGATTTTGCGATGGGCGATTGTTGCGAAGATTTTCGAGGGTCCTCTGTTGAAAATGCCAAGTCGACAAAGCGTCCCATTGAATAAAATCCTTAAAATTGTGATATAGACATTTTTCTCTATTATGTATAATAAAATTAGGCACATACTATATTTGTACGTAAAAAAATTTGAATAACTGGCTTTTATGAATTTTCTGGATTCTCATGAAATTAATAACTACACTTCGAAAGCAAGTTTCACGTGTATCTTTTGTAAAATCCACTTAGCACTTTTTTAAAAAGGACCATCGAACATTTTGGCAAGACGTAGTATAGTATCACATTTATTTTTGATATGTGTACAATGTTATTTATATCTAAGAGCCGACAAAATCGGCATAAACACTCACTATTTGTTGTATTTTGGCTGAGTGCAATACAAATTATTAATATGTTTAAGTTAGTTACTTTATGCTTTATTAATAAATTCGTACCGTTTATTTTGTAGTATTTTGCTTTAGAAATGTTATAAGAACAAAATTTTAAATATTTATTATCACTAATTCAAGTAAAGCAAACTTAAAGCTTTCCTACGATTTTAATAACACAATATTACTGTACCTAAAACTCGGTTAATGTTATATAAAAAAATATATTGCCTAATAATTTTGCTAGGATAATTTATTTAAATACATTTGAAAAGAGAATATATGGAACAATGTATATAGTATTGGAAAAAATCGCTCATCAAATGATTTATCTTAAACTGTTACTTCTAAAGAAAGAAAAGAAAAACACAGAACTTAATATAACACATAAAAAATATATAAATAAATGAAACATATGTATGTATTGTATTAAATAAGTCAAGTTTAAACAAAAAATTGTTATTCAAGAAATTTGAAAATTAAAAAAGGAACCTATTGAACAATGAAAGATCTTGTTAAAAAACAAAAAAAAATTGTTGGTGAACAGTTAAAATTTTAAAATAATTATTGTAAGCATAAAAAAGATAAAAATGTAATTCTTAAGTTTCTATTTATATGGGAAACAAGTTATGACAGCATAGCTCGTTGAGATATGCCACAAAGGTAATAGCTAAACTGTGATCCATGTAAATGATTGAGTAAACTCCGTAATAAATGGTTGGATAAACTTAACATATTTTCAGCAGAAGCATTGAAAGCTCTGAAAAATGTAACATTTGTTTTTTTAAAACACATAACTGCAACGGCTAAAATTGCAAATGCGCATTAAAATAAAAGCAAGCCACCCAGACAAAGGAGAAGAAACGTTATTAATATGGGCATTACAAGTCAAAACGAAAGCAGGCCTCCTATTTAGTTGCGTTTTCTAATGGCGTAGTTTTTGACTTATTGGTGATATACTAAACATTTCGCCATAAGTGAAACATACAATTTTCCAAAATGTATGAAAAATAAAAAAAAATATTAAATTTGTTGTTGTTATTAAATTTTTTTTTTAATTAAATACAAAAGAAAATTATTTTTTTAGATATTTTTTATATCAATAAATGCCAACTCAACGTAATAATTTGTTGGAACATAATGTTGGCCTTTAAAAAAAATTTCCATTTTTTTTCTTACATATACAGCCGTTGAAATATACTTAAGAACGATGTCTTTTTCAATACATTGCACATCACTTATTCGTTGACAATACGATAAAGGTATTTTTTTCGCTTCTTTTTGTTTGCAATGATCTTTTTCATTCGATCAAAGCGCATTTCGGTTTCAGCATTTGAGTTTTTACGTCGAAAATTTGCAATATAGCTAAAAAAGTAAAATTTTAAGGTGCAAAATACTTAAGAACGATTAAGATTTTGTTAAATATTTCGTAATATTTTTCTATTGTGTACAATAACTGTTGAGATTGAGCAAGCTTGATTCATTTAAGATTTATTTGACCCTGAGTCTTTTAGGTTAAAGCCCAATTTCCATGTGATCTTATCTTATCAAATATTAGTTTCTGTTCGCATGCTTTTTCTTTCTTACAAGAATTTAATTTGATATCCCTGATATGGGATAAGATAAAATAAGATCACATGGAAATTGGGCTTAATCATGGCTAAGGCGAAAAATTGCACTCCCACTATACGCAAATCAATTGTGGTACTACAGAAGGCCGGTTTGTCTTATAATGAAATCGCAACACAAATAAATTGCTCCAAAACTATGGTTTTTAATGCTCTTAAACATTTTTGGGACTACCAAACTACAGAAAACGTTCCAAGAAGTAAAAAGGCCCGAAAAACTACTGATCATACTGATCGAATGATTGTTCGGTTGTCAAAAGAAGATCCCAGGCGGAGTGCTAGTGATATTCATCGCGAAATTTCAGCTGTCATTGATAAGCCAATATCAAAAAATACAGTTGCATTTCGATTGGCCGAGGCTGGACTTCATGGTCGTTTGGCCCGCAAGAAACCTTTGGTCATAGCACCGCAACGAACACGACGAGTTGAGTTTGCCCAAAGACACATCTCTTGGACTCCAAACCAGTGGCGCCATATTCTTTTTAGTGATGAAACAAAGGTAAATAGAGTGGGACCAGATGGAAGAAAGTATGTACGGCGCCCAAAAGGAGCAGCTTTTGATCCAAAGTACGTTTCACCAGTAGTCAAGTAAAGTGGGGGATCAATAATGATCTGGGGATGCTTTTCGTGGAGTGGAGTCGGGTCAATACACCGGATTGAAGGTAATATGAATGCAATTCAATATGTTCAGATACTCCAGAACGTAATGCTACCATGGGCTGAAGAAACTTTGCCGGTCATATGAGAATTTCAGCTAGACACCTAAACACACGTCTCAAGTTGCGAAAAATTTTTTCAAGACAATTCTATTGCTGTTCTGGATTGAGTATCCTCAAGCGCGGACTTAAGTCCAATCGAACATCTGTGGAATGACGTGAAGAATGCACTCAGTTCGCAAAACATTATGAATTTAGACCAATTATTCGAAAGAGCAAAAGAATCCTGGGAGGCCATTCCTGTGGAACGATGCAGAGCTTTAATTGAATCCATACAACGGCGTTGCGCTGCTGTAATAAAGCAAAACTGCTTTGCAACAAAGTATTGATAGTTTTTTCGATATTTTTTAATTGATTTTGTATGTTTTCCGATCAATCAATTGGATCGTAAATGAAGCAAAACATTTTATTTTTGCGTTTTAATATTATTAAAATATCTTTAATTCATAAAATGAAGCTTAATTTGTAAGAAATTCAGATAATTTGAATGAGTACTACAATAAAAAATAAACACCGTTCTTAAGTATTTTTCAACGGCTGTATAAGCCCAAATTTCGCCTTTATAATTTTTTTTAAGTCTGCAATAAGAGTGAATCCAGACTAAAATTCGATCTCAATACTTAACGGGGGAGATACATGTAGAAGGGAGAATTTCGCTCGATTTTCATGATTTTATATTTTTGAACCTAAAAAAAATTGAAAAAAAAAAAAAATCTAAAATAAGACACTGTATAAAAATAATTTGAATTTTCGACCGAATTCCTCGATCATTTATGCTTCGAAAAAATTATTATTTTAACAAATTTATAAAAACATGTAGGTTCACATAAAAAGTACTTACTTACTTACTTAGATGGCCATAGCAACCCGTTGTCAGGTTACGGCCGACCTCATTAGCTCTCGCCAGGCGCCTCTGTTTTGCGCGCGCCTTCTCTAATCGTTATTGCCAAGCGTGGTTAGGGCTTCCTCAGCTTGGTCTATCCACCGGAGGCATGGTCTCCCTCTTCGTCGTTGACCGGGGACCTTCCCTTCGAATACCTTTTTCGCTGGAGCTTCTTTATCCATACGATGGACATGACCCAGCCAGCGTAGTCACTGTATTGTTATACGCTTAACTAGGTCAATGTCGGCGTAGAGCTCATACAGCTCGTGGTTCATTCGAATGCGATAGTCGTTGCCAACTCGAACAGGACCAAAGATTTTGCGGAGAACTTTCCTCTCGAACACCCCAAGAGCGGTTGCGTCTGTTGTCGAAACCACCCATGCCTCAGCGCCATAAAGAAGCACAGGTAGAATGAGCGTCTTGTAGATTGTTAGCTTTGTCGATCGAGAGAGAGCTCTGCAACGTAATTGCTTACTGAGACCGTAGTAGCACCTATTAGCAATTGTTATTCTCCGCTTAATCTCCAGACTGACATCATTGTTGCTGGTTACGGCAGTGCCAAGGTAAATGAATTCCTTGACAACTTCTAATTTACAGTTGCCCGCTGTAACATGAGAGCCTGGAACCCGCACTCTCTTGTTGTTAGTGGACATCATGTATTTCGTCTTGCCCTCGTTTACCGTCAAACCCACTTTGGCTGATTCCTTTTCAATGGCAGTGAAAGCAGCAGTTAAATCTCTCTTACTCCGACCGATAGTATCAATATCAAGCCGCAAGGAGCTGAACACCTATGAAGAAAATGGTGCCATTATGATGCACACCGGCTTTTCGTACAATCCCCTCCATAATGAAATAGAACAGATCACACGAGAGCGGGTCGCCTTGTCTGCTCTTGCTCAACGTCATCCTGCAGAGCCTTATCAACTTTGCAGGTAAACCAAACTCAGACATTGTTGCGTATAGGCAATTCCGCACTGGGCTATCGAACGCAGCTTTATAATCGACGAAGAGATGGTGAGTGTCGATTTGATATTCATGGGTTTTCTCCAGGATTTGGCGTAGTGTAAAAATCTGGTCTATGGTGGATTTACCAGGTCTAAAGCCACACTGATAGGATCCAATCAGTGTTTCTGTATGCGGCTTCAATCTTTCACACAATACGCTCGAGAGGATCTTATATGCGATGGAAATAAGACTGATACCCCTGTAGTTGGCGCAGATTGTCGGGTCTCCTTTCTTTATTACAGGACAAAGCACGCTGAGATTCCAATCGTCCGGCATGCTTTCCGCTAGCCATATTTGCTGATGAGTTGATGCATACACCTTATCAATTCATCGCCACCAGCTTTAAACAACTCAGCTGGCAGGCCGTCAGCACCCGCTGCTGTTGTTTTTGAGTCGCTGAATAGCAGCTCGAACCTCTTCAAAGCTAGGTGGTGGTACTTCCACTGCGTTATCATCGATTGGTGGTATCGTACTGCATTCTCTCTGGGCGGAATTGGTGGAATCATCGCCCGTAAGCAAGTTGGCGAAATGCTGCCTCAATAATCTCAGTACACTCTGTGTATCTGTAACCAGATTTCCATTTTTGTCTCTACAAGTGGATGCTCCGGGCTTGAAACCTTGAGTTAGACGCTTAACCTGTTGATAGAATTTTCGTGCATCCTTCTTGCCCTGGTACACCTCAAGTTCTTCACGCTCACGCTTTTCTTGCTCCCTTTTTTTACGTCTGAAAATGCGCCTCTCTTCCTTCCTTTTTTCGCGGTAGTTTTCTCGCACGGCTCGCGTTGCGGCTGACTGCAGGGTCTTCTTGTATGCGGCGTATTTTGCAGCAGTCGCATAGCGACACTCCTGGTCATACCATTGGTTTCGAGGTTTTGGTCGTCGGAAACCAATTACTTCCTCGACAGCAGTGCGCATGGAGTGGGAGATGTGTGTCCAAAGTCCACCGGCGTCGTCGGTTCCAGAGGTTGGTTGGTTGAGCTTAACCGAGAGTTGAGCGAAATAGGCCTCGGCATTCCGTTGGGATTCCAGCTTGGCGACGTCCAGCTTTCGTTGCATGTCCGTGCGTACATTCTTCGCATGCGGATCTTAGCTGCAACAAGATAGTGGTCGGAGTCAATGTTGACCCCCCGAAATGTACGCACATCTAGAACGCTTGAAGAGTGCCTTCCGTCGATTACAACATGATCAATTTGGTTTTTCGTTTTTTGATCCGGGGATAGCCAGGTGGCCTTGTGGATGTCGAGGTATTGAAATCTGGTGCTACTGACTACCATGTTTCGCGCCGCGGCGAAGTCGATCAGCCTCAAACCGTTGTTTGAAGTGGTCTCGTGGAGACTGAACTGACCGACTGTAGCGCCAAAGATGCCTTCTCTTCTGACCTTCGCGTTAAAATCGCCGAGGACTATTTTTACATCGTGGGCCGTCAACGGTCAAACACGTTCGATAGGCTCGCTTAGAAATCATCTTTGATGGCATCGTCCTTTTCCTCCGTCGGGGCGTGCGCGCAAATTAGGCTTATGTTGAAGAATTTTGCCTTGATACGGATCGTAGCCAACCTTTCGCTTATTTGCGTGAACCGGGAAACTAGGTGGCAGGCTGATTTGGTTTTCATTGGAAACGATGATAATGTGTGGTGGGACCAAAACCCTACGCACACATTCCAAGTTTTAAGTCTAGGAGAGACTCGCCTTCTCACAACTAGCTCACCCCCGGACGGATGTCCAAGGGATCTCCAGAGGATACTTGGCCAAAAAGGCCGGGATTTTGTGAGCTGCTTGAACTGCTTGCAAAAGAATTATCCCTGGCCACTCCCAAGTGAGTGGCGATCAGGAACTTTACCCACTTACGTGGACTTCTACAAGCAGCTCCATCCTCCTCATAAAAAGTAATATCATTAAAAAGATGTATGCAAAATTTCAGGAAGATCGATCGAAACTTTTAGAGTTATCGTGTTCATAAATTTGAAAAATATGGGTTTGAGAAAGACGCGTTTAAGGTTTGAAATCGCTCAACAATACCTTTGAAAGAGCTTGAACGCAAAAATAGGAGCGTCACGCTTACACGCTGTATATGAGAAATACTGTATTATGCTGTAAGATTTTGGTGACATATTCCTAAACGGCTATACTAACATTTTATGAAAAAAAAAAAAATATTTTTTCGAAATTTTACTTTGATCCCCTCTTAAATTTTTTTCTAAGTTTTCAATATCTTCGATTTTTTCTGAAGTTTTGAAAAATATTATGCATGCTGAAAGTTTTATAAAAGTTCTGAAAAAGTAGAAGGTATTGATAACCCAGAGACATTTTAAATTTATCCCCTCGTAATTTTTTTCTAAGTTTTCAATAACCTCAATTTTTTTGAAAAATATTATGCATGCTGAAAGTTATATAAAAGTTCTGAAAAAGTAGAAGGTATTGAGATCTCATCCTGGTTTTTATATATTTTTTTTTTTGCAGATTTAAAAAATATTTTAACAAAAAAATCTGAGTTAAGTTAATTTTGAAATTTATCACTTAAAAGCAACAACTTTTTTTAGAAAGACTAACTAAGTAGAGTAGAGTAGGTATTTACGGAGATTAGAAGTATTTTAAAACTAAACTCTTATTTTTCACAAATTGTGAAATAGTTGTTCGACTTATGTAGAAAACATTAGTAACTCATCATCCAGTTAAGTACATCTTAATAAAATAAAAAAATCACCAAAATCTGAAACAGCTCCTTTAATTTGGCTTGTAGTATCTCTTATAAAAAATGATGCTCCGCTTTAGCACTATTGAATATACTTGTGCACACAGCAATGCATATAGATGAATGTTGATAAAGACTAACATGAATAAATATAAAAGATAAATATGCTTTGTCATTTTTGTTGGAGGAATAGCATTGACCGATTTGTAAATTTACATGAATATCGGTGTTTGCTAATGACTCAATTAAATAATGTTCAATTCGTACAAAAAGAAACAATGCGAGGCACAAAATACAACGGTGCTAAAGAGGAGCTTTGCAGCTTTGAAAGAAGATCCTAATAAAGTATAATCAATTAGGTGGAATTATCTTGTCAGAGTCAAATTATGCAACCGTGAAAAGTTACACCATCGCTGTCAAGAACAAATAAGGCAAAAGAAGACAACAATTCTAACAACGCGAATTAATGAATCTTACTTGAAACACTTAGGCTGCGACCACACAATAAGCGGCAGGCGGCAACAAAAAAAATTAAAACATATGGGACACTATAGAAGTGGCCACGCAGTTGTTGAGCGGCAAAACTTTTTTAGAGCGGTAGAGCGGCAACGCACAACTTTCAATTGTGTTTTAATTTTTTCTGAAAATTAGAGCGGCAATCAGTAAACATGTCATATAATGTATTGAAAATAAAAATAGGAATTGGAAATTCTGTTTTATTTTTTGACAGATTAATTATGCCCTAAACCGAGGGTATATTCACTTGTTTTGTTTTTAACACATAGAAGAGGGCACGGCAGGTATGGAAAAGTGTATATATTCTTGATCAGCGTCACCACCTGAGTTGATTAAGCGATGTCCGTCTGTCTGTCTCTCTGTTGAAATCAGGTTTACGGGAAAACCAAGAAAGCTAATTGAATGAAATTAGCACATTCAAGTCACACCTTCTTGCAGGCATCTTGCTATTGAAAATGGTCGAAATCGGTTAAAGGACACGCCTACCGCCCACGCTATATGCATATTTACCAAGGCCAATTTTGAAAAAAGTTGCTGTGATTTTGATGAAACTTGGCGATTTGATGCATATGTGAACAAGATTAGGATTAGGCTCGATTTTAAGTTATCAAAGCTTCCCACAAGGACGTGGCACAGTCCTAAATTTTAAACTTTATACTACCAAATCTCGTAAGCCGTGCAAGATATTGTGATGAAACTTGGTAAACGGATACATTTCAAATATCTCTTCAATTGTGATAAAAGTGGGCGGAAACGTAAAAATTTTGATTCCGCGTATCTCAAAATTGGCACAAGCGATTTTCATAAAAATTTTGCAAATGATGCCGCTGAAGCAGTCATCAATACAAGCTCAGCCAATTTACTGATAAGACTCGCTGAAGGGCGTGGCTCAGCTCACAATATTTATAAACGTTATATTAAGAGAACTAACAACGTAATCCTTATGAAACTTAATGAGGTAGATATAGTTGCTATATGGTCTCTTCTTAAAAAAATTTAGTCCAATAGTACTTGTGGGCGTGGCACCTCCCATGTAAGCAAAAGACGTTTATTGTTATGGATAGTGTGGTATCTTCATAAAATTTGGTGTCTAGATATCAAAATTAAATGAATTTAGACGCGATTGCATCAGTGGGCGTGGTACCTACCATATTAACATAAATTTGTAAGTGCTGTTTTAAGTAAACTATTGCAGCAATTGGTAAGAAAATTAATGTAAGTGATTCAGTTGCTATAGAGTATATCTGAATCAAAAGTTGCTGAAATAGCTCCAGTGGGCGCGGCACCTCCCATATAAATAAATTACGTTAAGTGGCATATTTTTCGAAATATGTGAGTGATCATACTAAAATTTGATGCAGTGGGTTTGCTTATAGAAAGCTATTTCTGAATCAAAACCGGGCTGGATTGTACCATTGTGTGTGTCACCGCCCTAAATTTTAAATTCTGCGACATATATCGCAAACTATACAAGCTATTGTGCATAAATTTATTTATGAGGTTGTCAATCACGAATATAATGTATTTAACCAAAATTGGGCGGAATTGGAGAAGTGGGCGTGGCATATTTCAAATTTTTCATTTCTATTCAATTTTTTCAACGATTTCCATATTCTTTCGACTTTTTCAACCATTTAACTTATTCCAACTCCAAGTATTTGTTCAACTTTATCAACCTCTTTCAACTTTCTTCATAAGTTTCCTTATTTTTTCGACTTTTTTCAACATTTTCCATATTTTTTTGCCTTTTTCAACCTTTTAACTTGTTCTAATATACCTTATATGTATTTGTTCGACTTTTTCAACCTCTTTCAACTTTCTTCAAAAGTTTCTTTATTTCTTCCACTTTTTCATCGATTTTGAATTGTTTCAACATTTTCAACCTCTTTCAACTTTTTTTTAGAGTTTTCCAACCTCTCTCAACTTTTTTCAACATTTTGCATATATTTTCAACACTTTTCAACCTCTGTCAATCTATTTTACATATCACATTTTTTCGACTTATTCAACCTTTTCAACGTCTTTTTAACATTTATTTAAAAGGTACTTTCAGTGCATTGTAGGGTAACAGTGTAACTTGTTTTCTTTTCAATTTGAACTCCATTTGTAAGAAATAGAACAACCAACGCTCTAGAGTTGCCGATGAGTAAATGGTCACTTGCCACTCTGCGATTTGCCGCTCTACCGCTGCCGCTCATTGCATGTCCATCAAATAATTGCATAGTGACAAATCAAATAATTAAACTACCCTGTGGCTTAGAAAATTATCAAAAATGCTTAGTTACATATTGTTGCTTACTTATACAAAAAATGTTTACATTAGTGGTATTCACACCGGCTACGTTAATTCTTTACTTTTTTATGTGACTTTTGTTTTTGTAAAATTATCGAATTATCTCACTAACGAAGTAACTAGGTGGCATGCTATAGTTTTCTGGCAGTTTGCTGTCGAAAAAAAAAGTTGTGCAAACATAAAAAAATCCTATTAGATTTTGTGCCTGAATGTGGAATTTTCGTGCTTAAATTTAAAAATTCGATTTACTTTTCAAGTTAAAAACATAAAAGCAGGTAAACAAAACAAAAATGATAGCTTCACAGTTAAAAGTTTTACTGAATTACCAACTAACGATTTATCAATCCAACGGGGCCGGTGTGACTAACACTATTAACTTTAAATTTTGCTTACATCAATGAGTTCAATAACTGTGCCATTTAATTATTTAAGCTTAAAACATCAAAGTGTAAGTAAATGCAAGACTTTACCATAAAAGCGTACATGTTCGCAGGAATACCTATCATATACAGGACAAATTTCTTATACAAACATTTTTATAAGCGGGTAAAAGCCTTAACCAAAATAGTGACGGTTTGAAGTTCGGTTCTTACGGAATAGCACGTATCGTCAAAGTGTGTCGTTCACTTTCTTTCATTTCATTTTGGTTAACAACATTGGTTTACATATACTCGAATTTACTTGTTACGTCTCGTCGTGTCTATTTTGGTTTAGACTAAGCGCGTCAAGAGAAGAAGTTAATCACCCTCATTTGGTATTTCGATAGACACTAAGTTAGCCAACTTTCGATTATTGTCGTAAGCGTTGACTGTCATTCAAGTGACTCTCACTATCATCAATTTATATCGTCCAATTTTTTGTTTGTGAAGAATACAATTTTTAAAAAAAAAATTAACACTTTTGAACGGGCTTACATTAAAATCCCATCTTGGACTATTTTTTTTTAGCAAACGGGTTTTGGAGAAAATTAAAGTGTAATCAAAAGTTGGGAGACGCATCTAGTGTCGAAGATATAGCCGTCAGAATTTGCGGATATAGCTTTTCAAAAAATCGTTATAAGTTGATGCCTTGATCGATTTTCAAATTACTTTTCATATGACCTTTCATGCTTCGAAAATCGATCCATTCCTAGTTTTTTTAAAGCTATGTATGGTATGGTATGGCAAATGGGTGCAACACCGGGGAATTTTAAAAACGTGTTGAAGACTGTGACCAATGAGACCACGATCATTGCCGTGCGATCTCTATTCTCTTTCACATTACCACGATTCGTTCCAGCAACCGTTTTCAAATGATTCAGATGATTTTTATCTTTAAAATTAGCTCTAACAATTTTCGCACTTGAATATAGTCTCAATTACAATGATGACGAGACGACGGGACGAGAGCAAGACGAGTATTGTTAAAAATGTCAATCTTACTCGTCGGTATGCAGTAAAACACAATAGCGGCGAGATGAGATTCAAATTTTTATTTGAATTTCATTTTGCTAGTCAAAATTCTTCAAAAAATTAATTCATTCTTTGTGCTAAACAAAATAAATTTTTCACGCTGGGAAATCTCGTCGTCAAGCGATTTATTGTGCGAAGATACATTAGACAGCATGTGATTGAAATATTTTTGACAGTTTGTCTCGTTATCATTGTGATTGGCGCTTCAGTATTGTCTCGCTTTTATTAGGCTGCGGTTACACTGGGTGCGTAAACTTGTTCGTACGAATTCGTACGTACTCGTAAGAATTGCAAAAATAGAACAAATGCATGTGTGTATATCAGTGGTGCCCACTAGCAAGCAACGATAAGTATGTGTTGATGATTTTGTATACGTGCAGGCCTTTTCACGCTCGATAATGTTCTTTAAGCGCCTTCTCGTTCTCATTTTTTCGCTCTTTGAGCGTCTGCTCGTTCTCTGGGCAGCACCGGTGTATATGAATGCGGTTACAGTGGCTACGCATGCTTCGTGCGTATTCTTACGAATCTGTACGACTGTTTTGATGCGAACAAAAAATTTTGTTTATCAGCCGATGGATTGCACTTCAACTCAAAATATGAACGAAGTCGCGTCTAATGTAACCACTCTGTTCATATATATTCGCACGAACAAATTATTAAGAATTCGTACGAACAAATTTTCGCATCCAGTGTAACCGCAGCCTTAGTGTGCGTCCACAGTGCGCGCTCAAAGCGGAGCCGAGCGCAAAGCTGATCCATCCGAGAAGCAATGCGAGAAAACTGGCTGCATACAATTTCATACGAAATCGCGCATGGTGGCCACAGTGAAAGCCGAGCGCAAAGCGGATTGAATGCGAGAAAACAGTTTTGAAGTGTTTTTCAGCGCCGACTCGCATTACAGGTGTTGATGATGTTATGTGTAGTTGCTTTTTCCAAGTGAATTTGTGTTTTGTTCGTCGTTATTGTTTTTCATTATTCGTAAATAAAAAAATAAAATGGACTGTGAATTATTACACTACTCAACAAAATTTACTTTTTTTTTTGTTGCCCTGGATGTCTCTGCGGATTTCTATAGTTTCAAGCTCACAGTTTACGAATATATTCATGAAAGTGCTGGATTGGCTTTAGTTTTTATGATATTGAGGTATTTATCTCTCATATATAAAAATCTCGTGTCACAGTGTTTGTTACCGAACTCCTCCGAAACGGCTTAACTGATTTTTCTGAAATTTTGTGTGTATATTTGGTAGGTTTGAGAATAGCTTGCAGGCTATAAAAATTTTAATTAGGGTGCATATTAAGGGTGGCCCTCATACAAAATTATTTTTAAAATAGCATTTTCACAAAGACCACTACATCGTTTCACATGGAATTTACACCACGTGTTGTTTATATTATAAAAGACACGTGCTGTAAGTTCCATATGTATCGATTAACCTGTCTTCGTAAAAATGCTATTTTAAAAATATTTTTGTATGAGGACCACCCTAAATATGCACACTAAACAAAAGTTTTATAGACTCAACTATGTCTCTATATATAAAAGACACGGGGTGTAAATTCCATGTGAATCGATGAAGTGGTCTTTGTGAAAATGCGATCTTAAAAATATTTTGGTATGAGGGCCACCCTAAATATGTTCCCTAAATTAAAGTTTTATAGCCTACGAGCTATTCTTAGACCTACCAAATATACACACAAAGTTTCATAAAAATCAGTCAAGCCGTTTCGGAGGAGTTCGGTAACAAACACTGTGACACGAGATTTTTATATATGAGAGATAAATACCTCAATATCATAAAAACTAGAGCCAATCCAGCACTTTCATGAATATATTCGTAAACTGTGAGCTTGAAACTATAGAAATCCGCAGAGGCATCCAGGGCAACAAAACCACTGTTGACTAGTGTTATCAATTATAGTCAAAAGTTTCGATGCTCATTCGGGTAGGTATATTCAAAAAATTTTTCTTCATATAAATGATGAAATTCACCAAATTCATTCCTTTTTACGTTTATAATTTAAAAAGTTTAAAAATAGTCCATGACAATCGGAGAAACAAAATATTCTTCATCTGACGAATCCATTGCTTTTTACTTCAATAAACACAAATGAATGAATGAATTAAATACGAACATGAAAATACGAACGACAAGCAGAATTTCAGCGCCGATTCTCGCATTCACTGTGGCCACTGCTTGTCGTTCGTATTTTCGTGTTCGTATTTGCTGTTCGTATTTACTTCATTCATTCATTTGTGTTTATTGAAGTAAAAAGCAATGGATTCGTCTGATGAAGAGTATTTTGTTTCTCCGATTGTCATGGACTATTTTTTAAAAGAATGACAATTTGGAAAGCATCAAATAAACGTAAAAAGGAACGAATTTGGTGAATTTCATCATTTATATGAAGATTTGAGGAAATACCCAGAAAAATTTTTTGAATATACCCGAATGAGCATCGAAACTTTTGACTACATTCTCAAAAAAATTTCGCAACATATTGATAAAAATGGACCAATTTCATAAAAATACTCATAACTCCTTGTGAACGACTAATTGTTACTCTCTACTTGTACATTCATTTCTGTTGAAATTGACTTCCATAAGTTTTCTACTAAATTCTACTAAAAATACCCATAACTCCTTGTGAACGACTAATTGTTAATCTCTACATTCATTTCTGTTGAAATTGACCTGTATAAGTTTTCTACTAAGTTTCTGTTATGATAACATTTATTTTTTTGGTCCCATAGAGCAGAATGAGAAAACATTTTACTAATCAATAATTCACAGTCCATTTTATTTTTTATTTACAAATAATGAAAAACAATAACGACGAACAAAACACAAATTCACTTGGAAAAAGCAACTACACATGACATCATCAACACCTGTAATGCGAGTCGGCGCTGAAAAACACTTCAAAACTGTTTTCTCGCATTCAATCCGCTTTGCGCTCGGCTCGGCTTTCACTGTGGCCACCATGCGCGATTTCGTATGAAATTGTATGCAGCCAGTTTCTCGAATTGCTTCTCGGATTGATCAGCTTTGCGCTCGGCTCCGCTTTGAGCGCGCACTGTGGACGCACACTTAGACGATACCAAAACTGTGAAGTGACAACGTCGTAGTAACTGCAACAGCAAATGGAGACGATAGTCGTCGACGACTTACGAAATTTGAATTCAAAAATAACAAATCGCCCTCCGACGCACCTGTTAAAGCAAATTTATTTAATTTTTTTTGCGAATTGTACATGTCACTCGAACTTTAGCGCATGAAATATTCAATTTGTGACCACAAATTATTAAAAGGCCTTATAATTAATCACTTATTAACACTGATACCTTATGACGAAACCAATTCTAGTAAACAGTATTAAAATACTTGTAGATATCATGATGTCAAATTTATTTTATTTTTGACTAGTATTCCATTGAAAATCATTTTAGAAAACAATATATGTTTAAACTATAAAATATATTTCAATCTAGTACAATTTTAAATTAAAGAATTTGAAACCAAGAAATGAGAATTTATTGATAAATAAATGCTTTTCTATAAAAGTAGCACAAGCCGAGTTATGCTGTTATATCTTGTCACCACAATTTTAAAGTGTTTGCATTACCAAGATTATATATCTTTATGTAGTTATGCAAGATATTTTTATGCTACAAAATGTAAAAGGATTTATCTAGGTAAAAAAATCATAGGGATAACAAGAACGGCTATGATGATAATGCTGTTTGTTAAGAACAACCTTTCAAAATAAATAAAAAATACTTAAATGACGAAAATATATGATAGCCATAGTTCAGCTCTATCAATATTTTGTTCATGTTATTTTTATTTTTACTAACATATAGTTGCTTGTCGTTGAGGTTGTAGTCAGAGTAAATTCCATACAAATAAATGTTATTGATTCCGTGGCGGTCGTGAGTAGTAAATTCGCGGTAGGTAAATTGAAATGCCAATATTTCAAGAGGACAGTTCTTATGTTGTCATTTTTAGCATCTATTTTCCGATTTATTCAAATAGAATTTCACATGGTTAAAATTTCTACTTCACTAATTCACTACCACCACGGAACTATTCTAATTTACTTTCATAGAAAATTTCCTTAGTGTATATTTGGTATCATATTGCTGATTTTTCCAGCAAAAAATAGCATATTGCTGGCTAGTAAACTAATACAAAAACCAATCCTCTTCCGATTTTCCTGCTCTTATGCTAGAAACTCTTATCAGTACGAGGGTAGTCCTTAGTAATGATGTTTGTAGTATCGAAACAAGTTACCCACCCTGAACCGTTCAAATTAAGTCTTTCTGACATATTGTAAACAAAGTCGTTCACATGTATTGAGTGTTCCTGAAAGGTTCGAAAATTAAGGTTTTTTTTCAAAAAGCGGACTTTAAACCATTCCAGAAAGCTTTCTGAAATGAAACTGAAAATTTTGAAGCAAACAACTTTTGTTATTTTCGATCAATAAAAAAAAAGTTTCGTGAAGCGATTCAATATATCAATTTGAAAGGCCACACGGTGGGCTTTAACCAACTTTAAATGACAAGTTGAGTTACAACAAAAACTTGAATGAGGAATTATTTGGGATATTATTTATAGTCGAACTACATTTAAAATAAAAAAATCCTTAGAGCTTTTTTTTTAAATTCAATATTTACTGTTTTTTAGTATTATTATCTATTATAACCTGAAAAGATAGCCTCACAGCTTAAATTTCAGCTCTCTAGGTATTCGGAATCTTGAGATCTGTTAGGTCAAATTTCGAAAAAAACGCAATTTTTGCGAAAATAGCCGAATTCAATGTTTAATATCTCTGGGCCTGGTCAATCATTTTCGCTAAGTGTTATCTCATTTAAGAGCGAATAGGTAGACAAATAAAATAAGATTGGTCTTTAGTATTATGAATAACACTACGACTTACGGCGCTATTTTCAAAGCAGTCATATTTTACTAAGACATATTTCACTAAATCGGGTCGCAAAAATAAATCGGATGTTTTTTAAATTTCGTAGGTATGTTATACATACGTCATTAAAAACAGTAAATTTGAAATTAGAAAAAAAGCTCTAATGATTTCTTTTGTTTTAGCATATATCGACTCTAACTTATATTCTTAACAATCCCCAATTAAAGTTTTTGTTGTAACTCACACTTTTATTAAAAGTTGGTTAAAGCCCACCGTGGCCAAACGCCGAAGGATATCAAATCGTTTAGTACTATAGCTATAGTATATAGTACTATAGTACTACGTTATCTGATTCCTCTAGCAAAATTATGTAAAAATAATCTAAAGTTTCGATTTGAAATAAGTTATAATTCTTTTCCAAAGCTTTTCGATCCCAATCTAAGGAATTTAATTCTTTTCAATTTCATAGCAAAAAGAGTGAATACATTTTCGATTCAGTTTAAGAAATTAAAATAAGACTTGATTTATATTTGATTTTATTCCAAGGAACTTTAATAAGGATTTTCATTCCTTAAGAAATCGGAAAATTAATTCAACTACCTATTTAAAAAAAAATTTTTTGCATCATGCTACAAAATTAAATTTTGACGTCAGCAGAGGGAGGCGGTTGTACATCAAACAATGTGAAAAGATTGAAAACTAATTATAAACACACCCACGCAAATGTACTGAAAAAAGTATGAATGTACCGAAAATTCTATCCATCCATCCACCTCTGGGTATACACACCTAACGTGAATAACTATTTTGACTGTGCTGGCCAATCCAAGCAGGTAATATTTTGGTCTCGAAGCCATTTTATTGTAATTTTAGCCATATACTTAGGGTCATTATCCTGCAAAGGGATGATATCGTCTGGCTCGTAGCCGAACTATTCCTGTTTTAATCGCTATAAACAAGGAGTTCTTTGTAAAATCAATGGAATAATAAAAGCAAGAGATTATTTTAACATTCGGGTGGCCTTACGCTCACCTAGTCAGGAATAGTTCGGATACGAGCCAGACGATATCATCCCTTTGCAGGATAATGATCGGAAATTATACCCATTGAAAATTTGTGGAATATTTTTTAAAAAAAATACCCACGATCAAATAACCCCACAAAATCTGGACGAGCTATGGAAGGTCACCAATGGACAATGGTCCGTGATCAGTACTCAAATACTAGACAAATTGAAAGCGAGTATGCCTAAGAAAATACACTTCACCACTAAAGCCAAAAGCGGCCACATAAAATATTAAAAAATGATTTAAAATGTTTTTATTACTTTAAGTTACAAAACTGTTCACAAAAGACTAAGTATAAAAATAGCTACCCAAGTTAAACAAAACGTGGAATATTTTAGCTTTGATTTTTTTTAGCTAGAATAAAGAATTTGCAAGTTTTCTACATACTTTTTTTTAAAAACCTTTTTTACAAAAAAAATACAGCTTTAAAACCAGAAATATGTTTTTTTGTGAACAGTTTTGTAAGTCACTGTATAATCTTGTGAAGTAAAGAAGTTGAACACTACTATTATTTTGACCGCAATTGTAAACGCGTTTGAAAAGAAAACTTGTACTTATTCTAGCTCCTTTCAAATTTTAATACAATTTACATTGTTGCCAAATTCCGATACTGACGTAGCAAATGCAACGTAGCAATCAGTCATCATAGTGTTCAAATAGAGGACTTCAATTTTTGGTACATATAAAGAATACTTTGCAGGTTGATTGGTTTATATGTAAAAAAGACAAACGTTTTAATATTAGTATAGTATCCTAGTGTGTAACGCGCTTGCCTTGCACATAACCGATCTATGTTCAAATCCCAGTTTCAGCATTGTTTTTTTTTTAAATTTTCTTATGACTGACATTTTTTTTTTCATTTTTATAATGTATTCAATCTTAATTACAAGTTTTTAACATGAATTATAAAATTAAATTAAATACAAATTTTCAACAAGAATCGCATATAAAATGAAATTTCCATGCAGCATGCGAAAAGTAATAGAAATCACAATACGAACAAAAAGAAAGGCGAACAAGCGATTTGTCAGTTCTCCTATTTGATTTTCGCTCGTATTTCGACTACTTTTGCCATTTTGTTTTGATCAGGGGATTTCAGTTTCACTGCAAATTTTAGACCATCGGAAAAAAGAAACCCACGTTTCTGCAAACAAAAGCTCGGAAGAGCGCGATGACATCTCTTTAAGTAATTTATTCTTTTTGTTTTGCCACAGTGAAATGTAACTTTTCTCGTTGTTAAATAAACGTAATTTTTGTGCAAATAATTATATAAAAGAAACCTTTTGGAAAATAATGGTTAAAAATGGAAAAAAAGAATTAAACTTTTGAAAAGTGGAATGATGTTGAGGTGTCATAAATTTTAGGGTACATCATCGAAAACGGAATGCTGGAGGTAAGTAAGCGTTTAAATTCGTGATTTGTTCTAACGCGAATTTTTATTTGGATGCGGAATATAAAAGTTGGTAATCTGGTAAAAAATCAAATATCGAAGTGTTTTCGCTTTTTCTTGGCATTTTCAACAGTAATCGCGCATTATTCAGACAAATATGATTTATTGTAAACAGAAAACAGCTGAGAAATTCGCTACTTTAGCAATATGGTATACTTTAAAAAAGTGTGCTCAGTAAGGTCACTGCTAAATTGCTACTTTTCTAACTTGCCACAGTGCTTGCCCTGGATCGTGAATACCGCTAATGCTTTTAACTATATGTATTATCGAAGTCTGGCCTTTTCTCTTTAAAATCCATTTTGAAATACTACCCAATGAAGCCTGCTTTTTTTTATTTCTCACGTAGGAAAAAAAATATAAACTGGGCGAATTTGGACCGGAGGGAAAAGCATAGTAAAAAATGTTTGTCTTGGCTTAAGCCCAATTTCCATGTGATCTTATCTTTTGTTATTTTATCCCATATCAGGGATATCAAATCAAATTTTTGTGAGAAAGAAAAAGCATGCGAACAGAACCTAATGCGCTTGGAGAATGCGAGAGTGAATAGCATACATTTACTATCTTAATAGCATGATAAGATAAGATCACATGGAAATTGGGCTTTACTGAGTGATTTCTTATTTTATTACCGATTTCTGTCCCATTCGTTAGATATTTTTAATGCGTTAAGAAAACATGATGAGGTAATTTAGAGAAAGGCTGATGTCTCAATTTTAATAACCTTGATTTATCGCCTTTACTCTGATGGCAGCCTAAGAGGATCCCGTGCAATCCAAGCAAATTAAAGATAGCAATGTGCATGAAGAAAGTAGATCAAGTTATTGTTTTGAATAGTATTGTTGCTTATTTTGTGTACACATTATATATTTTTGTGTTAATTGAAATAAAAATTGAGTAGACAATACATTTAAGCAAAACAAAATTATGTAAAAGGATGTATGATAATTTAAGAAACAAAAACGTAGCGCCCAATAACAAAATACTAAAAGTATTTCAATCTTTTTTTTAATGCAGATAAGATGAAATAAAAAAACATATATCAATGCACGCCGATTGAAAGTAAGCATAGATATCGGTCATTCTTTCGATAACTGCACACTTTGTTTTTTTTACGTTTTTGAACATTTTTTGAAACGAAATATCTCAAAAACTATAGTAGATAGGATAAAAAATAAATTGATCATATTTGTTAAGAAAGACTATAACTTTATAGAAAAGTTAAAAAATTTAAATAATTTCGTTAAAACACTAATTTATTTAATTAAAAAAATTTTTCTCTAAATATTTTTTTGTTTTGATTTGCTTATATGTTATTCCTCAATCAATCCTAAGAATGCATATGCTTTCATACCGAAATTCCCCCCTTAACTTTGGAAACTGCGAATTTTTTACAGATGACGTGAAACATGTTTTTGTAACTCCCTTTTTTTACGTCTGAAAATGAGCCTCTCTTCCTTCCTTTTTTCGCGGTAGTTTTCTCGCACGGCTCGCGTTGCGGCTGACTGAAGGATCTTCTTGTATGCGGCGTTTTTTGCAGCAGTCGCATCGCGACACTCCTGGTTATACCATTGGTTTCAAGGTTGTGGGCGTCGGAAACCAATGACTTCCTCGGCAGCAGCGCGCATGGAGTGGGAGATGTGTGTCCAAAGTCCACCGGCGTCGTCGGTTCCAGAGGTTGGTTGGTTGAGCTTAACCGAGAGTTGAGCGGAGTAGGCCTCGGCAGTCCATTGTGATTGCAGCTTGGCGACGTCCAGCTTTCGTTGCATGCCCGTGCGTACATTCTTCACATTGCATAGCCGCATGCGGATCTTAGCTGCAACAAGATAGTGGTCGGAGTCAATGTTGACCCCCCGAAATGTACGCACATCTAGAACGCTCGAAGCGTGCCTTCCGTCGATTACAACATGATCAATTTGGTTTTTCGTTTAACTACCATGTTTCGCGCCGCGGCGAAGTCGATCAGTCTCAGACCGTTGTTTGAAGTGGTCTCGTGGAGACTGAACTGACCGACTGTAGCGCCAAAGATGCCTTCTCTTCCGACCTTCGCGTTAAAATCGCCGAGGACTATTTTTGCATCGTGGGTCGGACAACGGTCATACACGTCCTCTAGGCTCGCGTTGAAATCATCCTTGGTGGCATCGTCCTTTTCCTCCGTCGGGGCGTGCGCGCAAATTAGGCTTATGTTGAAGAATTTTGCCTTGATACGGATCGTTGCCAACCTTTCATTTATTGGCGTGAACCTGGAAACTAGGTGGCGTAATTTTCGACATACAACGAATCCGCAACCAAATTCGCGCCTCTCCGCATGGCCGCTGTAGTAGATATCACAGTTCGTCCGTTTAGAGCAGTCTTGTCCTTTCCATCGCATCTCCTGGATGGCGGTGGTGTCAGCCCTTATTTTTATGAGGGCTTCCGCCAGTTGGATAGTTGCACCTTCCCTATGGAGGGTCCGGACATTCCAGCTGCATATCCGTAAATCATTGTCCGTTTTTCGTTTGCTGTGGTCGTCATCGTAGTGGGGGTTATTATCCCAGGCTGTTTTGGTTTTCATTGGAAATGATGATAATGTGTGGTGGGACCAAAACCCTACGCACACATTGCAAGTTTTAAGTCTAGAAGAGACTCGCCTTCTCACAACTAGATCACCCCCGGACGGGTGTCCAAGGGATCTCCAGAGGATACTTGGCCAAAAGGCCGGAAGTTTGTGAGCTGCTTGAACTGCTTGCAAAAGAATCATCCCTGCCCACTCCCAAGTGAGTGGCGATCAGGAACTTTACCCACTTACGTGGACTTCTACAAGCAGCTCCATCCTCCATTTTTTCAACATATTGTTGTGAAAAGCTTTTAATGGCTTATTTATCTCTATTATTGAATTAACTCCTTGTCTTTCTTTTATTTCGTATGGACCTTTGTATGGACTTTGAGATTTCTTTCTGTTTTCTAATTTTACAAATACAAGGTCTCCTATTTTAAAATCTGAAGGATTTACATTTAAGTCGTAAGTTGTTTTTCTTTTGTTTTTTACTACTTCTATAAGATTTCTTGCTTTTTCTATTGAAGTCTTTAGCCTGGTTTTTAGTTCATTGGAATAATCTTCTAAGTTATAGTGTTTTGTTTTTTCTTTTGTCAAATCAGTCGGAAATGATGGTAATTTACCAAAAATAAGTTCAAATGGTGTGTAGTTATTGTCTACGTGTGGGGTAGAATTGTACGCGAAAGTATAGTATGGTATCCATTTGTCCCATTCGAAGTCGTCGGCAAAGGATAAAAGGTATTCATTTAACGTCCTAAGGTTTTTCTCAATTGAACCAATTGTCTCGTGGTGGTAAGGGTAGAAAATGTTTGCTCTATTTTTAATAGTTTACATACGTTGTTCATTAATTCATTGACAAATTCTGTCCCTTGGTCGGATTTTAATATTTTAAAATAACCATATTTTAAAATCAATTGTTCTACGAGTGTTTGTGCAATTGACCTGGCGTCTTTGCATTC
Organism: Tricholauxania praeusta; assembly: GCA_949775025.1. Classification (NCBI taxonomy): domain Eukaryota; kingdom Metazoa; phylum Arthropoda; class Insecta; order Diptera; family Lauxaniidae; genus Tricholauxania; species Tricholauxania praeusta. The sequence goes on from OX459032.1 coordinate 25,786,034, forward strand.
AATAGGGTGTGCAATAACATACTTTGTCAGTTCGCATTGCATCGTAAGTATGTAGCGGTATCCATTTGAAATCTTAAGTGGTCCTACTGTGTCGATGGATATTGTTTGAAAACTTGTGGTTGGTGTGTCCGTTATGGTCATACTTTCTTTAATGTATCTCGTTATTTTGAGTACACTTTCCACATCTGTTTACATGGTTTTTGACCATTTGCCGCATGTTTTTCCATGTGTAGCACTGTTTCAACTTTAGTACTGTTTTAAGAATTCCTAAGTGTCACCCTGGGGTGTGTCATGAAATTCTTGTATTAATTTTTGTTGCATGGTTTTATTTGTTATATTCTTTGGGGGTTCATATATTAATATATTTAGAGATTTATTACTCTTTATTTTCTTCTTTTGCTGCAGCTTATTAAATTTTTTCTTGAATTCATTTTTATTAAGAATCTCAAATATAGCATAATTTGCTTTTAGGCCCAGGTCTTTAATATTCTTTTTATACATAAGAGATGATAGCTTCTCCAAAGTCGAATCTAGATTCGTTGGATTATCGCCACATCGTACTTGTACGATATCATCTGTAATTTCAATACGCGTATTATTTAAATTATTTATAATGAATTCTAATTTTTTCATATTTCTAACGTCAGTTAAAGATGTGCAATCCCATGTGAAAAGTTGATCAGACTCGTTCTGAGATTTGCATTTCTCTTGTTCATTATTTTGTGCTAGCTTCTTTGTAATTCTCCTTGTTATAACCAATGCTTTATTTATTTTTTTATCTTCTTCAGTTGGTATCATTTTTACCAATATTTCTGTATTTATTTGAATACGTGATAGCGCGTCGGCGTTGGTGTTGATCTTTCCTTGTTTGAATTTAATTTCAAAATCGTAGTCTGAAAGATCTAATCTTATTCGTGTCATTTTTGATGAGGGATTTTTGTGGCTGAATAATGAGACTAAAGGTCTGTGATCAGTCACTTAAATTTTCTTTCGTATAAATAAGGTTTGAAAAAATTTATTCCCTAGTGTATTGCGAGTAATTCTTTTTCAAATACCGGTTTGTTTTAATCATGCTTTTGAAGGGTTTTAATTGCGTAGGATATTGGCAAGTCTTGTCCAATTTCGCCTTGAGATAGGATAGCTCCTAAAGCAAAATTTGAAGCATCAGTCGTTACAATAAAAGGTTTTGTGAAATCTGGATATTGTAAGACTGGAGGTTCAATCAATTTTTGTTTTAGTGTTTCAAAGGCTGATTGGCATTTATCTGACCATATGAATGGTTGATTCTTTTTGAGCAGTGCATTTAGGCATTGTGAAATTGTCGCGAAGTCTTTTATAAATCGTCTGTAGTAGTTGCAAAAGGCTACAAATCGTCTAACGTCGTCTGCGTTTTTTGGTACGGGGTAATTTCTTACTATGTCATATTTTGAAGGGTCTGTTTTGATGCCTTCTTGTGTTATTAGGTGTCCTAGGTAAACTACTTCGGGTCTCAAAAATTTGCATTTACTAGCGTTTAGCTTTAAATTATATTTTGACAGTCTGTCGAAAACTTTAACGAGATTTTGATTATTTTTCGAAGTGCGCAGTTTAAACATAAGGAATTGGAAGTGTTGCTAAATGAAAGTTGCTCCATTTTTTTTTTTTTTTTGTTTTTACAATTCCATCGAACATAACTCTTTGTTTGAACAAAAAAAAATTAGTGCACAACTTTTCTGGACTAACTAGCTGTTAAAAAACGTGAATTCCGTAACAGCATATGCGAAATTTAAAATTTTTGCCTAGCATAACATGCATCAAAACTGTTTAACTCAAAATGTAAAACAACTTTGGCCAAAATTTACTTAACGTCAAACCTCTTATTTTTATCGTAAGCATTGTGTTAAAATGCATTTTATGCATTTAAAATAAATCAAAGTTCAAGATAATTTATGAAGCTATAAAAATCAGGCAGAAAACTTTAAAATCGAACATTTACTTTTTGAGTTATTTCAATAATATTCTCGAAAATGCTTCACTCGCCTTGCATTCAGAATGTCTTAACCAAACGGTTATGCAACTATGGTGCTGGTTTTAGCTCCTAAACTCTGCCATTGTTTGTTTACTAAAAGACGCGCAACTTTTTGACAGTCTTCAATTTTTACCTATTTTTCCGTTCAAGCCAGAATTGTGGTGATTCGAGTAGTCAGAGAAATTTTAGCTTTTACTCTCTCGAAAATCGCGATTTGACACTTTTCAAACCTTGTATTTGGTGAAATGAACTCGTCATATCTAGTGTAGAAAAATACTTTGCACGTCCTAATTTATCTGAAACATCGTCTATTCTAGTCAGTGGAAATTTGTCGTTCACTAATTTTTCATTTAATTTTCTAAAATCGACGACTAATCGCCATTTTTTAGTGTCATCACTGGCTTTTTTCGGTACTAGTAATAATGGTGCGTTATATGGGCTAGTTGAATGTTCTATGATGTCGTGTTATCAGTTGTAGATAGCGTTTGAGTGTAAAAATTGTTAACTGTCAGTTGTTCATTTTCTAAGTGAAAAATGTTTTGATATTTTCTAAAAATTTCAGTTAAAGGGTGATTTGCATCAATATTTAATTCTTTTTGTAGTTTCTTGAATCGTTCGTCATGTTGTTTATTGTTATTTTTAAATTGTATGTAGTTTGATAGTGGCTCTAATTTTGGATTAAGTTTTAGTATTTTTACTTCTTTGTCGTTCGTATTTAATAATTTGACGTGGCATTTTCCGATAGCAGGAATTAGGGTGTTAGCTAAAAATACACCTTCCTGAATTTCTTCATTTAATACCACACTGTCCTCGTTTATGTCTATATTGATGGGATGTACTACTTCTGTTCTTGGTGGTATTCTTATGATGTCGTATGCGTGTTTGTTAAAGTGTAAAGCTATTATAACGTCTGTGGCGTCTAACACTGTTGTCAATGTTTGTGTTTCGTAGTCTATTTTGCACATGTGTTTTGAGAAAAAATCTCTGCCTAATATGCCATCTGTTGGGATAGGAAAATTATCTTCTACTGCATGAAATACATGGGGTTCTATACGATATTGGAAATCGAGTTCTAGTCTTATTGTTCCTAGAGCGGAAGTTTCATCGTTAGTTATTCCTCTTAATTTGCATAGATTTTCCGTCATCAATTCTGTGTTACTTAAATTTTCGAGTTTGCAGATCGATATGTCTGCTCCTGTATCTATAAGACTTTTTAAATTTTTGTTTGCATTTTTGCATCTTATATTTATATAATTTGTTGTTTTATCCGAAATGTTGAAGATCTTTAATTTTGCTGTGTCGGATGATCTTGAGTATCGATCTCCGAGCGATCTTCGTTTCCCTGGTTGTTAGTTTCTGTAACGTATATTCTATTATTGTCACGTTGGTTGTTGAAATTTCTTCTTCCATTGTTATTATTATTCGCATTACTTTGCGTAAATCTATTGTTGTTGGATTTACCATTTCTTCGTATGGAATTGTTGTTTGAATTTCTATTTGTATTATTGTTATTATTTTGATATCCGCGGTTATTATTGAAATTATTGTTGTAATTTGAATTATTGCGGTTGTAATTGTTGGAAAAACTACGGTTATTGTTTCTGTTATTATTTCTTTGATTGTTATTGAAATTGTTGTAGCGTTGGTTATTGTTATAACCATTGTTGTTTCTTTGATTATAGGAAGTGTTTTTGAAATAGAGTAATTGGTTGTTTGATTTTTGACTTTTCTCTAGGTCAAGTGCTAGGTTTGTGGCTTCCGATAAAGTTTTCGGTTGCGATGCAAATATTGTTTGCTTAAAATCATCATTCAAACTGTTATTGAATATAGTTAAAGCATAATTATCATTTATTTTTATAATAATTTTTCTTTGATTTTCGTCATTTATTGATTCTGTAATCAGTAAGTTATTTAACTCTGACACGAGGTTTAATAGCTTATCTTTGAATTGAGTTATAGTGTTATTTCTCTGTGTCAACGTAGAGAGTTGGGTATGTATTTGGGCTGTGGTTAGGTTGCTTTTATAGGTACTTCTTAAGGATGTTTCAAGGTCAGTAATAGTTTTGATGTGCGCTGTATAACCTAAAGCTGTTTTAACGGTTGAGTCTAGCTTGATATTTACTATTAAATTAATTAGTTTTTTCTTGTCTGTTTCAGAGTAATTTTCATGGATTATCTCAATGAGTTTGAAGAATCCATCTAGTTCTTTATATTTGCCTGAAAAAGTTGGAATTACTTTAATTATGGTTTCTAAATTGAACTTGTCCATGTTTGTTTCTGTAATATTTTTTTTTGTATTATTTTCTGTCTGGTTTGTATTATTATCTTCTGTCATTTGTTTTAAAATTGATCTTGATGAACTTATTAATTTATAAAAATCTTCTGTTAATCTAAGTACTTCGTAATTTTCTTTTATTGTGATTCTATGCCTGTTAAATTCTTGTGCGTACGTATTTACTTCATCTAATTTGTGTTTTATTGTATCTTTCGCATATTTTCTATTTACTGTCTTTTTAAGTTGACTAAAATTTTTTTTACTTCATCATAAAGTTCCTGTAATTCGTCCATAAAAGACCAAAAGAAAAATTTCTTGTTAAAATTTTAATTATTTATGCATTTTGTACTCTATTTATATGTTTTAGCACATATGTTTTACAATATTTGTTTATTTTATAAGCTAAATATATAATTATTATAATTATGAAAATTGTTACTATTGCTGTTGTTGTTGTTATTGATTTGACAGCTGTTTTGGTGATTACGGAACCTATGTTGTTATCGATGTTCTCGTTACTTGTTATTTGGTCGGTTATTTTAGTGTCCCATATCTTGAGATATAGTATTGTTTCTGTTAAGTTTGGTATCATTTATTTATTTAATCTTAAAATTTCTTCTTCTTTAATTTTTTTTTATTGTATTGTTTGCTATTTTAAAAATGTCATTATGTTTTCTTAAGTGTCGGTTTATGTGTCGTGTTTGTATTTCGCATACAAAACAGTACACCATATTGTTATATGTTATTAAAATGACGTATATTATTATTTTTTACAATAGTTCTTTTTTTCTTGTTTAATTTTATATAAAAGGTTTTCCTTTTCTTTTTTATTTGTGGCAAACGCTAGAATACGATGGAGCTCTGCTAGTCTTTGGCGGGTTTTTACCTTTCTACCGCCCCGTGGTCTTCTTGGTTTAACTGATAATTTTATTTGTATATTTTTTTCTTGGTTATTGTGTTTATTTCTCTTATTATGTTCCTCGATTCTTATAGGTTTTGGTCCTAAATTCTTTAATTCTGGTATATAAATTGGTGTTGCTGTATAATGTCATCCGCTGGTTTATCTATTGGTTTCGGAATATACTCTTCTATGGTTGACGAAACTCGTTGGAAAAAATCAATTTCTGTAATCAGCCTTGGAACCCGTTTTTTTGGAAAGTTTCTAACTAGTGTATCTGTTGCTGTTATATCTTTAGTCCAGTTTGGGCTTGGCAAGATCGCCATGTGGTAAATCTTAGGATGAATTCTATCTACTTCGCCTAGTTCAATTAAAAAAAATTTGGCTTATTAGGTTAGCGAGCCACGCTGTAGGGTTATGGCAATGTGCCGCACTTAGTGAAAAATTAAAATAAAAACAAAGGCGAGTACGCCGATATTGAGTTCAAGTTAAAATCTGAATTTATTATTTACAATCTTACTTATTTATACAAAATAAACCGGTATTTCTTAACACTATTTTTTCCGTTATTTTACCATAACTCCTCCTCCATTTAGATATCCCCGCTGATCACCAATCAATTCCAAATTCTGGTTGCATCAGCATTCTAATTTTTAGTAAGTAAAATTCTATTAGCGAAAAAGAGTCACAACGAGAATTGACTTCAGTTCCGATGTTCCCAGCCTTGAAATACTGCATAAGGGTGTTTTCTTTCTACATGCATTTTTGTTGTTATTTTAAACTAGATTGGTTGATGTAGTCAGTGGCTTAGCCTTGAATGCACAAAGCCATTGACGTATGAGTGTAACCTAAACTGCATTTAGTTGTTGTTTCTTTTGTTTGTGCGAGTGGCGTTAGCGGCACGAGTACAAAAAAGAAACAAGTGAAAAAATATCATAAATTTTAATTTTCATTGCTTGACGATATCCGTAAATCAAGAATAAAAATGTGAATTTGAGTGGTTTTAATTTACTGTGAAAGATATGGGTTTAATTAGTGGATTTTGGTGGGAACGTATGATTTGTTTAATTCTTTACTATGGAAAATAGAAGAAGGTGTTAGTGGTGGTTATGGTGATTATGTAAGTTCACTACACAAGTTTGATAGTGGGCCGCCTAGCCGTTTTGGTGCTATATGCATTGCAATGCCGAAACCTGAGTCGATTCAGTTGATTTTCATAAAAATAACAAGACATTTTTTAAAATATAGCGATATTTATAAAAATAACAAGTTACTTTTGTGAATATCAACTGATTCGACTCGGGTTTCGGCATTGCAATGCATATAGCTCCAAAACGGATGGGCGGCCCACTATCGAACTTGGCACGAAGTATAAGCTGCCGTGATCGGCAACACTGTCAACTGACAGTTCGTTTTTCTGTGCGGATTTTATGTAGCTTTTTATAAAGTGTTTTATTTCAGTTTTTTTGCATTTTAAAAATGTAAAAAGTGTTAACTTTCGTCCTCCAACTCATCCACAAAAAAATCCGGTGAATTTCAAGTAAGTGGTACGATTTTTTTGGCGAAAAATTTCAGTGCAAATTTCCATAAAAATCTAACCCAACTTCTTAGAAAAAAATGTTGTCGAGACTCCACCAACAGCCGGTCTAGTGGTAGTGAAATTTTTTTTTCTTGAGGTTGAATCCATTGTGTGAATTCTTTCCGCGCGAGTACAATTTGCAGCTATAAATTTTTCGTTAAAAAATTTTTCCTGCAAATTGCTCAGTGACTATCTCAGTGAAATCTTTTGTTGTATTGCTAACCAAACTTTTCTGTGCATTAGTTTTGGGCGGCAATAAATTTTGAGTTTTTAAAACTTTGTTGCTGCAGACCACAAAGTGTTTAAGTTTTTCAGTGCAAAGTAGCTTATTCTCGTGATTGGAAAGCTAACATTAATTGCAAGGAGGTCAAGAAAAATAAGGGACAGATTGAGACTCCACGGCAGACGGACTGTTGGCCGTGAAGTTCTTTTTTTGTGTTGTTTGTTTTTGTTGTCTTCCAACTTGTTGGTTTTCTTTTGTGTGTGTGTGCAGCAATAGAATTCTAGTGTGAGTTTTACTGTCGCTAATCACACTGACCAACAAAATAAAAATTTTAAATATTTATCTTTTTTTTTAAATTTTAAAAATTCTTTAATTTTCTTTTTTCCGGTTTCCGGAGTTCATTCTCAGACATCGGTGCTTGTGTACTTTTCGAGTATGAGCAGTGCGGGGTTCCTGCAGTCTGAGAGTGATTTTAGTAAATTTAAATAATTTTATCACTGGTTTAGTTTGTGTTTTATTTTGTGTTATTGTAAAAAAAATTGTGCATTATAAATTTCTCATCCTTTGAAGTATAACGTTCGTATCACCGAGTCAAGGGACACGTCTAAGGATGTCGAACAAGGAGGAGAAGCCCTGAAAGCTAGCCTTCGAGCCTGACATACCAGGCTTATCATCAGAGGATGAATTGCTAGTCTCCAGCCAGGAGACTATTGTTAGTGTCGTGGAGAGTACCAGCCATAGTACTCCAAAACCATCCACATCCAAAGGGGTACTCGCAGGACATGGCGAATCCCATACAAGAAACAAAAAAGCGAAGTCTCACTCGGCCGCCATGAGGTCAAGATACCAGAAGTCGCTGTTCATGCTTAGCAAGATTGCTAAAAATGCAGAGGCATGTAACATTGACGAGCGCGACGAGCAGGACAAAATAAAGTATCAAGCTATGGTCGATGAGTACAAGTTGTACCAGGCCAAAAATATCCAGCGGTCGGAGGCTACAAGTCGGCTCCAGGAGGAGCGCAACGGCCCAAAACGCAACAGGTCAAACGACGAGACCGTGAATGTTGCTAAAAGAAGCAAAACTGGCAACTTTGCACCAACAGTTCTGAACAGGCCATTCAGTGAAGTGGCACGTGATGGACTACAAATGGCTCTCATCGACGAGACCACTCGCAGCGGGAAAAAAGCTCTCGACAAGTGGGTCGGGATTGAGGCCAAGCTCTCTGAATTGGTAATGGAGTACCTTTTCTGCAAGCAAAGTGGACCGCTACCCTGCTTCGATAGTTCGGCGGTTCTTCAAGGGTGTAGGTTGATCAGGTGTGAGGATGAGTTCTCCAAAAAATTTCTGAGCGAGTGCGTCGCTTATGACGTCGATTTATGACGCCATCAAGTTGATGGATGTCATGAATATCGACAAAGGCGAGCCAGTGGTCGATCTCGATGATAAAGGTCGCCCAAATTAATCTGAGGCACTCGAAGTGCGCCTCGGATAATTTTTCCATTTTCCTCAGAGAGGAAAATGTCAACATCGGCATCGTCCAGTAACCCTGGGTCCATGGCTTGGATGTTAAAGGACTGGACGACAAAAATTACACCCTTTTCTACAAGCGAGTCAACGGTAAGCCTAGATCGTTTATAGTAGCTAAAAAAAACATAAAAGCTTTTCTCTGCCCCAATCTTAGCTCGTCGGACCTGACAGTCGTTAAGGTTGAGAACGGGGACGGGGCCGAAATTTATATAGCATCTGCTTACTGTGCTCACGATCGAGATGCACCACCAGAGGTGCAGCAGATAGCCTCGAGGCTATCTAACAACATTCTCATGGGATGCGACGCATATGCAAGGCACACGCTATGGGGCAGTAAGCATATCAATAATCGTGGTGAGTCTTTTTTCGATTTTATTATAAACTCCAACATGTCCATATGTAACAAGGGAAACACTCCTACATTTATTTTTCCGAGCTCGGAAAATTTTGCGGGTTGGGAAGAAGTCCTTGATATAACACTTATATCTGATAACGCTGAGTTCAAAGTGGAGAACTGGAAAGTATTGCCTGATATCTCCTTTTCGGATCATAGGCTGATAATTTTCAAGGTAAATTTTAGAATAGAGGACCCTCCACCTTTCAGAAATATTAAGAACACCAACTGGGTTTTATTTGACAAGATTGTAAAGTCAAAACTTAGAAAACTACCTCATAAAAGCATTACTACTCTTGATGACTTAGAGTCACATGGTAGTTCACTTGAAGGTGCCATGCAAGTAGCTTTTAAGGCCTCTTGTCCTATTACTCATTCTAGGAAAAAATATCCGTACTGGTGGAATAAAAATCTAAGTGAGCTAAGGAAGGCTACTAGAAAGATTTTTAATCAATGCCATTTTCAGAAATCATGGCAGCCCTACAGGGAAAGTCTTAAGGTGTACAAAAAAGCCATTAAAGTTGCAAAAAAGCAATCTTGGATAAATTTTTGTCAGTCTATAGACAACATTAAGGATTCGGCTAAGCTTAGTAGAATCCTGTCCAAAGGATACTCTAGTCCGTCGTTCGTCAAGAAATCAGACGGTACATGGACAGAGTCCACACAAGAAGCACTAGAACTTCTTACAACAAATCACTTTCCTGGCAGCACAAATGTTCACGAATTACCTACGGGTTCAAATATAATTGAGAATATCGTGCCAGAATCCCTCAATTCCCTAATAACCGAGAATAGAATATTATGGTCAATAAACAGTTTCTCGCCCTTCAAGTCACCAGGACCAGACGGTATTTTACCAATAATGCTGCAGAAGATGCAGAGCACGGTGACTCCATTGCTCTATAATATTTTTAGAGCAAGTATTACCCTAAACTATATTCCTGCTAGTTGGAGGAAAGTAAGGGTAGTTTTCATTCCAAAGGTAGGCAGAAGTGGTCATGAATCTGTTAAGGACTTCAGGCCAATCAGTCTGTCCTCCTTCGTACTAAAAACATTTGAAAGAATTATAGACGTTTATATCAGAGAAGCAATAGACATTAATTCCCTATTCACCTCACAACATGCATACCTTAAAGGAAGATCAACAGAAACTGCTCTCCATGAGGTTGTTCGTACGATTGAGAGGTCTTTATTATTTCGTCAATTCACACTTGCAGCTTTTCTTGATATTGAAGGAGCTTTTAACAACGTACGTACTGAAGCTATCCAGACCGCCCTCTCTGGGCTGGGGGTGGAAGACTATATTATCACTTGGATAGTAGCAATTCTGAAAACCAGAATAATTAAGGCCAGCATGGGCAGCAGTCAAGTAACACTGCAGGTAAATAGGGGCACACCTCAGGGCGGTGTACTATCCCCCCTACTCTGGCTGGCTGTAATGAATACTGTTTTCATACAACTTAACAAAAATGGGGTGTAGGCCATTGCGTATGCGGATGATGTGGTCGTGCTAGTATCAGGGCTGTTCCCCGACGTGATAAGCAATATCATGGAGGGAGTTTTAGTTCAGCTTTGCTCCTGGGCAACCGGGTGTGGCCTGGGGGTAAATCCAGCAAAAACCGAACTGATGTTGTCCACCACAAACTAACCTACCACATTTAACATACCCCGGCTTATAGGACAAACACTTACACTTTCCAAAAAAGCTAAATATCTAGGAGTCATACTAAATCCAAAACTCAATTGGAAAGATAACATCGAACATAGAGCAAAAAAAAGCGTGTGTAGCTTTCTATGCCTGTAAAAAAACCTTTAGTAAAAAATGGGGTCCGCAACCAAAAACGGTACTTTGGATGTACACAGCCGTTGTGCGCCCGATCCTAAGCTACGGCTGCTTAGTATGGTGGCCAGCCATTAGCAAGGGCTACAACCAAAAAAAGCTAGCTAGAGTACAAAGGACTGCCTGTGTAGGTGTGACGGGAGCAATGAGATCTTGCCCCACAGTAGCCCTCAACGTTCTCCTACACCTAGTGCCCCCTTATATCTTCATCAAAGCAACAGCTTCCTGCAGTGCGATCCGACTTAGAGAAGCTGGATCTTGGGTAGCAAAGCAATACGGGCACTGCTCCATCATCGACAAACTGTCAAGTGAATTGGCTAATCTCCCAACCGACTACATCTGCCCTACTCTCAACTTCGAGAAAAATTTTCAGGTGAGGATTCCGGAGAGATTTCAATGGGAGGAGGGCACTATCGACTCAAATTTTGAAACCACAATATACCCCGATGGGTCAAAGATGGACTGCGGTGTGGGTGCGTGGGTCTACTCAAAAGACCCAGAAATTTCTGAATCTTTCCGCTTACCGAACTCAGCTAGCGTTTTTCAAGCAGAAGTCTTTGCTATTTTAGCAGCCTGCAAGCTAGTGGGCAACACTAATATGGGAAAGCTAGCAATCTTCTCCGATAGCCAGGCTGCCATCAAGGCTCTAAACTCGGAGTTGATAAAATCTAAATTAGTAGCACTATGTAGGAGCGAATTAACTAGGCTAGGGCGTCAGCTTGACATAACCCTCATATGGGTTCCAGGCCATAGGAACATTGAGGGTAATGAAAAGGCTGACGAATTAGCAAGGCACGGTTCCTCCATCGTTGAAACCGGAGCCCCAGAGCCCGTGTACACTTCAATTAGTATAGTTAAGAAAAAAGTTTTCTCGCTCTTTCTTTCCGAGGCAGCAAAGAACTGGAGATCTTTGCAAACCTGCAGGACATCCAGGGGGATTTGGCCATCTTATAAAAAGGCAAAAACCACTGACCTATTGTCCAAGAGCCGCAAAGATTTCGCGAGAATCACCGCGACTTGCACTAGACACTGTACCATCGGCACCTTTGCTGAAAAATTAGGTATCCCATTCAACCCTTACTGCCGTAGTTGTCTGAATGTAAACGAGAAAGAATCTGTTGAGCACTTTCTCTGCATCTGCCCGGCCCTTGCCAGAACCAGGCTCAAATATCTAGGACAAGCTTTCTTTAACAACCTCAGCGAACTGGCCGAAACTGATATCAGCTCGCTGCTTAACTACCTCAACAGGACTAACTGGATATAGTTTTTATTCTTACTTTGGTCCTTAATTAAAATCTAATAACAATCTTCTTGCCAGTTTTGTAGGATCACGTATGTGGTTTTAAAACGGCACATCAGTGCTATTTATTGGCTTTGCTTGTATGCTAAGCCGCCACTCTAACCTAACCTATAAGCATACTGTAAGCTTTTTTTTAATGCACTAAAAAAAAATTTTGTTAGGCGAACATTGAAAAAAACGAAAAAGCAAAATATTTCTCATTTTTTTCAGTGTAAATTTTTTTTATTTTTAAAATCTAATTATGAGGTTAAAAGGGCCAATAAATGTTGTATAAAATCCGGTAGTTAATTTATTTCACCAGAATTGTTTAAGCTGAATAATGGCATTTGAAGTAGTACATAGCTTACGATTTTTTAAAATTTCAAAGACCCATATTTTGTAAGCCAGTGCTGCCATTCTAAAAATATTTTGTTTCTGTGTCGAGGTCATGTACAGGTACAACATATTCAAATATATCTGAAATTGGAAACGTGAAATGCCCGATATGTATTGTACATGTAAAATTTTGAAAAAATATATATTTTTTTTCTCAAAATCTTAGTTTAGCCCTTTAAGAATATGTCCCCAAATTCTTAGAACATAAATCAAGTATTTCTCATATTAGAGTGTGTAAACGTGACGCTCCTATTATTTGCGTTCGAGCGCTTTTAAAGGTATTATACGAGTATAAACGCGTTTTTCTCAAAACCATATTTTTCAAATTTAAGTTATTGATCTTCCTGAAACTTTGCACACATCTGTTTCATGATATAATTTTTTATGTGCAACATGTTTTTATAAATTTGTTGAAATAATAATTTTTTAGAAGCAAAAATTATGGAAAAATTTGGTCAAAAATTCAAATTATTTTTATACAGTGTTTTTTTTTTTTAATTTTTTCTAAGGTTCACCTAAGGCAAACCTTTATGATCAGTCTTATGCTATCTTTGATCGCGAATAGACGTGCGGAACTGTGCTCTTTTTCATTAAGTTAAAATTAACAACGGTTCATTACAAACAAAAACATTGCATTTTTTGCTAATGCATGCTACGTATAGTTATGCAGAAGCAATCAGTGAAGACCAAAACAAGCATTTACAAAAACAATATATACAGCTTACTGTTATAACTAATATATGATTCATGTTATTGAAGCAAATGAAGGGTGTTAAACGAAAAAAAACTTGGGGCAAAGCCTCAATAAATAAATTCAGTGCTCATGAAAATAGATTCAAACCTCTAGAAGATTTTGATGCAGATGATGACACTTTCAGTGAAGATGAAATTGCATTACAAGATTTCAAAGTAGTGATACCCCCAATAATTGTTGATGTTGCTCACAGCTTCTCTGCAGTATATCGTCTGGTTGGAACAAAATTCAAGTTTAAAAGAGTGTCCATTGGCACAAAAATTTTTTCGCCGTCAATGATTGACTTTTAATCAGCCAAAAAAAATTAACTGAATCGCAAATTACGTTCTTTACTCATGAGAAGCTAGTTTATGTTGTAGAGAATGTTTAAGCTAGTTCTTTTTGGTCTTTTGGCCCAATTACCAGTGAATGAAATAACTGAAGAGCTAAAATTCTCTTACAACATAGCCGCAACTAATGTTCATGAAATCAAAACTGCTCGTTCCTCTGCTGACGATGCGTTGTACATGGTTGAATTTGACAGATCGCGGAACTCGAAGCACGATGTTCTAAAAGTTAGAATTCTTCAAGGTATAATGGTTCACTGGAGGAGACCATTAAAAAGCAACAATGGCCCCACTTTATGCACTAAATGTGCAATGTATGGCCACGGAGCTAGAAACTGTTTTCGCAATAGAGTATGCATTGCCTGCGGCGGTAGCCATGATGTGTCCACCTGTCCTATCAGTAAAACGTCCACTGATGACTCGGTTGCTTATAAATGTTTCAACTGTACCAAAAAAAACCTCAAGAACTCAAATCATAGAGCTGACGACCCTCGCTGTCCTAGTCGGAAAGAATATGTTAATATGCGCCAAAACACAGTACAAAAACAGAGCTCGGTGAAACAAAACTATGTTCATAAATCTTTTCATCATGTGCCGGACCACTTCCCACATATTTCTGGAACATCAAATTCCTATCCTGAGGAGTATGCACAAAAGTCTGGTAATATAAGTTACTCCGAAATGTTAAAAACTTCGAATAAGCAGCCTAAGGACAGAGATGGCCTTTTTACAATTGATAAATTATTCAGTATCTTTACTGGAGCTATTAAAGATTTACAAAGTTGTACTTCTAAAATTGAACAACTAAACGTGATTATGTCAATGCTTAAGTATGCAATATACTAATATAGTTCTAGATCGTCTACAAGTAATGCATTGGAATTGCCAAGGCATTACTGATTTTTCCCAGTCAACACAGCTTCACCATTTTATGAAAATGCGATCAATTGACATTGTTATGTTAAACGAAACGTTTTTAAATTCTGCACACAAATTTGGATTGCCTGGCTATAAAGTATACAGAAAAGATAGAAGTTCCCATGGAGGAGGAGTCGCCATTGCTATCAAATCATCTATAAAGCACAAGTTTCTCAATTCATTTCCAACTAAATTGTTTGAAAACACCTGCATTTCTGTGGAGATCAACAAAAAAGAAGTTATGTTTGTTGCAGCTTACTGTCCACGATATACCACTGATTTTACAGGAGATCTCGATCTAATAACTTCAACGGTGACTTCAATGCGAAACATCCCAGTTGGAACTGTTTAGTAACAAATGCAGCAGGACAGTGTCTCTATAACCATCAGAACTTATCTAATTACTATATTTATTATCCATGCAATCCAACTAGAATACCTCAGAATTTAGTAAATAGACGCTCTTCAACCATTGACCTCTTGTTATCTAATTCCTCCTTATCTTTTTCTAATCCAGTGGCTCATTCATGCAGTTTATATTCTGACCATCTTCCCGTTACCTTCTGTATAAACGAATCAGTTCTGGAATGTGAAAAACTACAACTTGATTTTTCCTCTGCTAATTGGGATGTTTTTAAAATATCCTTAGAATCAAAATTGAATAATTCAGCTCAAATTAAAGAAACCTTAAATTTTTCTAATATTGAAAACGTTATACTGATTTTTACAAGTCTCTTAACAGATGTCTGTTCGGAAGCAATTCCAAAAAAAACTATAAAACACAATACCCTTGAAATACCTAATTTGTGTAAGCTCATTATATCTTCTAGAAACAAGTATAGACGAAAATTTCGAAGATGCGTGGATCCGAATTTGAAGAACACATTTCGATCAATCGTTAGGGAGCTGAATAAGCTAATATCTTGTCACATTAATAAATGTAGAAATGACCGCTGGTCTGTTTTGCTCTCTAAATTGCCTGTTGGTAACAAAAAATTTTGGAAAATAAAAATAAACCTTTTGGAGCTCTTGACCAGTAATTGCGAGATTACTGACAACAAAGAAAAAGCTAACGCTATAGCAGATCACTTTTTAAGAGCGCACCTTACTACAACCAATTATAGGAGCTCAGTTGAAAGAAAAGTTGAAACAGTAATTGAGAACCTGAATATTTATTCGAGCAATGATGATCCTCAAACTTTAACAGACGCTCTCGAATTAAAAACATTAATATTACATCTAAAGAACTCGAAAGCTCCAGGTTTGGATAACATACACAATATTGTTATTAAAAAGCTTCCCGAATCTGCAATCAATCTCTTAGTAAAAGTTTTTAACTTCTGTATTAAAAATTCCTATTTTCCAAAAATTTTTAAAAAAGCAAAGATCATCCCTATTCCAAAAAGCGGTCTGAACCCTAAGTTACCTTCAAGCTACCGTCCTATAAGTCTATTGAGTTGTCTTGATAAATTGTTCGAAAAGATTGTCGTTCACAGGTTAAAAACCTTTGTTGATGATAATGAGCTTATGCATAGTTGCCAATATGCTTTTAGGTCCCAGCACTCCACCTCACATCAAATTAAAAGAGTAGTCAATATGATAAAAGCTAATAAAAGCAGGAGATATTCCACAGGGATTTTATTTTTGAATATCGAAAAAGCTTTTGATTCCATCTGGCACAATGGTCTTGTGTACAAACTTCACAAAATGAATTGTCCACTGTACCTGGTAAAACTGATCAAAAGTTTTCTTACTGATAGATCTTACATTGTAGATGTAAATAATTTTCATTCTACTGAAATGTCAATCCCTGCTGGTGTGCCTCAAGGATCTGTTCTTTCACCACTTCTGTATTCTTTATATATATCAGATTTTAAAACTCTAACAGATAGCGATGTGGCTTTTTATGCTGATGACAGCGCTTTTATATGTCATGGTAAAGTTTCAAATGCAATCGTCAAACGCATGCAAAATTGTCTGCGTTCTGCTGATAAATTTTTTTCTAAATGGAAAATTAGAGTGAATGAGAATAAGTCTCAGGCAATTTTGTTTCCGTTTAATAATTCTCCAAAAAGACTTCCTTCCCGACAACTTTCAGTCCAAGGTCAATCTATTCCTTTTTCAAATTCAGTGAAATATCTCGGTGTTATTATTGACCAAAAATTAATGTTTAAAAAGCATCTGGAAAATGTATGTTTAAAGGCAGTAAAGTGTGGTAGAGCGCTGTATCCGCTTCTCAACAGAAAGTCAAAACTTAGTTTAAAGAACAAACTTCTTTTATATAAAGTTTGTATAAGACCCATCCTCACATATGCATGTCAGATATGGGTAAACTGTGCAAAAACCCACAAAAAAAGACTTCAAGTCATTCAAAATAAAAATTTAAAAATTATTTTCAATTTGCCTAAACGTTTTCCAACTTCACAACTACACGTTCTGTCCAAACAAAAAACGATTGAGACATTAATTGAAAATTTAACTCTGTCATTTACGGACAAATGCAGAAGGTCACATTATGCTCATCTTAGGGAATTAGTTTAGTAGCGACGAAGTGATCTATATAATTCATGTATATAAATTATCTTGGTTGCTATTTATAATACCTTAAGAATTTTTTATTCTCTTTATTGTGATATTATATATAGGTTTTTTACTATCTTTTTCCTATAAACTCTAAGCCTTATATTCTTTTGTATTTATGTTGATTAAACATTCAAAATGTAACTTTTGCTGTAATGTCATAAGACAAATCTCAAAACTTGCTTATTAATTAATATATGATAATGTAAATATTGATAGTAAATAAAACAAACAAACAAACCTTTATGATCACACAGAATTTTGTTTTTTATTTTCAAATCAATAAGACCGAGGCTAAAGTGCTCGCCGATCAAGACGTCTCGCTGCGACATTCTCCGAAGAACGTAGTGTACATCACTTTGAGTAATTAAAAAAAATTTTTTGTATAATTTTAAAGTGTGAATAAGCCATCTGCCAATTTCCAAAAATATGTAATGAATCATTAATTAAAAAAAAAATCATGAAAATCGAGCGAAATTCTCTCTTCTACATATATCTCCCCCATTAATCCTTTGCACTGAACCAGTGGGAAAAAAAACACAGAGATTAATTAATAACTCATTAAGACTGTGGCTTTCAAAGCGAAGGTGTACGGATTAAAATCCGGCTTTTAAATTAAAAAAAAAATTTATAACATGAAATTAAAAAATAAATATTAATTTAGAATGCCCGATCGAACGTTTGTGCCAATCGAGTATTGTACCAATGCATGTTTAAGTGAACACAATACTTGAGGTAAGTCGGAGGTTCGTTTAACGTTATTTTACTTACTTTATCAATTTTTTTAATTTTTATTTCAAAAATAGTAAAAGGATGTATGAAAATTTGGTGTTCTAAGGAACAGAAAAATAATTTCATTGATTCCTTCCCAGCAAACATTCTGACTCTTTTTAGAGTCACAGAAAAATGAATCAAAAATTAGACTCTGAAAAAATTAGAGTCTGAAATATGTAACTGTTCTGAGTTTTGACTCTTTTGGAGACATATGGGACTCATAATTCAAAGTTTAAAGAGCGTCCTATATAGGACGAAAGCCTACTTTTTCAAATTTAACGCTTGGTTTCAAATTCGAAATCGTCAAAAAAAAGCTCAATTTTCCGAAACCACGAAGTTTTCAATAACTTCACCATTTAGTGTATCGTTTAAAAAAATGATTTCCTTGATAGGGTTAGAGTAACATTCTGGAAAAATGAGGTAGTCAGGTACCTTTCATATAATTTTCATCAACTAATTTTCATCAGAACGGTCTGGTACTTTTTGAACTCTATATATCTTCAGCTTACTTTTTTCCCTTATCCTTTGTACAGTAGATTTTGATGAACCTGCTCTAGCCGCCATATCTCGCACTGAGGTGCTGAGATTCTGCTTAAAAAAACCCTTCACCTTCGCCACTACCCTTGAGTTTGAAAATTCTGATTTTCTGCCTGAATCTTTTTTTCGTGAGTTAGGTAGACCCTTCTTGTAATTAGAAATAACCCTAATAACAGTTCCACCTGATGCACCAACTATTTTTCCTATAGCTGAATATTTTAATTCTGGATTTTGCAGGTATGTGTACAAAATGAGTTCGCGGACTTTTTGCTGCTTGCTGGACATCTTTGTCGTTAAAAGTGTTATCACCAAGTGTTATACATCATATTAAACGTCACTTTAAGTAGAACAAATATTGCGTCTTTTTAGACCTGGAAGATCAGGTAGACTGTAACCAAACAAAATAAAAGTGACAAATTTTTCTGGGACAGTTCTTAGATAACATATTTCAATGGTATTAGATTTTAATCCATTAGACTTTCCTTTGGATTCGATTTTCAGTTATATTTTTGTGGGTACCTTAAGTCTGCATTTTCATTATTTTTATCGAACTTATCCTTTTTATAAGTGGGATTTCGTTTTTGAGTATTAAACATTTACATATCTGTTTATATCATAAGACCTCATAGTTTAATGCGAATAGTTTTCGGCCTCGAATTGTTTTTGGTTTTAGTTTTTATGACGTTTCTTTCAAATTATGGATTGTTTGCGTACATAAATGTAACTGAAAAATTATTTGTTTACTTATTTACAAAAATTGCTACTAGGTATATAGTGGCAGTTTCAGTTTAAACTTCGTTTCAGAATTTATGAATCATAACAGAGTCTGATAAGAGTCATAGTGTCAGCGTGTTTGAAGTTCAGGCTCATGTTTTTATCAAAAATATGAATCATTTAAGACTCACAAAATCCGAACGCTCAGAAAATTGTTTAAGGGGTTAGTAAAGACACTTATTTTTCAATGGCGCAGTGCCACGCTCTTAACAGAAAAATAAGTTTTTACTGCTGAACTAATGAACAGATTTTGATAAAACTTTGTACAGAGATAGGTTTAGCCCTGAGGAAAGATATTTGTTTTTAATGGGAGGTGCCACGCTCTTAACAAGCTATGTCAACAGACCGAATTTGATAAAATTACGTATGAAGATGGACCAAACCCCGAGGAAAGGTATTTATTTTTAAGAGAGCTGTGCCGCGCCCTTACATAGAAAGTATATTTTTACAGCTAAATTAATGAACCGATTTTGATGAAATTTGGTATGGAGTTACCAAAAAGGTAAATCTGTGGAAACAGCACTGCATTCTGTTGTTCATTTTATAGAAGACAGCCTTTATTTTCAAGAATACACTCTTGCTGCGTTTCTTGACATTGAGGGCGCTTTCAATAATGTAAACACAATTGCAATAATGACAGCTCTAACAAAAGCAGACATCGATATCCATATTCGTCAATGGATAGAAACTCTTTTAAATAACCGCACAATCATAGCAGAATGGGGACACACTAGATCTCAAAAGTATGTAAAAAGAGGTACTCCACAAGGTGGTGTTCTGTCTCCATTACTATGGCTACTGGTAATTAATCCCATACTACACACGCTTCAGCAGAGAGGTATTGAAGTAGTAGCATATGCTGATGACGTGGTAATTATGGTTAAGGTAAAATTCTTAAACGTACTAAGCGAACTACTTGAGAGCACTCTTTTAGTTTTCCTATCATCCACCTTTGAGTATTGTGTACCAATCTGACAATGAAAATTTGACTAATGCATGTTCATCCATTAATATTTACGATTTCAATTTTAAGAAAGCTGACTTTTTAAAATTGAATAAAAATTTAAGAAATAAATTAGACGACTTACTCATTTTTTTTAATAACAATACATTTGATGATTGCATTAAATTTTTCTATGGTGAACTTTTTTCTGCCATAGCATTGTCGGTTCCATATACAAGGAGGTACGATAATAATTCCTCGTACCCCTGGTATACAAAGGATTTGAAAAAAGTTCGCAATGGCCGTAATAGGGCATGGAAGAAATACGTTTGTAGCGAGGACCGTAATGACCTTGTTGCTTATCAGCGACTGTTTCTTGAATTTAAAGATATGTCAGCTTTGGTTTATTCTGAATATTTGAATAAAATTAGGCTGAATATTCTTCATGACCCCAAGAATTTTTGGGGTTTTATTAATTCTAAAAAAAAATCTGACGGGTTTCCATCTGAGTTTAAAACAGTTGATGGGCTCACTAGCGACCCACAAGTTATAGCCGGGTTGTTTGCTAATTTGTTTAATGAATCGTTTTCTACGGATTTATTTAGCCCTGAAATCAACTATTTTGAATATATGGATAACGACCCTTTAGTTTCGGTTAATGAGATATCTTTCTCTCCTGACCTCATAGAGAAATATATTTCATCTGTTGTTGATGACTTCAACTCCGGGCCGGATGGTATTCCTGCGACAGTTTTAGTAAACTGCAGCTCTGTGCTGAGTCAGCCCCTCAGTATTTTATTTAATAGATCAATTCAAGAAAGCTATTTTCCTAAATTTTGGAAAATGCATACATTAGCCCCATTTTCAAGAAAGGGTGTAAAAATGATGTTTCAAACTACAGGCCCGTGGCTAAGTTATCATCAATACCGAAAATTTTTGAACATATTATATACGATCAGGTTAAGGTGTGCTGTAGTGAAGTCATAACAACTCGTCAACATGGTTTTGTTAATGGCAGATCTACAGTTTCTAACCTCCTTGATTTCACTTCTTTTGCATTAAGCTCTTTAGACTCTGGTGGGCAAGTTGACTGCATCTACACTGACTTCAGTAAAGCATTTGACAAATTACCACATAATTTGATTTTGTTTAAGTTGAAGAAGCTTGGATTTCCCTTAAGTTTTGTCAGCTGGATTGAATCTTATTTATCTGATCGCTCGTATCAAATAAAATTTAGGAGAGTGTTTTCCTCCCCATTTAGCGCGACATCAGGTGTTCCACAAGGAAGCCACCTGGGGCCGCTCCTGTTCATTTTAGCAATTAATGACGTTACACATGTTATTAAAAACTCCCATCTGTTAGTATATGCAGATGACATGAAAATTTACAGGAACGTAAAGGGGGTTGGTGACACTATTCCACTTCAGTCTGACTTGAAATCCTTTGAAGTTTGGTGTTCTAAGAATAACTTACATCTTAATCCTGATAAATGCCAAGCTATGATTTTTACCAGGAAGAAAACTATTGTGGAATTTGATTACAAATTAAAAGATAAAAGTATTTGTCGTGTCGATGTAGTCAAAGACCTAGGTATATATTTTGATACTAAGTTGACTTTTAATGAGCATATTAATCAAATTTGTAAAAAATCCTCATCTCTGCTTGGCTTTATTAAGAGGTGGGCAAAAGAATTTAATAGCCCTTTAGTAACGGTGACTTTATATAATACAATAGTGCGCCCTCACTTAGAGTACGCCAGCCAAGTATGGTCACCATTTTATAATATTCATATAAATAGAATTGAAAGAATTCGAAAAAATTTTATTCGTTTTGCTCTCAATGGCTTAAATTGGATTGACCCTTTAAACCTTCCTCCTTATGAGGATCGTTTAAAGTTATTACATATGCAGTTTTTGAGCTCGCGTAGAAATATTGCGGATATACTTTATCTGCATCAACTTGTAACTGGGTCTCTTGCTGCACCAGAGCTTCTTAACTATATACATTTTAATAGTAATCGGAGGAGTACTCGTAACTCTTATCAGTTATTTTACCAACCGGTTAGTAGAACTAATTATATGGCTACAGCTCCTTTTAATCGCATGACAACTCTTATTAATAATTGCGAAGTTTATAACATTAGCTTATCAAAAGGTCAACTCAAGCTTAGACTGAAAACTAACTGTAGCTAAATTTGTAGCTTAATGGTGGTGTGAATTTTTTTGTTTGTGTTGTCCGAGCCCCACAGCATGCTGGGTAAATTTTTTCTAACATTTATGCCTTGGACCACGTAAATTTATACATATAATTATTTTAATATCTATATGTCTATTTTTACATGGTGTGAGTGGGTATGTTGAGAAAGTGCGATAAAGCTAAGAAAAAATTATAAAATAAATAACAAATTAATGTGCATGATAATTTTTTCTATTCCATTTTTTATTGAATAAGCTTTTTACTTGGTACAAAGCTTCAATGCTAAATAGCTAAGAAGGCTATAATAGCTGTAGTAGCTAAGCTCTATTATTATTATTATTATTATTATTATTATTATTATTATTATTATTATTATTATTATTATTATTATTATTTAAAGAGATGGGCTACAAGCAGCGGGCTGAATATAAATCCAAAAAAAAAAAAAACGGAGCTAGTGCTCTTCACGAGGAAATATAAAATTTCTAAGTTCAGAAATATAACTATTGACAACAACAGTATTCCATTATCTAATGAGGCAAAATTTTTGGGTATTATTCTAGATCGTAAATTAAATTGGAAACCGAATGTTAGGGAACGCATTAAGAAAGCACACAATGCCTTCTATGCGAGCAAAAAATTCTATGGTGCAATATGGGGCTTGGATCCCAAAATCACCCTCTGGATCTTCACTGCGATAGTAAGACCAGTTTTACTCTACGGAGTTCATGTCTGGTGGACAGCTATTAAATTGAAATCAACATTTAAGCTTTTAGAACGTATACAGCGTCTCATGTGTATTGGCATAACAGGGGCGCTTAGTACAACTTCTGCAGAATCTTTAAACGTTATACTTCATTTATTGCCTATTGATCTTTTTGCAAAGCTTATAAAACTATACTCAGGCTCAAAGAATCAGGGTGTTTAAAATACTGAAAAAATGGGTCCTAGCAACGTAGGTGCTATCCTAAATGTTACCACAGACTACATGACCCCCACTTTATACATTGACAGGAAATTTTTGGTGACGTTTCCTTCAAGAGAATTCTGGAAGTCAAAGGGTGAGGACCCAACAGACGTAATAAACATCTATACAGATGGCTCTAAAATGAATGAAATTGCTGCAATTTATAAAGCAGCAGTCTACTTAAAAGAAGGTGCTTGTAACAGAAAATTTCATTTCTACGTTGATAGTCAGGCCGCTTTAAAAGCTCTACAATCGTATTCCATTAAGTCAAAAATTGTCCTAGAATGCTTTAATGCTTTGTGTACACTAAGTGAGGAGAATTCAGTATTTCTTCAGTGGATACCTGGGCATTGCGACATTGTAGGAAATGAAATGGCAGATTTACTAGCAAAGCAGGGTGCTCAGTCAGACTCAGAACTCATGAAAGTTTCAGTACCTCTTCAACACTACTACTTATCAAAAGACAGAGAATTACTCTCAGTAGCGGATACGAGGTGGACTTCCTCTTCCACGAGCAAGGTAACCAAACATTTTTGGCCCAGTTTCCATAGAAAGGACACTAAGTATTTGTTATCCTTAACTCGGAGTGATTGCAGTTTATTGACAAGGGTTGTGACTG
This sequence comes from Tricholauxania praeusta, assembly GCA_949775025.1. Classification (NCBI taxonomy): domain Eukaryota; kingdom Metazoa; phylum Arthropoda; class Insecta; order Diptera; family Lauxaniidae; genus Tricholauxania; species Tricholauxania praeusta. The sequence continues at coordinate 25,809,842 of OX459032.1, forward strand.
GCCACTGCTTCATTGGGCATCATGCCTTCAGGCTGGGCGCAGTATCCAATAACTGGTGTAGAAGCGGTCATGAACCCGATGAAGAGGAAACCATAGAACACCTTTTTTGCTTTTGCCCTGTTTTGGTAAGTTATAGGTTAAAATACTTTGGGCAGCCATTCTTTATATCCCTGAAGGAACTAACTATAGTCCAATTGAGTGAAATCAAAAGATTCGCTGTAACAACAGGCACCTTAATGTTGGACGAGCACCACAATGAAAGGACCAGAATTTACTAATAAGACTGTAGCAGAGAGTTTGTGGTAACACTATGGACCCCTGTGGTCTATGTGAGGCTCTGAAATAGCCGCCACCCTAACCTAACCTGGTATTGAGTTAGATTGAAACTTAAGGAAGAGATCGGGATTGGGCAAAATGATGCCATGATTTTATTTTTGGAAGCGATGAAACTTAATCAGGTAAAATGGTACTATGCTGTTTCGTATTGTCACAATATTGGTCGAATTTCAACCAGTAGGCGAACTCTAGTTCTACATAAAAGTTAGTGAAGAATGTCCAAAAAAAAAAAAAAAACGCCCCAAACTATTTGGTATTATGTCCGTTAAAGAAGTGATTGTAACATCCAAAATAAATTGGGGCTTATTACCGAAACAAAAACGGACATAAGGCCCAAAATTGTCTTGAGGATTATGACCATGGGGGTTATGACCGTGTAATTGTTGGATGTGTGACGTGTTGGATCGAAAATGTAAGTAATTCATAAAAGCTAATAAGATGTTAAGTAGAATAAGTTTTGTCTGATTATAGAACCACTTGAAGGCAAAAATTCATTTCATTTTCGCCGCAACAAGGAGGAGGAGATCGGGGTGTTCCTTGGTATGAAGGAGGCCGCAAGTAGAACTAGTGGCACACTGGAATTTGGTACAGGGGAATATTCCACTCCAACAGTAGAGCCGGTCGAAGTTGTGATGAATGACGAGTGTGAAACGATGACAAGAACGTTTTGCCAATTCTTTTAATTCCCGAAAAAGAACCGGTGCTTGCAGCAAAAATAGACATCTCCAAAGGCAAGTGGAGGGTCAAAAAAGCTTTGGATTTCTTGAAGCTTCTCAAAAACATTAACGAAAGCGTGAAAATTGTGTCGAAGTATATGAATTAGCAAACGAAAATTTTGAGTTAGAAGAAAAAAAAAATAAATTACTCAAAATACCAAATTTAAACTTTCCAAATTTGCACTGAAGAAACAAAAGCTTTAATCACAAGCCACATGACAAGCAATTTTATGTGAATAATTAATTGTATTTAAATGTTCAGTATGTTATGAATTAAATACTAATTTTTATTATTTTTTTTAAATTACATAATGATGTAATGGTATTGAATTATTTCTAGTCAGTAATACATGAAAGACTTATTTATGTCTGCTAACTTTTTTATTTAAAAATGTTTTAAGCATTTTTTTTTCAATAAAAATATTCAAGTAAATTCCATAGTCATATAAGGTTCGTTACAGAACTTTTTGGACTAAATCCTGTAAAACATTCAAGCACGAGACAGTAAGAAAATTACACTCTGTGAAAAAGGAAAAATGTAAATCCAAGCTTAATAGTCCTCTTGTTTTCCAATGCCAATGAGAAGGCCATCAGAAGTTTCTGCCAAATGACTCTTTCCACGCTTATACCTCAGTATTTGGTTAACCGATCTCGAAGCTGATTTTCGAGCATTCTGCTGTATAATGATTTTCTCATTATCTATACATAAATAGGCAACCTCTAAACGGTTACACCACTTTTTCTCAGCCATAGCACAACATAATCGCTCAATTTTTTTTTGTTGGAAAGGTTGTGAAGAGAAGGGGGACATGTATACTTTTTTTTCAATAGTAGGCGGTGCCACGCCTCTAAAGAGGAAAAACGTTTCCACGGCTAAACTAATGGACCGATTTTGATGAAATTTTATTTGAAGATAGTTTGAATCCTAAGAAAGATTATTAGAAACTCTGACTTTTTATGGGGGGCGTGTCATCGCCCCAAATGAGAAAAAACGGTATCACAGCTGTGCCACTACACCGATTTCGATGAAATTTGGTATGTAGATAAGTAGATTGAATCTTGAGTAAACATATTTGTTTTGAGTGAACGGTACCACGTCTCTAACACGTAAAAATGTTTTACTACTAAGTTAATGAACCGATTTTGATGAAATTTAGATATACAGTGGAGTCTCGATAATTCGTACCCCGTTAATTTGAAAATCTCAATAATTCGTAGCAAACTGTGGTCTCTTGAAAAAATCACTTTAATTCGTAAAAATTCCATACATTTTGGTCCCCTCGATAATTCGTATTTTTTTTTGTGCAATAAAGTCTGTTTAACCTCTTATAAATCGTAATTGGATTTTATAACCTCTTATAATTCGTACTGCAGAGCAAAATTCTATGGAACTGCAGTTTGAAAAAAAAATATCAATCATAGTAGTCAACTAAGGCTACGTTCATCATTTACTTTTTTTGATGGAATTTTTTATGATTTTTGTGGTCAGTTTTTTCGTTGCTTTACCAGAGGTGTGTAAAAAACAGTGTGGCGTGAAAATGTCAAACAAACGTACGAATAAGACTTTATAAGTGTTGCAAAAGCAAAATATCATTTCAGCCATTGATAAGGAGCAAAAAAATTTATCGAAAAAATCGAAACCTCGTTAAATCGAAAACCCCTGTAATTCGTAAAAAATTGCTGGCCCCATGCGATTACGATTTATCGGGATTCCATTGTAAATTGAACCCTGAGGAAACATATTTGTTTTAAAATGCAAGGTGCCACCCCTTCAATAGGAAAATATGTTTTCGCAACTTAACTAATAGACCGATTTACTTAGATTAAATTTGGTATGGAGATGGATTGAAGCTTTTATTTTTATGTGGGTGGTGCCACACTCTTTACAGGAAAATATGTTTCCTTAGCTAAGTTAATTGACTGATTTTGATGAAATTTGGTATGGAGATATGTATATTGAACTCTAAGAAGATATAGATATATTGATAGGGCAACATTTTAGCATGATTTTTATTTTTAAAAGCGAAGAAAAAAAAAATAGCTCTTTTTTATATCAGTTTTTTAATACTAAAAGCATTTTTAATGGTTGAATTTCAACCACTGGGCCAAATTCTAGTAAGACTTAAAAAGTGAATTTTAATAAAAATTTTTCGTCTGCGGCGCTTTTTTCTTTCAATACAACCTTATATTTCAAATAATTTTTCATTTATCATTAAAATTATATAACTTAAACATATTTATTAAAAATCGCGCTCGCGATTTTTTTAAATTTTATAATGAGAATCGTCCTATAATAATTGTTGTTGTTTTTGTTTTAATTGTTTTTGTTCATAAATTAGTTCTTATAGGAATTCATTTAATATTTTGTTTTTTGTTTTTCGGTCAAATATTGAAAAATTTACAGCAGACTGCATACCATTTTAAAGACAATAAATTAAGCTTTCTTATTTTTTGGATAAGAAATCAGAAAAATCGTAATGTCTCCAAAACTATAGGTTGAAATAAAAAGTTTTGCAGTTATTGTAGGCCATTAAATTATCTTTCTTGTGACACCCATATTTTTCATATTCATTAAAGGGTTCCGAATTTTAGCGATTTCTACAATAGCTATATCCACATTTTCCGAAGGCTATATCTCCGAAACCTGATCCGAGCGACATTTTTTTTCACAATTTTCTTGCATATTACCCCTTATTACCCAAAAAAATATTGGAGGATGGAAGTAGATGGATGACAGTTTGGAATTGATTTTGAATGAGTTTTCAAATGTGTCGAAGCACTATTTCGATCAAAATCGGGGTGCGAAATATAGTGGTGTTTCCACGCAAATCCACTAACACATCTTTGAATTTTTCAAACTATTTACGAGTGGGATATTCTCGAATAGAATGGTCCACATAAACAAAACATGTATAAGACACTTACCGATTGAACCCATATATTTCTTAATACAATTGAAAAACACTGCCCGGAACTCCACTTAAATTCACTTGTGGAAGAACCACAAGGGCTGCTGCACTTAAGCAGCATTTGCAGTATTAAATACTTTCTAATGATTTATTTTCATTAAATAAAACAAAAGCTTACAACAGAAAGAGAAAACAAAATTTTAAGCACTTGTTGCACTAAGCAAACAAAGAAATTTCAATTAAATTATGTGCATTTAAATTTGCAATAAAAAACAACAAAACACTGCACTTGCACTGACGGTGCCACTGTCTACGGTGCCGCTTTAAATATGAGCTTCCATTTACATTCAATAATACTTTTTCTTAAATATTTTATTGAATTTATCACAAATAAAACTTGCGAGGACATAGATTTCACTAACTTTCAAAATTTTCAACTACTTTTATAACAACATATGCAAAATTTTATTTAAGAAATTAACGCGCATTTTCCTAGCGAAATTAGAAATAACGGGTAACAGCACAAACGCGTTGCCACCTTTTTAGTCAAAACAATGACTGTCAACATTTGTAACACTTGAGTAACAGATGAAATTCGTCAAAAATTATGGAATTTCTCAATTCACGTTAAAAGTGCTGCCGCTGGTAATTTATTTTAAAAGTTTTTTACCAATTTATTATTATCGTCGGATTTCAGTTTTCATTTTCATTTCATTTTATTTCAGTCTATGGACAAAAAATCCTTACAGACTAGCAATAAAAATAAATTATAAATAAGCCTCATTATAAAATGTAACTAAATAACATTTTTTTGAAAGTTTCTTTGTCATGGGAAAAGTCTAAGGTATATAAAGCAAATAAATCATTTAAATTAATCAAAGCTCTAGTTAATGGCTCATTTAAAGCATAATTAGTCTTATGAGATTTGACATAAAAAGCACTCACAGAGCGTAATTGTCTTAAAGGCACATTAAAATTAATTTTACTTAAAAGAAATTCACAATTTACATTGCCACAAACAATATCATACACAAACATTAGTGAATGGATCTTACAAGTGATTTCAAATTTATCAATTGGCAACGAGCACTATAAGAAGGTAAAGGATCAGAAAAATTAAAGCAAACTTAATAAACTTTTTCTGAATGCGATCCAAACGCAACGAATATATCTCGTAATAAGGATTCTATTTACACATATCCCTCGTTTTACAAGCTTCTCGTTTTGCACGTTTTCGATCTTACGCGGTTTTTAAAATCAAAATTTAAGAATAAAAAATATGTAGAAAATGACTAATTTCGACTGCACGCGAATTTATTTCTACTAAATTATAAATCTGGCAACACTTCAGACGTATAGTAACTTCGGATATTGTGATATGGGTATTTTTGTATTTTAAATTACTCGCAACTTTTAAGCCCAATTTCCATGTGATCTTATCTTATCTTATTTTATCAAATATCAGGGAGGACATCACATGCTATTAAGATAGCAAATGTATGCTATTCACTCTCGCGTTCTCCAAGCGCATTAGGTTCTGTTCGCATGCTTTTTCTTTCTTACAAAAATTTGATTTGATATCCCTGATATGGGATAAGATAAGATCGCATGGAAATTGGGCTTTATAGCATAGCTTCTACTTCTTAATGTATTATGGTTTGTTGATGCATTGTGCATTGTATTATGACTTCGGACCTCTATAGCATATGCCATTCTGAAGCTATTTCAAAAAAGCCAAGTGACACCTCTGAATGAAATTGGCGGGTAATGTTATGTGATATTCCATCATGAAAAGTATAACAAGCATAAAACAGTAGGAACTAAATATACAATAACATTACATTTTGCAATAGAATTTCCATAAAAAAGGAAACTAGATTTAAACTGAATCAATTAGCGAAAAGGTGAACATATTAAAGTCAGATAGATGACTCACGTACAAAAATTGGAAGACAATCATTGTGAGCCCAAATTAAATCGCATTGCAAGCATTGAACTCAGGTATAATTCTATGTATCTCTCTGGAAGAATTTGTTGAAAAAAGCACAGGTAACGTCCTTACTGGGTGGAGCAAATTGGACTATATCACATTACCCGAATTTCAGTTATAATGCACTCAGGTTATTTTTATTAAAACACACTTCAGCAAATAAAGAACTTACATTACACAAGCTTACAAACTTTGGGATTCATCTCGAGATCTGGTTTCTCATAATCTTTTTTCTATGTATTTTGAGGCGTAGATTCCAACACTTCTCCGATAATATCTAAAAAGTTCTCAACTCCTTTCTTTTCTCTCATATTATATTCTATTTCTTTACTTTTTAACTAAATAATTTATTTTATTTTTTTTCTTATTATCTAAAATTTTGTTTGTTTTTCTAATTATATAAGTTACAAACATTTTATCCTAATTACTTGTAAACTTTGTGCATATTGTAAAGAGAAATCTTATTTGTACAATTGATAAATGAATTAATAAATAAATAAACGTGTGACAGGATTTTGAAAATTGACATCTAAAAACTTTTTTTTTTTACAGACTAGATTAACAATTATATGTACTTAAATATTAAGTTCTAGAACAATTCAATTAAAAGTATTTACAGAGTTTAGTAAGGACTTAAATACAGTTGAAGTGAAGACCACAAGAATTATATATTGAATTAAAATCAATTAAAGCTCTAATGATTGGAGCGTTTGAAGCATAATTTGTTCTAATCAGGCCAATATGAAAAAAAATCATAGCTACGTAAATTTCTTGACGGTATATTAAAACCTATGGACTGCAAGAGAATTGGACAGTCAACAGAGCCATTAATAATATCATATAAAAATAATAAAGCTAAAGTTCTTCTCCTATTTTGATGACTCTTAAGGTTGAGTAGCATACACCTCGCATTGTAAGAAGGGATGGGATCTGTAAAGTTAAGTGAGAAAAGAGCAAAACGAAGAAACACTTTCTGTATACGTTCTAATCTGTTAATATGATTGCCATAGAAAGGCCTCCAAACGACAGCAGCAAATTGCAATCTTGAACGCAATTTCAGCGTATAGAGATCACAAAAATCTGTGCTGTTTCGTCTCACAAAAGCTAAAAGAGCATATGACTTAGACACAATATAATCATAATGATTGATAAAAGATCATTTTTATCAAAAACTACACCCAAATCAGTGACAACTTCACTCGTATTCAACCGGAAATTGGAAATGTAATATTGATTATCTATGATCCTATTCGACCTATAGTATGTTAACTGGGAGCATTTATTTAAATTCAGAAGTAATCTATTGTTTTGACACCAACAGCTTAGTTTGTTCAAATCTTCCTGTAAATCAGCGCAATCCATCGAGTTTTTAATAACAGAAAGAATTTTAAGGTCATCAGCATAAAGAAGATAACTAGACTTAGAAAAGCAACTCTGAATATCATTTATAAAAAGAATAAATAAAAGAGGAACCAAAATACTACCTTGTGGAACTCCAGAGGTAGCATAGTAAGGTTGAGATTTGCAATTATCAGTCACAACATACCATAACCTATTGGTTAAATAGGATTCAATCCAGTTCAGAAAAACAGAATGGAATCCTAATAGATTCAGTTTGGTTAAAAGGATTATATGTGATACCTTATCGAAGGCTTTAGAGAAGTCCGTGTAGATTGTATCAACTTGATAGCCATTCGAAAAAGCGGCGATACAGGTTTCAGTAAAGACGGACAGATTTGACACAGTTGAGCGGCCTGAGACAAAACCATGTTGATTCAAGCATATAATGCTTTTAACCGCAAAGTACATTTTTTCTTTTAACACACTTTCGAAAAGTTTTGAAATATTCGTTAGTTTCGAAATAGGTCTATAATTTGAGACATCATTTTTATTTCCACTTTTAAAGATGGGTGTTATGCACTCCACTTTCCAGTCTTCAATAAACGTACCTTCAGAAAGAGATTTATAAAAGATCATAGTGAGAGGATATACAAGAGAAAGCATACAGTTTTTTTAAAAAAGCACAGTTATACCATCAACATCTGCCTGATTTGATGGCTTAAGGCATAAAATTCCATGGATTACATCATTACAAGAAAGTTGGAGAGATCCAAAATTAATACATGAATTAGTAGCAGAATTACAAGTAAAATTGATATCTGAATCATTTTGAAAATAAGATTTGAAAAATCCTGCAAATAGATTAGCAGTTTCATTAACAGAATTAGTAACTTTGTCTTTGAAAAAAATAGCCGAGGGTATGCTAGAACCATTTTTTTTAGATTTTATAAATCTCCAAAAAGGATTAGCTTTAATGTTGTTTTCGAACTTACGAATATGTTGTATGTACTTCATTTTAAATTTAAGATTATTCGTGGCTCTATATTTCTCATAGTTTCTATTTCTTAAATTTTTTATCATTTTTAGACCCTTTGTATGCCAAGGAACTTTATAGATCCTCTTAGGATACAAAGAAATATTATTCGAATAAATGCAATTAATTTTTTCAATGAAAACTTTAAAACCTTGAGGGCAATTTAGCTCATGCAAAAAAGAGTCCCAATTTACATCAGAAATTAAGCTATTAAAAATATTAAAGTTACAAGAACTGCAATTGTAGTTGAACTTGTGAGTTTCAGTACTTATACAATGAAATTCATAGAATTCAAATTCAATATATAATGCTGTATGGGTACATCAGAAACTGAGAAAGGAAAATTATATTCTTCAAGCTTAAAATTAATATTATTACTAACAAAGGCCAAATCAAGAATTCTATTTAAGCTATTTAGAAATCCATTAATTTGAGATAGACCCATGCTCAGTTAACTATCAATAAAATATATTTCAGAATGTCTATTGACATTACCAGGAATTAGGGCTACCAGATGGCTACTTTTGGAAGGCTTTGCTACTTTTCACTCGAAATGTACTACTTTTGGATGGTTTTGCTACTTTCGATGTTTGCATTGTAAAATAAAAGTTATTTCAAATATTCTTTTAATTTGCTGGGGTTCGTACAAAGTGAGGACCTTTTTTTTTTTTTTTTGCTCATCAACAATATTTGTATGGAATAAAAAAAATTTTTGGTTTTCATTACAAAATTGAAATTTGTTGATATGTGCTACTTTTGTAGGCAGGCCATTTGGTAGCCCTACCAGGAATGAAGCTTATACTATCAACTGAATAATTCCATGTAACTTTTGGTAAATTAAAATCACCTATAATACAGAAGTGACTTTCAGATGCATTATTTGAAACCAAATGATTGATATTATCAGCATGCACTTTGTATATTTCATCTGCACTATTTGGAGGCACATAAGATAACAGGCCAAAGTGGCCATTCAGTTCAACGCATAGCTGATCCAAACAAATATCAATTAAGTACATTACACCAAAGTATGACTCATATTATGGATATAATATATAAAAAAACGGTACTTCACCGTTTTCTAAACAGATTAATCATTAGCTCAAGGCAAAAAGATGCGTAGTGTATGTAGACTTATGTCACTCGTTTTTCTCAGATAACTTTTTAAATTTATATTTAAGAACTTTTATTTTTGCTCATCATTAAAAAAGAGTTTCAAACAAAACTGCGTCATTACATTTTTCCATTATGTTTTCGGATTCCCGATCTCGCAAAAAGTGGTGGCGTATCTAGACTTTATTCGGTCACTGTACATATGTGCATATCCATCAGATTGGGCCTTTTAGCTGGCCCCGTTATTTTTTTTTTGGAGTACATCTTCCAGCCATAGTTTTTCTTGAAGCTTAGGCTATCTTGAACTCATAATAAAGGTTGTTCAATTGAAATTCAGATAGCTATTTTTTTAATTTGCATTTAAAGTAAGAAATATATGAAAATTTTCGTGTTTTTTAAAAATTGTCAATTTATTGGGTTTTTACGCTGTAGTCTAAAGACTGTTGAGTACATCTTTCAGCCATAGTTTTTTTTGAAGCTAAGGCTGTCTTGAACTCATATTAAAGGTTGTTCAATTAAAATTTAGATACCTATTTTTTTAATTTGCATTTAAAATAAGAAATATGTGAAACTTTTCGTGTTTTTTAAAAATTGTCAATTTATTGGATTTTTACGCTGGAGTCTAAAGACTGTTGAGTACATTTTTCAGCTATAGTTTTTTTTGAAGCTAAGGCTGTCTTGAACTCATATTAAAGGTTGTTCAATTGAAATTCAGATAGCTATTTTTTTTATTTAACTTTATATGCAACATTTCATGTTGTTTTTAACTAAAATCCAATTTTAACTATGTCTCCCTTTGAATTTTAATTGTTCCTCCTTGAATATTAATTAAAGATAGTCTTAACTTCGAGAAAAACCATGTTTGAAGAGTCTGCTCCAAAAAAAAATAAATAAAAAAATCGAAATTGTCATCTTACCTCGACCATGGCTTCGATTTTTTTTTTATTTTTTTTTTTGGAGCAGACTCTTCAAACATGGTTTTTCTTGAAGTTAAGACTATCTTTAATTCATATTCAAGGAGGAGCAATTAAAAGTCAAAGGGAGACATAGCTAAAATTGCATTTAAGTTAAAAAAAAACATGGAAAGTTACATACAAAGTTAAATAAAAAAATAGCTATCTGAATTTCAATTGAACAACCTTTATTATGAGTTCAAGATAGCCTTAGCTTCAAGAAAAACTATGGCTGAAAGATGTACTCAACAGTCTTTAGACTACAGCGTAAAAACCCAATAAATTGACAATTTTTAATACTCACATTCTACACATGCTTTCATAAACTAATACAATTTTTTTTCGATTTATGCATATGAAGTCATGAATCATGATATGAAGTACAGTATTTCTTTTTTTATGAATTTTTATGATTTTTTGTTTTTTTTTTTTTTCATTTTACAAATAAATTTAACTATAAAGTTTTCTAAGATTTATATAATACTTTTATAATATTTTTGTACTGAGCTTCTGATTCAGTACTTTTAGTGCATAAAACAAAAAATTTCCTGTGATTCTTAACTATATCTCAAAAACTAGATCCAAATGATACATTTTTTTTAATATATTCTTTCTTAAAATTAAAAGCTTCTCAAGAAAAAATAGTTTAAAAAAAGAACATTTTGTATAAGAACATTTTGTAGGAAAATTTAGCCCAAAGTGTTGAGAAGTTGGAGTTGAATGGGAAACCATTTATGATCCAACAAAATAGCGACCCGAAACATTCGTCGTTTCTTGCATAGGAATGGCTAATATCCAGGATGGATTGGCTTTTGGTTGATCAGAGTAAAGTTTCTGACTGCTTTCCAGAGCGATCTCTGAGCCAACCATTAGCAAGTTGACACACAGCCTCCCCGCGGCTCCATCTGGGTAGCTATCTCCGCATCCGCTGAGATAGTGAGCGAATGTGTGCAGCATGTCCTCCCTGGAAGTAAACTGGGTTGTGCGCAGGGTTTGGTACCCGCCACGTAAAAAAAAAACACTCCAATGAAGACTTAAAAAGCCTCGGATACAGAACCCCTCAACGTTGACGACCACTGCAAACGAAAAAAGGACTATGATTTAAGGATATGCACCTGGAATATCCGGACCCTCAATAGGGAGGTGCCCCTATCGAATTGGCGGATGCTCTCGGAAAAATTAAGGCTGACATCACCGCCATCCAGGAAATAAGATGGATAGGACAAGGTTACTCTAAGCAAGCAAGTTGCGATATCTACTACAGCTGCCATGCGGAGAGGCGCGAATTGGGATGCGGATTCGTAGTAAGCAAGAGACTTCGCCGCAATATCTCCAGGTTCACACCTGTGAGCGAAAGGTTGGCTACGATCCGCGTCAAGGCTCGATTTTTTAACATCAGCTTGATTTGCGCGCACGCCCCGACGGAGGAAAAGGACGATGCTGTCAAAGATGCCTTCTATGCGAGACTCGAGGAAGTATACCACCGCAGCCCGGCCCATGACGTTAAAATTGTACTCGGGGATTTCAACGGAAAGGTTGGAAGAGAAGATATATTTGGCCCCACTGTCGGTCAGTTCAGCCATCACGAGACCACCTCAAACAACGGTCTTCGACTGATCGACTTCGCCACGGCGCGAAACATGGTAGTAAGTAGCACCAGATTTCAAGACCTCGATATCCACAAGGCCACCTGGCTGTCCCCTGATCAGAAAACACGCAACCAAATCGATCATGTTGTGATCGACGGAAGGCATGCTTCCAGCGTGCTAGATGTTCGTACGTTCCGGGTAGTCAATATTGACTCCGATCATTATCTTGTTGCAGCCAAGATACGCATGCGGCTGTGCAATGCAAAGGATGTACGCTCTGGTACGCAACGAAAGCTGGACGTAAGATGCAATCACATCGGACGGCCGAAGCCTATTCCGCTCGCCTCTCAGAACTGCTCCTTCAACCTGACTCAATACCCGATGATGCCAGTGGACTTTGGACGCATATATCCCGCTCCATACGCTCTGCCGCTGAGGAAGTTATTGGTTTCCGACGCCATCTTCCGCGAAATCAATGGTATGACCAGGAGTGTCGCGAAGCTACTGCAGTGAAAAACGCTGCCTACAAAAAAACCCTGCAGTCAGCCGCAACGCGAGCCGTGCACGAAAACTACCGGGAAAAGAGAAAAGAAGAGAGGCGCCCTTTCAGACGCAAGAAACGAGAGCAGGAAAAGCACGAGCGTGAGAAACTCGAAGTGTTACGGGGCAGGAATGATGCTCGAAAATCTGCGCTAACTACCGGGGAATCAGTCTTCTTGCCATCTCTTACAAGGTCCTGTCGACTGTACTGTGTGAAAGACTTAAGCCGTTTGCCAACACACTGATTGGGCCTTATCAGTGCGGCTTTAGACCTGGTAAGTCCACCATAGACCAGATCTTCACACTCCGTCAAATCCTGGAAAAAACCCACGAAAAACAGATCGATACCCATCATCTCTTTATCGATTTCAAAGCTGCTTTCGATAGCCCGATACGGGATTGCCTGTATGCCACCATGTCTGAGTTTGGTATACCTGCGAAGCTGGTGCGGCTTTGCAGAATGACGTTGAGCAACACAGCCAGCTCCGTCAGAGTAGGAAGGGACCTCTCCGAACCATTTGATACCGAACGAGGTTTCAGACAGGGCGATCCACTATCCTGCAACCTCTTCAACTTTGTGATGGAAGGGGTGTTGCGAAGAGCCAGTGTACATCGTAATGGCACTATTTTCTACAAAAGTGTCCAGCTCCTTGCATATGCCGATGATATTGATATCATTGGACGTTGTAAGCGAGATGTTACTGCTGCGTTCTCTGCTATCGAAAAAGAGTCAGCGAAAGTGGGTTTGACGGTGAACGAGGGCAAAACAAAGTATATACTGTCCACAAACAGGGAGACGCGGCGTATTGGATCCTTTGTTACTGCGAACAACTATACTTTCGAAGTTGTCAAGGAATTCACCTATCTTGGCACCGCCGTGAACACTCAAAACGATGTCAGCCTGGAGATAAAGCGAAGACTAACTCTTGCTATAGGTGTTACTATGGTCTCAGTAAGCAATTGAGTAGTAGAGACCTCTCTCGCCCGACAAAACTGACACTTTACAAGACGCTCATCTTACCCGTGCTACTTTACGGCGCAGAAGCATGGGTTGTGTGGCAGACTGATGCAGCCACACTTGGGGTGTTTGAGAGAAAAATTCTTCGCAAAATCTTCGGTCCTGTTCACGTCCGCGACGACTACCGTATTCGAATGAACCACGAACTGTAGGAGCTCTACGCTGACATTGAAATAGTCAAGCGCATCACTATCCAACGTCTGCGCTGGCTGGGACATGTTGTGCGTATGGACGAAGAAGCTCCGGCGAAAAAGGTGTTTGATGCGGAAGCCGCTGGGCGACGACGAAGAGGAAGACCATGCCTCCGATGGAAAGACCAAGCCGAGGAAACCCTATCCACGCTTGGTGTGAATGATTGGAGAAGGCGCGCGCGAAGCAGAGGCGCCTGGAGAGAGCTTTTGAGGTCGGCCGTAACCCGGTAACGGGTTGTTATGGCCACCCAAGTAAGTAAGTAACTTAATGCATTAGTTATGACACTTAAAACTATAAAATGTATTCGTTCACGAACAAATAGTAATACTAAATTTTAAATATTTTCAAACTGTTTTTCCACCTCCGCTTCCGCTTCCGTTAAAACTCCGCATCCGCGGAGATCAATTTCTGAACTCCGCATCCGCCTCCGCATAGATGACTTCCGTTACAACCCTAACTCGTAACTCTTATCAATTATTTTATCAACCGGTAGTAGAACTAATTATATGGCTACAGCTCCTTTTAATCGCATGACAACTCTTATTAATAATTTCGAAGTTTATAACATTAGCTTGTCAAAAGGTCAACTCAAGCTTAGACTGAAAACTAACTGTAGCTAAATTTTAGCTTAATGGTGGTGTGTATTTTTATGTTTGTGTTGTCCGAGCCCCACAGCATGCTGGGTAAATTTTTTCTAACATCTATGCCTTGGACCACGTAAATTTATACATGTAATTATTTTAATATATATATGTCTATGTTTACATGGTGTGAGTGGGTATGTTGAGAAAGTGCGATAAAGCTAAGAAAAAATTATAAAATAAATAACAAATTAATGTGCATGATAATTTTTTCTATTTCATTATTTATTGAATAAGCTTTTTACCTGGTATAAAGCTTCAATGCTAAATAGCTAAGAAGGCTATAATAGCTGTAGTAGCTAAGTTCTATGGCCCATATTCATAGTCGCAAAATAAAGTTAAGACTTAGTTTTTACCCAAAATCGCAGATACAGACTGACCCCATAAAAAAAAGAAAAACTTGCATTAAATTATGAGAAAATTTTAAAAAATGATTACCCTGCGTTATTGACACAAATTATTGTAGACACAGTGAACAAAAGGAATAATAAAAAAATCGAATTTATGAGGCAGCGTGGCGTAATGGTTAGGACTGTGAACTCATAGCCCTCAGGTCGGGGGTTCGAATCTCGTCAGAAAAGATGCTTTTTTTCTATAAGCATGTTTTAAATTTAAAAGCAGGAAAACGTGATTTTAAATATTTACAACCAGGTTTTAAAGTAACATTTATTTTCATTGATATAAATAAAAAAAAACATTTACATTTACGAGAATCGAACTCACGTCCTGAGGGCTATGAGTTCACAGTCCTAACCATTACGCCACGCTGCCTCATAAATTCGATTTTTTTATTATTCCTTTTGTTCACTGTGTCTACAATAATTTGTGTCAATAACGCAGGGTAATCATTTTTTAAAATTTTTTCATAATTTAATGCAAGTTTTTCTTTTTTTTATGTGGTCAGTCTGTATCTGCGATTTTGGGTAAAAACTAAGTCTTAACTTTATTTTGCGACTATGAATATGGGCCTATTATTATTATTAGAATCTTTAAAAAATTTCAAAATTGTTGAAAATTAGCAGAGCTATAGGGCTTTTTATGAGAAAAAACAAAGCTAATTTTCTGAAAAACCCCACCTTTGTTTTCGCTTAAAATTTTATTTTGGACTTTAACTAATATAAGAAAGAGATATGAGTTTAATGCGCACTTAAAGACATTTGAGGTGATGAGAATTTTTTTTTCCAAAAAAAAGTATTTAAATTTTCGTTTCAACCTTGACAGCCATATGTGATACTACTACTTTCAGCTTATTTTTAATAAGAACATCATTTAGTACCGATAATTTTTCTTTAAAATGAACTTTCAAGTGGAAATGTGTGATGTTTCCTCGCAAAGTTACAGTCATTTAAAAAAGACATGAATTTGATCCCCTACGATCAAGATGAAATATATTTGTAGCCGGTTGGCTAATATTGTTTGGTCGTAGGGGATGAAATTCATGTCTTGTTCAAATGGCTGTATCGGCATGTAACGTTTCAGAAACAGTACGTAACCAGAATTGGATAAAAAATGGAAAATGGTGAATAAAAAATTTTTTTTTGTATGGACTTTTTTCCATGAAGAATGATGAATAACACAAAAATATTTGCATATTTGCAAAAATTAGTGACTTCATCGTGTTCAGTGACTCAAAATACATAAAAAACAATTATCATAGCATGTTTTAAAATTTCACTTGATCTTAAAAGCATCAAAAACTGTACACGGCTCGCTTCACAATTTTATTAAAATTATCGGAAAAAGTGTTTACCTTAAAATGACCATAAAACGAGTAAATGACCAGGTACGATTTTACGGATCTTGTTTTTGGAATCTGCGAACACTAAATAATAATTGTGCATTGTCAGATTTGGTTGACAATTTTTACCGATCTTGATCTTGCTTGAAACAAACCGTGTCGGCCAAACTGCTAACTTTAAAATGGCCATAAAACAAGTAAATGAGCAGCTTCGATTTTGCGGATTATGTATTTGGAATCTCCGGACCCTATATAATAATTGTGCATTGTCAGATTCGGTTAACAATTTAATCGATCTTGATCTTGCTTGAAGCGAACCGTGAATACATGCGTATGCTGTTATTTAATAAACAATCACACATATGTAACAAAAATTTGCTTAAGCTTAAAATATGTTAAAATGAGCTCAAATGGACTCTTAAAATAGAATAACATATTTATAATTAATTGAATATTATTTAATCGAATTGATGTGAAATTTCCGACTCTTCAACAAAGCTATGGAGCAAACAATAAATGACAAAATATATGCCAGATGGCGCTTTGTGTGCATTAAAAAGTGCACTTTCTACATGTTATTTGCAGAACCCCTCATGGCTCAAGTGTCAATAGCGGCTGTCCACATATAATTCATGGAATAGGGTTCGAATCTCAGTACAAATTAACCAAAACTGGTCTGATGAGTCTATGTATAAACAGGCCCGTCTTTAATCTATTGGAGGCCCTGGGCATATGAGGATAATGGGGCCCCTCCCACTGGGCATTAAAATAATCTGCAGCTCTTGATGAAAATCGAAAGCATTTAATAAGCATTTATAAGGTTCTAAATTTACACCAGAGTATTTATTCGCCTCTTAGGAGAATAAAATTAAATCCTGCGATGAAAAATATTTATAAAACATTTCAAAACTGCAAATTAAGATGCTTACAAATACAAAAATTACTTAGAACTTTAAAAGTATTTATCAAGGTCTTAATGACGTTTTGTGAGAGGTTCTTAAAACGTCTATAAACATTTCTTTCTTAAGGAGAGCTAAGGTATTTATAAGGTCTTAAGAAGCATTCGGAAGATCTTCATAAAACGTTTATAAATATTTTTGTATTCGAAAATTTAAATATTTATCAAGGCCTTCAAAAAGTGTTTGATAAAATAGAAAGATTATTGTATTCCCATGCTGAAGGTACAGTAGTCAATACAAAACCTTTTTTTTTCAACACTTTGCACCACTTTGAATGACATTTTCGCACCAAAAACTAAAATTATTACTATCGTTGAATGAAATTAATTACAAAATATCGGAATATGATAACTGTACTTCCTTAAATTTTTTCAAGATCTCTATAGAACTTTGTATAGGTTAATCTATTTATCGAACTCTTTCCATGAGGTCTATAAAACTTTATTTGGTTTCATGTATTCATAGAACTCTTCACAAGAGCTCCATAAAACTTTTAATGATCTCACATATGGTAACCCTAACAATAGACTCAAAACCATTTTAAATAAACAACTTAAGTTTTATTAAGCCCTAGAGATAATCCTTAAGTTTAAAGTACCTCTTATGAAGCTTTTGAGATAATCCTTAAGTCTTAAATGCCATTTATCGAGGAATTTCAAAAAAATGGCGTCGTCCGCCATCTTTTTCAAATTACATGCCGACAAGATGTCGGCAAATTAAACATAATTAAATGAGTTTCTTTTCTTTTGCCAAAGTAATGATTTTTTCTGCACTAAATTTTTTTATTTCGATATGCTTTTACCTAAAAAATCATTAAAGCATATTTTGAAACATAAATATTAAAGAAAGAATTAAAAAAATTTTCGCCCATATATTTTATTTTTCTAAAATGCAATATTTCGGAAGCGCGTTAAATTTTTCGAAGCAAAACTAAAAACTTCACCATAAATTTTTGCTCGCACGTATATTTTGTTCAATAATTGTGCCGAAATTCATAATTATTCATTGCATCATTTCCATCTTGCCATTTTATATTTCCATTTGTTATTCTCTTTTTATCTATTCAATGTATCTGTATGTATAACAAAAACCAAATCTTTATTAAAGCTTCGTCAAAATAAAATAAACCTCATTAAATTTCCGTTCGAAAAAAAATTGTGTATAAATATTTTCAAAAACTCAAATTATTTATAGACCTCTAACCAGCACAAAACACATCATTTATTGACCTCTTCAATAGGTTTTGAAAACGTCGTTTCTAACTCTTACATAAACCTCTTGAAGGTCCCCATACAAGGTGCCCTTTTGGTCTTAAGTAGCATTTATTCAGTGTTTTAAAACCTCTTTAGCGAATATTTTCAAGAGATCTGCTCTTAAAGAATGGTTATATAGAACTCTTTAAGAGCCTAATAAATGCAAAAATGCCTAGTGGGCTATGACTATGACAGAACGCTATTTTGTTAGAATAGACAAAAAAGTAGATACACAAGGTTCTAAATTTATTTATATTGACAGTCACATTAAATGAATAGATAATGTAATATAATCCACAAAAGTACCTCTCTTAGCAATTACTTCAAAATGCTTCAAAATCTATGTTGATTTAAGAGGAACCCTTCTAGATTTGAGATGGGTAAAATCATTAATCACTTCTTCAAAACCTATGTTTTTGCGCACATCACATTCTATGGACATCAGCGACAAACTGGTTAATCTCTCTTGAAGCAATGTACTTCTCAATTCATTTTTTATTCTTTTCAATTTGGAGAAGGAGTGTTCCACATTGCAGTTAGTTACCATCGTGCTTAACCCTACTCCCCAGAAATGTACCTCACAGACACAATCAGCATTTTAAATGTTGAGTGAGACTCCCAAACTTTAATATATTTTTCTCCAATATTTTATGTCCCAGCGACAAATCGATGAAGTACTCTTATTTTTCATGTATGAAAAGCTATACCTTTGTATTGTATGTTTCAGAAATTAAATTGTTACTCTGATATTTTGTTTATTTGCTTGCTGGCTGCCTGCTTTTTATATGAAGCTGTAGGCAGTCTGCTTGCTTTGTATATGGAGATGTAAGGGGTCTTGCCTATTGGCTGCATGCTTTGTATGTGGTGACATAGGCAACCCGCTAAACTATACAGGCACTTAGTAAGCGATGTTTTAAGGCAATCTGCCTTTCGTTTGTTACACATTGCATATGGAGATATAGGCAAGCTGTCTACAAAGCAGCCATCCCTGTGTAAAAAGAACTTACAATTGTGGCTGGAGTTGTGAGCATTACTGCCTACAATTAGTATAACTATTCATCGATGTTGTTTATAACATATTTGCCGCAGGGGTATTCCTATAATTGTATGTGAGAGTAATATTGTTTTTATAAATTGTAAATTAAGTACATATTTTTAATTGTTTTCTTTTTATACCCTACACCGAGGGTATATTCACTTTGTTTCTCTGTTTTTAACACATAGAAGGTGGCAGGTATGGAAAAGTACATATATTCTTGATCAGCATCACCACCTGAGTCGATTTAGCGATAACCGTCTGTCTGTATATCTTTCTGTCTGTCTGTCCGTCTGTTGAAATCAGGTTTATGGGAAAACCAAGAAAGCTAATTGAATGAAATTTTCACACACAGGTCACATTTTCTTGCAGGCATCTTGCTATTGAAAATGGGCGAAATCGGTTGACGGACACGCCTACCGCTCACACTCTATGTATATTTACCCAGGCCAATTTTGAAAAAAGTTGCAGCGATTTTGATGAAACTTGGTGATTTGGTGCAGATATGAACCAAATTAGGATTAGCCTGGGTTTCAAGTTTCCAAAGGGTCGTTCAGGAGCGTGGCACAGCCATAAATTTTATCATTTATACCGCCATATCTTGTAAGCCGTTCAAGATATTGCAATGAAATTTGGTAAACGGATACATAGCAAATATATCTTAAATTGAAATAAAAGTGGGCGGAATTGAAAAAGTGAGCGTGGTACTTTTCAACTGTTTAAAATTTTGATTCCGTATATCTCAAAATTGGCACAAACGATTTTCATAAAAATTTTGGAGATGATGGCGCTGAAAGCAGTCATCAATACAAGCTCCGCCACTTATGCGTTGAAAAACTATTTTCGGTAATCTGAAGGTAATATCCTACGGCCAATATGAACTCTTCTTGACTTGATGTGCTTTGAAAAAAGTTAGAATGATGTAGCATTTTTTATGTACATGTTTCAATTTTTTCGTAGTATAAGTTAAGAAGAGTTCTCTTGTAGGAATAAATTTATTACGTGATGGAACGACTTTACATATGTTACCGGCCAAAATAGTTTTTTCATAGGCCAAACTAGTTCATCCGAAGCATGTTAGGATGAACCAGTTTAGCCTAGAATGAACTAAGGTTTTTATTTACTTTAACGCCTAAGGTTTTTATTTACTTTAACGATCTTCTTGAAATTTTAGTATGTTAGGGTAAGTGGGCGGCTTTCGGACGCTGCTCAGGGCTTACATCCTCTAATATGTCCAATGTTGAATTAGCGGCGGCATTCGGCCATAAAAACCATATTTTAAAATTTTTTTTTTATTTTAAAAAAATATTGATTTATTTTGCACTAAATACCGTAAAAATTTTTGTGGGAAAAAAATTATTTATATATTTTTTTCTTAATTTAAAAAAAATTAAAGAGCTAAAATTTTGTAAATTGAAATGAATTTTTGAATTTTTTTTGAAAAACCCATTTCTGAATATTTTTTTGTTCTTACGTTTTTAGGTTTTTACTTGTATACTTTTCAAAAAAAATACTGATTTTGAAAACAAAAACTTAAATTTAAAATCAGTGCAGTAGCCTTTCAACGCGTAGTACAGCGCGCGCTTAGCGGCTCAAACATTTTAATTAACTACTTGCTCTCATGTTATAGCATATCATTTTGAAGCTTGCGGATCAAACTGTAATCTGAAGTTCACCGAAAAAATATTCCGAAATGAATTTTTCAAAAAAAATTCAAAAATTCATTTCAATTTACAAAATTGTAGCACTTTAATTTTTTTTTAAAATTAAAAAAAAAATATAAATAATTCTTTTCCCACAAAAATTTTTACAGCATTAAGCGCAGAAAAAATCAAAGTTTTTTATATAAAAAAAAAATTTAAAACATGGGTTTTTTAAAAAAATGCAAAAATATTTTTCAATTCTCAAATTTTTTGCGAAAAAATTTTTTTTTCAAAATCAGAATTTTTTGAAAAGCAAAAGTAAAAACCTAAAAATGTGTTTATACCAATTTTTAATTGATTAAGTTCACTGTAAGCTATGAATTTTCGAAAAAAACACTTATTGTGGAAAAGTACGAAAATCGTGAATTCCATACCCGCGTATCTGAACAAAGATTAATATTAGGGCAAAATCTTAAACGCACTTTTATTGCTGGACATTGATACTACAATATTGCCAAATTTCAGCCAAATCGGAGCCAAAAATTTTTTCAGGTGGCGTTTTCGTGTGTTTTACCCCATATATAAACCATGTTTTGGTTCAAAAATTGCTAGAGAGCAAAAGTCTTGTCGGAAATCAACATTTTTTTTTATAATAAAAGGCAACTCAAATGCTAATAGAATGCCACAGATCGAATTTCTAATAAAAGATTTCGTTTTAAAATTTGGTAAACGGACACATATCCAGGGCTACCAGATGGCATACTAAAGTAGCAAAAGTGCTACTTTTAGAAGGCTGTGCTACTTTGCTACTTTTCACTCGAAATGTGCTACTTTTGGATGGTTTTGCTACTTTTGATGTTTGCATTGAAAAATAAATGAATATTCTTTTAATTTGCTGGGGTTTCCTCGTACAAAGTGAGAACCTTTTTTTTTTGCTCATGAAAAATATTGGTATAGAATTAAAAAAAATTTTTGGTTTTCATTACAAAATTGGAATTTTATTTTTGCTTTTCATTACTAAATTGAAAGTTTTTGATATGTGCACGCCATATGGTAGCCCTACACATATCAAATATATCTTGAATTGTGATAAAAGTGGGCGGAATCGGAAGAGCGGGCGTGGCACTTTTCAACTGTAGAAAATTTTGATTCCGTATGTCTCAAAATTGGCAAAAACGATTTTCATAAAAATTTTGGAGATGATGCCGCTGAAAGCAGTCATCAATACAAGCTCAGCCACTTTACTGAAAAAACTCGTTGATTGGCGTGGCACCGCCCACAGTATTTATAAACGTTATATTAAGAGAACTAACAACGTTATCGTTATGAAATTGAATGAGTTGAATACTTGCTATAATAGTCTAAGAGCTAGCAGCCACTTTGAGGAACCTACTAGATACAAAGCTAAGATTTTGTGTATTCTTGATTTAGGACTAGTAATATATGAAAATCAAAGTCTGGCTGTCTTGACGCGGTTGCAAAGGTACTCCCTAACTGTTTCAAAATGCAAAATGTTGCTCAAAAGAAACCTTCTCTTACAAGGCTGGCGTTCGAATATGTCTTAGTTTATTAATTTTTGAGTATTATGAAAAAAGTCTGGCATGTTTTTCGCGGTTGCAAGTACCTGCCAGACGAGCCTAAAGGGGGGTGTTAGAGTGTAGATGATGGAACTCTAGGTCCGAGGAGGGTGGGATGATGTGGAGAAGTGGGGCTCTAAAATGAGATAGTAAAAGTGTAATCAGAAGTTGGGTGACATACCTTGTCTCTGAGATATAGCCATCGGAATTCAAGATATAGCTTTTTAAAAAATCATTATACGTTGGGAACGCCCCAACGGATTTCCGAAATATTAATATCATATGAAAGATAATTTAATAAGCTATAATATTTACTCAAACGTTTTTTAAATATTGTTCATACATTTTGATACATAACAATTTTTCTGAAATTTGAGCGATTTTTTTTTTGAAAAACCGTTATTTTTTCAAAAAAATGTGTCGTTGACAGATAATTTTATTAACATGTTGTGAAAGTACAATTTATCACCTTTAAAATAATATAACATTTATGTGAATTTTCTTATAATACTTCAATACATTTTTTTCGGAAGCGGTAATTAAATGTGTCATTTAACTCCCAATTTTCTTGAAATTGAAGTCTGTTGTAAAGTTCAACGTGCTCAACAAGATACATACATATGTTGAGCGTTTAACTACATCCTTCATATTTTTTTTTTTTTTTTTTTTTGGAGCTTGAAAATCGCTTGCGTCCTGTAGTAACACCGGCGCTAGCGAGCCGTTGTTGGACGTACTGTAGTGAATCGAAGCAACCGAAGCGGTAAACAATCAAAGCACATACATAATTTTCTTAATTAAGGACAATATTGATACATTGATGCCAAATAAATTTTTATTGAATTTCTTATAATTTACTCGTCCATCTCTTCATCGCAGATATTCTCGTCTTCTGAATTTAAATGGTCTTCATCGATCATTTCTTCACTCTCTGAAAACGAAAAATGCTTGAACGTTTTTATTCATCGGCATACATATGTTCTTAAACATATATATAGATCACCAAATATGTACATCAAGTTAATTTTAAAAATTCTTTACCTGACACGGAGTCATCTGATTGACTTGATTTAGCAAAATATCATATAAAAATGCATTGAAGTATTTTTTTCTACTTTCCGGCTAAAAATGGTTAGTATAAGAAAAAATTCACATAAATGTTATATTATTTTAAAGGTGATAAATTGTACTTTCTCAACATGTTAATAAAATTATAGGTCAATGACACATTTTTTTGAAAAAATAACGGTTTTTCAAAAAAAAAAATCGCTCGAATTTCAGAAAAATTGTTATGTCTCAAAATCTATGAACAATATTTAAAAAACGTTTGAGTAAATATTATAGCTTATTAAATTATCTTTCATATGATATCAATATTTTGGAAATCCGTTGAGGCGTTCCCAACGTATAATGATTTTTTAAAAAGCTTTATCTTGAATTCCGATGGCTATATCTCAGAGACCAGGTATGTCACCCAACTTCTGATTACACTTTTACTATCTCATTTTAGAGCCCCACTTTTCCACATCATCCCACCCTCCTCGGACCTAGAGTTCCATCATTTACACTCTAACACCCCCCTTTAGGCTCGTCTGGCAGGTACTTGCAACCGCGAAAAACATGCCAGACTTTTTTCATAATACTCAAAAATTAATAAACTAAGACATATTCGAACGCCAGCCTTCTAAGAGAAGGTTTTTTTGAGCAACATTTTGCATTTTGAAACAGTTAGGGTGTACCTTTGTAACCGCGTCACGACAGCCAGACTTTGATTTTCATATATTACTAGTGCTAAATCAAGAATACACAAAATCTTAGCTTTGTATCTAGTGGGTTCCTCAAAGTGGCTGCTAGCTCTCCGGCTATAAGGTCTCTTATTACAATAATTTGGTTCAATAGTACCTGTGAGCGTGGCACCTCCCATATAAGCAAAAAACGTTTATTGTTATATATAGTGTGATATGAGAGTAATCTTCATTAAATTTGGTGTATAGATGTCAGTTACGATAGGCTTTAAAAATTAACGAATTTTAATAGAATTGCATCAGTTGGCGTGGCACCTTCCATGTTAACATAAATTTGTAAGCGCTGGTTTAAGTGAACTATTGCAGCAATTGCTATGAAATTTAATGTAAGTGGTTCAGTTTCTATAGAGTATATCTGAATCAAAAGTGGCTGAAATCGCACCAGTGGGCGTGGCACCTTCCATACAAATAAAATATGGTAAATGGCATATTTATCGAAATATGTGAGCAATCATACTAAAATTTGGTGTTGGGGGTTTGCTTATGAAAAGCTATTTCTAGATTAAAATTGAGCTGGATTGTACCAGTGGATGTGTCACCGCCCTAAATTTGAAATTTAACTGCAGCATATATCGCAAACTATACAAGCTATTGTGCTATAATTTAATATGAGGATGTCGATCACGAATATAATTTATTGAACCAAAATTGGGCGGAATTGGAGAAGTGGGCGTGGCATATTTCACTTTTTTCATTTTTATTCGATTTTTTCAACATTTTCCATATTCTTTCGACTTTTTCAACCCTTTAACATGTTTCAATATTTTCTATATAGATTTGTTCGACTTTTTCAACCTCTTTTAACTTTTTTCATAATTTCTTTATTTTTTCGACTTTTTCATCAATTTTGAATAGTTTCAACCTCTTTCATTTTTTTTAGAGTTTTTCAACCTCTCTCAACTTTTTTCAACATTTTGCATATATTTACGACTTTTTTAACATTTTTCAACCTCTGTCAACCTTTCTAACATTTCACATTTTTTTCGACTTATTTAACCTCTTCAACGTCTTTTTAACATTTGTTGAAAAGGTACTTTCAGTGCAGTGTAGGGTATGTGAGTTTCGGCCTGGCCAAAGATAACACCTTAACTTGTTTTTTTTTTAACTTTTGAAAATTGTAACAAATCCTCTGGAATGTGTCTTAGAGGCACAAATCGCGAGAGATTAATTCAACTATTTTTAAGTTTCAAAACTTATGAGTATCGCATCGCACGTTCCAAAACTTGGTAAGGCAGCTATTTTTATGTCAACTATTCATACATCACACCGCAAACACTTTTGGAGGAGTGAATACATTTGACAAATTGATTCTTGAGTATATGATAAAACGCGAAACCAATAGATGGCCTCTAGCTTTCTTTATGAACTTCATTGACACTGCTTATATTGCTGCTTATTTTATATTTACAAAAACACATCCTCATTGGAATGAGCATAAACACAACAAAAGTTATTGGTTGTTACGCGAATTGGTAGAATCTCTTGTGGAATCACACATACGAAAAAGGCGGTGTGAAAAATATGTTCGAAAGGCAACACAGGTGTCTACAAAGACTGTGTTACCCCAAGAGGTCGATCCTCAACCGTCGGATACTGGTGCCCGGAAACGTAAACTCTGTCATATTTATCCAACAAAGACTGCCAAAATTCAGATGCAAATAAAATATTCGCAAGGGTTTGCCAAGAATGTGAAAATTAAAATTTATACTTACGTTTTTGCTAAGCCAAAAGCCTTTGCTTCTTGTTTTTCAAATTTTTAATAAAAATCAAAAAATATCAAGTGTCTTTTGATTACGTATCGGATGTTAAATGCGATAAAAAATTTAAGGTTTTCAGTATTTGTTGGCTCATATGCACCTGACAGGCACACTTCTGGGTTTTCGTTACTTTTTAAATTCTGGGAATTAGGATCAAAAAGATTCTCAATGCGATTTCTACAATTGGAAGTGTGTCTTCAATTTTGTTTTCTTTCCAAAGTTGATACATTTCCAATATACTATAAGCTCCCTCATTTATACTGTGAACAATTTTGAAGTATTCTATTAAATGCAAACATTCCATTTCTAACTCTCTTCATTAACATCTTCATGATAAAATTCAGAACATTCCTTGCAACTTTGTCTCTGCTCTAAGAGCTAGCAGCCACTTTAAAGAACCTACTAGAAACAAAGCTAAGATTTTGTGTATATTGATTTAGTACTAGTAATATTTGAAAATCATTATCTGGCTGTCTTGACGCGGTTACAAAGGTACATCCTAACTGTTTCAAAATGCAAAATGTTGCTAAAAAAAACCTTCTCGCACAAGGCTTGCGTTCGAATATGTCTTAGTTTATTTATTTTTGAATATCGTGAAAAAAGTCTGGCATGTTTTTCGTGGTTGCAAGTACCTGCCAGATGACCCTAAAGGGGGGCTTAAAGTGTAGATGATGGACCTCTAGGTCCGAGGAAGGTGGGATGAAGTGGAGGGATGGGGCTCTAAGATGAGACAATAAAAGTGTAATCAGAAGTTGGATGACATACCTAGTCGCTGAGATATAGCCATCGGAAATCAAGATATAGCTTTTTAAAAAATCATTATACGTTAGGAACGCCTGAACGAATTTTCAAACTATTGATGTTATATGATAGATAATTTGATAACCTATAGTATTTGTTCACTCGTTTTTTAAATATTGTACATATATTTTGAGATATAACAATTTTTTTGAAATTTGAGCGATTTTTTTAAAAAAAAACCCATATTTTTCAAAAAAATATGTTATTGACCCTTAGCTTTATTAACATGTTGAGAAAGTTCAATTTGTCCCCTTTAAAATGATGTAACATTAATGTGAATTTTTTCTCATACTAACCCTTTTTCTACCGAAAAATAAAAAAAAGTACAGTAGAATCTCGATTATTCGAATAAATTAAAGCCAGGGGTAGTCCGTATAATCGCAAATCTGGATAATCGATTTCAAAGTCAAATCAAACAATTAAATAAAAGTTTTTTCATTATGTAAGGGGCATAACATACGTAATTTAGACAATACGATATAAAAAAAAGTTACATAATATCTATGTAATTTAAGATTTTGGCAGTCATCGACTGTCTCTCGTATCGATCAGACGTATTGGTTGCTATTCTTTTCTACCGCGTGTTTGATAACGGTTCTTCATAGTTGTTTTCTGTCTACAGTACTCTTTACTTTTTTTTTGTAATACTTCGCGTGTACATTTTGTTTTTGACTTTTTTTTCTACTGGTTAAACTCACACATTGATTTTAACAAAATGGCCCCGGGGCCGCCGGACAACTCGTCTAACAGGTTTAGCATACTAACTGACTATTTGGATCACCCCAGTGAAAGGACTTTTCCAACGCTTCCACAAAGGAATACAACATTGGCTAACCTAAAATATTTAGTTATTACTTCTGTAGGTGATGGGCTGAGGAAATGAAGTGCTTTTGCCATCAAAAAAGGTTTGAACTCAATTTCAACTCTTATCGATTCAATAAGTCAACTAAAAGATGGTAGTCTACTCATACTTGTCCGTAATAACCACATCGCTGAAAGATTTCTAAAAGCCAAAACCCTGTCCAATCTATGTCCCATATCAGTAAAACTTCACGACACACTCAACTCAATTAAAGGAATCATATATGTTCCTTGCCTAATAAATGTTAAGGAACACGAAATTGTAAATTTTTTTTTTTTTAAACTTAATTTTCTTTTATTGAATCTTCTCTTAAGAGACTAACAATAAGTTTTAAAATCTTAAACTAAGTAACATTATTATATATTATTATTATGAACAATGAATATATAATTTAATAATGAACTTGTCTCCAGAAACAAAAGTTAGCAGGGACTTATACTTCTTGTGTAGTAGGTGCAACTTGTGTATGGCTCAGCACAGCGGAATTAGATTTTGTACAAGTTAATGCCTTTGAATAATGCACATTCTTACTCTTCAAACTTTTCATAACAGTGCAGCACCGAATGCAATTTATTCAAAACTCCAGTTATTTTTGAAGTGAAAACTTCTTATGGCACGTTGTGCGGCTGAGGAAAAAAGTATAATTTCGCGACACCGACCGTCATCGGGAAGACTTGGAAAACGAACTCGATTTTGGAATTTTGAAGACTTGGGAAACGAACTCGATATTGGAATTTTGAAGACTTGGGAAACGAACTCGATTTCAAATTTGGAAGACTTGGGAAACGAACTTGATTTTGGAATTTTGAAGACTTGGGAAACGAACTCGATTTTAGAATTTCGAAGACTTTGGAAACGAATTCGATTTCAGAAATTTGAAGACTTGGGAAACGAACTCGATTTCAAATTTGGAAGACTTGGGAAACGAACTTGATTTTGGAATTTTGAAGACTTGGGAAACGAACTCGATTTTAAAATTTTGAAGACTTGGAAAATGAACTCGATTTCAAAAAATTTATAAAACATTGCCTACTTTTAGGTGCTATTAATAATTTGCCCCTAAAAGTAGGCAACACTTTCTGACAAATTTCAAAAAGAACGCCTAAAAGTAGGTAACGATTTTAAAAATTTCAGATAATGGGTGGTATTAATAAAAACTGAGTGAATGCTGCTTTTACTCCGAAGTAAGAAAAACGAGTTGAGCAAAAGCTATCTGAGTAAAGTAAATGCTCTGAGTAAAAGCCTAAATTCGTATGAATAATCTTTTACTTTACTCGGTTTTTCGACTCTGTTATAATTCTGTATAACTGAGTTTTGAAACGTCAAAGTTAAACGTCAAAACGTCAGAAATTTGATTTGTTTACATGCAAATGTTAAAATGCATGAAATAAAGTGAAATTTTGAAGCCAAAAAATACAGCGCGTGAAGGAGCTTAGGAAGAATAAGCTGTAGATGAAGAATCTTCAGCTGGTAAGTAAGCAAATATTAAAAAGAAAATATCAAAATCAGTGTTTTATTTTAGATAAATGAAGTTGCATCTACAGCTCGAGCAATGCCAAGTCATCAACAAAAACTAATCCGCCATGCATTCAACCACCAGCCCCACAACAGCAGCCAGTGCCAGCTGAGGTCACCGACACAGTTGCGTGTGCTGTATTTAATTGAAAAAAAATAAAATTTCGTGCCATAGTTTTTCTCGACTTTGGTTGGGGAACTGGCATTTTGTCTGTGTTTGCTGCAAAAGCTGGTGTTGCTTAAGTTATTGCTGTGGATTGTTCCAATATTGTGGATTGTTCTAATATTGTGGAATACGCGCTGCAAGTTGTTATTAATATTCTAACAGATGTCTTTAAGGTGGTGAAGTGAAAAATCGATGAAATTTATGTGCCGGGTGGCATTGAAAAAGTGGACATTATCATATCAGAGTGAATGGGTTACTGCCTACTTTATGAGTTCATGTTAGACACAGTTTTGTATACACGTGACAAATGGCTTAAACCCGATGGTGGTTAACTTTATATTACAACCATTGAAGATCGTCAGTACAAAGGTGAAAAAGCAACTGATGGGACGATGAGCTGTATACGTAAAGTAGCTGTCACCGAAACGCTGATGGATCTTAATCGAAAACACGTTGTTTCTGCATCATAAATGATCAAAAAAGTTGACTTATATACTTTTAAAAGACAGAACACCCACTCAACCACCAGCAGCCAGTGCCAGTTGTAGCTCCATCTTCTTCTGCGGTCAACTACACAATGGTAACTAAACAAATATTTAAAAGAAAAAAATATATCAGTGTTTTATTTTTGATAGGAAAGTAGTTGCATCTACTGCTCCAGCAGTCAAGAATCATCAAGAAAACATTCACAAAAGGTAACATCATGGTAATACTACCACCAACAATGAAATAAAAAAATAGGTCAGTGGGTCCACTGCAAATGACGTGACATCCATCGCATGGTTATTTTAGCATACAAGAAGAAATGCTCAAAGATGAGGTGCGCAATATAAACTACCGCAATGCGATGTATCATTGCACCTGTTTCTTGGCAAAGTGAGTATAGTAAATATCATTCAATATGATGCAGTATTTGATGGTATATTGAAACAAAATAATTTTATTTGCAGGTTGCTCTCGATGTTGGTTGGAACTGGCAATGTCTCTGTGTTTGCTGCACTATATGGTGCTGCTAAAGCTATTTTTGTGAAAGCTGATCAAATCACGGGTACCTTTATGATGGAACCTAACGAGCGTAACAATTGCGATTAGTATTTTATCATTGATGTTAACTTTAAAGGTGGATTGTCAGATGTTGATGAAAATAACACGTATAGGATGCGTTTATATAGCATACCTACAGATTGTGTTCGCGTATACTCATGTTGTCCACAATTCCTCCTTAAAATTAAAAAAAATTAAAAATTGTGACAAATTATTAAAACTGATTCCAGCAAATGTACTGAATTATTATTTTAACTCTTATTTTTTCGTTATATGTATATTAGACCGTACCACCTTACAGGCAAAAAAAATAAAGTTCACTGCACACCATCAAATCTGAAGCATTTTTGCAAGATAGTTTCGAAAAAAATTTTTTTTTTTTTGACCGAAAATAGAGGTCGCGCATCTACATTTTTCTTCATATCATCAGCATTTACAGTCCGATCTTAAAGTATGATATATCAATATTTTTTGTCTCGAGTAGACCAATTTTTTTCTTTCAAGGTCACTGACATCAAGGACCCCGTTCCAGTACTTACCAACCAGATCTCAGTTCCTACCATCTTGATGTACCTTTTTAGTGTCAGATAATTAAAGCTTGCAAAAAATCATTAAACTTTGCCAACAGAAGTATTTCGATCATTCCATTAAAACTATTTTCAAAAATGTTTTTAATTTTTTTACCGAACGTAGCGGTTCTATTATTAAATTTTTTGTCATATCTCCGGTATTTACAGTCCGATCTTAAAACATGATGTTTCGATGTTTTTGTCTCGAGGAGATCGATTTTTTTTTTGCTCCAAAGGTCATTGACCTCAAGTATCTACACACCAAATCTCAACTTCTACGACATGAATTAAAAAATCAAAATCAAATAAAGTGTCTTCGAGCCGTTGCTCAATGATAACGGACCCAGATGCGCTAGTAAGATCAGATGGCTATGACAAGATCTTATTTTCCGTTAAGAAAAGGGTTAGTATATGTACAAACATTTAGAACAAGCTATACATTATTTTAAAGAGAAAGAATTAAGCTTTCTTAATAGCCTGACACAGTTATATGTTACTTACAAATTTTTTAGAAAATAACGGTTCTTAAAAATAATTGGTTAAAAATTTTAGAAAAATTTATTATACTAATTGCTGGCACACATACCAATTAGTTGTGCAAACGGTCGGTCAACTGATGAATGCCAAGATCTTCGGCTTAAGTTTAATTTAACTCCCATTCTCCAATTTTGATTAAACTAAACTTTTCTTATGGGCTTTTTAATTCCAAGCATAAATATGTAAACAAAAAAGTGTCGCTCTGGTCTCGGAGATATAGCCATCGGAAGTTGCGGATATAGCTTTTGTAAAAATCCATATAAGTTGGAAACCTCCTAATGGATATCAAAAATATGAGTGTCATAAGAAAGATAATTTAATGGCCTACAATTGAGCAAACCTTTGAAATTTAATCTATACTTTTAGAAATATTAAAATTTTTCTGAAATGTTTTTGTTTTTTCGGTCAAAAAGGGGGTGGATTTCAAAAAATCTACAAAAAACTATATGCCATCTTAAAGGGAATAAATTAAGATTTTTTAACTTGCTAAAAAAGTTACATGCTATGGACACAAATTTTGGAAAAAAACCTATTTAAAAAAAAAAACTGTTAAAAAAAGCCACAATTTATTGTGGAAAAGGAATTTAATCCAAAAAACCACATTTATTTAAAGCACAAAGTACTTAACATTTTTTTAACAACCTAAAAAAGTCATACATTGGTTAATTGCAAATTTTAAAAATAAAAGTTAGTTTTGTCTACCTTGCAAATAGTTTGCAATAGCTTCTCGCCGCTTTTGTCCTCGTTTACGCTCAGAGTTATTGGTTCCGTCGATTTGTGGTACTTCTAAGCCTTCATCACTTACAATTTCTTCTGGTAACTCGAAATCTGGATCGCTCAAAAATTTTGCTACATTATGAAGCACGAAACAGGCGGTTATCATCGACGGAATTCTTTCCGTGGCCATTCGCATTTTAGATTGCAATATCGGAAATCTCTGTTTGAGTTGACCAAACAAGCGTTCGATTATGCATCGCTCCTTTGTATGGACTTTATTGTAATTAGTTTCATTTGGCGTTTGAGGATCGCGATATGGCGTCATGAGCCATGGCGTCAAAGGGTATCCCTCATCGCCCAAGAGAATAGCGCCCACTGAATTTTCATTCAGCACAGGTTGAACGTTTGAGTTCCGCCATATACGTGCATCGTGCACTGAGCCCGCCCACTTGCAATTTATGCTGGTGAACATTTCATTTCCGTCGCAAGTTGCTCGTACGTTAAATGATGCCAAATTTTTTCGATTGACGTACTCATCGCCATAGATGTGTGGCTTTTTTATCAAAATGTGCGTACAGTCGATAGCACCTATTGCGCATGGAAATGTAAATCTTCCCTGCCAAATTTTTTTGGCCTGTTTCATCTCCTCAGCATCGCATGGAAATTTCATCCAATTCGTCGCCTTTTCCACAATTTTTTCGCACACATACCAATTGGTTATGCTAACGGTAGACTGGTGAATGCCAAGGTCTTCACCCACGCCAACCTAAACACATTATTTAGGCCGATCACGACATGTTTAGTAAATCCACATATTCATTAGGGTGGTCCTTATTTTTCGAATTGACAGGGCACCCCGTCATATGATTCTCTGCCCTGAACTAATGAATACGTATTTTTTTAATTTACTTTTATAAAAGCTTTAGAGGTCGCTACCATGAGTCAAACTTTCAGAAAATAACATTGAATGGGAACTTTAATTCCAATCCGGCGTATTGACTCTGGTACATTATATTAGCCTATATCAAAGTTAAATAGAATGCAGAAAGCCTCACCCCCTCCCTCTCCCTAAAAATAAGTTAGCGATTAAAAAAGTGTTTTTAAGTTTTTAGTACATACAAAATTTTAACATTTTTAGCGACCCCTAATTATTAATTAAGAAAATTTAAAAAAATACAGAAATAGTTTCTTATCAATTGAGATGGTGCCCGGTCGAAAATTCAAAAAAAAGCCAATATAAGAACCAATATTCGTCACCAAGTGTTCTTTGCTTATACTGCTTTTTTTCACGCATGTTATTTGCCACCACAATCGGCACAAGTGGTATAATATGCAAATCCATTTTAAATTTGAATCTGAATTTAAAAAGGAAAGACCTTTAAGTTTTTTTCTTAATTTCAGCAAGTTTTTACGTAGCGCCGATGGTGCACTAATTTAAATACCCAAAATGAACTTCTGATGTTGGCTAAATATGATGAGCTTCTGTGATTGTAGTCTTATCCGGCTTAAGTATAATTTTTATACGTATAACGCGCGTAAAATAAGTATAATTTTTATACGTTTATATTTATAAAGCGCGTAAATTCAAATTAAACGACTGAATGCGGTTTAAGACGTAATAATTTTGCACGAAAATAGTCTGAGTAAATACTCTGAGTCAACAAAATAACAAACTCAAGATTTTTTGAGTAAATGTAGCTTTTACTCACTTTTTCCTGTTTTTATTCATACGAAACTGAGTAAAAGCTATCGTATAACAGAGTAAATACTCCAAATGACAATTTGAAATTTTTATTCATACGAAATTATTTTTTCTGAGTAAAAGCTAAATTTCTGAGCAAATAGTTCGAGTAAAAGATTTTACTCAGTTTATTCATACCACCCAATGTGTCCTAATTTTAGGTGCTATTTTTGAAATTCGTAGGAAAGTGTTGCATACTTTTAAAGCGGCTCTCACACGATCAATATTACTGACAGTATAATTACTGACAGTATTTACATTACTGTCAGTGTACCACTCACACGGTCAGTATTGTTTATTGTCAGTAATCAGTTTCTTTGACATTCGACTGGTGAAGGTGCGAACTATGCTCCGGCTACGTGACCGACAGCCGAAAATGGCATGCCACTTTTTGGGGCAGATTCCATCCAAACTTGCACCACGCCTCCAGCTAGGCATCGGACGACCATACCCTTGGACGCAATGTTCCATGCCACTGAATGAGGAACTTTTCCAAGTTTCTTTCAAGTTTCGCTGCCTCATCGTCTATCTGCCACAAAATGGGGCATGCCACGCCCCCTCCCAGGATTTTGCCGTCCCGTGCCTACTTGCACCCTCTGACCAACTTTCAGCCGGATCTGCCCCAAAAAGTGGCATGCCACTTTTCTGTGCAAATAATACTGATGAACTGTCAGTATTCACCTCACACCATCAGTATTACTGTCAGTATTTAAAAACTTCGTCAGTAATATCCGATTTTTTCATCAGTCATCAGTATCGTTTTTCTATACTGACAGTACATCAGTACTCACCTCATACGATCAGTAATACTGTCAGTATGCAAAATACTGTCAGTAATATTGATCGTGTGAGGGCCGCTTAATACTGATGGTATGAGGTGAATACTGACAGTTCATCAGTATTATTTGCACAGAAAAGTGGCCAAAAAGTGGCATGCCACTTTTTGGGGCAGATCCGGCTGAAAGTTGGTCAGAGGGTGCAAGTAGGCACGGGACGGAAAAATCCTGGGAGGGGGCGTGGCATGCCCCATTTTGTGGCAGATAGACGATGAGGCAGCGAAACTTGAAAGAAACTTGGAAAAGTTCCTCATTCAGTGGCATGGAACATTGCGTCCAAGGTTATGGTCGTCCGATGCCTAGCTGGAGGCGTGGTGCAAGTTTGGATGGAATCTGCCCCAAAAAGTGGCATACCATTTTCGGCTGTCGGTCACGTAGCCGGAGCATAGTTCGCACCTTCACCAGTCGAATGTCAAAAAAACTGATTACTGACAATAAACAATACTGACCGTGTGAGTGGTACACTGACAGTAATGTAAATACTATCAGTAATTATACTGTCAGTAATATTGATCGTGTGAGGGCCGCTTTACTGTCAGTATTTAAAAACTTCGTCAGTAATATCCGATTTTTTCATCAGTCATCAGTATCGTTTTTCTATACTGACAGTACATCAGTACTCACCTCATACGATCAGTAATACTGTCAGTATGCAAAATCCTGTCAGTAATACTGATCGTGTGAGGGCCGCTTAAGGGTAAATTATTAATAGCGCCTAAAAGTAGGCAACGTTTTTAGAAAAAATTTGCCCATGAAAGTATGTAATTTTGTGGAAAAAATTTTTAAATTTGTAGCATACATATGTTGACTTCCGGTTAGTTGTTGCTCAGTAAGCAAATTTTTCTCTGCTAGCGCAGCCGAAAGCAGAGCCAGCAGCCCAAAGCAGAGAAAAATCTGAAATACCAGGCCACCTTGAACCAGCAGCAAGCAAATTTGGTTTTTTGAAAAACTTTAAAACGTTATATCTCGGCTATTACTAAACCGATTTAGACAAATGAGGTGTAATAGTTTTTTTTAAGAACAAGCAGATTTTTTTGAAGTCATTTGTATTATGATTAACTGTCACAAGATGGCGTTTTAAGCAGTTTGGATATTCTAACAGCCAGAACTCGGCAACGAATAAGCCGATTTTGATAAATGTGGTGTCATAGTGTCTGTTAGAAGAAGCAGATTTTTATCTTAAGTTTAAGAAAAATTATGTTTAAGCTATTTAGTCACAGGTCCAGGTACTTTTTTTACCTGATTTTTTCTTATACTTACATAATTCGCAATGATGTGTCTTACTGCAATCAGAATAAATTTTTGTTTTTAAACATAAGGAGTACTTAGCTCAAATTTAATTATTCACAGTTGAGGCTACTGAGCCGAATATACTTCTTCCAGCAATTTTTGAAGTGAAAACTTCTTATGGCACGTTGTGCGGCTGAGTAAAAAAGTATAAACTCGTGACACCGACCGTCATCGGGATTCCCCGTCATGAATGCGATGGTAAAATTTTAATGTTCTATTGTTTCTTTTAAATAAAAAATATTCCAAGTGGAAGACAAAAAGCAAAGCATACACACTAACTGACACATTTAATTCTCATTCAACGATTGTTATGCTTACATGTTTGTTTCTTTCAATGTCCGCGTTGTTGCGTTGACAAATTGAGAATGAGAGCGAGAGTAAAATTTGAAAACATATTCCGTTTTTGTCTTCCATTGCATTGCCATATAAAAAGAAAACGCACACATACCAATTAACGCACTAACTTGCCATTAAACGATTTGTTTTCACTTCTGTCGGCACTCCCGGAGTGCAACCCGCCGTTTTTTTTTAGAGCGAATAACTCGTTGGAGCATAGGTATGGACGCAGCTGACGATCGTGTCTCCCCATATTCTTTGCCAGCCGAGACGACCTAGGTCCCGGTCTTGGCTTGGTAGCTGAGACGAGCTAGGTCTCAGTCTACACGAATGGGTGTTTCGAGTACTACAAAAACGATTATCTTCATGGTCGCAGAGACGAACTTGGTCCCGGTCCACGTTGGGAGTGATTAGTGCCTCCAGGACGTTCTCGAGGTGGTAGCCGAGACGAACTAGGTCCCGGTCTAGCACCCAAAGAAGATCGAGAAGACACTGTTTCAACGCTCTTCCTGCTACTCTCTCCAATTCATTGGAAAGCGGCCGAGACGAGCTAAGTCCCGGTCTTACACCCTCATCGGAAGTGGAGCTAAGTTGCCAAGGTTGGATTGTATTGGAGGACTGTGCCCAAGACGAGCTAGGTCCCGGTACAAAGTCCCCATATGATTCTTGATGATAACGTGTAGTGCCTCGCAGGGAGGGTAAAACGTTTGAGCTGTTTAGTTTGGTTCGGTGTAAGTGACTTGCATAGAAGGACGATCCTTTCTTTTTAATCTGGAGCGACTCTCTATGTTTGTTAAATTACGAGCCAATGGGTTCGGATGATGCAGCAACCTTATGGCGTAGGTTTGTTTGATTCTGTTAATTTCATCTTTTACCATGGGGATGCATAGATCTCGGTGAATGTTTTCATTCCGTATATACCATGGGGCACCTGTAAATATTCTTAAGATTTTGGACTGAGCCCGTTGTATTAGTTCAATGTTTGAGGAGCTGGCGTTACCCCATAATTGGATACCATATAACCAAATTGGCTTAGTGATTGTTCTGTACAAAAAGATTTTATATTCAAGCTTCATCAAATGAGAACGATGATTAATTAACCAGTGAAGACTGGCGGTTTTTAACTTTAACTGCGTTTTTTGGCTTACGCCATGTTAATCGTCGATCTAATTGCATACCTAGATATGTAACAATTTCACCCTGTGGGACTGAAATATTATTTAGTACAATTGCAGGGCATTCACCACGCCTAAGAGTAAAAGTAACTTGCTTACATTTTTGCTCATTTATTTTTATGCGCCATAGCGACAACCATTTTTCTATTGATTTTAAGTTAAGCTGGAGGTTTCGAGAAGCTTCCAAAGGGCAACGGTTACAACTTAAGACTGCGGTATCATCTGCGAATGTTGAGATGGTAGTGTTGGCACTGATTGGTAAATCTGAGGTATACAATACATATAGAAACGGTCCTAGTACGCTACCTTGAGGGACACCTGCTCTTATATTAAAATGAGTTGAAATAAAATTCTTGTGTTTTATTTTAAAAAAGCCTGCTTTCGAAGTAAGAAGTAAATATTTTATGAACATTAAGAGGCAATAGGTGTTCAGTTTTTTTGATAAGGCCTTCATGCCATACTTTATCAAACGCCTGTGCGACATCGAGAAATATTGCAGTGCAGTATTCACTGCGCTCATAAGCCTTTCTTATTTTATTTGTGATCCTATTAACCTGTTCGATTGTGCCGTTTTGTTTTCGGAAGCCGAATTGGTGAGGGGGTAATAAGTTTTTATCAGTAATATATGGCATTATTTTTGCTAGAATTAATTTTTCAAATAATTTTGACAAGCAAGGTCAGTCTTTGACTGTCTCTTATTGTAAGCAGACGTGTTTTTTTATCGAGTCATGCCTAAGTCTGTTTTAAATTGCGATAATTGCAAAAACAAGTGCGTAAATTGCGTCGGTGAGAATATTATTTCTCTAATTACCAATTTAACCCGTGAATTAGGTGAAATTAAAAGTAAACTTTCTGATTTGTGTATGCAAAAGACAGAAAAAAAGAGTGCGTTGAGCTCTGCACTTGTGAATTATGTGCATAAAAAAAATTTGGCTAAGCCTGTCATAAATAATCTGCCTATGCAGAATGCTATTTGCACTCGCTCGCGCTCTCGTGCTTTTGCTTCTCCGGTGGCTGCTAATTGTGTTAGTGCTGATGCTGTAAATTGTGTTAGTGCTGATGCTGATGCTCTTTCGCACTCTTCGTCTGCTGTTGTTCCCGTTTTTTCTGATGCTGAGGCTGTCTCAGTTGATGCTTCTTCTTCCGTGCAGTATTTAATTCCTCAGTTGGAAAAGCAGTCATCTAATTTGAATAATGTTGTTGGTGATCCTGTATTGGCTACTACTGCTGCAACGAATTATGTTGCTGTTGATCCCGCTAAGGCTTTATCTTCTCCGCTGCTAACAACACCCTGGTGGAAAAGCAGTCATCTGATTTTGAGATTGTTCGAAGAAAAAAGAAAAATATAAGAGCTCCGATTGTGGGAAATAATAACTCTGCTGAATTAGATGTTGCCGTGAACAAAAAGTGGGTGCATCTATCATCATTTAAACCCACAGTAAAATATTCAGACATAATTTCATATGTTGAAAAACATGCCGATGTTAGCTCTAACCACCTTGCTTGCTATCCTCTCATCAAAAAAGGTGTTACATTGGATAAGCTTAGAAGTATCAATTTTAAGTTGGGAATAGCTCCTGGTTTTTATAAAAATCTATTTAAGCCTGCGCTTTGGCCATGTGACATCAAAGTCCGCCCTTTTCAAAAACTGGGTCAAGTTCCTCATCAAACATAATTAATGCTGTTGGTTTACGCACGCAAATTGTGAATCATGCCTCTACATGTTTTAGTTCACTTAAGATATATTTTCAAAATATGTCTGGTATGCGTACGAAATTCAATGCTGTCTATCGTATGTCTTCACAACTTGATTATGATGTATTTGTTTTGGTGGAAACGTGGTTAAACTCTGATTTCTCGGACAATGAATTTTTTGATGCTGAATTTTTTGCTGTCTATCGAAAAGATAGAGATGTTGCTAAGTCTGGCTGCTTAAGAGGTGGCGGTGTACTGATTGCAGTTAAACGTAGTCTTCGCTCATCGGTTATCAGGCTTCAAAACATTGATTCTTTGCTTGACCAGATTTGCATTTCCATTGATGGAGGTTCGGGTTCGTTATTTTTATGCACATCTTATATACCACCTAATAGCTCTTATGAATTATACCGTGCTCATGTTGATAATATCATCAATCTTAATGTTGGTAGCGATAATAATTCGCATCTTTGCGTCCTTGGGGATTTTAACCTAAATTCAGTTTGTTGGTCTTATTTGTCAAATGATATTTTCTTGACACCGTCAAATGTAAATTCTGAACATGAAATTTATTTAATTGATTCCTTTTTGAGTATTGCTTTAGCTCAAGTAAATTTTTTCAAAAATAAACTCGATAGAATACTTGACTTAATATTTGTCTCGGAAAATATCAATTTTGATTTGATTGAATGTTTATTTCCGTTTTCGCCGCCAGGTATTCATCACATACCTTTGACTTTAGAAATTAAGTTGTATGAATTTTTGAAGATTCCTACGAGTGATCTTAAAGAGAACTATAAGTTCAACTTTAATTTATGCAATTTCGAGATTTTGAATAATATTTTTGATTCATATGATTGGAATATGTTGTTTGACAAAAATGAGGTTTCGGCTTGCTTTAATATCTTTTTGGATAAAGTTCATTCAAACTGTAAAAATAATATCCCATATAGTGCTAAAAAAATCCACAAACTTCCGCGGTATACTAAAGGCTTAAAAAAACTTAAAAATTTAAGAAATAAGTTTGCTAAACTCTATATCGCCACGAAAAATCTTGAATATAAGGCTAAATTTGAACAATTTTCAAGGGAGTTTAATGTTTTAGACAAATTTCTTTATAAAAAATATATTCTAAGGATTGAATCTAATATTAGAGATAATCCGAAAACTTTTTGGCAGTATGTTAAATCAAAGAAAAGTGTTGCAGATGTTCCGTCTGAGGTTTTCTGGGGTAACAAAAGTTCTACCAGTGTTGAGAATTCAGTCAATTTGTTTGCTGACTTTTTTCAATCAAACTTTGAACTGGATGCGGATTGCAATGATCCCCTTATTGTTAGCAATATTGAGTTGTTTACTGTTTTTGGAACTCTATCCTTGTCTGAAGATGATGTCCTTAAAGGAATCTCAAGTCTTAAAAATACTACTACTACTTGTGCCCATAACATGTATTTTTAATGTCATTGAAAATGGGTGTTTTTATTGATAAATGGAAAATTGCTTCCATTACTCCCATTTTCAAAAGTGGTTCAAAAAATGATGTTTGCAATTATAGGCCCATTTCTAAACTTTCTACTTTCTCTAAGCTTTTTGAAAATCTCGTCAAGGATAAAATCTGTTTTGCAGTTAAAAAATTTATTACCAATTTTCAACACGGGTTTGTTTCTGGTCGTTCTACGGTCTTTAACCTTGCCGTTTTTACCAATTATTGTATTTCAGCTTTTGAATTGGGTTTTCAGGTGGATACAATTTACACGGACATATCCAAAGCATTTGATAAAGTTTCTCACAAGATTTTACTAGCTAAACTTTCAAAAATGGGCTTTCACTCGAATTTCCTTAACTGGATTAAATCATACTTGAGTAGTAGGGTATCATTTGTGGAACTTAATGGTGTTAAGTCGAGAGCTTTTATTGCTAGTTCTGGAGTGCCTCAGGGTTAGGGCTACCAGATGGCATACTAAAGTAGCAAAAGTGCTTCTTTTGCAAGGATTTGCTACTTTGCTACTTTTCACTTGAAATGTACTACTTTTGGTTGAAATGCGCTACTTTTCACTACTTTCGAAGTTACGACCTTTATTTTTTTTTTTGGTCGATAAACAAAATTTTACAAAAAATGTTTTATGGAAACAATGTAAATAAATAACAAAAACACGCAATAATGATGTTTTTTATTAGTGCTATGGGAAAGTAGAAATGGGGACCTTTTTTTTTTTTTGCTAATTACCATCCTTTTTTAAATTTTACAAATGTGCTACTTTTGCAAGCAGGTCATCTGGTAGCCCTACTCAGGGTAGCATTCTTGGTCCCTTATTTTTCATTTTATATATTAATGATATTTGTAATTGCTTTTCACATTCTAAATTCTTGCTATATGCGGATGATCTGAAAATTTATAAGATCATTCGCTCTAGTCTAGATGTAGTTCTGTTACAAAGTGAGCTAGATAATGCCCTTGATTGGTTTAAACGAAACCGTCTGAATTTAAATATTCGCAAATGCTCATATATTTCATTCTCAAAATCTAATAATCTGGTTCTGTCATCCTACCATATTGATGGGGTTTTACTAAATTCTGAGAAGAAAATTTGTGATCTTGGTTTTTTCTTTGATTGTAGTTTTACCAAAGAATTATATATGAAAGAACTACGCTCCCAGAAATGTCGATAATTGGTTCGCTTCACTAATTTTCTGACAATAAAATTACAGTCTTAGAATGAGGGGAAATGTGATTTTGGCTTATGCTGCGTATTGGGGTTTTTAGCAACGAAGCTGCAATTCCCTCTGATCTGATCTGCTACCAGGCACCCAGCAAATCCAACAACATGATTTTTATTTTGACTACTTCAAACTTGCAAATTTGCAAGTGATCCCGCGTAAATTTTGATGTTGGTTTTTCTTCAGAAAAATTCAGTTAAAAAAATCCTAATAAAATTGCGTGTATTTGTTGTTGCTTTTTTGTAGTTTACAACTGATACCGTTATTTGTAATTTTGTTGGTATTTTTTCGGCAGAAAATCACAAAAATTATATTTATGTTGTTTGCTTGTGTGTGTGCTCAAATTAGGCTATTTTTTTGCAACCAGGTTTTTTCCTTTGGGGGCTATAAATATATAGAAATTATGATCTTATATTTTTCAATTTTCTTGTTTTACTTGAAACAAATCATTAGATGAAACAAGTTAATACTAAATAAGTTCAATAGGAATAGCTTAATTACTAGACCTGATCCTGCATTTATTGCTTTTCCTGCTCCCTTTTTTTACGTCTGAAAATGCGCCCCTCTTCCTTCCTCTTTTTTGCGGTAGTTTTAACGGTTTCCGCGGTTTTAACTTATAGCGCTCTTAATTTTGCGACTAAATAAATTAAGATTTTTTAACTAGCTAAAAATGTTTTTTGGAAAAAATAACGGTTTTAAAAAAAAATTGGTCAAAATTCCAGAAAAATCGTAATATCTCCAAAATTGTAGGCTAAATTTCAAAGTTTTGCACACCGTTATTGTAAGCCATTAAATTATATTTCTTATTTCACCAATATTTTTGAAATCTATTTAAGGGTTCCCAACTTAAAAGGACTTTTACAAAAGCTATATCGGAAACTTATCCGAAACCTGAACCAAGCGACACTTTTTTTTCACTATTTGTTTTTACATTTTACCTCCTATTACAAAAAAAAAAAAAAGATAGGAGATTGGGAGCTTTCCCTGCTTTCATATCTAAATTACCGCCATAACTTTGAAATGGATGAAGGAGTTTGTAGGCTAGAAGTGGCGGTAGAAAGAAATAAGCAGGAACCAAAAACGAGCCAACAGCTCATATGGTTAAAGAAATCAGCACAGTCAAACTCAAGTCAATCATTTACGATTGAATCTCACCGTGGACATTAGGCATTAATTGCGGTTTCAAGCAAAAATTCTTCAACTTAATTTCTGTTGTTTACATTTTGCACTGGATTTTGACAGCTACGAAGCCACGTTTTACTGTCAAATTTTAATGTGACAATTTAGTATAACCTTTATTGTTATTTCCATGATCATTTTGAAAAATATAGAAATTATAGAAATATTTTGAGTTTTGTAAAATAATTTCAATTCAATCCGTAAGACAAATGAAATTTTGTTTGAAGCAGGCGCTCAGCAAATAAAACAACATGAATATCATTTTTATTTTTCAGTTTGAGCCGAAAAATGTACGTACTTGATCAAGGGATCAAGGGTGTTAAGCCCCTTATATGAATATTTCTGCATTCGGAAAGGCTTAAGCCCAAATTAAAATAACACGGCGATAGCAGTAGTGTATTTTGGCATATTGATTTAGTTTCCGTGTTAATTTTAAAGAAATCTCCATTTTTTATCTTTGAAACTTTGATTTTCGTGTTTTTTTAAGTGCAGGATCAGGTCTAGTAATTAAGCTATTCCTATTGAACTTATTTAGTATTAACTTGTTTCATCTAATGATTTGTTTCAAGTAAAACAAGAAAATTGAAAAATATAAGATCATAATTTCTATATATTTATAGCCCCCAAAGGAAAAAACCTGGTTGCAAAAAAATAGCCTAATTTGAGCACACACACAAGCAAACAACATAAATATAATTTTTGTGATTTTCTGCCGAAAAAATACCAACAAAATTACAAATAACGGTATCAGTTGTAAACTACAAAAAAGCAACAACAAATACACGCAATTTTATTAGGATTTTTTTAACTGAATTTTTCTGAAGAAAAACCAACA
The DNA here is from genome assembly GCA_949775025.1 of Tricholauxania praeusta. Lineage (NCBI taxonomy): Eukaryota > Metazoa > Arthropoda > Insecta > Diptera > Lauxaniidae > Tricholauxania > Tricholauxania praeusta. Next base: position 25,853,991 of record OX459032.1, read on the forward strand.
ACAAAATTTACGCGGGATCACTTGCAAATTTGCAAGTTTGAAGTAGTCAAAATAAAAATCATGTTGTTGGATTTGCTGGTTGCCTGGTAGCAGATCAGATCAGAGGGAATTGCAGCTTCGTTGCTAAAAACCCCAATACGCAGCATAAGCCATAATCACATTTCCCCTCATTCTAAGACTGTAATTTTATTGTCAGAAAATTAGTGAAGCGAACCAATTATCGACATTTCTGGGAGCGTAGTTCTTTCATATATAATTCTTTGGTTTTACCTTTAATGAATGAAGGTATAGCTATGATTTCGATGATCCTTATACATTAAAAGTTTTATTTACCTCGTTTGTGAGATCCAGGCTTGAATATGCTGCTTTTATTTGGAATCCGTACTATGCTGTTAATTCGTTACGTTTAGAAAGAATTCAGAAAAAATTTGTCAAATTTGCGTTTAGGTCTCTAAATTTTACTGACCCAATGCCCCGTTATAGTGCGCGTTGTCAGCTGATAAATTTGAAGTCTCTTGAAAAAAGACGAAAAATTCTATCTCTAATGTTTGTATATGATATTATTCGTGGCAATATAGACTGTGTTTCACTTCTAGAAAAAATTGAATTTAATGTGCCTCTCAGGCAATTACGTTTTTCAAGTTTTTTTATGTTAAATATCATAAGACTAATTATGCATTAAATGAGCCACTAACTAGGGCTTTGCTCCATTTTAATAATTTATTTGCTGTAAGTTCTTTAGATTTTTTCTATGAAAAATGTTATGTAATATTATCCTGTAATTAATTTATAAGTAACTTTATTTGTATACTTTTTTTGCTAGTCTGTAAGGATGTCATATCCATAGACTTAAATAAATGAAATGAAAAAATAAAAGGCTTATGGGTCTATACGATGACGGTAGTGTACGATCTTTCCCATGTTTTGGTATCATGGTTATCAACGAGTTTTTCCATTCTTTTGGGTAATATCCGTACTGAATTATAGCATTAAATAGCCTGGTCAGAAAGATGACACCTGAGTGAGGCAGTTCCTTAATCATTTTGGGAGTGATGTTATCACACCCAGGGGCTTTTTTAGGACACATTTCTTGAATTAAACTGATTAAATTACTGCTAAGGAAACTCATTTGGATAGTATCGGTGTTTATTGGCAGTTGGGAAGGCATGAAACCTTGAATGTACGGATTTGGTTGAAAAACTGTACTTAAGTGATTGACAAAAGCCTCAGCTTTTTCTGCATCACTTCTAGCCCAATTTCAATGTAGGTCTCTTATCGGAGATTCACTTTCAGTGGGTGCTCTAATTTTTTTGGTGGCTTTCCACAAGGATTTTAGTCCATTAGCATTTGGGGCAAGTTTTGACCTACGCTTATCTGCTACAAGAATTTCAATTTCACTGTTAGTAAGGAAACGGGTTTTTGTATTTTTCTCAGCCTGATCAGGTGTTGAGTGCTCAGCAGCTGAATACAGTATTGTATTAAAAACGGCAACAGCATCGTCAATATGCTAGTTGTGTTCTATCGAATAGGTTGAGTGGATGTGTGAGCTTATGAATTTTTTGTACTTTAGCCAGTCAGTCTTATGCGATGTTAGTCTCATAGGGGGCTTAAGGTCAACTGATTTCTCTAAAAGGCAAAAAATGATTGGAGAATGATCTGAAGAGAGTTCAAAATTTGTCTCGGCTGTTAATAAGGTTCTATCGATACCTCTTGTGATGGTGAAATCAATGAGGTCTGGGATTTTCCTTCGGTCGGCTGGCCAATATGTTGGTTGACCAGAAGAAGCATAGTCGAACGTGGTGCGATGTTTCATTAACATATTATATAATTGTTTGCCTTTAGGGTTTATAAGACGAGATCCCCAGTATGTATGTTTGGAGTTATAGTCTCCAGCAGCTAAAAATCTAGTTCCCAAAGTATCGAAAAACTCTTTGAATTTTTTCTCACTGACTGCGAGTCGAGGTGGGCAGTAGACTGCCGAAACGGTAAGGTTTTTGGAATGGTTTTGTAGGCAAATAGAGGTAGCCTGAAGATAATTTTTGGAAAAGGGTTCTAAGCAGTAGTGTTTAAGGCGATTTCAAACTAAAATTCCTGAGCCCCCGTGAGCTTTGCCATCAGGATGATTGGTTTTGTAGAATTTGTATTCTGGTATATGAAAATTATGCTTGTTTGTCAAATGAGTCTCTGAAACAAGCATTAAATCAATTTTTGCATGGGTTACATAATGAAAAATTTCATTTTTATTTTGGCTGATGCCGTTTGCATTCCAAACACAAATTTTTAGCTGATTAATTTTTGCGCAATCAAAATTTGAAGTAGCTGGTTTTGCGTTTTAACTAGATCTTGTAGAGTTGATTGCATTGAAACAATAAATTGATCAGGGTTTGAGTTAAGTTTGTGATCTGTTTTTCCAAGCTACTTTGTTGAGGGTTCGTTGCTCCTGATTTGAGCGCATTTGCTTATGAAATAGCTGGATTAACTGGATGCGCCGTGCTTTGTTGCTGGACAAAGTTATGGGTTGGGAATATATTTTGAGTTGGGTTTCGGTTTACTTTCCTTTTTTCAGAGATTCTAGCTTTTAGCTCTTTATAAATAGGACAACCCCTGTAGCTTGCAGTGTGATCCCCTTGGCAGTTAGCGCACTTCTTTAAATTTATATCTTTTTTCAACTTGTTTGAACACTTAGAAATGTGGTGAAGTTCTCCACAAGCGACACAGACAGATTGAAGGGTACAGTATGTTTTTGAATGCCCATACTCTTGGCAGTTAGTACACTGTACCGGACCGTTCCTTTTATGAGGTTCCTCTACCACCACACGACGGTGAAGCAAATATTCAAGTTTATAAATTGGGTGGACCTCATTCCTTTTTTAATTTAGTAGAATCAGGATAAAGATCAACCTTAAACATAGGTTGTGGAACCTTATCCTTGTTTACTATATTTATTACAGCTTTAGCATCGAAATTTTTCAGACCTAAAGCTTCTTTGATTTCAGCAGGGTCAACAGAGGATTCAATACCCTTAATAACAACTCTAATACCTTTACTGCTTTTAAGCTGGTATGTGTAATAAGATTTATTACTGTCGTAAAAGTTTTTCGCAATAATGCGGAAATATTCCTCGCTTTTTACTTGAATCTTCGTTTCATGAAGATTACCTCTAGTTAAGGGAATAATAAAAAAGGTATCTTTCCCTATAAGCTGTGTTAGCTTTGCTACTAAAGCGTTTGAGCTTCGCTCACGCAAATAAATTGGAGGCGACTTAAAAGTTTTGGGTGGTTCACTAGCATTGTTTTCGTTAAGTTCGCTTAATGGTGCGAATCGATTGCCAGATAGAACATTTGAAGGTGTAACTAAATTGTTAGTTTTATTTATCTATGAATTTCCTACATTCCGTTTTGAATTCAAAGTTATGTAACGATCTATACCTGTTTGAACTTTATTTTTTCCTTCAGTTGATCGTGCCTTAGGAATAGTACCGGTAGAGGTTGATTGTGATGTTGAATCATTATTTACAACCACCTGGGTTGAATAGCTATTTTTCTTCATAGCAGGAGAGCTAGATTTTTCAGCTTTTTGCCTGCTATGTTGCTCCTCTTCTTGTAGAAACTGTTGTTGTTGCGACGATTGTTGTTGTTGTTGTTGTAACAACTGTTGTTGTAGTAACTGTTGTTGTTGTAGCAAGAGTTGTTGTGGTAACTGTTGTTGTTGAAGCAACTGTTGTGGTTGTTGTTGTTGTTGCTGTTGTTGCTGTTGTTGACTCCCTCCAGATGGAGGAGAGCGGCTCAACGTCATAATGTAATAAAAACAATATTACTATTAGAATTTTTGTTTTTTTTTAAAAAGTTCCAGTACCCAATATTATGTGAATAAACAGAAGCAACTTTTTTTTTAGCCACTTCTGTCATCCATATAATTTGTTGCAGACTTTTAGGATCTGTCAACAAAAAATTGGTTTCCTAAAAGCGTAGCCTGGAGCTTTTTTCACGAACAGCTTTTTTTGGCGGAGCGCCAATTCTCGACACTTAGTTAAATTTGTTGTTGCAGTTTAAATGCAAAAAGTTACGTGCTTGTTTGCTATATTAGCACCACAAAAAACAGCTAACTTTCAGCTTGCCTGCCAATCGCTGAGCCTTAGCAGTCAATAAAGCTGCGAAACGCGTATTTTTATTTGAATTTATTACCGAAATTAAATTACAAAAATAAACTTCGCACAAAGAAATGTCCCAACTTATAGTGTTGCCACTGAAATTGTAAATGAAATGAAAAATTAAGGAGTAACAGGAGTTTATATGAAAACGAAAATGATTGATAACAATTCTACATTTACTGGCAGCATGGTCCTCACATTTAACCTCTACCAATTACCTAAAACAGTTGATGTAGCTTGGTATACAGTGAAAGTGCAAACTTGCTTCCCAACACCTATGCGTTGCAAGAATTGTCAAATTTTAGGTCACACCCAAAAAAGATGCTCTAACACAACTACATGCACTGAATGCAATTTACCACCACACACTCCAGAACCTTGCACCAGTCTTCAATGTGCCAACTGTAGTAATAAATATGTTTCCTCAGATAAAACTGTCCTAGATATCAACAAATGAAAGAAGTTAATAAAATTAAAACCACTGAAAAGTATTCCATAGGGGCTGCCCACCGCATTTATAATCAAAAAATAAATCCTTCAAAACAAACTACAACATCATACGCCGACACTGTCAATCCGAAAAATCAACAAAATACGAACATAATTTCACAGCAAAAAAGATCACCCACACCAACTACAGAAAATAATAACAGCAAACTCCCTCGATTACAACATCCTGCAAACACTATTAACAACCTCAACGACAACTCAGATACACCTATTTTCTCAAACTCGAACACCAAGAAAAACACAAATCATCAATTTCCAATCAACAATTCACCAATATCAACAATAACCCAAAGCGACACATCTAAACCATTAAAAAACTTTGAAATTTCAAATCAACTTCAACATCTACCACAGAAAATACAAATATTCTATCACCTATGTCAAAATTAACACAGGATACTATCTCATCAAAAAATTATTTTGTTTCTGACAACGAATCGATTATCTTTGATTTATCGTATCCTTAAACTTAACAGTTTTACTTAAAGTGCTCTTTGTAACTTTTCTCCTTTTTATAAAATTATTTTTACAAAAAGCGAGTCCTAATCTTCAAGTTGAGTTTCACTATATTACAATGGAACATGAAAGGTTTCATAAATAATATATCCGAGCTTCTGCTACTAATAAAAGAGCACCATCCCTCCATCATATCATTACAGGAAACCCATTGCTCAGTCAATTTCACTCCAATACCACCAAAAAACTTTCTCGCTTACTGCACTAACTCCGCCACAAACCAAACAGGGTGTGGGTGTGCTAATAAGAAACAACATTCCACATAAAAAAATAATTATAAATTCAAACTTACAAATAATCGCTATCGAGATACAGTTGAATATTAAAATTACTATAGTCTCAATCTACATACCGCCTTCCCAGACTTTTTTGCAACAAGACATAATAAATATCCTTTCCTCTATTTACACACCCATCGTCATGCTTGGAGATTTCATAGCTGGAGTCCATTATCGGGCTCTCAACAAATTAACACCAGAGGTAGTACCTTAGAAGACGCCATTTTGGCATCTGGATTATGTGTACTAAACGATGGTAGACCTACACACCTCTCTACTCACACATCGACGTCTCTACCTGCTCACCTTTATAACTGCCTTACATCAAATGGGACATTATTGACGATCTACACAATAGCGACCACCTTCCATTAAAAATCAACCTACTTTTATCGAGAAACAATAACAAATCTTAGATTCAAAAAAAAATTTCTCCTAGACTTTGACGACTGGCCCAGCTACAGCAAAAATGTCACTCTTGAACTTCAGAGTCGGCGCCCGTCCTTAAATGTGAATAGAGAAACCGCATACAGTACTAAGTCCATACGTGCCGCTGCTATCTGCAATATACCACAATCTTCCAATTGCTACAGATCCCATGTCCCATGGTGGAGCAAAAACTTATCAATTTTAAGACAAAATAAAATGGCATAATTCCATGTTTTCCCCTGAAGTCCAACTCAACAAAATCTTATTTCATACAAAAAAAAAACAACGCCATTTTTAGAAGAGAAATGTTACAATGTAAAAGGAAAAGCTTTGCAGATTTTACTAAACAAATAAATATTAACTCATCTATAAGCGAAATTCGGAGCAAGATACGCAGGCTAACTGTCAATTCAACACTTAAAACGCTACTAGCAATACAAACGTCGAATACAGTTCTATCTGAGGCAGCTCGAATTTCCGACTACTTTGCTAATAAATGGTCCCAATATTCTTCAGACTCTAATTTTTCAACTGAATTTAGACAAGCTAAATCTCTCCGTAAACTTACCTGCAGAATAAATACAAATCCGTTAGCGTCGGAGATAGAAAAAAATATCAATATATTCGAACTTGAAAACTGCCTTGCGAAAGTAAATTGTAAAACACCAGGGCCCAAATATCATATAAAATGATTCAAAATCTAGCTTCAAGCTCCAAGGAACGTTTGCCCACACTGTATAACAAGATTTTTAAGACTGGTGTAATTCCTCCTTCCTGGAAAACTGTTACGATCGTTCCCATACCAAAACACAGTAAAAATATTATCCTCATCACATCATACCGCCCGATTTCTCTACTTAACTGCTTAAGTAAAGTATTGGAAAAGATAATTGGAACTCGACTATTTTGGTTTGCAGAACAGAAGAACCTAATTGCACGTAATCAAGTGGCTTTTAAATCAGGAAGAGGTTGTACCGACGCTCTTCTCTACTTAGATAGCTATATTTCAAAAACACTTTCCACACGCAATCATCTTTCTATCCTTTCAATAGATTTTGAAAAAGCTTTCGACAGAATCGGAGCTCACGTCATTTTAAATACTTTACACAAGTGGGGAGTTGGGCCCAACATTTTCAATTTCATAAAATCATTTCTATTAAACCGCAAATTTCGAATTAAAGTAAACGGGATTCACTCTAAAGTTTACCAACTACACAATAGCATCCCGCAGAGTTCTCCCTTATCTGTTGTGCTATTTTTAATCGCATTCGATGACATCAGCCAAATCGTGAAGAAGCACAAATACGTGGATCATTGCTTGTGCGCTGACGACTTATACGTGTTTTGCAAGAAAAACAGCAATTACAAAACTAACCTTTCATTACAAAACGTTTTAGTCGATATCAATGTAACAACTCTGGAGCTAAGATCTCCTGGGACAAAACAAAGAATATGCATATATGCTGTAAACTTAAATGCGAAGCACATAGCCACACAACTATCCTCAATCAACACACAATAGAAAACGTTGTACAAATGAAGATACTGGGTATAATTTTTTCAAAAAACTACTTATGGAAAAATCATTTCATTGCTCTTAAAAAAGCTCTTGTAGCAAGAGAGTTTTCGCCAGTAAAAAATGGCTTAAGTTTACTTTAGGGACAACTCTCAGATTTTATTTTTTTTTTTTTTTTGGGAAGTAGCGTGCTATGAATAAACAATAAATCTGAAAAAAAAATTATCGGATCTGGCTTAGGAGATATAGCCATCGGAAGTTGCGGATATAGCTTTTATAAAAAACGCTATAACTTGGGAACCCCTGCATGGATTTCCAAAATATGGATATTATATGAAAGATAATTTAATGAGGACTAATTGTACCACAAAAATTTAAATCCGTTGGATAGTTTTCGAAGTATGAGGTTTTTTGAAAAATGTTGACCTCTTTTTTTGAAAGAAACCGTTATGTTTTCCAAAAAATTTATTATTATATAGTGATACTTACATATTTAGAGAGTATAATTCATTAGCTTTAAAATGATGTGCTATTTGTATTATATATTTTTTATATCAATCCTTTTTTTTACCGAAAAACAAAAAAAAGATATTCTTTGTTTTGAAAACAATGAAATATGCATGGGCAACAGCTATATGTTATAGACTGAACCGCGGTTGAAGGCCTCCGCGAAGCCGGTGTTAGATTTTTGGGTGTTTTAAATCATGAATAGGTCGCTCGGCCTAACTTTTATGTAGAATTACTGTGGCCACCGAAGCCAGTGTTGGATACATTATAGACTGAACCGCGGCCGAAGGCTGCCGCGAAGCCGGTATTGGATTTTTGGGAGTTTTAAACACTGCGCCGCTGCCGGAGGCCACCCAATTTCAACAACTCTTATGTAGAATTTCTTCCATATATATTTTATTCTTTTAAAAAAAAAGGATATTTTTTTGTTTTCCGGTAAAAAAAATTGCCTTATGTAAAAAATATATATACAAATACCATTTAAAGCTAATAAATTATACTTTTTAAATATATAAGCATCACTATAGGTTAATAATACATTTTTTGGAAAAAATAACGGTTTTTTCAAAAAAAAAAGGTCAACATTTTTTAAAAAACCTCATATCTCGAAAACTATTCAACGGATTTAAATTTTTCATAGCACAATTTTATGCCTCATTAAATTACCTTTCATATGATATCCATATTTTGGAAATACATTCAAGGGTTCCCAACTTATAGCGTTTTTTATAAAAGCTATATCCGCAACTTCTGATGGCTATATCTCCTAAGCCAGATCCGAGCGATAATTTTTTTTGCAGATTTATTGTTTATTTATATGCTGCTACTTTCCCTAAAAAAATAAATAAAATCTGAAAGTTGTCCCTAAAGTTAACCTGTTCCAAAATGTCAAGTCCATATCAATATTTTAATTTATCTTACAAAAGTATTAGTTCTAAGCAAAATTCACTACGCCCTCTTTTTATGTGGAAAAGACTCAAAATCTACTCTGAATATTGTAAAAGTAATGTACCATCAAACATCAGACAAAGCCTATTCGCTTTACGCAGCACACCGATAAAAAACCTACTTGCTGAAGCAGGACTCCCTTCATTCGAAGAATATGTTTACGAATGCAAATTAAAACTTTTACTTAAGCTTCTCTATCAAAACAAATCAATCATAGATGAAGAAAAGAAATTGGAGATCGTCAACAGCAATTTTAAATTCATTTAAATTAGCAAACGGACATAATTTAGAAATTAATTTTCAAAAATCTAGCACCGTAGATCCGCCGGGACGAAATTACGCTAATTTTTGTGACATTTCACTATCCGTATTCAAAAAAACAAACACACCCGACTTATTATTTAAAAAACTCTTCACTGAAAAATACCATAAACTCAAAAACGCTGGATGGTCATTTTTATATGCAAATGGATCTAAAATAAGCAACGTTTGTACGTCATCGACCGCAACTGATTACAGTGGTAATTATGTTTCCTTAAAAATACTGCCGTGCTTTTCTTCAATTTTTACATCAGAAGCTCTGTCCATTTATAATGACATGCTTTATGCAACCCAAACTCATCTTAAAACAATAGTATGCTCCGACAGCCTTTCAACAATTCTAGCTATAATGAACACCCCAAACAACGAATGGTTCACCATAAACCGTATTAGAAATATTCTTTGCTGTAACAAATCATCTTTACGAATTCTTTGGATACCCGGACACGTTAATATTGATGGTAACCATCACGCTGACTCAGCCGCCAAGTATGCGTGCAATGCACCTATTACTATGAATAATATATATAACTATAAAACTATATAAACCTATATCCTCTTTCGAGATTTATGGGATCATTATGTCCCTTAAAAACTCTAATTCATGCATTGCAGGTAGTTTTTCCAGTAATTTTATTAAAAAAATAGTTTTCAATATTGCTGACGTACTGAGTCATGTATTCAACAAAAGTATTGACTCTGGTGTTTTTCCTGAGGAACTGAAAAAAGCAGAAATTATTCCTTTATTTAAAAAAGGAGATAAGTCTAATATCAATAATTACAGACCAATTTCGCTTCTTTCTACTTTCTCTAAAGTATTTGAGAAGGCTATTAAGTTTAGAATGGTCAACTTTTTAAATAAGCATAAATTTTTCAGTGAATGTCAGTTTGGCTTCAGAAGTGGGCTATCAACCGAAGACGCATTACTAAAATTTTGTAATAATGTTTTTGTAAGCTTAAATTGCAAAAAGATTTCTGCAGCCCTTTTTGTAGATATTACTAAGGCTTTCGATACAGTTGACCACAAAATTTTGCTTAATAAATTATTTAAATGTGGCTTTCGTGGCTCTATGCACAATTGGTTCTCATCTTATTTGTCCAACCGTGTCCAAAGAGTAAAAATAAATAATATATTTAGCTCTAACAGTGTAGTCAATATAGGAGTTCCTCAAGGCTCTGTCTTGGGTCCTATTTTATTTCTGATTTTTGTAAACTCCCTTTTTTCACAACAATTTCTATGTAAAACTATTGCATTTGCAGATGATATGGCATGCATTTTTTCTTGTGACTCTATTGGGTATGCTTTGTTGGAAATCAACCACGATTTGGAAGTTCTAAGGCACTGGTTTGTTACCCATAAATTGGTTTTAAGCGATAAAACAAAAATAATGTTTTTTAATGTGTCTGGAAGGGAAGTTCTAACGAGTGATTTTATCTTTCATGGTGCAAACTGCAAAAAATACTTCTTTTGTAATGATATTTGCGGCTCAGCAAAAAATGTACAGACGTACGCCGATTCAGGTTACTGTTCAACTAGTTGTTTTTCTATCAATTGTGTAAAAACTTTCAAATATTTGGGTTTGCTGCTTGATTGGAAAATGAATTGGAATGATCACACTAGTGCTCTAAAAAAATACTTAATGGCAGCCACTAGGCAAATTTATTATTTAAGAGGTATATGTTCAAATAAATTGCTTACTTGCATCTACTTTGCTATTTTCCATTCAAAGCTGGGATATGGATTGGCATGCTGGGGTGGCACACACAGTAATAAAATTAGTCCTCTACTTACTATACAAAAACATATAATTCGAATATTATGCAAAAAAAGTCGTTATGAAAGTAGTCTACCTCTTTTCAGGAATTTGAACATTTTGCCTTTAAAGCATCTTTATTATTTCAAGGTTCTGAAGTTATTTTTTATTAAATCGGGCTATTTATTCAACACAAGATGCCACTCGAACTATGATTTAAGGATTAATGGTCTCAACTTAGCTTTAGTCCCACCGCATGGTTTGCAACATTTTTTACATTTTTTTGACTCTGTTGCTCCCAGGTTATTTAATAGGCTTCCGCAGTGTATAAGAAGCATTCGTATTAAACATTCTTTCCTCAAAGAAGTGAAATCTTGGCTATTTAGTTTTACGTATATCGAATTAAGTACGCTAATTGATATTATATATTAGTAATCGAGATTTCTATTGAATATTTATTAAATTGGTTGATCTTATTTTGTTTTTTATCCATTTTTTTTTTTGCTATCTTTTCATTTCCATTTTTATTTTTAATTTTGATTTATAATTTAAAATATGTTGTATAATCTTAAGACCCCATGAATTTTACTGTAATTTAATTGTATGTATGTATCCGCTTCTTGTTCTTTCCGAACTATAGGATGCAGAATTGTTATTTCTATAATAATAATTAACAAATAAATGAAATGAAAATGAATAATTCAGTGAAAAACTGGACATGTAAAAATAGAAAATCACCATCATTACACGTATATAAACAGAGATTACAACCCACCACAATACCCTCCAAATTTAAGCAAATTTAAAATCAAAATATTTTCAAGACTCAGATTGGGCCACACTTTAACAACTCATCTCCACATGTTCGAAAAAAAACCGCACCCCACCTGTTTCACATGTGGTACAGATCTCTATCTAATTCACATACTTAATAATTGCCCAGATCACTCAACTCATAGGAAGTACCACCAAACCCATGGACTCGCTGAAACAACCATCAACAGAGAATATTGAGAAAATTTACGAATTCATAAAGTCAATCAAAATAATCATATAACTTCATATTAATGTTTATTTAAACTCAAAATTTATAAGTATAAATACTTTACATCTAGAGCTGATGGTCTTAGCAACCAATGTTCTCATCTAACGTTAGCTTTTGTAACTCATTTGAAGGCTAATAAATTGCAATAATAATAATAATATTTTGGTTGAAAATAAATAGTTATTAATTTTTGACGCAATGAATCACATCTAAGTCCCTGATGCGCTTCAGTTGTAACAACTGTATGGGATCCTATTCATCCTGTCTTTCAAACCATTTAAAAGCAATATCTAGCTTCAAAAGCTTCTGCGTGCGATGATACTTGACATACATCACCAGTTTAAGTTTCATCTTCATTTTCGTAACTGTTTAAGTCTTCAATGATTTTTTCATCAGTTAAAATTTGGAATCCAGGATCTTCACTATCGCAGTTCAGCCACCTGTAGCGTGTGCCTGCTATTCTGCAACCCGAAAATATAAATAATTATTTAGTAGAAATTTTTATTGAAAATAGAACTCAAGTTTGAATCCATTACGTATGGAAGAAATCTTAAGTAGTGCGATTTTGATTCACACTATGGCCAGTCTACGGTGCGAAATTCCCAATTTTTTTTTTTTACTTCTTTTGCATACCTAATACAGTGGAACCTCGATTATCCGTCAGGCACGGGACCAGCAGCCTGACGGATAATTGAATAGACGGATAATCGAATATATAGCAGAATTTGTTTCGATTCTGTATGGTGACGCTAGAATACAAGGTATTGAATATACGTACATATAAGGGGCCGTTCATAAATTACGTAAGACAATTTCATGACTTTTTGACCCCCCGCCCTCCCCCGAGTAAGATTTAGTAAGATTCTCACTACCCCCCCCCCCCTTCCAAAATCTTACGTAAGATTCATAATTAAGGTGAAACTAGTCAAAAAATGTATTTTTCATGTGATGTACTATATTACTATGTATATTTAATTTTAATATACATATGGTACATATTAAATAAATATTACGAAATTGCAAACTACACATTTGTTTTTCAAGATGAATAAAAAAAGTCATCGTTAGTCCATGCGCTTTTCAACCAGTCTGATAGTGAACCTACAATTGGCACACCCGATTCGTCTGTTGAATTTTCTGATTCACATTCAAACTCTGTAACATCAATATCCTCGTCGTCATGCCACTCTGCAACTTGATAAATCTCCGATTGTTTTAAAATGCAAAGGCTTTTCCCCTTTCCACGTTTCAAAATTGAAACTGGTTGAATCATGTGAGTGCGACTACAGTCCTTTTCATGTAGTTTTTTGTGCATTACAGTAGCTTTTTTCGAGGCAAAGTACTGGTCACAAATATTACAAACTCAATCAGCTAAGACGTTTGCAAGCGAAGGACAAAAAAAATCGTAAGGCATGATTTTGAACTGTGGATGTACTTTTGACAAATCGTAATTTAAAGCTAAGCGAAGAAATAGAGGACAAAACTGATTGCTGTTTTGGTCTCCTGTTGAAGAAGGAATCGAAAGCGAATCTTCTTATTGAAGACGACAAGTGCAAGGGGGTGGTAAAGAACCGGGACAACATCAACAAAATTTCAAAGTCGACGTATCTTCGTGTAAATGGCTGAATAATAGCAAACGGTGTTACAAGTCGACCCTGCGTGTAAACAACATACATATATTTCATTACATAAACAGAAGAGAAGTTGTCCCGTTCAGAGTCGATTACTTAAATCGATTGTAATCGATATTTCTGAATCTTTCGTGACTGTCGAAAATTCAAATATATTTCATTACTGTCACAAATGACGATGCGTTAATACAACTTTAATGTATGAATACGCATTTTAAATCTTACGTAAGATGATCATTCACCCCCCCCCCCCCCTCTCGTAAGATGTAGTAAGAATCCAACGACCCCCCCCCCCCCTAAACGTCTTACGTAATTTATGAACGGCCCCTAATACAAAAACGCAAGAAAAAAGGAAGCAACAAAAAATGTTGATTTGTCATTTTCGTATTTTACTATCGAATAAAAAACAATGTGATAGTTTACAATCGAATCAAGATGTTTTGGTGAAAAAATTCGTCACTTTTGGTTGCTTTACAACAGCTTGAGACTTTGCAACTGACCAAAATCAGTTACAGAGCGCAAATGAACAAAATCAATCATGTTATGAAATTGAATCACACACAAAGTGAACTGGATTAATGAATTTCTGCAAAATTTTCATCTCCGAATTTCGTAAGAAAAATTTCAGACAGAATCGCTTCGCGCATTCTGTGCATGCATAAACGGAATCGAAAAACGAAAACAAAAGCTTGCTGACAAAATGTGACGCTTAATCGGAGTGACGGTTGATCGGGAGACGGATAATCGAGGTTCGACTGTAACTCGTCTGTGTTGTTAGTGTAATCTGCACCGAAAACTTTAATTTGGTGTTAAACAATATTCTAAAATAATACTGAAAAAAATCTTCCAATTTTTTTTTTTGGTAGGAAATATTATTTTCAATACCGAAAAAGAAAAAGTAAATGAAATCAAATTAATTAATAGCGAAAACATAAAATACATGTTTTTGGTACTTTGCGTGCAAAACGTAAGCAATGAGGGCAGCCATGATAAAAAAAAAGGTAAACAAAGGGCGCCGCCATAATTAAAATAGTTAAAATTGCATTACACCAACAACATACTGACCACATAAGGAAATAGAGACCAAAACAAAAGACAGCAAAATCAATCCAAAATCCATATTGGCAAATGCAAGTGCACTGCACTGAAATTTATGTGCGCCTGGTAGTCTAGTAGCTTATGCAAGATCCATTTAAGCTTTTCAGATAGGACTGGGACCATGATTTTTTAGGTTTTGCATGCTTGAAAGTTCAGAGTAGGAAGAAAAAAAGTTTGAAAGTAACTTCAAGGCTAAATAAGTTCAGGACATTGACACCAGAACTTTCTCGAAAATAACCTTATGATAAAAAAAAATTGGTATGCCAAACCGCTGTTAAAAAAAAAATGTTGGCATAGATTACAATGGAAAGAATGCCAAGGCTAACCAACAGGAATTTTTGAGGATAGAGAAAATCAAATAGGAAAGAATGTCAAGGTAAAAATCTTCTAAGGACATTGACCCTTGAAAGATTAGACGGACACAAAAAAAAAAAAAAACTAAGACCAGTTAAATTATCGTATGATACCGAAAGTCTGCAACAACAGCGTAGGGTTTCGTAAAATTCCGACTCACGAAAGATTAGGTGATGAGCTACGAAAGCAAAGAATGGTCAGTTCAGTTTGGTTTAAGCAATTAGTTCCGTCGGTCCGGTCTCTAAAAAGCAAAAAAAATATTACAAGAGTTCAGATTTTAAATATAAAAAAAAAAATAAAAAAAAAGTTTAAAGGATGATAAGGACATTATCGTTCAATTCGGCACTACAAAAAAAAAGGACATTATCGTTCTATTATATATATATAAAAAAATAATTTAAAGGATAATGAGGATATTATCGTTCAATTCGGTACTACAAAAAAAAGGACATTATCGTTCTATTAAATATTGCAAGCGAAGGACGTGAAAGTGAAAAATGTTGTAAACAAACAAATTATATAAAAAAATAATCGAGACAAGAAAAAAGAAAAAAGCGTTAAAACATTTTTTTTTTGTCACAAAAATAAGAAATTTTGAAACATAAAAAAAAAAAGTTGAGAATAACACTAACTGCTCAAAAATAAATGCAGATCTTTTTTTTTTTTAAACTTCATTTTCTTTTATTGTATCTTCTCTTAAGAGACTAACAACAAGTTTTAAAATCTTAAACTAGGTAACATTATTATACATTATTATTGTGAATATGAACTTGTCTCCAGAAACAAAAGTTAGCAGGGACTTATACTTCTTGTGTAGTAGGTGCAGCTTGTGTATGGCTCAGCACAGCGAGTGCACAAGATCAAATAACTCATTGGAGCATAGGTGTGGATGCAGCAGACGATCGCTTCTCCCCATATTCTTTGCCACCCGAGACGACCGAGGTCCCGGTCTTGGCTTGGTAGCTGAGACGAACTAGGCCTCAGTCTACCCGAATGGAGGTTTTGAGTACCACAAAATCGATTGTCTTCGTGGTCGCCGAGACGAACTTGGTCCCGGCCGACCACTTTGGGAGTGATTAGTGCCTCCAGGACGTTCTTGAGGTGGTAGCCGAGACGAACTAGGTCCCGGTTTAGCACCCAAAAAAGACCGAGAAGACACTGTTTCAACTCTCTTCCTGCTACTCTCTCCAATTTACCGGAAAGTGGCCGAGACGAACTAGGTCCCGGTCTTACACCCTCAACGGAAGGGGAGCTGGCGGCGATAAGTTGCCAAGTGTGCCCAAGACGAGCTAGGTCCCGGTACAAAGTCCTCATATGATTCTTGATGATTACGTGTAGTGCCTCGGGGGAAGGGTAAACGTTTGAGCTGTTTAGTTTGGTTCGGTGTAAGTGACTTGCATAGAAGGGCGATCCTTTCTTTTTAATCTGGAGCGACTTTCTATGTTTGTTAAATTACGAGCCAATGGGTTCGGATGATGCAGCAACCTTATGGCGTAGGTTTGTTTGATTCTGTTAATTTCATCTTTTACCCTGGGGATGCATAGATCTCTGTGAATGTTTTCATTCCGTATATACCATGGGGCACCTGTAAATATTCTTAAGATTTTGGACTGAGCCCGTTGTATTAGTTCAATGTTTGAGGAGCTGGCGTTACCCCATAATTGGATACCATATAACCAAATTGGCTTAATGATTGTTTTGTACAAAAGGATTTTATATTCAAGCTTCAAATGGGAACGATGATTAATTAACCAGTGAAGACTGGCGGTTTTTAACTTTAACTGCGTTTTTTTGGCTTCAATATGCTTACGCCATGTTAATCGTCGATCTAATTGAATACCTAGATATGTAACAATTTCACCTTGTGGGACTGAAATATTATTTAGTACAATTGCAGGGCATTCACCACGCCTAAGAGTAAAAGTAACTTGCTTACATTTTTGCTCATTTATTTTTATGCGCCATAGCGATAACCATTTTTCAATTGATTTCAAATGAAACTGGAGGTTTCGAGAAGCTTCCAAAGGGCAACGGTTACAACTTAAGACTGCGGTATCATCTGCGAATGTTGAGATGGTAGTGTTGGCACTGATTGGTAAGTCTGAGGTATACAATACATATAGAAACGGTCCTAGTACGCTACCTTGAGGGACACCTGCTCTTATATTGAAGTGAGTTGAAATAAAATTCTTGTATTTTATTTTAAAAAGCCTGCTTTCGAAGTAAGAAGTAAATATTTTCTGAACATTAAGAGGCAATAGGTGTTCAATTTTTTTGATAAGGCCTTCATGCCATACTTTATCAAACGCCTGTGCGACATCGAGAAATATTGCAGTGCAGTATTCACTGCGCTCATAAGCCTTTCTTATTTCATTTGTGATCCTATTAACCTGTTCGATTGTGCCGTGTTGTTTTCGGAAGCCGAATTGGTGAGTTTTTATCAGTAATATATGGCATTAATTTTGCTAGAATTAATTTTTCAAATAATTTTGACAAGCAAGGTAAAAGGCTTATGGGTCTATACGATGACGGTAGTGTACGATCTTTCCCATGTTTTGGTATCATGGTTATCAACGAGTTTTTCCATTCTTTTGGGTAATATCCGTAATGAATTATAGCATTAAAAAGCCTGGTCAGAAAGATGACACCTGAGTGAGGCAGTTCCTTAATCATTTTGGGAGTGATGTTATCACACCCAAGGGCTTTTTTAGGACACATTTCTTGAATTGAACTGATTAAATTACTGCTATGGAAACTCATTTGGATAGTATCGGTGTTTATTGGCAGTTGGGAAGGCATGAAACCTTGAATGTACGGATTTGGTTAAAAACTGTACTTAAGTGATTGACAAAAGCCTCAGCTTTTTCTGCATCACTTCTAGCCCAATTTCCATGTAGGTCTCTTATCGGAGATTCACTTTCAGTGGGTGCTCTAATTTTTTTGGTGGCTTTCCACAAGGATTTTAGTTCATTAGCATTTGGGGCAAGTTTTGAGACATATTTTTGCTGTTCCACGTCTTCCTTGTTTTTTTAACGCAGACCTAAGTTTGTATGTAGCAATTTTCAGGTTTGCTTTAGAAGAAATGCAGATCTTGTTCAAAAAAATCCAAGCCATAATATTTTTGAAAAGGAAGAAGAATTCTGGATATGAAAAGAAGGAGCAAAAACAGGATATAAAATCACAGAAATCCTGTAATTGCGTTGCAGCTGAAATAAAGGCGAATCACAAAAAAAAAACAACAAAATAAATTTATAATGGAAAACAGCTAAGTCTATTTTCAATTTTAAGCCAATTTAAAATATATGCAAATACATATTGAGAATTTAAAAAAAAGAAAAAAAAAGTTAAGTAAGAATTCTAAAAAAAAGAAGAAAAAACAAGATAAAAAAGGAAGACAAAATGTATTGCTAAAATTGATTTGTTTAAGAATTGAAAATAGGTGCATAGGTGTGGATGCAGCAGACGATCGCTTCTCCCCATATTCTTTGCCACCCGAGACGACCGAGGTCCCGGTCTTGGCTTGGTAGCTGAGACGAACTAGGCCTCAGTCTACCCGAATGGAGGTTTTGAGTACCACAAAATCGATTGTCTTCGTGGTCGCCGAGACGAACTTGGTCCCGGCCGACCACTTTGGGAGTGATTAGTGCCTCCAGGACGTTCTTGAGGTGGTAGCCGAGACGAACTAGGTCCCGGTTTAGCACCCAAAAAAGACCGAGAAGACACTGTTTCAACTCTCTTCCTGCTACTCTCTCCAATTTACCGGAAAGTGGCCGAGACGAACTAGGTCCCGGTCTTACACCCTCAACGGAAGGGGAGCTGGCGGCGATAAGTTGCCAAGTGTGCCCAAGACGAGCTAGGTCCCGGTACAAAGTCCTCATATGATTCTTGATGATTACGTGTAGTGCCTCGGGGGAAGGGTAAACGTTTGAGCTGTTTAGTTTGGTTCGGTGTAAGTGACTTGCATAGAAGGGCGATCCTTTCTTTTTAATCTGGAGCGACTTTCTATGTTTGTTAAATTACGAGCCAATGGGTTCGGATGATGCAGCAACCTTATGGCGTAGGTTTGTTTGATTCTGTTAATTTCATCTTTTACCCTGGGGATGCATAGATCTCTGTGAATGTTTTCATTCCGTATATACCATGGGGCACCTGTAAATATTCTTAAGATTTTGGACTGAGCCCGTTGTATTAGTTCAATGTTTGAGGAGCTGGCGTTACCCCATAATTGGATACCATATAACCAAATTGGCTTAATGATTGTTTTGTACAAAAGGATTTTATATTCAAGCTTCAAATGGGAACGATGATTAATTAACCAGTGAAGACTGGCGGTTTTTAACTTTAACTGCGTTTTTTTGGCTTCAATATGCTTACGCCATGTTAATCGTCGATCTAATTGAATACCTAGATATGTAACAATTTCACCTTGTGGGACTGAAATATTATTTAGTACAATTGCAGGGCATTCACCACGCCTAAGAGTAAAAGTAACTTGCTTACATTTTTGCTCATTTATTTTTATGCGCCATAGCGATAACCATTTTTCAATTGATTTCAAATGAAACTGGAGGTTTCGAGAAGCTTCCAAAGGGCAACGGTTACAACTTAAGACTGCGGTATCATCTGCGAATGTTGAGATGGTAGTGTTGGCACTGATTGGTAAGTCTGAGGTATACAATACATATAGAAACGGTCCTAGTACGCTACCTTGAGGGACACCTGCTCTTATATTGAAGTGAGTTGAAATAAAATTCTTGTATTTTATTTTAAAAAGCCTGCTTTCGAAGTAAGAAGTAAATATTTTCTGAACATTAAGAGGCAATAGGTGTTCAATTTTTTTGATAAGGCCTTCATGCCATACTTTATCAAACGCCTGTGCGACATCGAGAAATATTGCAGTGCAGTATTCACTGCGCTCATAAGCCTTTCTTATTTCATTTGTGATCCTATTAACCTGTTCGATTGTGCCGTGTTGTTTTCGGAAGCCGAATTGGTGAGTTTTTATCAGTAATATATGGCATTAATTTTGCTAGAATTAATTTTTCAAATAATTTTGACAAGCAAGGTAAAAGGCTTATGGGTCTATACGATGACGGTAGTGTACGATCTTTCCCATGTTTTGGTATCATGGTTATCAACGAGTTTTTCCATTCTTTTGGGTAATATCCGTAATGAATTATAGCATTAAAAAGCCTGGTCAGAAAGATGACACCTGAGTGAGGCAGTTCCTTAATCATTTTGGGAGTGATGTTATCACACCCAAGGGCTTTTTTAGGACACATTTCTTGAATTGAACTGATTAAATTACTGCTATGGAAACTCATTTGGATAGTATCGGTGTTTATTGGCAGTTGGGAAGGCATGAAACCTTGAATGTACGGATTTGGTTAAAAACTGTACTTAAGTGATTGACAAAAGCCTCAGCTTTTTCTGCATCACTTCTAGCCCAATTTCCATGTAGGTCTCTTATCGGAGATTCACTTTCAGTGGGTGCTCTAATTTTTTTGGTGGCTTTCCACAAGGATTTTAGTTCATTAGCATTTGGGGCAAGTTTTGAGACATATTTTTGCTGTTCCACGTCTTCCTTGTTTTTTTAACGCAGACCTAAGTTTGTATGTAGCAATTTTCAGGTTTGCTTTAGAAGAAATGCAGATCTTGTTCAAAAAAATCCAAGCCATAATATTTTTGAAAAGGAAGAAGAATTCTGGATATGAAAAGAAGGAGCAAAAACAGGATATAAAATCACAGAAATCCTGTAATTGCGTTGCAGCTGAAATAAAGGCGAATCACAAAAAAAAAACAACAAAATAAATTTATAATGGAAAACAGCTAAGTCTATTTTCAATTTTAAGCCAATTTAAAATATATGCAAATACATATTGAGAATTTAAAAAAAAGAAAAAAAAAGTTAAGTAAGAATTCTAAAAAAAAGAAGAAAAAACAAGATAAAAAAGGAAGACAAAATGTATTGCTAAAATTGATTTGTTTAAGAATTGAAAATAAAATAAATATATAAAAAAAAAAAATTAATTTAGATTAAAGCGATAGTGAATTAAGTCATAAAAAAAGAATAATTAGAATCTATCATACAATTTTTATGTTTAATTACTTAAAATTTTTGTCGCATATTTTTTTTGTGCGCGTTAAGGAGTCCTATACGGACATATTAAGTTTTTTTTTATGTGTTGTGAAATCTGGACAACCAGTTAAGATTTTTTATTGTGTTTTTTTTATGCATCCTGAAACCTAGATCCTTTAGTGAGCTCATTCGAGGTAGGTGCGGTGTTTTAAAATTAAAGGATCATATAGAAGGAAATTAAATTAAAATTTTTCCTTTTTTTTTACAAAAAAATTGTATAGTCAAGTGGTTGTTTAGGTTAGTATTAGTAGCGTCTAGTCATAGGGAAGAAAAATAGTCTAACTTTTGTATTAATTAAGATATTTAAGATTTAATAATTAAATGATTATTGAACTTTAGCCACTTTTTCGCAGCGATCAACATTTTTATGTAAAATTTTACAAGTTGATACAATGCTTTATGTATTAAACAAACTTTGATAACAAAGGAAAAAAACAACAAAAACTCTAGAATATAGACTTATGTTTCGATTCTTAAAATCTCATCAGTATATTTTTGGTTGATGTCTACGTCAGCACTCAAATTGCACCGGCCATATTAATGAAAATCAATCGAAAAGGTAATTTTTAATTTCAAGCAAATGTGGTTAAATTTTAAGTGAATTTTTAAGATCACACCATTGCGTTGAATTTTTTCAATTAGCTGTACCGTTTTCTTTGTTTTGTTTACATCATTAAAGCAAGACGCCACGTGAGTGGATTAAACCGTAGTTCTCCTTTGTTATCGCAGTTTCTTAAATTATTTGTTTATGTTGTAATACACATCCATACTGATGCGATTTTAAGAATCGAAACATATGTCTATATTCTAGAGTTGTTGTTGTTTTTTTCCTTTGTTATCAAAGTTTGTTTAATACATAAAGCATTGTATCAACTTGTAAAATTTTACATAAAAATGTTGATCGCTGCGATAAATGGCTAAAGTTCAATAATCATTTAATTATTAATATTTATTAAGAAAGCCAATAAAACAAACCAAAAATATTTAAGATTTAGATAAAAATTTTTGTTTCCAATTCAATGTAAAATTACTTTTTTTGCTTAAGTTTTTTTTTTGTTATGCAAGTAACCATAATTTGTTCTTGATTTGTGGTATACGCGCTTAGTTATTAAGTAAATTTTTTTGTTAGTAATAGCAACAGAAGAAAATAATAAATTTGTATTTTTTTTTTATTAAAAAGAAAACAAAAATATCTATCTTCTTTTGTGTCGGAAAAGGGAGACATGCATTTTTGTTGCAGACCTTAGGCATCAAATTTAATATGTAATGGAAATGAAAATTTTTTTTATTGGTATTAGAGAATAAGATGTTTTGGTAAATCATCAAATTTGGGGCGGCTTGAAGGGATTTTAAGGGGAAAACAATGATGTTGGGGTAAAAGAAAATAAATAAAAAAATTTTGAAATAATTTTTTTTACGGAATAAGGGGTAGCTGCATTCGGCATGCAGTTACTACGGTTGGGAAGGGATCGCTATAGGGACGAAACAACAGTCCCGCATGAACAGAAGTGATCGTAGTGGCCTAGTTATTTTTGTTATTAGAAACGTTTTAGTAGAGTTCGTTTTTTTTTTGTGTAGCTTGTTTTAGTAATAACGTATCGAAAGATATGTTTATTGTGCTCCCTCGACCGGATGTGTTGGGTCGAACAACACCCTGACAGGCACAGAGCTAGCTAGCCGGAAGAGCACATCCGGTAAGATGAAATAGGTGAGGTAACACACCCTTTGATATTCTTTTCATCACACCCTTCACCAATGCTAAGAATCGTAGTGCGGTTTAATTGAAGAGTTGGATGGAGTGTTTAATAATTTATTACATGCCCTTTTTAATGTTTGCGATTCCACAGAGTTCCACGCTTCTACACGCATTAATCTTTTAAATTTATTTCTTTAAAAAAATTCAACATCGTTTCTATTTCACTGCTGTTTGCTGACAAAAGACGACGCAGTAGCTGCTTTCTGTATAAACGCTTTAAGATTTCAATTTCGGAAATTTTGGGGAGAAAACAAAATAAAAGTCAAAAAAATATAAGTCTAACAGCTCGATCATAAATGACATCTGCAATGATTGCTATCACGGCGCCTTTTAAACGTTACCAAACTTATATGCTAAAAGTCTACGAGAACTCGTACTTTTTCAAATTCAGATGAATATTCGATATTAACTGGAGTCATTTCGAACCAGCAAGACAGCTAGCAATTACCAAGGAACTTCTAAAACGTTACACAAATGTTTCTCAAAATATCTTTCTAAATCGGTAATTAGAGCCGCGAATAATTGGTCCGGATAATCGAAGCTGTAGTTCAATACATTTTTTGAAAACGGTTATTACTTACATACATGCCATTTAACTCCCAATTTTCTTGAAATTGAAGTTTGTTGTAAAGTTCAACGTGCTGAAAAAGAATATTTACAAGACAAGGGTTAGCTTTAACCAAGTTAAAATGCAAGTGTGAGTTCCAACAAAAATTACCAACAACAAACAAAGCATAGCAAGAAATGTGCGCAGCCGCAAGCGCTACGTATTTACCAACAATGACATGCAAAGCAACAACACGCAAGGGTTGAATTGTTTTGGTGCATTTGCGACTGTCAACGATTCGGCGAATTACAACAATGCGAAGTTGTTGTAAAAGAGTGGAAAGAGTAAGGCTCTGTCGACCCCTGATATAGAGTAAAGTTTTCTCAAGTGGGCACAGTAAAAACCAACTTATTAAACTTAAACTTTTTATTGCATAACTTTGAAGGTTTATTGATCAATATTAAGGCCTTAAACTTTTTTTTTTTTTTGCTAAATTTGGATTTTTTAAAAAGCTATGAAAAAGTGAATTTCTATGTGCGTTTTTTCTTAAATTGCGATTTCTGAGTAAATAATGAGAAAAAGTTAATGAAATTTTTGTGATAGGACAAGAAATGTTTCACAATTTATATGAAGTAAAGTTTTTATAAAAATTTTACTTATTACTTATAAAAAATTAACTTTTTAATAAACAAATAGAATTTTAACCATTTTCTCATGTGTACAGAAACAAAATTTTTCCTCAGAATTGTTCTGTAAAGTCTACACAACTTTTTCCTGGAAAAAAAATTTTGTACGTTTCATAAATTTAGCTAGGCAATTTTACTCCTTCAAGCCATCAGATAAGAAAAAGTTGAATTTTATTTGATTTGTATTTATTTGATTTGTACTTTTCTTTTTATTTTTTTTGAATTGTAAAGTTCAAATTTTTCTTATCGGATGGTTTGTAGGAGTAAAATTGCCTAGGTGGCGACACTTTTTCAATACTTTCCGTTTCCTGATAAAATCTTTCAACTCTTCTTCAATGAACTGACCAAGGCTGTTAGGAAAGAAATTTAAATGACATCCCATTTCGCACTCAAAAATTATACATATAATATAAATATATATTTATATACAGTTGCTGTCAAAATAATAGAAACGGGGTGTCATTTATGAATTGAAAGAAGATATTTCGAACAACTGACGTTTTTTTCTTCTAATATTCTTAAGTCACTTGATAAGTACACAAGATAAGCACATGACATTTTGTGCCAAAAACATAACGGAACTTTCTAGGTTTGCTATTATATTGAGTAATTTGTAATTTCGAGCGGTCAAAATAATTTTTTTTTTTTTTTTGCGGGTGAGGCAGGTGAAATGCTTTTCGCACCATCAACCAGGTCGTCACCTGGTCGGTGTGTGGGACTTCCGTAGTGGTATACCCACTAAAACACCTCCCTCTTTGTCCGGGAATTGATTCCCCCACTGGGAGGCTCTCTTGAGCATTACTTCAGTGGGGTTCCCTTTATTTAGGCATCCAATGCCATTAGCTGCTTTCTGAGCCTGCGGCCAGGCCTCCGCCTCCATCTTGTCTTCTTTGAAAAACGTCAAGGTCCCTTCTCTTTATTCTTAGTACGCTTTCGACGTATCTCATTATCAGCATCCAGCACTCCTCGCTTCTTAGCATCGTCGGGACGATGTTTTCGACTGTTAGTGGGCCAACTTGTCCTTCTAAAGTGCTCCTTCTTTCAGCCCAGTTCCTGCAGTTGAAGAACGTGTGTTCCGCATCATCAACGTCTGCGTCACCATATATGCAGTTTGGTGCCTCGGTTTTTCCCATCCTGTGCAGGTATTTTTGAAAATACCCGTGGCCAGACAGGAGCTGCGTGATGTAATAGCCCACCTCTCCAAAACATCTATTCAGCCATATGTCTAGCTGAGGTATTAAATGTGCTGTCCAGCGCCCGTAGGTTTCATTTTGCCACCTTCCTTGCCACTTTTGTAATGTTTGGCTTCTAGCCTCTCGTTTTGTCAGTCGATTTTCGGCTTGGTTCTTCTGCTTCCATATCCTTTGCCGCTCCAACACCAGTAGGTCAACTGGGATGGTTCCGCTTATTACAAGCACCGCAGCTAGTGAAACAGTGCGGTATGCTGAGGCTACCCTTAAAGCTGCCGTTCTTTGTACTGAACTCAGCACTTTCTGGTATTGCTCCTTTTTCACTGCGTCCGCCCATACCTCGCAACCATACATCAAGGCCGCCTGAGTTGTTGCGGTTAAAATAATAGAACTGTTCAACTCCTTTACTTCTCAAGATTAGGTATTTACTTTTATTAAAAAAATTCTATCGTAACAAGTAAGTTCTATTATTTTTGTATAATACTCCAATGATTTTTTCGAGTTTTTGCATTTTAGTGGGCCGTGGAAAGCATTATACGACAGAGCAAAGTAAAATTATTAAAAGTCATACAGTTTCTTAAATCAAGGTAGTTCTTAATACTTGTAACGAACCTACGGCTGGGGGGTCTTGACTCGCCGGAGTCCAGAGGTTCGGTCACAAAAATTTATTTTATGCGAGAACTGGCTCTTAAATTAATAAAGGGGACGGTTTTATCAGGTTTAATATTCATTTTTTTCCTTTATTTAATCTTTCTTCCGTACATAAATAAATCAGCCCTATCACCGCTGTCAACATTAGTGTGTGATGATTTCATATATTACATATTCCGCCCCTTTACTATAACCTAGCGTATTGCATATTCCACCCCTGTGCATTTTCATATGCAAAATAACCAAACTCATATTCTCACGCCGCGCACAAATTTAGCGCCTGAAATTAAAAGTAAAATATCCAAATTCATAAAATCCGACCATGTGCTACAATTCTTTTAAAACACACTGACCTATAGCAACAAAAATAACATAGCTTAATGCACAAAAACTTATCACATTTCAACTTCAAAGTTACTAAACAAAGTCGCTGCCGATATAACGCAGCCAGACTTTTGTTTATTCTTTTTTTCTTCTGCACTCAAATTCCCGTTGGACTATAAGCAAAGCCATGGACGTACAAGAATTTGCTTACGTGGCAATTTCTTGTACAAATCGAATTTAAACAATTAGATTTTTCGTGGGATATAATAAAATCCCACAAGTCACAAATACCAACACAATTTTCGTGTCACTGATGAATTGGAGCCCTTATTTTTAAGAATGTATTAGTAATTAGAATAAGTATAAATAAGTGGAATCTGAAAATAAAATTCAGAGTATAATGAAGATACTCCACAGCTTAAGAACTAGTTTCTATTAGCTAAAAATAAGACTTGGCAGTAACTTTGCCGAAGAAAAATATCCCTGGCTACGATTGTGTGTGCCGGGATAATCAGTGAACCGTGGCGTTTTTAAGCGCTGGTTCGAAAACATCCATACCTAGGTAGGACCTCGTAACAATATTTAAATGTTGATCCTCCAACAGTCTTTCATACTATAAAGAAGATAGAATTGAAGTACCAAATACCGACAACACCACATGGCAATCTTGCATAAACGAACCAGGATCTACTTAACAATAACATGAACAGAGAGGAGGAAAATGTACCACAAAATATCGTTCCAGTAACCAAACCGGTTGAACAATACATCCCATCAAAAGCAATAATTGGACCGCAAAAATTGACAATAACACAATACCTCCAAAGACAACAAAAAAAATAAAGAAACAAAATTGACAAAGATTCCTGAAACAATAAAGCCAAAGCACCGAAGAGGTGGAAAACTGACAAAAATCCGTCGCAGCCTCGCATGCTTAAAACGAATAGTCAACAGTGACCCACCACCGAGCTGGGGCCAATCGATGTCCGTTTGGACCAAAATCATCCAATTGGAACAAGAACTTGAGAAGATAAAAAAAACCAGATGCAACAGCAAATGACATACCAGAAATTTTTTTTCCCTTTTAAGGAATAAATATTATAAAATAGATAAAAAAAATCTAATCTCTAAAAAAAAAAAAAAAATAAAACTTTTTTTTTGACATCATAATTTAAAATGGAAGTAGAGCATAAAGTTGGTACTCAGTGTTTTGTTTGTGAAGAATTTGCAAAGGACATTAGTGATCATTTAGATAGGTATAACGACATTTTTGAAAAAGTAAACAAGATAATGAACGAATTAGAAGCTAGGGAATTAGACTGCTAGAAATGTTTTTCCTTCCCAACATAAATGACATATATAGATATTTCACTATGTTAGACAACAAAAATCAAGATTCAATTACCATAAACGAGGAAATTGAGAATAACCTAGGTTCAGCGGTAAAAAAAACAGAAATACAGTCGACAGTAAAGACGGTAATAATTACTATTATATTAATAGCAATTCTGGGGTACATAGCTTACAGAATAAATAGATACTACAAAAGTTACGTCTTGAAACGTATAACTAGGGCAGAAAACGTTTAATAGTTACCACATGCAAATTTTAATAGAAATTTATCACAAAGTAAAGACAATAAAAATTAACCTAAAAAAATCTTTTACAAGAGAGATGCAAGACAAACCATTTTTAATAAAATAAATGAAATTAAATCACTTAAAGAAAACTTTAACACCCATAAAAATACCTTAAAAGAGAACTTAGAAATATTAGATCTCACTAATGAATTTTACATATTAGTTAGCGAAACTAACAAACTATTACTAGGTCAATTAGAAGACATGACAAAGGAACAATCCCAACAAACAAAATAATAAATCACAGAACAGCAAAATGGCAGATTTTAACCTAGATTCTATAATAAAAATAGTACCAATCTTCACAGGGAACTATAAGAATTAGAGGGTTTTCTAAAAATAATAGAGATAATATACGACACTTACTCAGCTGAAAATAAAAAAAAGTTAATTGAGATAATAGTCAGCATTAAATTAAACGCTTCAGTCAAAACTACTTTAGGTTATATTTCAGACATAGACACACTACCAAAATTAAAACAAGCCTTACAAAACACATTTAAAAGCAACCTTACGATAGCAAATATTCATACACAACTTTCTGCATTGACTCAAAGAAACAATTCAGTAAACCACTACAAGAATAAACTAATGAATCTCGTAGCAGAATTAAATAATATACAAATAACAGAACTAACAGATAGTGATACTCAGAAAGCAGTCATTCTAAAAATGAATGAAAAATACGCTCTGACAGTATTCAAAAATGAACTTAACGACGAAATTAAGTAAACAATTTTTGCTGCACAACCAAAAACACTCATAGAAGCGACAAATTTAGCACTCGAGATAGAAAAAGATAAAAATTCAGGAAACAGATTGTTATATTTCAAAAATAACAACAACAGGAACAATAATAGTTACAATAACCGAAACAACATTAATTTGAGTAGATACAGCAGCAATTTCAATAACAACAATTTTAATAACAATCGAAATAATACCAACAAAAATTATGGTAATTACAACAATAATTACCGTAACAACAACAACAACAACAGAAGATATGCCAACAGTAACCGAAACACCAATAACTACAGTAATGGTAATGGAAATCAAAACTCGCGACAAGGCAACAACTATAATAATAACCGAAGAGGAAATCCCAACGGTAATCGGAATAATCAAAATAACCAAAACAGGATATATGTAACAGAAAGTAACCAGGGAAACGAAAATCGCTCGGAGACCAATATAGTGGATACTCCGGGACAGCGCAATTAAAGATATTCAATGTATCGGATAATACAACAAATTATATAAATTTAAAATGTATAAACTCACAAAGAAATTTAAAATTTTTAATTGATACTGCTGCAGACATATCGATCTGTAAATTTGAAAACATAAATGACAAAAATCTGGAAACGACGAACAAATGCAAACTCACAGGAATAACAGAAAATGAAATTTTAACAATAGGTACAATCAAATTGGAACTCGATTTCCAATATCGCATAATTCCACACACTTTTCATGCAGTAGAAAACAATTTTCCAATTGAAACAGATGGCATTTTAGGAAGAGACTTTTTATCAAAATATATGTGCAAAATAGACTATGAGACGCAAACATTGACAACAGTACTAGATAACACAGACGTTATCATATCCCTACACATTAACAAATATGTACAGGACACAATACGAATACCACCCAGGACAGAAATCATACAACCAATAAATCTAAGCGTAGACGAGGACAGTCTTATTTTAAATGAAGAAATACAAAACAGAGTATTTATAGCCAACTCAAAAAATACTAAACACAACAAATAAAGAGGTCAAAATAATGAAATTATCACCAAAATTGAAACCACTCTCAAATTACGTACAGATACAACAAAATAACTGTTATAACGAAACACGACTTAATAAATTACTAAATGAATTAAAAATAGAACAAAATCATCCATTGACTGAAATTTTTAAGAGATACCAACACATTTTTCATCTAGAAGATGAACAACTAACAACAAACAATTTTTATACACAAACACTTACAACAATCGATAATACACCAACTTACATTAAGAACTACAGACTACCTCACTCCCATAACGAGGAAATACATAAACAAGTAGAAGAACTATTACAGAATGACGTTATTGAACACTCAAAATCACCATATAATGCACCACTTTTACTTGTACCAAAGAAGTTCACCGACGACACAAAAAATGGAGACTCGTCATAGATTTTAGAAAATTAAATGACAAACTGGTTAACGATAAATTTCCACTGACAAGACTGGAAGACATATTGGACAAACTTGGAAGAGCAAAATACTTTTCGACACTTGACATGACTAGTTCATTTCATCAAATTCCTTTAGACGAACAATCAAAACCACTAACAGCATTTTCGACCAATGATGGTCATTATCAGTTTAAACGACTACCTTTTGGATTAAAAATATCTTCAAATAGTTTTAAGCGCATGCTAACGCTAGCACTTACAGGTCTTAGCTCCGAAGCATTCTTATATGTAGATGACATAATTGTATTCGGATGTAGTTTACAACATCACAACAGAAATCTAATAAAAGTTTTTGACAGATTAGAACAATACAACATAAAATTAAATGCAGAAAAATGTCAATTCTTAAGACCAGAAGTTGTATATTTAGGACACCTCATAACACAAGAAGGAATTAAGACAGACCCGTCAAAACATGACTCCATAAAAAACTACCCTGTACCAAAAAACGCAGACGACGTACGACGATTCGTAGCTTTCTGTAATTATTACAGAAGATTCATAAAAGACTTTGCCACAATTGCACAATGCTTAAATTCTTTATTAAAAAAAATAAATTATTTATATGGACAGAAGAATGCCAAACTGCTTTCGAGAACATAAAACAGAAATTAATTGAACCACCAATACTCCAATACCCAGACTTTTCTAAACCTTTTATTTTAACAACAGATACTTCAAATTTTGCATTAGGTGCTGTCTTGTCACAAGGTGAAATCGGACAAGATTTACCCATTTCTTATGCAAGCAAAACATTACAGAAGTATGATTTAAATAAACCAATTATAAAAAAAGAACTACTCGCAATACACTGGGGAATTAATTTTTTTAAACCATATTTGTATGGTAAAAAATTCATCGTAGTAACAGACCATAGACCACTGGTATCACTATTTAGTCACAAGAATCCTTCATCGAAGATGACTCGGATAAGGCTTGGCCTTTCCGACTATGATTTTAATATAATATTTAAAAAAGGAAAAATTAACACAAATGCCGACGTGCTATCGAGAATTAATATAAGTTCCGAAATCCTAATAAACAAGATACCTAAAGAAGAGGACACCACTATAAAAAAAGCATTGGTCACTACAAGGGGAAGTAAAAAGAAAGAAGTTGTTCAACAAAGCATATCTCAAGAGGAGCCTGATCAACTTTTCATATGGGATTGCACATCTATTACTGACGTCAGAAACGTAAAACGTTTAAAATTTGAAATTAGCGGTTATAAAAATACACGTGTTGAAATTATAGAAGATATCGTACTAGTACGATGTGGAGATAATCCAGCGAATCTAGATTCGACTCTGGAAAAGCTATCTTCTCAAATGAATAAATTGAACATAAAGGAGCTAGCCCTAGAAGCAAATGATGCTATATTTACTGTTACGCATAAAAATGAATTTAAGAACCTATTCAACAAGCTGCAGCATAGAAAGAAATTAAAGAATAAATCGCTCAATATATTAGTATATGTACCCCCTAAACGAATAAAAGATAGAACCATGCAACTAAAACTAATTCAAGAATTCCATGATTCACCCCAAGGAGAACATCTAGGAATACGTAAAACAGTACTTAAAATGAAACAGCGCTACACATGGAAAAACATGCGGAAAATGATTAAAACATACATTAATAAATGCGAGAAATGTACTCGTAACAAACAAACGAAACATATCAAAGAAAATATGACTATTACGGACACACCAACGTCAGGTTTTCAGACTATAGCTATTGACACGGTAGGCCCACTGAGAGTATCGAACGGTTTTCGATACATACTGACAATGCAATGCGAACTGACGAAATACGTTATCGCGCATCCTATAGAATCTAAAGATGCAAAAACTATTGCAAAAACACTAGTAGAAGAACTCATCTTAAAATATGGTATTTTTAGCAAACTTAAATCAGACCGAGGAATAGAATTCCTTAATGAACTAATGAGAAATGTGTGTAACTTACTGAAAATAGAACAGACCTTCTCGACCCCATATCATCACGAGACCGTTGGAGCTCTCGAGAAGAACCATCGTACTCTTAATGAATACCTTTTGTCCTTCGCAGACGATTACGAATGGAACATATGGGTACCATATTACACGTTCGCTTATAATACTACGCCTCACGTAGACAATCAGTACACGCCTTTCGAACTGATTTTTGGCAAATTACCATCACTTCCAAACCATTTGCTAAGTAATGAGTCAAAAATATACAATTTAGAAGACTATTCTAACGAATTAAAAATTCGACTAAGATCCTCATTGCAAAAAGCTAAAGAGCTAATAAACATTGTAAAAACTAAAAGAAAAAATATCTATGACAAAAATGTAAATAACTCAAATTTTAATGTAGGTGATCTTGTATTTTTAAAAATAGTAAATAGAAAGAAATCACAAAGCCCGTACAATGGCCCATACACCATTATAGAAAGAAAAGGTGTTAATTCAGTGATTAGAATAAAAGATAAGTTAAAAACTTTTCATAATAATATGTTAAAAAAATATATTTTAAATCATAAATAATTAAACATAAAATTAATTAAATTTTACTATTCAAATATTATTTTTAACAGATGATTTAGATAAGAATACGTATTCAAATCATTACTTATACTACAATTTATAATATAACGACTAGATAAAGATATATATTATTTCATTACTTGAAACTGTATATAAATTACTTAGAAATAACAATGTACTACAATGGACTCCAAATCTTTTTTTTTTTCTCAGTAAAAATTATTTTTCAAATCTTTGTGACAAATCTTTTCAATACTTGTTACGTGGTGACGGCTATCCTATTAGGTCTTTTCAACGATTCAGATATATTGGGACCATGTAGCTTACCTTTTCCAAATAAAAATTCTGGTGAAAAAACGTTCAGAATTAATGACTTATCAACCGATTTGAGATTTATCTGACACTCGATATAAATGATAAAGCTGATTTGAATGATGCCAATAACATAGGACCAACCCCATCATCTCAAATGGCACCACCACCAAATTCTGTGCTTAACACATCATTAATGAGTGGAAGAAACTGTGGCGTCAGCTATGACGACAACAAGTCACAAACAAACGGGGAAGCGAAAGAAAAACCTGTCTTTTTTGCTAAGATATCAAAATAAAGTAAAGATACCAATAATGCGATGAGGGTAAGATCATTCCAGAGATTAATTTCTGTTTGGGCTGCGGCTTACATATTGACGAGTGACTTTTCCACCAAAAAAAACTCTCTCTCTCTCTCTCTACTCTCATCGTTCCATATAATGTTTCTCTACTTTGCCATTTCAAGTACCCGTGCGCAAAGTACGGTCTCTGATGTGTATTTTTTTTTAACAATGACACTCGTCGTGGATTCAGGGCACTCAAAATTATTTCCGAGTCTTCTTTTAACACTCACTCGTTGCTATATTAAGCACTTTCTTCCGTAGCAGGCAAAAGCGAATTATGTACCGTATCAAACAATTCACGTCCCGGGACATGGAAGGCATTCGGCCTCGTATTTTTCATTTATTTGTGTACTTTATCGTATTCGAAAACATTTTCAATGAACATCCGATAAAATTTGAAATTGCCTTGCAAGTGGAGTTTTTAATAACTTTACTTCGCTCTGTCGTAGAATGCTTTCCACGGCCCACTAAAATGCAAAAACTCGAAAAAATCATTGAGTATTATACAAAAATAAAAGAACTTGTTACGATCAAATTTTTTTTATTAAAAGTATATACATACTATATTCTTGGGAAGTAATTGAGTTGAACAGTGCTATTATTTTTACTGCTCGCAATTACAAATTGCTCAATACAATAGCAAACTTAGAAAGTTTTTTATTGAAACAAAATGTTATGTGCTTATTTTGTGCACTTATCAAGAAACTATAATTTTTAAAGATTTTCATTCATTTCATAAATGATACCGCACTGCTATTATTTTGACCGCTGCTATATATACATATACATGCATATTTTTTTGTCACAAGAACTCATGGTAAACATAATTCATAATTTCTTATTACTGTCAATGAAGTATTTTAGATTAATTGAATGTATGTATATCGACCAATGTATTAATTTATAAATTTTATTTGAAAATTCGGGCTAAATGGTCCTGTTTTGTTAAATAAATTAAAACATTTATTTTGTTTTATTCAACCAACGTTTCGTGGGTAGTTCCCCCTTTCTTCAGGGTTAGTTTATTTCTTATAAGACACTGCAACAAAAGATAATAATTGAACGTTACATTTTTTTAAATTAAAAAGAGCAGCTATGAAATACATAGTTTTGTAAAACACTTACAATGTTACATTTAAAAACAAGCAGTGATTTCCACCGACAAGACAAACATTAAGTAATAAATAATTTAAAGAACTTTACAAAGACACGAATTATTGCACAATTTAAGAACTGACACGAAATTTATAAATATAAAATTAAAATAAATTAAATCAACACTACTGCCTCTTCCCGATCGCTAACGAATAACTATTGCTAATTTTGTCTTGGTCTTCTTTAAAGTTCAGTGAAGTCGTCAATTGTTTGATACGAAGGCTTTCCAACGTAATTCTCGTGTTGTATCGTCTTTCTTTGTCTAATATTTTTACGTCGTCCAGCGCTGCAGAATGTTGGTTGTCTATTAAATGTTGTGCTAGTGCTGTTGTATTTCTTTTTTTCTCTATGTCTGCTTTGTATTCAGCAATTCTTATGCCTAGTGCTCTCTTCGTAGTTCCAATGTATTTAAGTTCACATTTCTGGTTGTCTTTTCCGTTGCATTTAATTTCATAAACAACATTACTTTCTTTCTCTTTCTCAATTTTGTCCTTTGTGTTAGTAAAAATCGTTTGCAGTGTGATGTTAAATTTGTGCGCAAAACCGACACTCTCATTGTTTGTGATAGTTCTAAGTAGTGTGTTATCCGTGAGTCTAGGGATGTATGTGACCGCGAAGAATCTTTTATTGGTATTACCATCTAGACTTTTTTCCTTACTTTGTGATACCTTGGAGTTTTTAATTAGTCGTCGTATTAAATATTTTGGGTAACCGTTTTCAGTTAGGATTTTCCAAATTTCTTTTAAATTGTCATCTATCAATTTACTGTCACTTATTTTTAAAACTTTACTTATGAGATTTTTGGCTGTGTTGATTTTTTGCTTTAAAGGATGCGTGGATCTAAAGTTTATCATTCTTCCCGAAGCTGTTGGTTTCTTGTACCAATTGAATACTATTTTGTTGTCAATTCTGTATAGCTTTGTGTCTAAATAGGCTATACTTCTGTTGTTTTCGTCTTCAATAGTAAATTGTATTTTGTTATGAAATTGGTTAAGAGTAGCTAAAATAGTTTCTTTGTCTTGTGGTTTAATTATGGCTAAAATATCATCAACATATTTCACTATAAATTTGATCCGAATTTGTTTCTTGTTGAGTTCCTCCATCGATTCATCTAATAAATTGTCCAATATGATGTCCGCGATTGTTGGAGATAACGGGTTCCCCATCGGCATCCCAAAAGTTTGTTTGTAATATTTGTCATTGAATCTAAAGTAGTTGTTATCCCTAAGGCAGAAATCCAAAATTTTCAGAAATTTTCCTTTTGGTATATTCGTTGACTGTGTTAGTATGTTCCAATGTTTCATGATGGTTTTTATTGCAGTGTATGTTGGGATATTAGTAAATAGTGAAACGGCGTCAAAAGAGATTAGTACATCATCTTCTTCTAGGGATATATTTTCTAATTTTTCCTTCAATATAAATGAGTTTTTTATGTTGTATTTGTCCGATATGATGTTTTTCAAAATATCTCCAATATATTTTGATAATTGGTAACAAGCTACATTTGTTGATGATGAAATTGGTCTCAGAGGACAATTCTCTTTGTGGATTTTTGGTAATCCATATAATCGTGGTGTTATAGCGGCTGAGCAAAATAGTTTATATTTTAGATATTTGTCTATATGTCCATCTTTATAAAGTTCATTGACTATTTTGTTATTTGTTTTTTGTAATGTAGCGTTGGATCAGTGCGTATAATTTTATACGTATGTTTATCTTCTAATAACATGTTCATTTTGTTTAAATAGTCTTTTTTTGTACATAACGACTGTTTTATTTCCTTTGTCTGCGTTTGTAATGACTATGTCCTTCCTGTGTCTTTTTAGAAATTGTTTAGTGTCGTTGTGTATTTTTAGAATCAGTTTTTCTTCTGTTGTATTCTGTATTTTTCTTTTATATGTAATTATTCGATTGGCTGTTTTACACCTCGCAACTTCTTTTTCATCATCCTCATCTATGGTTTGTATGAATTGTTCCATATCAGCGATTAAATGAATTGGTGAGAAATTTTTACTGGTGGTTGGAAGGGTAAACTTTTTTCCTAGTGAGAGTAGCCACTTACTCTCTTCCGGAAATACAATATTAGTTTTGTTAATAAACCAATCTTTGTTGCTGACTAAATTCAACGATTTTAATTTGCGGATCTTGAGATCTTCTATTTTGGATAAATGCGTCTGTTTTGAATTTGATGTTATGTATTGGTACATATTATCTTGAGTCATAAGGAAAAGGTTGTATTCGTCGTCATTAAGAGTTGCCCTTACCGTTGATAGTATATCCTGGATATTTTGTTTTAATCGTTTTATGTTGTCATTCGTTTCCGCGATTTCTAGGTTAACTATTTTTATGTGAAATTTTTCAATGTGTTTATTAAGAACTATTTTAATTCTATAAATTTCGAAAAGGTAGGTTATCCCTGTAGTTTTATAGGAAATGTGGTTTGGAGTAATTCCATATTCTCTGCACGTCAATAAAAATTTTAATCTAATAGTCATTTTGGCCAATTTCTCATTTTGCTTGCAATAGAACTTAAGTTTCTTGCTGGTGTCAATGTTGTACTTTGTACTGATGTTATTGAAAAAGTTCTTCTGCATTTTACGTTCCTTGTAAGTGTGTGTTTTATAAGAATTAATAAAAACTCTTAAATTATAAAATTATTTCGGCAGGCCCTCCGATCGTAAATATTGAATGTATGTATATCGACCAATGTATTAATTTATAAATTTTATTTGAAAATTCGGGCTAAATGGTCCTGTTTTGTTAAATAAATTAAAACATTTATTTTGTTTTATTCAACCAACGTTTCGTGGGTAGTTCCCCACTTCTTCAGGGTTAGTTTATTTCTTATAAAACACTGCAACAAAAGATAATAATTGAACGTTACATTTTTTTAAATTAAAAAGAGCAGCTATGAAATACATAGTTTTGTAAAACACTTAAAATGTTACATTTAAAAGCAAGCAGTGATTTCCACCGACAAGACAAACATTAAGTAATAAATAATTTAAAGAACTTTACAAAGACACGAATTATTGCACAATTTAAGAACTGACGCGAAATTTATAAATATAAAATTAAAATAAATTAAATCAACACTATTGCCTCTTCCCGATCGCTAACGAATAACTATTGCTAATTTTGTCTTGGTCTTCTTTAAAGTTCAGTGAAGTCGTCAATTGTTTGATACGAAGGCTTTCCAACGTAAATCACGTGTTGTATCGTCTTTCTTTGTCTGCAGCGCTGGACGACGTAAAAATATTAGACAAAGAAAGACGATACAACACGAGATTTACGTTGGAAAGCCTTCGTATCAAACAATTGACGACTTCACTGAACTTTAAAGACCAAGACAAAATTAGCAATAGTTATTCGTTAGCGATCAGGAAGAGGCAATAGTGTTGATTTAATTTATTTTAATTTTATATTTATAAATTTCGTGTCAGTTCTTAAATTGTGCAATAATTCGTGTCTTTGTAAAGTTCTTTAAATTATTTATTACTTAATGTTTGTCTTGTCGGTGGAAATCACTGCTTGTTTTTAAATGTAACATTGTAAGTGTTTTACAAAACTATGTATTTCATAGCTGCTCTTTTTAATTTAAAAAAATGTAACGTTCAATTATTATCTTTTGTTGCAGTGTTTTATAAGAAATAAACTAACCCTGAAGAAGTGGGGAACTACCCACGAAACGTTGGT
Organism: Tricholauxania praeusta; assembly: GCA_949775025.1. Lineage (NCBI taxonomy): Eukaryota > Metazoa > Arthropoda > Insecta > Diptera > Lauxaniidae > Tricholauxania > Tricholauxania praeusta. The sequence continues at coordinate 25,892,276 of OX459032.1, forward strand.
TGAATAAAACAAAATAAATGTTTTAATTTATTTAACAAAACAGGACCATTTAGCCCGAATTTTCAAATAAAATTTATAAATTTTAGATTAACATACACATTTTATTTACTTGATACGTATTGTATTAATTAATGGAACTAAAATAAAATTTATGTAATAAATACAACCCAAACGCATTCACAGTCGAATATAAATTATGCTAACATATGCAATATACTTAAGTAACCATAATTAATCATTCAATAATATTTAATATAGTTTTGAGTGATATTTAGTAATATTATAAATGAGTTAAAAATAAAAATTAAAAAGTAACTTAGAGTACTATGTTACTTTTTCTATGTCTATTTGCGTTGTTCTTTTTTAATTTCTGTTGTTTTTCTTGATATTAGTGTTGTTGACACTGTGCAGATAAAGTTTGATTTACATAAGGATCTTAATCTGATTCGGCTTCGCTTGATACATACATACTATTTTTTTGGTGTATCTTTTATTATGATCAGGGGTGTATATAAGAGTCCGATACTGATGTATTTGTTGCAGTTGATTAAATATTTTTCAGTACTTCTGGTAAATCATGATTACTTTCTAATGTTGAGTGTTGTCTTGATGGCGAGTGACTGTATTTTCTTCATACGATATAATGTATGCTTCATTTAGCTTATGAATTGCCATTTTTGTTGCACTACAATCTTTGTAACAGTGACGTACGCATTCCACGCCCAATCGGCATAATAACTAAGCAATAAAATACAGTAGTTTTCCGATTTAACGAACATAATAATTGTCAGGCCAATTCGTTAAGTCGATTTTTTCGTTAAACCCAGTACTAAATTCAAATGGCCTATTCTTTTTATTAGAGTGACTTAAGTGACTAGAAATAAAATTTTCATAACTTATTTTATTGAAATAATCATTTGAAATATAAAAAGTAACAATTCCAATCACATAGTAAATTTTTAATGAGATCATGAAACATTTTAGTTGGTAATATAAAATTACTAATGTGTATGTATTTACAGTTTGAAAAACTCATTTGTCACTGTTTGTTTCTTTGGAAGACTTAAATTTCATTTTAGTAGCATCTACCTGAAGCTCTGCTTAAAGCATCAGTTTTGTAGAATCAATATTGTTTTGGTTGGCCCATTAGATGCAGATTCGAAAATTTTTTGTAGCATCTTCCTGCCTTATTTTTGGCCCTACATTTTCAATTTCATCTTCGTTTTCCACCTGATCAACTTCAATTTTATCGAAATCATAAGAATATTGGAAGACGTTAAAACAAAGTAAACAAAATTAAATCTTACATTTGAAAAAATTGAATTTAGCAACTTCATTTCTCATTGCTAAAGCATCTTCATCTTGATATCAAAACGATGATAGAGGTAGATCGTCCTCTTCATCGATATTATCATTTTCTTTAAGAAGTTTATTCCAGCATTTGGCTAGCGATTCTTCAGTGATGGGCTTCCAGGACCTACCTGAGGAACAAACTTTTCGAAAAACCAACTTTTGAATATGGTGCATGTCATCTAAGCATTTTTTTGAATGGATATAGTCAACAGGTACAATTTTGTTGCGGAATGCTCGAGGATTTTGAGATTTTCCTACCACTAAAGGTTTGATTTTTTTTTGTGCCACTGGCATTGCTGCATAAAAGAACAGTTACTCTTTCCAGTTCCAGTTCAGCCCAGTTTAGCCAGGATTAAAAATTGCATTTTTTGACAAATCATTTTTTATAATGGTTTCGTGAAGCATTTTTTTCTATGGTTCAACTTTTTCGATATTGGATGAGTTTTCGCCGCCTTACTTTGGAAGCCGTATACCAAATCCTTTTTAAATTGAGTGAGACATCCATGATTAGCATTAAGACTTCCTCCATACATTTTTTGGAGTAGCTTTATGTTGCAATGTTGTTCCAGTTATAGGAAGGTGGCACACGTGCTCCTCCATTATATTGATCTACAATTTTTAGTTTGTCACTTATGTACAATCTTTTTCTGACACTCAATTTTCAATTACTCATGTATATTTACAGATTTTTTTTTTTTCGTTCGTTAAACTGAGCAGAGTCAAATTTCTTTTGTTCGTTATTCAAGGTACTTAATGGAAACAATTTGTTAGTCCGTTAAATGCGATTTTCGTAGAAACGAATGTTCGTTAAACCGAAAAACTACTGTAGTTTTAATTATTGTATGTGTTTTTGAGAAAATGTCAAGATAATAAATTAATTAACTGCAATTACAAAGATGGTAATTTATAACTGCATAACTTGTTAAAAAAGAGAAGATGTCTCCAGTAAGTCAGGCGACAAGAACTTTTTCGAAGGAAAAACCTATAAATATAAAAATGAAATGCTGTTTGTTTGTGTCCATATAGCTCACGAACGGCATAACGGATTAGCTAGATTTTTTTATATCGTTCGTTATTGTCTGTAGAAGGTTTTAGCAACTTTCAAGCTAGCTATTCTAATAATTAAATATAGTTAAGTAATGAAACTATATAAAACTTATAACTAAATAATTAAAATTTTACTAATAATTTTCAAAGGAGAATAGACATTTTGATACCTACGACCAGCATTAATGGAACTTTGATAAGTTTGTAGGCATATCAAGAATATTGTCACTTCAGTTGGGATTGTTTCTTAAGAGTTTTAGACCTGGTCTTTCAAAATGTAAATTTTTGTCTATTCTCCTTTGTCAAAATGCATTTTCCACACCACCGGTGTGCGGTGTGCATTTTTGGCGCGTTACCGTTTTTTTTTCTTGGGTGTTCGGTTCCCCTGTAGACCTATTTCACCCATTGTTACAAATTCAATGGAAAGTTATTAAAAAATTAATAATAAAAATAATAAATAAATATACATTCTAAAATAAAATTTAAGCCAATGCATAATGAAACAGGTGACTAGCAAAATGTGGAAGAAAGTTCCTGCGAAATGGCAGTGAAAACTATAAGAGGTTATACTTTAAAAGCAAGCGCTCTACATCAATAAGTCAAACGCATACATTATAATAAAACGACTTTACATTTAAACGAAAAAGCACATACAGTCAGGAACTTAAGTTTAAATACACCGCTCAAACTTTAATTTTAAATATAACTAAGCATATCAACAAAAATATAGGTAAGTTAACAACTTCATAATAAATAAAATGAAAACAAAAAATTTTAGTTTATCGCGTAGAAATAGTCAATTTATCAAAAACCGAAAAAACGTAAAGTTTGAGGGATGTATTAAAACTTAAGTCCCTGACTGTAAAGTAACTCAATTCATCTAAGGCGGCACAGAAACAAAGCTTCGGTTAAATAAATACAAAACTGACATACAGACTAACGTATTCAAAAAAACAAACATTGCTTTTGATTATGAAGATTTCTACACTTTACGCTGAAACATACAATTTATGCTATAAGACAGGAGGAGGGGGTTCAAGAGAGGCCAAAATAGAGCCTTGTAGTTTATGGACAGCCCCTAAAGCGCGTAAAACTTTAACTTTATCTTTAGACTCAGTGACATCCCGATTAAAAAATCTGATAATGAAATATACCCGTATAAATAGGGCCAAAAGAATATTGCTGTCACAATTGTCACAGCACGTGTATGGTGGTATATTTTTCAGCTTATCTAATAAAAATTGGCATACGCCAATCTTATGACAGGCCGAATCAAAAATTTTGAAAAATTCGATGTCAATTTACGCTAAATAATGCCTCGGGAGGTTTTACTAAACTGCAGTTTTCATACTGCTTCTCCAGAGAGAAAATAAATTCATCAGAAACGGGTTCATTTCCAAAGTACAGCAAAGGTAGCAAGCACTTATGCTGCTTATAAAGTTTTAAATAAAGCCAACCACACACATAGCTGAAGGCATTTTTTTGCAGAAAATTTTTCTCTTCAAAATCTATAACAATCTCTGCCGTTTGATTGAATGAATGATCAGGTCTTGGCAAACTTTGGAAATCTTGCCAAGACAGGTCCCTAATCAAATCGTCTTCGCAGATGCTTTGAATAATATTTAAGTCTCTAATGCTGGCTGGCTGTGGGGAGGAATTTTCATCGTCAATAATTGGTTCACAATTCCCATTGACAACCACATTTACATAAGGTAGTCCCCACACTTTTTGAAATCTAGTAGAGAACATCTGGCATGTCGCTACTCTTGAATTTCCTGATCCTTTTCTTATATTCCCAAATAATTGTTCTAAAGCGTCCTGATTAAGTCGTCTCGTTTGAATGTATGGGAAACCTTTTTGTGACAGGTAATGCCACAATTGTCGTAAGCTATTTATATTTATAAGCCACCCTTTTATGAAGTTAAAGCTATTTGTTATGTCAGAACCATTCCTATCCTTAATTTTGAAAGATTTAAGAAAGGTTTTTGCTCTTTGTAGGAAGTCTAATTGCTCATCTGATTCACAATAGACGCTTTTGAATGAATTTGAGTTAAGAACGCCTCTACTGTTAAAAATATTAATTAATTGATCAAAAATTTCAAAAACTTCATGGTATTTTGCCACGTTGCAGACTGCGATTTACTATAGACTGCATACCACAAGTGACTGTATTACTAAATACATGTACTGCCAAACGAAAATGCATTTTATCGAAATTATTCGGTTCCATGTGCTTTTTCGTGAACACATCTATATTCCAAAGTGGAATCTGAGTTATGAAAACAAACAATATCAGTCCATGCAACGGAAGCATTATCGAACGTAACCGAATTTTTAGGATTTTGTAAGCAGTTGTGCGTGCTTTTAATCAGATGTGGTGAGTCAAAGAAAAAAAACACCTTCTGTCCATTAACAACGAAAAATGGAGTTTCCTCTGTTACCCCCACTAATTTGGCAAACTTTACGAAATTTGACCCCTGGTCGCAGACAAAATGAAGAACAGTTAGCCCAATAGTTTGAAGCTGCTCAATGGCCTCGAAAATATACTTTTTAACTATTTCTCCGATACATGCACCAGGCACGAAGAAATACGATAGGGCGTGCTTCCAAGAGTCTCCACCCATCCCTTGGACCACTATCGTCAAAACACTAGAAGCTAACCTAGAAGTACGGTTTTCATCACCGTAGTCTTCTAAACCGACAATTTTGTCCCTATATCTATCGTAGTTACAGTGGACTTTCAATGCCATTTCATCGCAGCATAAAGAAACAAACTTCTGCTCTGGAGAAAAACCCCGACTACGCAACTCCAAAGCTTTAAGGCTACTTATTTATTTATTTATTTACGTCTACTGAATTTAATTCTTACAGACTAATTAACAAGCAAGAAAAATATTTAATTGAATAACATAAATAAACTTAAGCGAACTTGATGTTCAGAACAATTAAAATCCAAAATAGAGCAAAAATTATTATATAAATTTATACATCTATTGATTGGTTCATTTATTCCATAATTAGTTCTATGAAAGACTTCTTCCAACATTCGATTGCGACGCAAATTTCTTGGTGCATGGTACAAATGAAAAAAGGCTGACAATTCATCACAATTAATTTTATTATGTAAAATATTACGCACGAACAAGAGATCATTGTTGGTTCTTCTATCTCTTAATGACTTGAGACCAAGCAATTTACGTCGTGCATCGTATGTGGGAAGACCATCAGGCCATTGAAGTTTTCTAAGAGCATATCTTGTAAAATGTCGTTGAATTTTATCTATTCGGTTAGAATATTCATTATAACAAGGATTCCAGACAACTGAACAATAATGCAAATTACTGCGCACAAGTGATACATAAAGAGATTTTAAGGTACAAGGATCATTAAAATATTTAGAATTTCTTTTTATAAACCCAAGCATAGCGTTTGACTTGGAAATAATGTAATCAAAATGGCATTTGAAATTTAATTGTGAGTCGAAAATTACTCCTAAGTCTTTTATTTCAGACTTTCTTATTAAAAGTGAATTATTTAGGGTGTAATCAAAAATTAGTGAATTTTGACGCCTTGTGAACGACACCACACAACATCTACTTAAATTTAGTTGTAGATTATTTGTAAGGCACCATTCATACAGTTTAGTTAAGTCTGATTGGAGTTTATCACAATCAGACAAATGTGAAATTTTTAAAAAGAGTTTAACATCATCCGCAAACATCAAACATTTAGAAAAACTAAAAATTTGAGCCAAATCATTAATAAATATCAAGAACAACAACGGGCCACAATGCGTACCTTGCGGAATACCAGAAGTTGCATTTACAGCAAATTCAGAATATTGATTGCCTATTTTGACAAACAATTTTCTGTTGATCAAATAGCTCCTAAAGAATGCCAATAGATGATCTGACTAACCAAAATTTTTTAGCTTATTCAATAAAATATTATGATCTACTTTATCGAACGCCTTGGAAAAGTCAGTATAAGGTACATCCATTTGTGTACTATTTTCCATAGCATCTACTATGTTATTCGTAATAAGTGCCAGATTTGTACTAGTGGACTTGCCCGGTAAAAAATCATGCTGACTGTTTACTATTAAGTTCTGAACTTTTACAAAAAGCTTGTTTTTTAAAGTGTCATCAAATAATTTTGCCAACGTGCACTGCATCACAATTGCCCTGTAATTTGTAATATCATTTCTTATGCCAGATTTATATAAAGGAACTATCGAACAAGTCTTCCAACATTCCAGAAAGACACCCTTAGCTAGGCAGTTATTGAATAAAATTGTAATTGGCTTTACAACTATATCTGTGCACAACTTAAAAAAAATCGGAGGAAAATCGCCTTTATCAAATTTTAAACTTGGTTTTAATTTAGAAATTGCTAAATATACATCTTCTTCTGAAACCTCAAAATATTCAATGGCTTCACTATTTACTATTTCACTTGTAAAATTGCTAATGTTAATTGAATGCGAATAGTTTTCATAAACCTTCTGAAAAAATTTGGCAAAAAGATTACATGATTCCAAAGTGCTATTTGATTTAGTTCCTTCAAATTCCATGCTTGTTGGAAACCCATTGGTTTTACGCTTCTGATTTAAATAATGCCAAAAGTACTTTGGATTCAATTTTAGGTTGCTTTCAACTCTTAAAATATAATTTTTATATAAAAAACTATGAAGTATATCAAAATCATGCCGTATTTTATTGAAGTTCAATCGATCAACTTCACAATTAGTTAATTTAAATTTTTTAAATGCTTTGTTTTTAGCATTTTTCAATTTAGAAAGTCTTGAGTTAAGCCAATGTGGCTTGTTCCTCAAAATTTTATTTCGTACGGGAACAAATTGTGAGATCGCATGTGAAAATTTTCCTTGAATGAACTCATAAATATCGATTGGATTTTCATATGAACTTAATACTGACCAATCTATACTATAAAGATATTCATTAATTGCAGCAAAGTTTGCTTTAGAGAAATCTAATCGAATCGCCTGATCATCAACTAAATTTTCATAATTGTAGAAACTAAATTTAAAAGTTAGTGCCTTATGATGTATGGTGTTATTCAAAATTGGTGCTAAATTTTCTTCACAAACTATTTTAAGGCCGTTTGTGACAAATATTAAATCTAAAATTCTGTTTAAATTATTTTTAAGAGAATTTAATTGGCAGAAATCATTAGAGAGAAAATAATCGACCACAAGTGATTCAATATCTGATTTAACATTGAATGGTAAAAGAATCTTCTCATCAAATTTCCACTGAACATTGCCTAAATTAAAATCACCCACGACAATTAAGCCCAATTTCCATGTGATTTTTCTTGAACTTATCTTATTAAATTTCACAGATTTTTTGCCATAATGAGCGAGATGGATATATGTCAATCTTGCTATAAAAGTTTGACAGTTCGGTTTGTTTATTTGTAAGCAAATGACAATTTTTTTACCAAAACAAAAACTAAAAATGAACCAATTTGCATTTTTTTTATCAGAAATAAACAACGGCAACGACAGAATAACTGACACAGTGTAATGGGCAATGTTTTGGCCTTAAATGTTATCTTACCAACTTCTGCCAACACTTCCATCCCCAAGAGTTGTTGCTTTTGAATATTCCTGTAGTTCATTGTTGACATATTCCAAAGTGCAGGCCGTGACCGCACTGCTTCAATAAGCTGCTCTATGTTTCATAAAAAAATAAATATGGAATAATAATAATAATCGTGAAAGGAAATTAAATAGTACTACCATTTTCCACTAACAATTGATTGTCGTTCATGATGGTGCTGATTTCGGTGTTGATGCTGCAAGACTTTGACAAAAGAAATATGTTAATTTTTGTTAAAATAGCAATCGTCATTCTTTTTATTTATCTTATTTTGTAAAATTGTATTTTCAACAATTTAAGCTAAATTTTGAGAAACTCAGCACCTTATAACCTTTTTTCATTGACTTTTGTTTTTATTTTGAAAACTGTCAAACTTGACACTAAATAAAATTATAGCCCAACTATAAAAATGACTGCCAAATTTATAGCATGTAATCAACTTTAATAAAAGTGTTCAACTTTTTGAACTTTCTGATCTCCGAAATCACGGAGAATATTACATGCTATAAAAAATAGCAAATGTGTGCCTATTCACTCTCGCATTCTCTAAGCGCACTAGGTTGTGCTCGCATGCTTTTTCTTTCTTACAAAAATTTAAGAAGATAAGTTCAAGAAAAATCACATGGAAATTGGGCTTTATGCTATGATTTGGATTAAGTTGTTCAATTAAATGAGATATGTTATTCAAGTGTTGGTTATAGATATCAAAAGAACTGTTCGGTGGAATATATGAAACAACAAGATAAACAAAGCTCTCAGTATTAAATTTAATTAGTACACAAATTTGTTCAATACGGTTTTCTGATGTAGAAAGTTCTATTAATTTAGTATCGAGATCCGCTCTCACCGCTATCATTACACCTCCCCCTCTCTCATAACCAGTGGCAATGGGACAACGATCCAGGCGATAAACAATGTAAAATTCATCAAATAATTCCGATGAAGATATATTATTATTGAGCCACGTCTCTGTGAAAGCCAAAATATCATATTCATGCAAAGAAACAGCAAGTTGAAATTGCATTGTTTTTGTTCGCACGCCACCAGCATTTTGATAAAAAATAGAATAAGATGACAAAGTTAGTGATTGCTGTAAAGAAGAACAGCAAATATCAGCGGTTGTTTGTTGTTGTATAGTCTCTGAATTTAAAGTTGCCGCTTGAGTAATCCCATGCAGACATGTTGTTGTTGTTGGTGAAGAAATATATGAAACAGATGAAAACAAAGAGGAAAATTCACCACTCTCCGAACGCATTTCTAATGCATTTGAAGGTGAAACGACTATTTGTCTTTTGAACGAAGAGCACGTTTCTCTTGCAATTTCTCTTGCTGTGATATTTGTGGTAGTAATATTTCAGCTTGAGGAACCTGAAGAGTGACTACTTCTTGTTGATTTTGGCGTGTTGATGCCAACTCATTTAGGTCTTTTGGTTTATTTATAAAGTTAGCTACTTTTATTGAAAGTGGCCAGAACTCCTTATTGAAGACCTTGTTAAATAACGGTTCAGATACACCAAGCTTAAAGTTGATAAACCTTAATTTTGAAAGGTCAGCATCTTCTTTGACAAGTTTATAACAAGTCAACAATTCAGCATTTATGTTGAGTTTTTCGGAAACAAATTTTTTAATTGATATTGGATCTGTTTGAGTACTAAATCTTGAAACATGCAAATATTTCATTGTATGCACAACATCAAAAGCTTTGCATGCAGCTGCATTTCCAGTGACTCCTTTGTTTTTGTTTTTGGCACGGCTCTTTGTTTTTCTATTTTGAACTTGTGCCCTGTCATTTACAGCTGTTTCGACGCTGATCGCGTCTACAAACTGTTCGTTTTCCGAGGGAACAGGTGAAGAGAGACTCTGAAGAGTATTAGGAGCTTCAAGTTGAATATTCGGCAAGTTCTTCTTTTTACCATTACTCTGAGATTTAGGAACATTTGAAAATTCATTAGCGCCCTTTGATTTATTTACACTTGCTGCAACGTTAGAGAGTTTAGTATCAAGAACAGAATATTTGTTTTGTAGTTCTCTTAATTGACAAGAGAAAAGTTCAAGTTTTTTATTTATACATGAATCAGAAAACTCAACACATGAGTCACACTGCCATAATAAATTTGACGAGTTTTTTAATAATAACAAAATATCAACTGGAAGACCAATGCAATTTAAGTGAAAAAAGCAACCACAAAACGATGCACACCGTATGCAGTCTAGTTCATTTTCACGATCTTTAAGTTCTGTTTTACAAATATTGCAAAAAATTTTACTTTTATCCATATTATACAAATAAGAAAAAAAAAACACATCCGAATGAGAACACGGTTCAGTGAGAACTGTACTGTTTGTGTTCCCCGAAGACCTTGGCCATTCTTGAACAAAACTCTGAAGAGTCCGTGTTTCCGGCCAACAAAATGATTTTTGTAAATAGCGATAAGCTAAAGACGATAAAAAGTAAACTCCCAAGGCTACGGTCTTCAGTGTATCGCTATACCTACGCCCCATCGGCTTGCGATTACTATTTTGAAGACAATTCTTAACGCAAAGCGCTACTTGAAAGGGAAGTTTACTGCAAATTTGTTCAATTAATTGCTTTTCATCTATATTTGAGTCAATGCCAGTTCTTATTTCTTTTTCATGACGAAATTTCTTAAGTTCTGAATCTCGGATTTCTATTTCCAAATGTTGATCACAAATTTTATGTTTTAACTGATTAACAGTATTTTTTAAATTATAATTATCAATCTCCTGAAGCATTTGGATTTCTATTTCCAAATTTTGATCACAAATTTTATGTTTTAACTGATTAACAGTATTTTTTAAATTATAATTATCAATCTCCTGAAGCATTTTTAGCTTTCTAGGAGTATTTTCGTCTAAATTTTGAACTCCCTGAATATCTCTGTCGATAACTGTAGAAAAATTTTGATCTTCAAAATCAAAAGGAATATTATCTAAACATAAAGGACTGTTATCTGGTGGAGGATTTTCATCAACCAATGGCATAGAATCACCTACAAACATTGGTTGATTAAAACATGATTCAGAAGAGTATTCTAGTAACGGTAGTAAAGATTTACGCGAATGAATAGCATTGGCACAATTTGGTGATGGTTGAACATAACATGTTGAAGTGAGCAAAAGGCCTGAATCTAGAGGAAATAAACCTGAGTCCCCAGTTACATTAAGCATTGGTGAATTATAATCACAAACTTTTAAATTATCTAAATATAAATCTGGAACAGCACTTCGTTTAAGACAGGTTTTTGAAAACATAGTTTTTGAAAAGTGTCTTTGGCAAGCATAAATGTTTCCATAAATGTCACCATCAACACCCACAAGACGCATTCAAGCACCCCACCTAAACATTAATAAGAAAAAACTTTTCAGTTTGTCATGCAAATTTTTCGCATGGAAAATATTTAAAAGAGAAAAACAAAGTCAGGACTTAATGAATAAATAAATAAAAATTCATTTATCTTAAGTATCTGCTTTGTTACATGGGCGAATTTTTACAAAATCTAAAAAAAAGCAGTTTTGTTTATTGTTAAATACCAATGAGATGATATAAATGATTGCTAAAATAAAAAGAGCGTTATGAAAAAAAAAACTCAAAATCAATATTAAGGTAGAAAACGCATTAGGTTAAAAAGTTTTTTTAACTCAAAATAAAGAAATGAAACTAATTATAAATGAGACGTCATAAATGAAATTCGTGCATACAAATCACAAGAAAAAAAATAGAATAATGATAATAAAAAAAACATAATATAAATATGTACATAAAAAATGATATACTAATGAAATAATATTTAATAATTACTGAAGTAAACAACAAGGGCATTTAAAATACAGTATATACATACATGTGAAATAAATAAATGATGAAAAATTGCCTAAAACTAAAATAAATAGCAAAAATAATTTAAGTAATTTTCAGACCGTAACAAGCAATTATAATTACAGCCACCGATGTCTATAAATTATTATTTAAGTAGTGAGGCCATTACCTGAATCGCTTTCAATTCATAAAATAAGACAAGTCTCCAGTTTGGTCCAGTTTTTCTGTGTGTTTAAAAAAAATTATTCCAAAAACTCATAGTAAGATAATGTAAAAAACAATGAAATTATCTAAACTTTTCTGCACAGTACTTAAATTATACTTAAAAGATCTATATTACCCTGAAGAAAATCATAGTATTGATACATACTTATGTAGCTTAATGTCGTAATGGATAAAAATACATATACAAGTTTAGTTCTCGTAAAAGGATTGAAGAAGTCGTTGGCACGATTGAGGATAGGTAAAGGACCGAAAAATGTTCGCACCAATAATAACAAGTTAAGGTGTTATCTTCGGCCAGTCCGAAACTCACATACCCTACACTGCACTGAAAGTCGCTTTTAAATAAATGTTAAAAGACGTTAAAGAGAATGAAAAAGGCAAACGAATACATATGGGATATATTGGAAAAAGTTAAAAGGTTGATAAAGTCAAAAGAATATGAAAAATATGGAAAAAAATCGAATAAAAACTAAGAAATTTAAATGTGTCACGCCCACTTCTCCAATTCCGCCTACTTTTGGGTTACTAAATCATATTCGTCATTGACATCCACATACCAAATCTTAGCCCAATATGCTCCATTGAACCAAATTTTTGCAAAAACATACCTTCTAGCAAGTATATGTGCATATCCATCAAATTGGGCCTTTTAGCTGGCCTCGTTTTTTTTTTTTTGTACATCTTCCAGCCATAGTTTTTCTTGCAGCTAAGGTTATCTTGAACTCATAATAAAGGTTGTTCAATTGAAATTCAGAAAGCAATTTTTTTTATTTTATTTTATTATTTATTTTTATTTTTTTATTTTATTTATTTTTTAACTTAAATGCAATTTTAACTATGTCTCCCTTTGAATTTTAATTGTTCCTCCTTGAATATTAATTAAAGATAGTCTTAACTTTAAGAAAAACCATGTTTGAAGAGTCTGCTCAAAAAAAAAAAAATAAAAAAAAATCGAAGCCATGGTCTAGTAAGATGACAATTTCGATTTTTTTTTTATTTTTTTTTTTTGAGCAGACTCTTCAAACATGGTTTTTCTCGAAGTTAAGACTATCTTTAATTAATATTCAAGGAGGAACAATTAAAATTCAAAGGTAGACATAGTTAAAATTGGATTTTAGTTAAAAACAACATGAAATGTTACATATAAAGTTAAATAAAAAAAATAGCTATCTGAATTTCAATTGAACAACCTTTAATATGAGTTTAAGACAGCCTTAGCTTCAAAAAAAACTATAGCTGAAAGATGTACTCAACAGTCTTTAGACTACAGCGTAAAAACCCAATAAATTGACAATTTTTAAAAAACACCAAAAGTTTCACATATTTCTTACTTTAAATGCAAATTAAAAAAATAAGTATCTAAATTTTAATTGAACAACCTTTAATATGAGTTCAAGACAGCCTTAGCTTTAAAAAAAACTATGGCTGAAAGATGTACTCAACAGTCTTTAGACTACAGCGTAAAAACCCAATAAATTGACAATTTTTAAAAAACACGGAAATTTTCATATATTTCTTACTTTAAATGCAAATTAAAAAAATAACTATCTGAATTTCAATTGAACAACCTTTATTATGAGTTCAAGATAGCCTTAGCTTCAAGAAAAACTATGGCTGGAAGATGTACTTCAAAAAAAAAAAAAAAAAACGAGGCCAGCTAAAAGGCCCAATCTGATGGATATGCACATATCTGCCTTATTAAATAGTTGATGAGATATAATGATTTTATTTGATCTCATAATGGGGGGCATGGCATCGACCATTTTTGTGAAACTAAACTATGCTAAAAACTTTTCGTTGACCATAAGAAACATTTTAAAGCCGTTCAGAAGTTACATGATTACTTACAGACGCACCGACGATTATATACATATATGTATATAGGTAACAATATTTATATATAAACAAAATCAAGCTAAATATGCATACTTATCTTAAGTTCGCAACACATTGAAAATGCTTATATGTATATATATAAATATGCATATAAAAATATTATAGTCATACAAATTGAAATAAGTTATTTTCAATAACATAATCCTATAATAAAAAGAATCACCAGATTATTTGCTGAGGATATTTTTACTAAAATTAATCAACTATGTTAAATATACTTGTTGCGAACATCGAAAACTAGTTTTATTTATCGAGGGTTGCTAAGAATAAAGACTGCATTCAAACTATTTTAGCAACGGAGCACGTTTAAGACTCAGTGAAATCAAGTATGTGTTACTCAAATGATTTTATCAATTCAAATTGGAAATAAACTTAAATTATAAGAGGCATCCATGATTTGAAGCCGAGCGTACAGCGGCACCGAAAAACTTTTTGAAAATCGACTTAAGTTAATTTCTTCTTTGTTAAGAAAATTTTCGATATCTATTTTTTATAGAACTTTTTGTTTGCTTAACAGTTTGCATACGTTTCATATACAAACTAGAGTACCCGGCGGACATTCTGCCCTCCCTGTCCCTATGTCCAATTCCATACCCATTCCAATCCTCATCGGTTGTCATTCTATACCATCATACCAGTCTCATACCATCGCTCGGATCTAGTTTCGGTTATATAGCCATCGGAAGTTGCGGATATAGCTTTTGTAAAAATCATTAGGGAACCCCTGAATGGATATCGAAAATATGGGTGTCATAAGAAAGATAACTTAATGTTCTACGTACAATAATGTTTTATGTACAATAATCTTTGAAATTAAACTTGCAGTTTTTGAGATGTAACAATTTTTCTAAAATATTGACCTTTTTTTTTTTAATCCGCTATTATTTCCAAAAAAAGGTGTTTATAACCTATAGTTTTTTTAGGACCTCAAGAAAGCTTGATTCTTTTGCATTAAAATGATGTACCATTTGCATAGTTTTGTTTTTTTCATTTTACCTATTTTTTATAGATATTATAATAAAATATCAATTATTTACTTTAATTGCCTCACTTCCGTTTTTCTTGAAATTTTAGTATGTTGTACGTTTCAGTAATATACATAGTTTACATGAATTTTATAACTAGAATCGTCTTATAATAATTGTTGTTCTACTAGTCGTTGTTGTTGTTTCTTATTTTTGACCATAAATACATAGTTTTCATAATTCATTCAATACATTATTTTGTTTTCCGGTAAAAAAAAAGGGGGTTAATATGCAAAAACTTACAGACATAGGAAATTTCGACTACTCATACTACTATCCAGTTTTGTAGGAAAAATTATCGCTTCTCTTTGCCCACTTGCGACTTTTGTTGTATCTTTGTGATCGCACCCCGATCGCACAGTTTGCAAAGCATTGCAGTACCCTGGACATACATTCATTTTCTTTGCCTAAAACTTACTACTGGCAACAATGCATTTGACATTTCTTTACAATTCATTTTTGCAAAGAAAATCACGCCAGCCGTAGCATTTTCAGCGAGGCCACCAAAATTTTAACATTTCCAAAGTTTGTGCTGGACAAAATTATTTGTTTTATAGGCCCAAGTTTACTTCAGCTCCCATTGTCCAATGGAAGCTAAAATAAACTTCCCCTATGTGCTCCTTCATTCCAAGCACCGACATGTAATAAAAACAAGTCGCTCGGATACACAACCATCGAACGCCCCGGATACAGCACCTACAAAAATTCCCACAAGTTGGGAACCCCCAAATGGACATAAAACGTGGGTGTCACAACACAGACATTCCAATGACCCACGACAATGGTAAGCAAATCTTTGAAATCCAGCCCCTAATTTTCGCGATATGACGATATGAGTTTTTATACTTGTGTGCCGTTCAATGCAATGGTGGAGAATGATCCAAGATTTGCGGACCACCATTAAATTGCACGACACAACTTTAGTTGGCCCTTAATTGTTGTCTCCGCCCACCCATCCGCAACATACTACTATGGTGGAAAAGGTGTCCCACTGGGACATCTGTAGACATCAGAGTGTGCTAGATGGCGTGGTACAAACACAACTTTTTATATCGTGTCGCAAGACTATTGAAGGTTCATTTGACCTTTGCTTGACTAAATTATTTTCTACCTCTGATGGTACAGACTATCTTTTAACGTAAAGTATGGTATACTTATTTCAAAAAAAAAATAAATACTTGTGTACATACACATGCATCGCCAGTATTGAAAAACCACCGAGAATATGCTTGGTTACGGTCTTAAGCTCCGCCAGCACCTTAGCACATTTGAGATTGGATGAACAAAATTTTCGAAATAGCAACCTTTTGATCCGACGGTGCCCAACGTAGGCTTTCGCCCACACCCTGAGATTGAGAGTCTCATGCTCACAACTGCGCTAGCCGGGCAAATAGTTTTCCTTGTACTGTTGTTTATTTAATAGTAAATTCTCAATGTTTTTCAGGAACCTGGTGATGATGACTACTTTGCATATGGTAAATTACGCTTGACGATCTTATTGTGCATCTTTGATTTTGACGGGAAGTTTTTAAATTATTTTAATTTTAAAAATATTTACTTTGTTTGCTATTACATTTCTTTTCAGTGACTTGCAGAGTTCAATACCTGATTTCGAGTTTTAAATGGAGACAGTTTTTTATTTGCCTTTTGCGTTCACTACATCATGGACGATTCAACTCACCATAAACTTTTAAACTTGCGTGGTCTGCTATTATTGTTTCTTTTGGAGCTGGTAATATTGCACCTTTTTTTATTATTTTACGCCTACAAAATTCTATTATGTTTTTGTTAATTCCATCTGTTAAATAGTTTAGATTAGCGAATAATTTTCAGTTACGGCCTTCTGCTTTAAATTTTAATGTCCTTGGCATGAAAAACCCCTATGGCTTTGCCGTTGAGAGTTTCCAACTCGTATAAATTATTACCGATCGGTTTCACGACTCGGCATTTAGAAAATTTTTTGCAGAATTTTGCATTTAGGTTCCTTTTGAAATCGCTTTGTATAAAGTTTCTTTTAAAAACTTCTTGCCCCGGCAAGAATTTAATTTGGCGTGAGCGTTTATTATAACGTACAGCGCTTTTTTCGTATGCAAGATGAAGATTTTTTTTAATTTTATCCCTGATGATTGATATTTTATCCGCGTTGTTTAAAACCATAAAAGTTGATTCATTCAGCGAACACAGCTTTCTGGCCAATTTGTAATCTGCACCGCTGGTGTACATTTCGTTGCCGAATAGTGCAAAGAATGGCGTAACTCCTGTTGCTGAATGCACCGAACTCCTTAGAGCGCATTCGATCTCCGATAAGTAGAGATCCCATTCCCTGTGGTCATTTTCCATGTATGCTCTGATGGCGTTTAGCACAGACTGATTGACCCTCTCCGCTGCGTTTGATTGAGGAGAATAATATGCCGTTTTCATGTGCGAAATTTTATATTTTTCGACCATATGGTTAAAATCTTTTGAAGTAAATTGTTTACCATTATCGGAGTGTATAGTTTTTGGCACTCCAAATTTTTGAAATATTTCAGTCACTAAAAATTTTATAACATTCGTTGCAGTGGCTTCGCGCATTGCTTTCAAAAAAGTAAACTTCGTCAGATGGTCGACAACGATAAAGATGTATGCGTTACCGCTCTTAGATCTGGGATACTTCCCTAAAAAATCAATGTAAATTTTTTGGAATGGTCTTTCGGTTATTACCTCCTGACCCATGCTTGGCCTTAACTCTTGATTGGTGGATTTTGACTCCTTGCAAGTCTGGCAATTGCGTATATAGTTCCTAACTTGCAAGGTCATATTCGGCCAATAAAACCACTGTCGCAGTCGGTGCAAGGTTTTAGCCACGCCTCCATGTGCCATTATTTCAGGTTCGTGGGCTTTTTCAATCAGCGTAGAGGTAAGGGCTTCAGGAATCCACAGCTTCCATTTGATTTCGTCCACTACTTCCTCTCTATCGAACTTCATCCTTTTATAGATGATATTATTGTCTATTCGCAGATCCGGTAGCTTCTCTTGATTTTCTTCTATGGTTTTTATCAAGTTTATGTATTGCTCTGACTCAAACTCTGTGGTTTCAAAGTTAAACCAATCTTCCTCGCCGTGCTCTATTTCTCCCACCGCTCGTGATAACGTATCGGCTACTACGTTTTCGGACCCTTTCCGATGCTCGATTTGAAAATCGAAAGATTGCAGTTGTAACGACCACCTGGCGAGTCTACCGGACAAGTCTTTAAGGGACATCAGCCATTTTAAACTTGCGTGGTCTGTTATAACTGTGAAGGGCATAATTTCTATATATGGCCGAAATCTTTTTATGGCCAATACCGCTGCCAAACATTCCTTTTCAGTTACTGTATAGTTGTGCTGACAACTGTTCAGCTTCTGAGAGAAATAGGCAATTGGATTCTCATTGTCCTCATGGTCCTTCTGGTACAGCACCGCACCTACGCCAACTTCTGACGCATCGCACTGTACCCAGAACCATTTAGCGAAATCAGGATGCCTTAAAACAGGGGCAGTAGTCAAAGCCCTTTTCAAAAGATTGAAAGCTTGGATCGCTTCAGACGTCAGGACAAACTTGCTGCTCTTTTTTAAAGTGTCGCTAAGAGGAGCAGACAACGCGGCAAAATTTTTTATAAATCGCCGGTACCATCCAGCCGTGCCCAGGAAACTGCGTACCTCTTTCATAGTTTTTGGTACTGGAAAACGCTGAATCGCGCTTACTTTTTCAGGATCCGTTTTAAGCATACCGCCTCCTACCAGAAACCCTAAATATCGCAGTTGCTTAAAGCAAAATCGAGATTTTTGTAGGCCAATTGTTAATTTCGCTTTTTGTAAGCATTTAGCCACTTCACGCAGCACTTGTAAATGGGTTTCGAAATCTGGTGCAATGATCAGCAAATCATCAAGGTAAACGAAGACATGACTTTTCAGACGCTGAGGTATTACCTTGTCCATAAGGCGACATAGGCGCTGAGCCGCATTACACAGTCCGAAAGGCATAACCGTGAACTGGTATAGCGGCCTTCCAGGCACCGTAAATGCGGTGTATGATTTGCTCTCTTCATCAAGCGCTATTTGCCAGAAGGCGAATTTCAGGTCGACGCTACTTATAAAATAAGTGTAGTCAATCCTACTCAAAATTCCATCGATGTTCTGCAACGGGTAGGCGTCTTTCACTGTTCGTTCGTTCAATTTCCGAGCGTCCAAGCAAAAACGATTTTTGTCGGGTTTTCGCACAATTGTGACCCTGTTGCTCCAAGGGCTTTCGCTATTTTCAATTACGCCTAGTTCTAACATTTTATCTAGCTCAGCATATACAAGTTCTTGTATAGCTGGTGAAATAGGGTAATGACGGTCTTTTACTGGCGTCGCTCCTTCATTCAGCTTAATGGTATGCACCTCCAGATTCGTCTTGCCTAATCCATTATCTTCGTATGTTTGGAACCGATTTATGACCTCCTTCAATTGCATCTGTTGTTCTTCATCAAGATCGTGCTGCTCAGGCTCTTCAGCGTTTTCTCCATTATTTTCAAAATATTCTTTTACTTTCTCTGCGCTGAGTTCTGCTACTCTTATTATTTCTGGCGCCAGCTGAAATTTTCTCCAAAAATCGATGCCGAAATATGCTTGCTGTTCAAGATCAGGACAAAGGTAAAATTTGATGGTTTGTAGTTCGCCGTTGTATTTTATTTGCAGTTCAACTTTACCCACGATCGCATGCCGTTGACCTGCCGCAGTTCTCACCATTGAATAGTACCTCTCTATCGGTATGTTCCACATTTTTACAAACTCTCTACATCCTTTACCCAGTAAGCTGACTGATGCTCCAGTATCCAACAATCCTCTTAGCATTGTGTCTCGAATTTCGACCTCAGCATAAACACGCTGGTCCTGACTGTGTGTTATTTTTACCGCTTCAGCAATCTGCTTTCGAATGAATTTTCTGTTATAAAAACTTTGTCGTGCTTTCCTGACCTTTCTAGTTACTTCTCTTCTGCCTCTCAGTTGACCATCATTGAAAATTCGATTTCTTGCCTCATAATATTCTTTATATCGTTCTTCGAGCGGTTTTACTACGATCTGGTTATTACTATTGTTGTTTTTGTTAAAATTTTGAGTTCTTATAAATATGTTGATTTTTTTATTTTCGTTTACAGATTCGCTTAGTTTTGTTTCGTTGTTGCCATCACCATCTACTTTTCTACGGGAGCTTGACTGGAGCGTGACACTCCCGCGGGTGTCACGTTCCTGCTGCTGTTTCCCGGATTGCAGTTCGGGCACTTTGGAGTTATACTGTCTTGCAATCCACACTTATAGCAAAACACCGTGCGCTGAAGAGAAATACAGTCCATGAATGTATGGCCTTGCTGTCTGCAGTTCCAGCAGATTAATATACGCTTTGGCTGCTGCGGTTGTGATTCTGTCTGCACGCCTTGCTGCTGATATTGTTGTTGCTGCCTAAAACGACGCACTGGCTGAACCTCTTCCACTTCTATGTCATCTTCATTACACCATTGCTGATCATAACCTTCCTGGCTGCTGCTTAATTCGTTGACGTTATGGATGCGGTGTTGAGGCTGATAACGTTGGGAATTCGAAAAAGTGTGACGGATTTCGCGGCGCAAAAAATGTTCCTCAGCTTCCACGCATACATCTCGAAATTGGTCTAGTGTATAAATGTTCATCGGGTAAATCAAACGCGAAAGATTTTCCCTCAGATTCCTTTTGACTATTTTTATGACATCCAGTTCGTTTACCGGAGTCTTCAGGTTGGAACGCATTTTGTTTATAACGTGGAAAAACGTGTCGATGGTTTCCGAAGGCCGTTGCTTGCGTTCCACTAAGTCTTTCATTACCTCAAAATCTGATTTGTTACTCTTATATTGTCGTTCTAGAGCTTGGCGCAGAGTGGGCCAGTCAGGAGAGCTACCTTTTTTCAAATACAACCAGTACCATTCCCTAGCCACGCCCTTCACTAACAAATGGAAATCCCTCAGCACTTGGGACCAAGGACAGCCGTAATGTGTCTTCAGATGCTCCACGCGAAAGATAAAATCTTCAACTGACATCTCATCAGCACCTCCATTAAATACGATGCCCCATTTGTCGATATTCACCATCGTGGGCATGTGGCTGGAAACAGGATTTATTTGATTATGGTTGTCCACAGCATTATGTTGGTGGCTAGGCAACGTATATGGTTGCTGTATATGGGCTGGCTGATGGTGTTGTGGATGTGACTGCACTTGCGCAATTTGATGCGGCTGAGTCTGTTGTTGCTGTTGTAAAAATTGATACTGCTGTGGCTGTTGTGGATGTGACTGCACTTGCGCAATTTGATGCGGCTGAGCCTGTTGTTGTTGCTGTTTGCTGCGGTTGAACTTGCTGTTGCGCTTGCTGTCGCTGCTGCGCTTGCTGTCTGGTATAATGTTGATGCCAGTAAGGTTTATTTTGTGGGTTAGTTTTGGACCTATTCATATTGTGGTTATTATTTCCAGATGGCTGAGCTACAGCTGCTGGCAATTGTAGAATGTCGGCAGGCGAAACAACAGCACTCGCGCCTCTCATTCTCCCAGGATTAGACTCAACCAACGCTGGATCTTTTCCGTCAGACTTCGAGGTGAGTGACAGCAAACCCATCATCTGGTTCATCGACTCTTTGATGCTTTCACTTATTTGCTTTTGTATGGCCATTTCCAACGAAACTCTGTATCCTTCATTGGCTTTCACTACAAGGTCATTTATTAGCGCAGCATTTGTTTCATTGATCACCTGATCTCTAATCATGTCGACTGTTTGAACTGGTGGTACTGAGCCTGGCGGAGCTTGACTATTTTTGCTGATTGCTCCTCCATGAGGTGCATTATTCGTCGCCTCTGCTCCCCTACCTGTCATAATAGTTTCGGACAAATCTATATAAAGGTTCTTATTTTGACCAGTGGCCTGATTTTGGTTTTCTAAATTCGCCACTTTGTGAAATGGGCTAGCGGTGCTACTGGACCTATTTAGATCGTGCTCGTAATATCTCTTCAAAAGTCTACTCTCTTTAAGTTTCTTTCCACTGCTCATCGAAAGCAAAATGGACTTTTTTTTTAAAAAAAATGTATTTAAAATTTAGTTCTGGGAGGACTGCTTTTCTCTGACCGGGATAATCTGACAAACTTTGAGTTATTTAAACGTTGTATTTTCGTTAAACGACGATTTTTTAACTTGCTCACTCCTTTTGGAGCATTTCCCCTGGGTAAAATAAGTTCTATTTGGGATAAAGTCGTTGAAATTTTGGATTTCATTATTGAGCTTTTAAATTGAATATGCTCATTTATCCATGAAATTCGTGCAACTAGGCACTTTACGCAAAACTTGGTATTACATCTCCAGGCCACGAATTTCAACCCGCAGCACAACATACTGTAAAACTCAGAAGTTATTACATGGTTACTGCGTGGGTTTTTTTTTTTTTAATAAATCCAAAACTTCCGACTTACTTCGCGAACGCCAGCTCGATGCGATTAGTTGTGTACATCAAAAAAAAATACAACCAAGTCATCGAGTTGTTATTTACTTTAATTAAAACAACAAAAAAAATGATTCATACTATTGGGCATCATTTGTCAGCCTCATTTCTATCCGGTGCAATTAGCTTGATCCTACTTTGATTTTGCTAAGCCACCCGATGTCAATGACACTGATGAAACAATGGCCTTACCTATCCTTAAAATGTTTGACTGGAGCGCTTCACCCCACCCTTACACGATGCAATTAATTTTTTTTTTCAACCATCTGCTGAGTACTTAAGCCACCATGCAAAGAGGAGTCAAACGTTCCAATTTTATGTAGCCAAACTGACGTGTCGTCCACTCCTCCATCAGCTGATGCAGTTAGCTTTTAGGCGCACACTATGCTAAGTCACCGTAGTGATTGAGGAGCCGACGAGACGCCGTTTGGAATATCTTTTTACTTAGTATTTATGGGTATTAGATGTTCCTAACCCTTTTATTGATTTTAAATTTTGGGCGCCATATTGTTACTCAACCCTTAGTAATCTTACCCAACGCGGCCCGCACCGGCTAACTTGCGGACTCAGGCGGTTCTTAACCCGCCGCGTTGGGTCGAAGGGGTAACAATAATTTCACTTCCGGTTTTCACCGGAAGTGAAATTAAGAAATTAATAAAAACTAATGATTAGATAATTTAAACCTGTCACTACGCAAAAACAAAAGATGTCAGCACAAGAAAAAACGTATTTCAATCGAAACCAAAATAAAATTTAAAAAAAAACTGGACCAAAACTAAATCGCTTCATCTCTTAATCCACCCATAGGAATGCAGGAGGTAGGTATAAACCCCCCCGTGAGCACCCGCCCATCCTGTGTCTTCGCCGTCTATCGCACTAGACACCCACTATATGATTTAAATCGTCGCCAACTTCACCCTACATACTCAAAAATCTCACCGGTCAGAACCGCACGTCGCTCCCAGACAAAAAAAAATTACCAGAATTTCATTTTTTTCTTAAAATTTCAATACATTATATTTAATCATAAAACTTAAACAATTTTCTATTCGTATTTTCAGCTAAATTTCCAGAACAGTGACTTGACTTCGACACCAAATTTTAAAAGGAGTAACTGGCGATACATATATATATATGCACAACGCATCTAATTCTTGTACTACGCAGAAGATCAGACAATTACCCAAAATCTATGCTGGTAAATCCAACACAAAAATATATATAAATTATAAAATTTTAAATTACCTAGAATCTAATAAAAAAGAAATATAAATATATATAAACGTAACAAAATATGTATACAAATTTAAATGTTAATTTTTAAATCTAAATATATTACTAATAAGGCTATAATTATCAGCACGTAGAAAGAGAAAAAAAAAACAATTCCGATCGTTTGCCGTAGGCATACGAAAATAAACGAATGTTCATGTAACGAAGCCGAATTTCGCACGACCTATGAGCTCTTTCGGAAGTACGCGGCCGAATAAAAAAACGAAAATTAAAATTCCGACCTAAGACATACTTCGGTTTTCTTCTTTTCTCCCGCCTTTTTTTTTTTTAATCTAAATTTAAAAAAAAAAAAAATTCTACTTATAAGTTAACTCCTAACGCACAAAATTTAACATAACAAAAAAAAAACTCTACACTAAATATTTAAATATTTTTTTAAAACGCCTTTGTAATCTCGGCCCACGGTGCGTCAAACATAAGACTCGGTTTGACGAGCAAATCAAAAAATGAATTTTCTTTAATTCTGCTGCCGATGAACTCGTTCGAACCCGAAACTTCAGGGCTAACGCGCTCGTTTTTCTAAAGGCCTAAAAGGCCTGCAAATTGCACCAACAAACCGGATTACACTTTTTCTTCCGCTCAATTTATTCGGACTTATATAGTTTGAATGATTCCAATATATATATATAAATATAAAAAAAGATAGTGGCCAACTTAGCTGAAAATGGTTCGTCTTCAAGAACTTGGCCTCTTTCGTATGTTTTGGCTTCAACGTCTTTTGTTTAGAGTCGGCCACTCTGTCGTTAATAAAAGAAAAGATATTCATATATATATAAATGTGTTTATCTAAAACTTGGTTTTTATTCTTTTTCACTTTTTATTTTCTAAAACTTACATCAATTTTTGTAACTATTTTGCTATATTAGAGTTTCCTGCTTCTCCTAAAATTTGAATTTTGTTGACTGCTGATGAGGGCTGTAGGTTCTTAAAAACAAACTTGCATCACAAATCTTTTTCCGATTTATTCATGATAAATTTTTACCTTATTTCGAAATATTTCACCGCACAATTTAACACAAACTTTACTCTATTTTAATTTTCACAAAAATCTTATGCAACAGAGAAAAAACTTTGAAACAAAAAAACAAATTTAACTGAAAACTTTTGGGTGAGTCTTTCTAACCCAACTGCTCTTGAGCTTATGAAAATTTATTTTCAAAAATTTTGACCTCTACGCCTAAAATTCTTTCCTAGCAACAGGAAACCGTTTTAGCAAACACATAAATACTGTTTATATGACTTAATCTTAGGTAAAACAATAACATAAGGCATAACAAAAACATAAACATAAACAGACATAGGAAATTTCGACTACTCATACTACTATCCAGTTTTGTTGGAAAAATTATCGCTTCTCTTTGCCCACTTGCGACTTTTGTTGTATCTTTGTGATCGCACCCCGATCGCACAGTTTGCAAAGCATTGCAGTACCCTGGACATACATTCATTTTCTTTGCCTAAAACTTACTACTGGCAACAATGCATTTGACATTTCTTTACAATTCATTTTTGCAAAGAAAATCACGCCAGCCGTAGCATTTTCAGCGAGGCCACCAAAATTTTAACATTTCCAAAGTTTGTGCTGGACAAAATTATTTGTTTTATAGGCCCAAGTTTACTTCAGCTCCCATTGTCCAATGGAAGCTAAAATAAACTTCCCCTATGTGCTCCTTCATTCCAAGCACCGACATGTAATAAAAACAAGTCGCTCGGATACACAACCATCGAACGCCCCGGATACAGCACCTACAAAAATTCCCACAAGTTGGGAACCCCCAAATGGACATAAAACGTGGGTGTCACAACACAGACATTCCAATGACCCACGACAATGGTAAGCAAATCTTTGAAATCCAGCCCCTAATTTTCGCGATATGACGATATGAGTTTTTATACTTGTGTGCCGTTCAATGCAATGGTGGAGAATGAACTAAGATTTGCGGACCACCATTAAATTGCACGACACAACTTTAGTTGGCCCTTAATTGTTGTCTCCGCCCACCCATCCGCAACACTGTCTGGAAACTTGTAGCAACTCGTGGCTCCTGCACATCCTTTAATGCATTTTTTTGTCATCTTATGGACTTGTGTGATCACTCCTATAAAGAGAATTGGAAAATGTTAATAGCTTAAGTTTTGGTAGACTAGTTTTAAGAAAAACTGATGTTTCTGAAAATATAAAATAGAATAAATAGAGCAAATGTATATTTTGTTTAATATATTGAAACAAATCAAAGATTAGATAATCTTTGATACAAATCCTTTTGCAGTCCAAATTTTCCAATTCAACGAATAACTATTTTGTGCGCAAAAATGAGTGGTGAAATATTATATGACATTTGTCAAATGAGTAGGCTGCCATATGTTAAGACTTTCAACTATAAAGAGCATGGAACTGATTATATGATGATGATGATATATTATGAGGATGACTATATTATTTATTACTTAAGTTTATATATTTTTAGAATTTATCCAAACTACATTGATTTTTCAGTTTATATAATAAAAGTTATTTTTAAATGTCCCTAATTTGGTCCAAAATGCCCTAAGTGGTAAAGTCAAGAATTTTATTAGTCACCATGGGTGGGTGAGTTTTTAAATGCAGCGACGCGACTAAATTTTTTTGCGTTAGTAGTAGAATTCTGCCTAGAGCTTCATCTCTTTGGATACTCTTTGGTCGTGTCGAACCACCGAGCAGTAATCATCAGAAGCAGCAGCGGCAAGAGCAGTAAGGAAGCAGACAAGCGACAGAAGCAGTAGCATCACACCGCCAGGGACAAGAGGTACATAAATGTATTAACATGTATACAGTAGTGTATAGAGTAGGGTAGTGGTTGAGGTAGTAACAATTTGGCCACGGTGAGCGTCGGACTTAGACTTACGAGTGCACGCTATACATATTCGTGTTCTTCGTGATCTGAAGACGATACCCATACAGGCACGAAGAACTTGAGGTTTCCACAGTACTGTCGCTATACATATTCGGCAGCTACGGTGGGACTGAGAGCACAGCGAAGGAGTAGCGTAGAACTCAACCACACCCCTCCCACTTACTTCAATGCTACGACGGTTAAAATAAACACGGCTGAAAACACGACGGATCAAAAAACCCGCGACGGTTAAAACAAACGCGACGGCTGAGAGTACGACGGCTCAAACCACGACGGCAGAAAACGCGACGGTTGTAAAGCACGACGATAGAAAGACACGACGCGTATTTAAATTAAGTAGCTGTTATTGTATATATATATATATATTGTTATTAAATAAACTTAATTAATATAAAAAAAAAAACCATGAACAATCATTTATTAAATTAAAGAGCCACTCCTTGCAAAATACAAGTTTTTGTGACCGAACCTCTGGACTCCGGTGAGTCAAGACCCCCAGCCGTAGGTTCGTTACAATAGGGAAGGTGCAACTATCCAACTGGCGGAAGCCCTCATAAAAATAAAGGCTGACATCACCGCCATCCAGGAGATGGCTGCTCTAAACGGACGAACTGTGATATCTACTACAGCGGAGATGCGGAGAGGCGTGAATTTGGTTGCGGATTCGTTGCATGTCGAAAATTACGCCACCTAGTTTCCCGGTTCACGCCAATAAACGAAAGGTTGGCTACGATCCGTATCAAGGCAAAATTCTTCAAAATAAGCCTAAATCCCCCCGACGGAGGAAAAGGACGAAGCCACCAAGGATGATTTCTACGCGAGCCTAGAGGACGTGTATGACCGTTGTCCGACCCGCGATGTAAAAATAGTCCTCGGCGATTTTAACGCGAAGGTCGGAAGAGAAGGCATCTTTGGCGCTACAGTGGGTTAGTTCAGTCTCCACGAGACCACTTCAAACAACGGTCTGAGACTGATCGACTTCGCCGCGGAGCGAAACATGGTAGTAAGTAGCACCAGATTTCAACACCTCGACATTCACAAGGCCACCTGGCTATCCCCGGATCAAAAAACGAAAAACCAAATTGATCATGTTGTGATCGACAGAAGGCACGCTTCAAGCGTTCTGGATGTGCGTATATTTCGGGGGGTCAACACTGACTCCGACCACTATCTTATTGCAGCTAAGATCCGCATGCGACTATGCAATGCGAAGAATGTACGCATGGGCATGCAACGAAAGCTGGACGTTGCCAAGCTGCAATCACAACGGACTGCCGAGACGTACTCCGCTAAACTCTCGGTCAAGCTCAACCAACCAACCTCAGGAACCGACGACGCCGGTGGACTTTGGACACACATCTCCCACTCCATACGCGCTGCTTTCGAGGAAGTCATTGGTTTCCGACGCCCACAACCTCGAAACCAATGGTATGACCAGGAGTGTCGCGATGCGACTGCTGCAAAAAACGCCGCATACAAGAAGACGCTGCAGTCAGCCGCAACGCGAGCCGTGCGAGAAAACTACCGCGAAAAGAGGAAGGAAGAGAGGCGCATTTTCAGACGTAAAATAAGGGAGCAAGAAAAGCGTGAGCGTGAGGAACTTGAGGTGTACCAGGGCAAGAAGGATGCACGAAAATTCTATCAACAAGATAGACGATTGGAATCTCAGCGTGCTTTGTCCTGTAATAAAGAAAGGAGACCCGACAATCTGCGCCAACTACAGGGGTATCAGTCTCATTTCCATCGCATATAAGATCCTCTCGAGCGTATTGTGTGAAAGATTGAAGCCGTATACAGAAACGCTGATCGGATCCTATCAGTGTGGCTTTAGACCTGGTAAATCCACCATAGACCAGATTTTTACACTACGCCAAATCCTGGAGAAAATCCATGAATATCAAATCGACACTCACCATCTCTTCGTCGTTTATAAAGCTGCGTTCGATAGCAAAGTGCGGAATTGCCTATACGCAACAATGTCTGAGTTCGGTATACCTGCAAAGTTGATAAGGCTTTGCCGGATGACGTTTAGCAATACGTGTAGCTCCGTCAAGGTAGGGAATGACCTCTCCGGAACTTTTAATACCGAGCGAGGTTTCAGACAAGGCGACCCGCTCTCGTGCGATCTCTTCAATTTCATTATGGAGGGGATCGTACGAAAAGCCGATGTGCATCATAATTGCACCATTTTCTTCAAAGGTGTTCAGCTCCTTGCGTACGCTGATGATATTGATACTATCGGTCGGAGTAAGAGAGATGTTACTGCTGATTTCACTGCCATTGAAAAGGAATCAGCCAAACGAGGTAAACGAGGGCAAGACGAAATACATGATGTCTACCAACAACAACAAGAGAGCACGGGATCTAGACTCTCATGTTACAGCGGGCAACTGTAAATTAGAAGTTATCAAGGAATTCATTTACCTTGGCACTGCCGTAACCAGCAACAATGATGTCAGTCTGGAGATTAAGCGGAGAATAACAATTGCTAAAAGGTGCTACTACGGTCTCAGTAAGCAATTACGTTGCAGAGCTCTCTCTCGATCGACAAAGCTAACACTCTACAAGACGCTCATTCTACCTGTGCTTCTTTATGGCGCTGAGGCATGGGCGGTTTCGACAACAGACGCAGCCGCTCTTGGGGTGTTCGAGAGGAAAGTTCTCCGCAAAATCTTTGGTCTTGTTCGAGTTGGCGACGACTATCGCATTCGAATGAACCACAAGCTGTATGAGCTCTACGCCGACATTGACATAGTTAAGCGTATAACAATACGGCGACTACGCTGGCTGGGTTATATCCATCGTATGGATAAAGAAGCTCAAGCGAAAAAGGTATTCGAAGGGAAGGTCCCCGGTCAACGACGAAGAGGGAGACCATGCCTCCGGTGGATAGACCAAGCTGAGGAAGCCCTAACCACGCTTGGCATTAATGATTGGAGAAGGCGCGCGCAAAACAGAGGCGCCTGGCGAGAGCTAATGAGGTCGGCCGTAACCTGACAACGGGTTGTTATGGCAATCTAAGTAAGTAAGTACGTAACTTTAAATGCGCTTTAATAAGAGCCATGAATCTATGCTATGCTCTGTGATTTCTTTCAGTTATAAGTGCCAAACCAAAACAATAAATAAATTTGATTTTGTTTAGCTGTAATCTTTTCGTTAAAGTATAGTTAATAGCTAAAGAAAATAACAACGAAGTTGTGCTAGCTCTCAACATTTCTTTTGGCTGTATAAACGCTTCTAAAGCCGGTTAAGAAAACATTTTGACACAAGCTGTAAAACCGTTTTTAAAGAATAAAATTTTTTTTAAATAAAACTTCAAAAAATGCTAATAAATGACTTATCAACTGCATTAAAAGTGTTTTTACAGCTTAATCCTAGCAATTATTGCACAATAGTATTTTAATATTACTTGGGATGGAAGACACCACGTCGCACTTATATTTAGAGGCGCTTATTAATTTATGCTTTTCATATTTACATAGCGTGAATATTTAGGGTGGTCCCCACACAAAAATAATTTTACCATCGCATTTTCTTAAGGATCGCTTCATCGATTCACATGGAATTAACACCACGTGGTATTTGTACTCAGAGATTTTTTATTTTTAACAAAATGGCGACCATAAAACATATTTTTAGATCGCATTTTCTTGAAGATCGCTTTGTCGTTTCACATGGAATGGACACCACGTAGGATTTATGTTTTGAGGCGCTTATAAAGTTGTGTTTCTTATATTTAGAGTGAATATTTAGGGTGGTCCTCATCAGAGAACGTCAGTGAGCCACTCATCATTTTTTTCATTCATGAATCTGTTGAATCTTTCAGCTGATTCAGACAGATTCACCACTCACAAAAAATTTAGTGAATCTAGCAACCATTCTCCGCCTCACGGTCTGTGAATCTGAATGTGTTTCTGCATTATTTCTAGTGAATCCTGATTCATTTCGTTTCACTCCGTATAAGTATATGAGTGTTTCATGAGCTACTCATGAATCAAAGGCACAGATTGTAACAAAAAAGTTTATGATACTCGTGTGGAACATTTTGGGAAGTTTTTTAAAATATGGGGAAAGGTCGAAAATTGTATTTTGACATAATTCATTCCTTAACATTTTTAGGGTGGCTCCGGACCCTGGAAGGACCGTTATAAACCCATTTTTGGAATTTTTTTTTTCTGTAATTAATGGGAAAAGGTCGAAAATGGATTTTGGACTTCATTTAGGGTGGCTCCGTAGTTCGGCCCCGGGAAAGGATCGTTTTTGACTGTGATGATTTTATACATTACACATTCCGCCCCTGGCATATTCCACCCCTGTGCATTTTCAGATGCAAAATAACCAAACTCATATTTTCACGCTGCACACAAATACAGCGCCTGAAATTAAAAGTAAAATATCAAATAAACATAAAATCCGACCATGTGCTACAATTTTTTAAAACACACTGACCTATAGCAACAATAACATAAAATAGCTTAATGCACAAAAACTTATCACATTTCAACTTCAAGGTTACTAAACAAAGTCGCTGCCGATATAACGCAGCCAGAATTTTGTTTATTCTTTTTTTTTTCTCTGCACTCAAATTCCCGTTGGATTATAAGCAAAGCCATGGACGTACAAGAATTTGCTTACGTGGCAATTTCTTGTACAAATCGAATTTAAACAATTAGATTTTTCGTGGGATATAATAAAATCCCACAAGTCACAAATACTAACACAATTTTCGTGTTACTGAAAATTGGAGCTCTTATTTTTAAGAATGTATTAGTAATTAGAATTAGTATAAATAAGTTGAATTTGGAAATAAAAAGACAGTATTGAATAGATACTCTAAAGCTTGAGAACTTGTTTCTTGTTGGCTAAAAAAAGAAATCTTGGCAGTAATTTTGCCAAATGAAAATATCCCTGGCTACGACCAATTGAGACGGGATAGTTAGTGAACCGTGGCGTTCTTAAGCGCCGCACAGTGGCTCCTTTTTCAAAAAGTGATTGCTAAAATCAAATTTTCGATTTCTGATTTTTGAAACTTTTTTTTTTTATTTGACAGATAATTGACCAAAGGTTCTAAAGCCGAAAACTTTTTTGATTTATGACCAGTATTTTGGTTTTTATGGGTGCTCAAAGTTGGATAACTTTTTATCGTTCATTAAACGATAAAATACTAAAAATAGCATTTTTTACATTTTTTGCAATATTAAAAATGGAAAATTTCAAAAGTTTGAAAAAACATGGAAATTTGACGTATGCTCTCTGAATTTATGGTATTTTAAAATAAATAATTTCCACAAGATGTAGAAAAAAAATTTTAGTTAGTAATTTTCATGAATTTTTTAAAAAAGGTCGTTTTTACCATAGTTTTTCAAATTTACCTTGGCCTATAACCCACAAATCAATCTCAATCAAGGATTGGTGAATGGGAAATTATAGTTGACATATCTGCCAACAAAAATCATATAGGTCTTACCTGCATATATTTGCCCATTTAGAAGTTATAGCTACTTATGTGACATGATATGCATAAAACTGAATTTGTTGTGTGATGACGATTTTCAGTCTATGATATTTTGACTTGGAAATTGTTAATCTGAATTTGATAGAATGTTTTTAGCGAATATAGACATCACTCAAAATAAATTAAAAATTGTAAATATGGACGTTACCACGCCCCTTTCTTAATTTATTCTTCCTATTTCCAAAACTATTTGACGCAAATAGATGCATATGTAAAGAGCACCTAGAAAACTTCTACCCATATAATATGGGCTCTACCCCACCTCCAAAACCCTTGATTTGTCCCTTTTTCCAAATCATTTCACTCTTTTGTATAGCGAAATAGTAATACTTGCCTCAGATATTTATATCTAAGTTTTTAATGCAATTTTAAAATATCTAGTAATGTCAAATAGAATAAAGCTGTATTTTTTGTATAGAATACAGGTAGAAGCACTTCTGATAACAGTGAACTCTAGTGCAGGCCAACTTTATAGACACCTGTTTTATTACAGTAGATATCATACAAGGAATTTAGCTTATTAGGTAGTTCAATTTTTTCGCTGAACAAGTATTATGTTTGAGGTTTGTAACACAATATTTTGTACCTGTATTTGTATAAAAGCCCAACAAGAGTCGATCGAATCAAAAAAAGTATTCCTACTCCACAATGTGATCCCATAAAATATGACGGTTCCAGTGCTTTAGCGCTTTTCCTAGATTTGGGGCTTTCAAAGGAAAAATATAACAACTTGAGAAATTTATTAAGAAGCCACAACGCAGATGTTTTTCCCAGCTACAAAGTTGTGTCAGAAGCCAAAAAGGAAGCGGTTCCTGGTTACTGTACGGTGACAAAAACATCAGCTGAAGTTAGACTCCAAGATTTACTAGATCATACCGCTAAGCGAATTTTGAGCAGTAAAAGCAACCATGAAATACAATTGTTCCCAGATAATATTTCTTTGTTAACAAAGTGGGGCTGTAATGGATCATCTGGACAAAGTGCATATAAACAAAAAATTTCTACAGAAGATGGACAAAATATTTCAGATACCAACATGTTTATGGCTTCAATAGCCCCACTTCGAATAAGGAGTGAAAATGCTGAACATTGGAAAAACCCTCGACCATCATCAGTTCTTTATTGTCGACCAATAATGTTTAAGTACGCAAAAGAATCTTCAGATCAAATAAGAAGCACCATCAGCAATATAAAACAACAAATAAATGAACTTCAACCCACCATATTTGAAGGAAATGATGACAAAAAAATTATAATTAGACACGAATTATTTTTAACAATGATTGACGGCAAAGTACTTAATGAGATAACTGGCACCAAATCTACTAGATCTTGTGCTATATGTAAGCGTTCACCTAAAGATTTCCGAAGTAATGATGACTCCAACGATGAACACAATTATGAGTACGGCATTTCGCAATTACATGCAAGGATAAGATCCATGAAATTTATTCTGAAACTAGCCTACAGCATAGGAAATGATGATAATCCAAACAACCAAAAGTTAAGAAAAAAAATAATACAAGATTAATTTCGAGAATAACTGGGTATTATAGTAGATACTCCTAAGCAAGGATTTGGTAACACAAATGACGGAAACACAGCAAGGCGATTTTTTGAGAAACCAGAAACAACTTCAGAAATAACGGGAGTCGATGAGGACGTGATAAAAAGATTACAAGTTATTTTAAACGTACTATCCTGTAGAGAACCCGTTAAAGTAGAAAAATTTGAAAAGTATACCAAGGAAACTGCAGACATATTAGAACATAAATACAGCCAAAAATTACTGACACCCTCTGTCCATAAGATCTTAGCTCATAGTGGACAAATTATCAATTATCAAGCCTTACCAATAGGAGAATTATCAGAAGAAGCCCAAGAGTCTAAAAACAAAGATTATAAGAAGTACAGATATAGCAATACATGTAAAATTTCACGTATTCGACAGAATGAGGACTTGTTCAATATACTTTCAGCATCTTCAGATCCTTTGATTTCTGTAGTACTGTTTTAAGTTTCTTAGATATCCAAAATAATGATGATATTTTTATAGAATTGTAGATTGTTGTTGATTTTTTAAAGAAATTACCTAATTTATTACTGTAACCCTTTTTTTAAAACTTTTCTAGTCTTTGAGAAAGACTGTTTATAAATTATGTTAAGAGATAAAAAAATAAAAGCATATGAATGAATTAGTATAAATTGAAAAAATAATTTTTTTAAAAAAGTATTTAAAAAATTTTTAAATTATTAAAAGTTCATTAATTGAATAAAGCGCACTAAAATTTATAAAAATTTTTTTTTTTTTATGAATTCATGCCACTAAAAACTAAAAATTTCGAAATTTGGACTTTCACCTCTTTTTAAAAGTATTTATAGCTAAGCCTCAAACCTGAATCTTATATATGTCATATCTACAGAAATTACCAACCAAAATCAAAAAACTTTACTCAAAAATTTTTACCCGTTCAAAAGTTATGATTTTAGCAACGCGAAATCGCAAAAGGAGCCACTGTGCGCCGGCTCAATACGTCTGTAGGTAGGACCTAAAAGTAAAATTGAGGTACCGAGTCTCCAAACACCACATGACCCATTTTTGGATTTTTTTTCTGTAATTAATTGGAAAAGGTCGAAAATGGATTTTGGACTTCATTTAGGCAGAAATCATGCCCGACGATTGGAATCTCAGCGTGCTTTGTCCTGTAATAAAGAAAGGAGGCCCGACAATCTACGCCAACTACAGGGGTATCAGTCTTATTTCCATCGCATATAAGATCCTCTTGAGCGTATTGTGTGAAAGATTGAAGCCGTATACAGAAACGCTGATCGGATCCTATCAGTGTGGCTTTAGACCTGGTAAATCCACCATAGACCAGATTTTTACACTACGCCAAGTCCTGGAGAAAACCCATGAATATCAAATCGACACTCACCATCTCCTCGTCAATTATAAAGCTGCGTTCGATAGCAAAGTGCGGGATTGCCTATACGCAACAATGTCTGAGTTCGGTATACCTGCAAAGTTGATAAAGCTCTGCAGGATGACGTTGAGCAATACGTGTAGCTCCGTCAAGGTAGGGAATGACCTCTCCGGAACTTTTAATACCGAGCGAAGTTTCAGACAAGGCGACCCGCTCTCGTGCGATCTCTTCAATTTCATTATGGAGGGGATCGTACGAAAAGCCGATGTGCATCATAATGGCACCATTTTCTTCAAAGGTGTTCAGCTCCTTGCGTACGCTGATGATATTGATATTATCGGTCGGAGTAAGAGAGATGTTACTGCTGCTTTCACTGCCATTGAAAAGGAATCAGCCAAACGAGGTAAACGAG
Source organism: Tricholauxania praeusta (assembly GCA_949775025.1). Lineage (NCBI taxonomy): Eukaryota > Metazoa > Arthropoda > Insecta > Diptera > Lauxaniidae > Tricholauxania > Tricholauxania praeusta. The sequence continues at coordinate 25,927,841 of OX459032.1, forward strand.
GGCAAGACGAAATACATGATGTCTACCAACAACAACAAGAGAGCACGGGATCTAGACTCTCATGTTACAGCGGGCAACTGTAAATTAGAAGTTGTCAAGGAATTCATTTACCTTGGCACTGCCGTAACCAGCAACAATGATGTCAGTCTGGAGATTAAGCGGAGAATAACAATTGCTAAAAGGTGCTACTACGGTCTCAGTAAGCAATTACGTTGCAGAGCTCTCTCTCGATCGACAAAGCTAACACTCTACAAGACGCTCATTCTACCTGTGCTTCTTTATGGCGCTGAGGCATGGGCGGTTTCGACAACAGACGCAGCCGCTCTTGGGGTGTTCGAGAGGAAAGTTCTCCGCAAAATCTTTGGTCTTGTTCGAGTTGGCGACGACTATCGCATTCGAATGAACCACAAGCTGTATGAGCTCTACGCCGACATTGACATAGTTAAGCGTATAACAATACAGCGACTACGCTGGCTGGGTTATATCCATCGTATGGATAAAGAAGCTCCAGCGAAAAAGGTATTCGAAGGGAAGGTCCCCGGTCAACGACGAAGAGGGAGACCATGCCTCCGGTGGATAGACCAAGCTGAGGAAGCCCTAACCACGCTTGGCATTAATGATTGGAGAAGGCGCCTGGCGAGAGCTAATGAGGTCGGCCGTAACCTGACAACGGGTTGTTATGGCAATCTAAGTAAGTAAGTACGTAACTTTAAATGCGCTTTAATAAGAGCCATGAATCTATGCTATGCTCTGTGATTTCTTTCAGTTATAAGTGCCAAATCAAAACAATAAATAAATTTGATTTTGTTTAGCTGTAATCTTTTCGTTAAAGTATAGTTAATAGCTAAAGAAAATAACAACGAAGTTGTGCTAGCTCTCAACATCTCTTTTGGCTGTATAAACGCTCCTAAAGCAGGTTAAGAAAACATTTTGAAGCAATGCTAATACTAAGCTAGACACAAGCTGAAAAGGGTTTTTAAAGAATAAAATTTTTTTTTAAATAAAACTTCAAAAAATGCTAATAAATGACTTATCAACTGCATTAAAAGTGTTTTTACAGCTTAATCCTAGCAATTATTGCACAATAGTATTTTAATACTACTTGGGATGGAAGACACCACGTCGCACTTATATTTAGAAGCGCTTATTAATTTATGCTTTTCATATTTACATAGCGTGAATATTTAGGGTGGTCCTCATACAAAAATAATTTTACCATCGCATTTTCTTAAGGATCGCTTCATCGATTCACATGGAATTAACACCACGCGGTATTTGTACTCAAAGATTTTTTATTTTTAACAAAATGGCGACCATAAAACATATTTTTAGATCGCATTTTCTTGAAGATCGCTTTGTCGTTTCACATGGAATGGACACCACGTAGGATTCATGTTTTGAGGCGCTTATAAAGTTGTGTTTCTTATATTTAGAGTGAATATTTAGGGTGGTCCTCATCAGAGAACGTCAGTGAGCCACTCATCATTTTTTTCATTCATGAATCTGTTGAATCTTTCAGCTGATTCAGACAGATTCACCACTCACAAAAAATTTAGTGAATCTAGCAACCATTCTCCGCCTCACGGTCTGTGAATCTGAATGTGTTTCTGCATTATTTCTAGTGAATCCTGATTCATTTCGTTTCACTCCGTATAAGTATATGAGTGTTTCATGAGCTACTCATGAATCAAAGGCACAGATTGTAACAAAAAAGTTTATGATACTCGTGTGGAACATTTTGGGAAGTTTTTTAAAATATGGGGAAAGGTCGAAAATTGTATTTTGACATAATTCATTCCTTAACATTTTTAGGGTGGCTCCGGACCCTGGAAGGACCGTTATAAACCCATTTTTGGAATTTTTTTTTTCTGTAATTAATGGGAAAAGGTCGAAAATGGATTTTGGACTTCATTTAGGGTGGCTCCGTAGTTCGGCCCCGGGAAAGGATCGTTTTTGACTGTGATGATTTTATACATTACACATTCCGCCCCTGGCATATTCCACCCCTGTGCATTTTCAGATGCAAAATAACCAAACTCATATTTTCACGCTGCACACAAATACAGCGCCTGAAATTAAAAGTAAAATATCAAATAAACATAAAATCCGACCATGTGCTACAATTTTTTAAAACACACTGACCTATAGCAACAATAACATAAAATAGCTTAATGCACAAAAACTTATCACATTTCAACTTCAAGGTTACTAAACAAAGTCGCTGCCGATATAACGCAGCCAGAATTTTGTTTATTCTTTTTTTTTTCTCTGCACTCAAATTCCCGTTGGATTATAAGCAAAGCCATGGACGTACAAGAATTTGCTTACGTGGCAATTTCTTGTACAAATCGAATTTAAACAATTAGATTTTTCGTGGGATATAATAAAATCCCACAAGTCACAAATACTAACACAATTTTCGTGTTACTGAAAATTGGAGCTCTTATTTTTAAGAATGTATTAGTAATTAGAATTAGTATAAATAAGTTGAATTTGGAAATAAAAAGACAGTATTGAATAGATACTCTAAAGCTTGAGAACTTGTTTCTTGTTGGCTAAAAAAAGAAATCTTGGCAGTAATTTTGCCAAATGAAAATATCCCTGGCTACGACCAATTGAGACGGGATAGTTAGTGAACCGTGGCGTTCTTAAGCGCCGCACAGTGGCTCCTTTTTCAAAAAGTGATTGCTAAAATCAAATTTTCGATTTCTGATTTTTGAAACTTTTTTTTTTTATTTGACAGATAATTGACCAAAGGTTCTAAAGCCGAAAACTTTTTTGATTTATGACCAGTATTTTGGTTTTTATGGGTGCTCAAAGTTGGATAACTTTTTATCGTTCATTAAACGATAAAATACTAAAAATAGCATTTTTTTACATTTTTTGCAATATTAAAAATGGAAAATTTCAAAAGTTTGAAAAAACATGGAAATTTGACGTATGCTCTCTGAATTTATGGTATTTTAAAATAAATAATTTCCACAAGATGTAGAAAAAAAATTTTAGTTAGTAATTTTCATGAATTTTTTAAAAAAGGTCGTTTTTACCATAGTTTTTCAAATTTACCTTGGCCTATAACCCACAAATCAATCTCAATCAAGGATTGGTGAATGGGAAATTATAGTTGACATATCTGCCAACAAAAATCATATAGGTCTTACCTGCATATATTTGCCCATTTAGAAGTTATAGCTACTTATGTGACATGATATGCATAAAACTGAATTTGTTGTGTGATGACGATTTTCAGTCTATGATATTTTGACTTGGAAATTGTTAATCTGAATTTGATAGAATGTTTTTAGCGAATATAGACATCACTCAAAATAAATTAAAAATTGTAAATATGGACGTTACCACGCCCCTTTCTTAATTTATTCTTCCTATTTCCAAAACTATTTGACGCAAATAGATGCATATGTAAAGAGCACCTAGAAAACTTCTACCCATATAATATGGGCTCTACCCCACCTCCAAAACCCTTGATTTGTCCCTTTTTCCAAATCATTTCACTCTTTTGTATAGCGAAATAGTAATACTTGCCTCAGATATTTATATCTAAGTTTTTAATGCAATTTTAAAATATCTAGTAATGTCAAATAGAATAAAGCTGTATTTTTTGTATAGAATACAGGTAGAAGCACTTCTTATAACAGTGAACTCTAGTGCAGGCCAACTTTATAGACACCTGTTTTATTACAGTAGATATCACACAAGGAATTTAGCTTATTAGGTAGTTCAATTTTTTCGCTGAACAAGTATTATGTTTGAGGTTTGTAACACAATATTTTGTACCTGTATTTGTATAAAAGCCCAACAAGAGTCGATCGAATCAAAAAAAGTATTCCTACTCCACAATGTGATCCCATAAAATATGACGGTTCCAGTGCTTTAGCGCTTTTCCTAGATTTGGGGCTTTCAAAGGAAAAATATAACAACTTGAGAAATTTATTAAGAAGCCACAACGCAGATGTTTTTCCCAGCTACAAAGTTGTGTCAGAAGCCAAAAAGGAAGCGGTTCCTGGTTACTGTACGGTGACAAAAACATCAGCTGAAGTTAGACTCCAAGATTTACTAGATCATACCGCTAAGCGAATTTTGAGCAGTAAAAGCAACCATGAAATACAATTGTTCCCAGATAATATTTCTTTGTTAACAAAGTGGGGCTGTAATGGATCATCTGGACAAAGTGCATATAAACAAAAAATTTCTACAGAAGATGGACAAAATATTTCAGATACCAACATGTTTATGGCTTCAATAGCCCCACTTCGAATAAGGAGTGAAAATGCTGAACATTGGAAAAACCCTCGACCATCATCAGTTCTTTATTGTCGACCAATAATGTTTAAGTACGCAAAAGAATCTTCAGATCAAATAAGAAGCACCATCAGCAATATAAAACAACAAATAAATGAACTTCAACCCACCATATTTGAAGGAAATGATGACAAAAAAATTATAATTAGACACGAATTATTTTTAACAATGATTGACGGCAAAGTACTTAATGAGATAACTGGCACCAAATCTACTAGATCTTGTGCTATATGTAAGCGTTCACCTAAAGATTTCCGAAGTAATGATGACTCCAACGATGAACACAATTATGAGTACGGCATTTCGCAATTACATGCAAGGATAAGATCCATGGAATTTATTCTGAAACTAGCCTACAGCATAGGAAATGATGATAATCCAAACAACCAAAAGTTAAGAAAAAAAATAATACAAGATTAATTTCGAGAATAACTGGGTATTATAGTAGATACTCCTAAGCAAGGATTTGGTAACACAAATGACGGAAACACAGCAAGGCGATTTTTTGAGAAACCAGAAACAACTTCAGAAATAACGGGAGTCGATGAGGACGTGATAAAAAGATTACAAGTTATTTTAAACGTACTATCCTGTAGAGAACCCGTTAAAGTAGAAAAATTTGAAAAGTATACCAAGGAAACTGCAGACATATTAGAACATAAATACAGCCAAAAATTACTGACACCCTCTGTCCATAAGATCTTAGCTCATAGTGGACAAATTATCAATTATCAAGCCTTACCAATAGGAGAATTATCAAAAGAAGCCCAAGAGTCTAAAAACAAAGATTATAAGAAGTACAGATATAGCAATACATGTAAAATTTCACGTATTCGACAGAATGAGGTCTTGTTCAATATACTTTCAGCATCTTCAGATCCTTTGATTTCTGTAGTACTGTTTTAAGTTTCTTAGATATCCAAAATAATGATGATATTTTTATAGAATTGTAGATTGTTGTTGATTTTTTAAAGAAATTACCTAATTTATTACTGTAACCCTTTTTTTAAAACTTTTCTAGTCTTTGAGAAAGACTGTTTATAAATTATGTTAAGAGATAAAAAAATAAAAGCATATGAATGAATTAGTATAAATTGAAAAAATAATTTTTTTAAAAAAGTATTTAAAAAATTTTTAAATTATTAAAAGTTCATTAATTGAATAAAGCGCACTAAAATTTATAAAAATTTTTTTTTTTTTTATGAATTCATGCCACTAAAAACTAAAAATTTCGAAATTTGGACTTTCACCTCTTTTTAAAAGTATTTATAGCTAAGCCTCAAACCTGAATCTTATATATGTCATATCTACAGAAATTACCAACCAAAATCAAAAAACTTTACTCAAAAATTTTTACCCGTTCAAAAGTTATGATTTTAGCAACGCGAAATCGCAAAAGGCGCCACTGTGCGCCGGCTCAATACGTCTGTAGGTAGGACCTAAAAGTAAAATTGAGGTACCGAGTCTCCAAACACCACATGACCCATTTTTGGATTTTTTTTCTGTAATTAATTGGAAAAGGTCGAAAATGGATTTTGGACTTCATTTAGGCAGAAATCATGCCCGACGATTGGAATCTCAGCGTGCTTTGTCCTGTAATAAAGAAAGGAGGCCCGACAATCTACGCCAACTACAGGGGTATCAGTCTTATTTCCATCGCATATAAGATCCTCTTGAGCGTATTGTGTGAAAGATTGAAGCCGTATACAGAAACGCTGATCGGATCCTATCAGTGTGGCTTTAGACCTGGTAAATCCACCATAGACCAGATTTTTACACTACGCCAAGTCCTGGAGAAAACCCATGAATATCAAATCGACACTCACCATCTCCTCGTCAATTATAAAGCTGCGTTCGATAGCAAAGTGCGGAATTGCCTATACGCAACAATGTCTGAGTTCGGTATACCTGCAAAGTTGATAAAGCTCTGCAGGATGACGTTGAGCAATACGTGTAGCTCCGTCAAGGTAGGGAATGACCTCTCCGGAACTTTTAATACCGAGCGAAGTTTCAGACAAGGCGACCCGCTCTCGTGCGATCTCTTCAATTTCATTATGGAGGGGATCGTACGAAAAGCCGATGTGCATCATAATGGCACCATTTTCTTCAAAGGTGTTCAGCTCCTTGCGTACGCTGATGATATTGATATTATCGGTCGGAGTAAGAGAGATGTTACTGCTGCTTTCACTGCCATTGAAAAGGAATCAGCCAAACGAGGTAAACGAGGGCAAGACGAAATACATGATGTCTACCAACAACAACAAGAGAGCACGGGATCTAGACTCTCATGTTACAGCGGGCAACTGTAAATTAGAAGTTGTCAAGGAATTCATTTACCTTGGCACTGCCGTAACCAGCAACAATGATGTCAGTCTGGAGATTAAGCGGAGAATAACAATTGCTAAAAGGTGCTACTACGGTCTCAGTAAGCAATTACGTTGCAGAGCTCTCTCTCGATCGACAAAGCTAACACTCTACAAGACGCTCATTCTACCTGTGCTTCTTTATGGCGCTGAGGCATGGGCGGTTTCGACAACAGACGCAGCCGCTCTTGGGGTGTTCGAGAGGAAAGTTCTCCGCAAAATCTTTGGTCTTGTTCGAGTTGGCGACGACTATCGCATTCGAATGAACCACAAGCTGTATGAGCTCTACGCCGACATTGACATAGTTAAGCGTATAACAATACAGCGACTACGCTGGCTGGGTTATATCCATCGTATGGATAAAGAAGCTCCAGCGAAAAAGGTATTCGAAGGGAAGGTCCCCGGTCAACGACGAAGAGGGAGACCATGCCTCCGGTGGATGGACCAAGCTGAGGAACCCCTAACCACGCTTGGCATTAATGATTGGAGAAGGCGCGCGTAAAACAGAGGCGCCTGGCGAGAGCTAATGAGGTCGGCCGTAACCTGACAACGGGTTGTTATGGCAATCTAAGTAAGTAAGTACGTAACTTTAAATGCGCTTTAATAAGAGCCATGAATCTATGCTATGCTCTGTGATTTCTTTCAGTTATAAGTGCCAAATCAAAACAATAAATAAATTTGATTTTGTTTAGCTGTAATCTTTTCGTTAAAGTATAGTTAATAGCTAAAGAAAATAACAACGAAGTTGTGCTAGCTCTCAACATCTCTTTTGGCTGTATAAACGCTCCTAAAGCAGGTTAAGAAAACATTTTGAAGCAATGCTAATACTAAGCTAGACACAAGCTGAAAAGGGTTTTTAAAGAATAAAATTTTTTTTTAAATAAAACTTCAAAAAATGCTAATAAATGACTTATCAACTGCATTAAAAGTGTTTTTACAGCTTAATCCTAGCAATTATTGCACAATAGTATTTTAATACTACTTGGGATGGAAGACACCACGTCGCACTTATATTTAGAGGCGCTTATTAATTTGTGCTTTTCATATTTACATAGCGTGAATATTTAGGGTGGTCCTCATACAAAAATAATTTTACCATCGCATTTTCTTAAGGATCGCTTCATCGATTCACATGGAATTAACACCACGTGGTATTTGTACTCAAAGATTTTTTATTTTTAACAAAATGGCGACCATAAAACATATTTTTAGATCGCATTTTCTTGAAGATCGCTTTGTCGTTTCACATGGAATGGACACCACGTAGGATTCATGTTTTGAGGCGCTTATAAAGTTGTGTTTCTTATATTTAGAGTGAATATTTAGGGTGGTCCTCATCAGAGAACGTCAGTGAGCCACTCATCATTTTTTTCATTCATGAATCTGTTGAATCTTTCAGCTGATTCAGACAGATTCACCACTCACAAAAAATTTAGTGAATCTAGCAACCATTCTCCGCCTCACGGTCTGTGAATCTGAATGTGTTTCTGCATTATTTCTAGTGAATCCTGATTCATTTCGTTTCACTCCGTATAAGTATATGAGTGTTTCATGAGCTACTCATGAATCAAAGGCACAGATTGTAACAAAAAAGTTTATGATACTCGTGTGGAACATTTTGGGAAGTTTTTTAAAATATGGGGAAAGGTTGAAAATTGTATTTTGGCATAATTCATTCCTTAACATTTTTAGGGTGGCTCCGGACCCTGGAAGGACCGTTTTAAACCCATTTTTGGAATTTTTTTTTTCTGTAATTAATGGGAAACGGCCGAAAATGGATTTTGGACTTCATTAAGGGTGGTCAAAAATGGATTTTGGACATCATTTAGAGTGGCTAAGGAGTCCGGCCCCGAGAAAAAACCGTTTTTGACCTATTTTCGGAAAAAAAGTTTTTTCTGTAATTAATGGGAAAACGTCGAATATGAAATTTTGACATCATTTAGGGTGGCTCCGGACCCTGGAAAGGACCGCTTTCGATCATTTTTTTAGTTTTCAAGTTCCGGAGCTACTCTAAAAGATATCCAAAACGCATTTTCGATCTTTCATAATCAATTGGAGCAAAAAAAAATTTTAAGGTGGCTCAAAAAAAAAAATTTTTTTGCACCAATGCATAGATTAAGCTCGAAATGACTATTTTCGACATTTCCCTATCGATTCGAACAAAAATAAAATTTTTATGAATAATTAATGTTTTTATTTCCACTGAGCTATCGAGGGTTCTAAGCAATATTCTATCTTTATCAAATTTTTTCATTAATTGACAGAACAACGACTTCCGTGTCAGATAGTTTGATATAAGTAAATATGTCAATGTAATATAATTTTGATTCGAAAGCATATTTTCCATTTAATGGCGTGGCACTGCCCACTTGAAATCAAACACAAATTTATTTTATCAAAATCGATGCATTGATATTGTAATCGCCCTCGGCGATTGGTGCTTTTTGCGTGGGCAATATGAACAGCGGCAGCACGAGCTGGTGTGCCGATGCTAGCAGTTCGGTAATTTGGGATGGGATCGCTGCTGCCCATAATGCGCCTTCACCGTACAAATTTGTACTCGTTCTGACGTTGGGTTGGGTGGGTTAATTATTTTTTTATTTATTTAATTTACCTTAAGCATTGTAACGGTTTGAGAATTTGATGGCACAGCTTGTTTCTTGTTGTGTTGTTAGATGAGTTTTTCGGTGTTCTGTTGATTATAGTTGTTGTTGTAGTTGTGATGGGTTGGGTGGTGTGGTTATCTTTGTGGTTGTTCGTTGTTACTGCTACTGTTTAGACACTAGCTTTGTTGCTGTTGTGATTTTTGTTGTAAATTATGTTGGTTGGTGTTTTATTTTTAGTTTATTTTTAAGTTATTTTGTTGTCAGTTTTTAAAGTGGTGTAGACACTTCAATTTGTAGCGCATTTGTTTAATTAATCATCATATTTGTTTAAATTGCCCTTCCGCTAAGAACAACTTTTGCATACATACATATTGCAAGCATTACTTTATAATTCATTTTAATTTTTGCAGATATTGTACATAGTATTTTTTTTTTTTTAGCTGTTAAACCACAATTATTGAATTTTTACATAATTTTATTTCAAACGCATGCAATGGAAGAAAAGTTTCAGTTTTTTATATTACGTTCGCCTTAACCTTTTATTTATTTATTCCAACTTAGGTCTCAAATTTTCGCTTGAATTTTAATCATATACACATTAGATTAAAGGCTGATTTTGCATATTAATTTAGTGTTTTGCTTTCACGTAAATTTCTCTCGTTTTTTTTTTTTTTAACGAAGCGCTGGCCAACATTCTAACAATCGCCGTAAATTTTTGTGAGTTTAAATATACTTTAACATCGTTTTGCACAAATAAATTTAATTTCCATGTGTAATTCTCGATTTACGCAGTTGAAAATAAAAACGCCACCCCGCGTAAAAATAAATTTTCTCAGTACAGAGTTAAATCGTCAGCACAAAGTTTGATTTTACAACTTCTTCCGTAAAAATTTTAGCATTTTTCTTTTTTTTTATTTAAAATGTCCTTATTTTCAAACTGAAAATCACGCTACTTTTCTATGTCGCTACAAAATTTGTTCTTTCTCTTTTTCTAATGTGGCAGCGACCACTAACGCACGACCGCACGGTGCAACAACCAAAAATCAACTCCACGTCATTCGATTTCGTTTCTCTCTCTATTACCCACGTTCGAACAGAGTTTTATTGCCCGACACGCACATGAGCGATCTCATTGGCGGGTGCAGCGCGCGCATGGAAAAGTCTAGAACATGCGCGATAACGCGATTTTCGAACTTCTTATGTCATTTTTGACATTTTTGTCTAAACTGTTTCCCTGCACGCCTGTCACCACCAGATGGCAAATTGCTAATGTGAATTCGCACGCATCGGAACTGGTGCCGTTACAATATAACTATGAAAACATATTTTCTGGTTAAGGACGTGGCACCGCTCACTAAGAACAAATGTTTCCTCAGGGTTCAGTCTATCTCTGTACATAATTTCATCAAATTCGGTCAATAAGTTTAACAGCAAAAACATAATTTGCTATTAGGGGCGGTACCACGCCTATTCATGCATAGATGTTTCCAAATTCAATATACAAACGTTTGATAAAACCAGTCAACAAGTAATGTGAAGACAAAAATATCCTTTTACTAAAAATTTAAAACTTTTAAACACAGTTTTACTGTTTATAGTCAATTTTCTATTTCATTTTTAAGATTGTTAATTTTTCAATTGAAAAGACTTGTTTTGATTTATCTTTTTAATTTGTAATATCTTTGGTGTTGACACACACACATATTGAACAGTAAGCTCAATAAAATAACATTTATAAATTATTTTCTGTTCAAAAAACCACAAAGAAAAGACTTGTTTAATTTTGTTACAGCAAGGGCAGTACTTATTTTGTTTATCTTTCTCGTTATTGTTTTTTGCCCAATTGTAATTCAACGTCACGCTAAGACAAGAAAATTGCTTGGCAAATAAAAGTCGTTAATATTAAAAGTAAAAATTAGTTGTTTTGTTTATTATTTTTGTATAGATTCAGCACACATTAACATAGCAATGCCGTGCACAATACTTGTATTCATTTATTCTTTTTATTCCTTTTGCGCTTTTTATCAATACCGTGGGAGCCCTTTTTCTTAGCAATGCAAACGCGACAAAACCAATCTTCGTTGTCCTTTGGTGCCACGAAAATGCCAACACAAACCCTAAAAAGGTTATGATTAATCAACAAGCTAAAAGAAATTATAGAAATTTTACCAATGGTACCAAGCATCACAACCATCACACCCAATCATTGCTGAACCATCATCGACTTTACCACAAGCCGGGCATATCCAGACGCGATTACCTTCAGCATCCTATTATAAAAATTTAGACCACATTAATAATTGCAATTTGAAGTACTTAATATGCTTTGTTGTATACAGAATATGAAGTAATCATATAAAGCATGTAATGTCAAACTATTCCGTAGAGCCGATTTTGCCATAAATAACCTTAAGACTTTTTTGTAAAAAATAGTTTAAAAATTATCTGCCAATTTTTTATAAAAAAGTTGTAAATTAAAATTCCTTACAGAAGCCATTGTAGAGTTTTGTAATTGGATTTCAAAACTATCTGCAGCTGCTGATATAACCGTACTGCTATGGTGTAATCCAACATTTTTGTACTTCAAAAATTTCATTGAGTTGGAACTACAAGCCACTGTTTTTAAATTTGTTTCTGTCATTCCACTGCTACTACTGCGTATTTCCTTATCATCATAGTTTTTTGAGATAGTCGGCATAATGTGTAAGTCCGCTTCAGAGTCTCCTCCACAAGATTTTTTCTCAATCGCTGCGCTGGCAACTGCAGCAGGTGATAAAAAGTCTTCTGAATGAATGGTTAAATTAAATTAATTTTGATTTAAGGCTGCATTTTAAGTCATACTGTTAAGGACTATGTAAGTAAAACGAGCTTTTCAAAAACTTAACAAAAAAAAATAAAGAAAAGTTGTAAAAGTGCTTTTCGATTAAATATAAGATAAGCGAAAGTTCATTTTAAAATAACTTTAAATAAATTCATGAACGAAAAAATAATAGAGATTATTAAAATAGTTTATTAAACTATTATTATATAAATAATTTAGAGCCTCGAAATTGCAATTCAATTCAAATAAAAAAAAAACTCAACCAACATGTTCGCTTCTAACATTTATGGTAATCGGTTACTTTTTGTTCGTTTCATATTCTGTAAATAAAAATGTCACGCACAATCGTATACTCACAATGTAAGACGATGGACGATTTGTTTCTTGTAGAAGCGAAACTGGATTTTGTATACTAAAAGCCGTTCGAGTAGATGTTGTAGCTACTTCGGACGAAGGAACAGCCAATGAGGATTCATCATGTGTGTGTTGTGATATTGATGACTGCAGCAATTGTTGCGGCAGTAATGTTGAACTTGCTGTTAAAGTGCTACCGGATGACCAAGAGCTTAGAGGTAGCCGAAACGCTGCATTCGTCACATTAACGTTTAAAAAAGTTTTATTTTTGCTGTTCTCATTTCCAAATAAATCAGCAGTAGCATGTGATCCAATACTGCTTCCAGAAGAAGAAGCCACTCCTCCCAAAGCAATTGTGTGAGTTGCACTATCAACTAATTTCAAATAATAATTGTTGATGTGTAAATGTATATTATCAAAAGTTATAAACACTGTTACATTTATTAAATATTGTAACAACTTTAAACTTCCAAAATATCATGCCTAAAGCGTTGTAGCTAAGATCTTAACTCATAATGAACGCATAAAATGAATTTAATTGGCACAGAACTAAAACCAATAAAGTTCAACCATACAATCTTGAACTCACAACTTCTTATGCTGCCAAAATCTAAATATAAGCCAGTTAAAACCTATTGGTTAGTTTCAACTGCTGCCAGACTTTATTTTAAATTGAGTTGCTTATTATAGCACATTCAACATGATAAAAGGGCCAAATAGACGTTCATGCGTGCATGATCAATAAAATGATGACGCCATCATGATTTCCAAACACACCATTCATGCACGCATGATGGATAAAATTTTTGGTTGAACTTTTAACGTGTTGACATTATGACGTCAGAAGCATGTGTGGCAATTAAAATTGCATTTAATATTAATAAAAAGTATGAAATGAGTTTAATTTACTTACTTCCTTAGATAGCCATAACAACCCGTTGTCAGGTTACGGCCGACCTCATTAGCTCTCTCCAGGCGCCTCTGTTTTGCGCGCGTCTTCTCCAATCATTAATGCCAAGCGCGGTTAGGGCTTCCTCAGCTTGGTCTATCCACCGGAGGCATGGTCTCCCTCTTCGTCGTTGACCGGGGACCTTCCCTTCGAATACCTTTTTCGCTGGAGCTTCTTTATCCATACGATGGACATGACCCAGCCAGCGTAGTCGCTGTATTGTTATACGCTTAACTATGTCAATGTCGGCGTAGAGCTCATACAGCTCGTGGTTCATTCGAATGCGATAGTCGTCGCCAACTCGAACAGGACCAAAGATTTTGCGGAGAACTTTCCTCTCGAACACCCCAAGAGCGGCTGCGTCTGTTGTCGAAACCGCCCATGCCTCAGCGCCATAAAGAAGCACAGGTAGAATGAGCGTCTTGTAGAGTGTTAGCTTTGTCGATCGAGAGAGAGCTCTGCAACGTAATTGCTTACTGAGACCGTAGTAGCACCTATTAGCAATTGTTATTCTCCGCTTAATCTCCAGACTGACATCATTGTTGCTGGTTACCGCAGTGCCAAGGTAAATGAATTCCTTGACAACTTCTAATTTACAGTTGCCCGCTGTAACATGAGAGTCTAGATCCCGTGCTCTCTTGTTGTTGTTGGTAGACATCATGTATTTCGTCTTGCCCTCGTTTACCTCGTTTGGCTGATTCCTTTTCAATGGCAGTGAAAGCAGCAGTAACATCTCTCTTACTCCGACCGATAATATCAATATCATCAGCGTACGCAAGGAGCTGAACACCTTTGAAGAAAATGGTGCCATTATGATGCACATCGGCTTTTCGTACGATCCCCTCCATAATGAAATTGAAGAGATCGCACGAGAGCGGGTCGCCTTGTCTGAAACCTCGCTCGGTATTAAAAGTTCCGGAGAGGTCATTCCCTACCTTGACGGAGCTAAACGTATTGCTCAACGTTATCCTGCAGAGCCTTATCAACTTTGCAGGTATACCGAACTCAGACATTGTTGCGTATAGGCAATCCCGCACTGGGTCTATCGAACGCAGCTTTATAATCGACGAAGAGATGGTGAGGGTCGATTTGATATTCATGGGTTTTCTCCAGGATTTGGCGTAGTGTAAAAATCTGGTCTATGGTGGACTTACCAGGTCTAAAGCCACACTGATAGGATCCGATCAGCGTTTCTGTATACGGCTTCAATCTTTCACACAATACGCTCGAGAGGATCTTATATGCGATGGAAATAAGACTGATACCGCTGTAGTTGGCGCAGATTGTCGGGTCTCCTTTCTTTATTACAGGACAAAACACGCTAAGATACCAATCGTCGGGCATGCTTTCCGCTAGCCATATTTTGCTGATGAGTTGATGCATGCACCTTATCAATTCATCGCCACCAGCTTTAAACAACTTAGCTGGCAGGCCTTCAGCACCCGCTGCTTTGTTGTTTTTGAGTCGCTGGATAGCAACTCGAACCTCTTCATGGCTAGGTGATGGTACTTCCACTGCGTTATCATCGATTGGTGGTATCGTACTGCATTCTCTCTGGGCGGAATTGGTGGGATCATCGACCGTAAGCAAGTTGGAGAAATGCTGCCTCCATAACCTCAGTACACTCTGTGTATCTGTAACCAGATTTCCATTTTCGTCTCTACAACTGAATGCTTCGGGCTTGAAACCTTGAGTTAGACGCTTAACTTGTTAATAGAATTTTCGTGCATCCTTCTTGCCCTAGTACACTTCAAGTTCCTCACGCTCACGCTTTTCCTGCTCCTTTTTTTTACGTCTGAAAATGCGCCTCTCTTCCTTCCTCTTTTCGCGGTAGTTTTCTCGCACGGCTCGCGTTGCGGCTGACTGCAGCGTCTTCTTGTATGCAGCGTTTTTTTCAGCAGTCGCATCGCGACACTCCTGGTCATACCATTGGTTTCGAGGTTGTGGGCGTCGAAAACCAATGACTTCCTCGGCAGCAGCGCGCATGGAGTGGGAGATGTGTGTCCAAAGTCCACCGGCGTCGTCGGTTCCAGAGGTTGGTTGGTTGAGCTTAAACGAGAGTTGAGCGGAGTATGCCTCGGCAGTCCGTTGTGATTGCAGCTTGGCAACGTTCAGCTTTCGTTGCATGCCCGTGCGTACATTCTTCGCATTGCATAGCCGCATGCGGATCTTAGTTGCAACAAGATAGTGGTCGGAGTCAATGTTGACCCCCCGAAATGTACGCACATCCAGAATGCTTGAAGCGTGCCTTCCGTCGATCACAACATGATCAATTTAATTTTTCGTTTTTTGATCCGGGGATAGTCAGGTGGCCTTGTGAATGTCGAGGTGTTGAAATCTGGTACTACTAACTACCATGTTTCGCGCCGCGGCGAAGTCGATCAGTCTCAGACCGTTGTTTGAAGTGGTCTCGTGGAGACTGAATTGACCGACTGTAGTGCCAAAGATGCCTTCTCTTCCGACCTTAGCGTTAAAATCGCCGAGGACTATTTTTACATCGTGGGTCGGACAACGGTCATACACGTCCTCTAGGCTCGCGTAGAGTCATCCTTGGTGGCATCGTCCTTTTCCTCCGTCGGGGCGTGGGCGCAAATTAGGCTTATGTTGAAGAATTTTGCCTTGATACGGATCGTAGCCAACCTTTCGCTTATTGGCGTGAACCGGGAAACTAGGTGGCGTAATTTTCGACTTACAACGAATCCGCAACCAAATTCGTGCCTCTTCGCATGGCCGCTGTAGTAGATATCACTGTTCGTCCGTTTAGAGCAGTCTTGTCCTTTCCATCGCATCTCCTGGATGGCGGTGATGTCAGCCTTTATTTTTACGTAGGCTTAGTTGGATAGTTGCACCTTCCCTATGGAGGGTCCGGCCATTCCAGGTGCATATCCGTAAATCATTGTCCGTTTTTCGTTTGCAGTGGTAGTCATCGTAGTGGGGGCTATTATCCGAGGCTGATTTGGTTTTCATTGGAAATGATGATAATGTGTGGTGGGACCCAAACCCTACGCACACATTCCAAGTTTTAAGTCTAGGAGAGACTCACCTTCTCACAACTAGCTCACCCCCGGACGGGTGTCCAAGGGATCTCCAGAGGATACTTGGTCAAAAAGGCCGGAAGTTTGTGAGCTGCTTGAACTGCTTGCAAAAGAATTATCCCTGACCACTCCCAAGTGAGTGGCGATCAGGAACTTTACCCACTTACGTGGACTTCTACAAGCAGCTCCATCCTCCTCATAAAAAGTAATATCATTAAAAAGATGTATGCAAAATTTCAGGAAGATCGATCGAAACTTTTAGAGTTATCGTGTTCATAAATTTGAAAAATATGAGTTTGAGAAAGACGCGTTTAAGGTTTGAAATCGCTCAACAATACCTTTGAAAGAGCTTGAACGCAAAAATAGGAGCGTCACAAGTTAAGCGTCTAACTCAAGGTTTCAAGCCCGGAGCATCAACTTGTAGAGACGAAAATGGAAATCTGGTTACAGATACACAGAGTGTACTGAGGTTATGGAGGCAGCATTTCTCCAACTTGCTTACGGGCGATGATTGCACCAAATCCGCCCAGAGAGAATGCAGTACGATACCACCAATCGATGATAACGCAGTGGAAGTACCATAACCTAGCCATGAAGAGGTTCGAGCTGCTATCCAGCGGCTCAAAAACAACAAAGCAGCGGGTGCTGACGGCCTGACAGCTGAGTTGTTTAAAGCTGGTGGCGATGAATTGATAGGGTGCATGCATCAACTCATCAGCAAAATATGGCTAGCGGAAAGCATGCCCGACGATTGGAATCTTAGCGTGTTTTGTCCTGTAATAAAGGAAGGAGACCCGACAATCTGCGCCAACTACAAGGGTATCAGTGTTATTTCCATCGCATATAAGATCCTCTCGAGCGTATTGTGTGAAAGATTGAAGCCGTATACAGAAACGCTGATCGGATCCTATCAGTGTGGCTTTAGACCTGGTAAGTCCACCATAGACCAGATTTTTACACTACGCCAAATCCTGGAGAAAACCCATGAATATCAAATCGACCCTCACCATCTCTTCGTCGATTATAAAGCTGCGTTCGATAGACCCAGTGCGGGATTGCCTATACGCAACAATGTCTGAGTTCGGTATACCTGCAAAGTTGATAAGGCTCTGCAGGATGACGTTGAGCAATACGTTTAGCTCCGTCAAGGTAGGGAATGACCTCTCCGGAACTTTTAATACCGAGCGAGGTTTCAGACAAGGCGACCCGCTCTCGTGCGATCTCTTCAATTTCATTATGGAGGGGATCGTACGAAAAGCCGATGTGCATCATAATGGCACCATTTTCTTCAAAGGTGTTCAGCTCCTTGCGTACGCTGATGATATTGATATTATCGGTCGGAGTAAGAGAGATGTTACTGCTGCTTTCACTGCCATTGAAAAGGAATCAGCCAAACGAGGTAAACGAGGGCAAGACGAAATACATGATGTCTACCAACAACAACAAGAGAGCACGGGATCTAGACTCTCATGTTACAGCGGGCAACTGTAAATTAGAAGTTGTCAAGGAATTCATTTACCTTGGCACTGCCGTAACCAGCAACAATGATGTCAGTCTGGAGATTAAGCGGAGAATAACAATTGCTAAAAGGTGCTACTACGGTCTCAGTAAGCAATTACGTTGCAGAGCTCTCTCTCGATCGACAAAGCTAACACTCTACAAGACGCTCATTCTACCTGTGCTTCTTTATGGCGCTGAGGCATGGGCGGTTTCGACAACAGACGCAGCCGCTCTTGGGGTGTTCGAGAGGAAAGTTCTCCGCAAAATCTTTGGTCCTGTTCGAGTTGGCGACGACTATCGCATTCGAATGAACCACGAGCTGTATGAGCTCTACGCCGACATTGACATAGTTAAGCGTATAACAATACAGCGACTACGCTGGCTGGGTCATGTCCATCGTATGGATAAAGAAGCTCCAGCGAAAAAGGTATTCGAAGGGAAGGTCCCCGGTCAACGACGAAGAGGGAGACCATGCCTCCGGTGGATAGACCAAGCTGAGGAAGCCCTAACTACGCTTGGCATTAACGATTGGAGAAGGCGCGCCCAAAACAGAGGCGCCTGGCGAGAGCTAATGAGGTCGGCCGTAACCTGACAACGGGTTTTTATGGCCATCTAAGTAAGTAAGTAAGTAACGTTAATCGTTAATCCGAGAACACGTGGCTCTGGAACTTGTGTATAGATGTGTATAATCGGAGCGTGTAATTTAAACATTTGGCAAAATGTGGATGTTCCCCTTTATGATCATTAATATGTTGAAGTTCTCATCTGAAAGCGAGGCTCCTTTCGGCGTTAAGGGGGGAAAAGGGTCAAAGAGACAAAAAAAAATGCGTATTTTTGTGATTTTTTTTCTCACAGTACCTTCTTTGTTAAAATTCTTAAAATTTGGTGCAGGTTTAATCAAAAAACTCGGATTTTTTCCAAAAATTGCTCCTTTTGTTTAATTAAAAAATAAGTAGCAATTGAAGAAAAACAAAATTCTTCGTTCACATCCGAGTACTTAGTATCGAAAAGAAGTATGTAAAATTTTGGCAAAATCGATCCACAAGTTTCCGAGAAATTTTTCCTACCGACTTAAAAAAAAAGTTTTGAGAATAACGCGATTAAAGTTTATATATGATTTCTTTTTCTTATGACCGCTCGGACTCGAAGTTTAGCTCCTATTGACTTCAAATTTTCTGACAATATTCCTTATGACTCTTAGTATCAGTAAACATATTAAAAAAAATTGATTTTTTGACCCTTTTCCCCCCTTAAAGTATCTTTGTCCGTGGAAAAAAGACGTTAAACTGCAGCGCAGTATTATATTTAATAAACAGATTTATGAATATCTGTTCTATGAGAAATGCCGCATCGTTGAACAAATCTTTTGATTTCATGTCTAACCACATATTGACGAGATTTTGAGGTTTACTCTTTGGAGATTTGTGGCTTTTAAGTTTTTCTTTAGACTGAGTGACAGAATTGAAAAAGTTTTCCTCATCATCGTCGTTGTAACTCGCGTTGCTGCCTCCGCCACTAAAACTATCTTCTTCTATCTAACTATCCTTCGAACTTTCGACAGCTTCTTGTCGTAACGCCGCTTCTACCTTTTTTTCATTCATTTTTTTAGTGCATCCACTCGACTGCTGTGATTCGTTTCCAGCCATATCAACCAGTACGTACTTGTTTTGAGTACGTGTTTTTTGGGCGCAGCGTGGTGCGTGCGATATCTTTTTGATAAATAGTAGGTACTGGATTATCGATTAACCGACTTGCGAAAATTTAACGGAAGTTAACGATTCCGTTAACATTTTTTGAAGTTAATCCGTTAGTCGAAATTTTAATTAACGATTAATATATTAACGAGTTAATGCGCAGCTATGACTTAAGTTACCAAAAAGTTCCTATAATATCAAAATCTGTTTTAAAGTGAAGTGAAAAAAGATTTAGTGAAGAAAGAATCTTATATGCAATTCACTATAATCTTTACAAAACGCAGATCAGATCTAAAACTTATAGAACTGTGCTTAACATAATTACCGATTTGCATCGAGCAGACTGCTTAAGAAAGCCCATATTAGTTGAACTCCATACACTCCACTTTTCTATTAATGCATCCTTTGCTTAGACGATAGAAGTGTTTCCGAGGAGATGAATTACATTCAGTACAAATTTTACTAAGACGAATTCAAAAGCGTTAGAAAACAATGTTCACAATCAATACTTTGCTGAACTACTACCCGTTTTCAAATTTTTTGTATATAAGTTTAAGCTTAACTGATTTTTGTTCTGTACCAATTAATTATTTTTTTAAATAAATTGGATTGCAATGCGAGAAAAAGAAGAATTTAAAAAATAAAAAGTAAACAAAACAAAAGAAGTTAATGATTTACCACAAACACTACAGATACATTTATATTAGTGTTAATAAATCAACATTTAACTTACTTATATTTGATTTTTGTTTGGGCGGCCTGGTAACTAAAGGAGATATTCTTGCTAATTCTGGTGAAGGTTCACGCGTAGTATTTGGTGCGCTACTAATTAATTTATGAGCAGTCTTTCGTTTTGCATCATCAAATGGAGTAGGGGACTGACAATTACCTAATTTCAGTGTTAACTTTGGTACAACTGATGAACTAGTTGTAATAGTTGGTATAGAAGACATGAATGATACGCTTGAACTATTTGTTGCGCCTGTATCAAAACCACCTGCACTCGGACTTCGTTTTAAGACCGGTGTAGAAAAAGGAAGAGGAGAAGATGAAAAAGAATTCCTTACAGAGCGCTGAAATGTATGCAATTAGATCTTAATAAATGTTAAATTGCAATGTTTAATGTTTGATTTACCTGTTTTTCTTTTTTCTTTTCTTTCTTGAGTTTTTTTAAAGTTTCTTTTTCACGCTGTTTCTCCGAGTTTTTGTCTATGAACTGTTTTCCCAATTTTTCTAAGTATTTTTCCTTACTTTTGGTTTTATCTTTTTTATCCTTCTTCTTTTTAATTTTTCCATATTTAATTTTTTTTAATTTCTTGTGTTCTTTGCGGTAGTTTTCAGAAGAAAAAGCTGGTGTTACTGTGAGATTGCCTAGGACATCTGCAGTGCAAAAATCTTTTTTAGTCGCATCAAAAGATGATGATTTACCTATATTTAATATATTAGCAGGGCTAACTTTCGACGGGTAAGCCATGCGAGTATCCCGAAGAGCAAGCAATTCCGCACCACCAGCAAGTTTACTTACACCAGCTTCATTTCCACTTCCAGCACTAGTGCTTACAGATGCAGGTAACGAACTGCATGGTGTCACAGAACTAGTAGCATTTGTATTTTTCATAGCCAATTTATTTAGTTTTTTATGTTTCTTTGCATCTTTATTACCTGCCATCATCATTAAATGTTGATTCATTCCAGTTTGTGAAGTATATTCAATCGGAACAAAAATGTCACTTTGGTCAAATAACATGGGAGGCAAAACTGGTGGTTTCATAGACTGCGCTGATAACGTAAATTTCTTTTTTGGAGTAAGAGATGGAATGGGAACTAATGTAGCTTCTTGTGAGTCGTCAGAAACTTCAATAGGACTTCCTACATCTATAGTGGATGCATTTGGGATGTTCTTCGGTTTTTCACCACTATTTGACAAGCTAGAATGCTTAAGTATCTCTGGAGTACCAATTGAATTGCTCGGAGTCGAAGTGATGCTACTGATTCCACAAATAAAATTTTCAAAAGTGCTTACGGATATACCTCCTGGAGTAGGTGGTATTGACTTACTACCTACGCTACTGCTTTCTGGAGTTCCCATTGTTTCCAATTTTTGTTGAAGGGATTCCCGAACTGTTTCGCTTACTGTAGGAGACTGTCGCATCTGTGGAGTTTTCGGAAGATCATGTTCTCCAAAAGAACCCTGTTTCGGCGAAATCAAATTCGCACCCCCCACACCAGGTGCCGATGACAGTTTCAACTTCATTGAATCGGGCACAAAAGGTGCGACATTGCAATAACTTCTTTCTCCACTTGAAGGTTCTATTACAACAGAAGTTTCACCTTTGTCATTAGTTTTTAAGCCTACTAAGCCTAAATTTAAAAAAATTAGATACAAATAATTTAAAAAATTAAAATTTTTTAGTACCTGTTCCTCGTAAGTGCCCATTATTTGAAGGTTTTAGACCTGGGAAAGGTAAAAAGCTCTGCAAAAGCATATTTGATGTGGGGTTTGTCGAATTATTTGGAAAGTTTCCAAGAACAGAGGGAAAAAGCCCTGGAGTTGGTATGAGTCCTGGACGAGGTGGAAATCCATATAGTGGCAACATGGATAGCATATTAGATGGTATATTAGAAAAGTTTTGCATTGGAGGAACAAGTTGTTCATCTAAAGATTTATTTGATAGTGACAAACTTCCTGATGAATTCCGTTGTTGCTGCTGGGAAGAACGTACTTTTGGTACAGAAGTATTTATTATATTAGAACTTTTCGTTGGCGACAATGACATTTCTTTCGAGGCTAACATACATAGCATACTCTTATGATCTGGCATAGACATTGGAAGTAGTGGTGGCGCAGGTTGCAAAACAGTATCCATCCTCATAAGCTTTCGATTTATTGAGTCGACCTCTTCTTTTGTAGGACCAGAAAATGACAAGTCTGTAAATTTTTTCGGAGTTCGCTGCTGCTGTTGGAAACCTATACCAGGTGACGCCATACTGTCACTAAAGAGTGATGGTACACATTTTGCCTTGGTTTTCTTACGTTCCTTACGTTCTTTTGTTTCTAACTGGAAGGTGTTTGAGTCGAGCATGGGATATGTACTTACAATTCCGAGAGGGTAATTGTGACTTATATTACTTCCCGATGAAATGGTATGTGACAAGTTTAGTGGTTCTAGGATATGATCCGAAGGGAACTGAAGCTGCGGCACGTAAATATTTTTTTGTAATTTAAGTTTCTTAGGCTTTTTTAGATTTGTGGTTCCTGGCAATAGATTTATTCCATGAACCTTTGGTTGATTTTTACTACCCGGTTTTCGTCCGCGCTTTTTAGGTTTGTTAACTAAGTCTATGGAATGATCTTGTTCACCTACTAATTGAACTTTATCGAACAAACCGGAAACTAAAGGCTCATTTGTGTTTATATTTGTGTCAACACTAGCAACTTTATTATCTTCAATAGTAATACATGAATCGTCTTCTGGTGCGTAAACGTGGTTTCCTGATACAGGTTCAGCTGGAGTTATTGTAGTTCCTGGTGGCAAACTAATAACCTGGCTATCATTACAAGCATAAACCTGAGTGGTTGCTTGAGCGTTTTGTAGAGGCGATAGTCCTTTATTATTTTGCTTCTGCTTTGAAGATATTTTTTTAAAAATATTCAACTTATTGCGATCAGGTTCAGTAGATAGTTTGACTTCAGATGTTTTATTATCAGGTAATTTTTTAAAGGGCTGCTCATTTATTGCATATGGAGTTTCACCGAATATCTGTAGAGGTGCCCTGTTACCTATTACGCCTTTATATCCGTGGCTCATGGCGGCCAGTGATGAAGTGTTTTGTTTCAAAATTTTTGCAGGAGATATATTTACTCCGGAAATTTTTTGCGTTTTTGCATTAACTTTTCCTATATAAGGCGATTGATGTGTATTAGATTGGTTTAGAATTGTCATTTTATCTGGCAAAGAAAAAAGACTACTTGCAGCATTGGGTTCACCACTTGAAACTTGTAATGGTTGTTCCAAGTTTCCAGCAGGCTTTTTATGTTTTTCCATAGCCAATTGCTGTCTAAGAATCTTTTGTCTATGTTTAGCTTGTTTTTTTAACATTTTCTCCAATTGTATACGTTCTGGACCTGGTGGAAGTGTACCAAGTGTAGCAGCGTTATAAGAACTAGGCAAACCTTTCAATTTTCCAGAAGGATTGGCAAGGTTTGTAATTTCAACAGTCGACGACTTTGCTGATTTCACCAGTTTTTGTAGCATTTTCATGCGTCTTCGTTGAGTTTTGTCACTTGAAATTTCACAAGGAGCACTAGCATTGACTGAAGTTGAAGGAAATACCGATCTACCAGGCTTTCCATGTGCAGAAAATTGAGTCAAACTGTTTTTCTTTTTAGCCTTTTTTAATATTCGAGCTGCTAATGGCGGTGGAAGTACGGAATGTTGCGAAGAAGTATGCTTTTTAGCCAAACGTAAGGCAGCTGCTGCTGAAATCGAAGAAGTATTTGACAGATTACTTGTTGCGGGTATGAGCCCTTGTTGCTTAGTTACATTGTTTTCTAAAAAAGCAACATTTCTGTTAGCATTAAACTGAGAAATTTCAGGAATTTTATCCTCGCTATCCGATTTTGTTAAAGCTGGCAACACCGGTGAGCGCATAGGTGTTCCAGTTGAATTACGAGATATAAGTCTTTGAGCAGAAGTACTTGGACCTGGCGGTAAAGGCGGTGGAGGAGGGGGAGCTGGTGGTGGTGGTGCATCAAAGCCTTCTAAAATGTCTGAAATGTGACCAAGAAAATATTAATATAAGAAACTAGTTTTTACAAAAATTTTAGTGTTGCACATACCAATAAGTGTTGGAACACGTGCCTCTGGCAATTTTCCTTCAATCGCCGGAGAAATAAATCCCCCAGTAGTCATCATAACACTACCAATTTCTCTTGTTGGTCGACCGTCTTCATCTAGTAACCGAGCATTGGTTTTCATTTTAAAAAAAGCAGTTGTGTCTTTTGCATCATTTAATTCAGAGTTTGCTTCAAATTCATGCTTGAGCAAAGAGCTTGCAGAATTTTGCTCATTAGACGATGGTAATAATGTGAGGTCACCATCCACTTGAACCAAATTGGATACACTTACTTCACCTGCACTGTTGATGACCAATAAAGATTTTCCATTTGCTTCTACAGTTAGATTCTCATTTATTTCTGAGTCAGCTATTGGTTCATCAGGTGGTAGTATTGGTGGTAAGTGTTCATAGATGTGAACAGGACGGATGAGTACTTCTCTACTTCCAGGTTTCAAAAAATTTAAGTTTGATTCTTTGTGCAATGGAAATTTTGGAACATCTATAGAAAATGTTACAGGCTGTACATTAAATATATACTCCAGCAGTTCGTTAACATTTATATTAAGATTGCTTAGCGTAAGACATACATCATTTAAATTAGCATCGGTGCGATTATCTAGAGTAAGAAAAAAAAATGTAACAAATTATTAAAATAAAGCATATGTAATAATTACTTTATTATGACCCAACATATGTATTTTAGTTGACATAAATAAAAACAAATAATTAAGAAGCTACGATAACAAAGGAGAACTACGGTTTAATGTACACATGTGACGTCATGCTTAAATAGTGTAAGCAAAAAAGCGGAACAGCTGATTGAAATTTCAACGCAATGGTGTGTTCTTTGAATTCACTTAAAAATTTGCCACAATTGGTTGAAATTAAAAATTAGCTTTTCGTTAGATTTGCATTAACATAGCGGGTGTAATTTGAGTGCAGACGTACAGCTGTTGACAACTAATTGGAAACGAAATCATTCATTGTGTTATTACTAGTTTTTCTCATTTATTTGTATGTTGCTATCGCCTGATATCTCATGGCCGTCTTTCGACGCTCAACAATTGGCTTACATATGGCCGGTGTACAACTTTATGTCACTACCCATGATTAAGGATATGCTTATAAGCAAATTTGGTCAAAAAGTGTTCTAGCAATGAAAATATCACAATATCGTTTCTAGAATATTTTATCCAATTTTTCTTTTAATTTTTGTTAATCACTTTTATTTTTCCAATTAGTTGACTCAGTCAAACCTGAGGTTTGAGCAGAAAATCACTCATAAGACTTATTTATGTTAGGAATTTGAAATCAATTCTGTTCTCTTTTTGAAAGCTTAGATGTCCCAAATTTCTGGTACACAGAGAAAAATAATTGAGAAAACCAATAACACAATGAATGATTTCGTTTTCAATTAGTTGTCAACAGCTGTAAGTAGGCATCAACCAAAAATATACTGATGAGATTTTAAGAATCGAAATATACAGTGTCGGCCAAAACTTAAGCACCCCCTTAGTACATTTTTTTCAAATCATGATTTTTTTTATGAAAACTACGTTCTTAAAACATATTCCTGGGGAAGGATATCGCAGGATATCATTAATAATTTAATTTGTTCTATGCCTTAAAGAGGTGCGCGAGTCGTCAAGAATAAAGGGTTCACAACTAAGTACTAATTTTAAAAGTTTTTATTTACCATAAAAATGGGGGTGCTTTAGTTTTGTCCGTTAAGGTTTTGGGTTTAAAATGTTCCTTCGATGTTAACTTTTTATTTATGAGACGCAGATTTTTTTTAATTTTTGCTTGTCAATAATAAAGGTATAAATAAATAAAATAAATACGTAATATGTTTTAAGAACGTAGTTTTCATAAAAAAAGTTATGATTTGAAAAAAATGTACTAAGGGGGTGCTTAAGTTTTGGCCGACACTGTATGTCTATATTCTAGAGTTGTTGTTTTTTGTTGGGTTTAAAATGTTCCTTCGATGTTAACTTTTTATTTATGAGACGCAGATTTTTTTTAATTTTTGCTTGTCAATAATAAAGGTATAAATAAATAAAATAAATACGTAATATGTTTTAAGAACGTAGTTTTCATAAAAAAAGTCATGATTTGAAAAAAATGTACTAAGGGGGTGCTTAAGTTTTGGCCGACACTGTATGTCTATATTCTAGAGTTGTTGTTGTTTTTTTTTCTTTGTTGTCGAAGTTTGTTTAATAAATAAAGCATTGTATCAACTTGTAAAATTTTACTTGAATGTAGATCGCTGCTAAATGGCTGGAGTTCAATTATCACTTAATTATTATTTTAGTTGATAATAAAAATAATAATGTAGTTTACAGTTCGATAGAAGTGATTAAGAAAAAAAACTCGAACTCGAAAACACTAATGGTATTCATCTAAACGCACAAAACCCTCGCAAGCTGTGCAAGTTGTGCAGTTCTGTGCCGTCGCAAACGAACTGTCAAAAATCGTTTGGAAAGTTTGCGCGACAATTTGGTCGTGATTTTAAGCGGTTGAAATATATTTTAATAATACCACAGTCCAACAGTGGCTTCACAACAAAGTAACCGCGGTATATTCGTGAAAGAGTCTATATTCCAAGCCGCGGTATATTCGTGAAAGAGTCTATATTCCAAGACAATTTTGCCGAACAAATTTACCGTCTATCACGTTTTGTTAAAAAAAACTGTCAAAGTTTTTTAAAAAACCTCATATTTCGAAAACTTACCCACGGAATGCAAATATTTATGTTACAATTTTATATCTCATCAAATAAATTTTCAAATGATATCCGTATTATAGAAATATGTCTAGGGGTTCCCAACATATGCGGTTATATATAAAAGCTATATTCGCAACTTCCGATGGCTATATCTCCTAAGCCAGATCCGAGTAATACTTTATTTTGCAGATTTATTATTCATTCTTAAAACGCTACTTTCCCTTAAAAATAGTGAAGAGTATTCCCTAAAGTGAACCTGTTCCCTTATATATAATGCAAAAGCTATATCCGCCAAATACGACCAGAGCTTGTAATAAACTCTTTTAATTTTTTTTTTTTTAGTCAAAAGTAAACTTTAAACTTTTATTTTTGTGAAATAAAAGTAAAAGTTTTCTTAAAACTTTTATATCCGAAAATGTAAGTAAAAGTTTTTTTTAACTTATATTTTTAACAGTTCCATGCAAAGAGTTTTTTTTGACTTTTATTTTTCAAAAGGCGAAAATAAAAGTTTAATTTTTTATGAAAGAACGAAGAAAATCCTAAAATAATATGTTGGATCACTAAGCAAAAACTTTCAATGGAGAAAACTTAGGATTATTGATAATAAAGTCCAAAGGGACTTTTTCCCATCGATTCGTGCGATAAAGTTTTTTTCGAAAAATGGGTCCAAAAAACCCATTTAGGAGGGTCGGGGATCTCACTTGTCACTTCCAAAATCCATTTTCGGCCTTTTACCATCAATTCGTGCGATACAATTTTTTTCGAAAAATGGGTCCAAAAAACCCATTTAGGGGGGTCGGGGACCTCACTTGTCACTTCCAAAATCTATTTTCGGCTTTTTCCTATCGATTCGTGCGATAATTTTTTTTGGAAAAATGGGTCCAAAAAACCCATTTAGGAGGGTCGGAGACCTCACTTGTCACTTCCAAAATCGATTTTCGGCCGTTTCCCATCGATTCGTGCGATAGTTTTTTTCGAAAAATGGGTCCAAAAAACCCATTTAGGAGGATCGGGGACCTCACTTGTCACTTCGAAAATCCATTTTCGGCCTTTTCCCATCGATTCGTGCGATAAATTTTTTATCGAAAAATGGGTCCAAGAAACACATTTAGGAGGGTCGGGGACCTCACTTGTCACTTCTAAAATCCATTTTCGGCCTTTTCCCATCGATACGTGCAATAAAATTTTTTTCGAAAAATGGGTCCAAAACACCTCTTTAGGAGGGTCAGGAACCTCCCCTGCCACTCCCAAAATCCTCTTTCGGCCTTTTTCCATTGATGCGTTGAGCGCAATTTTTCTAAAAATTATAAGTGCATAATTATCATAAGTTTCTTTCTTTTCAGAAACATGTTAAGTAATTCCCTTTGGACTTTATTATCAATAATCCTAAGTTTTCTCCTTATTTTAGGATTTTCCTCGTTCTTCCATACAAAAAAAACTTTTATTTTCGCCTTTTAAAAATAAAAGTCAAAAAAACTCTTTGCATGTGACTGTTAAAAAAAACTTTTATTAATAAAAGTCAAAAAAAAACTTTTAAAAAAAACTTTTATTAATAAAAGTTTTTTTTAAAAGTTTTTCAGAAAAACTCTTATGAAAAAGTTTTTTGGAAAAACTTTTATTCAATAAAAGTTTTTGAAGAAAGTTTATAAAAACTTTTATAACAAAAAAGTTTTAAGAAACTTTTTGAATAAAAGTATAAAAGTTTCAAGGTCTGCTTCCGACGCGACACTTAAGTTTTTGGAACAGGTTTACGTTAGGGAAAACTCTCCGATTTTATTTAAATTTTTAGGGGAAGTAGCGTACTATGAATAAACAATAAATCTGCAAAAAAAAAATTATCGCTCATATCTGGCTTAGGAGATATAGCCATCGGAAGTTGCGGATATAGCTTTTATGAAAAATGATATAAGTTGGGAACCCCTGAATGGATTTCCAAAAAATGGATATCATATGAAAGGTAATTTTATGGGGTATAAAATTCGTTGGGTTGTTTTCGAGATATGAGGTTTTTTAAAAAATTTTGACCTCTTTTTTTGAAAAAAACCTTTATTTTTTCCAAAAAATGTACTATTAACCTATAGTTATACTTATATATTTAGAAAATATAATTCATTAGCTTTAAAATGATGTGCTATTTGTTTATATATTTTTTATTTAAATCAACTTTTTTTTATCAAAAAAACAGAAAAATTTTCTTTTTTTTTTTTTGAAAACAATGAAATATATATGGGCAACTACCATATGTTATAGACTAAACCGCTGATTCCAGAAATTCTACATAAAAGTTATTGTAATTTGATGGTTTAAAACACCCAAAGCGAAGGGTTTAAAACACCCAAAAATCTGACGCCGTCTTTGCGGCGGCCTGCGGCCGCGGTTTAAGTCTATAACGTATCCAACAATGGCTTCGGTGGCCACAGTAATGCTACATAAAAGTTAGAATAAGTGAGCGGCCTTGCCGCGGCTCAGTATTTAAAACTTCCAAAAATCGGACACTGGCTTCGGGGCGGCCTTCGGCCGCGGTTCAGTCTATAACAAAAATAATATTTTTTTATTGTTTTTCCGTAAAAACAATTGATTAATATAAAAAATATATCGTACAAAGAGCACATCATTTTAAAGCTAATGAATTATACTTAACAAATATATAAGTACCACTATAGGTTAATAATACATATTTTGGAAAAAATAACGGTTTTTTTTCAAAAAAATAGGTCAAAATTATCCAAAAACCCTCATATCTCGAAAACTATCCAACGGATATAAATTTTTTACAAGACAATTTTATGCCTCATTAAATTACCTTTCATATGACATTCATGTTTTGGAAATCCATTCAGGGGTTCCCAACTTATAGTGTTTTTTATAAAAGCTATATCCGCAACTTCCGATGGCTATATATCCTAAGCCAGATCCGAGCAATAATTTTTTTTTGCAGATTTATTGTTTATTCATAGCACGCTACTTCCAGTAAAAAAATAAATTAATTCTGAGAGTTGTTCCTAAAGTAAACTTAAGCCAAGTTTTTCATTGGTTTTACTTATAACTCAAAAAAAAAAAAAATTGGGCAATTGAAGTTAAAGCAAACCTGGGAACAGGTTTACTTTAGCTGACATTGTCCAATTGTATTAACTTTTTTTTTTAAAACAAAAAAAATTAAAATTATCAAAAAAAGTCGCTCGGACATAGTATCGGAGATATAGACTTCGGAAGTTCCGGATATAGCTTTTATAAAAATGGTTATAAGTTGTGAACCCCTGAATGGAAAATAGGAAATATGGATATCATAAGAAGGATAATTAAACGGCCTACAATAATGATGAGTAAAGTTCTGAAATTCGACCTAAAATTTTGGAGATATTACGAATTTTTTGAAAGTTTGACCATTTTTTTTTTCAAAAAATGTGTTAATGACCTAAAACTTTTTTAGCGTGATAATAAAGCTTACTTTATTCCCTTTAAAATGGTATATAGTTTGCTGTAATTTTTTGCGAATTTACATCCTTTTTAAAGAAAAACAAAAAAATGTATTAAGTGAATTCTTATGAAAACTATGTTTTTGTGGACAAAAACAATGGAAAACAGCAACAACAACGATTAGTACACCTACAATTATTATTATAAAACGATTTTCATTATAAAATTATAAGGTTATCATATAAATTAAAATTTTTTTAAAATATGAGGTTATGTTGAAAGAAAGGCGAAAACATTTTTAAGTTTTACAATGCAAATGGTCTTATAATAATTGTTGTTATTGTTGGTTTTTTATTGTTTTTGTCCATAAATAGACAGTTTTCATAAGAATTTATTGAATATTTTTTTATTTTCCGGCAAAAAAGGGGGTAAATACGCAAAAATTTAGAACAAGCTATATATCATTTTAAAGGGCAAAAGATTAAGCTATCTTAATATGCTAAAATAATTACAGGTCATTAACACATTTTTGGGAAAAATAAGGTTTTTTCAAAAAAAAATTGGTCGAAATTTCCCAAAAATCGTATTATCTCCAAAAATATGGTTCAAAATTCAAAACTTTGCTTACCATTATTGTCGACCATTAAATTATCCTTATGACACCCATATTTTCCATTTTCCATTCAGGGGTTCCCAACTTATAATCATTTTTCCAAAATCTATATCTGCAACTGCCGATGTCTATATCTCCGAAACTAGATCCGAGCGACTTATTTTGAAATTTTTTTATTTTGTACCCTCTATTACCCCTAAAAAAATAAATTGTAGAATGTCAGCTAAAGTAAACTTAAGCCCAAAACATTTCCTTCCATTGGCTTCCGAAACGCATTGGTTCGCATCGCATTTCAGAGTAAGGCCCTTGTTCCCGTAAATGTACTGACTGGAATTTTACTAAATTCAATGTTTTTTTATTACTTACAGTGGTCGACATGACGCCTTAGGTCACGACAGAATTCATTTAAAAATTTATGTAAGTTATCTTGTAACAATTCCAATGGTGTGGTTTGTATTGCATTGTACCCAATTGTTTGGCATATCTGGGCTATGGACACACGTAACAATTCGCGCACATAGTTTTCACTCATGCTGATAATTAAATTCACACCGCAACACTTTGTATTTCTTTGTTGGAATTATTGAATGCATACAATTACTTTTAAGAACTTTAAATTTTGCAAACAATCCATTTCACTCAACATTTTTTTATTTCGTATTCAATATTTTTTCTGGTATATGTCTCAGTGTTGCCACTGAGAAATTTATTTTCCTACCAAAATTTTCTCGAAAGCCTACCAAAATCGTTTGTAACCTACCAAAACTTTACAAATTAAAAAAAAAACCTTTTTGCAGCATTGAATTCGTTTATTAACATTTAATGCTGTTTAAAATACATATTCTTGTATGTCGTCATTTAAAATGCTTAACCGCATATAGCACAAATTTTCTGTTGCAAAATCGTATATAATGGTTAATATCAAAAGTCGGTCAAGTGTGCGCAATAAGTTACCACATGACACATGCAGCGTACAATTAAGCGATGAACGTTAGAAGAAATAAAAATAGTAATTAAAAATCATTTTGAAGGCAAAACCGATCGCAAAGTTACAAATTTTTTAAAAAATGAAAGCTAGCGATTTACGGTATTATTAAATGATATAAAGAGGACAAAAGGATTTCAAATAAACAACGAACGGTGGCAAAAAAAAAAAACGTTTAGCTCGAGAGACGAAAAATGTACCATCCGAGAAATTTTTAAAAATCCATTCATATCTACTCAAAAACTTACGGTAATGGTAAAACTAATTTTCATTAAGAAGTCCATGCCGTTCGAAAAGTTCTCCGGAAAAACTAATTTTAATGGCCGAGTAACACAGGATAAGCCAAACATCAACAAAACAATTTCGCTTGAATTTCGCAAAAGAGCAAATTTTAAAATATTTTCCTTTTGGAGCATGGTAAACACACCCTAAGTGGTCGGGGTTCTAAAAAAGAGCCATATTTTAGCCCGACAATAACCGTATACCTACAGTCCGTTTTTAAAATGCTATTTATTAAAGCCCACAAATTCAAATTTATTATTACAGAAATATTTTTTTTTATTATGTCATCTTATGTACATAAAAAAATTTTAGTTCTTAGAACTTAAGACCTTTTTTAGCGACCCGATTTTGATCACAGCTGCGATCAAAAAAATTATGTTATTAATAGCGCTAGTAACTTTTGTTTCTAATACGCCGGGTCTGAGCACACATGCAACAATTTAGATGTGCGATCAGTCGCAACACTATTTCGTCATATTGTACATTCATATGCGTATTCCCTAAACGTAATTTGTATGCAAGAAAACAGAGACCATACCCACTTGTTGAAGATAGGGTTGGCAAAAGCTTATTTCCAGATGTAAATATTTGCTTCCTGATTCGAAAAACTTCACGAAAAAATTTCAATTTTCGATTTTCATAAAAATTTATCCTAAATCCTACCAAAATCAGATTTAACCTACCAACCTACCAAGAGGAAAAAAAACTACCCGATTTGGTAGGAAACTACCAAAAACGGCAACGCTGATATGTCTGACAATTAAATTGAATGCAGGGTTTCCAGATAAGAATTTTAAAATTCCACAAAAAATTAATGTTTCCCCAAAATTTTTAACTTTTCAAAAATTTTCTACAAAAAACCTTGGAATTGGTAATTACATATTGATGGTAAGTATTATATTATTGATTTAATAATTTTATCTTTATGCAAGCCTTTTCAACCAAAATGTATCAATTTCTTAACATTTTTCCCAAATATAACAACTTAATATTTTATTCATATGCCTATATTTTATACATTTTTTGACAAACTATGATACAATAGGAATAAAAACAGCACAATACACTACTCAGATCTAAGCATTATACCGTAAACGTGTTAGTAGCATTATGTTTCTCTCAACACTTTTCGTTTCACAAAACATTCGCAGAAAAAAGTGTCCCCCGAATTGGGAAAAAATTCGCTAGTGGTATGGACCTGATTTAATGCAAAACATTTGAGACGCGTTTGGTATCAACTGTAAATAGAATATTAAGAGCATATACAGTTAAGGCCAAACTAAACCATGCATCGCTTAGCGTAACCTACTGTCAAATTTGAACGAAAAGCCTGTCGATGCTTTAGAAACTCAGAGTAGACTTTTTAGTGGCTATGTTGTAATTCGTTGAACTTAAAGCCCAATTTCCATGTGATTTTTCTTGAACTTATCTTACCAAATTTTTGTAAGAAAGAAAAAACATGCGAGCATAACCTAACGCGCTTAAAGAATGCGAGAGTGAATAGGCACACATTTGCTATTTTTTATAGCATGTAATATTTTCCGTGATTTCGGAGATCAGAAATTTCAAAAAGTTGAACTTTTTTATTAAAGTTTATTACATGCTATAAATTTGACAGTCATTTTTATAGTTGCGCTAAAGTTTTTTGTAGTGTCAAGTTTGACAGTTTTCAAAAAAACAAATTACATGAAAATAAAATTTTATTTGTCTTACAGAAACAACTCTGAAATCAGCAGCCTACTTCTAGATGCAGATGCTCGGAAATATTTCGTGGATACCACAAACGTGATTGTGCCTCGACCTCACATGGAAATACAAACATATGTATATTAAAGATGGCATGATCGATAACTGGGAGCTCTTTGAGAAAGTTATTAACTACACATATGCAAAGTAACAAACCGAACCGAAATCCTATTCTATTTTCGGAAGCCTCATGGATTGTGCTTGACAATCGCGAAAAACTTACAGAGCTCATGCTCGAGAAATACAATGTGCCCGATTTTTTTCTTGTAAATGCGGTATTGGCAGCATTCGTCAGTGGACGTTCAAATGCTTTGGTGGTTGACAGTGGTGCTACGCATAAGTCAGCAGTTCCTGTGTTCGAAGGCTATGTATTATCACAGGCACTAGTGAAATCACTGCTTGGACGCGATTATCTTTCACTGCAGTGCCGTCAGCATTTAGAAAAACAATGCATCGAATTGACCCCAGTGTACAAAATCGCTGCAAAAGATGTAAAGGAACGTGATAATCCACGTTTCACAATGCAAAAACTTAGCCTTACTGTTAGATTTTCAATTGAATATCTTGCAAATGCTGGAGAATCCCTATGATGAGCGTGTTGCTTCGCAAATTTCCACTGTACACTATGAATTTCCCAGTGGTTATCATCAGGAATTCGGTTCAGAACGTTTTAACCTGGCAGAGAGCTTATTTGATCATGTTATGTTGGGTGCCGGTCAGTTGGCATCTACCAGTGTTGACCAGTGCGATGCTGATGTACGTTTATCGCTTTTTGGCTCTGTCGTAACCGGTAAGATTTGTAGCATATTTGTCTTATTAAAAGCCATTTAAATTGTGTAAACTTTAATCAACAGGTAGTAATACGCTGCTGCAGGGTTTCCCTGAACGTCTAATTGAGATTTGCAGCTACGTGCTCCATCGAATACGCGGTTTAAAATGATTTCCGCAAATGGGAGCGTTGAACGTAGACTTAGCGCTTGGATTGATGGCTCAATATTAACGAGCATAGGTACATTCCAGCAAAGAATATAAAGAATCCGGAAGAGTCAAACACCCACAAAAAAATTAACAATTTATGAAGACAATAAAAGTAATTTATACTAGTAAACAATGGTTGAAGATTCGGAACAGGTTTTCTTAAGCTGACATTGTCCATCTTTTTTAGGTGAAAGGGGGGGTTAAAAATAAAAAAAAAGTCGGTCGGATCTAGTATAGAAGATATAGACATCGGAAGTTGCGGATATAGCTTTTGGAAAAACGAATATAAGTTGGGAACCTGTTGCGGGCGGGACAGATTATGGCATGAGGCAGTTTTTTTTTAAAAACTCACAGGGGCAGAGGCTAAATATAAAAGGCAAAATCAAGCGACATTTTTTTTTTTATGATTTACAATCTGATTCGCAATGACAAACCGATGAAGATGGTTTGGATGATCCAACAACTGCATACTTTGACACATATCCCAATTCATCTACTTTTGATGACACGTACGATGAGCCAAATATATCAGTGCCCTCACAGACTATTGTCACAAAAAGAAAGAAAATTACAAAGCAGTATCACCTCCAATCCCGTTACGGATTCCGCCTGCAACTTACCTATAAACGCTCCACCGACGCCTGCAAATATTACCGTATCAGCAAATGCTGGAATTTACCGCCCGCAGAATCAGTCCCAGCACCAGCAAAGGCAATGCAATAATATTATAGATGGGGAACGTTACCGGTATGCTGCGCATTCAGAGTAACGATGTGGGTTTTGTATGCTTCGGATGATGATGGATTGAGTCCTGACCCTGATCCTGACTATGCTAAGTGTATGGCTGGCGGTGTGGTTGTGTGTGGTGATCTGTTGAGTGATGGGGAAAGGCACGCACAAATTCAAATATTGTTAGTTCTGGAACTAGTCACTATCAGCAGCAACAATTAATTCAACAGCAAATGTTTTTTTTTATTAATTGAACACCAAAGAAGAATAAATTTATTTTTTTTCTTCGAAAGCATTCATGTTTGGTGTCCATTAATTTGTGCAATGAGCAAAATGACAGCTGTGCTTAGCGTCAGTGTTTTCGACATGCGTGTTGGAAAGTGACATTAACACTTTTCGAAGTCGGTAAAGTGGTTCTGCGATACCTACTAGGGTATCAAAATTTTATGATAGGATCAAAGGTCGCCTGAGCGATTGTAGCGAGAGAATCGTATTGATGCAAAATAGGATGGTATGGGTGGGATTAGGGTTCGCTTTGTGTAGGGTCATATGTTAAAGGTGTATGTTATGTGAAGTATTGTATAGGGATTTTGGTACATATTTACAGGCAAAACTGTTTGGCTGGCAAAATCTGACTTGGCGACTAAAAATCACTAGGCGCGACTTTTCAAAAGTAAAGAACAGCTCGCGGCATAAAGACGTAAAATTTTTAAGCGTCGTAAAAATAAAAAGTTTTAATTTGAATTTTGAATCCAAGTACAGCTTGGAATTTTTGGTCGGTTTATTTTCAAAAAAAAATAAAAAGTGTTAATTGGCGAAAAAAGGAAATTAAAATCAAATTAAATTCACACCGTAAATTTATAAAATTCTACTGTTGCCGCGGGTGATATTTTTGTGAAAACTTAACGGATTTTGAAATCAAGGTAATTTGTTTTAAAATTAACGTAACGTTTTTTTTTTGCTGAAGAGTTGTTTTTTTTTTGTGAAGACGCCAAGCGAAGGTTTTGCCTGCTAAGCAGTTGTGCCCTGGAGGATTGTGACCAAAAATTTCTGGAATATAAAGGAAATGTAAGTGGCGATAAAAATCTAAAGTTTCTGTGCGCAATACTGAAAGGCAATAATTTGAATTTTGTTCCTACTATAGCGTGGCTGACTCTCCAATGAAAGCGACGGCATCGCGTGAAGATTTGTGGAAAGTTCTGGAGCCCGAAAGATAAGTCAGCCACATTTCCTTTTTTATTATTCGTTTTTATACATATACATATCTATGCATCCATTGATACGAAAAATTTGAAAAGTGATAAATTTTCGCGCAAAAGCGGCCGCGTCCCCAAAGTCTCCATTTTTAAAAAATCTTGCAGAACAAAATGGTGGCAGCCCTGTGAAAGATTCGAATACGGCTCGAACATTTTCATGGTTTCAAACAATTTCAACGATCTGCAACCAACACCGAAAGTTCCTTCGAACACCAACAGTGGCACAAAAAGTGCAAGTTTAAAATAAATTTAGATTGTCGTTTTTTTTTTTTTTTTCAAATTCAAAAATTTTGTGATTTAATGTTAAGACAGAACCGGTAAAATTTTTAATAGTCTTTTATTTTCGTTATGTAAGTGTTCGTGGAGAAGTCCTTCGATACAGCAAATTTAAATTTGAAGTTTTTTTTGTAGGCCTAACCCAAAAGAGCTCTTATAGGTGCAGCCGAAAAGAAATTGGAAATAGATTTTTAAACACGAATTTTTCAACCGCGAAAGGAAAAGATTTCTCCGGAATACAAGAGTTAAGGTTGCCTAGTTTAAGTTCAAAACGGTTAAAGTTCCGTTTCCGGTTATGTTACCGTAGGTTTACCGTTTCATATTATCCTAACGGATCCTTTTTATAAACCTATATACCATATACTACTTGTTTCTTTTGATAAATTTTGTCACAAGTTGATTTTTGTAATAATTCGAAAGAAATTTAATTGTGTTTAATTTAGCTTTTAATTTAAATGTTTTAAATAAAATGTATATAATTTGATTTGTGTTTTTTTTTGTCGTTACAAATTCAATTGTTTCGATACATGCTTAAACAATTTAAATTTTAATGAAATATTCTTTTTTGCAACTTTGAAACCAATATTTTGATGTGTGACAATTTTTATACATTTTAATTACATATTTTTATTATACATATCATAATCATATATACATATGCCTACATACACTTTCTTTACATATATTTTCCTAAAATTTTCTTAGTCATAATTTGTTTTTATCATAATTTTTTTGTAATACATTTCTTTAATCATAAATTTTCGTTAAGCCTACATTTTTGTTGATTCGAAATTTAAAAGTAAATCTTCCGTCCTGTTTGGGTTGATTTGTTGTTTTGTGAATTACAGTCTTTTGCGATTTTATCATAATTTTGATTCCTAAAATAGAAAATAAAATGTCGTGATTAATTTTGAAATTGAATATGAGTCTTTAATTCTTAAATAAAGGGGGGGTTACAAACCTGACCAATGCTGGTGTAAAGGGCGATTCCTAGTGATGATCCGATAGTGGGTGATGCACCAAAATGGATTGTGCATCACAGGATGGGCGGGTGCGTGGGGAGCTGCAGTCTAGCTCCCATCTTTGGTGTGGATAGGCCTGTGGATGAGAAAAATAAAAAGGTTTTTATTAGTTTCTGATATTTATTTTTTGGTTTTAATTTTGAATTAACTTGTTTGATTTTTTTTTTTTTTGAATTTTTAGTGTAGTTTAGAGTTTTTCTTTTGATTTTTAAAATTTCACTTCCACCGGAAGTGAAATTTTATTTTTATACCCTCGACCCAACGCGGCGGGTTAAGGACCTTCCCTGAAATCGCAAGCTAGCCGGTGCGGACCACGTTGGGTACGATAGCTTAGGGTTATATAACAATATGGCGCCCAAGACCAGATGCAAAAAATTTTTTTTTTTCAACGGATGTCGGAAAGGGGCAGGCGGTGACTTGGTTTTTGGGTATCACGAACCAATTGCATCGGATGCGATAGGATTTGAAGTTTGTGAAGCGTCGGGCGGTCAAGTTACTTGCGCATTGTTTTGAATAAAATTTGATTTTTGGTAACCTTGAAAATCGAAATTACATTTCAAGTTGTATCAATTTATGTGAGTGGTGGCCTGGCCGTTGAAAAAAAGAAAAGGCTTAGTTTCACTAACTCAGATCAAATTGAACAATGCAAAAGCTTTATTGCACAAACAAAAAAAGTGGTAGCTAACCCGTTGCTTCATAGACTCAAATTCAGGTAGTGGCAGGCTATCCACGACAGAGATTTCTTTAGGAACACGCAGAATATTTGATCATCACTGGAAGATGTTCAAAAATAAATACCCCAATCAGAATTATATGGTCAGGAAAAAACCCTCCCATTACGTAATAAATAAAGGTTAAAGTTTGAGTTTTACAAGAAATTTTATCGGTTTAGTCAATGAGCAGCACAGAAAAGCTGCATAAAAAGCGTGTTGACAAACGGTTTTACCAACACGATTTCAACCGGACGTTAAGTACAGCTAGTCCACTGACCAAAATGCCAAATTTAAATGATGAGGGAGCGGCCTCAGGCACAGACAATTAATTTTTTAGGGATATGTCGAAAACCATTAGAACCAATACAGGCGAAAATGTACCGGTTACCGAAGTTAACAAGAGCGCGGTTCCGAAAAACACACATGAAAAAAACACGTTTCCATATGATATGAACGTTCCTCCACCAACAAAGTCAACAGATGCTACGAATGCAGTGCTCAACAGCGAAATGGTGGCCAAGGCCACTGAAGGTTATAAGGCTACGCTAGAAAAGGGTTTAGAGGAAAAAATAAATGATTGTATTAGGAATAGTGTACAGGAAATGTTTCAAAGCTTAAAACTGACACAGATTCCTGATAGTCAGCAAAATTCAGTGCTAGGCACCGTAAGGGAACGAGGTACTCATGCCAAAAACTTGAACGGCAGGGGGTCTCACTCATTTCGTGGTTCATTGCAAACACCCGATAGGGTCAATCCTTATGATACTGCCAGTTATAAGACAAGCATAGCTGAGTACAACGAACAGCAGCGCAGCATGCAAAGCAATGGGTCGAATAGACAACAATCAAATCCAATACCACAGCAACAACTTCATCAATCTGTCACAAAACAGCAACCACAACAATTTCCTTCACAGCAGCAACAAAATTTAGTGCTGCCACAACAACAACAATTTTTTTTTGCAGCAGCATCAATTTGTGCCACAGCAGCAACAGCAACACAATTTTTCGCATCAACAACAACAACAGCAACACAATTTTCCGCATCGACAATTTATACCACAGCAGCGACAATTCGTACCACAGCAGCAACAATTCGTACCACAGCAGCAACAACAACAGCAACCACAGGATACAAACGCAGGGCGTTCGCATCAGTCTAACGCGATTAATGTAGACAAATGGGTCATAGCGTTTGGCGGCAATTCCGAAGATGTGTCGGTGGAAGATTTCATCTTTCGAGTTCAGCATCTGCAGAAACATTATGGGTGTCTCTGGTCTCAGGTCTTGCGGGATTTCCACCTTTTGCTAAGAGACGTTGCACGAGAATGGTATTGGCTTTACCTCAAGCGGAACGATGCACCCGACTGGCCAAAATTAAGCGAAGCATTGCTACGCCAATATCAAAGTAGTAAGTCGGACTTCGAAATAATGAGAGATTTAGTTGAGCGAAAGCAGAGGCCGGGGGAGTCCATCGCATCGTTTTTCCACAACGTATCTAAGATGCGCGCTAGACTACGAAATCCTGTAAATGATCATGATATGGTCAAAATCATCAAGAGAAACATTAAGGATAGTTTGGCCCGTGTAGTCTACCCCATGACGATCTACTCCGTTGATCATCTGCGCGATGAATGCATCGAGGCGGAAATGTATTTTTCACGCCGAGACGGTCAACGCAATTTTCAACCACCACAGCGGTTCAACCAACAGCGCAGAGGTCATGACGTGAGCGAAATAGCAGAGGGCGATGACGGCAGTGTTCAACAGTGGAACGAAGATTTTGTGAACGTGGATGAAATACAAAAAGGTCGTCCGTTTGGTCAACAGCAACAACGAAATTTAAATCAACAAGTGCAGGAAAAACGAGTGCTGATATGTTGGAATTGCCGCCAGCAAGGCCATGTCTACATGGAATGTACTTCATTGCAGCGTAGTATATTTTGCTACAAGTGTGGGAAACAAGACACAATTACGCCGAAGTGTCCGAATTGTTCTACGGGAAACCTGAACAGGAGCGCGATGGAAGCGGGAGCGTCACGGTCCAATCAGACTCCCGTGGACAATTAAATGGTGAAGAGAAAGGCAGCGAAGCAGATGTAGTTGATGGTAGCGGTAATATTAACAACAATAAAAACATAAATATCTTGAAAAGAACCATTGAATTGAACAAAAACAATATGAATAATGCTGAAAACAAGTCCTATGAAGAACGACTAAAAAAATACTGTGAAGATATGCGTGAGGTGTCGAAGAAAGTAAAAAAGGCCAGGCAGAATTTTATTAAGAGAAAATTTGTTCGTAAGCAGATAGCAGAGGCAGTGTATGAAACGCAAAAAAATGATCCGAGGGCTTACGCTGAAATCCAAGTTGGTGAAACAAAAATAAAAGCTTTATTGGATACTGGAGCTTCAGTGAGTCTGCTGGGTAGAGGCTGCAGGGAGCTTGCGGAAGTACTCGGAGTTGAAGTTTTAAGACATTATTCGATTGTGAAAACGGCCGGTGGTAGACGACATTCTATTATAGGAGTAGTGAACGTGCCCGTAAAATATGCAACGAAAATTAGGAACGTAAAACTTTATCTGTGTCCGGACTTGGAGCAAGCTGCCTATTTAGGAATCGATTTTTGGCGCGACTTCGAGCTAGCCCCAGAAGTAATTGGTGTAGCCGAGATAAACATAGAAAAAATAAAGAAGCATTTTGTGAATGAAGAAAAAAATGGTGTCGAAGAGCAGGAGCAGCACGATTTGTCAGAGGAGCAACAACGGCGGTTAAAAGATGTCATGAAGCCATTTCGT
Organism: Tricholauxania praeusta; assembly: GCA_949775025.1. Lineage (NCBI taxonomy): Eukaryota > Metazoa > Arthropoda > Insecta > Diptera > Lauxaniidae > Tricholauxania > Tricholauxania praeusta. The sequence goes on from OX459032.1 coordinate 25,969,862, forward strand.
AGCTACGAAGAACACGGACTGGGCAGAACCGACTTGGAAATGCATACAATTTAGCTGACAGAAGGCGCTACTCCAGTAAAGGACCGACATTATCCGATGTCACCGGCGGTACAGGAATTAGTTTACGCCGAGGTGGACAAAATGCTTGAGCTCGGAATAATCGAAGAAAGTGAGAGTCCTTAGAGCAACAGGGTCACTTTGGTCAGGAAGCCCGAAAAAAATCGGTTCTGCCTAGATGCACGAAAGCTGAACGAGAGGACGATAAAAGATGCCTATCCGCTGCAAAACATAGAGGGAATTTTAAGTCGCATTGATTATACTTATTTTATAAGCAGTGTGGACTTAAAATTCGCCTTTTGGCAAATCGAGCTGGAGGAGCAGAGCAAGGTGTATCAGGTTGCGGTAATGCCCTTTGGGCTTTGTAATGCTGCGCAACGCCTATGTCGACTAATGGATCGAGTGATTCCACAACGCCTCAAAACTAACGTGTTCACGTATCTTGACGATTTACTAATAATCGCTCCTGATTTCGAGACGCACCTCAAAGTCCTCAGTGAAGTTGCCGAGTGTTTGCAAAAAGCTAACCTAACCATTGGCCTGAAAAAATCGAAGTTCTGCTTCAAGCAATTAAGGTATTTGGGATTCTTGGTTGGAGGCGGTATGCTAAAAACAGACCCCGAAAAGGTATCGGCCATACAGCGAATTTCAATTCCAAAGACTGTGAGGGAGGTTCGCAGCTTCTTAGGTACAGCAGGTTGGTACCGGCGGTTCATACAGAACTTCGCTTCGTTATCAGCTCCACTCAGCGATACATTAAAAAAAAGCACCAAGTTCCACATGACTCCAGAGGCAATCCAGGCGTTTAATGGTTTGAAAAATGCCTTAACCACAGCTCCAGTTCTTAGACACCCAGATTTCAGCAAACGATTTTTCGTGCAGTGCGATGCATCTGACATCGGCGTAGGTGCGGTGTTATTTCAGAAAGACCAGGACGACAACGAAAACCCGATCGCATACTTCTCCCAAAAACTTAACAGTTGTCAACGTAACTATAGTGTTACGGAGAAGGAATGCTTGGCAGCTGTTTTGGCAGTAAAAAGGTTTAGACCATATATAGAAATGATGCCATTTACTGTGATTACCGATGCAGGGTTTAGCAGGTTTTATGAGTATTGAAAAAGTAGGACCTGCCTAAAGTATTTGCCGGCGCTTAAAAACGCCACGGGCAATCAAATAAAAAAAATTAAAGCGCTTCAACGAGTGCTCTGTAAAAATACCTGTCAGCCAGTTTAAGGCTTATTAGTTTAAAAGAAAAGGCAGCCAGTTTAAGGCTAATTGATCAACTGATACTTTATTAAAACCGCTTCCTGCTTTTATACAGGAATAACGGTATCCTTGTTTATGTAAACAAAAAACATATGTTTTACATAAAACATATGGTGACTTAATATATATTTGCAGTGGCTTAAACTTAGTAATAGATTATTGATATTCACGATAGTTTAAAGTAATAGTAGTAAAGTAGTACTTAATATTACTTATTGATAAAATACACTACACCCTCACCCTTAAGATAAAAATTATTTTTATTTTAATACAAATAATTTTGTAATACAATAATATTTTAATGTTAATAATAATAGAAATAAATATGATTAATTCATTTTTTTTAGCATATTATTATGATATTCTTTGATTTTGTTCCCTAAATCTAAAACAGTGTTGACACCTTTTGTCTCTATGACTTTATATGGGCCAAGATATGGCGGTTGATTTTTTCTTCTATTCATATTTTTTAATAAAACTAAATCTCCAATTTTTAAATTTATGGGATTTATTTTGACATTTTGCTGTGTTCTGTTCTTTTTAACAGTTTCAATTAATTCTTTGGCTTTATTTAAAGAGAATTTTAATCTTTGTTTTAGTTCTTGTGCATAATCATCAGTATTATAGACTGGCTTATCTGACATAATCGTCTCATTTGGTAAAGTTGACAGTTTTCCAAAAACTAGCTCATATGGCGAGTAATTTGTATCGACATGCGGTGTTGTATTATATGCAAAGGAAAAGTATGGAATCCAATAATCCCATTCATCGTCTTTACAAAAATTTAATAAGAATTCATTAAGTACCCTATGATTTCGTTCTACAGAGCCCAAAGTTTCATGGTGGTATGGAGTGCTAAAAATTTGTTTGATTTTCAGTAGGTTACATATTTCAGACATTAATTGATTGGTAAATTCTGTACCCTTATCCGATTTTAGACTCTTGAAATGTCCGTAGGTCAGAATGAAATGTTCTACTAATGTCTTCGCTACAGTCTTAGCATCCTTTGTTTCCATCGGACATGCTACTACATATTTTGTTAGCTCACACTGTATCGTTAGTACATACCGATAGTTATTCGATATACGCAGAGGGCCTACCGTGTCTATCGATACTACCTCGAAACTAGTTCCTGGTGTGTCTGTCTTGGTTAGATTTTCTCTTGAATGTTTTGTTTGTTTATTTATTTTGCATTGCTTGCAGTTCGATATGTATTGTTTAATCCTTCTGCTCATATTTTTCCATACATATTTCTGTTTAAGTTTCAAAATTGTTTTTCTTATACCCATATGACCTCCGTGTGTCGAATTATGGTATTCATGAATAAGTTCATGTTGCGTATCTTTATTCAGTATTCTCTTAGGTTCGTTATATATTAAAATTTTCAAATTTACGCTATTTCGTTTTAAATTTTTATACATTGTTTTAAATTCTTCTACTGTTATGAATTTAAATATTTCATCTGTGCTCTTTAATGCGAGCTCCTGAATCCCTAATGAAAGCATTTTCGATGATAGTTTCTCCAAAGTCAACGGTGTGCTCAGTGGATTATCACTACATCTAACTAATACTTCACTATCTTTAACCTCAATTTCGGATGGTAGTTTCTCCAAAGACAACGGTGTGTTCAATTTATTATCACTACATCCTTCAAAATTTTTATGAGGAAAGAACCTAATTTTTTTCATTTTACTTACATCTGAAATGGAAGTACATTCCCAAATAAAAAGTTCATCAGTATTTTTGCCAGAAAGGCATTCAGTGTTATCATTCTTGCAGTTTTTGGTAAATCTGCTTTTGCTTCTGGTGATAGCTAGGATATTTTCATATTCTGCTCAATTCCTGTTGGAATCATTGCTTTCAATGATTCACTATTTAGAACTATTCTTGACAATGCGTCCGCATTCGTATTCATTTTTCCTTTTTTATAAATTATTTCAAAATTATAGTCGCATAGGTCCAATCTGATACGAGTCATCTTCGATGACGGATTCTTATGTGAAAAAAGTGACACTAACGGTCTATGATCAGTTATGACGGTGAATTTTCTACCATATAGATATGGCCTAAAAAAATTGATGGCGCAGTGAATGGCTAGTAATTCTTTCTCTATCACTGGTTTATTCAAATCATGTTTAGAAAGTGATTTGCTAGCGTAAGAAATGGGTAAATCTGCGCCAATTTCGCCTTGCGATAAAACTGCTCCAAGAGCATAGTTTGACGCATCAGTGGTCAAAACAAATTCTTTTTCAAAATCTGGATATTGCAAAATGGGCGGGTTCATGAGTTTAGTTTTTAAAGTGTCAAAAGAATCTTGACAATCCATTCCCCATTGAAACTTTGTGTTTTTTTTTAAGAGTGTGTTTAGATTTTTCGCTATTTCTGCAAATGTTGGTATGAACCGGCGATAATAGTTACAGAAAGCTACAAACCTTCTTACTTCATCCGCGTTTGTTGGAACTGGGTAGTCCTTAATGACCTTATGTTTAGATGGGTCTATTTTGATCCCATTGGCCGTTATAAGATGACCAAGGTATACCACTTCTGGTTTTAAAAAACAACATTTTTCTGAGTTCAATTTCAAATTATATTTCCGTAGCCTTTCGAATACCTTTACCAAATTGTCGTTGTGATGTTTTATACTACAACCAAAAACGATTATATCGTCTACATAAAGAAATGCTTTTGCATCTAGACCACTTAATGCAATTGTTAGCATCCTTTGAAAACTATTGGATGATATTTTTAGTCCAAAGGGTAGTCGTGTGAATTGAAAGTGTCCTGTCCCTGTTGAAAAAGCTGTCAATGGTCGTGAGTCTTCGTCTAGGTCTATTTGGTGGAAAGAGCTGGTCATGTCCAATGTCGAAAAGTATTTGGCTCTTCCCAATTTGTCTAAAACGTCTTCGATTTTTGTCAGGGGAAACTTATCATTTATTATTTTTTCATTCAATTTTCTGAAATCAACGACTAGACGCCATTTTTTTGTATCATTGGTTGACTTTTTTGGAACTACTAATAATGGTGCATTGTAGGGGCTAACTGAATTTTCAATAATATTGTCATTTAGTAATTTTCCAACTTGTTCATTGATTTCTTTAATTTGTGTTTCCGGTAATCTATAGTTTTTTATATAAATGGGTGTTGAGTCTGTCATTTGAATTTGTTGTTTATAGAAGTTGTTGACACTTAATTGTTCTCCCGGGAGGTGAAAAATATCTTCGAAATTCTTTATTATTTCTATAAGTGACTCTTGCGCTTTCGGTTCATTGCAACCAATTTTTAAATTCTTTAAGAGTTCTTCAAGTCTGTTTGATGAATTGGTTTCGGCCCAAGTAAAGACATTATAGTTTTTTAATGGTTGTATCTCGCAGGGTAAATTGTCCAAAACTAAATCTTTATCAGTCGTATTTAGTAATTTAACATGGGATATACCTTTTGCTGGTATTAGAGTATTTCCTAAAAATATTCCATCAGCTATTTCTTTATTTAAAACGATGCTATCTTCATTAACTTCAATATTAACCGGTACGATAGATTCAGATCGTACTGGTATAATAATATTCATTCGATTTGTGTTTTTTGACATGATTGGCAGAGTAAATTCTTTCTCATTTATTATGAAAGTTATATTAAATGTCTCAAAATCAATTTTTGACATGTATTTTTCTAAAATGTCCCGTCCTATGATTCCATCGGTTGCGATTGGAAAATCGTTATGAACGATGTGGAAATGGTGTTGAATGTGGCAGTCTTCAAATATTAAGTTTAATTTTGTTGTACCGATGCATTCTATTACCTCATTGGTTATACCTGATAAATGTGATATATTTTGTGTATTTATATCTTGCAAATTTCTAATTTTACAAATGGAAACATCCGCCCCTGTATCTATCAAAAAGTTTAAGTTTTCATTGCGACATTTTAGTGATATGTAATTGTTTAAGTTTTTTGAAGCTTTGTAAATTAGTTTTGGCCTCTTTGGGTGACAGTTTCTGTCGCCCGGCCATCTTCGTTTCCCTGATTATTATTGTTGTTATCATTATTTCTTCGATAACTGTTTCTTGAATTGTTATTACGGGTATTATTATTTTCATTTCTATAATTATTATTTCTAAAGTTGTTATTGTAATTTCGAGAATTGCTTCTGGTATTATTGTTTCCATAATTATTCCTATTGTTTCTAAAATTATTCCATCTATAATTATTGTTCTGTGAGTCTCTACCATTCGGGTATCTACTGTTCTGAATTTGGAAAACATCGCTCTCATTATGATTGAAACTTCTTTCGGCTGTTGTGCATCTTTCGACGGCCTCACTAAGTGTTTTCGGTGGATTTGCCAGTAAAATTTGTTTGTATTCAGGATTAGCTCCTTTCATAAAAACATTCAAAGCCATGCTCTCACTAACTTTATAGATCGCATTTTTTGTTTCTTGATTCGGATTAGATAAGGTTTTTATTTCGAATATACTCAATTGGTCTGAAAGTTCTGCAATTTTTTCTCTAAATTCGGCTATACTTTTATTATTTTGCTTAACGGACCCTAGCTCTGTTAAAACCTGTTGTAGAGTCCTTGGATTTGGGTAGGAATCTTCTAATAATTTTTTTAGCTCTGTAAAATTCGAGGGTTTGTTAGCTCGACCTAAAACACTACGGACCTGTGCTGTCAGTTTGAAATTGTAGACGTACTTAATGAATAGTGGCTTATCTTCATCCCTCAAGATGTCATATAAGAGTTCTGTTTGGACGATGAAATCCTCCAAATCAGAAAATATTCCTTTGAATATTTGTAGGTTTTTTCCTACAACCGATATGTCGAAATGGGCCATTTTTTGTTTGTCGCCGTCCAACCAAATACCAGCCAAGTCTATGTCTATATTATCTTCCGATTTTTCTTTAATATTCAAATTTTTTAAAAACTCTGTTGTTTTTGTGTAATTTTCATCAAATTGAAATTTTAAATTATAATAATTATCAGGTTGTGTGTCTGCACAAATTTCATTAACTTTTGTTTTTAAAAAATTTATTCGCGCGAATTTGTTTTCAATGTATTTTTTTGAATAACTTCTGTTTTTGCTTTTTTTTAGATTTATATACAATGTTTGTATTTCTAAATTCGATTTATTTATAAGTTCCATTTACTTTAAAAAAAGAAAAATTTAAAAAAATTTTTTTTTATATAGATAAATTCATTTAATTTTTGATTTTTTAATATCATATTTGTTCAATCATAAAAACTGTTTGCAAAAATTGTCGACTGTGTGAACGACGAAAAGAAGTTATGCAAAAATTGCGTATTCTGAATGTGACCACTTGCAAAACGTCAAAATAAAAAGAGAAGCAAATGGTGGCAATGTTGTATTTTCGTTTGCATTTGTGTAAAGTGTTTTTATAATAATAAATAGAAAAAAATATTTAAAAGAAAAAGTTTATGGTATTAAAAATAGTGATTTAATTTAATTCATTTTTTATTTTAATAATAAAGTATATGTATATGTGTATCGAAAGAAATAAAAATATAAAAATAGTATACAGTGTTTTTTTTTTGTTTTTAATGTGTTTGTGAAGTGTTTGTTCTTTTGTTTTTATGGTTTTCCAGTTCCGCTTCAATGGATATTATATCTTGCCAGATAGCATTTGCCTGTTGCCATGGTGTTGGTGGTGGTGGATCACCGTTTACTATTGATTGTAGACATTTCAATTTTCTGCGTAGTTTCACTAATTTACCACCCCTTTTGTGTTTTGGTTTTACTGTGCTTGGGATACGTGTTAGTTGCGCTTCTTTTATGCGCTGTTGACGTCTTTTGTACTCCTCAATGGACAGGCTTTGAGGCTGTGCCACCACAGTTGAAGCTCTGTACGCTGGTGCTGCTTCGTTGTTTGTTATAGATTCCGGTACGCAGTCATCGGTTGGCATAAAATTGTTGCCACCTCCTGGCAGGATCGACATGTAGGGTTTAGCAGGTTTTATGAGTATTGAAAAAGTAGGACCTGTCTAAAGTATTTGCCGGCGCTTAAAAACGCCACGGGCAATCAAATAAAAAAAATTAAAGCGCTTCAACGAGTGCTCTGTAAAAATACTTGTCAGCCAGTTTAAGGCTTATTAGTTTAAAAGAAAAGGCAGCCAGTTTAAGGCTAATTGATCAATTGATACTTTATTAAAACCGCTTCCTGCTTTTATACAGGAATAACGGTATTCTTGTTTATGTAAACAAAAAACATATGTTTTACATAAAACATATGGTGACTTAATATATATTTGCAGTGGCTTAAACTTAGTAATAGATTATTGATATTCACGATAGTTTAAAGTAATAGTAGTAAAGTAGTACTTAATATTACTTATTGATAAAATACACTACACCGATCACGCAAGTCTAAAATGGCTTATGTCATTGAAAGACTTAAGCGGCAGGCTTGCGCGGTGGTCTCTACAGCTGCAAGCATTCGATTTCCAAATTGAACATCGAAAAGGTGCAGAGAATGTGGTCGCGGATACTTTGTCGCGTTCTGTCGAAGAGCTGACCGAAGAAAATAGTTGGCTAGATTTCGAGACAACGGAGTTCGAATCACCAGAGTATCTGGACTTGATGAACACGATCAAAGAAAATCACGAAAAATTACCTGATCTACGCATAGAAAAAACCTGATATTTAAAAAACTAAAATTTGAACAAGATTCTGAAGCAGATGAAATAAAATGGAAGCTATGGGTACCTGAGGCCTTAACACATACCTTAATTCAAAAAGCGCATGAACCGGAAATTGCAGCTCACGGTGGCGTAGCAAAGACGTTGCACAGACTGCGGCAGTTTTATTACTGGCCAAATATGACCATACAAGTGCGAAATTTCATAAGAAATTGTGATACGTGCAAGGAATCGAAGTCAGCAAATAAAGATCTGAGGCCAGAGATTGGGCAAGAAATCGTCACAGAAAGACCGTTCCAGAAAATATATATCGACTTCCTATGCAAGTATCCTCGGTCCAAAAAGGGAAATGCCTATATTTTCATCGTTGTTGATCATTTTACGAAATTTGTTTTTCTGAAGGCGCTACGCGAAGCTACGACTAAAAATATTATGCAGTTTCTAATTACAGAAATTTTCCACAAATTCGGAGTACCGGAAATCATCCACTCGGACAACGGGAAACAATTTGTGGCAAAAGAATTTTTGCAAATGATCGAGGCGTATAAGATAACGCATATTAAGACAGCACACTATTCGCCACAATCGAATGCAGCTGAACGCGTCAATCAGTCGGTGTTAAATGCAATCCGAGCCTACATGCAAGACGACCATCGAGACTGGGACATGTACCTGTCCGAAATAGAATGTGCGCTGAGAAGCTCGGTGCACACAGCAACTGGTGTTACCCCGTTTTTGGCATTGTTCGGGCAGGAAATGTTCACGAGTGGAACCGATTATAAGCTGGCCAGAAAGTTATGTCTATTAGGAGAACGAGATTTTGAAGTTTTAAGCCGAGAAGACCGATTTGCAATCATCCGTGACAAAATTAAAAGAAACTTACACGATGCCTACGAGAAAAGCGCTAAACGTTATAACAAGCGCGCACGAGAAGTCAAGTTCATGCCAGGACAAGAAATTTTCAAACGAAATTTTACACTTAGCAATTTTACAAACAGTATAAATGCTAAGTTCTGCAAAAAATTTGTTGAGTGCAGAGTAGTAAAGCCAATCGGCAACAATATGTACGAGTTAGAAACACTCAACAGCAAGCCCATTGGAGTGTTTCACGCGAAGGACTTGAAGCAGTAGAAAATTTTAATGAAGCAAATGGACAGTGGCAAGATACATTTAAATTGATTGGATGAATTCTATACCAATAAAAAAACTACACAGTGCAATAAAACTACAATCTACATGGTGCAATAAATCTAGTTATAAGAGTAAATAGTGCAATATTTACCAACTTCTAGATTAAGCGTCCGATGTGCTTCTGTGTAGTGAAAGTCCTTTCTTCGTGCTTCTTTTTAGTGTCCGTGCAATTCGTCCTGATGTAGTCATAAACGTTGTCCAAATACCTGAAATTAAATGTAAAGAAAGAAATCTTAACAAAGTACAAATTTGAAAAATTCAAGAAAACCTTATACGTCCCGGCATATACCACCTATGAAAACGCTCGTATTGATCTGCTGCCAAAGAAAATATCTTCAATGTTCTCGACGGATGATCCTGAAATGATAAAAAAGTTTTGTAATGAAACAAAAATGCAAGCACCTGAAAATGAAAACGAAATGAGATGCCCGGCTTACTCAAGTCGGAAAAGCATGAGCCTCTTAAGCTCAGGGTGTGGGCGTAGGCCTACGTTGGGCACCTTGTAATACAAAAATCCGAAACTAGAGTCACCCTAACATTTTTCATCAGCAAAACTCGTATGAATCGATACGTGAACAATTTTTTTTAGCTATCACTTTTACCATGGTATGAATGATTTAGATTTTTCATTAACCTTTTACAGTATGACAAATCGTCAACTGGCAAATTTGTCATAAAGTAACTCTAGCGTTAAAGTCCTATTGTACGTAAATCTGTTTTCGCTAATCCATATATATTTTTTTTTCCTGCTCTGGAATTAATAGCTAGAAACATATCAGTAGTGGACTCCCACCCAGCACACTGCCTTGACCGCAGATGCCCATGGGACCACTTGGTCATGGCAGAGTTTTGTTGCGGGCGGGACAGATTATGGCATGAGGCAGTTTTTTTTAAAAAACTCACAGGGGCAGAGGCTAAATATAAAAGGCAAAATCAAGCGAGATTTTTTTTTTTGATTTACAATCTGATTCGCAATGACAAGTCGATGAAGATGGTTTGGATGGTCCAACAACTGCATACTTTGACACATATCCCAATTCATCTACTTTTGATGACACGTACGATGAGCCAAATATATCAGTGCCCTCACAGACTATTGTCACAAAAAGAAAGAAAATTACAAAGCAGTATCACCTCCAATCCCGTTACGGATTCCGCCTGCAACTTACCTATAAACGCTCCACCGACGCCTGCAAATATTACCGTATCAGCAAATGCTGGAATTTACCGCCCGCAGAATCAGTCCCAGCACCAGCAAAGGCAATGCAATAATATTATAGATGGGGAACGTTACCGGTATGCTGCGCATTCAGAGTAACGATGTGGGTTTTGTATGCTTCGGATGATGATGGATCGAGTCCTGAGCCTGATCCTGACTATGCTAAGTGTATGGCTGGCGGTGTGGTTGTGTGTGGTGATCTGTGGAGTGATGGGGAAAGGCACGCACAAATTCAAATATTGTTAGTTCTGGAACTAGTCACTATCAGCCTCAACAATTAATTCAACAGCAAATGTTTTTTTTTATTAATGGAACACGAAAGAAGAATAAATTTATTTTTTTTCTTCGAAAGCATTCATGTTTGGTGTCCATTAATTTGTGCAATGAGCAAAATGACAGCTGTGCTTAGCGTCAGTGTTTTCGACATGCGTGTTGGAAAGTGACATTAACACTTTTCGAAGTCGGTAAAGTGGTTCTGCGATACCGACTAGGGTATCAAAATTTTATGATAGGATCAAAGGTCGCCTGAGCGATTGTAGCGAGAGAATCGTATTGATGCAAAATAGGATGGTATGGGTGGGATTAGGGTTCGCTTTGTGTAGGGTCATATGTTAAAGGTGTATGTTATGTGAAGTATTGTATAGGGATTTTGGTACATATTTACAGGCAAAACTGTTTGGCTGCCAAAATCTGACTTGGCGACTAAAAATCACTAGGCGCGACTTTTCAAAAGTAAAGAACAGCTCGCGGCATAAAGACGTGAAATTTTTAAGCGTCGTAAAAATAAAAAGTTTTAATTTGAATTTTGAATCCAAGTACAGCTTGGAATTTTTGGTCGGTTTATTTTCAAAAAAAAATAAAAAGTGTTAATTGGCGAAAAAAGGAAATTAAAATCAAATTAAATTCACACCGTAAATTTATAAAATTCTACTGTTGCCGCGGGTGATATTTTTGTGAAAACTTAACGGATTTTGAAATCAAGGTAATTTGTTTTAAAATTAACGTAACGTTTTTTTTTTGCTGAAGAGTTGTTTTTTTTTTGTGAAGACGCCAAGCGAAGGTTTTGCCTGCTAAGCAGTTGTGCCCTGGAGGATTGTGACCAAAAATTTCTGGAATATAAAGGAAATGTAAGTGGCGATAAAAATCTAAAGTTTCTGTGCGCAATACTGAAAGGCAATAATTTGAATTTTGTTCCTACTATAGCGTGGCTGACTCTCCAATGAAAGCGACGGCATCGCGTGAAGATTTGTGGAAAGTTCTGGAGCCCGAAAGATAAGTCAGCCACATTTCCTTTTTTATTATTCGTTTTTATACATATACATATCTATGCATCCATTGATACGAAAAATTTGAAAAGTGATAAATTTTCGCGCAAAAGCGGCCGCGTCCCCAAAGTCTCCATTTTTAAAAAATCTTGCAGAACAAAATGGTGGCAGCCCTGTGAAGGATTCGAATACGGCTCGAACATTTTCATGGTTTCAAACAATTTCAACGATCTGCAACCAACACCGAAAGTTCCTTCGAACACCAACAGTGGCACAAAAAGTGCAAGTTTAAAATAAATTTAGATTGTCGTTTTTTTTTTTTTTCAAATTAAAAAATTTTGTGATTTAATGTTAAGACAGAACCGGTAAAATTTTTAATAGTCTTTTATTTTCGTTATGTAAGTGTTCGTGGAGAAGTCCTTCGATACAGCAAATTTAAATTTGAAGTTTTTTTTGTAGGCCTAACCCAAAAGAGCTCTTATAGGTGCAGCCGAAAAGAAATTGGAAATAGATTTTTAAACACGAATTTTTCAACCGCGAAAGGAAAAGATTTCTCCGGAATACAAGAGTTAAGGTTGCCTAGTTTAAGTTCAAAACGGTTAAAATTCCGTTTCCGGTTATGTTACCGTAGGTTTACCGGTTCATATTATCCTAAAGAATCCTTTTTATAAACCTATATACCATATACTTGTTTCTTTTGATAAATTTTGTCACAAGTTGATTTTTGTAATAATTCAAAAGAAATTTAATTGTGTTTAATTTAGCTTTTAATTTAAATGTTTTATATAAAATGTATATAATTTGATTTGTGTTTTTTTTTGTCGTTACAAATTCAATTGTTTCGATACATGCTTAAACAATTTAAATTTTAATGAAATATTCTTTTTAGCAATTTTGAAACCAATATTTCGATGTGTGACAATTTTTATACATTTTAATTACATATTTTTATTATACATATCATAATCATATATACATATGCCTACATTTACATACACTTTCTTTACATATATTTTCCTAAAATTTTCTTAGTCATAATTTGTTTTTATCATAATTTTTTTGTAATACATTTCTTTAATCATAAATTTTCGTTAAGCCTACATTTTTGTTGATTCGAAATTTAAAAGTAAATCTTCCGTCCTGTTTGGGTTGATTTTGTCAGAGTATTCTAATATTCCGTAACGAAGAACACGACCGTTTAGTTTCAGTAACTTTAATGGAATGCAAATAAGAGAACTATACTAGAATACAGTGAGTAGTTTCAAATGAAAGTTATCGCAATAGGGTTGCCAATGCTAATACTAAATCAATAGTAGTAACATACTACAAATAGTATTCTCCAACAAACTCCGCCTCAACCCGAGTGCGATTCACATAGAATTCAAATTATTTAAACTTCAATTAATTTAAATTAAATCCAATTAATATTTTTTCAATATAATAAATTCTTTCAAGTACCATTAAAACATATTAAATCTTTTAAGAGAAATTAAAGAGTTTTAACATTTTACAACAGATATCATGTTTTTTCGCCATCAACGATTTTGTGAAAATGTCAGCTGCATTTTCTGATGTCGGTACGTATTTGATATCGATCTCATTCGACATAAACTTCTCCCTTATGAAATGGAACCGGATATCAATATGCTTGCTCCTTTTGTGAACAGTCGGATTTTTTACAGCGAACTGCGCACCTTGATTATCGCATAGCATAATTGTTGCATCTTTCACGTACTGATCGAAACCCAACTCACCTAGCAAACTGCGATGAAAAACAACATCTTTCGCACCTTGGCACAAGGCAATATACTCTGCCTCCATCGAGCTTAATGGGACCACCTTCTGCTTTTGGGACTCCCAGGAAATAAGACCACCACCAAAAAATAATGCATACCCGCTAAACGACTTTCTATCAATAGGGTCTGATCCCCAGTCCGCATCTGTGAAGCAAATAAAATTTTGATTATTTGGTTCATAAGTTAACATACCTTTCGGTTTGGCTTTGAGGTATCGGAGAACTCGCTTCGCTGCCACAAAGTGCTCTTTGTGTGGATGACTGTGAAACTGTGACAGCTTAGACAGGATATGCGCAATGTCTGGCCTAGACATGACCGCCAAATATGTAAGCCCACCGAGTAAGGATTGATATTCCTTTACGTTGAAACCAGAACAATTTTTGTTACAGCATTTTTCAAAAACCGTGCCATCAGCAAATGGTGTTGATGAAGTTTTACAATCTGTCATGTTCCATTTTTTTAGTAGTTCAGTTACATATCGCTGCTGATGTATCATTATACTGCCACGAAGCCCTTTCCTCTCAATTTCTAAGCCCAAGTAATATCTTATGGCTCCACGATCAACTGCTTCTACCTGAGAACTTAATTCTGCAATTATTTTCTTCATCGTCGACTCTGATGAACAAGCCAAAATTATGTCATCAACGTATAGCGTTATTATATTTATCTCTCCTGCGTTCTTCATTATGTACACGCAACTATCAGCCTTACATCTGCGGAAACCCATATTAATTAGCACGAAATTAATTTTGGTGTTCCAATATCTTCCAGCCTGCTTAAGCCCATACAGTGATTTTTTCAGCTTACAAATCTTTTCAGGTTGATCTTTTTCCACGAACATTTCCGGCTGCCTCATATAGATATCTTCTTGCAATTCTCCGTTTAAATATGCACCAACGATATCAATATGATTAACAAGCAAACTATGTTTGACCGATAACGCCAACACTAGCCGTATAGTGGAATGTCTAGCTACTGGTGAGTAAGTGTCATAAAAATCTTCACCATATATTTGTGAACAACCTTGAGCCACTAGCCTTGCCTTAAATTTTTCAATAGTACCATCCACATTGTACTTTGTTGAAAAAACCCATTTGGAACCAATAACATTTTTATCCGTCGGATAATCTACCAGCACCCACGTGCCATTTTTCACCAATGCGTTGTACTCCGCCTGCATAGCATCTTTCCACTGGTTTTTATCAACTGACTCCATAGCTTCATATACAGACACAGGATTTGTACTCACCGCATTCAACATTTCGTAGTCAGTCTTATACTGCTTTCTTGGCCGTCCAGCACATCCACTTCTAATAATTTTGGGCCTTCCTCTTTTCCGCTTACCATGCACAATAATATCCTCCTCCTCTGTTGAACTTGTAGAATTTTCTTCATTTTGATTTAAATTTTCAAGGTCGACAGCACTGCCAGTAATTGCTTTTGAGTTTTCAACAGGCACATCAGCTCCTCTTTCTTCGCACACGATTTGATGCTCTTCATGTGTAACTTGCACTTCGTCATTATGAGACTCAGGAAACACAAAGAACCTATCACTATGTTGCTCTTTTGATATGACGCTATCAGTGCTACAAGTTACATTTTCAAAAAATATGACGTCCCTCGCAATGACGATAGACCTGCTTTCCTGGTTATACAGCCTATAACCTTTTGTTAAATCCGCATACCCTACCATCGTTAGTTGTATGCCTTTTGGTTGAAATTTTGACCTACCTGGCCGATTGTTGAGTGCTACAGCGTCACATCCAAAAATTTTAAAATGCGATACAGAAGGTTTCCGTCCGTACCAAACTTCATAAGGCGTCTTCTCCTTCAAAATTTTCGTAGGGGAACGATTTCTCACGTAAGTTGCAGTATTGACCGCTTCTGCCCAAAGACTTTGTGGTAGCTGCGATGACTCCAGCATACAACGCGCCATTTCAACAAGCGTCCTATTTGCCCTCTCAGCAATACCATTTTGCTGAGGAGTGTAGGCAACCGTGGTTTGATGTAAAATTCCTTTTATCTTGAAAATATTTTCCAGCTTAGAATTTACATATTCACCTCCGTTATCGCTCCTCACGCATTTAATTTGGTATCCAGTCTGCTTTTCAGCCATGGACATAAATTCCTCAAAAACTTGTGCTGCCTCTGATTTATGCCGCAAAAACCTTGTCACCACATACCTCGAATAGTCATCGATGAATGTTATAAAATAACATGATCCACCTTGCGATGCAACCTTCATCGGACCACAGATATCCGTATGCACCAGCTGCAGTAATCCACTGGTTTGTAATTCCAAAAAAGATGGAAACGGTTTTTTGTTTATCTTACACATCGCGCACGTAGCACAATTAAAATCTTTAGGCATATTTATTGAAAAGCCACGAACCATTTCTTTCGCTGACAATACGCACAAATCTTTAATATTTAGGTGTCCAAACCTGCGATGCCAAATATCAATATCCTTTTTATTAAAATTTATACTCGCGTTTACGCACTCAAAATCCTTTTCCAAAAAATTCGCATAAAATATTCCATTTTTTAATTTTGCGTCAAAAATTAACTTTCCGTCTTTTGTTTTGATTACCGCGTTCATTTCGCCAAACTGCACGGTACTGCCATAACGAAGAATTTTGCTCACCGAAAGAAAATTACAAAATAGATTCGGCACATACAAAACGTCGCGTAAAGAAATGTCACAACAATGTGATTTAACATTTATTTCGCCTATGCCCTTCGCTATAACTGAATCGCCCGACGCCAAAACAACTTTCTGCTCATGCAGCTTTAATTTAGAAAACATTTGTTCGTCATTGCAAATATGTGATGATGCACCGCTGTCCAGAATCCAATTATTCTTTATTTTTTCATCAATTGTCACCGCACTCAGCACTGCTGATGCTGACTCTCGTACTTTGGATTCACATTGCGATCGTATGTGTCCCTTTTTGCCACACGCATAACACTTGACATTATTGTAACGCCGCTCTTTCGCATGTTCATTTGTAATGACATTTTTAAATTTTCTTTCATTTCTTTTCCAATTAATCGATTTCGCCGCAAATACACTTTCATTATTATTCTCTTTTTTAACACCGCGTCGTCGCTCTTCTTCTAACACTTTGACCTTCAACTGTTCAAAAGTCGGCAATTTGTCTCTGCTCTCTATAGCTATGACAAAGCTTTCCATGTCATCTGGAAGGCTGCACAGCAACAAAACGCATAGCAGATCTTCCGATATTTCAAGGTCAATTTCTTTTAAGCTGTCCACCGTTACACAGAAATCATTAATTTGAGCCGCGAATTTTTCATTCGAATTAAATTTAAACCGCACTAGTTTTTTAAATAAACCAACCTTTCTTGCTGGTCCGTCCGCGTTATACACTGCACTTAGAATATTCCACGCGTCTTTTGCTCTTACGCAATTTTTAATGTGTATCAGCTCCGATGGCTTCACACATAACGTTAAAGTGGCCAACGCTTTTTTGTCCACACCATTCCATTTACTTTTTTCGGCAGCTGTTGCTCCATTCGCGCACTCGCTTTCAATTACATCCCAATAGTCCAAAGTGACCAGCAGACTACGCATCTGCACCGACCATGTGGGATAATTGTCTGCGCCCAGTTTGTCTATTTGCGTTATTGCACTCATACCGCAACCCGAATCAAAAACAATTAGAAATTTTTTAACGTTTAAAAAATTGTTAAAGAACTAATCTCCAACTCAAAGAACCGATCTTTAATTTTAAACTTTAACCTCGCGAAAAACGTGTTGGGACCTGGGCCCATAACCTTTGTCAGAGTATTCTAATATTCCGTAATGAAGAACACGACCGTTTAGTTTCAGTAACTTTAATGGAATGCAAATAAGAGAACTATACTAGAATACAGTGAGTAGTTTCAAATGAAAGTTATCGCAATAGGGTTGCCAATGCTAATACTAAATCAATAGTAGTAACATACTACAAATAGTATTCTCCAACAGATTTGTTGTTTTGTGAATTACAGTCTTTTGCGATTTTATCATAATTTTGATTCCTAAAATAGAAAATAAAATGTCGTGATTAATTTTGAAATTGAATATGAGTCTTTAATTCTTAAATAAAGGGGGGGTTACAAACCTGACCAATGCTGGTGTAAAGGGTGCACCAAATCCAAAATGGATTGTGCATCACAGGATGGGCGGGTGCGTGGGGAGCTGCAGTCTAGCTCCCATCTTTGGTGTGGATAGGCCTGTGGATGAGAAAAATAAAAAGGTTTTTATTAGTTTTTGATATTTATTTTTTGGTTTTAATTTTGAATTAACTTGTTTGATTTTTTTTTTTTTTTGAATTTTTAGTGTAGTTTAGAGTTTTTCTTTTTGATTTTTAAAATTTCACTTCCACCGGAAGTGAAATTTTATTGTTATACCCTCGACCCAACGCGGCGGGTTAAAGACCTTCCCTGAAACCGCAAGCTAGCCGGTGCGGACCGCGTTGGGTACGATAGCTTAGGGTTATATAACAATATGGCGCCCAAGCGGAAATAAAAAATTAGTAGCGCCATATAATAATATGGCGCCCAATATTAAATTTACATAAGTTGAGAGGTAATACCAACCAGTACCTTTTTTTTAAAGATTAAGGAGAAATGACTCGGATTGCACCTTGTCGGGGCTTCGATCGCTACGGTGGCTTAGTCTGGCATACCCAATCGACATAATTGCATCTACTGATCGAAGGGCCGACGATGTAGCAATCAGAATTAATACTTCAAAATTTGAGTTCACGAATGGTGCTTTTTGGATTTCGTTGGCTCAGTGTAGGTGGCATTTACTATCATCAGATGATAATGTACAATTAGCATCATACGAGCAGCGAGGCTAAGAAGGGCAATTCCATAGTAGTAGTGATTTGAAAGCTTTCGGGTGCTTTTGGACTCAGGTGGCTTGACTGTGCTGACTCGCAAACAAGTCAATTGCATCTGGTCTAGGATAGCCTGAAGACTGACAATTTTTAATTTCAAAAATTTTTTTTTTTTCAACGGATGTCGGAAAGGGGCAGGCGGTGACTTGGTTTTTGGGTATCACGAACCAATTGCATCGGATGCGATAGGATTTGAAGTTCGTGAAGCGTCGGGCGGTCAAGTTACTTGCGCATTGTTTTGAATAAAATTTGATTTTTGTTAACCTTGAAAATCGAAATTACACTACAGAGATTTCTTTAGGAACACGCAGAATATTTGGTCATCACTGGAAGATGTTCAAAAATAAGTACCCCAATCAGAATTATATGGTCAGGAAAAAACCCTCCCATTACGTAATAAATAAAGGTTAAAGTTTGAGTTTTACAAGAAATTTTATCGGTTTAGTCAATGAGCAGCACAGAAATGCTGCATAAAAAGCGTGTTAACAAACGGTTTTACCAACACGATTTCAACCGGACGTTAAGTACAGCTAGTCCACTGACCAAAATGCCAAATTTAAATGATGAGGGAGCAGCCTCAGGCACAGACAATTAATTTTTTAGGGATATGTCGAAAACCATTAGAACCAGTACAGGCGAAAATGTACCGGTTACCGAAGTTAACAAGGGCGCGGTTCCGAAAAACACACATGAAAAAAACACGTTTCCATATGATATGAACGTTCCTCCACCAACAAAGTCAACAGATGCTACGAATGCAGTGCTCAACAGCGAAATGGTGGCCAAGGCCACTGAAGGTTATAAGGCTACGCTAGAAAAGGGTTTAGAGGAAAAAATAAATGATTGTATTAGGAATAGTGTACAGGAAATGTTTCAAAGTTTAAAACTGACACAGATTCCTGATAGTCAGCAAAATTCAGTGCTAGGCACCGTAAGGGAACGAGGTACTCATGCCAAAAACTTGAACGGCAGGGGGTCTCACTCATTTCGTGGTTCATTGCAAACACCCGATAGGGTCAATCCTTATGATACTGCCAGTTATAAGACAAGCATAGCTGAGTACAACGAACAGCAGCGCAGCATGCAAAGCAATGGGTCGAATAGACAACAATCAAATCCAATACCACAGCAACAACTTCATCAATCTGTCACAAAACAGCAACCACAACAATTTCCTTCACAGCAGCAACAAAATTTAGTGCTGCCACAACAACAACAATTTTTTTTGCAGCAGCATCAATTTGTGCCACAGCAGCAAGCAACACAATTTTTCGCATCAACAACAACAACAGCAACACAATTTTCCGCATCGACAATTTATACCACAGCAGCGACAATTCGTACCACAGCAGCAACAATTCGTACCACAGCAGCAACAACAACAGCAACCACAGGATACAAACGCAGAACGTTCGCATCAGTCTAACGCGATTAATGTAGACAAATGGGTCATAGCGTTTGGCGGCATTTCCGAAGATGTGTCGGTGGAAGATTTCATCTTTCGAGTTCAGCATCTGCAGAAACACTATGGGTGTCTCTGGTCTCAGGTCTTGCGGGATTTCCACCTTTTGCTAAGAGACGTTGCACGAGAATGGTATTGGCCTTACCTCAAGCGGAACGATGCACCCGACTGGCCAAAATTAAGCGAAGCATTGCTACGCCAATATCAAAGTAGTAAGTCGGACTTCGAAATAATGAGAGATTTAGTTGAGCGAAAGCAGAGGCCGGGGGAGTCCATCGAATCGTTTTTCCACAACGTATCTAAGATGCGCGCTAGACTACGAAATCCTGTAAATGATCATGATATGGTCAAAATCATCAAGAGAAACATTAAGGATAGTTTGGCCCGTGTAGTCTACCCCATGACGATCTACTCCGTTGATCATCTGCGCGATGAATGCATCGAGGCGGAAATGTATTTTTCACGCCGAGACGGTCAACGCAATTTTCAACCACCACAGCGGTTCAACCAACAGCGCAGAGGTCATGACGTGAGCGAAATAGCAGAGGGCGACGACGGCAGTGTTCAACAGTGGAACGAAGATTTTGTGAACGTGGATGAAATACAAAAAGGTCGTCCGTTTGGTCAACAGCAACAACGAAATATAAATCAACAAGTGCAGGAAAAACGAGTGCTGATATGTTGGAATTGCCGCCAGCAAGGCCATGTCTACATGGAATGTACTTCATTGCAGCGTAGTATATTTTGCTACAAGTGTGGGAAACAAGACACAATTACGCCGAAGTGTCCGAATTGTTCTACGGGAAACCTGAACAGGAGCGCGATGGAAGCGGGAGCGTCACGGTCCAATCAGACTCCCGTGGACAATTAAATGGTGAAGAGAAAGGCAGCGAAGCAGAAGTAGTTGATGGTAGCGGTAATATTAACAACAATAAAAACATAAATATCTTGAAAAGAACCATTGAATTGAACAAAAACAATATGAATAATGCTGAAAACAAGTCCTATGAAGAACGACTAAAAAAATACTGTGAAGCCCGTGAAAGAATATTCAGAGATGGTCCACTTTTAGGTATGCGTGAGGTGTCGAAGAAAGTAAAAAAGGCCAGGCAGAATTTTATTAAGAGAAAATTTGTTCGTAAGCAGATAGCAGAGGCAGTGTATGAAACGCAAAAAAATGATCCGAGGGCTTACGCTGAAATCCAAGTTGGTGAAACAAAAATAAAAGCTTTATTGGATACTGGAGCTTCAGTGAGTCTGCTGGGTAGAGGCTGCAGGGAGCTTGCGGAAGTACTCGGAGTTGAAGTTTTAAGACATTATTCGATTGTGAAAACGGCCGGTGGTAGACGACATTCTATTATAGGAGTAGTGAACGTGCCCGTAAAATATGCAACGAAAATTAGGAACGTAAAATTTTATCTGTGTCCGGACTTGGAGCAAGCTGCCTATTTAGGAATCGATTTTTGGCGCGACTTCGAGCTAGCCCCAGAAGTAATTGGTGTAGCCGAGATAAACATAGAAAAAATAAAGAAGCATTTTGTGAATGAAGAAAAAAATGGTGTCGAAGAGCAGGAGCAGCACGATTTGTCAGAGGAGCAACAACGGCGGTTAAAAGATGTCATGAAGCCATTTCGTAGCTACGAAGAACACGGACTGGGCAGAACCGACTTGGAAATGCATACAATTCAGCTGACAGAAGGCGCTACTCCAGTAAAGGAACGACATTATCCGATGTCACCGGCGGTACAGGAATTAGTTTACGCCGAGGTGGACAAAATGCTTGAGCTCGGAATAATCGAAGAAAGTGAGAGTCCTTAGAGCAACAGGGTCACTTTGGTCAGGAAGCCCGAAAAAAATCGGTTCTGCCTAGATGCACGAAAGCTGAACGAGAGGACGATAAAAGATGCCTATCCGCTGCAAAACATAGAGGGAATTTTAAGTCGCATTGATTATACTTATTTTATAAGCAGTGTGGACTTAAAATTCGCCTTTTGGCAAATCGAGCTGGAGGAGCAGAGTAAGGTGTATCAGGTTGCGGTAATGCCCTTTGGGCTTTGTAATGCTGCGCAACGTCTATGTCGACTAATGGATCGAGTGATTCCACAACGCCTCAAAACTAACGTGTTCACGTATCTTGACGATTTACTAATAATCGCTCCTGATTTCGAGACGCACCTCAAAGTCCTCAGTGAAGTTGCCGAGTGTTTGCAAAAAGCTAACCTAACCATTGGCCTGAAAAAATCGAAGTTCTGCTTCAAGCAATTAAGGTATTTGGGATTCTTGGTTGGAGGCGGTATGCTAAAAACAGACCCCGAAAAGGTATCGGCCATACAGCGAATTTCAATTCCAAAGACCGTGAGGGAGGTTCGCAGCTTCTTAGGTACAGCAAGTTGGTACCGGCGGTTCATACAGAACTTTGCTTCGTTATCAGCTCCACTCAGCGATACATTAAAAAAAAGCACCAAATTCCACATGACTCCAGAGGCAATCCAGGCGTTTAATGGTTTGAAAAATGCCTTAACCACAGCTCCAGTTCTTAGACACCCAGATTTCAGCAAACGATTTTTCGTGCAGTGCGATGCATCTGACATCGGCGTAGGTGCGGTGTTATTTCAGAAAGACCAGGACGACAACGAAAACCCGATCGCATACTTCTCCCAAAAACTTAACAGTTGTCAACGTAACTATAGTGTTACGGAGAAGGAATGCTTGGCAGCTGTTTTGGCAGTAAAAAGGCTTAGACCATATATAGAAATGATGCCATTTACTGTGATTACCGATGCAGGGTTTAGCAGGTTTTATGAGTATTGAAAAAGTAGGACCTGCCTAAATTATTTGCCGGCGCTTAAAAACGCCACGGGCAATCAAATAAAAAAAATTAAAGCGCTTCAACGAGTGCTCTGTAAAAATACCTGTCAGCCAGTTTAAGGCTTATTAGTTTAAAAGAAAAGGCAGCCAGTTTAAGGCTAATTGATCAACAGATACTTTATTAAAACCGCTTCCTGCTTTTATACAGGAATAACGGTATCCTTGTTTATGTAAACAAAAAACATATGTTTTACATAAAACATATGGTGACTTAATATATATTTGCAGTGGCTTAAACTTAGTAATAGATTATTGATATTCACGATAGTTTAAAGTAATAGTAGTAAAGTAGTACTTAATATTACTTATTGATAAAATACACTACACCCTCACCCTTAAGATAAAAATTATTTTTATTTTAATACAAATAATTTTGTAATACAATAATATTTTAATGTTAATAATAATAGAAATAAATATGATTAATTCATTTTTTTTAGCATATTATTATTATATTCTTTGATTTTGTTCCCTAAATCTAAAACAGTGTTGACACCTTTTGTCTCTATGACTTTATATGGGCCAAGATATGGCGGTTGATTTTTTCTTCTATTCATATTTTTTAATAAAACTAAATCTCCAATTTTTAAATTTATGGGATTTATTTTGACATTTTGCTGTGTTCTGTTCTTTTTAACAGTTTCAATTAATTCTTTAGCTTTATTTAAAGAGAATTTTAATCTTTGTTTTAGTTCTTGTGCATAATCATCAGTATTATAGACTGGCTTATCTGACATAATCGTGTCATTTGGTAAAGTTGACAGTTTTCCGAAAACTAGCTCATATGGCGAGTAATTTGTATCGACATGCGGTGTTGTATTATATGCAAAGGAAAAGTATGGAATCCAATAATCCCATTCATCGTCTTTACAAAAATTTAATAAGAATTCATTAAGTACCCTATGATTTCGTTCTACAGAGCCCAAAGTTTCATGGTGGTATGGAGTGCTAAAAATTTGTTTGATTTTCAGTAGGTTACATATTTCAGACATTAATTGATTGGTAAATTCTGTACCCTTACCCGATTTTAGACTCTTGAAATGTCCGTAGGTCAGAATGAAATGTTCTACTAATGTCTTCGCTACAGTCTTAGCATCCTTTGTTTCCATCGGACATGCTACTACATATTTTGTTAGCTCACACTGTATCGTTAGTACATACCGATAGTTATTCGATATACGCAGAGGGCCTACCGTGTCTATCGATACTACCTCGAAACTAGTTCCTGGTGTGTCTGTCTTGGTTAGATTTTCTCTTGAATGTTTTGTTTGTTTATTTATTTTGCATTGCTTGCAGTTCGATATGTATTGTTTAATCATTCTGCTCATATTTTTCCATACATATTTCTGTTTAAGTTTCAAAATTGTTTTTCTTATACCCATATGACCTCCGTGTGTCGAATTATGGTATTCATGAATAAGTTCATGTTGCGTATCTTTATTCAGTATTCTCTTAGGTTCGTTATATATTAAAATTTTCAAATTTACGCTATTTCGTTTTAAATTTTTATACATTGTTTTAAATTCTTCTACTGTTATGAATTTAAATATTTCATCTGTGCTCTTTAATGCGAGCTCCTGAATCCCTAATGAAAGCATTTTCGATGATAGTTTCTCCAAAGTCAACGGTGTGCTCAGTGGATTATCACTACATCTAACTAATACTTCACTATCTTTAACCTCAATTTCGGATGGTAGTTTCTCCAAAGACAACGATGTGTTCAATGGATTATCACTACATCCTTCAAAATTTTTATGAGGAAAGAACCTAATTTTTTTCATTTTACTTACATCTGAAATGGAAGTACATTCCCAAATAAAAAGTTCATCAGTATTTTTGCCAGAAAGGCATTCAGTGTTATCATTCTTGCAGTTTTTGGTAAATCTGCTTTTGCTTCTGGTGATAGCTAGGATATTTTCATATTCTGCTCAATTCCTGTTGGAATCATTGCTTTCAATGATTCACTATTTAGAACTATTCTTGACAATGCGTCCGCATTCGTATTCATTTTTCCTTTTTTATAAATTATTTCAAAATTATAGTCGCATAGGTCCAATCTGATACGAGTCATCTTCGATGACGGATTCTTATGTGAAAAAAGTGACACTAACGGTCTATGATCAGTTATGACGGTGAATTTTCTACCATATAGATATGGCCTAAAAAAATTGATGGCGCAGTGAATGGCTAGTAATTCTTTCTCTATCACTGGTTTATTCAAATCATGTTTAGAAAGTGATTTGCTAGCGTAAGAAATGGGTAAATCTGCGCCAATTTCGCCTTGCGATAAAACTGCTCCAAGAGCATAGTTTGACGCATCAGTGGTCAAAACAAATTCTTTTTCAAAATCTGGATATTGCAAAATGGGCGGGTTCATGAGTTTAGTTTTTAAAGTGTCAAAAGAATCTTGACAATCCATTCCCCATTGAAACTTTGTGTTTTTTTTTAAGAGTGTGTTTAGATTTTTCGCTATTTCTGCAAATGTTGGTATGAACCGGCGATAATAGTTACAGAAAGCTACAAACCTTCTTACTTCATCCGCGTTTGTTGGAACTGGGTAGTCCTTAATGACCTTATGTTTAGATGGGTCTATTTTGATCCCATTGGCCGTTATAAGATGACCAAGGTATACCACTTCTGGTTTTAAAAAACAACATTTTTCTGAGTTCAATTTCAAATTATATTTCCGTAGCCTTTCGAATACCTTTACCAAATTGTCGTTGTGATGTTTTATACTACAACCAAAAACGATTATATCGTCTACATAAAGAAATGCTTTTGCATCTAGACCACTTAATGCAATTGTTAGCATCCTTTGAAAACTATTGGATGATATTTTTAGTCCAAAGGGTAGTCGTGTGAATTGAAAGTGTCCTGTCCCTGTTGAAAAAGCTGTCAATGGTCGTGAGTCTTTGTCTAGGTCTATTTGGTGGAAAGAGCTGGTCATGTCCAATGTCGAAAAGTATTTGGCTCTTCCCAATTTGTCTAAAACGTCTTCGATTTTTGTCAGGGGAAACTTATCATTTATTATTTTTTCATTCAATTTTCTGAAATCAACGACTAGACGCCATTTTTTTGTATCATTGGTTGACTTTTTTGGAACTACTAATAATGGTGCATTGTAGGGGCTAACTGAATTTTCAATAATATTGTCATTTAGTAATTTTCCAACTTGTTCATTGATTTCTTTAATTTGTGTTTCCGGTAATCTATAGTTTTTTATATAAACAGGTGTTGAGTCTGTCATTTGAATTTGTTGTTTATAGAAGTTGTTGACACTTAATTGTTCTCCCGGGAGGTGAAAAATATCTTCGAAATTCTTTATTATTTCTATAAGTGACTCTTGCGCTTTCGGTTCATTGCAACCAATTTTTAAATTCTTTAAGAGTTCTTCAAGTCTGTTTGATGAATTGGTTTCGGCCCAAGTAAAGACATTATAGTTTTTTAATGGTTGTATCTCGCAGGGTAAATTGTCCAAAACTAAATCTTTATCAGTCGTATTTAGTAATTTAACATGGGATATACCTTTTGCTGGTATTAGAGTATTTCCTAAAAATATTCCATCAGCTATTTCTTTATTTAAAACGATGCTATCTTCATTAACTTCAATATTAACCGGTACGATAGATTCAGATCGTGCTGGTATAATAATATTCATTCGATTTGTGTTTTTTGACATGATTGGCAGAGTAAATTCTTTCTCATTTATTATGAAAGTTATATTAAATGTCTCAAAATCAATTTTTGACATGTATTTTTCTAAAATGTCCCGTCCTATGATTCCATCGGTTGCGATTGGAAAATCGTTATGAACGATGTGGAAATGGTGTTGAATGTGGCAGTCTTCAAATATTAAGTTTAATTTTGTTGTACCGATGCATTCTATTACCTCATTGGTTATACCTGATAAATGTGATATATTTTGTGTATTTATATCTTGCAAATTTCTAATTTTACAAATGGAAACATCCGCCCCTGTATCTATCAAAAAGTTTAAGTTTTCATTGCGACATTTTAGTGATATGTAATTGTTTAAGTTTTTTGAAGCTTTGTAAATTAGTTTTGGCCTCTTTGGGTGACAGTTTCTGTCGCCCGGCCATCTTCGTTTCCCTGATTATTATTGTTGTTATCATTATTTCTTCGATAACTGTTTCTTGAATTGTTATTACGGGTATTATTATTTTCATTTCTATAATTATTATTTCTAAAGTTGTTATTGTAATTTCGAGAATTGCTTCTGGTATTATTGTTTCCATAATTATTCCTATTGTTTCTAAAATTATTCCATCTATAATTATTGTTCTGTGAGTCTCTACCATTCGGGTATCTACTGTTCTGAATTTGGAAAACATCGCTCTCATTATGATTGAAACTTCTTTCGGCTGTTGTGCATCTTTCGACGGCCTCACTAAGTGTTTTCGGTGGATTTGCCAGTAAAATTTGTTTGTATTCAGGATTAGCTCCTTTCATAAAAACATTCAAAGCCATGCTCTCACTAACTTTATAGATCGCATTTTTTGTTTCTTGATTCGGATTAGATAAGGTTTTTATTTCGAATATACTCAATTGGTCTGAAAGTTCTGCAATTTTTTCTCTAAATTCGGCTATACTTTTATTATTTTGCTTAACGGACCCTAGCTCTGTTAAAACCTGTTGTAGAGTCCTTGGATTTGGGTAGGAATCTTCTAATAATTTTTTTAGCTCTGTAAAATTCGAGGGTTTGTTAGCTCGACCTAAAACACTACGGACCTGTGCTGTCAGTTTGAAATTGTAGACGTACTTAATGAATAGTGGCTTATCTTCATCCCTCAAGATGTCATATAAGAGTTCTGTTTGGACGATGAAATCCTCCAAATCAGAAAATATTCCTTTGAATATTTGTAGGTTTTTTCCTACAACCGATATGTCGAAATGGGCCATTTTTTGTTTGTCGCCGTCCAACCAAATACCAGCCAAGTCTATGTCTATATTATCTTCCGATTTTTCTTTAATATTCAAATTTTTTAAAAACTCTGTTGTTTTTGTGTAATTTTCATCAAATTGAAATTTTAAATTATAATAATTATCAGGTTGTGTGTCTGCACAAATTTCATTAACTTTTGTTTTTAAGAAATTTATTCGCGCGAATTTGTTTTCAATGTATTTTTTTGAATAACTTCTGTTTTTGCTTTTTTTTAGATTTATATACAATGTTTGTATTTCTAAATTCGATTTATTTATAAGTTCCATTTACTTTAAAAAAAGAAAAATTTAAAAAAATTTTTTTTTATATAGATAAATTCATTTAATTTTTGATTTTTTAATATCATATTTGTTCAATCATAAAAACTGTTTGCAAAAATTGTCGACTGTGTGAACGACGAAAAGAAGTTATGCAAAAATTGCGTATTCTGAATGTGACCACTTGCAAAACGTCAAAATAAAAAGAGAAGCAAATGGTGGCAATGTTGTATTTTCGTTTGCATTTGTGTAAAGTGTTTTTATAATAATAAATAGAAAAAAATATTTAAAAGAAAAAGTTTATGGTATTAAAAATAGTGATTTAATTTAATTCATTTTTTATTTTAATAATAAAGTATATGTATATGTGTATCGAAAGAAATAAAAATATAAAAATAGTATACAGTGTTTTTTTTTTGTTTTTAATGTGTTTGTGAAGTGTTTGTTCTTTTGTTTTTATGGTTTTCCAGTTCCGCTTCAATGGATATTATATCTTGCCAGATAGCATTTGCCTGTTGCCATGGTGTTGGTGGTGGTGGATCACCGTTTACTATTGATTGTAGACATTTCAATTTTCTGCGTAGTTTCACTAATTTACCACCCCTTTTGTGTTTTGGTTTTACTGTGCTTGGGATACGTGTTAGTTGGGCTTCTTTTATGCGCTGTTGACGTCTTTTGTATTCCTCAATGGACAGGATTTGAGGCTGTGCCACCACAGTTGAAGCTCTGTACGCTGGTGCTGCTTCGTTGTTTGTTATAGATTCCGGTACGCAGTCATCGGTTGGCATAAAATTGTTGCCACCTCCTGGCAGGATCGACATGTAGGGTTTAGCAGGTTTTATGAGTATTGAAAAAGTAGGACCTGTCTAAAGTATTTGCCGGCGCTTAAAAACGCCACGGGCAATCAAATAAAAAAAATTAAAGCGCTTCAACGAGTGCTCTGTAAAAATACTTGTCAGCCAGTTTAAGGCTTATTAGTTTAAAAGAAAAGGCAGCCAGTTTAAGGCTAATTGATCAACTGATACTTTATTAAAACCGCTTCCTGCTTTTATACAGGAATAACGGTATCCTTGTTTATGTAAACAAAAAACATATGTTTTACATAAAACATATGGTGACTTAATATATATTTGCAGTGGCTTAAACTTAGTAATAGATTATTGATATTCACGATAGTTTAAAGTAATAGTAGTAAAGTAGTACTTAATATTACTTATTGATAAAATACACTACACCGATCACGCAAGTCTAAAATGGCTTATGTCATTGAAAGACTTAAGCGGCAGGCTTGCGCGGTGGTCTCTACAGCTGCAAGCATTCGATTTCCAAATTGAACATCGAAAAGGTGCAGAGAATGTGGTCGCGGATACTTTGTCGCGTTCTGTCGAAGAGCTGACCGAAGAAAATAGTTGGCTAGATTTCGAGACAACGGAGTTCGAATCACCAGAGTATCTGGACTTGATGAACACGATCAAAGAAAATCACGAAAAATTACCTGATCTACGCATAGAAAAAACCTGATATTTAAAAAACTAAAATTTGAACAAGATTCTGAAGCAGATGAAATAAAATGGAAGCTATGGGTACCTGAGGCCTTAACACATACCTTAATTCAAAAAGCGCATGAACCGGAAATTGCAGCTCACGGTGGCGTAGCAAAGACGTTGCACAGACTGCGGTAGTTTTATTACTGGCCAAATATGACCATACAAGTGCGAAATTTCATAAGAAATTGTGATACGTGCAAGGAATCGAAGTCAGCAAATAAAGATCTGAGGCCAGAGATTGGGCAAGAAGTCGTCACAGAAAGACCGTTCCAGAAAATATATATCGACTTCCTATGCAAGTATCCTCGGTCCAAAAAGGGAAATGCCTATATTTTCATCGTTGTTGATCATTTTACGAAATTTGTTTTTCTGAAGGCGCTACGCGAAGCTACGACTAAAAATATTATGCAGTTTCTAATTACAGAAATTTTCCACAAATTCGGAGTACCGGAAATCATCCACTCGGACAACGGGAAACAATTTGTGGCAAAAGAATTTTTGCAAATGATCGAGGCGTATAAGATAACGCATATTAAGACAGCACACTATTCGCCACAATCGAATGCAGCTGAACGCGTCAATCAGTCGGTGTTAAATGCAATCCGAGCCTACATGCAAGACGACCATCGAGACTGGGACATGTACCTGTCCGAAATAGAATGTGCGCTGAGAAGCTCGGTGCACACAGCAACTGGTGTTACCCCGTTTTTGGCATTGTTCGGGCAGGAAATGTTCACGAGTGGAACCGATTATAAGCTGGCCAGAAAGTTATGTCTATTAGGAGAACGAGATTTTGAAGTTTTAAGCCGAGAAGACCGATTTGCAATCATCCGTGACAAAATTAAAAGAAACTTACACGATGCCTACGAGAAAAGCGCTAAACGTTATAACAAGCGCGCACGAGAAGTCAAGTTCATGCCAGGACAAGAAATTTTCAAACGAAATTTTACACTTAGCAATTTTACAAACAGTATAAATGCTAAGTTCTGCAAAAAATTTGTTAAGTGCAGAGTAGTAAAGCCAATCGGCAACAATATGTACGAGTTAGAAACACTCAACAGCAAGCCCATTGGAGTGTTTCACGCGAAGGACTTGAAGCAGTAGAAAATTTTAGTGAAGCAAAGGGACAGTGGCAAGATACATTTAAATTGATTGGATGAATTCTATACCAATAAAAAAACTACACAGTGCAATAAAACTACAATCTACATGGTGCAATAAATCTAGTTATAAGAGTAAATAGTGCAATATTTACCAACTTCTAGATTAAGCGTCCGATGTGCTTCTGTGTAGTGAAAGTCCTTTCTTCGTGCTTCTTTTTAGTGTCCGTGCAATTCGTCCTGATGTAGTCATAAACGTTGTCCAAATACCTGAAATTAAATGTAAAGAAAGAAATCTTAACAAAGTACAAATTTGAAAAATTCAAGAAAACCTTATACGTCCCGGCATATACCACCTATGAAAACGCTCGTATTGATCTGCTGCCAAAGAAAATATCTTCAATGTTCTCGACGGATGATCCTGAAATGATAAAAAAGTTTTGTAATGAAACAAAAATGCAAGCACCTGAAAATGAAAACGAAATGAGATGCCCGGCTTACTCAAGTCGGAAAAGCATGAGCCTCTTAAGCTCAGGGTGTGGGCGTAGGCCTACGTTGGGCACCTTGTAATACAAAAATCCGAAACTAGAGTCACCCTAACATTTTTCATCAGCAAAACTCGTATGAATCGATACGTGAACAATTTTTTTTAGCTATCACTTTTACCATGGTATGAATGATTTAGATTTTTCATTAACCTTTTACAGTATGACAAATCGTCAACTGGCAAATTTGTCATAAAGTAACTCTAGCGTTAAAGTCCTATTGTACGTAAATCTGTTTTCGCTAATCCATATATATTTTTTTTTCCTGCTCTGGAATTAATAGCTAGAAACATATCAGTAGTGGACTCCCACCCAGCACACTGCCTTGACCGCAGATGCCCATGGGACCACTTGGTCATGGCAGAGTTTTGTTGCGGGCGGGACAGATTATGGCATGAGGCAGTTTTTTTTTAAAAACTCACAGGGGCAGAGGCTAAATATAAAAGGCAAAATCAAGCGAGATTTTTTTTTTTGATTTACAATCTGATTCGCAATGACAAGTCGATGAAGATGGTTTGGATGGTCCAACAACTGCATACTTTGACACATATCCCAATTCATCTACTTTTGATGACACGTACGATGAGCTAAATATATCAGTGCCCTCACAGACTATTGTCACAAAAAGAAAGAAAATTACAAAGCAGTATCACCTCCAATCCCGTTACGGATTCCGCCTGCAACTTACCTATAAACGCTCCACCGACGCCTGCAAATATTACCGTATCAGCAAATGCTGGAATTTACCGCCCGCAGAATCAGTCCCAGCACCAGCAAAGGCAATGCAATAATATTATAGATGGGGAACGTTACCGGTATGCTGCGCATTCAGAGTAACGATGTGGGTTTTGTATGCTTCGGATGATGATGGATCGAGTCCTGAGCCTGATCCTGACTATGCTAAGTGTATGGCTGGCGGTGTGGTTGTGTGTGGTGATCTGTGGAGTGATGGGGAAAGGCACGCACAAATTCAAATATTGTTAGTTCTGGAACTAGTCACTATCAGCAGCAACAATTAATTCAACAGCAAATGTTTTTTTTTATTAATGGAACACCAAAGAAGAATAAATTTATTTTTTTTCTTCGAAAGCATTCATGTTTGGTGTCCATTAATTTGTGCAATGAGCAAAATGACAGCTGTGCTTAGCGTCAGTGTTTTCGACATGCGTGTTGGAAAGTGACATTAACACTTTTCGAAGTCGGTAAAGTGGTTCTGCGATACCGACTAGGGTATCAAAATTTTATGATAGGATCAAAGGTCGCCTGAGCGATTGTAGCGAGAGAATCGTATTGATGCAAAATAGGATGGTATGGGTGAGATTAGGGTTCGCTTTGTGTAGGGTCATGTGTTAAAGGTGTATGTTATGTGAAGTATTGTATAGGGATTTTGGTACATATTTACAGGCAAAACTGTTTGGCTGGCAAAATCTGACTTGGCGACTAAAAATCACTAGGCGCGACTTTTCAAAAGTAAAGAACAGCTCGCGGCATAAAGACGTAAAATTTTTAAGCGTCGTAAAAATAAAAAGTTTTAATTTGAATTTTGAATCCAAGTACAGCTTGGAATTTTTGGTCGGTTTATTTTCAAAAAAAAATAAAAAGTGTTAATTGGCGAAAAAAGGAAATTAAAATCAAATTAAATTCACACCGTAAATTTATAAAATTCTACTGTTGCCGCGGGTGATATTTTTGTGAAAACTTAACGGATTTTGAAATCAAGGTAATTTGTTTTAAAATTAACGTAACGTTTTTTTTTTGCTGAAGAGTTGTTTTTTTTTTGTGAAGACGCCAAGCGAAGGTTTTGCCTGCTAAGCAGTTGTGCCCTGGAGGATTGTGACCAAAAATTTCTGGAATATAAAGGAAATGTAAGTGGCGATAAAAATCTAAAGTTTCTGTGCGCAATACTGAAAGGCAATAATTTGAATTTTGTTCCTACTATAGCGTGGCTGACTCTCCAATGAAAGCGACGGCATCGCGTGAAGATTTGTGGAAAGTTCTGGAGCCCGAAAGATAAGTCAGCCACATTTCCTTTTTTATTATTCGTTTTTATACATATACATATCTATGCATCCATTGATACGAAAAATTTGAAAAGTGATAAATTTTCGCGCAAAAGCGGCCGCGTCCCCAAAGTCTCCATTTTTAAAAAATCTTGCAGAACAAAATGGTGGCAGCCCTGTGAAGGATTCGAATACGGCTCGAACATTTTCATGGTTTCAAACAATTTCAACGATCTGCAACCAACACCGAAAGTTCCTTCGAACACCAACAGTGGCACAAAAAGTGCAAGTTTAAAATAAATTTAGATTGTAGTTTTTTTTTTTTTTTCAAATTAAAAAATTTTGTGATTTAATGTTAAGACAGAACCGGTACAATTTTTAATAGTCTTTTATTTTCGTTATGTAAGTGTTCGTGGAGAAGTCCTTCGATACAGCAAATTTAAATTTGAAGTTTTTTTTGTAGGCCTAACCCAAAAGAGCTCTTATAGGTGCAGCCGAAAAGAAATTGGAAATAGATTTTTAAACACGAATTTTTCAACCGCGAAAGGAAAAGATTTCTCCGGAATACAAGAGTTAAGGTTGCCTAGTTTAAGTTCAAAACGGTTAAAATTCCGTTTCCGGTTATGTTACCGTAGGTTTACCGGTTCATATTATCCTAAAGGATCCTTTTTATAAACCTATATACCATATACTTGTTTCTTTTGATAAATTTTGTCACAAGTTGATTTTTGTAATAATTCAAAAGAAATTTAATTGTGTTTAATTTAGCTTTTAATTTAAATGTTTTAAATAAAATGTATATAATTTGATTTGTGTTTTTTTTTTGTCGTTACAAATTCAATTGTTTCGATACATGCTTAAACAATTTAAATTTTAATGAAATATTCTTTTTAGCAATTTTGAAACCAATATTTCGATGTGTGACAATTTTTATACATTTTAATTACATATTTTTATTATACATATCATAATCATATATATACACTTTCTTTACATATATTTTCCTAAAATTTTCTTAGTCATAATTTGTTTTTATCATAATTTTTTTGTAATACATTTCTTTAATCATAAATTTTCGTTAAGCCTACATTTTTGTTGATTCGAAATTTAAAAGTAAATCTTCCGTCCTGTGTGGGTTGATTTGTTGTTTTGTGAATTACGGTCTTTTGCGATTTTATCATAATTTTGATTCCTAGAATAGAAAATAAAATGTCGTGATTAATTTTGAAATTGAATATGAGTCTTTAATTCTTAAATAAAGGGGGGGTTACAAACCTGACCAATGCTGGTGTAAAGGGCGATTCCTAGTGATGATCCGATAGTGGGTGATGCACCAAAATGGATTGTGCATCACAGGATGGGCGGGTGCGTGGGGAGCTGCAGTCTAGCTCCCATCTTTGGTGTGGATAGGCCTGTGGATGAGAAAAATAAAAAGGTTTTTATTAGTTTTTGATATTTATTTTTTGGTTTTAATTTTGAATTAACTTGTTTGATTTTTTTTTTTTTGAATTTTTAGTGTAGTTTAGAGTTTTTCTTTTTGATTTTTAAAATTTCACTTCCACCGGAAGTGAAATTTTATTGTTATACCCTCGACCCAACGCGGCGGGTTAAAGACCTTCCCTGAAACCGCAAGCTAGCCGGTGCGGACCGCGTTGGGTACGATAGCTTAGGGTTATATAACAATATGGCGCCCAAGCGGAAATAAAAAATTAGTAGCGCCATATAATAATATGGCGCCCAATATTAAATTTACATAAGTTGAGAGGTAATACCAACCAGTACCTTTTTTTTAAAGATTAAGAAGAAATGACTCGGATTGCACCTTGTCGGGGCTTCGATCGCTACGGTGGCTTAGTCTGGCATACCCAATCGACATAATTGCATCTACTGATCGAAGGGCCGACGATGTAGCAATCAGAATTAATACTTCAAAATTTGAGTTCACGAATGGTGCTTTTTGGATTTCGTTGGCTCAGTGTAGGTGGCATTTACTATCATCAGATGATAATGTACAATTAGCATCATACGAGCAGCGAGGCTAAGAAGGGCAATTCCATAGTAGTAGTGATTTGAAAGCTTTCGGGTGCTTTTGGACTCAGGTGGCTTGACTGTGCTGACTCGCAAACAAGTCAATTGCATCTGGTCTAGGATAGCCTGAAGACTGACAATTTTTAATTTCAAAAATTTTTTTTTTTTTCAACGGATGTCGGAAAGGGGCAGGCGGTGACTTGGTTTTTGGGTATCACGAACCAATTGCATCGGATGCGATAGGATTTGAAGTTCGTGAAGCGTCGGGCGGTCAAGTTACTTGCGCATTGTTTTGAATAAAATTTGATTTTTGGTAACCTTGAAAATCGAAATTACATTTCAAGTTGTATCAATTTATGTGAGTGGTGGCCTGGCCGTTGAAAAAAAGAAAAGGCTTAGTTTCACTAACTCAGATCAAATTGAACAATGCAAAAGCTTTATTGCACACACAAAAAAAGTGGTAGCTAACCCGTTGCTTCATAGACTCAAATTCAGGTAGTGGCAGGCTATCCACGACAGAGATTTCTTTAGGAACACGCAGAATATTTGATCATCACTGGAAGATGTTCAAAAATAAGTACCCCAATCAGAATTATATGGTCAGGAAAAAACCCTCCCATTACGTAATAAATAAAGGTTAAAGTTTGAGTTTTACAAGAAATTTTATCGGTTTAGTCAATGAGCAGCACAGAAAAGCTGCATAAAAAGCGTGTTAACAAACGGTTTTACCAACACGATTTCAACGGGACGTTAAGTACAGCTAGTCCACTGACCAAAATGCCAAATTTAAATGATGAGGGAGCAGCCTCAGGCACAGACAATTAATTTTTTAGGGATATGTCGAAAACCATTAGAACCAATACAGGCGAAAATGTACCGGTTACCGAAGTTAACAAGGGCGCGGTTCCGAAAAACACACATGAAAAAAACACGTTTCCATATGATATGAACGTTCCTCCACCAACAAAGTCAACAGATGCTACGAATGCAGTGCTCAACAGCGAAATGGTGGCCAAGGCCACTGAAGGTTATAAGGCTACGCTAGAAAAGGGTTTAGAGGAAAAAATAAATGATTGTATTAAGAATAGTGTACAGGAAATGTTTCAAAGTTTAAAACTGACACAGATTCCTGATAGTCAGCAAAATTCAGTGCTAGGCACCGTAAGGGAACGAGGTACTCATGCCAAAAACTTGAACGGCAGGGGGTCTCACTCATTGCGTGGTTCATTGCAAACACCCGATAGGGTCAATCCTTATGATACTGCCAGTTATAAGACAAGCATAGCTGAGTACAACGAACAGCAGCGCAGCATGCAAAGCAATGGGTCGAATAGACAACAATCAAATCCAATACCACAGCAACAACTTCATCAATCTGTCACAAAACAGCAACCACAACAATTTCCTTCACAGCAGCAACAAAATTTAGTGCTGCCACAACAACAACAATTTTTTTTTGCAGCAGCATCAATTTGTGCCACAGCAGCAACAGCAACACAATTTTTCGCATCAACAACAACAACAGCAACACAATTTTCCGCATCGACAATTTATACCACAGCAGCGACAATTCGTACCACAGCAGCAACAATTCGTACCACAGCAGCAACAACAACAGCAACCACAGGATACAAACGCAGGGCGTTCGCATCAGTCTAACGCGATTAATGTAGACAAATGGGTCATAGCGTTTGGCGGCAATTCCGAAGATGTGTCGGTGGAAGATTTCATCTTTCGAGTTCAGCATCTGCAGAAACATTATGGGTGTCTCTGGTCTCAGGTCTTGCGGGATTTCCACCTTTTGCTAAGAGACGTTGCACGAGAATGGTATTGGCTTTACCTCAAGCGGAACGATGCACCCGACTGGCCAAAATTAAGCGAAGCATTGCTACGCCAATATCAAAGTAGTAAGTCGGACTTCGAAATAATGAGAGATTTAGTTGAGCGAAAGCAGAGGCCGGGGGAGTCCATCGAATCGTTTTTCCACAACGTATCTAAGATGCGCGCTAGACTACGAAATCCTGTAAATGATCATGATATGGTCAAAATCATCAAGAGAAACATTAAGGATAGTTTGGCCCGTGTAGTCTACCCCATGACGATCTACTCCGTTGATCATCTGCGCGATGAATGCATCGAGGCGGAAATGTATTTTTCACGCCGAGACGGTCAACGCAATTTTCAACCACCACAGCGGTTCAACCAACAGCGCAGAGGTCATGACGTGAGCGAAATAGCAGAGGGCGATGACGGCAGTGTTCAACAGTGGAACGAAGATTTTGTGAACGTGGATGAAATACAAAAAGGTCGTCCGTTTGGTCAACAGCAACAACGAAATTTAAATCAACAAGTGCAGGAAGAACGAGTGCTGATATGTTGGAATTGCCGCCAGCAAGGCCATGTCTACATGGAATGTACTTCATTGCAGCGTAGTATATTTTGCTACAAGTGTGGGAAACAAGACACAATTACGCCGAAGTGTCCGAATTGTTCTACGGGAAACCTGAACAGGAGCGCGATGGAAGCGGGAGTGTCACGGTCCAATCAGACTCCCGTGGACAATTAAATGGTGAAGAGAAAGGCAGCGAAGCAGAAGTAGTTGATGGTAGCGCTAATATTAACAACAATAAAAACATAAATATCTTGAAAAGAACCATTGAATTGAACAAAAACAATATGAATAATGCTGAAAACAAGTCCTATGAAGAACGACTAAAAAAATACTGTGAAGCCCGTGAAAGAATATTCAGAGATGGTCCACTTTTAGGTATGCGTGAGGTGTCGAAGAAAGTAAAAAAGGCCAGGCAGAATTTTATTAAGAGAAAATTTGTTCGTAAGCAGATAGCAGAGGCAGTGTATGAAACGCAAAAAAATGATCCGAGGGCTTACGCTGAAATCCAAGTTGGTGAAACAAAAATAAAAGCTTTATTGGATACTGGAGCTTCAGTGAGTCTGCTGGGTAGAGGCTGCAGGGAGCTTGCGGAAGTACTCGGAGTTGAAGTTTTAAGACATTATTCGATTGTGAAAACGGCCGGTGGTAGACGACATTCTATTATAGGAGTAGTGAACGTGCCCGTAAAATATGCAACGAAAATTAGGAACGTAAAATTTTATCTGTGTCCGGACTTGGAGCAAGCTGCCTATTTAGGAATCGATTTTTGGCGCGACTTCGAGCTAGCCCCAGAAGTAATTGGTGTAGCCGAGATAAACATAGAAAAAATAAAGAAGCATTTTGTGAATGAAGAAAAAAATGGTGTCGAAGAGCAGGAGCAGCACGATTTGTCAGAGGAGCAACAACGGCGGTTAAAAGATGTCATGAAGCCATTTCGTAGCTACGAAGAACACGGACTGGGCAGAACCGACTTGGAAATGCATACAATTCAGCTGACAAAAGGCGCTACTCCAGTAAAGGACCGACATTATCCGATGTCACCGGCGGTACAGGAATTAGTTTACGCCGAGGTGGACAAAATGCTTGAGCTCGGAATAATCGAAGAAAGTGAGAGTCCTTAGAGCAACAGGGTCACTTTGGTCAGGAAGCCCGAAAAAAATCGGTTCTGCCTAGATGCACGAAAGCTGAACGAGAGGACGATAAAAGATGCCTATCCGCTGCAAAACATAGAGGGAATTTTAAGTCGCATTGATTATACTTATTTTATAAGCAGTGTGGACTTAAAATTCGCCTTTTGGCAAATCGAGCTGGAGGAGCAGAGCAAGGTGTATCAGGTTGCGGTAATGCCCTTTGGGCTTTGTAATGCTGCGCAACGTCTATGTCGACTAATGGATCGAGTGATTCCACAACGCCTCAAAACTAACGTGTTCACGTATCTTGACGATTTACTAATAATCGCTCCTGATTTCGAGACGCACCTCAAAGTCCTCAGTGAAGTTGCCGAGTGTTTGCAAAAAGCTAACCTAACCATTGGCCTGAAAAAATCGAAGTTCTGCTTCAAGCAATTAAGGTATTTGGGATTCTTGGTTGGAGGCGGTATGCTAAAAACAGACCCCGAAAAGGTATCGGCCATACAGCGAATTTCAATTCCAAAGACCGTGAGGGAGGTTCGCAGCTTCTTAGGTACAGCAAGTTGGTACCGGCGGTTCATACAGAACTTTGCTTCGTTATCAGCTCCACTCAGCGATACATTAAAAAAAAGCACCAAATTCCACATGACTCCAGAGGCAATCCAGGCGTTTAATGGTTTGAAAAATGCCTTAACCACAGCTCCAGTTCTTAGACACCCAGATTTCAGCAAACGATTTTTCGTGCAGTGCGATGCATCTGACATCGGCGTAGGTGCGGTGTTATTTCAGAAAGACCAGGACGACAACGAAAACCCGATCGCATACTTCTCCCAAAAACTTAACAGTTGTCAACGTAACTATAGTGTTACGGAGAAGGAATGCTTGGCAGCTGTTTTGGCAGTAAAAAGGCTTAGACCATATATAGAAATGATGCCATTTACTGTGATTACCGATGCAGGGTTTAGCAGGTTTTATGAGTATTGAAAAAGTAGGACCTGCCTAAATTATTTGCCGGCGCTTAAAAACGCCACGGGCAATCAAATAAAAAAAATTAAAGCGCTTCAACGAGTGCTCTGTAAAAATACCTGTCAGCCAGTTTAAGGCTTATTAGTTTAAAAGAAAAGGCAGCCAGTTTAAGGCTAATTGATCAACAGATACTTTATTAAAACCGCTTCCTGCTTTTATACAGGAATAACGGTATCCTTGTTTATGTAAACAAAAAACATATGTTTTACATAAAACATATGGTGACTTAATATATATTTGCAGTGGCTTAAACTTAGTAATAGATTATTGATATTCACGATAGTTTAAAGTAATAGTAGTAAAGTAGTACTTAATATTACTTATTGATAAAATACACTACACCCTCACCCTTAAGATAAAAATTATTTTTATTTTAATACAAATAATTTTGTAATACAATAATATTTTAATGTTAATAATAATAGAAATAAATATGATTAATTCATTTTTTTTAGCATATTATTATGATATTCTTTGATTTTGTTCCCTAAATCTAAAACAGTGTTGACACCTTTTGTCTCTATGACTTTATATGGGCCAAGATATGGCGGTTGATTTTTTCTTCTATTCATATTTTTTAATAAAACTAAATCTCCAATTTTTAAATTTATGGGATTTATTTTGACATTTTGCTGTGTTCTGTTCTTTTTAACAGTTTCAATTAATTCTTTGGCTTTATTTAAAGAGAATTTTAATCTTTGTTTTAGTTCTTGTGCATAATCATCAGTATTATAGACTGGCTTATCTGACATAATCGTCTCATTTGGTAAAGTTGACAGTTTTCCAAAAACTAGCTCATATGGCGAGTAATTTGTATCGACATGCGGTGTTGTATTATATGCAAAGGAAAAGTATGGAATCCAATAATCCCATTCATCGTCTTTACAAAAATTTAATAAGAATTCATTAAGTACCCTATGATTTCGTTCTACAGAGCCCAAAGTTTCATGGTGGTATGGAGTGCTAAAAATTTGTTTGATTTTCAGTAGGTTACATATTTCAGACATTAATTGATTGGTAAATTCTGTACCCTTATCCGATTTTAGACTCTTGAAATGTCCGTAGGTCAGAATGAAATGTTCTACTAATGTCTTCGCTACAGTCTTAGCATCCTTTGTTTCCATCGGACATGCTACTACATATTTTGTTAGCTCACACTGTATCGTTAGTACATACCGATAGTTATTCGATATACGCAGAGGGCCTACCGTGTCTATCGATACTACCTCGAAACTAGTTCCTGGTGTGTCTGTCTTGGTTAGATTTTCTCTTGAATGTTTTGTTTGTTTATTTATTTTGCATTGCTTGCAGTTCGATATGTATTGTTTAATCCTTCTGCTCATATTTTTCCATACATATTTCTGTTTAAGTTTCAAAATTGTTTTTCTTATACCCATATGACCTCCGTGTGTCGAATTATGGTATTCATGAATAAGTTCATGTTGCGTATCTTTATTCAGTATTCTCTTAGGTTCGTTATATATTAAAATTTTCAAATTTACGCTATTTCGTTTTAAATTTTTATACATTGTTTTAAATTCTTCTACTGTTATGAATTTAAATATTTCATCTGTGCTCTTTAATGCGAGCTCCTGAATCCCTAATGAAAGCATTTTCGATGATAGTTTCTCCAAAGTCAACGGTGTGCTCAGTGGATTATCACTACATCTAACTAATACTTCACTATCTTTAACCTCAATTTCGGATGGTAGTTTCTCCAAAGACAACGGTGTGTTCAATTTATTATCACTACATCCTTCAAAATTTTTATGAGGAAAGAACCTAATTTTTTTCATTTTACTTACATCTGAAATGGAAGTACATTCCCAAATAAAAAGTTCATCAGTATTTTTGCCAGAAAGGCATTCAGTGTTATCATTCTTGCAGTTTTTGGTAAATCTGCTTTTGCTTCTGGTGATAGCTAGGATATTTTCATATTCTGCTCAATTCCTGTTGGAATCATTGCTTTCAATGATTCACTATTTAGAACTATTCTTGACAATGCGTCCGCATTCGTATTCATTTTTCCTTTTTTATAAATTATTTCAAAATTATAGTCGCATAGGTCCAATCTGATACGAGTCATCTTCGATGACGGATTCTTATGTGAAAAAAGTGACACTAACGGTCTATGATCAGTTATGACGGTGAATTTTCTACCATATAGATATGGCCTAAAAAAATTGATGGCGCAGTGAATGGCTAGTAATTCTTTCTCTATCACTGGTTTAT
Organism: Tricholauxania praeusta; assembly: GCA_949775025.1. Taxonomy (NCBI): domain Eukaryota; kingdom Metazoa; phylum Arthropoda; class Insecta; order Diptera; family Lauxaniidae; genus Tricholauxania; species Tricholauxania praeusta. The sequence goes on from OX459032.1 coordinate 26,011,763, forward strand.
TCAAATCATGTTTAGAAAGTGATTTGCTAGCGTAAGAAATGGGTAAATCTGCGCCAATTTCGCCTTGCGATAAAACTGCTCCAAGAGCATAGTTTGACGCATCAGTGGTCAAAACAAATTCTTTTTCAAAATCTGGATATTGCAAAATGGGCGGGTTCATGAGTTTAGTTTTTAAAGTGTCAAAAGAATCTTGACAATCCATTCCCCATTGAAACTTTGTGTTTTTTTTTAAGAGTGTGTTTAGATTTTTCGCTATTTCTGCAAATGTTGGTATGAACCGGCGATAATAGTTACAGAAAGCTACAAACCTTCTTACTTCATCCGCGTTTGTTGGAACTGGGTAGTCCTTAATGACCTTATGTTTAGATGGGTCTATTTTGATCCCATTGGCCGTTATAAGATGACCAAGGTATACCACTTCTGGTTTTAAAAAACAACATTTTTCTGAGTTCAATTTCAAATTATATTTCCGTAGCCTTTCGAATACCTTTACCAAATTGTCGTTGTGATGTTTTATACTACAACCAAAAACGATTATATCGTCTACATAAAGAAATGCTTTTGCATCTAGACCACTTAATGCAATTGTTAGCATCCTTTGAAAACTATTGGATGATATTTTTAGTCCAAAGGGTAGTCGTGTGAATTGAAAGTGTCCTGTCCCTGTTGAAAAAGCTGTCAATGGTCGTGAGTCTTCGTCTAGGTCTATTTGGTGGAAAGAGCTGGTCATGTCCAATGTCGAAAAGTATTTGGCTCTTCCCAATTTGTCTAAAACGTCTTCGATTTTTGTCAGGGGAAACTTATCATTTATTATTTTTTCATTCAATTTTCTGAAATCAACGACTAGACGCCATTTTTTTGTATCATTGGTTGACTTTTTTGGAACTACTAATAATGGTGCATTGTAGGGGCTAACTGAATTTTCAATAATATTGTCATTTAGTAATTTTCCAACTTGTTCATTGATTTCTTTAATTTGTGTTTCCGGTAATCTATAGTTTTTTATATAAATGGGTGTTGAGTCTGTCATTTGAATTTGTTGTTTATAGAAGTTGTTGACACTTAATTGTTCTCCCGGGAGGTGAAAAATATCTTCGAAATTCTTTATTATTTCTATAAGTGACTCTTGCGCTTTCGGTTCATTGCAACCAATTTTTAAATTCTTTAAGAGTTCTTCAAGTCTGTTTGATGAATTGGTTTCGGCCCAAGTAAAGACATTATAGTTTTTTAATGGTTGTATCTCGCAGGGTAAATTGTCCAAAACTAAATCTTTATCAGTCGTATTTAGTAATTTAACATGGGATATACCTTTTGCTGGTATTAGAGTATTTCCTAAAAATATTCCATCAGCTATTTCTTTATTTAAAACGATGCTATCTTCATTAACTTCAATATTAACCGGTACGATAAATTCAGATCGTGCTGGTATAATAATATTCATTCGATTTGTGTTTTTTGACATGATTGGCAGAGTAAATTCTTTCTCATTTATTATGAAAGTTATATTAAATGTCTCAAAATCAATTTTTGACATGTATTTTTCTAAAATGTCCCGTCCTATGATTCCATCGGTTGCGATTGGAAAATCGTTATGAACGATGTGGAAATGGTGTTGAATGTGGCAGTCTTCAAATATTAAGTTTAATTTTGTTGTACCGATGCATTCTATTACCTCATTGGTTATACCTGATAAATGTGATATATTTTGTGTATTTATATCTTGCAAATTTCTAATTTTACAAATGGAAACATCCGCCCCTGTATCTATCAAAAAGTTTAAGTTTTCATTGCGACATTTTAGTGATATGTAATTGTTTAAGTTTTTTGAAGCTTTGTAAATTAGTTTTGGCCTCTTTGGGTGACAGTTTCTGTCGCCCGGCCATCTTCGTTTCCCTGATTATTATTGTTGTTATCATTATTTCTTCGATAACTGTTTCTTGAATTGTTATTACGGGTATTATTATTTTCATTTCTATAATTATTATTTCTAAAGTTGTTATTGTAATTTCGAGAATTGCTTCTGGTATTATTGTTTCCATAATTATTCCTATTGTTTCTAAAATTATTCCATCTATAATTATTGTTCTGTGAGTCTCTACCATTCGGGTATCTACTGTTCTGAATTTGGAAAACATCGCTCTCATTATGATTGAAACTTCTTTCGGCTGTTGTGCATCTTTCGACGGCCTCACTAAGTGTTTTCGGTGGATTTGCCAGTAAAATTTGTTTGTATTCAGGATTAGCTCCTTTCATAAAAACATTCAAAGCCATGCTCTCACTAACTTTATAGATCGCATTTTTTGTTTCTTGATTCGGATTAGATAAGGTTTTTATTTCGAATATACTCAATTGGTCTGAAAGTTCTGCAATTTTTTCTCTAAATTCGGCTATACTTTTATTATTTTGCTTAACGGACCCTAGCTCTGTTAAAACCTGTTGTAGAGTCCTTGGATTTGGGTAGGAATCTTCTAATAATTTTTTTAGCTCTGTAAAATTCGAGGGTTTGTTAGCTCGACCTAAAACACTACGGACCTGTGCTGTCAGTTTGAAATTGTAGACGTACTTAATGAATAATGGCTTATCTTCATCCCTCAAGATGTCATATAAGAGTTCTGTTTGGACGATGAAATCCTCCAAATCAGAAAATATTCCTTTGAATATTTGTAGGTTTTTTCCTACAACCGATATGTCGAAATGGGCCATTTTTTGTTTGTCGCCGTCCAACCAAATACCAGCCAAGTCTATGTCTATATTATCTTCCGATTTTTCTTTAATATTCAAATTTTTTAAAAACTCTGTTGTTTTTGTGTAATTTTCATCAAATTGAAATTTTAAATTATAATAATTATCAGGTTGTGTGTCTGCACAAATTTCATTAACTTTTGTTTTTAAAAAATTTATTCGCGCGAATTTGTTTTCAATGTATTTTTTTGAATAACTTCTGTTTTTGCTTTTTTTTAGATTTATATACAATGTTTGTATTTCTAAATTCGATTTATTTATAAGTTCCATTTACTTTAAAAAAAGAAAAATTTAAAAAAATTTTTTTTTATATAGATAAATTCATTTAATTTTTGATTTTTTAATATCATATTTGTTCAATCATAAAAACTGTTTGCAAAAATTGTCGACTGTGTGAACGACGAAAAGAAGTTATGCAAAAATTGCGTATTCTGAATGTGACCACTTGCAAAACGTCAAAATAAAAAGAGAAGCAAAAGGTGGCAATGTTGTATTTTCGTTTGCATTTGGGTAAAGTGTTTTTTATAATAATAAATAGAAAAAAATATTTAAAAGAAAAAGTTTATGGTATTAAAAATAGTGATTTAATTTAATTCATTTTTTATTTTAATAATAAAGTATAGGTATATGTGTATCGAAAGAAATAAAAATATAAAAATAGTATACAGTGTTTTTTTTTTGTTTTTAATGTGTTTGTGAAATGTTTGTTCTTTTGTTTTTATGGTTTTCCAGTTCCGCTTCAATGGATATTATATCTTGCCAGATAGCATTTGCCTGTTGCCATGATGGTGGTGGATCACCGTTTACTATTGATTGTAGACATTTCAATTTTCTGCGTAGTTTCACTAATTTACCACCCCTTTTGTGTTTTGGTTTTACTGTGCTTGGGATACGTGTTAGTTGCGCTTCTTTTATGCGCTGTTGACGTCTTTTGTACTCCTCAATGGACAGGCTTTGAGGCTGTGCCACCACAGTTGAAGCTCTGTACGCTGGTGCTGCTTCGTTGTTTGTTATAGATTCCGGTACGCAGTCATCGGTTGGCATAAAATTGTTGCCACCTCCTGGCAGGATCGACATGTAGGGTTTAGCAGGTTTTATGAGTATTGAAAAAGTAGGACCTGTCTAAAGTATTTGCCGGCGCTTAAAAACGCCACGGGCAATCAAATAAAAAAAATTAAAGCGCTCTGTAAAAATACTTGTCAGGCAGTTTAAGGCTTATTAGTTTAAAAGAAAAGGCAGCCAGTTTAAGGCTAATTGATCAACTGATACTTTATTAAAACCGCTTCCTGCTTTTATACAGGAATAACGGTATCCTTGTTTATGTAAACAAAAAACATATGTTTTACATAAAACATATGGTGACTTAATATATATTTGCAGTGGCTTAAACTTAGTAATAGATTATTGATATTCACGATAGTTTAAAGTAATAGTAGTAAAGTAGTACTTAATATTACTTATTGATAAAATACACTACACCGATCACGCAAGTCTAAAATGGCTTATGTCATTGAAAGACTTAAGCGGCAGGCTTGCGCGGTGGTCTCTACAGCTGCAAGCATTCGATTTCCAAATTGAACATCGAAAAGGTGCAGAGAATGTGGTCGCGGATACTTTGTCGCGTTCTGTCGAAGAGCTGACCGAAGAAAATAGTTGGCTAGATTTCGAGACAACGGAGTTCGAATCACCAGAGTATCTGGACTTGATGAACACGATCAAAGAAAATCACGAAAAATTACCTGATCTACGCATAGAAAAAACTTGATATTTAAAAAACTAAAATTTGAACAAGATTCTGAAGCAGATGAAATAAAATGGAAGCTATGGGTACCTGAGGCCTTAACACATACCTTAATTCAAAAAGCGCATGAACCGGAAATTGCAGCTCACGGTGGCGTAGCAAAGACGTTGCACAGACTGCGGCAGTTTTATTACTGGCCAAATATGACCATACAAGTGCGAAATTTCATAAGAAATTGTGATACGTGCAAGGAATCGAAGTCAGCAAATAAAGATCTGAGGCCAGAGATTGGGCAAGAAGTCGTCACAGAAAGACCGTTCCAGAAAATATATATCGACTTCCTATGCAAGTATCCTCGGTCCAAAAAGGGAAATGCCTATATTTTCATCGTTGTTGATCATTTTACGAAATTTGTTTTTCTGAAGGCGCTACGCGAAGCTACGACTAAAAATATTATGCAGTTTCTAATTACAGAAATTTTCCACAAATTCGGAGTACCGGAAATCATCCACTCGGACAACGGGAAACAATTTGTGGCAAAAGAATTTTTGCAAATGATCGAGGCGTATAAGATAACGCATATTAAGACAGCACACTATTCGCCACAATCGAATGCAGCTGAACGCGTCAATCAGTCGGTGTTAAATGCAATCCGAGCCTACATGCAAGACGACCATCGAGACTGGGACATGTACCTGTCCGAAATAGAATGTGCGCTGAGAAGCTCGGTGCACACAGCAACTGGTGTTACCCCGTTTTTGGCATTGTTCGGGCAGGAAATGTTCACGAGTGGAACCGATTATAAGCTGGCCAGAAAGTTATGTCTATTAGGAGAACGAGATTTTGAAGTTTTAAGCCGAGAAGACCGATTTGCAATCATCCGTGACAAAATTAAAAGAAACTTACACGATGCCTACGAGAAAAGCGCTAAACGTTATAACAAGCGCGCACGAGAAGTCAAGTTCATGCCAGGACAAGAAATTTTCAAACGAAATTTTACACTTAGCAATTTTACAAACAGTATAAATGCTAAGTTCTGCAAAAAATTTGTTAAGTGCAGAGTAGTAAAGCCAATCGGCAACAATATGTACGAGTTAGAAACACTCAACAGCAAGCCCATTGGAGTGTTTCACGCGAAGGACTTGAAGCAGTAGAAAATTTTAGTGAAGCAAAGGGACAGTGGCAAGATACATTTAAATTGATTGGATGAATTCTATACCAATAAAAAAACTACACAGTGCAATAAAACTACAATCTACATGGTGCAATAAATCTAGTTATAAGAGTAAATAGTGCAATATTTACCAACTTCTAGATTAAGCGTCCGATGTGCTTCTGTGTAGTGAAAGTCCTTTCTTCGTGCTTCTTTTTAGTGTCCGTGCAATTCGTCCTGATGTAGTCATAAACGTTGTCCAAATACCTGAAATTAAATGTAAAGAAAGAAATCTTAACAAAGTACAAATTTGAAAAATTCAAGAAAACCTTATACGTCCCGGCATATACCACCTATGAAAACGCTCGTATTGATCTGCTGCCAAAGAAAATATCTTCAATGTTCTCGACGGATGATCCTGAAATGATAAAAAAGTTTTGTAATGAAACAAAAATGCAAGCACCTGAAAATGAAAACGAAATGAGATGCCCGGCTTACTCAAGTCGGAAAAGCATGAGCCTCTTAAGCTCAGGGTGTGGGCGTAGGCCTACGTTGGGCACCTTGTAATACAAAAATCCGAAACTAGAGTCACCCTAACATTTTTCATCAGCAAAACTCGTATGAATCGATACGTGAACAATTTTTTTTAGCTATCACTTTTACCATGGTATGAATGATTTAGATTTTTCATTAACCTTTTACAGTATGACAAATCGTCAACTGGCAAATTTGTCATAAAGTAACTCTAGCGTTAAAGTCCTATTGTACGTAAATCTGTTTTCGCTAATCCATATATATTTTTTTTTCCTGCTCTGGAATTAATAGCTAGAAACATATCAGTAGTGGACTCCCACCCAGCACACTGCCTTGACCGCAGATGCCCATGGGACCACTTGGTCATGGCAGAGTTTTGTTGCGGGCGGGACAGATTATGGCATGAGGCAGTTTTTTTTTAAAAACTCACAGGGGCAGAGGCTAAATATAAAAGGCAAAATCAAGCGAGATTTTTTTTTTTGATTTACAATCTGATTCGCAATGACAAGTCGATGAAGATGGTTTGGATGGTCCAACAACTGCATACTTTGACACATATCCCAATTCATCTACTTTTGATGACACGTACGATGAGCTAAATATATCAGTGCCCTCACAGACTATTGTCACAAAAAGAAAGAAAATTACAAAGCAGTATCACCTCCAATCCCGTTACGGATTCCGCCTGCAACTTACCTATAAACGCTCCACCGACGCCTGCAAATATTACCGTATCAGCAAATGCTGGAATTTACCGCCCGCAGAATCAGTCCCAGCACCAGCAAAGGCAATGCAATAATATTATAGATGGGGAACGTTACCGGTATGCTGCGCATTCAGAGTAACGGTGTGGGTTTTGTATGCTTCGGATGATGATGGATCGAGTCCTGAGCCTGATCCTGACTATGCTAAGTGTATGGCTGGCGGTGTGGTTGTGTGTGGTGATCTGTGGAGTGATGGGGAAAGGCACGCACAAATTCAAATATTGTTAGTTCTGGAACTAGTCACTATCAGCAGCAACAATTAATTCAACAGCAAATGTTTTTTTTTATTAATGGAACACCAAAGAAGAATAAATTTATTTTTTTTCTTCGAAAGCATTCATGTTTGGTGTCCATTAATTTGTGCAATGAGCAAAATGACAGCTGTGCTTAGCGTCAGTGTTTTCGACATGCGTGTTGGAAAGTGACATTAACACTTTTCGAAGTCGGTAAAGTGGTTCTGCGATACCGACTAGGGTATCAAAATTTTATGATAGGATCAAAGGTCGCCTGAGCGATTGTAGCGAGAGAATCGTATTGATGCAAAATAGGATGGTATGGGTGGGATTAGGGTTCGCTTTGTGTAGGGTCATATGTTAAAGGTGTATGTTATGTGAAGTATTGTATAGGGATTTTGGTACATATTTACAGGCAAAACTGTTTGGCTGGCAAAATCTGACTTGGCGACTAAAAATCACTAGGCGCGACTTTTCAAAAGTAAAGAACAGCTCGCGGCATAAAGACGTAAAATTTTTAAGCGTCGTAAAAATAAAAAGTTTTAATTTGAATTTTGAATCCAAGTACAGCTTGGAATTTTTGGTCGGTTTATTTTCAAAAAAAAATAAAAAGTGTTAATTGGCGAAAAAAGGAAATTAAAATCAAATTAAATTCACACCGTAAATTTATAAAATTCTACTGTTGCCGCGGGTGATATTTTTGTGAAAACTTAACGGATTTTGAAATCAAGGTAATTTGTTTTAAAATTAACGTAACGTTTTTTTTTTTGCTGAAGAGTTGTTTTTTTTTTGTGAAGACGCCAAGCGAAGGTTTTGCCTGCTAAGCAGTTGTGCCCTGGAGGATTGTGACCAAAAATTTCTGGAATATAAAGGAAATGTAAGTGGCGATAAAAATCTAAAGTTTCTGTGCGCAATACTGAAAGGCAATAATTTGAATTTTGTTCCTACTATAGCGTGGCTGACTCTCCAATGAAAGCGACGGCATCGCGTGAAGATTTGTGGAAAGTTCTGGAGCCCGAAAGATAAGTCAGCCACATTTCCTTTTTTATTATTCGTTTTTATACATATACATATCTATGCATCCATTGATACGAAAAATTTGAAAAGTGATAAATTTTCGCGCAAAAGCGGCCGCGTCCCCAAAGTCTCCATTTTTAAAAAATCTTGCAGAACAAAATGGTGGCAGCCCTGTGAAGGATTCGAATACGGCTCGAACATTTTCATGGTTTCAAACAATTTCAACGATCTGCAACCAACACCGAAAGTTCCTTCGAACACCAACAGTGGCACAAAAAGTGCAAGTTTAAAATAAATTTAGATTGTAGTTTTTTTTTTTTTTTCAAATTAAAAAATTTTGTGATTTAATGTTAAGACAGAACCGGTACAATTTTTAATAGTCTTTTATTTTCGTTATGTAAGTGTTCGTGGAGAAGTCCTTCGATACAGCAAATTTAAATTTGAAGTTTTTTTTGTAGGCCTAACCCAAAAGAGCTCTTATAGGTGCAGCCGAAAAGAAATTGGAAATAGATTTTTAAACACGAATTTTTCAACCGCGAAAGGAAAAGATTTCTCCGGAATACAAGAGTTAAGGTTGCCTAGTTTAAGTTCAAAACGGTTAAAATTCCGTTTCCGGTTATGTTACCGTAGGTTTACCGGTTCATATTATCCTAAAGGATCCTTTTTATAAACCTATATACCATATACTTGTTTCTTTTGATAAATTTTGTCACAAGTTGATTTTTGTAATAATTCAAAAGAAATTTAATTGTGTTTAATTTAGCTTTTAATTTAAATGTTTTAAATAAAATGTATATAATTTGATTTGTGTTTTTTTTTTGTCGTTACAAATTCAATTGTTTCGATACATGCTTAAACAATTTAAATTTTAATGAAATATTCTTTTTAGCAATTTTGAAACCAATATTTCGATGTGTGACAATTTTTATACATTTTAATTACATATTTTTATTATACATATCATAATCATATATATACACTTTCTTTACATATATTTTCCTAAAATTTTCTTAGTCATAATTTGTTTTTATCATAATTTTTTTGTAATACATTTCTTTAATCATAAATTTTCGTTAAGCCTACATTTTTGTTGATTCGAAATTTAAAAGTAAATCTTCCGTCCTGTTTGGGTTGATTTGTTGTTTTGTGAATTACGGTCTTTTGCGATTTTATCATAATTTTGATTCCTAGAATAGAAAATAAAATGTCGTGATTAATTTTGAAATTGAATATGAGTCTTTAATTCTTAAATAAAGGGGGGGTTACAAACCTGACCAATGCTGGTGTAAAGGGCGATTCCTAGTGATGATCCGATAGTGGGTGATGCACCAAAATGGATTGTGCATCACAGGATGGGCGGGTGCGTGGGGAGCTGCAGTCTAGCTCCCATCTTTGGTGTGGATAGGCCTGTGGATGAGAAAAATAAAAAGGTTTTTATTAGTTTTTGATATTTATTTTTTGGTTTTAATTTTGAATTAACTTGTTTGATTTTTTTTTTTTTGAATTTTTAGTGTAGTTTAGAGTTTTTCTTTTTGATTTTTAAAATTTCACTTCCACCGGAAGTGAAATTTTATTGTTATACCCTCGACCCAACGCGGCGGGTTAAAGACCTTCCCTGAAACCGCAAGCTAGCCGGTGCGGACCGCGTTGGGTACGATAGCTTAGGGTTATATAACAATATGGCGCCCAAGCGGAAATAAAAAATTAGTAGCGCCATATAATAATATGGCGCCCAATATTAAATTTACATAAGTTGAGAGGTAATACCAACCAGTACCTTTTTTTTAAAGATTAAGGAGAAATGACTCGGATTGCACCTTGTCGGGGCTTCGATCGCTACGGTGGCTTAGTCTGGCATACCCAATCGACATAATTGCATCTACTGATCGAAGGGCCGACGATGTAGCAATCAGAATTAATACTTCAAAATTTGAGTTCACGAATGGTGCTTTTTGGATTTCGTTGGCTCAGTGTAGGTGGCATTTACTATCATCAGATGATAATGTACAATTAGCATCATACGAGCAGCGAGGCTAAGAAGGGCAATTCCATAGTAGTAGTGATTTGAAAGCTTTCGGGTGCTTTTGGACTCAGGTGGCTTGACTGTGCTGACTCGCAAACAAGTCAATTGCATCTGGTCTAGGATAGCCTGAAGACTGACAATTTTTAATTTCAAAAATTTTTTTTTTTTTCAACGGATGTCGGAAAGGGGCAGGCGGTGACTTGGTTTTTGGGTATCACGAACCAATTGCATCGGATGTGATAGGATTTGAAGTTCGTGAAGCGTCGGGCGGTCAAGTTACTTGCGCATTGTTTTGAATAAAATTTGATTTTTGGTAACCTTGAAAATCGAAATTACATTTCAAGTTGTATCAATTTATGTGAGTGGTGGCCTGGCCGTTGAAAAAAAGAAAAGGCTTAGTTTCACTAACTCAGATCAAATTGAACAATGCAAAAGCTTTATTGCACAAACAAAAAAAGTGGTAGCTAACCCGTTGCTTCATAGACTCAAATTCAGGTAGTGGCAGGCTATCCACGACAGAGATTTCTTTAGGAACACGCAGAATATTTGATCATCACTGGAAGATGTTCAAAAATAAGTACCCCAATCAGAATTATATGGTCAGGAAAAAACCCTCCCATTACGTAATAAATAAAGGTTAAAGTTTGAGTTTTACAAGAAATTTTATCGGTTTAGTCAATGAGCAGCACAGAAAAGCTGCATAAAAAGCGTGTTAACAAACGGTTTTACCAACACGATTTCAACCGGACGTTAAGTACAGCTAGTCCACTGACCAAAATGCCAAATTTAAATGATGAGGGAGCAGCCTCAGGCACAGACAATTAATTTTTTAGGGATATGTCGAAAACCATTAGAACCAATACAGGCGAAAATGTACCGGTTACCGAAGTTAACAAGGGCGCGGTTCCGAAAAACACACATGAAAAAAACACGTTTCCATATGATATGAACGTTCCTCCACCAACAAAGTCAACAGATGCTACGAATGCAGTGCTCAACAGCGAAATGGTGGCCAAGGCCACTGAAGGTTATAAGGCTACGCTAGAAAAGGGTTTAGAGGAAAAAATAAATGATTGTATTAAGAATAGTGTACAGGAAATGTTTCAAAGTTTAAAACTGACACAGATTCCTGATAGTCAGCAAAATTCAGTGCTAGGCACCGTAAGGGAACGAGGTACTCATGCCAAAAACTTGAACGGCAGGGGGTCTCACTCATTGCGTGGTTCATTGCAAACACCCGATAGGGTCAATCCTTATGATACTGCCAGTTATAAGACAAGCATAGCTGAGTACAACGAACAGCAGCGCAGCATGCAAAGCAATGGGTCGAATAGACAACAATCAAATCCAATACCACAGCAACAACTTCATCAATCTGTCACAAAACAGCAACCACAACAATTTCCTTCACAGCAGCAACAAAATTTAGTGCTGCCACAACAACAACAATTTTTTTTTGCAGCAGCATCAATTTGTGCCACAGCAGCAACAGCAACACAATTTTTCGCATCAACAACAACAACAGCAACACAATTTTCCGCATCGACAATTTATACCACAGCAGCGACAATTCGTACCACAGCAGCAACAATTCGTACCACAGCAGCAACAACAACAGCAACCACAGGATACAAACGCAGGGCGTTCGCATCAGTCTAACGCGATTAATGTAGACAAATGGGTCACAGCGTTTGGCGGCAATTCCGAAGATGTGTCGGTGGAAGATTTCATCTTTCGAGTTCAGCATCTGCAGAAACACTATGGGTGTCTCTGGTCTCAGGTCTTGCGGGATTTCCACCTTTTGCTAAGAGACGTTGCACGAGAATGGTATTGGCTTTACCTCAAGCGGAACGATGCACCCGACTGGCCAAAATTAAGCGAAGCATTGCTACGCCAATATCAAAGTAGTAAGTCGGACTTCGAAATAATGAGAGATTTAGTTGAGCGAAAGCAGAGGCCGGGGGAGTCCATCGAATCGTTTTTCCACAACGTATCTAAGATGCGCGCTAGACTACGAAATCCTGTAAATGATCATGATATGGTCAAAATCATCAAGAGAAACATTAAGGATAGTTTGGCCCGTGTAGTCTACCCCATGACGATCTACTCCGTTGATCATCTGCGCGATGAATGCATCGAGGCGGAAATGTATTTTTCACGCCGAGACGGTCAACGCAATTTTCAACCACCACAGCGGTTCAACCAACAGCGCAGAGGTCATGACGTGAGCGAAATAGCAGAGGGCGATGACGGCAGTGTTCAACAGTGGAACGAAGATTTTGTGAACGTGGATGAAATACAAAAAGGTCGTCCGTTTGGTCAACAGCAACAACGAAATTTAAATCAACAAGTGCAGGAAAAACGAGTGCTGATATGTTGGAATTGCCGCCAGCAAGGCCATGTCTACATGGAATGTACTTCATTGCAGCGTAGTATATTTTGCTACAAGTGTGGGAAACAAGACACAATTACGCCGAAGTGTCCGAATTGTTCTACGGGAAACCTGAACAGGAGCGCGATGGAAGCGGGAGCGTCACGGTCCAATCAGACTCCCGTGGACAATTAAATGGTGAAGAGAAAGGCAGCGAAGCAGAAGTAGTTGATGGTAGCGGTAATATTAACAACAATAAAAACATAAATATCTTGAAAAGAACCATTGAATTGAACAAAAACAATATGAATAATGCTGAAAACAAGTCCTATGAAGAACGACTAAAAAAATACTGTGAAGCCCGTGAAAGAATATTCAGAGATGGTCCACTTTTAGGTATGCGTGAGGTGTCGAAGAAAGTAAAAAAGGCCAGGCAGAATTTTATTAAGAGAAAATTTGTTCGTAAGCAGATAGCAGAGGCAGTGTATGAAACGCAAAAAAATGATCCGAGGGCTTGCGCTGAAATCCAAGTTGGTGAAACAAAAATAAAAGCTTTATTGGATACTGGAGCTTCAGTGAGTCTGCTGGGTAGAGGCTGCAGGGAGCTTGCGGAAGTACTCGGAGTTGAAGTTTTAAGACATTATTCGATTGTGAAAACGGCCGGTGGTAGACGACATTCTATTATAGGAGTAGTGAACGTGCCCGTAAAATATGCAACGAAAATTAGGAACGTAAAATTTTATCTGTGTCCGGACTTGGAGCAAGCTGCCTATTTAGGAATCGATTTTTGGCACGACTTCGAGCTAGCCCCAGAAGTAATTGGTGTAGCCGAGATAAACATAGAAAAAATAAAGAAGCATTTTGTGAATGAAGAAAAAAATGGTGTCGAAGAGCAGGAGCAGCACGATTTGTCAGAGGAGCAACAACGGCGGTTAAAAGATGTCATGAAGCCATTTCGTAGCTACGAAGAACACGGACTGGGCAGAACCGACTTGGAAATGCATACAATTCAGCTGACAAAAGGCGCTACTCCAGTAAAGGACCGACATTATCCGATGTCACCGGCGGTACAGGAATTAGTTTACGCCGAGGTGGACAAAATGCTTGAGCTCGGAATAATCGAAGAAAGTGAGAGTCCTTAGAGCAACAGGGTCACTTTGGTCAGGAAGCCCGAAAAAAATCGGTTCTGCCTAGATGCACGAAAGCTGAACGAGAGGACGATAAAAGATGCCTATCCGCTGCAAAACATAGAGGGAATTTTAAGTCGCATTGATTATACTTATTTTATAAGCAGTGTGGACTTAAAATTCGCCTTTTGGCAAATCGAGCTGGAGGAGCAGAGCAAGGTGTATCAGGTTGCGGTAATGCCCTTTGGGCTTTGTAATGCTGCGCAACGTCTATGTCGACTAATGGATCGAGTGATTCCACAACGCCTCAAAACTAACGTGTTCACGTATCTTGACGATTTACTAATAATCGCTCCTGATTTCGAGACGCACCTCAAAGTCCTCAGTGAAGTTGCCGAGTGTTTGCAAAAAGCTAACCTAACCATTGGCCTGAAAAAATCGAAGTTCTGCTTCAAGCAATTAAGGTATTTGGGATTCTTGGTTGGAGGCGGTATGCTAAAAACAGACCCCGAAAAGGTATCGGCCATACAGCGAATTTCAATTCCAAAGACCGTGAGGGAGGTTCGCAGCTTCTTAGGTACAGCAAGTTGGTACCGGCGGTTCATACAGAACTTCGCTTCGTTATCAGCTCCACTCAGCGATACATTAAAAAAAAGCACCAAATTCCACATGACTCCAGAGGCAATCCAGGCGTTTAATGGTTTGAAAAATGCCTTAACCACAGCTCCAGTTCTTAGACACCCAGATTTCAGCAAACGATTTTTCGTGCAGTGCGATGCATCTGACATCGGCGTAGGTGCGGTGTTATTTCAGAAAGACCAGGACGACAACGAAAACCCGATCGCATACTTCTCCCAAAAACTTAACAGTTGTCAACGTAACTATAGTGTTACGGAGAAGGAATGCTTGGCAGCTGTTTTGGCAGTAAAAAGGCTTAGACCATATATAGAAATGATGCCATTTACTGTGATTACCGATGCAGGGTTTAGCAGGTTTTATGAGTATTGAAAAAGTAGGACCTGCCTAAAGTATTTGCCGGCGCTTAAAAACGCCACGGGCAATCAAATAAAAAAAATTAAAGCGCTTCAACGAGTGCTCTGTAAAAATACCTGTCAGCCAGTTTAAGGCTTATTAGTTTAAAAGAAAAGGCAGCCAGTTTAAGGCTAATTGATCAACTGATACTTTATTAAAACCGCTTCCTGCTTTTATACAGGAATAACGGTATCCTTGTTTATGTAAACAAAAAACATATGTTTTACATAAAACATATGGTGACTTAATATATATTTGCAGTGGCTTAAACTTAGTAATAGATTATTGATATTCACGATAGTTTAAAGTAATAGTAGTAAAGTAGTACTTAATATTACTTATTGATAAAATACACTACACCCTCACCCTTAAGATAAAAATTATTTTTATTTTAATACAAATAATTTTGTAATACAATAATATTTTAATGTTAATAATAATAGAAATAAATATGATTAATTCATTTTTTTTTGCATATTATTATGATATTCTTTGATTTTGTTCCCTAAATCTAAAACAGTGTTGACACCTTTTGTCTCTATGACTTTATATGGGCCAAGATATGGCGGTTGATTTTTTCTTCTATTCATATTTTTTAATAAAACTAAATCTCCAATTTTTAAATTTATGGGATTTATTTTGACATTTTGCTGTGTTCTGTTCTTTTTAACAGTTTCAATTAATTCTTTAGCTTTATTTAAAGAGAATTTTAATCTTTGTTTTAGTTCTTGTGCATAATCATCAGTATTATAGACTGGCTTATCTGACATAATCGTGTCATTTGGTAAAGTTGACAGTTTTCCAAAAACTAGCTCATATGGCGAGTAATTTGTATCGACATGCGGTGTTGTATTATATGCAAAGGAAAAGTATGGAATCCAATAATCCCATTCATCGTCTTTACAAAAATTTAATAAGAATTCATTAAGTACCCTATGATTTCGTTCTACAGAGCCCAAAGTTTCATGGTGGTATGGAGTGCTAAAAATTTGTTTGATTTTCAGTAGGTTACATATTTCAGACATTAATTGATTGGTAAATTCTGTACCCTTATCCGATTTTAGACTCTTGAAATGTCCGTAGGTCAGAATGAAATGTTCTACTAATGTCTTCGCTACAATCTTAGCATCCTTTGTTTCCATCGGACATGCTACTACATATTTTGTTAGCTCACACTGTATCGTTAGTACATACCGATAGTTATTCGATATACGCAGAGGGCCTACCGTGTCTATCGATACTACCTCGAAACTAGTTCCTGGTGTGTCTGTCTTGGTTAGATTTTCTCTTGAATGTTTTGTTTGTTTATTTATTTTGCATTGCTTGCAGTTCGATATGTATTGTTTAATCATTCTGCTCATATTTTTCCATACATATTTCTGTTTAAGTTTCAAAATTGTTTTTCTTATACCCATATGACCTCCGTGTGTCGAATTATGGTATTCATGAATAAGTTCATGTTGCGTATCTTTATTCAGTATTCTCTTAGGTTCGTTATATATTAAAATTTTCAAATTTACGCTATTTCGTTTTAAATTTTTATACATTGTTTTAAATCCTTATACTGTTATGAATTTAAATATTTCATCTGTGCTCTTTAATGCGAGCTCCTGAATCCCTAATTGAAAGCTCAGTGGATTATCACTACATCTAACTAATACTTCACTATCTTTAACCTCAATTTCGGATGGTAGTTTCTCCAAAGACAACGATGTGTTCAATGGATTATCACTACATCCTTCAAAATTTTTATGAGGAAAGAACCTAATTTTTTTCATTTTACTTACATCTGAAATGGAAGTACATTCCCAAATAAAAAGTTCATCAGTATTTTTGCCAGAAAGGCATTCAGTGTTATCATTCTTGCAGTTTTTGGTAAATCTGCTTTTGCTTCTGGTGATAGCTAGGATATTTTCATATTCTGCTCAATTCCTGTTGGAATCATTGCTTTCAATGATTCACTATTTAGAACTATTCTTGACAATGCGTCCGCATTCGTATTCATTTTTCCTTTTTTATAAATTATTTCAAAATTATAGTCGCATAGGTCCAATCTGATACGAGTCATCTTCGATGACGGATTCTTATGTGAAAAAAGTGACACTAACGGTCTATGATCAGTTATGACGGTGAATTTTCTACCATATAGATATGGCCTAAAAAAATTGATGGCGCAGTGAATGGCTAGTAATTCTTTCTCTATCACTGGTTTATTCAAATCATGTTTAGAAAGTGATTTGCTAGCGTAAGAAATGGGTAAATCTGCGCCAATTTCGCCTTGCGATAAAACTGCTCCAAGAGCATAGTTTGACGCATCAGTGGTCAAAACAAATTCTTTTTCAAAATCTGGATATTGCAAAATGGGCGGGTTCATGAGTTTAGTTTTTAAAGTGTCAAAAGAATCTTGACAATCCATTCCCCATTGAAACTTTGTGTTTTTTTTTAAGAGTGTGTTTAGATTTTTCGCTATTTCTGCAAATTTTGGTATGAACCGGCGATAATAGTTACAGAAAGCTACAAACCTTCTTACTTCATCCGCGTTTGTTGGAACTGGGTAGTCCTTAATGACCTTATGTTTAGATGGGTCTATTTTGATCCCATTGGCCGTTATAAGATGACCAAGGTATACCACTTCTGGTTTTAAAAAACAACATTTTTCTGAGTTCAATTTCAAATTATATTTCCGTAGCCTTTCGAATACCTTTACCAAATTGTCGTTGTGATGTTTTATACTACAACCAAAAACGATTATATCGTCTACATAAAGAAATGCTTTTGCATCTAGACCACTTAATGCAATTGTTAGCATCCTTTGAAAACTATTGGATGATATTTTTAGTCCAAAGGGTAGTCGTGTGAATTGAAAGTGTCCTGTCCCTGTTGAAAAAGCTGTCAATGGTCGTGAGTCTTCGTCTAGGTCTATTTGGTGGAAAGAGCTGGTCATGTCCAATGTCGAAAAGTATTTGGCTCTTCCCAATTTGTCTAAAACGTCTTCGATTTTTGTCAGGGGAAACTTATCATTTATTATTTTTTCATTCAATTTTCTGAAATCAACGACTAGACGCCATTTTTTTGTATCATTGGTTGACTTTTTTGGAACTACTAATAATGGTGCATTGTAGGGGCTAACTGAATTTTCAATAATATTGTCATTTAGTAATTTTCCAACTTGTTCATTGATTTCTTTAATTTGTGTTTCCGGTAATCTATAGTTTTTTATATAAACAGGTGTTGAGTCTGTCATTTGAATTTGTTGTTTATAGAAGTTGTTGACACTTAATTGTTCTCCCGGGAGGTGAAAAATATCTTCGAAATTCTTTATTATTTCTATAAGTGACTCTTGCGCTTTCGGTTCATTGCAACCAATTTTTAAATTCTTTAAGAGTTCTTCAAGTCTGTTTGATGAATTGGTTTCGGCCCAAGTAAAGACATTATAGTTTTTTAATGGTTGTATCTCGCAGGGTAAATTGTCCAAAACTAAATCTTTATCAGTCGTATTTAGTAATTTAACATGGGATATACCTTTTGCTGGTATTAGAGTATTTCCTAAAAATATTCCATCAGCTATTTCTTTATTTAAAACGATGCTATCTTCATTAACTTCAATATTAACCGGTACGATAGATTCAGATCGTGCTGGTATAATAATATTCATTCGATTTGTGTTTTTTGACATGATTGGCAGAGTAAATTCTTTCTCATTTATTATGAAAGTTATATTAAATGTCTCAAAATCAATTTTTGACATGTATTTTTCTAAAATGTCCCGTCCTATGATTCCATCGGTTGCGATTGGAAAATCGTTATGAACGATGTGGAATTGGTGTTGAATGTGGCAGTCTTCAAATATTAAGTTTAATTTTGTTGTACCGATGCATTCTATTACCTCATTGGTTATACCTGATAAATGTGATATATTTTGTGTATTTATATCTTGCAAATTTCTAATTTTACAAATGGAAACATCCGCCCCTGTATCTATCAAAAAGTTTAAGTTTTCATTGCGACATTTTAGTGATATGTAATTGTTTAAGTTTTTTGAAGCTTTGTAAATTAGTTTTGGCCTCTTTGGGTGACAGTTTCTGTCGCCCGGCCATCTTCGTTTCCCTGATTATTATTGTTGTTATCATTATTTCTTCGATAACTGTTTCTTGAATTGTTATTACGGGTATTATTATTTTCATTTCTATAATTATTATTTCTAAAGTTGTTATTGTAATTTCGAGAATTGCTTCTGGTATTATTGTTTCCATAATTATTCCTATTGTTTCTAAAATTATTCCATCTATAATTATTGTTCTGTGAGTCTCTACCATTCGGGTATCTACTGTTCTGAATTTGGAAAACATCGCTCTCATTATGATTGAAACTTCTTTCGGCTGTTGTGCATCTTTCGACGGCCTCACTAAGTGTTTTCGGTGGATTTGCCAGTAAAATTTGTTTGTATTCAGGATTAGCTCCTTTCATAAAAACATTCAAAGCCATGCTCTCACTAACTTTATAGATCGCATTTTTTGTTTCTTGATTCGGATTAGATAAGGTTTTTATTTCGAATATACTCAATTGGTCTGAAAGTTCTGCAATTTTTTCTCTAAATTCGGCTATACTTTTATTATTTTGCTTAACGGACCCTAGCTCTGTTAAAACCTGTTGTAGAGTCCTTGGATTTGGGTAGGAATCTTCTAATAATTTTTTTAGCTCTGTAAAATTCGAGGGTTTGTTAGCTCGACCTAAAACACTACGGACCTGTGCTGTCAGTTTGAAATTGTAGACGTACTTAATGAATAATGGCTTATCTTCATCCCTCAAGATGTCATATAAGAGTTCTGTTTGGACGATGAAATCCTCCAAATCAGAAAATATTCCTTTGAATATTTGTAGGTTTTTTCCTACAACCGATATGTCGAAATGGGCCATTTTTTGTTTGTCGCCGTCCAACCAAATACCAGCCAAGTCTATGTCTATATTATCTTCCGATTTTTCTTTAATATTCAAATTTTTTAAAAACTCTGTTGTTTTTGTGTAATTTTCATCAAATTGAAATTTTAAATTATAATAATTATCAGGTTGTGTGTCTGCACAAATTTCATTAACTTTTGTTTTTAAAAAATTTATTCGCGCGAATTTGTTTTCAATGTATTTTTTTGAATAACTTCTGTTTTTGCTTTTTTTTAGATTTATATACAATGTTTGTATTTCTAAATTCGATTTATTTATAAGTTCCATTTACTTTAAAAAAAGAAAAATTTAAAAAAATTTTTTTTTATATAGATAAATTCATTTAATTTTTGATTTTTTAATATCATATTTGTTCAATCATAAAAACTGTTTGCAAAAATTGTCGACTGTGTGAACGACGAAAAGAAGTTATGCAAAAATTGCGTATTCTGAATGTGACCACTTGCAAAACGTCAAAATAAAAAGAGAAGCAAAAGGTGGCAATGTTGTATTTTCGTTTGCATTTGGGTAAAGTGTTTTTTATAATAATAAATAGAAAAAAATATTTAAAAGAAAAAGTTTATGGTATTAAAAATAGTGATTTAATTTAATTCATTTTTTATTTTAATAATAAAGTATATGTATATGTGTATCGAAAGAAATAAAAATATAAAAATAGTATACAGTGTTTTTTTTTTTGTTTTTAATGTGTTTGTGAAGTGTTTGTTCTTTTGTTTTTATGGTTTTCCAGTTCCGCTTCAATGGATATTATATCTTGCCAGATAGCATTTGCCTGTTGCCATGATGGTGGTGGATCACCGTTTACTATTGATTGTAGACATTTCAATTTTCTGCGTAGTTTCACTAATTTACCACCCCTTTTGTGTTTTGGTTTTACTGTGCTTGGGATACGTGTTAGTTGCGCTTCTTTTATGCGCTGTTGACGTCTTTTGTATTCCTCAATGGACAGGCTTTGAGGCTGTGCCACCACAGTTGAAGCTCTGTACGCTGGTGCTGCTTCGTTGTTTGTTATAGATTCCGGTACGCAGTCATCGGTTGGCATAAAATTGTTGCCACCTCCTGGCAGGATCGACATGTAGGGTTTAGCAGGTTTTATGAGTATTAAAAAAGTAGGACCTGTCTAAAGTATTTGCCGGCGCTTAAAAACGCCACGGGCAATCAAATAAAAAAAATTAAAGCGCTTCAACGAGTGCTCTGTAAAAATACTTGTCAGCCAGTTTAAGGCTTATTAGTTTAAAAGAAAAGGCAGCCAGTTTAAGGCTAATTGATCAACTGATACTTTATTAAAACCGCTTCCTGCTTTTATACAGGAATAACGGTATCCTTGTTTATGTAAACAAAAAACATGTTTTACATAAAACATATGGTGACTTAATATATATTTGCAGTGGCTTAAACTTAGTAATAGATTATTGATATTCACGATAGTTTAAAGTAATAGTAGTAAAGTAGTACTTAATATTACTTATTGATAAAATACACTACACCGATCACGCAAGTCTAAAATGGCTTATGTCATTGAAAGACTTAAGCGGCAGGCTTGCGTGGTGGTCTCTACAGCTGCAAGCATTCGATTTCCAAATTGAACATCGAAAAGGTGCAGAGAATGTGGTCGCGGATACTTTGTCGCGTTCTGTCGAAGAGCTGACCGAAGAAAATAGTTGGCTAGATTTCGAGACAACGGAGTTCGAATCACCAGAGTATCTGGACTTGATGAACACGATCAAAGAAAATCACGAAAAATTACCTGATCTACGCATAGAAAAAACCTGATATTTAAAAAACTAAAATTTGAACAAGATTCTGAAGCAGATGAAATAAAATGGAAGCTATGGGTACCTGAGGCCTTAACACATACCTTAATTCAAAAAGCGCATGAACCGGAAATTGCAGCTCACGGTGGCGTAGCAAAGACGTTGCACAGACTGCGGCAGTTTTATTACTGGCCAAATATGACCATACAAGTGCGAAATTTCATAAGAAATTGTGATACGTGCAAGGAATCGAAGTCAGCAAATAAAGATCTGAGGCCAGAGATTGGGCAAGAAGTCGTCACAGAAAGACCGTTCCAGAAAATATATATCGACTTCCTATGCAAGTATCCTCGGTCCAAAAAGGGAAATGCCTATATTTTCATCGTTGTTGATCATTTTACGAAATTTGTTTTTCTGAAGGCGCTACGCGAAGCTACGACTAAAAATATTATGCAGTTTCTAATTACAGAAATTTTCCACAAATTCGGAGTACCGGAAATCATCCACTCGGACAACGGGAAACAATTTGTGGCAAAAGAATTTTTGCAAATGATCGAGGCGTATAAGATAACGCATATTAAGACAGCACACTATTCGCCACAATCGAATGCAGCTGAACGCGTCAATCAGTCGGTGTTAAATGCAATCCGAGCCTACATGCAAGACGACCATCGAGACTGGGACATGTACCTGTCCGAAATAGAATGTGCGCTGAGAAGCTCGGTGCACACAGCAACTGGTGTTACCCCGTTTTTGGCATTGTTCGGGCAGGAAATGTTCACGAGTGGAACCGATTATAAGCTGGCCAGAAAGTTATGTCTATTAGGAGAACGAGATTTTGAAGTTTTAAGCCGAGAAGACCGATTTGCAATCATCCGTGACAAAATTAAAAGAAACTTACACGATGCCTACGAGAAAAGCGCTAAACGTTATAACAAGCGCGCACGAGAAGTCAAGTTCATGCCAGGACAAGAAATTTTCAAACGAAATTTTACACTTAGCAATTTTACAAACAGTATAAATGCTAAGTTCTGCAAAAAATTTGTTAAGTGCAGAGTAGTAAAGCCAATCGGCAACAATATGTACGAGTTAGAAACACTCAACAGCAAGCCCATTGGAGTGTTTCACGCGAAGGACTTGAAGCAGTAGAAAATTTTAGTGAAGCAAAGGGACAGTGGCAAGATACATTTAAATTGATTGGATGAATTCTATACCAATAAAAAAACTACACAGTGCAATAAAACTACAATCTACATGGTGCAATAAATCTAGTTATAAGAGTAAATAGTGCAATATTTACCAACTTCTAGATTAAGCGTCCGATGTGCTTCTGTGTAGTGAAAGTCCTTTCTTCGTGCTTCTTTTTAGTGTCCGTGCAATTCGTCCTGATGTAGTCATAAACGTTGTCCAAATACCTGAAATTAAATGTAAAGAAAGAAATCTTAACAAAGTACAAATTTGAAAAATTCAAGAAAACCTTATACGTCCCGGCATATACCACCTATGAAAACGCTCGTATTGATCTGCTGCCAAAGAAAATATCTTCAATGTTCTCGACGGATGATCCTGAAATGATAAAAAAGTTTTGTAATGAAACAAAAATGCAAGCACCTGAAAATGAAAACGAAATGAGATGCCCGGCTTACTCAAGTCGGAAAAGCATGAGCCTCTTAAGCTCAGGGTGTGGGCGTAGGCCTACGTTGGGCACCTTGTAATACAAAAATCCGAAACTAGAGTCACCCTAACATTTTTCATCAGCAAAACTCGTATGAATCGATACGTGAACAATTTTTTTTAGCTATCACTTTTACCATGGTATGAATGATTTAGATTTTTCATTAACCTTTTACAGTATGACAAATCGTCAACTGGCAAATTTGTCATAAAGTAACTCTAGCGTTAAAGTCCTATTGTACGTAAATCTGTTTTCGCTAATCCATATATATTTTTTTTTCCTGCTCTGGAATTAATAGCTAGAAACATATCAGTAGTGGACTCCCACCCAGCACACTGCCTTGACCGCAGATGCCCATGGGACCACTTGGTCATGGCAGAGTTTTGTTGCGGGCGGGACAGATTATGGCATGAGGCAGTTTTTTTTAAAAAACTCACAGGGGCAGAGGCTAAATATAAAAGGCAAAATCAAGCGAGATTTTTTTTTTTGATTTACAATCTGATTCGCAATGACAAGTCGATGAAGATGGTTTGGATGGTCCAACAACTGCATACTTTGACACATATCCCAATTCATCTACTTTTGATGACACGTACGATGAGCCAAATATATCAGTGCCCTCACAGACTATTGTCACAAAAAGAAAGAAAATTACAAAGCAGTATCACCTCCAATCCCGTTACGGATTCCGCCTGCAACTTACCTATAAACGCTCCACCGACGCCTGCAAATATTACCGTATCAGCAAATGCTGGAATTTACCGCCCGCAGAATCAGTCCCAGCACCAGCAAAGGCAATGCAATAATATTATAGATGGGGAACGTTACCGGTATGCTGCGCATTCAGAGTAACGATGTGGGTTTTGTATGCTTCGGATGATGGTGGATCGAGTCCTGAGCCTGATCCTGACTATGCTAAGTGTATGGCTGGCGGTGTGGTTGTGTGTGGTGATCTGTGGAGTGATGGGGAAAGGCACGCACAAATTCAAATATTGTTAGTTCTGGAACTAGTCACTATCAGCAGCAACAATTAATTCAACAGCAAATGTTTTTTTTTATTAATGGAACACCAAAGAAGAATAAATTTATTTTTTTTCTTCGAAAGCATTCATGTTTGGTGTCCATTAATTTGTGCAATGAGCAAAATGACAGCTGTGCTTAGCGTCAGTGTTTTCGACATGCGTGTTGGAAAGTGACATTAACACTTTTCGAAGTCGGTAAAGTGGTTCTGCGATACCGACTAGGGTATCAAAATTTTATGATAGGATCAAAGGTCGCCTGAGCGATTGTAGCGAGAGAATCGTATTGATGCAAAATAGGAAGGTATGGGTGGGATTAGGGTTCGCTTTGTGTAGGGTCATATGTTAAAGGTGTATGTTATGTGAAGTATTGTATAGGGATTTTGGTACATATTTACAGGCAAAGCTGTTTGGCTGGCAAAATCTGACTTGGCGACTAAAAATCAATAGGCGCGACTTTTCAAAAGTAAAGAACAGCTCGCGGCATAAAGACGTAAAATTTTTAAGCGTCGTAAAAATAAAAAGTTTTAATTTGAATTTTGAATCCAAGTACAGCTTGGAATTTTTGGTCGGTTTATTTTCAAAAAAAAATAAAAAGTGTTAATTGGCGAAAAAAGGAAATTAAAATCAAATTAAATTCACACCGTAAATTTATAAAATTCTACTGTTGCCGCGGGTGATATTTTTGTGAAAACTTAACGGATTTTGAAATCAAGGTAATTTGTTTTAAAATTAACGTAACGTTTTTTTTTTGCTGAAGAGTTGTTTTTTTTTTGTGAAGACGCCAAGCGAAGGTTTTGCCTGCTAAGCAGTTGTGCCCTGGAGGATTGTGACCAAAAATTTCTGGAATATAAAGGAAATGTAAGTGGCGATAAAAATCTAAAGTTTCTGTGCGCAATACTGAAAGGCAATAATTTGAATTTTGTTCCTACTATAGCGTGGCTGACTCTCCAATGAAAGCGACGGCATCGCGTGAAGATTTGTGGAAAGTTCTGGAGCCCGAAAGATAAGTCAGCCACATTTCCTTTTTTATTATTCGTTTTTATACATATACATATCTATGCATCCATTGATACGAAAAATTTGAAAAGTGATAAATTTTCGCGCAAAAGCGGCCGCGTCCCCAAAGTCTCCATTTTTAAAAAATCTTGCAGAACAAAATGGTGGCAGCCCTGTGAAGGATTCGAATACGGCTCGAACATTTTCATGGTTTCAAACAATTTCAACGATCTGCAACCAACACCGAAAGTTCCTTCGAACACCAACAGTGGCACAAAAAGTGCAAGTTTAAAATAAATTTAGATTGTAGTTTTTTTTTTTTTTTCAAATTAAAAAATTTTGTGATTTAATGTTAAGACAGAACCGGTACAATTTTTAATAGTCTTTTATTTTCGTTATGTAAGTGTTCGTGGAGAAGTCCTTCGATACAGCAAATTTAAATTTGAAGTTTTTTTTGTAGGCCTAACCCAAAAGAGCTCTTATAGGTGCAGCCGAAAAGAAATTGGAAATAGATTTTTAAACACGAATTTTTCAACCGCGAAAGGAAAAGATTTCTCCGGAATACAAGAGTTAAGGTTGCCTAGTTTAAGTTCAAAACGGTTAAAATTCCGTTTCCGGTTATGTTACCGTAGGTTTACCGGTTCATATTATCCTAAAGGATCCTTTTTATAAACCTATATACCATATACTTGTTTCTTTTGATAAATTTTGTCACAAGTTGATTTTTGTAATAATTCAAAAGAAATTTAATTGTGTTTAATTTAGCTTTTAATTTAAATGTTTTAAATAAAATGTATATAATTTGATTTGTGTTTTTTTTTTGTCGTTACAAATTCAATTGTTTCGATACATGCTTAAACAATTTAAATTTTAATGAAATATTCTTTTTAGCAATTTTGAAACCAATATTTCGATGTGTGACAATTTTTATACATTTTAATTACATATTTTTATTATACATATCATAATCATATATACATATGCCTACATACACTTTCTTTACATATATTTTCCTAAAATTTTCTTAGTCATAATTTGTTTTTATCATAATTTTTTTGTAATACATTTCTTTAATCATAAATTTTCGTTAAGCCTACATTTTTGTTGATTCGAAATTTAAAAGTAAATCTTCCGTCCTGTTTGGGTTGATTTGTTGTTTTGTGAATTACGGTCTTTTGCGATTTTATCATAATTTTGATTCCTAGAATAGAAAATAAAATGGCCTGATTAATTTTGAAATTGAATATGAGTCTTTAATTCTTAAATAAAGGGGGGGTTACAAACCTGACCAATGCTGGTGTAAAGGGCGATTCCTAGTGATGATCCGATAGTGGGTGATGCACCAAAATGGATTGTGCATCACAGGATGGGCGGGTGCGTGGGGAGCTGCAGTCTAGCTCCCATCTTTGGTGTGGATAGGCCTGTGGATGAGAAAAATAAAAAGGTTTTTATTAGTTTCTGATATTTATTTTTTGGTTTTAATTTTGAATTAACTAGTTTGATTTTTTTTTTTTTTGAATTTTTAGTATAGTTTAGAGTTTTTCTTTTTGATTTTTAAAATTTCACTTCCACCGGAAGTGAAATTTTATTGTTATACCCTCGACCCAACGCGGCGGGTTAAAGACCTTCCCTGAAACCGCAAGCTAGCCGGTGCGGACCGCGTTGGGTACGATAGCTTAGGGTTATATAACAATATGGCGCCCAAGCGGAAATAAAAAATTAGTAGCGCCATATAATAATATGGCGCCCAATATTAAATTTACATAAGTTGAGAGGTAATACCAACCAGTACCTTTTTTTTAAAGATTAAGAAGAAATGACTCGGATTGCACCTTGTCGGGGCTTCGATCGCTACGGTGGCTTAGTCTGGCATACCCAATCGACATAATTGCATCTACTGATCGAAGGGCCGACGATGTAGCAATCAGAATTAATACTTCAAAATTTGAGTTCACGAATGGTGCTTTTTGGATTTCGTTGGCTCAGTGTAGGTGGCATTTACTATCATCAGATGATAATGTACAATTAGCATCATACGAGCAGCGAGGCTAAGAAGGGCAATTCCATAGTAGTAGTGATTTGAAAGCTTTCGGGTGTTTTTGGACTAAGGTGGCTTGACTGTGCTGACTCGCAAACAAGTCAATTGCATCTGGTCTAGGATAGCCTGAAGACTGACAATTTTTAATTTCAAAAATTTTTTTTTTTTTCAACGGATGTCGGATAGGGGCAGGCGGTGACTTGGTTTTTGGGTATCACGAACCAATTGCATCGGATGCGATAGGATTTGAAGTTCGTGAAGCGTCGGGCGGTCAAGTTACTTGCGCATTGTTTTGAATAAAATTTGATTTTTGTTAACCTTGAAAATCGAAATTACACGACAGAGATTTCTTTAGGAACACGCAGAATATTTGATCATCACTGGAAGATGTTCAAAAATAAGTACCCCAATCAGAATTATATGGTCAGGAAAAAACCCTCCCATTACGTAATAAATAAAGGTTAAAGTTTGAGTTTTACAAGAAATTTTATCGGTTTAGTCAATGAGCAGCACAGAAAAGCTGCATAAAAAACGTGTTAACAAACGGTTTTACCAACACGATTTCAACCGGACGTTAAGTACAGCTAGTCCACTGACCAAAATGCCAAATTTAAATGATGAGGGAGCAGCCTCAGGCACAGACAATTAATTTTTTAGGGATATGTCGAAAACCATTAGAACCAATACAGGCGAAAATGTACCGGTTACCGAAGTTAACAAGGGCGCGGTTCCGAAAAACACACATGAAAAAAACACGTTTCCATATGATATGAACGTTCCTCCACCAACAAAGTCAACAGATGCTACGAATGCAGTGCTCAACAGCGAAATGGTGGCCAAGGCCACTGAAGGTTATAAGGCTACGCTAGTAAAGGGTTTAGAGGAAAAAATAAATGATTGTATTAGGAATAGTGTACAGGAAATGTTTCAAAGTTTAAAACTGACACAGATTCCTGATAGTCAGCAAAATTCAGTGCTAGGCACCGTAAGGGAACGAGGTACTCATGCCAAAAACTTGAACGGCAGGGGGTCTCACTCATTTCGTGGTTCATTGCAAACACCCGATAGGGTCAATCCTTATGATACTGCCAGTTATAAGACAAGCATAGCTGAGTACAACGAACAGCAGCGCAGCATGCAAAGCAATGGGTCGAATAGACAACAATCAAATCCAATACCACAGCAACAACTTCATCAATCTGTCACAAAACAGCAACCACAACAATTTCCTTCACAGCAGCAACAAAATTTAGTGCTGCCACAACAACAACAATTTTTTTTGCAGCAGCATCAATTTGTGCCACAGCAGCAACAGCAACACAATTTTTCGCATCAACAACAACAACAGCAACACAATTTTCCGCATCGACAATTTATACCACAGCAGCGACAATTCGTACCACAGCAGCAACAATTCGTACCACAGCAGCAACAACAACAGCAACCACAGGATACAAACGCAGGGCGTTCGCATCAGTCTAACGCGATTAATGTAGACAAATGGGTCATAGCGTTTGGCGGCAATTCCGAAGATGTGTCGGTGGAAGATTTCATCTTTCGAGTTCAGCATCTGCAGAAACACTATGGGTGTCTCTGGTCTCAGGTCTTGCGGGATTTCCACCTTTTGCTAAGAGACGTTGCACGAGAATGGTATTGGCTTTACCTCAAGCAGAACGATGCACCCGACTGGCCAAAATTAAGCGATGCATTGCTACGCCAATATCAAAGTAGTAAGTCGGACTTCGAAATAATGAGAGATTTAGTTGAGCGGAAGCAGAGGCCGGGGGAGTCCATCGAATCGTTTTTCCACAACGTATCTAAGATGCGCGCTAGACTACGAAATCCTGTAAATGATCATGATATGGTCAAAATCATCAAGAGAAACATTAAGGATAGTTTGGCCCGTGTAGTCTACCCCATGACGATCTACTCCGTTGATCATCTGCGCGATGAATGCATCGAGGCGGAAATGTATTTTTCACGCCGAGACGGTCAACGCAATTTTCAACCACCACAGCGGTTCAACCAACAGCGCAGAGGTCATGACGTGAGCGAAATAGCAGAGGGCGATGACGGCAGTGTTCAACAGTGGAACGAAGATTTTGTGAACGTGGATGAAATACAAAAAGGTCGTCCGTTTGGTCAACAGCAACAACGAAATTTAAATCAACAAGTGCAGGAAAAACGAGTGCTGATATGTTGGAATTGCCGCCAGCAAGGCCATGTCTACATGGAATGTACTTCATTGCAGCGTAGTATATTTTGCTACAAGTGTGGGAAACAAGACACAATTACGCCGAAGTGTCCGAATTGTTCTACGGGAAACCTGAACAGGAGCGCGATGGAAGCGGGAGCGTCACGGTCCAATCAGACTCCCGTGGACAATTAAATGGTGAAGAGAAAGGCAGCGAAGCAGAAGTAGTTGATGGTAGCGGTAATATTAACAACAATAAAAACATAAATATCTTGAAAAGAACCATTGAATTGAACAAAAACAATATGAATAATGCTGAAAACAAGTCCTATGAAGAACGACTAAAAAAATACTGTGAAGCCCGTGAAAGAATATTCAGAGATGGTCCACTTTTAGGTATGCGTGAGGTGTCGAAGAAAGTAAAAAAGGCCAGGCAGAATTTTATTAAGAGAAAATTTGTTCGTAAGCAGATAGCAGAGGCAGTGTATGAAACGCAAAAAAATGATCCGAGGGCTTACGCTGAAATCCAAGTTGGTGAAACAAAAATAAAAGCTTTATTGGATACTGGAGCTTCAGTGAGTCTGCTGGGTAGAGGCTGCAGGGAGCTTGCGGAAGTACTCGGAGTTGAAGTTTTAAGACATTATTCGATTGTGAAAACGGCCGGTGGTAGACGACATTCTATTATAGGAGTAGTGAACGTGCCCGTAAAATATGCAACGAAAATTAGGAACGTAAAATTTTATCTGTGTCCGGACTTGGAGCAAGCTGCCTATTTAGGAATCGATTTTTGGCGCGACTTCGAGCTAGCCCCAGAAATAATTGGTGTAGCCGAGATAAACATAGAAAAAATAAAGAAGCATTTTGTGAATGAAGAAAAAAATGGTGTCGAAGAGCAGGAGCAGCACGATTTGTCAGAGGAGCAACAACGGCGGTTAAAAGATGTCATGAAGCCATTTCGTAGCTACGAAGAACACGGACTGGGCAGAACCGACTTGGAAATGCATACAATTCAGCTGACAAAAGGCGCTACTCCAGTAAAGGACCGACATTATCCGATGTCACCGGCGGTACAGGAATTAGTTTACGCCGAGGTGGACAAAATGCTTGAGCTCGGAATAATCGAAGAAAGTGAGAGTCCTTAGAGCAACAGGGTCACTTTGGTCAGGAAGCCCGAAAAAAATCGGTTCTGCCTAGATGCACGAAAGCTGAACGAGAGGACGATAAAAGATGCCTATCCGCTGCAAAACATAGAGGGAATTTTAAGTCGCATTGATTATACTTATTTTATAAGCAGTGTGGACTTAAAATTCGCCTTTTGGCAAATCGAGCTGGAGGAGCAGAGCAAGGTGTATCAGGTTGCGGTAATGCCCTTTGGGCTTTGTAATGCTGCGCAACGTCTATGTCGACTAATGGATCGAGTGATTCCACAACGCCTCAAAACTAACGTGTTCACGTATCTTGACGATTTACTAATAATCGCTCCTGATTTCGAGACGCACCTCAAAGTCCTCAGTGAAGTTGCCGAGTGTTTGCAAAAAGCTAACCTAACCATTGGCCTGAAAAAATCGAAGTTCTGCTTCAAGCAATTAAGGTATTTGGGATTCTTGGTTGGAGGCGGTATGCTAAAAACAGACCCCGAAAAGGTATCGGCCATACAGCGAATTTCAATTCCAAAGACCGTGAGGGAGGTTCGCAGCTTCTTAGGTACAGCAAGTTGGTACCGGCGGTTCATACAGAACTTCGCTTCGTTATCAGCTCCACTCAGCGATACATTAAAAAAAAGCACCAAATTCCACATGACTCCAGAGGCAATCCAGGCGTTTAATGGTTTGAAAAATGCCTTAACCACAGCTCCAGTTCTTAGACACCCAGATTTCAGCAAACGATTTTTCGTGCAGTGCGATGCATCTGACATCGGCGTAGGTGCGGTGTTATTTCAGAAAGACCAGGACGACAACGAAAACCCGATCGCATACTTCTCCCAAAAACTTAACAGTTGTCAACGTAACTATAGTGTTACGGAGAAGGAATGCTTGGCAGCTGTTTTGGCAGTAAAAAGGTTTAGACCATATATAGAAATGATGCCATTTACTGTGATTACCGATGCAGGGTTTAGCAGGTTTTATGAGTATTGAAAAAGTAGGACCTGCCTAAAGTATTTGCCGGCGCTTAAAAACGCCACGGGCAATCAAATAAAAAAAATTAAAGCGCTTCAACGAGTGCTCTGTAAAAATACTTGTCAGCCAGTTTAAGGCTTATTAGTTTAAAAGAAAAGGCAGCCAGTTTAAGGCTAATTGATCAACTGATACTTTATTAAAACCGCTTCCTGCTTTTATACAGGAATAACGGTATCCTTGTTTATGTAAACAAAAAACATATGTTTTACATAAAACATATGGTGACTTAATATATATTTGCAGTGGCTTAAACTTAGTAATAGATTATTGATATTCACGATAGTTTAAAGTAATAGTAGTAAAGTAGTACTTAATATTACTTATTGATAAAATACACTACACCCTCACCCTTAAGATAAAAATTATTTTTATTTTAATACAAATAATTTTGTAATACAATAATATTTTAATGTTAATAATAATAGAAATAAATATGATTAATTCATTTTTTTTTGCATATTATTATGATATTCTTTGATTTTGTTCCCTAAATCTAAAACAGTGTTGACACCTTTTGTCTCTATGACTTTATATGGGCCAAGATATGGCGGTTGATTTTTTCTTCTATTCATATTTTTTAATAAAACTAAATCTCCAATTTTTAAATTTATGGGATTTATTTTGACATTTTGCTGTGTTCTGTTCTTTTTAACAGTTTCAATTAATTCTTTAGCTTTATTTAAAGAGAATTTTAATCTTTGTTTTAGTTCTTGTGCATAATCATCAGTATTATAGACTGGCTTATCTGACATAATCGTGTCATTTGGTAAAGTTGACAGTTTTCCAAAAACTAGCTCATATGGCGAGTAATTTGTATCGACATGCGGTGTTGTATTATATGCAAAGGAAAAGTATGGAATCCAATAATCCCATTCATCGTCTTTACAAAAATTTAATAAGAATTCATTAAGTACCCTATGATTTCGTTCTACAGAGCCCAAAGTTTCATGGTGGTATGGAGTGCTAAAAATTTGTTTGATTTTCAGTAGGTTACATATTTCAGACATTAATTGATTGGTAAATTCTGTACCCTTATCCGATCTTAGACTCTTGAAATGTCCGTAGGTCAGAATGAAATGTTCTACTAATGTCTTCGCTACAGTCTTAGCATCCTTTGTTTCCATCGGACATGCTACTACATATTTTGTTAGCTCACACTGTATCGTTAGTACATACCGATAGTTATTCGATATACGCAGAGGGCCTACCGTGTCTATCGATACTACCTCGAAACTAGTTCCTGGTGTGTCTGTCTTGGTTAGATTTTCTCTTGAATGTTTTGTTTGTTTATTTATTTTGCATTGCTTGCAGTTCGATATGTATTGTTTAATCATTCTGCTCATATTTTTCCATACATATTTCTGTTTAAGTTTCAAAATTGTTTTTCTTATACCCATATGACCTCCGTGTGTCGAATTATGGTATTCATGAATAAGTTCATGTTGCGTATCTTTATTCAGTATTCTCTTAGGTTCGTTATATATTAAAATTTTCAAATTTACGCTATTTCGTTTTAAATTTTTATACATTGTTTTAAATTCTTCTACTGTTATGAATTTAAATATTTCATCTGTGCTCTTTAATGCGAGCTCCTGAATCCCTAATGAAAGCATTTTCGATGATAGTTTCTTCAAAGTCAACGGTGTGCTCAGTGGATTATCACTACATCTAACTAATACTTCACTATCTTTAACCTCAATTTCGGATGGTAGTTTCTCCAAAGACAACGATGTGTTCAATGGATTATCACTACATCCTTCAAAATTTTTATGAGGAAAGAACCTAATTTTTTTCATTTTACTTACATCTGAAATGGAAGTACATTCCCAAATAAAAAGTTCATCAGTATTTTTGCCAGAAAGGCATTCAGTGTTATCATTCTTGCAGTTTTTGGTAAATCTGCTTTTGCTTCTGGTGATAGCTAGGATATTTTCATATTCTGCTCAATTCCTGTTGGAATCATTGCTTTCAATGATTCACTATTTAGAACTATTCTTGACAATGCGTCCGCATTCGTATTCATTTTTCCTTTTTTATAAATTATTTCAAAATTATAGTCGCATAGGTCCAATCTGATACGAGTCATCTTCGATGACGGATTCTTATGTGAAAAAAGTGACACTAACGGTCTATGATCAGTTATGACGGTAAATTTTCTACCATATAGATATGGCCTAAAAAAATTGATGGCGCAGTGAATGGCTAGTAATTCTTTCTCTATCACTGGTTTATTCAAATCATGTTTAGAAAGTGATTTGCTAGCGTAAGAAATGGGTAAATCTGCGCCAATTTCGCCTTGCGATAAAACTGCTCCAAGAGCATAGTTTGACGCATCAGTGGTCAAAACAAATTCTTTTTCAAAATCTGGATATTGCAAAATGGGCGGGTTCATGAGTTTAGTTTTTAAAGTGTCAAAAGAATCTTGACAATCCATTCCCCATTGAAACTTTGTGTTTTTTTTTAAGAGTGTGTTTAGATTTTTCGCTATTTCTGCAAATGTTGGTATGAACCGGCGATAATAGTTACAGAAAGCTACAAACCTTCTTACTTCATCCGCGTTTGTTGGAACTGGGTAGTCCTTAATGACCTTATGTTTAGATGGGTCTATTTTGATCCCATTGGCCGTTATAAGATGACCAAGGTATACCACTTCTGGTTTTAAAAAACAACATTTTTCTGAGTTCAATTTCAAATTATATTTCCGTAGCCTTTCGAATACCTTTACCAAATTGTCGTTGTGATGTTTTATACTACAACCAAAAACGATTATATCGTCTACATAAAGAAATGCTTTTGCATCTAGACCACTTAATGCAATTGTTAGCATCCTTTGAAAACTATTGGATGATATTTTTAGTCCAAAGGGTAGTCGTGTGAATTGAAAGTGTCCTGTCCCTGTTGAAAAAGCTGTCAATGGTCGTGAGTCTTCGTCTAGGTCTATTTGGTGGAAAGAGCTGGTCATGTCCAATGTCGAAAAGTATTTGGCTCTTCCCAATTTGTCTAAAACGTCTTCGATTTTTGTCAGGGGAAACTTATCATTTATTATTTTTTCATTCAATTTTCTGAAATCAACGACTAGACGCCATTTTTTTGTATCATTGGTTGACTTTTTTGGAACTACTAATAATGGTGCATTGTAGGGGCTAACTGAATTTTCAATAATATTGTCATTTAGTAATTTTCCAACTTGTTCATTGATTTCTTTAATTTGTGTTTCCGGTAATCTATAGTTTTTTATATAAACAGGTGTTGAGTCTGTCATTTGAATTTGTTGTTTATAGAAGTTGTTGACACTTAATTGTTCTCCCGGGAGGTGAAAAATATCTTCGAAATTCTTTATTATTTCTATAAGTGACTCTTGCGCTTTCGGTTCATTGCAACCAATTTTTAAATTCTTTAAGAGTTCTTCAAGTCTGTTTGATGAATTGGTTTCGGCCCAAGTAAAGACATTATAGTTTTTTAATGGTTGTATCTCGCAGGGTAAATTGTCCAAAACTAAATCTTTATCAGTCGTATTTAGTAATTTAACATGGGATATACCTTTTGCTGGTATTAGAGTATTTCCTAAAAATATTCCATCAGCTATTTCTTTATTTAAAACGATGCTATCTTCATTAACTTCAATATTAACCGGTACGATAGATTCAGATCGTGCTGGTATAATAATATTCATTCGATTTGTGTTTTTTGACATGATTGGCAGAGTAAATTCTTTCTCATTTATTATGAAAGTTATATTAAATGTCTCAAAATCAATTTTTGACATGTATTTTTCTAAAATGTCCCGTCCTATGATTCCATCGGTTGCGATTGGAAAATCGTTATGAACGATGTGGAATTGGTGTTGAATGTGGCAGTCTTCAAATATTAAGTTTAATTTTGTTGTACCGATGCATTCTATTACCTCATTGGTTATACCTGATAAATGTGATATATTTTGTGTATTTATATCTTGCAAATTTCTAATTTTACAAATGGAAACATCCGCCCCTGTATCTATCAAAAAGTTTAAGTTTTCATTGCGACATTTTAGTGATATGTAATTGTTTAAGTTTTTTGAAGCTTTGTAAATTAGTTTTGGCCTCTTTGGGTGACAGTTTCTGTCGCCCGGCCATCTTCGTTTCCCTGATAATTATTGTTGTTATCATTATTTCTTCGATAACTGTTTCTTGAATTGTTATTACGGGTATTATTATTTTCATTTCTATAATTATTATTTCTTGCGAATTATGAGTAAAAGGAAGCATGAAAACGTACGACTTTCCTTGAACTTGCAGAACCTTTCATTTGCGGTTGCAGCGCTCGTCTCTTTGTTTTAGTTTGATATCTGATTTGCGTACATAAAAAATTGGTAGACTTGCAATGTGGTAAGTGACTTGATGGTCGTTTCAAGTGCGCTTATGCAGACCTCTAATGAACAAGCAAAGCATGTAAGCATAACAATGACAAGCTAATGTTTTTGAGTGTGTGCGTCTTGTTTTTATTTCTCAATGTTGCCATTTTACAAGGTGAATTTATTAGGGAGAGACATTTGAGAGCGTGAGTGAAAATTATTGCAAGTTAGTGAAAACTATTGCAAATATATGATATGGATTTGAGACTTACAATTTAAATATGGGAACCTTTGAAACAGCATTGTTTAATAATACTGAACAAAATCACCATAACAGTTTGAGACGACTCACGCGTACTCAGATTTATAACGAAATATCATTACCCAGCAGGCAAATGAGCAAGGCCTTACTCGGAGAAGGCCTGCTAGCACTGCTGCGATTATATAAGGACTTCTCAAAACTAGAATACATATATACACATATAGTATAAATACAATCACAGAAGGCATAATATGCCTTGCCACAACAGACGTGCTATCAGGCCTGATATTAGAAGGCAAAGAAGAAGGACTCCATTTACTTTAGCGCTTTTCTGTTTCATTTTTATTTCATGTATTGCAATGTTTTATGATTCGGCATAACTTTTTTTTCATATGCATTGTACATATACGACATGAAAAGTATAAACATGGTTAGAAATTAAGAGAGGTGTGCAGGCTAGTCTTCTGTTGTTTCATGTTATGTTAAGGAGGTAGAGTTTTGTGTATTCTTTGTCAAATTGTAAAGTCATTAAAAAACTATCAACGCAAGTGAGATGGCGCGGATAAAAAAAATTAATTAATATTTAGTGTCTTTAAATTTATTAAAATTATTTTTTGTCAAGTACTGGGTGTTTTTTTTAGAGGTTTGTTTTTCGAATAGAGATAAAACTGGCATTTTATGGTCAAATCTGGCAACTCTAATGTTATTTATGTTCAGTTTAGTTTGCCATTTCATCATGAACAGGTTGACAAAAGAACTACGCTTGCAAATCGTGCAAATTTATTTCGAAAATAATGGTTCAGTTCGCGAAGTTTACCGCAAGCTCCGTTCATTTTATGGTCGACATAATCGTCCATCAGAGCAATTAATTCGGTTAACCATGGGTCGTTTTCGCACTACGTTTACTCTATGTGATAATACGCATCCGCAGAGACGTCGAACAGTGCGCACCGAAGAAACAATTGCCGCTGTAGAGCAAAATGTTGAAGAGGACCCGAATGAATCGATTCGCCACAGTGCACAGCAATTGGAGCTTTGTCCATCAACTTTATGGAAGATTTTGCGCAAAGATCTTGGCTTGCGACCTTACAAGATCCAGCTTGTGCAAGAATTAAAGCCGCGAGACCATGCAATGCGTCGTGATTTTGGTGTATGGGCCGAAAATGAGATTGATCTCGATGCTGATTTTCATCGCAAAATTTTGTTCAGTGATGAGGCTCATTTTTGGTTGAATGGCTACGTCAACAAGCAAAATTGCCGCATTTGGAGTGAAGAGAATCCACATGAGACCCTTGAGACGCCATTACATCCACAAAAACTGACTGTTTGGTGTGCTCTATGGGCTGGTGGAGTCATTGGGCCATACTTCTTCCGAAATAATGCTGGAGAGTCAGTTACCGTTAATGGAGATCGGTATAGAGCCATGATAACCGACTATTTTGTTCCCGAATTGGATGGCATGAATGTGGATGAGTTGTGGTTCCAACAAGACCAATTTATTGAAGGAAACATTCGATGAGCGCATAATTTCGCGGAATGGATCTGTCAATTGGCCACCAAGATCGTGTGATTTGACACCATTGGATTATTTTCTTTGGGGATATGTGAAGTCGCTCGTCTACGCCAACAAACCAGAAACGTTAGGGGACTTGGAAGCCAACATTCGTGGCGTTATTGCCGACATACGGCCCCATATGCTCGAAAAAGTGGTTCAAAATTGGACCTGTAGAATTGGCTTTATTCGAGCCAGCCGCGGCGGCCACATGCCCGAAATCATATTTAAACATTAATGGCATAAAATTATCCTTCCAATAAAGCCAAATTATGGACATTAAAACGATTTTCTTGTGTTTTATTTCAATTCGAAGCTCTATACCTCTAAAAAAAACACCCTATACATATGTAAGTACAACAAAGTCAAAGTGCGACAAAGTCTCCAAATTTTAAACCTTACTGATTGTTGTTGTGCTAATTGAGTGCAAAGCTTTTCAAAGCGTGAGAGAAATTCTTAGTATACTCAGAGTTAGCTTTTATTTCAAACAGTGCATTAAAGCGTGGCTGGGCAAAACGTACCGCGCGCGGTACTGCGGCAGAATGAGAATAACTTTTCATATACGTATATAAAGCAGAGAGCATAAAATTTAATTCAGTTTGCTTTGAAAAGCGAACAAAGCACAAATACACATGCATTGAAGAACATTTAAGAAAAACACACGTGTAGTGGTGCCCAGCTCTGCATTAAAGTGATCATTTTGTAAGTTAGCTTCCAAAGCTCTTTCCGCAACATGTTTTAGTTTTTTTTACATGCAAAAACACCAAGAGCGCTCGATTAGTTAAGCAACATATTTTTTGATTTCCTTCGTTCTTGTTTTACTTTGTTTCATTTCCAAAATGTACTTAAGCCACAGTTAAAACAAAAAAGTAAATTTCGCAACATTTTTTTTTTTGCATTGCGCAACTTTTCTACGCTAAAGTCAATGAACTCAATTTGTTTCATTCCCAAAGTGTGTTTCGATCAAAGTTATTATAAAATTTCAACATTTTTAAACAGATTCAAAAATACAACGCATACAATTTTTACGAATAATTCCACTACAAACTACAGTGCAAAGAAATTACCCCATTTAACAAATTCCATTTTTTGTTATTGCATGATTTGGGATATATTTTTCAATTTTACAAAAAAAAATAATTAGGAAAATAATAACTACAGTGAAAGCTCCCGTAGGCGGACACCGACGGTTCCAACAAAATCGTCCGCCTACGGGAGATGTCCGCTTGCGGGAGCTGTCGAAGAAAGTACATTTTTACAATTCAAATACAATTCAATTAAAACAAAAAAAAAACAATCCAAATTTTTCTTATCGGATGGTATGTAGGAGTAAAATTGCAAAGCTGGCGACACTCAAACATTCGTAACTTTTTTATTTATGAAATGTACTAAAATTTTATTTCAGGAAAAAGTTGTGTAGACTTTACAGAACAATTCTGTGGAAAAATGTTGTTTCTGAACATATGAGAAGTTGGTTTAAATTCTGTTTGTTTATTAAAAACTTTATTTTTTATAAATAATAAATACAATTTTTATAAAACCTTTATTTTATATAAATTGTAAAACATCTTTTGTCCTATCACGAAAATTTCATTAACTTTTTCCCAATATTTACTGAGAAATCGCAATTTAAAAAAACCCACATAAAAATTCACTTGTTCATAACTTTTTAAAAAATCCAAATTTTGCAAAAATAAATATAAGGCGTTAATCAATAAATCTTCAAAGTTATGCAAAAAAAAGTTTAAGTACAATAAGTTGGTTTTTTCTGTGCCCATTTGAGAAAACTTTACTCTCAACAACACACAAAGAAATAGATTTTAAAGAATAACAATCGACAACCTGAATGACAGCAAAGCAATGAAAGAGTTGAGAAAGAGTTTTTTCGTTAGAATGTCTTTTTTGTCCGCCAGCAGAGATGAATTGTATGAAATGTGTATAAATGTAGTGTCCG
Source organism: Tricholauxania praeusta (assembly GCA_949775025.1). Classification (NCBI taxonomy): domain Eukaryota; kingdom Metazoa; phylum Arthropoda; class Insecta; order Diptera; family Lauxaniidae; genus Tricholauxania; species Tricholauxania praeusta. The sequence continues at coordinate 26,051,416 of OX459032.1, forward strand.
CGTCCGGCCAAGGGAGCGTCCGCCCACCGGAATGTATTTTGTTCTAAAAACATAACGAAAAACTTGGGACCAAGAAATTCGTCCGGCTAAGAGGGATGTCCGCCTGCGGGAGCTGTCCGCGACGGGAGCTTTCACTGTATATTTAAAAAAATTGTGTGTTCAAAATTCATAAGATTGTGTTTTTATGAATGTTTGTTTTTTAATTATTTTTTTTCGCATTTCTGGATCAAGTTGTTTTTTTATTGTTGCTGTTGGAAAGAATTGATATCCTTTTAAGATTGTCGATATTGGTTTTATTTATTTGCCGAATTGATATTTGATCATACAAATTGTTTTTTTTTTTGGTTGCTATCAATTCTTTTCCGGCCAAGATCGCTTCATAGCGTGCAGAACTCCATACAATTTTGCATTTTAATTTTTAAGTTTGTGCTGTATTGTTTTTCATTTGAAAACATTTTAAAAGAAAAATTTTCCAATTATTTCTAAAAAACTGAACAAATTTCTAAATCTTTATTTAATCAAGTTCCTTGGTTGTTGACATACTTAGTTTTCTTTTTGGGGTGAGCATTTTCAATGGCTTCTCTCGCGTCGTTTATTCGCTTAACAGATTCGCTTATTGAATTTGAGCAAGAATTCAATAGCGCTTCACCAACAACGCATTCAATTCATTCTTTAGAGGTTCATCGCGAGGAAATAAAATCTATCTGGACTAACATCAAAGCTGAGTACCCAAGTTGCTTGAATAAATTTTCAGCCAACGAGCAAAAGGATGATGCAGATGATGATGGTGGCTCGGATACAGGATCGGACCACGGCCTGGAACTGGAAACTGTTAAAGGTCGCTATAGAAATACATACAATGCTTATGTACGCTGCGTTTCAAAAATGGCGGAATATAGTCAGGAGCTTTCAGTAGCATCTCGACCAATTTCACCAGTTCAAAGAATCAACGATGGTCCTAGTCATAATTTTCACCTTCCACCTTGCGATACCGAAATCTTTAGCGGCGATTATATTTCATGGCTCTCCTTCCGTGACATGTTCACGGCTATTTATGTCAACAACCCAAGATTAAGTCCAGTTGAAAAACTGTTTCATCTTAACCAGAAAATACGAGGGGAAGCTCGTGATATAGTAAAAAAGTGTCTACTGACTAACGACGGTTTCTCTACTGCGTGGAAAAACCTGAAAGACCGTTTTGAAAATAAACGTGTACTCGTCAATAGTCAGCTCCGGATACTGTTCAACCTTTCCTCCATTCTAACTGAATCAGGTGCAGCAATTAAACGACTTCAAAGGGATATAAATAGCAGCATTTTTGCTCTTCAATTGTACAATGTTAACATTGACAATTGGGAATCCATTTTAATATATTTATGTTCCACTCGGCTTCCAGAAGCCACACTAGCGCTCTGGGAACAATCACTTAGCAACAAAACTGAGATTCCAAAGTGGAAAGACTTAGACTCTTTCCTCACTAGCCGGTATCAAACTCTTGAGACTGTTTCCGATATTAAAGGCTCAGCATTTCCTAAAACTTCTAAAGTTCAACCTGATTCTGTAACCTCTCGAAATCAAAATAAGAAGGTTAATTCATATGTGACCAATGTCACTTCTTCGTCGTGCAAACTTTGTGTTAATGAAAAACACACAATTCGACATTGCAGTCGTTTTCTAGCCATGATGCCTGATGAAAGATCAGCAAAAATAAAGCAATTAGGACGATGTCTTAACTGTTTTTCTGGTTCACATTCCATAAAAGACTGCAAAAGCAAACACAACTGTTTCACGTGTAAAAGGCGCCATAACACGCTTTTGCACCGTAGTTTATCCACTGAAGATTCCATACACCCTAATACAAACCCAGTCATTCCTGATGCAAATTCTCGTTCAAGCACTTCTGGTCTTCAACGTGCGCATGCACTCCAGATACAGTCCGCTCAAAACCTTAATGATAACATTCAGTCTTGCCTTGCGACGAACTCCAAGAATGTCTTATTAGGAACAGCCATAGTTTGTATACGTCATCTTGGTATAACTTACCACGCTCGTGCTCTTATTGACTCAGGGTCAGAAGGCACGTTTATTTACGAAAAACTATTTAGGCTCCTTAAATTGCCTTACAACGAAACATCGGCTCAAATTTCAGGATTGAATAACGCTGTTTCTGCACGTGTTCATAAGATTTGTTCGTTAATCTTAACGTCTTTATCTAACGATAATTTTTCCATTGAAGCAATAGCGCTTGTAGTTCCACATCTTACTGGAAACTTACCTTCCCATTCGGTGGATTCATCAATTATGGAAAATCTTCCAAAAATTCAGTTTGCGGATCCAAAGTTTTTCAGTAGTTCTCACATCGATATGCTGATTGGAGCTGATATCTTTTCCTATATTATATTAGATGGTGTCAAGAGAAACATTTACGGATCACTCACTGCACAGGAAACCATTTTTGGGTGGATACTGACAGGTCCAGTTCCTTCGAATTCCGTTTCTTCACATTCTACAGTTGTTTCATTTTTCAATGAAGTGTCTCTAGATAAGCAGATTTCTCGTTTTTGGGAGGTGGAGGATCTTCCATAGAAACAACGCTTATCACAATCAGATCGTTTCTGCGAAGAAAATTATAAACGCACTTCTAAGCGCAGGAAAGACGGTCGTTACATTGTGACGCTACCCTTCAAAGAAGAGTTTCCAATAACTCTCAATCTTGGTCTTTCTCGTTCCATTTCCAATGCGCAATTCCTACGAATCGAGACTTTGCCGAAATCCAGATCTCAAGATTCAATATGACAAAGTTATTCGTGAATATCTTGATCTAGATCACATGGCATTAATTCTAAATCCAAAATTCAATTGCAGTCCTGAGCATTATTATTTGCCGCATCACGCAATAGTGAAGCTAGAAAGCACAACAACAAAAGTTCGTGTAGTCTTCAACGCCTCCAGTAAGTCTTCTAATGGGAAAAGTCTTAACGACTTATTGCATACCGGTCCTACTCTTTAAACAGATTTGACACTTTTGTTGCTTAAATGGCGTTTTTATCGTTATGTCCTCAATGGAGACATTCAAAAAATGTATCGTCAAATTTTTATTGATCCTTCCCAAACTAAATTCCAAAGAATTCTATTTAGATTTTCTCCTGACGATAAAATCCAAGATTACGAGCTCTAAACGGTGACATTCGGTGACAGCTGTGCTCCTTTCCTGGCTATAAGGACTCTCCTTCAATTAGCAGACGATGTTAAAGCATCGCATCCTCTCGCTAGTAGTGTTCTAAAACAGTCTATGTATGTGGATGATGTACTCGCTGGTGCACACGACGTCTCTGTTGCAATTCAAACAAGGGACGAACTTATCTCTGCACTATCTTCTGCTGGTTTTTTCCTTAAGAAAATGGACGTCAAATTTTAACCAAATTTTGGCTGAGCTTCCAAAGGAACATTTACTGAATCAAGAATTTCTTCAATTTGAAGATTGCAGCTCAACCAAAACATTGGGAGTCCGATGGAATGCCACAACAGATCACTTTTTCTTTTATGCCATACCTTTCGAGCTAAAATCCGAATTTACAAAGAGAGAAGTTCTATCTCAAATTGCTAGGCTCTTTGATCCAGCTGGCTGGTTAGCTCCGTGCATAATTATAGCCAAAATGCTTATGCAACAAATCTGGCTTGAAAAAATAGGTTGGGATGAAAACCTTTCTCCAATCTGTCTTCGAAAATGGCATTCATTCCTTTCCAATTATTCTCACATAAATCGCATCAAGATTCCGCGTTGGCTCAACTATTCCACTCAGTGCAACATCCAATTTCACGCTTTCTGCGATGCATCTGAAAAAGCCTACGCTGCTGCGATCTATGTTAGAATAGAAAATTCGACTTCTATTTCCACGCACTTACTGGCTGCAAAGACGAAAGTCGCACCAGTTAAGACCATTTCTTTACCACGGCTAGAATTGTGTGGTGCTGTGCTTTTAGCCGAAACGGTGGATGCATTGATCCCACATTTCAATGTCAAAAACTACACTGTGTTTAATTGGACTGACTCAATGATTGTTGTTGCATGGCTCAAGAAACCACCATGCCAGTGGACAACATTTGTAGCAAATCGTGTATCAAAAATTGTTCAGACTGTTGGAAACTCCAATTGGTTTTACGTCGATTCACCGACAAATCCTGCAGATCTGGCAAGCCGCGGGGTATTTCCTGAAGATCTGATCCACAACGAGATGTGGTGGCTGGGACCACCATGGCTCGTTCGGAGCAAAGAATACTGGCCAAACTTTCTTCAAGAATCTGAATCTGAAACAGACATTGAGAAAAAATCAACAAAATCATTTTTCCAGTATTTTCACAATTTTGACGACCTTCTTGAACGGTTTTCATCTTTTCCGAAAGCGATTAAAGTCATTTCCTATATTCTAAGGTTCTACCATCATACTCATCGAAATCATCGGCTTACGTTTGCTAACAGAGTTTCGATATCACAGCTAATGAATTTTATGAAGCTAGAAATCGACTTATTATCTTGTGTCAAAAGTTTTGCTATCCAGAAGAGTACCAAAGTCTATTAACAAAAGAAACTATTAATTCAAAAAGCAGCTTACTTAATTTAAATCCATTTCTTGATGAGAAAGGTCTCTTGCGAGTTTGTGGAAGACTTGTTTCTTCTCCTATGATGTCCTACGATGAAAGACATCCAATAATTATTCCTTATAATTGCCGATTTTCACGTCTTCTTATAGAGTTCACTCACCATATTTCGTTGCATGGTGGAAATCAGTTGGTGCTGCGTTTGATACTACTCCAATTCTGGATCCCAAGGGTTAAAAACTTGATAAAGTCTACAATCCACAATTGCAAGGTTTGCGTTGTACGTAAAAAAGCTGTCCGTACTCAGCTTATGAGTGCTTTGCCACCTTCTCGCACGGAAATTACACGACCATTTGCACATACAGGCCTTGATTTCGCAGGCCCATTAGAAATTAAAACCTTTACTGGGCGATCCTACGCCCTAACGAAAGGATACGTTTGCGTTTTCGTTTGCTTTGCAACCAAGGCCATACACTTGGAAGTGACATTTAGCCTTTCCACTCCAGCTTTTCTCGCCGCCTTTCACAGGTTCGCTTCTAGAAGAGGATGCCCAATTCATTTATACTCTGATAATGGGACCACCTTTGCTGGAGCTTCAAAATCTCTAGCAAAAGATTTCCTTGAGGCTTCTTGAAAATCCTTACTATCCGGTTTCAGTCATCAGAATATTCGATGGCACTTTATCCCTCCTGGTGCCCCCCATATGGGTGGCCTTTGTGAGGCAGGCGTGAAAAGTTTTAAGTTACACTTTCGTAAGGTAGCCGGTTCGTTCAAATATACTTTCGAAGAGTTTTCAACGTTGCTTTCTAGAATAGCAGCATGTCTCAACTCTCGTCCTTTATCCCCTATGTCAGATAATCCAACTGACAATGCAGCTTTAACTCCAGGCCACTTCCTTATCCAAGGCCCCATTTATGCTCCTATAGATCCTCAAATATCCGATCAGCCAATTTCTATCATTAATCGTTGGCAGAGACTAAAAGTTCTGTATCAACATTTTTGCATACGTTGGAAAAACAAATATTTAAAGGAGCTGCACAAGCGCCAGAAATGGAAAAATCCGCAAGAGAACATTAAAGAAAACACTATGGTGGTTGTTAAAGATGACGATCTCCCTCCAAATGAATGGCGTCTTGGCAGGGTAAAAAAACTTTATGCAGGTAGCGATAATAGGGTCAGAGTCGCTGACATCTTAACCCAACGAGTTCTTATTAAACGGCCTGTCGTGAAATTAGTTTTACTTCCGCCACAATAGCAAACAAATTTCTTTTATTTTCTCTTTATTAAAATTTATTTTAGTTTATAATGTCAAGGGAAAACAACGTGCATTTAGTTCTACGCAAAGGAAAGTTACAAAATTTCACGCAATTCCAATGTCGTCTTTGTTATCGTCATCATCCACTTCGCAATTGCCGAAAGTTTCTCTCCATGAATAGCGAGGAAAGATTGCGAGCTGTAATGATACATAAATGCTGTGCCAATTGCCTGGCACACTGACATTCTTAAGGGTCCTGCTTTAGTAAAAAGGGTTGTCATTATTGCATGGAAAATCACCACACCTTGCTCCACATGAATAAACATCTTCATATTAATTAGTCTACTGTCCGAAATCAGACGCTATCAGAGCCAAAAACACTTTCTTATTCAGCCATATTAGCTCATCATGTAGTAGCATTGTTGCCAACTGCTGTATTCAAATTAGAGGTCAGAGGAAAACTTCACTACGCCAGGCCTGCACTTGATCCATGCACAGCCATGAGCCGTATATCAGAATTTTTGGTGAAAGATTTGCGATTGGCAACTACTTTAATCGGAGACGAAACAATTTGTTCAGTGATTATTCGGTCACGGGTAAATTTAAGAATTAAGATTGAAGTGACACTACGCGTCGATCGTCGTATGAACATGTTGACTCCTTCAAGGTCATTAAATAATGATATCAAGGACAAATTCCAAAACATGGTTCTCGCCGATCCGCAGTTCCACAAATCTGCGACGATTTCTGTCGTTCTAGGACTTGACGTATATTCCAAAATCCTAAAACCAGGAATGATACCAAGCAACAAGACACAATATTTGGTTAAATTCTGTCTGGATCCGTTTCTTTATAAAATATCTCTAAAATTTCTTTAATGCACTCTCCTATTGAATAATGCAACGCATAATTATTTATCTATTTTTTATACGTCCATATGTTAAGTATTTAAACATATTATATTTAGTAAAATATATTATAAAGTATTAGTATTTAAATGTTATGAATTAATAATGAATTTGAATATCTACGCCAAAATTTTACCATCATGTAACTTACCATTGTAACATAATCATTTCATATTTCGTAAATGAGATGGCGCTTCTTGTCATACGCCATATTTATCTATGTAAATTTATTTATCTATGCTAAATGAAATAAGTGACTTCCAGTCGAAGTCTTAGTTTTTTCTGGCTTTTTGTAACATCACCTACTAGTGGTAAGACGTGATCTAATAAACTTAGACTTGGAATTGAAAATTTACACTTGGTCATCTTTACTTATTTCATTATCTCAAAAATCAATGCATCGATTTTTGAGACCTAGGTCCGACCAAGCGATAATACTAGGCGCCTCCTAACACTTTTCTTCTAGCGGAAGTATTCAGCTCTGAATTAGTTCCAAGGCGCATCCAGCAGATAGCAAATCTGCCCACCCCATCAGGAAAAAGATAAAAGCGGGGTGTTGGAAATAAAATAGCTTGAGGAAAGCATGATATTTAACTTAGAAAAGGACACAAACACTCATTTATTTAAATTTAACTTGAGACAATTATTAGCACACTTTTATGTAGAGTAGTAAAAGCAACTACGTTATTTTGACGGGATATAAAAAGATTAAAATTACTGTTTTCATAAATCTGAGACTACTTTTCTGTATAAATAACACTCAAAGTTAAGTTTGAGCTCATTTTTAAATCATAAGACGAAAGCAACTCGTTTTTAATGCATCTCTATCAGTAAAATCTTTTAAATTAATGTAAGTAAAATACATTTATAAATAGGGCTGTGTCTTACCTATATCTAAAACTGTTTCTTACCAACATAGCATTCAGTTCATGTAGAGTTTGAGTTTAAAAATATCCTTGATTATGCGCAAAAAGTGCAAAACTTAACATTTGGATTTATATCAATACGTCGTTAGATCGAAATTAAATATCGGGTTTTTCTTATATTTCACAAAAGGACAAATTTAATATTTTATTGCAATTTATTCATATGTTAGTTATCATCAATACCGAAGCTTTTTCAGCGAATTATTTATGACCAAGTAAAGGTGTGCTGTAATGAAGTCATAACAACCCGTCAGCATGGTTTTGTTAATGGCAGATCTACAGTTTCTAACCTTCTGGATTTTACGTCTTTTGCTTTAAGTTCAATTGATTCTGGGTTGCAAGTAGACTGTATCTACACTGACTTTAGTAAAGCATTTGACAAATTACCATATAGTTTGATTTTGTTTAAATTAAAGAAACTTGGATTTCCTTTAAATTTTGTCAGATTGATTAAATCATATTTTTTTGATCGCTCTTACCGAATAAGATTTCGAGGGGTGTTGTCTTCCCCTTTTACAGCGTTTTCAGGTGTTCCGCAAGGAAGTCACCTGGGGCCGCTCCTGTTTATTTTGGCTATCAATGATGTTACTCATATAATCAAAAACTCTCATCTGCTTATATATGCTGATGATATGAAAATTTACAGGACTGTGAAGGTGGATAATGACACCTTTGCCCTTCAATCTGACTTGAAATCTTTTGAAGTTTGGTGTTCTAAAAATAGCTTACATTTAAATCCTGTTAAATGTCAAACTATGATCTTCTCTAGAAAGAAAAGTAATGTGGAATTTGATTATACATTTAATGATATGAAAATCTGTCGTGTCGATATAGCCCGTTAGTAACAGTAACTTTATATAATACAATTGTGCGTCCTCACTTAGAGTATGCTAGCCAAGTATGGTCTCCATATTATAATATACATATAGATAGAGTAGAACGAATCCAAAAAAATTTTGTTCGGTTTGCTCTCAAAGGCTTAAATTGGACTGACTTCTTAAACCTTCCTCCTTATGAGGATCGTTTAAAGTTATTACGTATGCAGTCTTTAAGAACTCGTAGAAATATTGCGGATATAATTTACTTGCATCAGCTTGTGTCAGGGTCGCTTGCTGCGCCAGAGCTTCTGAATTATGTTCACTTTAACACTAATCGTAGGAGTAATCGTAACTCACATCAGATATTTTACCAACCTGCCAGTAGAACTAATTATATGGCTACAGCTCCTTTTAATCGCATGACTACTCTCATTAATAATTGCGATATATATAATAATAGCTTGTCAAAAGGTCAACTCAAGCTTAGATTGAAAAATAACTATAGTTAATTTTGTAGCTTAATGGTTGTTGGTCTTTATGTTTGTGTTGTCCGAGCCCCACCGCATGATGAGTAAATTTTTTCTAACATTCATGCCTTAGATCATATGAATAAATCTTTACAATTTAATTTTTGCAATATATGCATATGATCTGGGTGTATATGTTGAGAAAGTGCGATAAAGCTAAGGAAAAATTATAAAAATATAACAAATTAATTTGCATGTATAATTTTTTCATTTCCATAATTTATTAATAAGCTTTTTACTTGTTTTAAAGCTTCAAGCTAAATTGCCAAGAAGGCTTATAGCTGTAGTAGCTAAGCTCTATTATTATTATTATTATTATATGTATACGATATATCAAAATGGTACAAATTATTTATAATTGTTTTGGGATGGAATAGGTATAAAAATTTACAATTTTTCTTATTTTTAATAAAGAATCCACAAAGAAATGAAATTCATTAAAAAGCTTCTCACATAGTATTGTCGCTGACACATTTCTGAAATGGCAAAAATTTATATTGAATGAAAAATGTAAAAGCTTAAAAGACAAAAATGATTGCATAATGATGCATTTTTTCATCAGTGTACAAGCATTGAATTTGAATAATTTAGTTAAAATCCAAAAAAAAGACAATTTTCCGGTCCAAAAACGATCAATTTGAAATAGGTATAACTTCTTAAAAAATTACAATTTTCATTTTTAAGGCTAAAGGCTCTACATTAATGTCAAGCAGACAATATTTGACCTCCACATGAAGACCGCCGAGTGTACAATTTTGAACTTAGCTTTGATGGCATTTGTCAACTACTTTTTATCCAAATGTTAAATTTACCGCCTTTCTATACTTCGCTTTTTTTTATCAAAATGTGTCAATAAAAACTACATTTTCATGTTTCCATAAGTACATTTCGGTGTATTAAACATTTTGATAAAAAGGGCGAAGTATAGAAAGGCGGTAAATTTTACATTTGGATTCTTTTTGCTTCGCGGTATTGTCCTGTTTTGTTAGTTTTTGGACTAATAATCAAAAACTACTCTTTAGCTTAACTTTACTTAACACTCACCCTTACCACCAATATTTCTGCGGTCTAATCTTCTTTAGAGGTATTTCCACAGCTTTTATCAACAAATGCTTAACCTTCTGTACATTGTCCCCAAAAATTTTAAGCACATCTTGAATACTAAAGGATTCACAACTCACGCACCAACAGTCATAGTCCGTAGCTATGGACACCGCACCACAAAGTAATACCGCTTTCTTCGCTAAAACGACCTCAGGACACGTCAACTCTTGTGCTGTCGCCAGCAGTAGTTTGCATGTGCAATGTGTTCATTAAATGCTGAAAGATTTGTACTATTTTTAATATATATTTAAATTTATATTACCTTTTCGTCTAATTGTGATTTCTTTACAAATGCACATGCCGAAATGTCAAACTTTTATAGCAAGTGTAAAGACCCGGTTTTCCGGTTTATAGCGGGGCTAGTCTCAGCGGGTGTCGTGTGGTCCTTTACAATAAAACTCGTGTAGGTTAAACGTTACAATTTATTTCTTTAAGTTAATTCTTTTATAAAATTATGTTATTTTAAATTTCCACTATGCGACTGTCGTTTAAATCACGTGACTTTGCTCTGGCGCTGCTGTTGTTGATTTGCACGGTGCACAACGGTCTTTTGGGTAAATTTTTGGTATAAGCTATAGGTAAGGGGGGGAGGATCTCAATCATGCCACCAGAGGTGAAGACCCCGAGGATGTGACGGGATAGAGCTACGATCTACAGGAAGTTCTCAATCACGCCACCAGAGGTGAAGACCCCGAGGATATGACGGGATAGAGCTAAGATCTACAGGAAAGTTCTCAATCACGCCACCAGAGGTGAAGACCCCGAGAATATGACGGGATAGAGCTAAGATCTACAGGAAAGTTCTCAATCACGCCACCAGAGGTGAAGACCCCGAGGATATGACGGGATAGAGCTTAGATCTACAGGAAAGAGCTAGGAGCTACTAGGAAAGACACTTACCGATGTGCACTAGCTGGCGTCCGCCGCGACAAGAGAGAGATTTTCCTTAGTGCCTTGCTTTATATAAGGTAGCGTGCATGCTTCTTCATGTTACTTGTGTGTATTGCTATTGTTAATGAGTGTATGAGTCTGAGGTGACCATGCATGTCATACCAATAAAACTAGTTATGGTATGATACAACATGTTTGATTCGCTGATGTTGAATGTTGTGTTGATAACTTATTGTATTATAGCTAAAAATAGACTACTTCATACTAACAGTTCATTTCTTAAAAAAATACAATTCATGACTTAAATGCTAAAGCTTCATTTATTAATTGTAAACAAAATATATACGAGTATATAAAAAAACATGTATGAATTAAATTCGTTAGAATTTACTTCCTTACATCTCCTCCTTACTTTGGGGGGCCTATCCGGATTTTCACACATTCTCCTCGAGTGATGCGGACATGAAATCCCTTGTTATCGATTTGCCTGTAGAACTTTGTTTTGTATCTGCTTCCGGGTTTTCGCTTCGCCAACACCTCCGCAATCTCATCCTGAAGCATTTGTGGAATGTCAACTAGTAAGAGTTCTTCCATCTCATTTGGATTAGCCGACCCTGATGACAACAAGGCATCTTCGTTTGGTTGCAGACTGCTTTCCCAGGCGATGTTTTCCGGAACAGGGTAAAACTCGTATTTTTCACTTATTGGTTCAGTGTTTTCATTCTGGTGTTTTTCGTACGCTGCTTGGCTTGGACCGCATTCCAATGCCAAATCCTCCATTGTAAAATCACTATTTTCATGGTATTTTAATAGGGACCCAAAGCATATGGTGTCTGGACATTCTATGTCTAGTTCATCGCTGTTGATACAGTTTTGCTCGATGATATCCGGCAGGTTCACCTCTTTCGTCCAATCTTCTTGTACCAGTGGCGGCAGGCGGACTTTTGGCAGCGTTGCTTCAGTGAGTCTGTTATCTGAAGACCGATACAGCTGTAGCATTATTTCCGCGATGACTGCACGTTGTCCGCTTGCTTCCTCCTTCGTAAACCAGCTCTGCACTTCCTGCGTGGGGCTCGTGAAGAACTTTTCCACATAATACAGCAAATAGAGGCCGCAATCTGTTTGGTTTGTTTGTTGCGGGACCGGTAGTTGGATATCAGGCAGGTCCTCGAATATTCCTGTTCTAGACTGCGGGTAACGCCTTTGGTACTCGCAAGAGAGGAAATCGCGCTGTAGCGAGCCGACAGTATTGTTGGTGGTGTTGCCTAGGGAGTTCATGATTAGTATTGAGGGACGCCTGGCACCCAGCGGGCGCACTGGACCCCCCTCGCAACCTTCCACTAGAACAGGGTAGCAAATAATTGCCACGTATCAATGAGACTTCTCATTTATTGGGATCACCAAGAAGTCTTTCCCAAAGATATCAACCTTCTTTGTCCAAGCTTTTACCCAGTTCCATTTTTCTAATGCAGTAGAGTTCCGCAAATCTGGCGCACTCAGCCTCTCAAAGAAGAAAGTGCTGAAGACGTAAGTACTCTTCTGCTGAGTGGCGGTAAGCGTTTTTTCCGAACATCCATAACAAATGAAAGTTTATTACTTTTTCATTGAGGAACCTCCCTACGGCCAGGCGTCGATAATCGTCCTCGTAGATGGCGATCCCTCCCTTCCCTTGAGGATAAATGAAGAGCGGTCGTGTTTCTGCATCCTCATCCGTGCTGCTTCCCAACTCCACGATGTTCACTTCAGATTCTGCGGGTACCTCGATCGTTTCCAAAGAAGTTGATGGCAAAGTCGTTGATGGTGCTATCTGGATCTCTCCATTTTCCAGTATGACACGGGCACAGTAGTTGTCTAGTTTCGGATTCTCGGAGTTTTGGTACACCCGTAGCTTACCAGAGTTCACCATATCTTCACTATTTTCCCTTCGGTAGTACGCCGTTGCTTTATTCCTCCTTCCACGTAGTCTTGTTGTCCCTTACGTTTCAAGTTTTCATTTATAATCTCCATTTTTTTTTTTTTTTTTTTTTTATTATTACTTTGATATTTCACTTTGATGTTATCACTTTGATGTTATCACGTTGACTGTTCAAAACTGACTGGTTGATGCAGTTTCGGTAATGATAAACTCCGTTACTTGGTTTGGCGTCTAATTATGCTGGTTGTTCCCCTGACTATCGGATTCTTCAGAGTGATATGGTTTGACATCGCGAATATGGGCAGTACGTAAACGGCGCTCTCCGTCCTTCTTCAGCTGCACTATTACTGGTGAGATGAATTTTCGGATGATATAAGGACCAGGACTAGCTTTGATGCAAAATTATCCACTGCTTTTGATAATCGGTGCTGTTTTAACAGCACAACTTGTTTTAACTGCGGCTTCCAGGGGCGCCTGCGAAGATTATAAAGTCGTGCTTGATCGGTTGCTGCGCGCTCTAAGTTTCGCTTGACGATTTGGAAGATTTCTTGTAGTCTGTCCGCCTTGTTTTCTTTGTTCGGAAGTTCTTCGCCTGTGCCAATAGTTCCCGGTCAAATAGTGTTGCAGGGAGCCGCGGTTCCCGTCCTTGAACTAAAAATGCTGGGCTGTAACCAGTTGAATCTGAAATGCTGGAGTTTATGGCCATTGTCAGTTCAGGTAGAAGCTCGTCCCATCTATTATGTTCCTCTTCACAGTATTGTGATATCATGGTTTTTACAGTTCGATTTATCCGCTCCGTCGGATTTTCCTGTGGAGTGTATGGGGCCGTGAATTGTTGCTTCACTCCTAACTCTCGTAAAAACTGTTGGAAAGCTCTGCTGCTGAACTGTGTAGCGTTGTCTGTTATTAATTTTTTTGGGACTCCAAATTTTGCCAAAATTCTTTCCCGGAATGCTCGGCAAACTCCGTCAGTAGTTGCTTTTTTTTAAAGAGATTAGCTCTGTCCATTTTGAGAACCTGTCAAAGAATACCAGGAGCATAGTATTACCTCGTTTTGAACGTGGTAGAGGCCCAACGAAGTCAGCACATAAAGTTGCGAAAGGTTGGTCAACGATTTGGGTGAGCATTTTCCCTGCCGGTCGGCTATGTATACTTTTGTGTTTCTGACATGATTCACACCGATGGACGTAACGTCTTATATCACGAAACATTCCTGGCCAGTAGTATCGATTTGTTATTCTTAAAGTAGTTTTACGAATGCCAAAATGTCCGGCGCTAGGGACGTCGTGATTTTCATAGAGCACCGTCGCTCGCTGATGTGTAGGTACGCAGAGTTTCCACTGTATGGAGTCTTCATCACTTGCTGCGCCGGGGATATGACGATAAAGATTATTCCCTTCAATTATAAAATCGGAAAATTTATCCGGGCTATCTCGTACTTCCGTCATCTTCTTGGAGAGCCAGTTGCACGACGGTGTGGGATTTTCTTCGGCCGCGGTTTTTAAAACTACTTCATGTGGTTGGCGAGATAAAGCATCTGCCAATACATTCAGTTTTCCCCTTCTATATTGGACGTCAAAAGAATGTTGTTGGAGCTCGAGTGCCCACCTGGCGATACGTCCGGATGGGTTGTCTATGGAGTTGAGCCACTTGAGGGAAAGATGATCTGTAATCACAGTGAACTGATATCCTTCAAGATACGGCCGCATTTTTCGGATGCCCCAGACAATTGCGAGACATTCTTTTTCTGTGGCGGAATAATTTTTCTACGCTGCATTCAAGTGCCGGCATAAGTGCATAAGCTATTACTCGCTCCACTCCTTCTATGTCTTAGGTCAAAACTGCACCCAGCCCATAGTCCCAAGCGTCAGTTTGAAGGACAAATTTTTGGCCGAAATCAGGGCAAGCCAAGACTGGTGCCTGTGTCAGTTTCCTTTTCAATTCGTCAAAGGCTGTTTGCTGTTCGTCGGTCCAGTGCCAATGTTTTCCTTTCTTCAAGAGAAGGGTTAACGGCTGCACGGTTTTGGCAAAATCTGGCACAAACCTCCGATACCATGATGCGATGCCCAGGCATCGACGAAGCTCTCGAAGATTTTCAGGTGGCCGTAAAGCTTGTATAGCTAAAATTTTGTCTGGATCTGTGTGCACGCCATCTTTGTTAATTACATGGCCTAAATATTTCGTTTCGCTTTTGAAGAACTCGCACTTTTCTGCGTTGATTTTCAAATTAGCATCTTTAAGCCGTTGAAATTCCGTTTTTAGGTGTTGAATATGCTCCTCCAGGGTTTTGCTTACCACCACGATATCATCCAAATATGCAAAAGCGTTTGACTCCAAGTCCGGCCCGATAACCTGATCCAAAGCACGTTGGAATGTGGCTGGAGCTGAATGCAAACCGAAAGGCATCACACGCCACTGGAACAGACCACGCCCCGGCACTGTAAAGGCCGTATACTGTTTGCTGGTCTCTTCCATGGGTATTTGCCAATACCCGATCTTGAGATCCAGACTGCTAATGTAACGCGCCTCCCGCAGTTCGTCCAAAATATGGTTGATTCTTGGTAGAGGATATGCATCAGGTATGGACTTTAGGTTTAATTGCCGGTAGTCAACGCATAATCGCCACTTTCCATTCTTCTTTTTGACGAGGACGATTGGTGCACTATGGGGACTAACGGAGGGCTCAATACATCCTTGGGCGAGCAGCTCATCGATTTCTTTGTTAATAATGGTTTGCATAGCTGGGTTCCACGGAAAGTATCGTTGTTTAATGGGTCTCTCGTCCCTCATCGATATACGGTGTCGTGTGATGGTTGATACTCCCTGCATGTGCTCGAAGGCTTGAAGTTCCTTTTGAAGAAATATTTTAACCTTTTCCGACTCCGTTGTTGGACTAACTATGGTAAGCTCTGCTGACTTGCATGCTATGGGGTCTACCTGGTTGGAGTCTGTGGTATTCGCTTGTTCGCTCCTGTTCTCTTCCGAGACACAGATAGGTTGAATTTTTAATCCTATACCGCTTCTTAGCGCACATGCTGACTGTTGGGGATTTGAACTTTTACCAGCTTGCATCCGTATTTCTTGTCCTCCACAGCTTAGGAGAGCGCCAGCACCTCGCAAAAAATCCATTCCTAGGATGATATCGTCGATGATGTGTGGCAATACTAGGAAAGATACCTCACATTGCGCATTTCCTAGTCGGACTTTAACTTCAAATTCTTCCAGTACTGCTTGTGATGCACCATCCGCCATCCGTACCATTTTTGTCGACGGATTCACTTTGCCTTCTGCTCTCATGATCATCGCCGCACTTTTACTCATCAAACTTCGTGTTGCCCCCGTATCGATGGTGACAGTTGCCAAAACTTCGCCCAAGGCAACTTCAGCGAAGATGTGGTTGTCATCATAATGAAGAAAACTTATTGGATACGAGGCGTATTGTGCCTTGGGGACATCGCCAGGCCTCGTTGTTGGCGATGCCCTGCCTCGTTTCCCGCACAGCATTCAATTGTTTTCCTGCCTCGGCGGCCGCATGTCCAACAAAAATAGACCCTTGGGTTACGACAGTCTCTGTAGAAGTGTCCCTCTTGTCCACAGCGTCTACAGACTTTGCTGGGGTCCAGGAAACCTTCGCTGTCTTCAGTTACCATACAATTTCTTTCCACGGTGTTTCTCGTCACTGGATTCCTTGGTCTTGATGTAGTTGATGTTGTTGGTGTTACTGTCGAATGCACTGGGGCCGATTGTATAGGCGTTAAGTTTCGCTCTGCTTGAATATCCTCAAGCTCCTCAATCAGGCCAATCAGCTCATCTAGCGTTGAAAAATCTCTGCGTCGAATGTACAGTCTGATTTCACTGTGTACATTTTGGAAAACTCTGTCCAACTTCTGGTCTTCTAAATAATCTGCATGTCTCATCAAATTTTGAAGTGCCACCAAGAAGTCCTTGAATGGTTCTCCAGCATGCTGTTTGCGCTGACGGATTTCATCTTCAAGTTGCTCAAAATATTTGTTTGGTAGGAAAAATCGACGAAAATCTCTGCAAAATGTTGTCCAGCTCTGCCACTGACGGTTGTTGTTACGAAACCACAATAGCGCTCTGTCCTTTAATAATTCAGGCATAGTCCTGGGCAGCTGGTCCTTGTTTAGGCCGTAAACTTCTGCCAATTCTTCCACTCTTTCCAGAAAGCCGAGCGGGTCTCTGCCCCCATCATATTTAAATGACCATTTTCTTACTTGATCTATCACCAAAGGATACGTCATGGCACTTTCTTGTCTATTGGGAACTCCAGATATGGAATATACGTGGTGTGATGTTCCGGCGTCGTCCGTCGTGGGGTGTAAAATTACTGCTGGAGATAGTCCGGCTTCGGATAAGGATTGTGTTGCAACTTGGGACTGTTGTAGCGAAGTGTCCTCTCCTGGTGATTTTGTCTTAGGATCTACCGGTACCTGAGTCTTTGCCTCTGCTGGTGGGATCGGTGAAGGACTTCTAGAGTGTTTCAGTTCTAGTTCCGACAATCGTTGTTCCTCCGTCGGCTTTAGCCTGTCACTCGACACGAAAGATGCAAGTCTTCTTCGAAGCTCTTCGACGGTTCCGCTTGCGTCAAACTGAAACTCATCTGCATAAGCCAATAAATCTTCCTTTCGTAGAGCCCATACCCATTTTTTTTTTACCATTTTTATGCTGTGTCCTTTAACCATCCTCTTTGAGTCTAAATTTCGATGCTGGAAAGTATGCTCTCGGTGTGGCGTTGACAATCGTTCTGCTCTTCACTCTACTTCGCACATGCTATATATTGAAAATGACAGCGGCGATATTGATTTTCTTACTCTGGTGTTTTATCTTGCAAATTTCTGGAAGTTGGCCTTGCTCACTGCTTATATTTTGCGAGGCCCCACGTTGGGCGCCAATTGTAAAGACCCGGTTTTCCGGTTTATAGCGGGGCTAGTCTCAGCGGGTGTCGTGTGGTCCTTTACAATAAAACTCGTGTAGGTTAAACGTTACAATTTATTTCTTTAAGTTAATTCTTTTATAAAATTATGTTATTTTAAATTTCCACTTTGCGACTGTCGTTTAAATCACGTGACTTTGCTCTGGCGCTGCTGTTGTTGATTTGCACGGTGCACAACGGTCTTCTGGGTAAATTTTTGGTATAAGCTATAGGTAAGGGGGGGAGGATCTCAATCACGCCACCAGAGGTGAAGACCCCGAGGATGTGACGGGATAGAGCTACGATCTACAGGAAGTTCTCAATCACGCCACCAGAGGTGAAGACCCCGAGGATATGACGGGATAGAGCTAAGATCTACAGGAAAGTTCTCAATCACGCCACCAGAGGTGAAGACCCCAAGAATATGACGGGATAGAGCTAAGATCTACAGGAAAGTTCTCAATCACGCCACCAGAGGTGAAGACCCCGAGGATATGACGGGATAGAGCAAAGATCTACAGGAAAGTTCTCAATCACGCCACCAGAGGTGAAGACCCCGAGGATATGACGGGATAGAGCTAAGATCTACAGGAAAGTTCTCAATCACGCCACCAGAGGTGAAGACCCCGAGGATATGACGGGATAGAGCTAAGATCTACAGGAAAGAGCTAGGAGCTACTAGGAAAGACACTTACCGATGTGCACTAGCTGGCGTCCGCCGCGACAAGAGAGAGATTTTCCTTAGTGCCTTGCTTTATATAAGGTAGCGTGCATGCTTCTTCATGTTACTTGTGCGTATTGCTATTGTTAATGAGTGTATGAGTCTGAGGTGACCATGCATGTCATACCAATAAAACTAGTTATGGTATGATACAACATGTTTGATTCGCTGATGTTGAATGTTGTGTTGATAACTTATTGTATTATAGCTAAAAATAGACTACTTCATACTAACAGTTCATTTCTTAAAAAAATACAATTCATGACTTAAATGCTAAAGCTTCATTTATTAATTGTAAACAAAATATATACGAGTATATAAAAAAACATGTATGAATTAAATTCGTTAGAATTTACTTCCTTACATCTTCTCCTTACTTCGGGGGGCCTATCCGGATTTTCACACATTCTCCTCGAGTGATGCGGACATGAAATCCCTTGTTATCGATTTGCCTGTAGAACTTTGTTTTGTATCTGCTTCCGGGTTTTCGCTTCGCCAACACCTCCGCAATCTCATCCTGAAGCATTTGTGGAATGTCAACTAGTAAGAGTTCTTCCATCTCATTTGGATTAGCCGACCCTGATGACAACAAGACATCTTCGTTTGGTTGCAGACTGCTTTCCCAGGCGATGTTTTCCGGAACAGGGTAAATCTCGTATTTTTCACTTATTGGTTCAGTGTTTTCGGGCTGGTGTTTTTCGTACGCTGCTTTGCTTGGACCGCATTCCAATGCCAAATCCTCCATTGTAAAATCACTATTTTCATGGTATTCTAATAGGGACCCAAAGCATATGGTGTCTGGACATTCTATGTCTAGTTCATCGCTGTTGATACAGTTTTGCTCGATGATATCCGGCAGGTTCACCTCTTTCGTCCAATCTTCTTGTACCAGTGGCGGCAGGTGGATTTTTGGCAGCGTTGCTTCAGAGAGTCTGTTATCTGAAGACCGATACAGCTGTAGCATTATTTCCGCGATGACTGCACGTTGTCCGCTTGCTTCCTCCTTCGTAAACCAGCTCTGCACTTCCTGCGTGGGGCTCG
This sequence comes from Tricholauxania praeusta, assembly GCA_949775025.1. Taxonomy (NCBI): domain Eukaryota; kingdom Metazoa; phylum Arthropoda; class Insecta; order Diptera; family Lauxaniidae; genus Tricholauxania; species Tricholauxania praeusta. Next base: position 26,071,054 of record OX459032.1, read on the forward strand.
TGAAGAACTTTTCCACATAATACAGCAAATAGAGGCCGCAATCTGTTTGGTTTGTTTGTTGCGGGACCGGTAGTTGGATATTAGGCAGGTCCTCGAATATTCCTGTTCTAGACTGCGGGTAACGCCTTTGGTACTCGCAAGAGAGGAAATCGCGCTGTAGCGAGCCGACAGTATTGTTGGTGGTGTTGCCTAGGGAGTTCATGATTAGTATTGAGAGACGCCTGGCACCCAGCGGGCGCACTGGACCCCCCTCGCAACCTTCCACTAGAACAGGGTAGCAAATAATTGCCACGTACCAATGAGACTTCTCATTTATTGGGATCACCAAGAAGTCTTTCTCAAAGATATCAACCTTCTTTGTCCAAGCTTTTACCCGGTTCCATCTTTCTAATGCAGTAGAGTTCCGCAAATCTGGCGCACTCAGCCTCTCAAAGAAGAAAGTGCTGAAGACGTAAGTACTCTTCTGCTGAGTGGCGTTAAGCGTTTTTTCGAACATCCATAACAAATGAAAGTTTATTACTTTTTCATTAAGGAACCTCCCTACGGCCAGGCGTCGATAATCTTCCTCGTAGATGGCGATCCCTCCCTTCCCTTGAGGATAAATGAAGAGTGGTCGTGTTTCTGCATCCTCATCCGTGCTGCTTCCCAACTCCACGATGTTCACTTCAGATTCTGCGGGTACCTCGATCGTTTCCAAAGAAGTTGATGGCAAAGTCGTTGATGGTGCTATCTGGATCTCTCCTTTTTCCAGTATGACACGGGCACAGTAGTTGTCTAGTTTCGGATTCTCGGAGTTTTGGTACACCCGTAGCTTACCAGAGTTCACCATATCTTCACCTATTTTCCCTTCGGTAGTACGCCGTTGCTTTATTCCTCCTTCCACGTAGTCTTGTTGTCCCTTACGTTTCAAGTTTTAATTTATAATCTCCATTTTTTTTTTTTTTTTTTTATTATTACTTTGATATTTCACTTTGATGTTATCACTTTGATGTTATCACGTTGACTGTTCAAAACTGACTGGTTGATGCAGTTTCGGTAATGATAAACTCCGTTACTTGGTTTGGCGTCTAATTATGCTGGTTGTTCCCCTGACTATCGGATTCTTCAGAGTGATATGGTTTGACATCGCGAATATGGGCAGTACGTAAACGGCGCTCTCCGTCCTTCTTCAGCTGCACTATTACTGGTGAGATGAATTTTCGGATGATATAAGGACCAGGACTAGCTTTGATGCAAAATTATCCACTGCTTTTGATAATGGGTGCTGTTTTAACAGCACAACTTGTTTTAACTGCGGCTTCCAGGGGCGCCTGCGAAGATTATAAAGTCGTGCTTGATCGGTTGCTGCGCGCTCTAAGTTTCGCTTGACGATTTGGAAGATTTCTTGTAGTCTGTCCGCCTTGTTTTCTTTGTTCGGAAGTTCTTCGCCTGTGCCAATAGTTCCCGGTCAAATAGTGTTGCAGGGAGCCGCGGTTCCCGTCCTTGAACTAAAAATGCTGGGCTGTAACCAGTTGAATCTGAAATGCTGGAGTTTATGACCAGTGTCAGTTCAGGTAGAAGCTCGTCCCATCTATTATGTTCCTCTTCACAGTATTGTGATATCATGGTTTTTACAGTTCGATTTATCCGCTCCGTCGGATTTTCCTGTGGAGTGTATGGGGCCGTGAATTGTTGCTTCACTCCTAACTCTCGTAAAAACTGTTGGAAAGCTCTGCTGCTGAACTGTGTAGCGTTGTCTGTTATTAATTTTTTTGGGACTCCAAATTTTGCCAAAATTCTTTCTCGGAATTTTTTTTTTTTTTTTTTTTTTTTTTTTGCGATCGGTCCCTGCGGTCCCACTTACCCGCCTAACCGCACGAGAGGCGCATCCGTCTATCGTACGGATCGGTGACCGACTACGAACAGCCCGGACTGCTCTGCGTTCATTAGGCGAAACCGTACGTGAGGCACATCCGTCTATCGTACGGATCGGTGACCGGGACTGCACTATTTCTCTGAACGAAATGATGGGTAGAGCAATTTCCGATCACAGATTGAGCACAATTTCTACTAAGCCCATAGGCTATGCAGCAGAAACAAAGGAAAAAGTACAGTTTCAAGTATTTAAGAAAATAATTATTTTTTGCTTTATAATATTGTGAGAATCCATGGGGGAAATAATATGACAAAGGTTATTATAATCATTACATATACACCGAAATGGACAAAAATGAGCATAGTTAGAATTACATATATCAAGTCTTAAGAAACGAAAGTGTCTCAAATCCCTTCCAGGATTGTTAAAGTTGACCATACCTAGCAACAACTCAGAGTTCATTGAGCCGGAGAACAGTTTATTTAAAAAAGTTACGTCAAGCATAATTCTTCGGCTGCGCAGTGTTGGTAAACGTATTAGTTTGAGGCGGCTTTCATATGAAGGTAAATTTGAGTCCGGATTCCAAGGTAGCCGACGAAGTGCAAACAATAGAAATTGTTTCTGCACCGACTCCAGCATATCAATGTATATATTATATTTGGGGTTCCACACCACTGACGCATATTCCATTATTGGTCTAACAAGTGAAGTGAAAAGCAACTTCGTCGTATAGGGGTCGTCAAATTCTTTAGACCATCGTTTAATAAATCCAAGGACGCCTTTTGCTTTGTTTACCATTAAACCAATATGCACGTTGAAGCGAAGTTTTTTATCCATAGTGACGCCTAAATCTACAAAATTGTCAACCTTCTCCAGTTTTAAACCGTTTATTGAATATGAAGTCTCAAATTCTTTACTTCTTGAAAAAGTCATTTGCTTACACTTTTTGAGATTTAATGTCATCAAGTTTACATCACACCATTTAACAAGTTCATTTAGGTTTCTTTGTAGAGTTTTATGATTAAAGTGATCATTAAAAGAGTAAAAAAGTTTTACATCATCAGCATACATTAGAATATGGGACGAATTTGTAGCAGAAGGTAGGTCATTTATAAATAATAGAAATAATGTGGGGCCAAGATGGCTGCCCTGGGGAACTCCAGATGAAACCATTATATGTTTAGAAAACATGTTGTTGAATAAAACTTGTTGCTTCCTATTCGTCAGATACGATCTAATCCACTTTAATATCGTTGAAGGAAATCCTATTAAATATAACTTTTTTAAAAGTAGGCTATGACTTACGCAGTCAAAAGCTTTGCTGAAATCAGTGTATATAACATCCGTTTGCTGTTTTCGCTTAAATCCATTTATAACAAGCGTGGTGAACTCCAAAAGATTTGTTGATGTAGATTTACCCTTTAGAAAGCCGTGCTGAGATACTGTCATCAGGGATGAAACGATGTTTGTAAGATGATCATTAATTATTTTTTCAAAAAGTTTTGGGATTGCGCTGAGCTTAGCAATACCTCTGTAATTTTCAATATTAGCCTTACTTCCGGATTTGTGAAGTGGAATAATGTAAGACTCTTTCCATAATTTTGGGAAATAGCCCAAATTCAAGGAAATATTAAAAATTTTTGAGAGAGGATAACAAAGACTACTTGCGCAATACTTTAGTATGTTTGTAGGAATATTATCTGGTCCAGTTGAATAAGTGCATTTTAAAATTTTCAGTTCATTGCTAACTAAATCAGCACCAATTTGTGGAAGTTGAATTTCATTTATACGCGAAAGATTATATGGGTAGTTTACGTCAGAATCATAAGTAGAAGATGAATAAGTAGACTTGAAGAAGTTTGCAAACAAATTGGATATTTCATTTTTTTCGGATGATGTTATACCATTATAGGACATCTGAAGAGGATACACAGAAGATTTACGCTTGATGTTTATAAATTTGTAAAAAATTTTAGGATTCTTCTTAATGTTGAGTTTTATATATGAAATGTAGTTTAAATATGACCGTTTATTATTATTTTGATAACTATACCGAGCACGGGAATAGCTTATATAATCAATGGATTTACCTGACATTTTGAATTTTTTAAACCGTCGATTTTTTATGTTTTTAAGGTATTTTAATTCTTTTGTTACCCACGGAGGATCGTTTGACAATACAGATGAATTAAATTTTGGCACAGATTTAGAAATACAATTTTGCAAGCGCTCATTAAATGATTTTACATAACTCTCAATATCAGCCACAGAGTAATATGGTTTGTCAGGTAATATAACTGACCAGTCGATATGGTTTAACAGGGAGTTAAGTCTGACATAATTCGTTTTTTTGTAGTTGAAACATGAGTTCTGAGATTTTACACGATTTGTTTTCACTAACCTACATGCTAAAACATACTTTAGTTGAAGAGTTGGATGATGTTTATCCTCTGGTATAACTAGAGGGTCAATGCGACTTATAGTTATGTTGTTTAATTCATCAACAAATACAAGATCAAGGTTTCTATTGTTTGTATTAAGAATATTATTAATTTGATGAAGACAGCAATCAGAAAGAATATCCAGAAATTCGGTAATAACACAATTGCATGAAGTGGGTGTAAGAAAACAGCAATTGTCCGTTATATTCCATGATACGTATGGTAAATTGAAGTCCCCTAGTACAATCATGGAATCATTTGCAGTATGATGATTATTTATTCCTTTAATTTCTTCTGCATGTCGTAAATAGGTATTGTGATCAGCATTTGGTGGAATGTAGGAACAAGTTAAATATATTGATTTATTACCAAGCTTAATAACAACCCCAACAAGTTCTAAGTCAGTATTGTTGTTAAACTTTAATTCCTCACAGGATAAAGAGATGTGCACTGCCAGAAGGACTCCACCACCAATTTTCGAATTTCGGTCTTTCCTGAAGATTTGGTAATTGCTACAAAAAATTTCAGAGTTCAGTATATTATCACGAAGCCACGTTTCAGAGAATGCAATAACATGAAATTCATAATCGAAACTATTCAAGAATAAATCTGATATTTTCGTATTTAAACCTCTAACGTTTTGGTAAGCGATGGTTAAAGTTTGAAGCCGGTCAAGAATTAGTTTTTTGAAACATTTAGGTCTACAGAACGTTGTGGTAAGGTAACAACATTTTCTGAGTGTGGGCTATTTCTATACTCGAATTCACGAACTAGAGTATTGAGCGGCCAAAAATCTTTGTGATTTACCCTTTCGAAAACTTCTTCAGGGACAAAAATTTTGAATGAAGACTTTTTCCTCCGGTATGAAAAATTTAGCTTACGCACAGAAAAATCACTGAAGCCATTTAATTTATTTTTTATATAATAATTTAAGTCCTCAACCGAAGTATCAGAAGCGAAACGCGACACAAAAACAGTTTTTTTTAAAGATATAACTACAAGCTCTTTTGGCTCATTTCTAACGGAGACTGGTACTGAGTTTGAATCTTTATCATTTTGAGGAGAGGTAGATGGCAAATTGGATTGTACTGGTGTTGTACTTTGCATATGAGGCTGAACAGGCTTTGGTAGTTTATCCAACGTTGTAGATTTAGGTATGGTACTTCCAGATTTTTTATCATTTTTCTGCTTCCCACGAAGAGTCATCGGAGTCGATTTTTTAGGTGTTGAGTTTTGCTCTTCTAAGCATCTAAAATCATTAAAAATACTTTCAAAATGCTGAAATTTCTGCATAAGGGATGACAGGTCCTTGCCAATCTCAGCAAAACATTTTTTAGATTGCTTATATAAGTTGTATAAGCAGTTATCGGCTGCCTTGCATTTTGCGCATGACCACCGAAGACCTTCACCCTTCTCGAGGATATCAGCAATTCGACCATTTAGTCCAACACATTTCGCATGATAAAGATCATCGCAGAAATGGCAGACTACGAATCGCTCATTTGCGTCTTTAACAGTGCAGACAGGGTGTTTACAGATCATGGTCATCGGCAAACTCCGTCAGTAGTTGCTTTTTTTAAAGAGATTAGCTATGTCCATTTTGAGAACCTGTCAAAGAATACCAGGAGCATAGTATTACCTCGTTTTGAACGTGGTAGAGGCCCAACGAAGTCAGCACATAAAGTTGCGAAAGGTTGGTCAGCGATTTGGGTGAGCATTTTCCCTGCCGGTCGGCTATGTATACTTTTGTGTTTCTGACATGATTCACACCGATGGACGTAACGTCTTATATCACGAAACATTCCTGGCCAGTAGTATCGATTTGTTATTCTTAAAGTAGTTTTACGAATGCCAAAATGTCCGGCGCTAGGGACGTCGTGATTTTCATAGAGCACCGTTGTTCGCTGATGTGTAGGTACGCAGAGTTTCCACTGTATGGAGTCTTCATCACTTGCTGCGCCGGGGATATGACGATAAAGATTATTCCCTTCAATTATAAAATCGGAAAATTTATCCGGGCTATCTCGTACTTCCGTCATCTTCTTGGAGAGCCAGTTGCACGACGGTGTGGGGTTTTCTTCGGCCGCAGTTTTTAAAACTACTTCATGTGGTTGGCGAGACAAAGCATCTGCCAATACATTCAGCTTTCTCCTTCTATATTGGACGTCAAAAGAATGTTGTTGGAGCTCGAGTGCCCACCTGGCGATACGTCCGGATGGGTTGTCTATGGAGTTGAGCCACTTGAGGGAAAGATGATCTGTAATCACAGTGAACTGATATCCTTCAAGATACGGCCGCATTTTTCGGATGCCCCAGACAATTGCGAGACATTCTTTTTCTGTGGCGGAATAATTTTTCTACGCTGCATTCAAGTGCTGGCATAAGTGCATAAGCTATTACTCGCTCCACTCCTTCTATGTCTTGGGTCAAAACTGCACCCAGCCCATAGTCACTAGCGTCAGTTTGAAGGACAAATTTTTGGCCGAAATCAGGGCAAGCCAAGACTGGTGCCTGTGTCAGTTTCCTTTTCAATTCGTCAAAGGCTGTTTGCTGTTCGTCGGTCCAGCGCCAATGTTTTCCTTTCTTCAAGAGAAGGGTTAACGGCTGCACGGTTTTGGCAAAATCTGGCACAAACCTCCGATACCATGATGCGATGCCCAGGCATCGACGAAGCTCTCGAAGATTTTCAGGTGGCCGTAAAGCTTGTATAGCTAAAATTTTGTCTGGATCTGTGTGCACGCCATCTTTGTTAATTACATGGCCTAAATATTTCGTTTCGCTTTTGAAGAACTCGCACTTTTCTGCGTTGATTTTCAAATTAGCATCTTTAAGCCGTTGAAATACCGTTTTTAGGTGTTGAATATGCTCCTCCAGGGTTTTGCTTACCACCACGATATCATCCAAATATGCAAAAGCGTTTGACTCCAAGTCCGGCCCGATAACCTGATCCAAAGCACGTTGGAATGTGGCTGGAGCTGAATGCAAACCGAAAGGCATCACACGCCACTGGAACAGACCACGCCCCGGCACTGTAAAGGCCGTATACTGTTTGCTGGTCTCTTCCATGGGTATTTGCCAATACCCGCTCTTGAGATCCAGACTGCTAATGTAACGCGCCTCCCGCAGTTGGTCCAAAATATGGTTGATTCTTGGTAGAGGATATGCATCAGGTATGGACTTTAGGTTTAATTGCCGGTAGTCAACGCATAATCGCCACTTTCCATTCTTCTTTTTGACGAGGACGATTGGTGCACTATGGGGACTAACGGAGGGCTCAATACATCCTTGGGCGAGCAGCTCATCGATTTCTTTGTTAATAATGGTTTGCATAGCTGGGTTCCGCGGAAAGTATCGTTGTTTAATGGGTCTCTCGTCCCTCATCGATATACGGTGTCGTGTGATGGTTGATACTCCCTGCATGTGCTCGAAGGCTTGAAGTTCCTTTTGAAGAAATATTTTAACCTTTTCCGACTCCGTTGTTGGACTAACTATGGTAAGCTCTGCTGACTTGCATGCTATGGGGTCTACCTGGTTGGAGTCTGTGGTATTCGCTTGTTCGCTCCTGTTCTCTTCCGAGACACAGATAGGTTGAATTTTTAATCCAATACCGCTTCTTAGCGCACATGCTGACTGTTGGGGATTTGAACTTTTACCAGCTTGCATCCGTATTTCTTGTCCTCCACAGCTTAGGATAGTGCCAGCACCTCGCAAAAAACCCATTCCTAGGATGATATCGTCGATGATGTGTGGCAATACTAGGAAAGATACCTCACATTGCGCATTTCCTAGTCGGACTTTAACTTCAAATTCTTCCAGTACTGCTTGTGGTGCACCATCCGCCATCCGTACCATTTTTGTCGACGGATTCACTTTGCCTTCTGCTCTCATGATCATCGCCGCACTTTTACTCATCAAACTTCGTGTTGCCCCCGTATCGATGGTGACAGTTGCCAAAACTTCGCCCAAGGCAACTTCAGCGAAGATGTGGTTGTCATCATAATGAAGAAAACTTATTGGATACGAGGCGTATTGTGCCTTGGGGACATCGCCAGGCCTCGTTGTTGGCGATGCCCTGCCTCGTTTCCCGCACAGCATTCAATTGTTTTCCTGCCTCGGCGGCCGCATGTCCAACAAAAATAGACCCTTGGGTTACGACAGTCTCTGTAGAAGTGTCCCTCTTGTCCACAGCGTCTACAGACTTTGCTGGGGTCCAGGAAACCTTCGCTGTCTTCAGTTACCATACAATTTCTTTCCACGGTGTTTCTCGTCACTGGATTCCTTGGTCTTGATGTAGTTGATGTTGTTGGTGTTACTGTCGAATGCACTGGGGCCGATTGTATAGGCGTTAAGTTTCGCTCTGCTTGAATATCCTCAAGCTCCTCAATCAGGCCAATCAGCTCATCTAGCGTTGAAAAATCTCTGCGTCGAATGTACAGTCTGATTTCACTGTGTACATTTTGGAAAACTCTGTCCAACTTCTGGTCTTCTAAATAATCTGCATGTCTCATCAAATTTTGAAGTGCCACCAAGAAGTCCTTGAATGGTTCTCCAGCATGCTGTTTGCGCTGACGGATTTCATCTTCAAGTTGCTCAAAATATTTGTTTGGTAGGAAAAATCGACGAAAATCTCTGCTAAATGTTGTCCAGCTCTGCCACTGACGGTTGTTGTTACGAAACCACAATAGCGCTCTGTCCTTTAATAATTTAGGCATAGTCCTGGGCAGCTGGTCCTTGTTTAGGCCGTAAACTTCTGCCAATTCTTCCACTCTTTCCAGAAAGCCGAGCGGGTCTCTGCCCCCATCATATTTAAATGACCATTTTCTTACTTGATCTATCACCAAAGGATACGTCATGGCACTTTCTTGTCTATTGGGAACTCCAGATATGGAATATACGTGGTGTGATGTTCCGGCGTCCTCCGTCGTGGGGTGTAAAATTACTGCTGGAGATAGTCCGGCTTCGGATAAGGATTGTGTTGCAACTTGTGACTGTTGTAGCGAAGTGTCCTCTCCTGGTGATTTTGCCTTAGGATCTACCGGTACCTGAGTCTTTGCCTCTGCTGGTGGGATCGGTGAAGGACTTCTAGAGTGTTTCAGTTCTAGTTCCGACAATCGTTGTTCCTCCGTCGGCTTTAGCCTGTCACTCGACACGAAAGATGCAAGTCTTCTTCGAAGCTCTTCGACGGTTCCGCTTGCGTCAAACTGAAACTCATCTGCATAAGCCAATAAATCTTCCTTTCGTAGAGCCCATACCCATTTTGTTTTTACCATTTTTATGCTGTGTCCTTTAACCATCCTCTTTGAGTCTAAATTTCGATGCTGGAAAGTATGCTCTCGGTGTGGCGTTGACAATCGTTCTGCCCTTCACTCTACTTCGCACTTGCGATATATTGAAAATGACAACGGCGATATTGATTTTCTTACTCTGGTGTTTTATCTTGCAAATCTATGGAAGTTGGCCTTGCTCACTGCTTATATTTTGCGAGGCCCCACGTTGGGCGCCAATTGTAAAGACCCGGTTTTCCGGTTTGTAGCGGGGCTAGTCTCAGCGGGTGTCGTGTGGTCCTTTACAATAAAACTCGTGTAGGTTAATCGTTACAATTTATTTCTTTAAGTTAATTCTTTTATAAAATTATGTTATTTTAAATTTCCACTTTGCGACTGTCGTTTAAATCACGTGACTTTGCTCTGGCGCTGCTGTTGTTGATTTGCACGGTGCACAACGGTCTTCTGGGTAAATTTTTGGTATAAGCTATAGGTAAGGGGGGGAGGATCTCAATCACGCCACCAGAGGTGAAGACCCCGAGGATGTGACGGGATAGAGCTACGATCTACAGGAAGTTCTCAATCACGCCACCAGAGGTGAAGACCCCGAGGATATGACGGGATAGAGCTAAGATCTACAGGAAAGTTCTCAATCACGCCACCAGAGGTGAAGACCCCAAGAATATGACGGGATAGAGCTACGATCTACAGGAAAGTTCTCAATCACGCCACCAGAGGTGAAGACCCCGAGGATATGACGGGATAGAGCAAAGATCTACAGGAAAGTTCTCAATCACGCCACCAGAGGTGAAGACCCCGAGGATATGACGGGATAGAGCTAAGATCTACAGGAAAGTTCTCAATCACGCCACCAGAGGTGAAGACCCCGAGGATATGACGGGATAGAGCTAAGATCTACAGGAAAGAGCTAGGAGCTACTAGGAAAGACACTTACCGATGTGCACTAGCTGGCGTCCGCCGCGACAAGAGAGAGATTTTCCTTAGTGCCTTGCTTTATATAAGGTAGCGTGCATGCTTCTTCATGTTACTTGTGCGTATTGCTATTGTTAATGAGTGTATGAGTCTGAGGTGACCATGCATGTCATACCAATAAAACTAGTTATGGTATGATACAACATGTTTGATTCGCTGATGTTGAATGTTGTGTTGATAACTTATTGTATTATAGCTAAAAATAGACTACTTCATACTAACAGTTCATTTCTTAAAAAAATACAATTCATGACTTAAATGCTAAAGCTTCATTTATTAATTGTAAACAAAATATATACGAGTATATAAAAAAACATGTATGAATTAAATTCGTTAGAATTTACTTCCTTACATCTTCTCCTTACTTCGGGGGGCCTATCCGGATTTTCACACATTCTCCTCGAGTGATGCGGACATGAAATCCCTTGTTATCGATTTGCCTGTAGAACTTTGTTTTGTATCTGCTTCCGGGTTTTCGCTTCGCCAACACCTCCGCAATCTCATCCTGAAGCATTTGTGGAATGTCAACTAGTAAGAGTTCTTCCATCTCATTTGGATTAGCCGACCCTGATGACAACAAGACATCTTCGTTTGGTTGCAGACTGCTTTCCCAGGCGATGTTTTCCGGAACAGGGTAAATCTCGTATTTTTCACTTATTGGTTCAGTGTTTTCGGGCTGGTGTTTTTCGTACGCTGCTTGGCTTGGACCGCATTCCAATGCCAAATCCTCCATTGTAAAATCACTATTTTCATGGTATTCTAATAGGGACCCAAAGCATATGGTGTCTGGACATTCTATGTCTAGTTCATCGCTGTTGATACAGTTTTGCTCGATGATATCCGGCAGGTTCACCTCTTTCGTCCAATCTTCTTGTACCAGTGGCGGCAGGTGGATTTTTGGCAGCGTTGCTTCAGAGAGTCTGTTATCTGAAGACCGATACAGCTGTAGCATTATTTCCGCGATGACTGCACGTTGTCCGCTTGCTTCCTCCTTCGTAAACCAGCTCTGCACTTCCTGCGTGGAGCTCGTGAAGAACTTTTCCACATAATACAGCAAATAGAGGCCGCAATCTGTTTGGTTTGTTTGTTGCGGGACCGGTAGTTGGATATCAGGCAGGTCCTCGAATATTCCTGTTCTAGACTGCGGGTAACGCCTTTGGTACTCGCAAGAGAGGAAATCGCGCAGTAGCGAGCCGACAGTATTGTTGGTGGTGTTTCCTAGGGAGTTCATGATTAGTATTGAGGGACACCTGGCACCCAGCGGGCGCACTGGACCCCCCTCGCAACCTTCCACTAGAACAGGGTAGCAAATAATTGCCACGTACTAATGAGACTTCTCATTTATTGGGATCACCAAGAAGTCTTTCTCAAAGATATCAACCTTCTTTGTCCAAGCTTTTACCCGGTTCCATCTTTCTAATGCAGTAGAGTTCCGCAAATCTGGCGCACTCAGCCTCTCAAAGAAGAAAGTGCTGAAGACATAAGTACTCTTCTGCTGAGTGGCGGTAAGCGTTTTTTCGAACATCCATAACAAATGAAAGTTTATTACTTTTTCATTGAGGAACCTCCCTACGGCCAGGCGTCGATAATCGTCCTCGTAGATGGCGATCCCTCCCTTCCCTTGAGGATAAATGAAGAGCGGTCGTGTTTCTGCATCCTCATCCGTGCTGCTCCCCAACTCCACGATGTTCACTTCAGATTCTGCGGGTACCTCGATCATTTCCAAAGAAGTTGATGGCAAAGTCGTTGATGGTGCTATCTGGATCTCTCCATTTTCCAGTATGACACGGGCACAGTAGTTGTCTAGTTTCGGATTCTCGGAGTTTTGGTACACCCGTAGCTTACCAGAGTTCACCATATCTTCACCTATTTTCGCTTCGGTAGTACGCCGTTGCTTTATTCCTCCTTCCACGTAGTCTTGTTGTCCCTTACGTTTCAAGTTTTCATTTATAATCTCCATTTTTTTTTTTTTTTTTTTTTATTATTACTTTGATATTTCACTTTGATGTTATCACTTTGATGTTATCACGTTGACTGTTCAAAACTGACTGGTTGATGCAGTTTTGGTAATGATAAACTCCGTTACTTGGTTTGGCGTCTAATTATGCTGGTTGTTCCCCTGAATATCGGATTCTTCAGAGTGATATGGTTTGACATCGCGAATATGGGCAGTACGTAAACGGCGCTCTCCGTCCTTCTTCAGCTGCACTATTACTGGTGAGATGAATTTTCGGATGATATAAGGACCATCAAATTTCGGTGCTAGCTTTGGTGCAAAATTATCCACTGCTTTTGATAATGGGTGCTGTTTTAACAGCACAACTTGTTTTAACTGCGGCTTCCAGGGGCGCCTGCGAAGATTATAAAGTCGTGCTTGATCGGTTGCTGCGCGCTCTAAGTTTCGCTTGACGATTTGGAAGATTTCTTGTAGTCTGTCTGCCTTGTTTTCTTTGTTCGGAAGTTCTTCGCCTGTGCCAATAGTTCCCGGTCAAATAGTGTTGCAGGGAGCCGCGGTTCCCGTCCTTGAACTAAAAATGCTGGGCTGTAACCAGTTGAATCTGAAATGCTGGAGTTTATGGCCAGTGTCAGTTCAGGTAGAAGCTCGTCCCATCTATTATGTTCCTCTTCACAGTATTGTGATATCATGGTTTTTACAGTTCGATTTATCCGCTCCGTCGGATTTTCCTGTGGAGTGTATGGGGCCGTGAATTGTTGCTTCACTCCTAACTCTCGTAAAAACTGTTGGAAAGCTCTGCTGCTGAACTGTGTAGCGTTGTCTGTTATTAATTTTTTTGGGACTCCAAATTTTGCCAAAATTCTTTCCCGGAATGCTCGGCAAACTCCGTCAGTAGTTGCTTTTTTTTAAAGAGATTAGCTCTGTCCATTTTGAGAACCTGTCAAAGAATACCAGGAGCATAGTATTACCTCGTTTTGAACGTGGTAGAGGCCCAACGAAGTCAGCACATAAAGTTGCGAAAGGTTGGTCAGCGATTTGGGTGAGCATTTTCCCTGCCGGTCGGCTATGTATACTTTTGTGTTTCTGACATGATTCACACCGATGGACGTAACGTCTTATATCACGAAACATTCCTGGCCAGTAGTATCGATTTGTTATTCTTAAAGTAGTTTTACGAATGCCAAAATGTCCGGCGCTAGGGACGTCGTGATTTTCATAGAGCACCGTCGCTCGCTGATGGGTAGGTACGCAGAGTTTCCACTGTATGGAGTCTTCATCAACTTGCTGCGCCGGGGATATGACGATAAAGATTATTCCCTTCAATTATAAAATCGGAAAATTTATCCGGGCTATCTCGTACTTCCGTCATCTTCTTGGAGAGCCAGTTGCACGACGGTGTGGGGTTTTCTTCGGCCGCAGTTTTTAAAACTACTTCATGTGGTTGGCGAGACAAAGCATCTGGCAATACATTCAGTTTTCCCCTTCTATATTGGACGTCAAAAGAATGTTGTTGGAGCTCGAGTGCCCACCTGGCGATACGTCCGGATGGGTTGTCTATGGAGTTGAGCCACTTGAGGGAAAGATGATCTGTAATCACAGTGAACTGATATCCTTCAAGATACGGCCGCATTTTTCGGATGCCCCAGACAATTGCGAGACATTCTTTTTCTGTGGCGGAACAATTTTTCTCCGCTGCATTCAAGTGCCGGCTTGCATAAGCTATTACTCGCTCCACTCCTTCTATGTCTTGGGTCAAAACTGCACCCAGCCCATAGTCACTAGCGTCAGTTTGAAGGACAAATTTTTGGCCGAAATCAGGGCAAGCCAAGACTGGTGCCTGTGTCAGTTTCCTTTTCAATTCGTCAAAGGCTGTTTGCTGTTCGTCGGTCCAGCGCCAATGTTTTCCTTTCTTCAAGAGAAGGGTTAACGGCTGCACGGTTTTGGCAAAATCTGGCACAAACCTCCGATACCATGATGCGATGCCCAGGCATCGACGAAGCTCTCGAAGATTTTCAGGTGGCCGTAAAGCTTGTATAGCTAAAATTTTGTCTGGATCTGTGTGCACGCCATCTTTGTTAATTACATGGCCTAAGTATTTCGTTTCGCTTTTGAAGAACTCGCACTTTTCTGCGTTGATTTTCAAATTAGCATCTTTAAGCCGTTGAAATACCGTCTTAGGTGTTGAATATGCTCCTCCAGGGTTTTGCTTACCACCACGATATCATCCAAATATGCAAAAGCGTTTGACTCCAAGTCCGGCCCGATAACCTGATCCAAAGCACGTTGGAATGTGGCTGGAGCTGAATGCAAACCGAAAGGCATCACACGCCACTGGAACAGACCACGCCCCGGCACTGTAAAGGCCGTATACTGTTTGCTGGTCTCTTCCATGGGTATTTGCCAATACCCGCTCTTGAGATCCAGACTGCTAATGTAACGCGCCTCCCGCAGTTGGTCCAAAATATGGTTGATTCTTGGTAGAGGATATGCATCAGGTATGGACTTTAGGTTTAATTGCCGGTAGTCAACGCATAATCGCCACTTTCCATTCTTCTTTTTGACGAGGACGATTGGTGCACTATGGGGACTAACGGAGGGCTCAATACATCCTTGGGCGAGCAGCTCATCGATTTCTTTGTTAATAATGGTTTGCATAGCTGGGTTCCGCGGAAAGTATCGTTGTTTAATGGGTCTCTCGTCCCTCATCGATATACGGTGTCGTGTGATGGTTGATACTCCCTGCATGTGCTCGAAGGCTTGAAGTTCCTTTTGAAGAAATATTTTAACCTTTTCCGACTCCGTTGTTGGACTAACTATGGTAAGCTCTGCTGACTTGCATGCTATGGGGTCTACCTGGTTGGAGTCTGTGGTATTCGCTTGTTCGCTCCTGTTCTCTTCCGGGACACAGATAGGTTGAATTTTTAATCCAATACCGCTTCTTAGCGCACATGCTGACTGTTGGGGATTTGAACTTTTACCAGCTTGCATCCGTATTTCTTGTCCTCCACAGCTTAGGATAGCGCCAGCACCTCGCAAAAAACCCATTCCTAGGATGATATCGTCGATGATGTGTGGCAATACTAGGAAAGATACCTCACATTGCGCATTTCCTAGTCGGACTTTAACTTCAAATTCTTCCAGTACTGCTTGTGGTGCACCATCCGCCATCCGTACCATTTTTGTCGACGGATTCACTTTGCCTTCTGCTCTCATGATCATCGCCGCACTTTTACTCATCAAACTTCGTGTTGCCCCCGTATCGATGGTGACAGTTGCCAAAACTTCGCCCAAGGCAACTTCAGCGAAGATGTGGTTGTCATCATAATGAAGAAAACTTATTGGATACGAGGCGTATTGTGCCTTGGGGACATCGCCAGGCCTCGTTGTTGGCGATGCCCTGCCTCGTTTCCCGCACAGCATTCAATTGTTTTCCTGCCTCGGCGGCCGCATGTCCAACAAAAATAGACCCTTGGGTTACGACAGTCTCTGTAGAAGTGTCCCTCTTGTCCACAGCGTCTACAGACTTTGCTGGGGTCCAGGAAACCTTCGCTGTCTTCAGTTACCATACAATTTCTTTCCACGGTGTTTCTCGTCACTGGATTCCTTGGTCTTGATGTAGTTGATGTTGTTGGTGTTACTGTCGAATGCACTGGGGCCAATTGTATAGGCGTTAAGTTTCGCTCTGCTTGAATATCCTCAAGCTCCTCAATCAGGCCAATCAGCTCATCTAGCGTTGAAAAATCTCTGCGTCGAATGTACAGTCTGATTTCACTGTGTACATTTTGGAAAACTCTGTCCAACTTCTGGTCTTCTAAATAATCTGCATGTCTCATCAAATTTTGAAGTGCCACCAAGAAGTCCTTGAATGGTTCTCCAGCATGCTGTTTGCGCTGACGGATTTCATCTTCAAGTTGCTCAAAATATTTGTTTGGTAGGAAAAATCGACGAAAATCTCTGCTAAATGTTGTCCAGCTCTGCCACTGACGGTTGTTGTTACGAAACCACAATAGCGCTCTGTCCTTTAATAATTTAGGCATAGTCCTGGGCAGCTGGTCCTTGTTTAGGCCGTAAACTTCTGCCAATTCTTCCACTCTTTCCAGAAAGCCGAGCGGGTCTCTGCCCCCATCATATTTAAATGACCATTTTCTTACTTGATCTATCACCAAAGGATACGTCATGGCACTTTCTTGTCTATTGGGAACTCCAGATATGGAATATACGTGGTGTGATGTTCCGGCGTCCTCCGTCGTGGGGTGTAAAATTACTGCTGGAGATAGTCCGGCTTCGGATAAGGATTGTGTTGCAACTTGTGACTGTTGTAGCGAAGTGTCCTCTCCTGGTGATTTTGCCTTAGGATCTACCGGTACCTGAGTCTTTGCCTCTGCTGGTGGGATCGGTGAAGGACTTCTAGAGTGTTTCAGTTCTAGTTCCGACAATCGTTGTTCCTCCGTCGGCTTTAGCCTGTCACTCGACACGAAAGATGCAAGTCTTCTTCGAAGCTCTTCGACGGTTCCGCTTGCGTCAAACTGAAACTCATCTGCATAAGCCAATAAATCTTCCTTTCGTAGAGCCCATACCCATTTTGTTTTTACCATTTTTATGCTGTGTCCTTTAACCATCCTCTTTGAGTCTAAATTTCGATGCTTGAAAGTATGCTCTCGGTGTGGCGTTGACAATCGTTCTGCCCTTCACTCTACTTCGCACTTGCGATATATTGAAAATGACAACGGCGATATTGATTTTCTTACTCTGGTGTTTTATCTTGCAAATCTATGGAAGTTGGCCTTGCTCACTGCTTATATTTTGCGAGGCCCCACGTTGGGCGCCAATTGTAAAGACCCGGTTTTCCGGTTTGTAGCGGGGCTAGTCTCAGCGGGTGTCGTGTGGTCCTTTACAATAAAACTCGTGTAGGTTAAACGTTACAATTTATTTCTTTAAGTTAATTCTTTTATAAAATTATGTTATTTTAAATTTCCACTTTGCGACTGTCGTTTAAATCACGTGACTTTGCTCTGGCGCTGCTGTTGTTGATTTGCACGGTGCACAACGGTCTTCTGGGTAAATTTTTGGTATAAGCTATAGGTAAGGGGGGGGAGGATCTCAATCACGCCACCAGAGGTGAAGACCCCGAGGATGTGACGGGATAGAGCTACGATCTACAGGAAGTTCTCAATCACGCCACCAGAGGTGAAGACCCCGAGGATATGACGGGATAGAGCTAAGATCTACAGGAAAGTTCTCAATCACGCCACCAGAGGTGAAAACCCCGAGAATATGACGGGATAGAGCTAAGATCTACAGGAAAGTTCTCAATCACGCCACCAGAGGTGAAGACCCCGAGGATATGACGGGATAGAGCAAAGATCTACAGGAAAGTTCTCAATCACGCCACCAGAGGTGAAGACCCCGAGGATATGACGGGATAGAGCTAAGATCTACAGGAAAGTTCTCAATCACGCCACCAGAGGTGAAGACCCCGAGGATATGACGGGATAGAGCTAAGATCTACAGGAAAAAGCTAGGAGCTACTAGGAAAGACAAGAGAGAGATTTTCCTTAGTGCCTTGCTTTATATAAGGTAGCGTGCATGCTTCTTCATGTTACTTGTGCGTATTGCTATTGTTAATGAGTGTATGAGTCTGAGGTGACCATGCATGTCATACCAATAAAACTAGTTATGGTATGATACAACATGTTTGATTCGCTGATGTTGAATGTTGTGTTGATAACTTATTGTATTATAGCTAAAAATAGACTACTTCATACTAACAGTTCATTTCTTAAAAAAATACAATTCATGACTTAAATGCTAAAGCTTCAGTTATTAATTGTAAACAAAATATATACGAGTATATAAAAAAACATGTATGAATTAAATTCGTTAGAATTTACTTCCTTACACAAGAATGACATATATTCATCTCGCTCATTATGGCAAAAAATCTGTGAAATTTGATAAGATAAGTTCTAGAAAAATCACATGGAAATTGGGCTTAAGAAGCGATGTTGCCATAGTTGCAAGCGTATGAAATATTCCCACAGTTGCATAAATTTTATTTCTTATATTTCCTAAGTAAATTGTATTCATTCTCAAAATGTTATTCAATGACATTAATTTAGATATGTAATTAGAGCAATAAATATGCAATCCAGATATTTTTTTACTAATTTGAAAAAAAAAATAAGAAAACAAAATTGCTCATTTTGCACTATGAGTGTAGATTGTGGGAAAAAGTATTGGCAAAAGCAAAGCGTGGCATCACTGAATTGTCAAAGAAATTGTTGTATGTATTGTGTATCAGAGAACGTCATTGAGTAGCTCGCTGAGTATTTTGAGCCCCTACCAAAAAACTGTTTGCATGCAAACAGTGAGTGTGAATCATACTTGCACTCACTAATAGTGAATCCGTAGATGACATGCTGCTCATGAATCTGAGCATTAATGCTGAAAACACATGTGCAGATTTTCTGCTGTAGCAAAATTCAAATACTTTGATTCAAATTGCCATAAATACATGGAAACTCTGCACTGCATCGCAGCGCTGCAAGTAGTCTTCAAATTAAAATTTGCTGCGCAGAGGAGTCGGGGCTTCCACTTTTCAATAGAATTTTATTCATTTCAAAAATGTCAAATAAATTTGTTATATCAATTAAAGTTAAAGCCTACTATCAAAACAGATCTGCACATCTATTTTGCCTGCAGCACTGCTGCAGATATCTTTCTATGCTGCATGCAGAAAATCTGCGCAAGTGTTTTCAGCATTAGTAGCTCTAGGCTCATGAATGTGAATGCGTAAATAGCTCACACTGACATGGATTCAGATTCATGAAGCAGTGAATAGCGTGAGCCACTTATATTGAACTGTAGTACAGAAAAACCGTTTTTTTTTTTCTTTCCAATCGATAGGGAAAAGTCGAAAATGGATTTTGGACATCACTTAGGGTGGGTCGGGACCGTAGAAAAGACCGTTTTTAAACCAATTCCTTAACATTTTTAGGGTGGCTCCGGACCCTGGAAGGACCGTTTTTCACCCACTTCTGGAATTTTTTTTCTGTAATTAATTGGAAAAGGTCGAAAATGGATTTTGGACATCATATAGGGTGGCTCCGTTGTCCGGCCCCGGGAAAAGACCGTTTTTGACCTATTTTTGGAATTGTTATTTTTTTTTTCTGTAATTGATGGGAAAACGTCGAATATGAATTTTTGACATCATTTAGGGTGGCTCCAGACCCTGGAAAGCACCGCTTTTGATCATATCGGTAGTTTTCAATTTCCGCAGCTACTCTAAAAGATATCCAAAACGCATTTTTGACCTTTCATAATCGATTGGAGCAAAAAAAAGTTTTAGGGTGGTTCATAAAAAAGTTTTTCGAGCTTTATCTATGCATTGGTGCAAAAAAAAATTTTTTATGAACCACCCTAAAATTTTTTTTTGCTCCAATCGACTATGAAAGGTCCGGACTCCGGAGCCACTCTAAATGATGTTCAAAATTCATTTTTGACCTTGTCCCATTAATTACAGAAAAAAAAAATTCCAAAAATGGGTTTATAACGGTCCTTCCAGGGTCCGGAGCCACCCTTAAAGTGTTAAAGAATAAATTATTCCAAAATACAATTTTCGACCTTTCCCCATATTTAAAAAAATTCCCAAAATTTTCCCTCGCGAGTATCACAAACTTTTTTGATACAATCTGTGCCTTTGATTCATGAGTAGCTCATGAAACATTCATATATTTGTACGGATTGAAACGAAATGAATCAGGATTCACTAGAAATAATGCAGTAGCAGATTCAGATTCATAGATTTCTCCGTGAATCGGAATGGAGTCTAGATTCACTAAATTTTTTGTGAGTGGTGAATCTGTCTGAATCAGCTGAAAGATTCAACAGATTCATGAATGGAAAAAATTATGGGTGGCTCAGTGACGTTCTCTGGTATGTACAATTATGTGCAAAATAATAGCAGTGCGAAGTAGCACCAAGTTCATCTTAAAAACACACTAAAACAAAAACTGATTTCGGATTCCATTTTTATTTTCTATTTTGGATTAAGTAAAAGAATTATAAAATACAGTTTTTTTATTTATACACTTAGCAAAAAAAAGTTAGAAATTTTAATTTGATTTTTGACCTTTTGTTAATTGATTTATTTTCAGTCGAGCTATAGGTCACGAAAAAATACTAGGGTTAAATTAATGTAAGTTTTAATGTTTAATGTAGGTGATTATCAATTGAAGTGTTTTTAATTTTGTATATTTTTTGGAGAACTACATGTCCCTGAGGATGGTTTTCAAAGAAAACCGAAATTTAAAAAAAAAAAAAAAAAAAAAACAAGCTTAGGTGTTATCTTCGGCCAGGCCGAAACTCACATACCCTACACTGCACTGAAATAACCTTTTAAATAAATGTTGAAAAGACATTGAAGAGGTTGAGTAAGTCGAAAAAAATGTGAAATGTTAGAAAGATTGGCAGAGGTTGGAAAATGTCGAAAATATATGCAAAATGTTGAAAAAAGTTGAGAGAGGTTGAAAAACTCTAAAAAAGTTGAAAAAGGTTGAAAAATTTTTAAACAATTCAAAGTTGATGAAAAAGTCGAAAAAATAAAGAAACTTATGAAGGAAGTTGAAAGATGTTGAAAATGTCGAACAAATACATATAGGATATATTGGAAAAAGTTGAAAGGTTGAAAAAGTCGAAAGAATGTAGAAAATGTTGGAAAAAATCGAATAAAAATGAAAATTTTGAAATATGCCACGCCCACTTCTCCAGTTCCGCCCACTTTTGGTACAATAAATTATATTCGCGATCGACATCCTCATATTAAATTTTAGCTCAATAGCTTGTATAGTTTGCGATATATGCTGCAACAAAAATTCAAAATTTAGGGCGGTGGCACACCCACTGGTACAATCCAGCCCGGTTTTGATCCAGAAATAGCTTTCCATAATCAAACCCATAACACCAAATTTTAGTATGATTGCTCACATATTTCGATAAATATGCCACTTACCGTATTTTATTTGTATGGGAGGTGCCACGCCTACTGATGCTATTTCAGCCACTTTTGATTCAGATATGCCCTATAGCGACAGAAATACATACATTAAATTGCATACCAATTGCTGCAATAGTTCACTTAAAACAGCGCTAACAAATTTATGTTAATATGGGAGGTGCCACGCCCACTGATGCAATCCTGTCAAAATTAATTTATTCTTAAAGCCTATAATAACTGACATCTACACACCATATTTTATGAAGATTACTCTCATAGCACACTATCTATAACAATAAACTTTTTTTGGTTATATGGGAGGTGCCACGCCCACAGGTACTATTGGACCAAATTTTTGTAGTAAGAGACCTTATAGCAAGTATATCTGCCTCATTAAATTTTATAACGATTACGTTGTTAGTTCTTTAAATATAACGTTTATAAATATTGTGGGCTGTGCCACGCCCTTTAAAGAGTTTTTACGGTCCAGTAGCTGAGCTTGTATTGATGACTGCTTTCAGCGGCATCATCTCCAAAATTTTTGTGAAAATCAATAATTTTTGTATTGAACTTTTTAGTCATTTATACAACCAACATGAGAAAGATAACAAGTGGATCAATTTAACCTGGTAATTGGTGACATATGTTTCGGCTATTACCACGTATAAACATATTTATATGCATATACATAGCCTCATCAGACCAGTTTTTGGTTAAGTTGTACTGAGAATCGAACACCCGACCGTATGCCTTTTTTGAATTGCGACGGCCGCTCTAACACTATGAAAATCGTTTGTGCGAATTTTGAGATATACGGAATCAAAATTTTTAACAGTTGAAAAGTGCCACGCCACTTTTTCGATTCCGCCCACTTTTATCACAATTCAAGATATATTTTATATGTATCCGTTTACCAAATTTAATCGCAATATCTTGAACGGCTTACAAGATATGGTAGTATTAATGATAAAATTTAGGGCTATGCCACGCCCCTGTACGACCCTTTGGAAACTTGAAACCCAGCCTTATCCTAATTTGGTTCACATGTGCACCAATTCACCAAGTTTCATCAAAATCGCTGCAACTTTTTTCAAAATTGGCCGGGGTAAATATACATAGAGTATGGGCGGTAGGCGTGTCTGTTAACCGATTTTGCCCATTTTCAATAGCAAGATGCCTGCAAGAAGATGTGACCTGTGTGTAATAGTTTCATTCAATTAGCTTTCTTGGTTTTCCCGTAAAACTGATTTCAACAGACACCCAGACAGACGGACATCGCTAAATCGACTCAGGTGGTGACGCTGATCAAGAATATATATACTTTTCCATACCTGCCACGCCACCTTCGATGTGTTACAAACGGAGAGACAAAGTGAATATACCCACGGTGTAGGGTATAAAAAAGGACAAAAATTAATATAAATAAATAATTGAAAATATCAATTAAGTATTTTTTCGTGACCTATAGCTCGACTGAAAATAAAACAAAGTTAGAAATTAAAATTTCGTGAATCTGTCATTATCGGCTGTGCAAAAAAATAGCAGTGACGTACAAAATGAAGGATACATAAATACAACTCAAGCAAACAATTTTGAAAAAAGAAACTGAAAATAACATTATTATGTTAATACTTAGTGGCATATCCCTTATTGGCAATAATTGCTGCACATCTTCGTGGCATAGGGTCATTTAATTTCTGGCACATGACGTTTGGGATATAATCCCATGTTGCACTTGCTTCGCGCCATTGCTTGCGCTCATTCCTTGGGTTTTTTCTTTCCCAACAGCATCCTTGACACGAGCCCAGATATACTCAATTGGAATCAGATCAGAGGACTGTGCTGGCCAGCTCATAGCCTCCACCCGATTTGCTGGAAACCAACTTTTTGCCAATCTACTACAATGTTTTGGATCATTATCCTGCTGATATATTCATTGTAGTGGCATATTCCATTCAGCATAAGGAAACATTACTTTAGGTTTTAGAGGTTTTTGACCAGAGAATTTTAATTGCACTAAAAAATTATTAGTCAATTTTGTCCCAACGTTTCGTCACTTTTCTGGTGACTTCTTCAGGGGATTTTTATTTCTAAAAACACAAAATAATTACAAAAATTATACACTAATATGAAAAAGTTAATTAAAAATATTTTAAACCACATTGAAAAACTTACAAATAATAATTACTTTACTGCATTAATTTAATTTAATTTTTAAATAAAACACTGAACATGTAAACTTATTTAAACATTCAAAAACATAAAAAACACGGCTTTCTACACTTTCACGGTTGTATGGCGACTGTGTAGTTATTGCTAATGTTGTCTGTGTCCTCTTTGTAGTTCATTGTCATTTCCCCCTTTTCCTGAATTCTAAGACTTTCCAACGTCAGTCTTTTGTTTTGGTTTCTTTCTATGTCCAATATCCTAGCATTGTCAAAATCAGCTGTGTGGTTTGTTTCTAATATATGTTGCGCTATTGCTGTTGATTGTTTTTTGTTTTTGATGTCGCGCTTGTGCTCTCCCATTCTCACTTCGAGCGCGCGTTTTGTAGTCCCAATGTATATTTTCCCGCAATTCCCATTTTTGTCACCACTACACGTTATTTCGTAAATTACATTGTTTTTTTCTTTGTTTTCAATTTTTGTCTTTGTTTGTGTGAAGATGCTGCTGAGAGTTAAATTTGATCTGTAAGCAAATGTCATGTCTTCTGCTCTCACCATTGTCCGTATGCACTCTTTGCTCGTTAGATTTGGTATGTATGTGATACCACAGTATTGTTTGTCAGTGTTGCCAGACTGTGTATTTTCTTGTTGGATTTTGGGGTTTCGGTTCTTATTATGTATTATCTTTTTTATAAGGTTGTTAATTAATTTTGTCGGGTAGTCATTGTTCTTCAGAATCGTCTTTATTTTGTAAATATTTTTGTCAAGAAAATGTGCGTTTGTGAGGGTGTACATTTTTCTTATGAGGTTCGTTGCTGTGTTCAATTTTTGCTGTAGTGGTTGTGTAGAATGAAAATTCATAAGTCTCCCTGAAGATATTGGTTTAGTAAACCAGTCGAAAACAATTTTTTCCCGTTTTCTGTGTAATTTTACATCTAAATATGGGATATTGTCATTTTCTTCAATTTCCACAGTAAATTTAATTTTTTCGTGTTGATCGTTAAATGTTTTCAGAATAATGTCCAAGTCATTTTTATTGATTATTGCCAATATGTCGTCAACATATTTGCATAGGAAACCTATTTTAACATTAACATCGTCAAGTTGCTTTATTGCATCGTCAAGTAGTTTGTCAAGTACTATATCAGCTATCGTCGGAGATAAAGGGTTGCCCATAGGCATACCATATATTTGATGGTACACTGTATTGTCATATTTGAAATAATTATTGTCCTTTAAGCAAAATTCTAGAATCTCTAGAAATTGTCGCCGTGGTATCTTTGTCAAGTCTTTTATATTGCCCCATTTCCCCATCATGTTTTTTATTGCCAAGTATGTTGGAATGTTAGTGAAAAGTGAAATCACGTCAAAAGATACTATTATTTCGTCATCTGTTAAAGTGTAGGTTGATAGTTTTTGTTTCAGTTCAATTGCATTTTTAATATTGTATTTGTCAGAAATTATGTGTTTTAAAATACTCCCTACATATTTTGAGAGCTTATAGCAAGGTACGTTCATTGAGGAGGAGATAGGTCGTAGAGGGGTGCCTTCTTTATGGATTTTGGGAAGACCATATAATCTTGGGGCTGTAGCGGACGGACTTAAAAGTCTGTATCTGAGGTAAGTGTCGATATAGTTTTTTTCACTTAATGTTCTGACTATGTTGTTGTTTTTATTTAATAATTCTTTTGTTGGGTCCTTTCTTGTTGTTTTATATGTCTTTTTGTCTTGTAGTAGTTCAGTCATTTTGTTTAAATAATCATTTTTGTACATAACAACAGTTTTGTTACCCTTGTCTGATTGTGTTATAATGATGTCTTTGTGCTGCTTGATAAATTTTTTGGTTGTCTCGTAAGTCTTCAGTATAAATTTCTCTTTCTTCGTGTTTTTTACCCTGTTTTTGAATGCAATAATTTTATTTCGGTGTCCTCTCCGTTAGCTTTATATACTTTGAATTTTTAGGTCAAATTTTAGTCTACCTAAAGTAATATAAGACTAAAAATTGACCTAAAAATTCAAAGTATATAAAGCTATCGGAGAGGACACCGAAATAACTTGCCTAAGCATCCACGATTTAAAAAGCACAAAATGAAGAACTTTTATGAACATGTAAAATTAAAATATTCAGCACAGATATGCGCAACAATGAAGAATTATTGTAACCAGAAACGAAGACTTGCCAAACAAAAAGGACATCTCAGATTTTTGATAATTTGTAAGGAATATGGTATCTCACCAAATCACATAAAATACACAACACAAAAAACCAAACAAAATTTTACATCAGACACGGTATTACAACTAGAGGTCTGCACGGATACCAAAAATTTACTCGTTTCAGTACTCGTTCACTTTTCTGTTCCTCCAATTACAAGTACACATTTCCTTTGAGTACCATAGCGTAAAGTAAAAAAAGTTGAATAAGCTTCGTGTATGTGTACGCACAACAAAACTGAAGGTAATGAATCGAACTGAATGACGCGCTAATTTATTCGATGAAAGTGAGGAAGAGAGAATTCATTTATGCAACAAGGCGTTGCCAGAAGATTTAAATGCGCAACTTTTTTATTTATTTATCTGAAAACTACGAATGTCCGGGATTATATTAATTTTTTAGCATCATTGTGTTTAAAATACTTTTTGGTAGTTTTATCTTTAGAATGATGCTAGAAAAATGACTATAACTACTGCCATATATTTACATTTACAAAGTCCAAAGTTTTTTTAGAATAATTTATTAATCACAACGATAAAACAAAAATGTTAGTTCAGTCCATATAAAAGAAATAACAAAATATATAAATAAACATAATTCATAAATAAATCACATACGCTTTTTGTAACGAAATATCTCAAAAACTATAGGAAATAGAATAAAAAACCCGGAATCTTTTTCGTTTAAAAGTACTTATATTACATCACTTTTTATCAAAAACGATTCAATGTTTTTCATGCTATTTTCCATAGTTTTTCTGATTTTTTCGTTTCAAAAAATGAGTGAAAAAGTAAAAAAAAAGGTTTTAAAGGTTGATCAAACGCCCCCTAACTATTTGCTTAACCGAAAAAAAGTTAATTTTCTTTTTTCGGATGAACCAGTCCAGTCTCCAGATATCTTGCTCACCGCAAATTTTGAGATCGTTCATGGCATTGCACTTTTCTAACTTATTGATAAATATTTTTGGACCAAAATTTCAGAGATAAGTCTTGAATAGTTATACTTTAATAATGTAAAAAAAAATTTGGTCTAAGATGAAATGCAGCTTCAAAAAAAATTTAAAAAAATGTCTTTTTATTTTTCGAAAATCTCCCGAATGCCCTTAACAAATATTAAACAAAGATTTATATAGATTTTTGATATACATACATATATACATAAGTATATGCAAAAAGCTCAAGCTTCACAAAGAAACACTTTATGAATAAATTTATAAATCACTTTAAAAGTCGAATTTCACTGTACTTATCACATTTTAAAAATATTTACCAATGCTGGACCAAATTAAAAAAAAAAAAAATAATAAATAAATTAACAAAGTAACAAAGTGGCAACATTGCCAGCAATATCAAAAGTTATAATAAAGGAGAAGCAAATAAAACATGTTCACTTTAATATAATATTTTACTTTGTGTACATATTATGTATAATCTTACATGGCTCATATTTGTTTTCAAAAACTGTTTTTATAATATAACATAAATTTATTTAGAAAACAAAGACCTCACTCGCCTGCACACATCAAATTTTCACTGATCCTCACTAAACATTCTTACGCATGTTAAAGTGCATTACTGCGTAGTACAAAATATCATATGCGTAGTAATCGCGCAACTTGTTGTACTCGCAGCATACATGCATATTATCCGTACACATGACGCATTCATCTACGTACAGCAGGTTACGAGTAAGAAGAGAAATTTATAATGATGGTAACAGTAACACAAGCAAACGCTATGTATACGCATTCAAATCAATAAAATTGACTTCGGTAACAGTTTCGTAAGTTAACGATTATACTTATGCAGACCTCTAATTACAACAGTACAGAAAAATAGAAGAAACTTTTCACCAAAGGTTATTGAACCTGGAAATTAAACAAGTGAACATAAACATAAAAGGCACAACAGATCACATCCTTCATATTGAGTTGAGCATGAAATCTACATTGAACGCAAACGACTACAACGAATTTTTATTACGACAGCTATACGCATACAGACATGTCTCTGACAACACAAAAATGGCACACGACAAAAAAATCGGGGAGCTAAAACGACTCCACATCAACAAATTTGGTTTTATTTTAAATGACAATTGGTTTGAGAACAAAACAAACATCGACTTCCCAGCGGACAGCAAGTGGCTTCTCTCGCTTGGAAAAAAATTCACACTGCCAATTACAAGGAAAAATTTCTCACCAATTCACATCATAGCGGATTTAGAGCAACATATCCAAACCATGGACGACGACAGGGAAAAAGCAGTTGCCAGATCAACGATTTCAAATAAAATTATTGCATTCAAAAACAGGGTAAAAAACACAAAGAAAGAGAAATTTATACTGAAGACTTACGAGACAACCAAAAAATTTATCAAGCAGCACAAAGACATCATTATAACACAATCAGACAAGGGTAACAAAACTGTTGTTATGTACAAAAATGATTGTTTAAACAAAATGACTGAACTACTACAAGACAAAAAGACATATAAAACAACAAGAAAGGACCCAACAAAAGAATTATTAAATAAAAACAACAACATAGTCAGAACATTAAGTGAAAAAAACTATATCGACACTTACCTCAGATACAGACTTTTAAGTCCGTCCGCTACAGCCCCAAGATTATATGGTCTTCCCAAAATCCATAAAGAAGGCACCCCTCTACGACCTATCTCCTCCTCAATGAACGTACCTTGCTATAAGCTCTCAAAATATGTAGGGAGTATTTTAAAACACATAATTTCTGACAAATAAAATATTAAAAATGCAATTGAACTGAAACAAAAACTATCAACCTACACTTTAACAGATGACGAAATAATAGTATCTTTTGACGTGATTTCACTTTTCACTAACATTCCAACATACTTGGCAATAAAAAACATAATGGGGAAATGGGGCAATATAAAAGACTTGACAAAGATACCACGGCGACAATTTTAGAGATTCTAGAATTTTGCTTAAAGGACAATAATTATTTCAAATATGACAATACAGTGTACCATCAAATATATGGTATGCCTATGGGCAACCCTTTATCTCCGACGATAGCTGATATAGTACTTGACAAACTACTTGACGATGCAATAAAGCAACTTGACGATGTTAATGTTAAAATAGGTTTCCTATGCAAATATGTTGACGACATATTGGCAATAATCAATAAAAATGACTTGGACATTATTCTGAAAACATTTAACGATCAACACGAAAAAATTAAATTTACTGTGGAAATTGAAGAAAATGACAATATCCCATATTTAGATGTAAAATTACACAGAAAACGGGAAAAAATTGTTTTCGACTGGTTTACTAAACCAATATCTTCAGGGAGACTTATGAATTTTCATTCTACACAACCACTACAGCAAAAATTGAACACAGCAACGAACCTCATAAGAAAAATGTACACCCTCACAAACGCACATTTTCTTGACAAAAATATTTACAAAATAAAGACGATTCTGAAGAACAATGACTACCCGACAAAATTAATTAACAACCTTATAAAAAAGATAATACATAATAAGAACCGAAACCCCAAAATCCAACAAGAAAATACACAGTCTGGCAACACTGACAAACAATACTGTGGTATCACATACATACCAAATCTAACGAGCAAAGAGTGCATACGGACAATGGTGAGAGCAGAAGACATGACATTTGCTTACAGATCAAATTTAACTCTCAGCAGCATCTTCACACAAACAAAGACAAAAATTGAAAACAAAGAAAAAAACAATGTAATTTACGAAATAACGTGTTGTGGTGACAAAAATGGGAATTGCGGGAAAATATACATTGGGACTACAAAACGCGCGCTCGAAGTGAGAATGGGAGAGCACAAGCGCGACATCAAAAACAAAAAACAATCAACAGCAATAGCGCAACATATATTAGAAACAAACCACACAGCTGATTTTGACAATGCTAGGATATTGGACATAGAAAGAAACCAAAACAAAAG
Source organism: Tricholauxania praeusta (assembly GCA_949775025.1). NCBI lineage: Eukaryota > Metazoa > Arthropoda > Insecta > Diptera > Lauxaniidae > Tricholauxania > Tricholauxania praeusta. Next base: position 26,100,916 of record OX459032.1, read on the forward strand.
ACTGACGTTGGAAAGTCTTAGAATTCAGGAAAAGGGGGAAATGACAATGAACTACAAAGAGGACACAGACAACATTAGCAATAACTACACAGTCGCCATACAACCGTGAAAGTGTAGAAAGCCGTGTTTTTTATGTTTTTTTATGTTTTATGTTTTTGAATGTTTAAATAAGTTTACATGTTCAGTGTTTTATTTAAAAATTAAATTAAATTAATGCAGTAAAGTAATTATTATTTGTAAGTTTTTCAATGTGGTTTAAAATATTTTTAATTAACTTTTTCATATTAGTGTATAATTTTTGTAATTATTTTGTGTTTTTAGAAATAAAAATCCCCTGAAGAAGTCACCAGAAAAGTGACGAAACGTTGGGACAAAATTGACTAATAATTTTTTAGTGCAATTAAAATTCTCTGGTCAAAAACCTCTAAAACCTAAAGTAATATAAGACTAAAAATTGACCTAAAAATTCAAAGTATATAAGGAAACATTGTTGAACTCATTATTTGAGTGTATTGGTTAGCATCCATATTGACTTTAATCCAATAAAGTGGACCAGTGCCTTCATGGTATGAAAAACAGCTCCAAATGTTAATTTTAGCTCCACCATACTTAACGGTTTTGAGCACATATTTTTTATTGTAAGTGGATGCTGGTGGTCGTCTAACGTACACTCTGCGTCCCTTCCTACCATTCGAAACAGACGACCATATATTAAAATGCATATTTCTACAACTACATTCCAAGCCCTCCGGACGTAGCCTAGTGGTTAGAACACTGGCCTTTCATACCTCGAATTCGCTAGTTCGATCCCCGGCAAGAGCAAAAACATGTTTTGTGAGTTTTTTTTATTTTTTTTTAATTGTTTTTAATAATTTTTTAAAATAAATAAATACGTCTATTTCAGTAAATGTATATAAATATACTATTGAATGACTTTTGGTTATAATTTGCATTTGAGAAACTGGTTTGATAGATCTGTACCAGCTCGCTGGATACTCTGCTGTTCATTGTTGTAGATTTGATGGATATGGGGGTTTAAGTGATGTAAAAATTGCCCATTCGGTGCTCTTTAATGAGAGCTCCCAATATTGTGAAATTATTGGACTCAAATTGTTAGATTTTGGTGTGAATATAGTTGAATATTATAGATCCCAACAATGTGATGTTGAGTCTTGTATGGAACTGCTTCGTTAAAAATTTGACTTGTTTGGTAATTCCAAAACTCTGTTCTTTGATGATTCCAATATTGATATTCGTGATCCATCAAGCATTTCTAATCAATTCTCAAACGTTTGCCTAAGCTACAATTATAAATTTTTATATTCATTGATTACAAGACCATGCAGTAGCAGCTGCATTGATCATGTGTTAGCAAATTGCCCAATGTATGCTCCAATAATTTCGTGCATCAGGTGCTCCTTCAGTGACCATAATTTAATTTATGTGGCTCTCCAGTCTCCTGTGAAACTAGACAACAATATGGAACAAAGTATTATAAAAAGGATTAACTATCGAATGATTGACCTAGAAATTCAAACGCTCACTTCGTCTATGAATAACTCGGATTGCAAGTGTGATCTCGTTATGAATTCATTAACCACTATTGTCAAAAACAACTCACATTTTACTAAAATTCGTATCAGTAAGCATAAAAAATTGTCCCCATGGATCAGTGGTAATTTAGAAAAACTAGAACAATCAAAAATGACTATTGGTCTAAATTTAAGAAAAACAAGAACAACCTGACTTATCTTAAAAACTTTAATAGGCTCAACGCATTAATTAAACCAACTCTGAAAGAAAAGCGATCTAACTACTTAAATAGTGGAATTGAAAGATGTCAAGGGGATCCAAAAAAGATTTGGAGGAAAATTAATGACCTGGTCAAGCTCAGTTCGAAAAGAACAATCCCAATTTGTGAGAATAATGTTTTGCTTGACGACTATAGGTGGGATGGCATTGATTTTTTCCAGACACTCAGTGCTATGCCGCGCAACCTTTGCTTTAATTTTCAGAGAGCATCTGTATCTGAAGTAAAAAAAGTTATAACTTCCCTTAACAAAAAACCCTCCTCGGGATGGGATGGCGTCTCGAGTGTAATTCTCAAAAGGCCAATCGATCATATATCTGGCTTAGTGTTCAATATTTTTAATTCAATTTTAGACTCTAATCCTGAATCCCTTAAATTTCAAACTGTGATTCCTATTTTTAAAAAAGGTGATAAAAGTGTGATAGATAACTACCGTCCAATTTCAATACCTCTTACCCTTAGTAAAGTCATTGAAAAACTCCTATATGACCAAATGTACTCTTTTATCTCTGATAATGAATTATTATATGAGCACCAATATGGATTTCTACGAAGCCTGGGAAGGCAGTCATTGAGTTAGTAGATCTTATTTCAAAAAACATTGTCTCGAATAAGTTTGTTGGTGGAATGTTTCTTGACCTTAGCAAGGCGTTTGACTCCATAGATCATAATATTTTACTCGATAAATTGTGCTACTATGGTTTTACTTCAAGTTCCATTAATCTTATCAAAAGTTATTTAAATTGCCGAAAGCAGTATGTACTTATTAATGAAACTGCTAGTGAGCACAAAGGTGTTAATGTCGGTGTTCCGCAGGGTTCTGTATTGGGGCCTTTGCTATTTCTGATTTATATCAATGACATTTCCAGATTACCATTAAAAGGAAAAATTATTTTGTTTGCAGATGATTGCTCTATTTTATCCAAATAATAGCATTGATGATATCAGAGTTAACATAATGGAAGACTTGATAATTTTGGATGAGTTTTTTAGACTAAATAAGCTGAGTTTAAACGTTAACAAGACTAATGTCATTTGTTTTCGAGGTAGACGAACTTTAATTAATAGGCTCGATATCCTTCATAATGGTGTGTTATTAAATGAGGTTAATTGTGTTAAATTTCTAAGTGTTAACATTGATAGCTCATTGCGCTGGCATGAGCATATTGATCTAATTGAAAATAAGTTGGCTATGGTCAATGGTTTACTGTATAAAATTAGACATAAAATTCCAACAGTCACAAAAAAACTAATATATTGTAGCGAAATTTGGTTTATGCTAGAAGACTCTTGAAATACGAAAGAAACTAAACGATACTAGCTAGCATACACCATCTAGTGTAATGGTGTAAAAATAATAAACCGAACAGACGCTGCAGTACACTATTAAAGTCAATAACATAGAGACATCTAGATAGTGAAATTCATACAACGTACAACGCCATCTAACATCTAACATTCTGGATAATTGTGAGCTCAACGTCAGTGCACCATGCTGGTGAATTGTGGATAGTCGTAGAATGCACGCTACAAAGTAGCACTGGTGGGTTGTAGATAATGGTAGAATATACGCCACTTAGAAGGTACTGGATTATTCGAGAGAGTGATGACTGCAGTATAAAAGGGTTGTCATCTGAGCTGAGTGACACAGTTGAGTTAGAACAGCGAAGCAATAAGCAATAAAGTGAATACAGTGTGATCCGTAGTAGAACAAAACAGTTTTCTATACAGTGTTAAATTAATATTAGAATTTGAACGTTAATAAAATAAACCATTTTATAACTAAATAAGTTTGTGTGTTTTTAATTGTTACACAATCCAGTGATCGAACTCAGAAAAGTGGGAGAGATCGAAATTATAGTCAAAGAGACAGAAATTTCGTAACAATTGGTGTCAGAAGTGGGATTGTGTAAAAAGAATTAACAATCAATTAAAAAAAAAAAAAAAAAATAAATAAATAAAAATGGTTAAGTTTGACGAACTAAAAGTGGATCAACTGAAGAAGTCTGAATCTACTGGCGGAAAGGTGGAGTTACAGAAACGCTTACGCCAGGCTCTTGAGGCTCAAGGTGTAAACCTGGAAGAGCATGAATTTTATAGTGATGTAATAGAATCAGCAGCGAAAGTGGAAGAAGCTTCTGGATCAGCGGCAAGTGGTGAAGTTGTAGATATGTCAAAGTTCGAGAAAATGTTAATGGCGATGACGCAGACAATAAATCTACAAATGAACAGCAATATCCAGGCCGTTCGGGAAGAAATTAGTCAGAGCTTAAGTCAAAATGCACTGCAAATAGACGAGAAGTTAAGTCAAAACGCGCTGCAGATCCAGGCGGTTCGTGAAGAAATTGATCAGAGCTTAAGTCAAAATGCACTGCAAATAGACGAGAAGTTAAGTCAAAATGCACTCCAAATAGACCAAAATTTAAGTCAGAACGCGACGCAGATCCACGAGGCTGTTCGAACGGAGGTTGCCAAAAGGGTAGATGGCCTCGATGCAAAAGTGACTGAGTTACGAGATGACGTTGAATCGTTCAAGAAAGAAGTTCAAAATAATTTTGAAAAAGTTCAAAATAATTTTGAAGACGTTAATAAAAGGATTCAACAGTTGGAAATAAGTGAACCAACCACTCAAGTGATAAGAGAAATCAGCGCAGAGAGGCTTAAGGCACTCTCGTACGATGGAACAATGCCATTTAGTGTTTTCAAGCTCCAGTTCGAAACAACATCTGGTCACAATCGTTGGGATAACGAAAGCGCAGCTGCAGCGCTAATTGTGGCATTAAAAGGCGCAGCTGCAGAAGTATTGCAAACGGTTCCAGTGGCGGAGCAGAAAAATTACAAGGCGGTGATGGATGCCTTACAGCGAAAATATGGCAGTGACCACATGAAGCAGATTCACAGATTGGAGTTGAAAAGTCGTATCCAAAAATCTGGTGAGTCCTTGCAGGAGTATGCTGCGGATATTGAGCGATTGGCACACCTTTCCCATCCTGACGAGTTAAGTGTCGTAGCTGAAAAATTCAAAATAGAGGCGTTTATTGACGGCATACGTGACTCAGAAACAAAACGCGAGACAATGAGGAGCCCGAAGACGACATTTAATGAAACAGTAACGGTTGCCCTCACGCAGGAGACGATTGCGTTGACATGCCGCCCATCACTGAAAACTCGTCGGATGGAGGTGGAGGCTGAAAAGAAAAATTCATTGTTCGCCAGCGGTAGCTTCAGCGGAAAATGCTACAATTGTGGTAAGCAGGGACACATGGCACGTGACTGCAAATCACGTCGTAAACGATCTGCATCACGTTCACCAAAAAGAAGAATTGGAAATAGGGTGAACGATGGCGAAAATGTTAGCGAGCAGCAGTCGTTAAACTAAAGAGAGTCAGTACAGCGGGGCGTGAGCTGACTCTTACAGATGATTGCCCCATAGTCTTGGTTTCGAAGCTCTGCCGAAATTCCAACAGCCTTACCATCGGTGGAAAAATCAACGGAAGACCATGTGAGCTTACTTTGGATACAGGCGCATCGCATTCAATTGTGAGGAAAGACTTATTTGATAGACGACGAGTAACGCCATTAAATGGGATCCAATTGAGAACAGCGACAGGAGAAATTGCGCAAATAGTAGGAAAAGTTACAGCGAGTATTCTCATCGGCAACATGATTTTATTGTTGCAAACATCACCGATGAGGTTATCATTGGCGTGGAATTCATGATTCGACACGGGTTCACTTTGGATCTTAAAAAAAAAACGTTAAGGTATGCCAATGTAGAGTTGCCTTTAGACATTGGCTGTGGACAAAAATTATCAATTGCAAGAGTCTACATAAGTGAGCGCTGTCGAATTGAACCCAATACCGAAGAAATTATTTGGGCCACAACAAATGAAGACTGTGGGACAAGCCATCTGTGGGTAGTGGAAGCAGATAAGAAAAATGTAAAGAAAGACCTGATTATTGGAAAGACCCTAGTAAACACAAGAACAGACAGAAAAATACCTTTGCGAATTTTGAATCCAACAAATAAGCCGAAATGGATGCAAAAAGGTGAACTTATAGCGCAATGTGAGAAAGTTACGGCTGTGGTAAATTGTGAAAATAACCAGCAGAACACACAAGGCCCAACTTTAACGAAATCGTCGGCCATGGAAGTATTGACGAAAGAATGGACGAAGGAGTTGTCTGCCCAGAATAAAAATAAAGCAAAAAGGTTTCTGCAAAAACATTGGCGGATATTTGCGTCCAAAGGAGAAAATAATGGCCGAACATCAGTTGTCAAACATCGCATTGATACAGGTGATTTTCAGCCGATTCGTCAACCTCCAAGGAGGCTAGCACTCGCTAAGAGAGAAGAAGTGACGGGCCTTATAGAAGATATGGCGCGAGAAAATGTCATTGCACCATCAGAAAGCCCATGGAGTTCACCGGTCGTACTTGTGAAGAAAAAGGACGGAAGTATGCGATTCTGTGTGGATTACAGAAAACTGAATGACGTCACCAAAAAAGACAGCTACCCGTTACCCAGAATCGATGATACACTGGATACGTTATCTGGAGCAACATGGTTTTCCACCCTAGACTTACAAAGTGGATATTGGCAGGTGGAAATAGATGAAAAAGACAAAGAGAAAACTGCCTTTAGTATTGGGGATGGTCTATGGCAGTTCAACGTCATGCCGTTTGGTCTTTGTAACGCTCCAGCTACGTTTGAGCGGTTAATGGAACGAGTTCTCAAAGGACTACATTGGAAGACTTGTCTAGTGTATCTCGATGACATAATCATCATGGGTAAAGATTTTGATGACCACTTGACTAAAATTAAGTGCGAAAAAGTGCTCACTTTTCCAGCGTGAAGTCAAATATCTGGGGCACAAGGTTACGTCAGAAGGAATACACACAGATGAAGATAAAATAAAAGCTGTGAAAAATTGGCCACGACCATCTAATCTTCATGAGTTGCGAAGTTTTTTGGGTCTATGCACCTATTACAGACGCTTTGTTCCTGGTTTCGCAAATGTTGCGAAATCGAAAATTCGAATGGAGTGGGGCACAGGAAACTGCATTCCAAAAACTGAAAGAATTACTGTCCACAGCGCCAATACTCGCGTACCCAATACCCGGCAAAGAATTTGTATTGGACACCGATGCGAGTGGCCATGGTATTGGAGGAGTTTTGTCCCAAATCATCAATGGTCAAGAAAAAGTCGTCGCATATTTCAGCAAAATTCTGTCGAAACCTGAGAGGAATTATTGCGTAACTCGGAGAGAGTTACTGGCAGTAATGGAATGCGTGAAACACTTCCATAAGTACTTATATGGACAGCACTTTCTCCTGAGGACAGACCATGCGGCATTAAGGTGGCTGCTTCAATTCAAGGATCCTGAAGGTCAAATCGCACGGTGGATAGAACGCTTGCAGAGCTATGATTTCACCATAGAGCATCGCAAAGGAAGCCAGCATGGAAATGCGGATGCACTTTCCCGTCGTCCATGTAAAATTGAATGCGGTCATTGTTCGCGAACAGAAAATAAAGCTGGAAAAATTATGTGCGCCTTTTGAACGTTTTGCCTGAAGAAAAGTGGACAAAAGAGGAGGTAAAATGGGACCAGCGCAATGATACAGATTTGGCAACTATAATTAAGTATAAGGAGCTGGGTAGGAAACCGGCGTGGCAAGAAATTTCAAATGAAAGCCAAATCTGTAAAGCATACTGGGCGCAATGGCAAAGTTTGGAGTTGCATGATGGTTGTCTCTACCGAATATGGAAAGCGAAGATCGTAAAACTCGCTCAAAACTGCTGGTTATTCCAAAGACCAAATTTAAGGAAATAATCGAGGATTATCACAATGGATCGAGTGGTGGACATCTGGGCATAACGAAAACCACAGAGAAAATAAAGAAACGGTTTTATTGGGTAGGATGCCAAGAATCAGTTGCTGACTGGATCCGCCATTATGACCAATGTGCAATTGCTAAAGGACCAAGGCAACGCACTCGGGGAAAAATGCATCAGTATAACGTTGGAGCTCCCTTTGAGAGGATAGCCATGGATATAGCGGGACCTTTTCCAATCAGCAATGCAGGAAATAAATACATCCTTGTGGTAATTGATTATTTCAGTAAGTGGCCAGAAGTATATCCCATTCCCAATCAAGAAGCAAAAACAGCGGCAGACATTTTCATCAAAAATTGGATTTGCCGATATGGAGCTCCACTTGAGTTGCATTCCGACCAAGGACGAAATTTTGAGTCGACTATTTTTAAAGAGGTTTGTGACATGCTTGGAATACAGAAGACACGCACCACAGCTTTGCATCCTCAGTCCGATGGCATGGTCGAAAGGTTCAACCGTACTCTAAAGGAGCATTTAAAAAAGGTTGTTGATAAAGGACAAAAAGATTGGGATGATCATCTACCAATGTTTCTAATGGCTTATCGGTCGGCAATACACGATACCACTACAGTCACGCCAGCAAAAGCCATTTTTGGTACGGACTTAAGGCTTCCAGCAGATTTGAAGTAAGGAGTAAGTGTTGTCCCAGAAACGACCCATGCTGACGATTACATGTCGCGGAAAAAAGAAGATATACACGAGCTTATCAGGAGACGTACTCAATTGGCTAGCGACAAGATGAAAGCTCGGTAAGACCTGCGAGCAAATACTGAAGGGTTCAAAGAAGGTCAACTAGTGCTGCTACATAACCCACAACGAAAACGAGGCTTGTCTCCTAAATTACAGACTCATTGGGAGGGACCTTACCGGATCGTCACAAGGATTAATGATGTTGTGTATCGAATTCAAAAATACCCCGGGAACAAAAGTAAATTAAAGGTAGTCCACATCGAAAGGCTGGCACCTTATACTAGGGACGGAGAGACTCTTGTTCGGGACGAACAAGTTTAAGCGGAGGGCAGTGTAGCGAAATTTGGTTTATGCTAGAAGACTCTTGAAATACGAAAGAAACTAAACGATACTAGCTAGCATACACCATCTAGCGTAATGGTGTAAAAATAATAAACCGAACAGACGCTGCAGTACACTATTAAAGTCAATAACATAGAGACATTTAGATTGTGAAATTCATACAACGTACAACGCCATCTAGCATCTAACATTCTGGATAATTGTGATCTCAACGTCAGTGCACCATGCTGGTGAATTGTGGATAGTGGTAGAATGCACGCTACAAAGTAGCACTAGTGGGTTGTAGATAATGGTAGAATATACGCCACTTAGAAGGTACTGGATTATTCGAGAGAGTGATGACTGCAGTATAAAAGGGTTGTCATCTGAGCTGAGTGACACAGTTGAGTTAGAACAGCGAAGCAATAAGCAATAAAGTGAATACAGTGTGATCCGTAGTAGAACAAAACAGTTTTCTATACAGTGTTAAATTAATATTAGAATTTGAACGTTAATAAAATAAACCATTTTATAACTAAATAATTTTGTGTGTTTTTAATTGTTACACAATCCAGTGATCCAACTCAGAAAAGTGTGAGAGATCGAAATTATCGTCAAAGAGACAGAAATTTCGTAACAATATTTTGGTTTATCACATTGTCACATTTCCTATGCAGCCGGTTTATGGGCTGGTGTTTCTAATGCTAATAGAGTCCAAGTAATGCAAAATAGATTGCTGAAAAATGTTTTTGGGCTTCATCGCCGTTTCCACTCAATCGATATTTACTCCACTTTTTATATACTACCAGTAAAGTTTATTCATAGATATCAGTTATTGTGCCATGTTCATAAGTCGCCAAAGGTTTAATTCGCAACTCGGTTTAATTCACGAGTCTGCAGCACTCTTATAATAGGTACTCAATTCAGAGATAACTTACTTGTCGCCCGCTCAGTAAATACAATGTCGACCCAGAATGTTTCTCACATTGGAGTATTATGGTATAATGAACTCAATATATCTATCAAAAACTTGTCCAGCATGGAACTATTTAAAAAAAGGTAAAAGAGCATTTGTTAAATATAGATATGCTTATGTCTTTATTCTAATAATTTTCTGTTGTTGTTGGTATTTTTACTACTACTTTCTATGAATGCATTATTTTTTAATAATTTAATAATAATATTCTGTCGTTATTGGTATTTTTACTTTTATACTTCCTATGAAATACATTATCCAAAAGGTACTTGAATTCATTGTAATATAATCTAAGATTTTCTGTTATTTAGTTGCTAGCTTAACGTTAGTTCATAAGACCTTTTGGTTTGAACTTGTTAATACATATGTATATTATTCTGAAATGTGTACAGAAAGACTTCAAATAAATAAATAAATAAAAATAACTTTCCTTTAGATTATTAAACCTGCTATTACTATCACTAAAACGGCCCTCACACGATCAATATTACTGACAGTATAATTACTGACAGTATTTACATTACTGTCAGTGTACCACTCACACGGTCAGTATTGTTTATTGTCAGTAATCAGTTTTTTTGACATTCGACTGGTGAAGGTGCGAACTATGCTCCGGCTACGTGACCGACAGCCGAAAATGGCAAGCCACTTTTTGGGGCAGATTCCATCCAAACTTGCACCACGCCTCCAGCTAGGCATCGGACGACCATACCCTTGGACGCAATGTTCCATGCCACTGAATGAGGAACTTTTCCAAGTTTCTTTCAAGTTTCGCTGCCTCATCGTCTATTTGCCACAAAATAGGGCATGCCACGCCCCCTCCCAGGATTTTGCCGTCCCGTGCCTACTTGCACCCTCTGACCAACTTTCAGCCGGATCTGCCCCAAAAAGTGGCAATAATACTGATGAACTGTCAGTATTCACCTCACACCATCAGTATTACTGTCAGTATTTAAAAACTTTGTCAGTAATATCCGATTTTTTCATCAGTCATCAGTATCGTTTTTCTATACTGACAGTACATCAGTACTCACCTCATACGATCAGTAATACTGTCAGTATGCAAAATACTGTCAGTAATACTGATCGTGTGAGGGCCGCTTAACTTGTGCTACAGTTAATACCGCAGCAGCACCATTCTTTGCTTTAAATATGAATTTGTCAATTTTTAAGCCCACAAACTTTTATATCCAAACTGGAGTGATGAGAGCTTATATGCTCACGTGACACAACAAACTGATTAAATTCACGTGGACAAACTGAACAGGCGTACGGTTTCTCGCCAGTGTGAATGCGCTCATGCTTCCTCAAAGTACCATCAGCAAATGCTTTCCAGCAAAAGCGACAATCGTATGGCCGCTCACCGGTATGAATGCGCTCATGTATCTGTTGTGAGCTGCGTGAGCCAAAAGTCTTGCCACACTTAAAGTGGAGTTACAGACCACGCGTTGTCGCTTTATCGCATTTCGGCTTTCTACGCGTTTTGTTTTTGGAGTTACATATCACGCTTCTTTGCTTCAAAGTTTTTATTAGAAGAGTTGACAGTTGACAAATTTGTAAGCAATAAAAAACAGCAGTGTGGATCCTTAACATCAATTTCATTGTTCTTTTCATGAGATTTTGCATGTCTTTTGAGGAGATCTTGACGATGAAAAGACATACCACAAACATGACAATAAAATACACCATATAGGTACTCACTTTCGGAGTCATTTTGTGTTTTCTCCGCTTTGCCAGGTACGTATTCAGAGTTGCTATCCTCAAATTGATATGTTTTAAGATGATCCTGCAAACTTGTTGAGTCCCAAAACATCTCATTACATTGATTGCATTCGTATGAGGAGTCTTTGCGATGAGAATGTAGAGAAATCGCAATTCAAAGTTATTTTGCTACATGTCAATCAGGGCTGTCGTTTTAGAATTTTTGACCGCAGTGAAAATTCCGAAAAATTCTGGAAAATTGAAGTGTTCGCAGCGTTTCAAAAACAGAAGTGCAGTGAATTTCGCAGTGTTATAAGATAAAGGACCAAATCCATTTTAAACCCTGCAGTCGGATGTTTTATGTTACGGAATTGGTTGCCGATTAAATATGTTGTTTTTAAAAGTATTTAAGGGGATCCATACTTCCCCGATTTGATTAAAAAAAAATTTACGAAGTTATGCCCTTTTTAAGTTTTGGTGTCAAAAATTAAAAAACCGCTAAAAATTTTTTCAAAAATGCGTCATTTCCATCCAAATCAAAATACTTAACTTTTGTCTTTTGAATAGAACTTCTTATTCTCTGTCAGAATCTGTAAAAAATTTCAAAATGGTTAAAAATTGATAGAGCTATAACGCTTTTTATGAGAAGAAAACAAAGCTAACTTTCTGAAAAACTCCACCTTTTCTTTCGCTTTAAATTTTATTTTGGATTTGTACTAATATAAGAAAGAAATGACATGAGTTTAATGCGCGCTTCAAGACATTTGAGGCCAGGAGAATTTTTTTCTTAAAATAAAAAATTAAATTTTTGTTTCAAGATTTCCAAGCCATCTTTCAACATATTTTTAATAACATCATCATCTAGTACCGTTCCTTTTCTTTAAAATTAGCTTTGAAGTAGTAATCTGCGATGTTTCCTCGCAAAGTTACAGCCATTTGAAAAAGACGTGAATTTGATCCCCTACAACCAAGATGAAATAAATTTGTAACCGGTTGGTTAATTTGTTTGGTCGTAGGAGATAAAATGCATGCATGGATGGATGATTTTAAAACATTTTTAGTGGTTTTTTAATTTTTTGACACCAAAACTTAATATGGGTATAACTTCGTAAAAAATGTTTTTTAATCAAATCGGGGAAATATGGGTCCCCTTATATATTTTGAAAAACAACATATTTAATCAACAACCAATTCCGTAATATAAGATAACACAGATTAACACTAGTTTTGGGGCCGAGAAGCTGTACTTTTTTTTATCTATGGCCCTTATACTGATTACATTATTATCAAAAATGTTGATATCCTACGTGTAGTTTTCTAGATATTGCCTTGTAAAAAAAAAGGCTTACATGAAAAGCACTTTACATTATTTAAATAAAAACTTTCTTTTTCGCGACTTTTTCGCGGATGAGGTGTTGTCGGACTATCACGTTGCATCCCCCAGCAATAGTCAGCCATCATATGGCGATCCCATCGGCCTTGGTATCTTTCTTCCATAGTCTTTAGGTCCTGGTGAAACCGCTTCCCTTGTTCTTCGCTATAGGATCCAAGATTGTCTGGGAATTGGTCAAGATGACTGTGAACTTTGATTGACATATTACATCCGAAGTTATTAAAGTGTTCTGGCATGTCATTTACAATTTCAGAGTAATTTTCTGACTTTTGTTGAGTGAGCAATAGCAACTGAACCAAATTTGTTGCCATTGCGTAGAAGGACTTAAGACTTCGTTTAGAGCTGTCCATAACGAGACGCCATTTATTTGGATGGTATTTTAAAGGCCCATTTCGAGAATAAGGCCTTGCACATCCGAACAAAAAACAATATCATTTTCCGATTGAAAAAAAGGTAGCAAGTCTTGCTCTCTTGTTTGATAGAACGTCACTTCTGTACCTGACGACAACAAGTTTTTTTCTTTTAATCTAGAAGCCAAAACCTCTACAGATTATTTAGGGAGTTCAAGATGCCTTATCAAATCATTTAATTCTTCTTGGGAAAAAAATTTTGGCTCTGTAGATGGTATTCCTTCGAAATCGCTGTCGCTACTCACTTCATAAATGACTTCTTCAAATGATGATTCACGAATGGAACAAAATGCTACTTCCTCTGAATGTGGTAAGGATCTTCTAGCAGAGTCTAAGTCTGGATAAATAATTTTTTTAACGTTTACACCATACAAATTAATACAGCAGAAGTAACTGTAAACTAAGAAATTTTTTTGTTCTTTCCATTGCATAGGCATTCAGAACCTCACATGGTTTCTTTTACCACTAATACACTGTCTTAAGTGTTCATAGCACATTTAACAAACAATTTGGGGTATCCACGGCTTGTATTGATCCACAACTATCAACTTAAAGTAAGCATAATAAACACTTTTTATAAAATCTGTTACAGGTTTTCTGAAATTTTTCACCGTGCATTCACCACAGCGGTACCAAAACACATTTGGATCAATGAGACAATTTCTTCGCGATGAAGACATGATATAAAAATCAATTTATTTTTAGAAATTGATCGATAAAATAGCAAATCATTCACACGGAAGTACTTATTACAGCGAATATTCAAAAGTGACCGTTTATCAAAAATGGCACGTAGGAAAAAAAAATTAAAAATATTTTTAATGTTGCCAGGTCATACTTAGTACAAAACCACCAACTATATCTCGGCACCAAATTTTTTTTTTCGATTTTTTGACCTGTGTAATCCGACTGCATGGTTTGAAATGGCTTTGGTTAAAGGTATATTTTTTTTTACTAACATGAAAAAAAAACACATTTAATTTTTTGTTAAAGTTAAATAAATCACTTTGTGTCATTTTGTGCCTCCATAGCATATTTCAGTACATTTTGTAAAAACTTTAATTATAAAAGTATATAAGTATGTATGTACATCAGTAATGGCATTTGGGTTTTGTGGAAATGTACTGAATGGAGAGTTGAAATGTACTTTTTAGCTCGTTCATTGCTTTGCACGAAAAGAGTTGAAAAGAAAAGTTAAAACAAAATGTCAAAAGCTGAGAAAATTTCAATAATGTTAAAGTAAGATTAATTAAAAGTTCAGTTTTGCCAACTATAAAATGTAAATAATCCAGGAGTTATTGTGAATATTTATAATATGAAAATTTTTTACCAGATTACTTTTGCAACATTTGTTTTCTGAAAATGCAGTGTTTTCATAAAAGATGCAGTGTCGCAGTGTCGTACTTTAAAATGCAGTGAAAAACTGCGATTGAAGTGACAGCGACAGCCCTGATGTCAATGTTTAATTAACTCACCTTTATATGCGACATGAGTGCTTTTTCTCGCACAAATGCCAGTCCACACTCTTGGCATACAAATGGTTTACTTTCGCCAATAATAGGAAAATGAATTTCATCCCTACAAAAAATGACTGACCGAAACTCCAATACACTGATAATGATTATTATTTTTACTAACACATAAATAAATACTTTTGCTATTAAATCAAGGCAGAGAAAAAGAGACTGTTCCACTGCGTACATTAACGCCATAAGAAGGAGTAGAGGGAAAGAGATAGATAGATAGATAGAAAATTTGACATTTAATAGAAAAAATAAAAATTTTGTGTGTCAAAGAAAAATAAAAAGCAAGAATAACTACGCAACTGGAAATAATTCAAATCAAAATATCAGTTTAAATCAAATTATAACGACTTAAGGTGTTATATTCGGCCAGCCCGAAACTCACATACCTTACACTGCGCTGAAAGTACATTTTAAATAAATGTTAAAAAGGCGTTGAAGAGGTTGAATAAGTCGAAAAAAATGTGAAGTGTTAGAAAGGTTGACAGAGGTTGAAAAATGTTGAAAAAGTCGAAAATATATGCAAAATATTGAAAAAAGTTGAGAGAGGTTGAAAAACTCTAAAAAAGTTGAAACAATTCAAAATGGATGAAAAAGTCGAAAAAATAAAGAAACTAATGAAAAAAGTTGAAAAAGTCGAACAAATACATATAGGATATATTGGAAAAAGTTACAGGGTTGAAAAAGTAGAAAGAATAAGGAAAATGTTGAATAGAAATGAAAAATTATAACTATGCAACGCCCACTTGTCCAATTCCGCCCACTTTTGGTTCAATAAACTATATTCGTGATCGACATCCTGATATTAAATTTCAGCACAATAACTTGTATAGTTTGTGGTATGCGCCGCAGTTAAATTTAAAATTTTGGGTGGTGACACACCCACTGGTACAATCCAGCCCGGTTTTGATCCAGAAATAGCTTGCCATAAGCAAACCTCTTACACCAAATTTTAGTATGATTGCTCACGTATTTCGATAAGTATGCCACTTACCGTATTTTATTTGTATGGGAGGTGCCACGCCCACTTGTTCTATTTCAGCCAATTTTGATTCAGATATACTCTATAGCAACTGAACCACTTACATTAAATTTCATAGCAATTGCTGCAATAGTTCACTTAAAACAGCGCTTACAAATTAATGTTAATATGGGACGTGCCACGCCCACTGATGCAATCCTGTTAAAATTCATTTATTTTTAAAGCTTATAGTAACTGACATATATAGACCAAATTTTATGAAGATTACTCTCATAGCACACTATATAACAATAAACAGTTTTTGCTTATATGGGAGGTACCACGCCTACAGGTACTATTGGACCAAATCTTTGTAATAAGAGACATTATAGGAAGTTTATCTACCTCATTAAATTTCATAACGATTACGTTGTTAGTTCTCTTTATATAACGTTTATATATACTGTGGGCGGTACCACGCCCTTGAGCGAATTTTTAGAGTAAAGTAGCTGAGGTTGTATTGATGACTGCTTTCAGCGGCATCATCCCCATGGAAATTGTTTGTGCCAATTCTGAGATATACGTATTCAAAATTTTTAGCAGTTGAAAAGTGCCACGCCCATTTTTTCGATTCCACCCTCTTTTATCTAAATTCAAGATATAAGAAAGTTGATTTTTGCGACTGATTATTTTTATTATAATTAAACATTATGAACTTACAGTCATTTTAGCAAAGACCAATATTGTAAATTTTACTTATTGATCAATGCTATTTTTTATTCAACAAACATGACATTTGTTATCTTTGTCATGTTTGTTGAATAAAAAATAGCATATAACAAATGTCATGTTTGTTGAATAAAAAATAGCATTGATCAATAAGTAAAATTTACAATATTGGTCTTTGCTAAAATGACTGTAAGTTCATAATGTTTAATTATAATAAATTCAAGATATATTTGATATAATTCTGAACCTAGTCTGCTTGATCTCTTCTTGGTTTCTGATGAATCCTTAGTTTTGAAATTTGATCAGTTAACATTTGTGTCTGATCATGATCTGATTTTCTGCAATTTTAACATAAGTTTTAGTCAAAGATCGTCTCCAGTGAGTTTTTCTTTCTATGATTTCAAGTCTATAAATTTTTTCGCTTTAAATACTGAATTATCACAGATGACCTGGAATGAATGTTGGTTGTACAGCTCAGTAGATGAGAAACTTAGAATATTTCAGGATAGACTAGATTATGCTTTTAACCATTTTGTTCCCGTACGTACAATAAATGTTGCAAACAGTAAGTGCCCTTGGCTTAGTAGTCGTGTTTTGGTTGCAATTAAAATTAGAAATAGGCTTCACTCTAAATGGAAACACAATCGCACAACTGAAAACTGGGAAAAGTATAGAAGAGCTCGAAATTTGGTGAACTTCATTGTTAGGCAGGCTAAAATAAATTTCTTTTCTTCTAAACTAAACTCAAGTTTAACTTCCAAACAGTTATGGCAAAATATTAGAAAATATAGAATTTACTCCACTGAGCAAATTAAATGTAATTCAAATCCTAATGAGCTTAATAATTTTTTTTTAGACAGTGTTTGCTTAAGTGAGATTAATCCCTGTGATGTTGAATTACCTTTATCGCAGCGAGTTTTGACCAATATTCCCTTTCAATTCTCATCAGTAAATGAAGTTGATGTTGCCAAGTCTGTTATGAAGATTACGTCTAATGCTGTGGGTATTGACGGTATACCAATTAAATTTCTCAAAATTGTTTTACCATTTATTTTAGCTCCTCTTACCCACATAGTCAATCATTGTTTTACTAGCTCACATTTTCCTGAATTATGGAAAGTAGCGACTGTTATTCCTATTGCCAAGAAAAGCGCTGCATCTGAATTGAGTGATTACCGACCTATAAGTATTTTACCTGCGTTAGGAAAAGTTTGTGAAAGGATAATGTCTGACCAGATCACTGCGTACTTAAACTCAAATAATTTATTATCTCCTATGCAGTCTGGGTTTCGTAATGGACATAGCTGTTCTACTGCCCTATTGAAAGTTATGGATGATATTAGAGTTTCCTATGATCAAAACCTTTTAACTCTACTTTGTCTTTTAGACTTCTCAAAAGCTTTTGACTCTGTCAGCCACAGTTTGCTATGTAAAAAGCTAAAATTCTATTTCAATTTTAGTGATAGTGCAGTTCTGTTGTTAGCTAATTATTTAAGTGGAAGGCTGCAGCGGGTTAAAGTTGGTAATACAATTTCATCCTTTAAAACAGTAAACGCAGGCGTTCCGCAAGGTTCCATATTGGGTCCACTGCTATTTTCTGTTTTCATTAATGATATTTTTTCTGTTTGCAAATATGCAACAGTTCATGGTTACGCTGATGATATACAGCTCTATCTTTCTAGACCTATTGGGCTCGTTGAAGATCTAAACTACAGATTAACTGCCGACTTAAGTTCATTGAATTTATGGGCTAAGAACAATTTGCTTCGTATTAATCCCCTCAAGTCTAAAGTTTTACCTATAGCTAGAAGCGAACTTAGTCTGCTTGGTATCCCACCTTTATTTATTGGCCCTGTACAGCTAGAGTTTGTGTATAAAGTGCGTAGTCTTGGCATTGTTTTGAATTCTAACCTAACGTGTACTGATCACATCAATAAAATAGTTGGACTGATATACGGAACCTTAAGGTACCTAAGAACTTCAAATTTTTTTACTCCTTTAGAAACCAGGCGCAGACTTGTGCTGCAGTTGATTGTACCTTATATTTCCTATTTTGATGTTATTTTTAGTAAGCTAGACTCTCAATCTCGTCACAAACTTCTTGTCGCTTTCAACAATGCTGCAAGATATGTTTACTGTGTTGGTCGGCATGAGCATATCTCTGAAATAAGTAGAGGTATTCTTGGTTGTAGCTTAGAAGAATTTCTCTATATACGTAATTTGATATTTTTGCATAAACTTATTTACTCTCGTTGCCCCGGTTATCTATATGAAAAACTTCAATTTTGCCAATCCACTAGGTCCTTAAAGTTGATTGTGCCCAGGTTTAACTACCTAAACTCCAGTAGATTCTTTTTCATTAGCGCCATTAGACTTTGGAATTCCTTGCCTATTGACCTTAGGCGCATTACTCTTGGAAGCAGTTTCAAACAGGCCCTTTACTCTTATTATTCTATTTAACTTTTCTTAAACTTAATTCTATACTATTTATATTTTTATGATCCTTTTCTTGCTTACTACGCCCTGATATTTTCTTTTTAATTCTAATTTATTTTTATATGTTAATTTTAGGTTTTATTTAATAGCTTTATTTTAGTAAATTACTTTTTTTTTATTTTTTATTAGTTAAGCTTTAGTACTGTTCATGCATGCATTCCACACTTGATGTACTATAAAAGATTAAGTCTTATTGTACAATGAATATTTTTATAGGCCAAATAAATTGTAAATTGTAAATTGTATCCATTTACCAAATTTCATCGCAATATCTTTTAACGGCTTAAAAGATATGGTAGTTTAAATGATAAAATTTAGGGCTGTGCCACGCCCCTGTACGACCCTTTGGAAACTTGAAACCCAGCCTAATCCTAATTTGGTTCACATGTGCACCAAATCGCCAAGTTTCATCAAAATCGCTGCAACTTTTATCAAAATTGGCCTGGGTAAATTTACATAAAGTATGGGCGGTAGGCGTGTCCGTCAACCGATTTCGCCCATTTTCAATAGCAAGATGCCTGCAAGAAGATGTGACCTGTGTGTTTCATTCAATTAGCTTTTTTGGTTTTCCCGTAAACCTGATTTCAACAGACGGACAGACAGATAGACAGACAGACAGACGGACATCGCTAAATCGACTCAGGTGGTGACGCTGATCAAGAATATATGTACTTTTCCATACCTGCCACGCCCCCTTCGAGGTGTTACAAGCGGAGAGACAAAGTGAATTAACCCTCGGTGTAGGGTATAAAAATAAATGTCTTATTAACATTTAATCTTTTTTGCAAAACATGTGCTCACTTAATGCACAAGCATATCCAGACAGCATATTGATGAAACTCAAAAGTTTCACATTCGTACCGTGTCACTTGGTAAAGCACCACGCCGCATTGCTTATCAAGAATTTTCACAAGCATTTGGTGTTGCTACTTTACGTATTGATGTACAGGATCGTGGTTTACCAAAACCTTTGAGAGCAAGTGCTTCTACGCAGACACAAACATGACTTTCCTCCACAACAAAAGTGATGTGTTAATGTATTTAGGTTTGATTTAATTATGCAATAGTATACATACAAATGTGCATAATAAAGAATGTTTTATGTTTCGAAGGTTATGTTTTTTATTTTCCATCAGTTCTGACATACTTACGTCATATCTGACTATTGAGAAACGCTCTCACTCATCAGCAATGACAAATAATGCAATCATGACAGATTAGAATAATCGAGACAACTGAAGGTTCGATGAAACCTAAAAGTTTATGTGATAGAAAAGGATGTCAAATCACATGTATACAAAAGTTTCCATCAAATTTTTTACACTGCTATTCAGAAACTGATTGAAGCTTCTGACTGAAATTTTTATCAGAGCTGTTTATCAGATGACCTATCATCTAACTGACAGTGTTCTTGTAGGGATGTGATGTTGAGCTATTATCTTCCAATTATTTCACCGCGGCAGTTGATGCCTGAAATTCTTGGCATTCTTCATATTCATCTAATTGTGCGGTTTGTGATAAATGACTATGCCTTAGCGCAGACTCATCAATTGTATATTTGTTTTTTTCTTTCGGTTTAATGCGACTTACGCGTCCTCGTTGCGCTACAGAAGATGAACTGCTATTACCACTAGATGATTGTGTATGTACCTTACGATTTGTTCTTGATGTTGCAGACGTAGTTTGCATACTCCAGTCCTGATCATAGTTGTGATCATTAGAGAGTCGTCCCTTTTTTTGCTGATCAATAGCTGTTTGCTCCACAAAGTTCATAACTGAAATTTGAAATTAATGAACAGGTGAGTAATGAAATATATCGCTAAGCAACATCTACTGATATTGATTGAAAGGCATTTCTTTGATGGAAATTAATCTGATAAAAATCTTTTTTTTTTCTAAGAAATAGAAATGAGACAAGTAAAAGTAAAATTCAACTTATTGTTTCAGCCGATGTTTTTGATTTAGGTTTTTCCAAAACAATTAAATAAAATTTCATGAAAATCCATCCGTAAGAATTTACTTAAGTTCGTTTCACATTTACTTACTTGGAACTTCATTGATTTGTTTATGGTCATTTACATTCCACATAACAGATCTGGAGTTTCCGCATGTGTCTTCAGATGGTTTATCAAGTCAGAACGTCGAAAGAAACGAGAACCACACAATTTACACAAATGTTGACGATTGATCTGATGTGCAACCATGTGATTCATAAGGCTGGCTTTTTTACGAATTCTTCGACTACAAAAATAACAGGGATATGGACGTAATGCCATATATTCATCCTGTACAGTAGGTAGTGGTACTTCATTTTCCAAAGGTGCAAGAGCGCAAGATCCTATTATTTGTTCCGCAAAAATTTCAACCCTATGACGAAATGTATTTATTTTATGTTTACATTAAAAATAAATTTTTAATCGACTGAACTATTTTCTCCCTGGTGCTGCACCCAATCATCTTCCTCAGTAACCATCTGCGTTTCAGCATAGTCTTCGGTAAATTGTATCAGTTCACCGCCACCAAGTTGGTGTTGAACTTCATGGGTGATGACACTGCCATCCTCTCAGTAATGTTAATGTTAGTGGCATTTGGTTGCATAACCGCAGTACAATCGATGGGTGTGTTGCCACTAGCAGACACTACATATGCATCATTAGCATCTGTTGTTGCTGTTATTATTTCAGTGACCATTTGACCATCGTGTGCCATGAATATCAGATTTTCCGCAGCAATCTGATCGATATCCTCTTCTGTGGGTACCTCTTGTACCAAATAATCCTGAGCATCCAATTGTGGTGTTGTCGGTATTTGGTACTTCAATTCTATCTTCTTTATAGTATGAAAGACTGTTGGAGGATGAACATTTAAATATTGTTACGAGGTCCTACCTAGGTATGGATGTTTTCGAACCAGCGCTTAAAAACGCCACGGTTCACTGACTACCCCGGCACACACAATCGTAGCCAGGGATATTTTTCTTCGGCAAAGTTACTGCCAAGTCTTATTTTTTAGCTAATAGAAACTAATTCTTAAGCTGTGGAGTATCTTCATTATACTCTGAATTTTATTTTCAGATTCAACTTATTTATACTTATTCTAATTACTAATACATTCTTAAAAATAAGGGCTCCAATTCATCAGTGACACGAAAATTGTGTTGGTATTTGTGACTTGTGGGATTTTATTATATCCCACCAAAAATCTAATTGTTTAAATTCGATTTGTACAAGAAATTGCCACGTAAGCAAATTCTTGTACTTCGATGGCTTTGCTTATAATCCAACGGGAATTTGAGTGCAGAAGAAAAAAAAAGAATAAACAAAAGTCTGGCTGCGTTATATCGGCAGCGACTTTGTTTAGTAACCTTGAAGTTGAAATGTGATAAGTTTTTGTGCATTAAGCTATGTTATTTTTGTTGCTATAGGTCAGTGTGTTTTAAAAGAATTGTAGCACATGGTCGAATTTTATGAATTTGGATATTTTACTTTTAATTTCAGGCGCTAAATTTGTGCGCGGCGTGAGAATATGAGTTTGGTTATTTTGCATATGAAAATGCACAGGGGTGGAATATGCAATATACCAGGTTATAGTAAAGGGGCGGAATATGTAATATATGAAATCATCACACCTCCTTCGGCAAGTTAAAATTATTTTGAAAAGATTTGTCACAAAGATTTGAAAAATAATTTTTACTGAGAAAAAAAAAAGATTTGGGGTCATTTGTAGTACATTGTTATTTCTAAGTAATTTTTATACAGTTTCAAGTAAAAATATGAAATAATATATATCTTTATCTAGTCGTTATATTATAAATTGTAGTATAAGTAATGATTTGATTACGTATTCTTATCTAAATCATCTGTTAATAATAATATTTGAATAGTAACATTTAATTAATTTTATGTGTAATTATTTATGATTTAAAATATATTTTTTTAACATATTATTATGAAAAGTTTTTAACTTATCTTTTATTCTAATCACTGAATTAACACCTTTTCTTTCTATAATGGTGTATGGGCCATTGTACGGGCTTTGTGATTTCTTTCTATTTACTATTTTTAAAAATACAAGATCACCTACATTAAAATTTGAGTATTTACATTTTTGTCATATATATTTTTTCTTTTAGTTTTTACAATGTTTATTAGCTCTCTAGCTTTTTGCAATGAGGATCTTAGTCGAATTTCTAATTCGTTAGAATAGTCTTCTAAATTGTATATTTTTGACTCATTACTTAGCAAATGGTTTGGAAGTGATGGTAATTTGCCAAAAATCAGTTCGAAAGGCGTGTACTGATTGTCTACGTGAGGCGTAGTATTATAAGCGAACGTGTAATATGGTACCCATATGTTCCATTCGTAATCGTCTGCGAAGGACAAAAGGTATTCATTAAGAGTACGATGGTTCTTCTCGAGAGCTCCAACGGTCTCGTGATGGTATGGGGTCGAGAAGGTCTGTTCTATTTTCAGTAAGTTACACACATTTCTTATTAGTTCATTAAGGAATTCTATTCCTCGGTCTGATTTAAGTTTGCTAAAAATACCATATTTTAAGATGAGTTCTTCTACTAGTGTTTTTGCAATAGTTTTTGCATCTTTAGATTCTATAGGATGCGCGATAACGTATTTCGTCAGTTCGCATTGCATTGTCAGTATGTATCGAAAACCGTTTGATACTCTTAGTGGGCCTACCGTGTCAATAGCTATAGTCTGAAAACCTGACGTTGGTGTGTCCGTAATAGTAATATTTTCTTTGATATGTTTCGTTTGTTTGTTACGAGTACATTTCTCGCATTTATTAATGTATGTTTTAATCATTTGCCGCATGTTTTTCCATGTGTAGCGCTGTTTCATTTTAAGTACTGTTTTACATATTCCTAGATGTCCTTCTTGGGGTGAATCATGGAATTCTTGAATTAGTTTTAGTTGCATGGTTCAATCTTTTATTCGTTTAGGGGGTACATATACTAATATATTGAGCGATTTATTCTTTAATTTCTTTCTATGCTGCAGCTTGTTAAATAGGTTCTTAAATTCATTTTTATGCATAACAGTAAATATAGCATCATTTGCTTCTAGGGCTAGCTCCTTTATGTTTAATTTATTCATTTGAGAAGATAGCTTTTCCAGAGTCGAATCTAGATTCGCTGGATTATCGCCACATCGTACTAGTACGATATCTTCTATAATTTCAACACGTGTATTTTTATAATCGCTAATTTCAAATTTTAAACGTTTTACGTTTCTGACGTCAGTAATAGATGTGCAATCCCATATGAAAAGTTGATCAGGCTCCTCTTGAGATATGCTTTGTTGTACAACTTCTTTCTTTTTACTTCCCCTTGTAGTGACCCATGCTTTTTTATAGTGATGTCCTCTTCTTTAGGTATCATGTTTATTAGGATTTAGGAATTTATATTAATTCTCGATAGCGCGTCGGCATTTGTGTTAATTTTTCCTTTTTTAAATTTTATATTAAAATCATAGTCGGAAGGGTCAAGCCTTATCCGAGTCATCTTCGATGAAGGATTCTTGTGACTAAATAGTGATACCAGTGGTCTATGGTCTGTTACTACGATGAATTTTTTACCATACAAATATGGTTTAAAAAAATTAATTCCCCAGTGTATTGCTAGTAGTTCTTTTTCTATAATTGGTTTATTTAAATCATGCTTCTGTAATGTTTTGCTTGCATAAGAAATGGGTAAATCTTGTCCGATTTCACCTTGTGACAAGACAGCACCTAATGCAAAATTTGAAGCATCTGTTGTTAAAATAAAAGGTTTAGAAAAGTCTGGGTATTGGAGTATTGGTGGTTCAATTAATTTCTGTTTTATGTTCTCGAAAGCAGTTTGGCATTCTTCTGTCCATATAAATAATTTATTTTTTTTTAATAAAGAATTTAAGCATTGTGCAATTGTGGCAAAGTATTTTATGAATCTTCTGTAATAATTACAGAAAGCTACGAATCGTCGTACGTCGTCTGCGTTTTTTGGTACAGGGTAGTTTTTTATGGAGTCATGTTTTGACGGGTCTGTCTTAATTCCTTCTTGTGTTATGAGGTGTCCTAAATATACAACTTCTGGTCTTAAGAATTGACATTTTTCTTCATTTAATTTTAGGTTGTATTGTTCTAATCTGTCAAAAACTTTTATTAGATTTCTGTTGTGATGTTGTAAACTACATCCGAATACAATTATGTCATCTACATATAAGAATGCTTCGGAGCTAAGACCTGTAAGTGCTAGCATTAGCATGCGCTGAAAACTATTTCAAGATATTTTTAATCCAAAAGGTAGTCGTTTAAACTGATAATGACCATCATTGGTCGAAAATGCTGTTAGTGGTTTTGATTGTTCGTCTAAAGGAATTTGATGAAATGAACTAGTCATGTCAAGTGTCGAAAAGTATTTTGCTCTTCCAAGTTTGTCCAATATGTCTTCCAGTCTTGTCAGTGGAATTTTATCATTAACCAGTTTGTCATTTAATTTTCTAAAACCTATGACGAGTCTCCATTTTTTTGTGTCGTCGGTGGACTTCTTTGGTACAAGTAAAAGTGGTGCATTATATGGTGATTTTGAGTGTTCAATAACGTCATTCTGTAATAGTTCTTCTACTTGTTTATGTATTTCCTCGTTATGGGAGTGAGGTAGTCTGTAGTTCTTAATGTAAGTTGGTGTATTATCGATTGTTGTAAGTGTTTGTGTACAAAAATTGTTTGTTGTTAGTTGTTCATCTTCTAGATGAAAAATGTGTTGGTATCTCTTAAAAATTTCAGTCAATGGATGATTTTGTTCTATTTTTAATTCATTTAGTAATTTATTAAGTCGTGTTTCGTTATAACAGTTATTTTGTTGTATCTGTACGTAATTTGAGAGTGGTTTAAATTTTGGTGATAATTTCATTATTTTGACCTCTTTATTTGTTGTGTTTTGAGTTGGCTATAAATACTCTGTTTTTTATTTCTTCATTTAAAATAAGACTGTCCTCGTCTACGCTTAGATTTATTGGTTGTATGATTTCTGTCCTGGGTGGTATTCGTATTGTGTCCTGTACATATTTGTTAATGTGTAGGGATATGGTAACGTCTGTGTTATCTAGTACTGTTGTCAATGTTTGCGTCTCATAGTCTATTTTGCACATATATTTTGATAAAAAGTCTCTTCCTAAAATGCCATCTGTTTTAATTGGAAAATTGTTTTCTACTGCATGAAAAGTGTGTGGAATTATGCGATATTGGAAATCGAGTTCCAATTTGATTGTACCTATTGTTAAAATTTCATTTTCTGTTATTCCTGTGAGTTTGCATTTGTTCGTCGTTTCCAGATTTTTGTCATTTATGTTTTCAAATTTACAGATCGATATGTCTGCACCAGTATCAATTAAAAATTTTAAATTTCTTTGTGAGTTTAAGCATTTTAAATTTATATAATTTGTTGTATTATCCGATATATTGAATTTCTTTAATTGCGCTGTCCCGGAGTATCCACTATATTGGTCTCCGAGCGATTTTCGTTTCCCTGGTTACTTTCTGTTACATATATCCTGTTTTGGTTATTTTGATTATTCCGATTACCGTTGGGATTTCCTCTTCGATTATTATTATAGTTGTTGCCTTGTCGCGAGTTTTGATTTCCATTACCATTACTGTAGTTATTGGTGTTTCGGTTACTGTTGGCATATCTTCTGTTGTTGTTGTTGTTGTTACGGTAATTATTGTTGTAATTACCATAATTTCTGTTGGTAATATTTCGATTGTTATTAAAATTGTTGTTATTCTTGTTGTTGTTGAAATTGCTGCTGTATCTACTCAAATTAATGTTGTTTCGGTTATTGTAACTATTATTGTTCCTGTTGTTGTTATTTTTGATATATAACAATCTATTTCCTGAATTTTTATCTTTTTCTAGCTCGAGTGCTAGATTTGTCGCTTCTATGAGTGTTTTTGGTTGTGCAGCAAAATTTGTTTGCTTAATTTCGTCGTTAAGTCCATTTTTGAATACTGTCAGAGCGTATTTTTCATTCATTTTTAGAATGACTGCTTTCTGAGTATCACTCACTATCTGTTAGTTCTGTTATTTGTATGTTATTTAATTCTGCTACGAGATTCATTAGTTTATTCTTGTAATGGGTTACCGAATTGTTTCTTTGAGTCAAAGCAGAAAGTTGTGTATGAATATTTGCTGTCGTAAGGTTGCTTTTAAATGTGTTTTGTAAAGCTTGTTTTAATTTTGGTAGTGTGTCTATGTCTGAAATATAACCTAAAGTAGTTTTGACTGTAGCGTTTAATTTAATGCTAACTATTATCTCAATTAACTTTTTTTTATTTTCAGCTGAGTAAGTGTCGTATATTATCTCTATTATTTTTAGAAAACCCTCTAATTCTTTATAGTTCCCTGTGAAGATTGGTACTATTTTTATTATAGAATCTAGGTTAAAATCTGCCATTTTGCTGTTCTGTGATTTATTATTTTGTTTGTTGGGATTGTTCCTTTGTCATGTCTTCTAATTGACCTAGTAATAGTTTGTTAGTTTCGCTAACTAATATGTAAAATTCATTAGTGAGATCTAATATTTCTAAGTTCTCTTTAAAGGTATTTTTATGGGTGTTAAAGTTTTCTTTAAGTGATTTAATTTCATTTATTTTATTAAAAATGGTTTGTCTTGCATATCCTCTTGTAATAGATTTTTTTAGGTTAATTTTTATTGTCTTTACTTTGTCTATTAAAATTTGCATGTGGTAACTATTAAACGTTTTCTGCCCTAGTTATACGTTTCAAGACGTAACTTTTGTAGTATCTATTTATTCTGTAAGCTATGTACCCCAGAATTGCTATTACTATAATAGTAATTATTACCGTGTTTACTGTCGACTGTATTTCTGTTTTTGTTACCGCTGAACCTAGGTTATTCTCAATTTCCTCGTTTATGGTAATTGAATCTTGATTTTTGTTGTCTAACATAGGGAAATATCTATATATGTCATTTATGTTGGGAAGGAAAAACATTTCTAGCAGTCTAATTCCTTAGTTTCTAATTCGTTCATTATCCTGTTTACTATTTCAAAAATGTCGTTATGCCTATCTAAATGATCACTAATGTCCTTTGCAAATTCTTCACAAGCAAAACACTAAGTACCAACTTTATGCTCTACTTCCATTTTAAATTATGATGTCAAAAAAAAAGTTTTATTTTTTTTTTTTTTAGAGATTAGATTTTTTTATCTATTTTATAATATTTATTTCTTAAAAGGGAAAAAAAATTCTGGTATGTCGTTTGCTGTTGCATCTGGTGTTTTTTATCTTCTCAAGTTCTTGTTCCAATTGGATGATTTTGGTCCAAACGGACACCGATTGGCCCCAGCTCGGTGGTGGGTCACTGTTGACTATTCGTTTTAAGCATGCGAGGCTGCGACGGATTTTTGTCAGTTTTCCACCTCTTCGGTGCTTTGGCTTTGTTGTTTTAGGAATCTTTGTCATTTTGTTTCTTTATTTTTTTGTTGTCTCTGGAGGTATTGTGTTATTGTCAATTTTTGCGGTCCAATTATTGCTTTTGATGGGATGTATTGTTCAACCGGTTTGGTTACTGGAACGATATTTTGTGGTACATATTCCTCCTCTCTGTTCATGTTATTGTTAAGTAGATCCTGGTTCGTTTATGCAAGATCGCCATGTGGTGTTGTCGGTATTTTGTACTTCAATTCTATCTTCTTTATAGTATGAAAGACTGTTGCAGGATCAACATTTAAATATTGTTACGAGGTCCTACCTAGGTATGGATATTTTCGAACCAGCGCTTAAAAATGCCACGGTTCACTGACTACCCCGGCACACACAATCGTAGCCAGGGATATTTTTCTTCGGCAAAGTTACTGCCAAGTCTTATTTTTTAGCTAATAGAAACTAGTATGCAAGGCCTCTCATCCTTTGCGACTTTGTTCTCGATTTATCCAAATGAGCATTAATGATAGGATTTCAGCAGTCAAAAGATTGAATTGTTGTATTAATTGTTTAGCATTTGTGCATCAACTTCGGGACTGCCAAAGCTCCCACAATTGCTTTGTGTGTAAAAAACGACATAACACTTTACTTCATCGAGAAATTCGTACACCCGCGAATCCACCAAATCATCAAAATCAACCTCAAGTTTCATATAATCGAAACTCACAACCAAATGCACAAGGAAACTCTTCGTCATTAAATGCAAATAGGCCCATATCAAATCCAGTAAATAATTCTGGAAATCAAACTCAAATACAGTCCACTTCACTATCCTTATCAGGAAATTCATCCATAAATCCTCATACAGCAACGAATTTACAAAATTTTTTTGTCTCAACTCCTAAATATGTACTGTTAGGAACTGCAATAGTACAAATAATCCACCTTCAAGTAACTTATACTATTCGGGCACTAATTGATCCAGCCTCCGAGGGCACGTTTATGTCAGAACGCCTTCAAAATCGTCTAAAAACTCCCTTTAAGTCCATTAATGCCCAAGTCTCGGGACTTAACGGCTCAATAAGCGCTCGCACAAGTAAATTGTGCAACCTCATTATCAGCTCTTGTTTGGATCCATCTTTTCAATTACCAATTAATGCACTTATTCTACCTAACCTTACCGGTAATCTACCGTCCTTTAATCTGGATCCTCATCGCTTATGCGAATTACCTAATATTAGTTTGGCGGATCCAAATTTCTACCAAAGCTCACAGGTAGATTTATTAATTAGAGGTGATCTATACCCAACTATATTACGGGATGGCATTCTTAGAAATGTGCTTGGATCATTAATAACTCGGGAAACCATTTTTGGATGGATACTGACTCGTCCTATAATCAATTCTGATAACCCATCAAATATTGTCTCATTTTATACTGAGGTTGCTCTTGATAAACAAATTGCTAAGTTTTGGGAAATAGAAGAGGTACCCAAAATTAAGCCACTGTCCGCTTCTGATCAACTTTGTGAAGAGTCATTAAGTGGTTGATTTGCCATTTAAACCTGAATTCCTTAATAAATTACACTTAGGGCCCTCAAGACATATAGCTTTGAGTCAGTTTAAGAGAAACGAGCGCAAGTTAAAAACTGAATATGATAGAGTAATTAATGAGTATATCCAATTAGATCACATGAAAGAGATTAGTTCTGATTGTATTACGTCTGCATCAAATTTTATCTGCCCCATCATGCGGTTATAAAACCTGTCAGTACAACTACCTAATTAAGGGTAGTGAAAACAGTTATATGTAAGTTGATGACGTGTTAGCAGGAGCGCACGACTTGTTAGTAGCACAAGAGTCAAAAAATCAACTCAATGAAGCGCTGAAGTCAGCCGGGTTTTCACTGGGAAAATGGACCTCCAATTTCAAGGAACTTTTGCAAGACTTACCTCAAGAACATCTTCTTAACGTTGAGTTTCTTGAACTGAACGATAAAAGCACTGCGAAAATGTTAGGCCTCTCTTGGAACGCTAAAACTGATTCGTTCTATTTTATTGCGCAACCTCTTCAAATTAAGGCTTCATAGACCAAAAGAGAGGTATTATCTATCATTGCCAAACTTTTTGATCCAGCAGGTTGGTTAGCTCCAGTAGCCAGTATAGCAAAGATTTTAATGCAACAAGTCTGGTTAGATAAATCCGATTGGGATGAACCACTTAAGCCTTTAACCCTGTATCGTTGGCAAAATTTCGTGTCAAATTATCATTTCATCAACTTAATTAAAGTTCCAAGGTGGATTAATTATGAAATTGACTCCACTGTAGAAGTTCATGCGTTTTGTGACGCTTCTGAAAAGGCTTATGCGGCAACCATATATATTCGTGTCGAAAGTGGAAATATATCCATTTCAACCCATTTGCTTATAGCTAAGTCAAAAGTTGCCCCGGTAAAGACAATTTCTCTGACTAGGTTGGAATTATGCGGAGCCGAGCTGCTTTCAAGCTTAGTTGATTCAATTATCCCTCAGTTAGATGTAGAGTCCTACACAAAATTTTTCTGGACAGACTCTACAATAGTTTTGGCTTGTTTAAATAAGCCTACCTATACCTGGTCTACATTTGTAGCAAACAGGGTTTCAAAAATATCTCAGAAAGTCGGCTGTGACAACTGGGCTCATTAGATTCTCACGACAATCCTGCCGACCTAGCAACCTGGGGGCAGTCCCCTAAGCAACTTCAGTCGAATAATCTTTGGTAGCACGGTCCTACTTGGCTTTCATTGCAAAAATCATTTTGGCCTGTAAGCTTATCCAGGGAAAATTTAGAAACCTCAGTTGAGATTAAATCAGTAAAGGTGAACTTTGCTATCTCGTCGTACAACGAAGACATATTAGAAAGGTTTTCATCATTCGCAGAGCGTGTAAAGTAGTCTCATACATTTTTAGGTTTTTTAACAGCACGCATCCGAGATTACGATCGTTGCAGCTGGGTCATAAGTCCAAAGTCTTAGTACAAGATGAAATAAAATTTGTAAAAACTCGTCTGATAGTTTTAGCTCAATCCCAACACTTTTCGAAAGAATATCATACTCTAATGGCAAAAAGGTCAATCGACAAAAAAAGTCGAATTTTGAACCTTAACCCGTTTCTTGATCAAGATCAGATTATTAGAGTCAATGGCCACTTAGCTGCATCACCTGCACTCACTTATAATGAGCGCCACCCTGTACTTCTACCTTACAATTGCCAGTTAGATAAACTTTTAGTAGAGTTTATCCACAAAATATCACTCCATGGGGGAATCCAATTAGTTCTCCGACTCTTAAGGCAAGAGTTTTGGGTAATTAAAGCTAAAAATTTGATTAAAACCTGTATCCATAACTGCAAGATATGTGTTATCCATCGTAAAAAATATCAGACCCAATTAATGGTGGCCCTACCTCCAGAGAGAACAACTCTATCACGACCATTCACAATCACTGGTATGGACTTTGCTGGTCCCTTTGAAATTAAAAGTTTCACTGGAAGAGCCTGTCGTATAACCAAAGGTTACGTTTGCATTTTCGTCTGCTTTACTGCAAAAGCCATTCATTTAGAGCCAACCAGTGATTTATCGAGCTCAGCATTGTTAGTAGGATTCGATAGATTTGTCTCACGCCGTGGTTGTCCATCTAAACTATATTCCGATAATGGAACCAACTTTGTCGGTGCTCAAAAAGTACTCAGTAAAGAGTTTAAAGAATTTATAACACAATCCTATGATGACGTCATCAGCAAATACAGATTTCAACGTCTTTCTTGGCATTTTATGCCAGCAGGTGCACCCCATATGGGAGGGCTCTGGAAAGCCGGAGTTAAAAGCTTCAAAACACACTTCAAAAAGGTTGCAGGTGATATGAAATTTACATTTGAAGAATTTGCTACATTGCTATCGCGCATCGAGGCATGTTTAAACTCAAGGCCACTGAGTCCCTTATCAGAAAACACCTCCGACTTAGCTCCCTTAACTCCAGGACACTTCTTGGTGGGCGGCTCACTACTTTCTCCAGCGGAGCCAGAAATTCTGAATCCTAAAATTTCTTGTTTAAACCGATGGCAAAAAATTAAAGCACTATATCAAATTTTTTGGGCTCGGTGGAAGGACGAGTATTTAATCGAACTCCAAAAACGCTATAAGTGGAAAAATCTACAAGAAAATCTAGCAGAAAATTCTATGGTAGTTATTCGCGCCGAAAATCTTTGTCCCACTGAGTGGCGTTTAGGTCGTATTGTAAAATTATACTACGGTTACGACAATCGTGTTCGCGTCGCAGATTTAAAAACGCAAAAGGGTATAATAACTCTCCCAATCACAAAATTAATTGTGCTTCCCACTGCACAGTAGCTGTAAACTCAATAATTCAACTCATATGTTAGTAGTCTGACGTGATTACTAATCCCATTTACGGGTCTTTTTTAGAATTTAGGCTCAGCAGTAACTAACACACGAATATACGTTTGCTCCCTTATTGATACTTGCAATCCGCAAAAATATCTAACCGTTTTTCTTCGTAATGAGCTAGCCCGGAGCTCCGCGTATTTTTCCGCAGTTTTTGTGTAATAGAGCAAAGTTCCCGAACCCTCATCAGAGCCCAACCAGCGTGGTGGGTGAATAGTTCGGACTAAATTCAGAACTTGCGAAAATGTGATTTAATCACAAATCTGAGAAATTGGGAGTCTCCTCTATACAAGCGGTATGTGCCTTACGAGGTACCTATCCGAGCCTAACCAATCGGGCTGGTAGGTAAAAAAGTTCTCAGTTGCCGGCTGGAACGTGAAAGCCTATGGCTATAACTCGGTCACAAAGAAAAAAGATTTCCCATGTCTTCAGCAAAATACTATTTGTTTGTGCTGTCCGAAACAAGTATCCAATTTGATCTCATCTTCATTTCTTTTTATTTTTTTTTTATATATATTAACTTTTATCCAGTTAATCATTATGATCTCTACTAGACGCTCTAAGCATCTTTACCTATGCTTTTTGTGCTTTAATTGGCACGGTCTTAAGAGTTGCAGGCGATTCCTGGACATGAATGTGGAAGAACGTTGGGACTTGCATCTTCCACGTAGGATTTGCACGAATTGCTTGGCGCTATCTCATAGCAAACGAAATTACCAAAGCGCCGGTAGGATTAACGTTGGGCGCTGAATTTTACACTTGGCTTACCCACTATCGATTTATTAATTTGCCAGGGCAACCACTGGCTCAAAGTTCAGTTTTTGGCTGGGTCCTTTCAGGACCTTGCCGTACTAGATAACCATAAGCCTCTCCCGCATAATATGCATACTACTCAACAAACATTGAATTTTTTTTTGTTGTATTCCAAAATCAATTGTAAATCAAAATTTAAATGTAATGAACTACCTGCATAATATCTGAATTATTTTGAATAAATATCAGACTTACTCATTTAATATAACATATCTTTTCTCGAATGTAAATTTCACGAAGACCATTATTTGCTAATGTTTTTATTTTTTCTCTTTCCATGAACTCGACATCGCTATTCATTGCAAGTGTCTTGCAAGGTGGGCGGCAATCTCCAAGTCTGTTGGTTCATGGTGTAAAAGGAACCGTATAAATGGCTCCTTTACACTACCATCATCATTCATAGACAACATTGTACAACTAAAAAATCAGCATTGTATAATCTTGGTATGCATGCAGAAACGGTAGCCCTTATTGTGACAAGTATAAATGTTCGAATTTCGGAAACTAAAGACCGACAGCTTTTGGATGCCAACGATTGAAAACCGCGTTTTAATATAAGTTAAAATCAGAAAGTAAATTAATAAATAAAAAAGTTTATAAAGTTTTTGAAATAAAAATGGTGTTTGTTTTTTTTTTTTTTTTTGAGTGAAACACTTCCTCTTTGGACCTGGCTGCAGTCCTGCAAGTCTCATTAAGCCAAGAGTGGTCCTTTGGCTTAACGTTAACTTTTTTATAAAGTATGAAGGACCGCATACCTAATAAAATTATTTCTTGAACCATTAAAGCCGCGGCATTTATGTTCCTATCAGCGAAACACAATTTCCAATTACTTAGCGCAATCCAATTTGCTTTATCATAAAGCCATACAGTCCGCTTCGGGGCTTTCAGCGAAACTTTGCGTAAACTTTTAAATGGGAAAGCAGCGGAAATAGTACAATGGTCGGAGTTACCAAGAGGTGCAAGGACAGACACATCGTATTTTTCATGATTTGATGTCAGAAAGAGGTCTAGTGTACTTAAGCTATGCCCCCCAACGCGTGGAATGTACGTGGGGTCATTCACTAGTTGAGTCAGTAAATTGGACTCGGCAAAAAACTCAACATAACGACCTTCAGGAGTTGTAAGGCCAGAATGGCGCAACCAATTAGAGTTATGAACATTGAAATCACCAGCAACTACAATTTCACTGTCTGGGTACGATTCTAAAATTTTGGAAATCGAATCAGAGAGGACGTCTATCTTTTCAAAAGTAGGAATCCTCCCTAAATTCGGGCTTCTATACAGGAAGCAGAAATGTAGAATGTGCGACTGGATTTTGAACTTATTCCACATAGAACTAAATTCGGCATCCGTAGTGTTCAAATGTTGCTGACACTGGTACGCAACATCGCTTCGTATATATACAGCGAGGCCCCTATGGGGAGAAAATAATGGCAGAAGGTGATAACCAGATATCTGGAAATCCAATGGATCAGCATCCCCACACCTGAGTCTCACCAACCGTCATTACTTGGGGATGGAAACTAGAAACATGGGCATAGACCGAAAAAAAGTTTGACCTAAGGCCACAAATATTGCAAAAATCAAAGCGGAATCTCTCCGACATTTGCGACATCACAAAAACCCAAGAAGAATATTAATGCTAAATTGTAAGTGGAGTCAAGGCCATTAATTAAGAGCGAAGAGAATAAGAGTGGGCAAGTGTTATGCCTTTGACCACTCAAGACTCAAGCTCCTAACATAGCCCCAGCCACACTTTACAATTAGCTAAGAATGGGAATAGGGAGAGAAAAGGCTACCAAACAACAGAAATTACAAAGGAGAGGGCAAAGAAAAGCCCTTTACGTTAACATTAACTTTCCGTCAAATTTATCCCAAAATTAAGGGAAAACTCTCTAATTCGGGAGCACTGCTGCGACTTGGCAGCGACGTCGGTAGGTAAAATTGTAACTTCAGTTTATGATGCTGGGCTAGCTGTTGTTGTTTTGTTGCAGTATTATTTTATTTTGTTTTGTTTTGTTAAGCGTCTAACGAACGACTTGTCGGTTTATTATTGTGGTGTTTAATAGAATATGTATTAAATGGTAGATTTTTTATTGTTTAGTAATTGGATTTATTGTTTTCTGTATTTAAACATAGGTAAAAGAACACGCGACGAAAGCAATATAAGAAAAGACATGAGTCACAACATTAAGACATAACATTAAAAACATCAAAACAAGACGCAACAGAAAAATAAGGGGGAACGCGCGACACGTCCTCTCCCTATGAGATGTGAACTACTACTCAGCACGTAGAGATATGCGCGGTAATCTACAGCCGCAACGTTATCAACCACGCAGACATGATTTGAATGAGATGAGTGAAGACTATGATGAAAGAGCTCCAATTTGGTCAAATGACGATGAAATTCATGTTGGAGAGGTGCAGCCAACAAACCGGAGTAAGCCACAACAGCGATACCAGCAACAAACATAAAGCAGCATTACCAGCAACAAATACATCAACAGAACCACAAAATGCACAGCAACAACACCATCAGCAGCGACAACAACAGTAAAAGCGAGTACTAGTTTGCTGGAATTGTCGGCAACAAGGGCACGTCTATATGGATTGCTTGTCACTACAGCGAACTATTTTTTGCTATAAGTGCGGTATGCCGGATGTGATTACTCCCAAGTGTCCAACGTGTTCCATGGGAAACTTATCAGGGAACGTGACGACGACGGGAGGGTCACGCTCTAATCAGCATCCCGTGGAGAATTAGAAACGCAGAAGCAAATTTGTAATAGTGTAAGTCATGAGGTGCTGAGTCCTGTGGTGAAAAATAAAATCAACATTTTAAAAAACGTACAAACATTTAAGGAAAATATTAAACAAAATAAGAGCCAAACCATATCCAAATCTTTAGAAGACAGAATGAGAATTTATTATGAGGCGCGTGAACGAATTTTCGAAAATGGTACACTAAGCGGCAGGCGTGAAGTTTCAAAAAAGTAAAAAAATGCTAGAGAAAATTTTGCGAAGAGAAAGCTGATTCGTAAGCAAATATCAGAAGCTTTCTGCAAAATTCACGGCAAAGATCCCAGGGTGTTTGCAGAAATAGAAGCCAACGGAACTATGATTTAGGGCTTGTTAGATACCGGCGCTTCAATAAGTTTACTTGGCCGAGGAAGCAGGGAGCTCATTGAGGAACTAGGAATAGATGTCGAACGCTATTACTCAAAAGTGAAAACTGCAGGTGGAAAAAGACATGCGATTTTGGGAAAAATTCACTTACAGGTTAAATATAAAAACCAATTAAAAACCATTAAATTGTATGTATGCCCAAAATTGGATCAGCGAGCGTATTTCGTAGTCGATTTCTGGCGCGCGTTTAAACTGGCTGAGGATGTACTTGGAGTGGAAGAAATTGATCTAGAGAAAACACAACACAGAGCATTTTAAAAACGATGAACATGATAATTCGGCGATTGATCAGGAGCGACATATTTTGGATAAAGAGCAGCAGAAACGATAAGAAGACGTAGTTGAACAATTTATCACGTATGAAAAGCACGGCTTGGGTAAGACCGATTTAGAAACGCATACACAACTTACTGAAGATGTCATGACAGTCAAGGATGGGCACTATCCGATGTCACCTGCAGTCCAGGAACTTGTATATGCAGAAGTGGATAAAATGCTAAAGCTCGGGGTGATAGAGGAAAGCGAAAGCCCTTGGAGTAACTGCGTCACGATTGTCAGAAAACCTGAAAAAAATCGATTTTGCTTAGACGCCCGCAAGTTAAACGATAGAACCGTAAAAGATGCGTACCCACTCCAAAATATCGAGGGAATCCTAAGTCGTATAAGCTATACACACTTTATCAGCAGTCTAAATTTAAAATTTGCATTTTGGTAAATCGCACTGGAAAATAACAGCAAATCGTATACGACATTCACGGTTCGAGGCTGCCCGCTATACCCATTCGCAATTAAGATACATCGGACTTGTAGTTGGTGGAGGCATGCTTAAAACCAATCCAGAGAAAGTGTCAGCAATACAGCGCATAACTATTCTGAAATCGGTTAGGGAAGTACGCAGCTTTCTCGGTACTGCTAGTTGGTACCGAAGATTTATAAAAAATTTTGCAGCCCTATCTGCTCCATTAAGCGATACACTCAAGAAAAGCCAAAAGTTTGCAATGACACCAGAAGCCATTGAGGCCTTCAATAGTCTTAAACAAGCATTAACCTCAGCCCCCGTATTAAAACACCCAGACTTTTCGCGGAGATTTTATGTGCAATGTGATGCTTCAGATGTAGGTGTAGGCGCGGTCCTATTTCAAAAAGACCAGGAAGAAAATGAAAGCCCTATTGCGTATTTTTCGCAGAAATTGAACAGTTGTCAGCGCAACTACAGCGTGTCCGAAAAGGAGTGTCTAACAGCCGCATTAGCGATAAAAAGATTCAAGCATTATATTGAACTAATGCCATTTACAGTCATTACGGACCATGCCAGCTTGAAGTGGCTGATGACGTTAAAGGACCTAAGTGGCAGACTGGCAAGATGGTCGCTGAAGTTGCAGGCTTTTGATTTTAATATCGAGCATCCCAAGGGATCGGAAAACGTTGTCACTGATACGTTGTCTCGCTCGCTCTGTTGAATCCGTGACTGCTGGCGACGATTGGTTGGGCTTAGAAACAACAGAATTCGAATCAGCGGAGTATTTAGATTTGATGAAAACTATACATGAAAATCAAGAGAAACTGCCTGACCTGCGAATTGATGACAACATGATTTTTAAAAAAATGAGATTCGATCGTGGCGAATTAGAAGAATTTGATTGGAAGCTATGGGTACCAGAGAGATTAACTTCGACGTTAATATCGAAAGCGCATGATCCTGAAACTGCGGCTCATGACGGTGTTGCGAAGACTCTTCATCGACTCAGGCAATTGTACTATTGGCCAAATATTGCAGTTCAATTGCAGACCTACATAAAAAATTGCGATGTTTGCAAAGAGGCGAAATCCAGTAACCAAGTGTTAAAACCAACTATGGGAAAAGAAGTAATGACAGAGAGACCATTCTAAAAAATATACATCGACTTTTTAGGAAAGTATCCCAGGTCAAAAGGCGGGAATGCATATATTTTCATAGTAGTTGATCACTTCTCCAAATTTACTTTGTTAAAAGCGCTGCGCGAAGCCACTACTTCCAACATAATAAAATTTTTGGTAACTGAAGTATTCCACAAATTTGGAGTTCCCGAGATCGTTCATTCCGATAACGGAAAGCATTTTGTGGCTTAAGATTTTCAACAAATGCTAGAGGCATATAAAATAACGCATATCAAAACTGCTCATTATGCGCCACAATCAAACGCAGCAGAACGCTTTAATCAATCAGTGTTAAATGATATACGAGCATATATTCAAAATGGCCACCGTGACTGGGACTTGTATTTGTCTGAAATTGAGTGTGCACTCAGAAGCTCAGTACACACTGTCACAGGTATAACACCGTTTTTTGCATTATTCGAACATGAAATGTTTTCTAGCGGCAGCGATTACAAGCTGGCCCGTAAATTAAGTTCACTGAGTGATAATTATATTTTGAATCTAAACAAGAAAGACAAAATTTCATTGATTCGAAATAAAATCAAAAAAAATTTGCACGAAGCATATGAGCAAGGTGCTCGACTTTATAATAAACGTGCCAAAGAAATTCATTTTACACCAGGTCAAGAAATATTCAAACGTAATTTCGTCCTAAGTGACTTTAAGAAAAACATTAACGCAAAATTTTGTAAAAAATTTAAAAAATTCAGAATTATACGGGCAATATGCAATAATTTGTACGAATTAGAGAGTTTAAGTGGTAAACCGATTGGGGTATTCCATGCGAAGGAATTTAATTCAAAAAAAAAATAAATTTTATACTTCCCGTCATAAATCCATATATGCACTTCATCATGAAAATATACGCTGCAAATATTCAAAACATCTTGAATGCAAATCTGAAAGAAAAAGAAAGAAAACAAATTTGATAACAAAAATCTGGTTCAGTTAGATAATGCAAAGTTTTGGGCCCGGCTAACGCAGTCAGACAGCATGATACTCTTAACATCTGGTCGTGGACGGAAGCCTACGTTGGGCACCGTTGATAAAGCTAAATGTGCAAAATCTTTTTGTGTCTGCTGTTCCATAAAAAGTGTAATTGCACTAGAAGAACTACCTGCCTTCACCATTGAATTTAACGCATTGGATGTGCTTACAACTTGATCATCCGTGGTATTCATATGATGGATTTTGTTGGCTGTATCCTGTATTTTACTCCCCTCAGCACACTGCCTTCGCTGTAGATGTCCAATGGATATCTTGGCTAATGCAGTTGTTTGTTGTATATGGGGGTGGCAACTATGGCAGACAGAAAAAAAAATGGTGCAACTCAAACAATAGTAATGTAACCATAAAATCCAAGTATGAAACAACACATAGAACATCATCGGGTGTTGGTGGTTTATGGGGTGGATCACAATCTGTAGCAGTATCAATTGGACGTTGACGTAATCCTGAACTCGAACTAGAGGATGGTTGGGCACCGGCTATAACACTAAATGCCGTAATGGACTCGGTCGCAACCAGCTCATGTTATTGTAATGTAGATTTATTTTTTTTTTTAAGACAAAACGATGATTTGCATTTAGACTGAACTATTGCAGAGGAGCGTAGTGATTTGTGTTGTTTACATCCAAACGCTTTTTGATCGGCTGTCAGTTCTCTATTTTCTTTTTTCCTCCACTGTTAGTAGCGTTTTTGTTTCGTTGGCTCAGCTTCGTTTTTTTTGTACTATTGGTTCTTACGACTAATTTTACCTCAATTTAAAGATATTTATCGTCGTCTTGCTATTTCTGTTGTAGAAAAATGTCTCAGCAGCCCGTAGTCTTATGGAAAGACGCTCCCCTCCCACAACACATACAAGCAAATCTCATCCATTATTTATTTCCAATTTTCACTTATTAGCTAATGTTAACATCTTCATTTTCGCAAAAATGAGAATTTTAACTTCACTTATGTGTTGTATAAGATAAATAAAACTTGATACATTTACAAAAATATTAAAAAATTTACAACTAAATTTTTATTTCCATTTATTGATGCGAATGACAGCAACAAAGCTGTCAATCGCCAAATGTCAAATATGGAAAATGGTGCTGAATGTTAAGCAGAACAGCGCTGTAAACATAGAACTTTTCAGGGCTGAACAAATTTGTAGTAGATCTGAGATCGTAACAGTGCCACAATTTTAACAACAGTGGGTTGTGAGCAAAGGTGCAATGTAACTAATTAGGGCAGTTGGTTTGAATAATGTAGAGTGAGACAGATAGATAGGGACTAGAATTTAGGGTTGTATAGGTTAGTTGAGGATAAAGTACATTGACCTGCTCGTTATCCCAACTACAAAATGTATTTAAAAACAAAACTGTTTCTGTTTATTGCTTCTATGTAAGAAATTGACTGAAATTTTGGCTTAGCACCAGCTAAGTTTGCGCCCAAAATTTCAGAAGTGAAAAGTCCGAGTAATAGTTTAGACGTGTAAAGTTCCGTCAGTTAAATAATTTAAAAACTTGTTTTCAGTACAGTTTTGTGTGTTTACTCGCGTGCAGAAATAAGGGACCAGAAGGATCCCAAATAGTGAAAGTTTTGTGTTGCGGACATTTGAAATCAGGTGATATATTGCGTGCTTTGTGAAAAGTGAAATTATTTTAGTTAAGTAAACGGCCAGTAACCGCCATAAGAAGCAAGGCGAATATTTTTGAGGCGGATCGAGAAAGAAAGTCCTCAAAGGATTCCTACGAAGGAAGAAGTAGATAGGACGGATTTACTTCGTAGAAGAAAGAAGGAAAGTTTTAAATGTGAGTGTAGCTATGCGTACTAGAAGTAGCCAGTTTATAAACTGGATAAAAAAAGAAATTAGCTAATTTGTTTTTTTTTATACCAGTGTGACTGAAGAGGTAATAAGAAAACGGCAAGGAAATCTGCCTGTTATACCAAAAGGGAAAAAATAAGGTCAGCCACAAAATATTCCGTAATATTTTTAAATATAAACTTTAATTTGAAAACGCGCAAGTTACAAAATTAAAAGTGAGTCGTCTTATACCGTAAATGCAACCATTTGAGCCCTGCCGTGAAGGTCGTGTGTATGGCATAAAAGAAATTTCCAAAAGTAGTAAAAAACAAAAACTCATAAAATCGTGGTAAATTTGTGAGGAAAAGTAAAAGAAACTCGGAGAGCCGAAAAGCAGCAGAGCGGTTGCTGAATATCTTAAGTTTATTCGTTTTTTTGTTGTATTTGCATATACGTAGTGCGTTTTTTTTTTCTTTGAAACTAAATATCCTGCAAAGGGCAAAGTCCAAAAACAGGGGAATCTTAGATTAAACAAAATTTGGTTTTTTTTTATTGAAATAATCACTAATGGAGCTCTATTAGGATCGTTATGAATTCAGTTGAGATATTTTTGAAGGGCGGGCGTAAGTAAAGCTTATGGCAGTAATTTTGCTAAGTTTTAATTTTTCTTAAAATCAGTTTGGGATTGCCGAATTATGTTGCACGCGATATTTGTTGTCTGTAAAATCTACGCTTAAAAATTTATATTAATTTTTGTTTTTTGAATTATATATGTTATTATTTATTACTTTTTATATTATTTCCTATTGTTACAAATTTTTATGTTATTTAAATTTTTCAGGTTTAGGTTACATTTTACTTTTTTTTATTCTGTTTAATTTAAAATACTCATATACCTTTTATACCCAATAATTCATGTGCCTTTGATACTCGTAGTTTGTTTCCTTATTTTAATTTTGATGATTTGTTAAATATTTTAATTTCTTGCGAAGTAAAAACTTGATTGCGTCGAGTTTGAAGATAAGCCTGTCTAAAAAAAAAAAATTTAAGATTAATGAATAAATGTCATAGTATTTGAATTTAGAAAAAAAAAGAGAAAATGGTTTTGTGCTAAGGGTTTGGTATATGGGGGGGATGATGATGACTGACTAAGGTGGAAAGTTTGGTGCCGCGATGATCCTGTAGTGGGTGCTGTCTCAAGTGTAGACTGCACAGGATGGGTGGGAGCGTAGGGGTATTTTTAATTCCCCTTTTTTGTGTGAGTTGGCCTACGGAGGTCTTGCTTTTTTTTTATATATATTAAATTTCAAGTTTCTTGTCCTATTCTTTTTTTTGTTGAAATAGAATTTGCATGCATTCCGCCTATTTTGCTCGAGAATTTCGTTTTGAAATTGCTTGAATAGTCGTTTTTTTTATTTAAAGTTGCACTTCCGGTTTATGCCGGAAGTGAGATTTATTGTTCGACACCTCGACCTGAGTTGGCGGGTTAAGAAAACAAGCCTGAAACCAAGAGCTAGTCGGTACGCACCGATTCAGGTATGATGAAGCAGGGTCACGTAACAATAATGGCGCCCAAATTAAAAATCAATTAGAACAGGGATTCAGGACACCAAAGAATCCCAAAGAAACGCACAACTGATCGTATATCGGTGGGTTTTTGCATTAATTCAGTGGCTTGGCTAGCTACGGCAGAGATACCAAAATGCACTGGGTAATGCATGGAACCAACAAGATATTGATCCAAAACAAGCA
Organism: Tricholauxania praeusta; assembly: GCA_949775025.1. NCBI lineage: Eukaryota > Metazoa > Arthropoda > Insecta > Diptera > Lauxaniidae > Tricholauxania > Tricholauxania praeusta. Next base: position 26,144,167 of record OX459032.1, read on the forward strand.
AACATTTTTTTTTTTTTTTGATTATCAGGATTAAAGTAGGAGCAATCGTTCATTGTCAGCTCTAGGGTTAAGTGGCTTAACAAGTTGTTATGTTACAGAAAGTTAAGTGCATTTGGATCTGGAGATGGTAGTGATAGACATAATAGGAGTATTTTTTTTTTAATAGAATGCAAATTGCCTTTTCTGGTTGGCTTTTTGGCATACATGATGTAATGCAAATGGTGGACCAGAAACAAGAATGTTTTTTTTTTTTAGTTACAGTACGAACAGATTTCAACAAGCATTACTTCAGGATGCAATGTCTTAGTCCAACAGTAGATTTAAAGTACACCAAATGCATTGTATTGTGGGGATGCTGTTGAAGAATGAACTTATTCATATTGTAAATTTTTAATCAAAACCTTCACACAGATAATTTAATTAGAGAATTTAACAAAAGTTTTTGGTACTACTTTAATTTTTTTTTAAATGTTGTAGCTTACTTGATTGCATGAACGTTTTTAATTCATTGTTGAAAACGATAAAGATACAAACATAAGAAATAGATTAGCAAAGTGATCGATTTACAGGAAAAAAAATATTGCTGCCGTAAACCTTTCATTTGGCTTTCGAATTTTAAACGGGTGTGTTAATTATCAGAGTTTGCATTTGACGGTCTATTTTTAAAATTTATTTTTTTTTTTATTTTAAATACATTTTGTTTTAGATTCGTCCAGCCAAATGGTATGGAGGAAATATATACGAGAAATTTTTATGATAAAGTTTTCACGTAACTTTGAGTTTGGAAAGATGTTTCATGCATTCGTTTTGTTTTTTTTTGTCCAATCATTTTTTTTTTTTTCCTTTTTGTTGCACGGTGGCTTAAAATGGTTTTTTTAAAATAAATAAAGGATTAATTGCACCAGGCAAAGGAAAGGGAAGAAGAAGGAATTGGTCAATTGATTTTCGGGCTTGCTTTCTCCTGCCAAAGTTATACTGCCAGACGTAAACACGGTAACCTTAGGAAACACATAGGGTTTTGAAGTGTACTGTGTTTACTGAATGAGTGGCCTGGCGTCTAATTAAAAGAAAGAAATACGCTTGATGCACGAATTTAGTTATGTCAAATTTTATCCATGGCAGGATATTGTATAGCTTGCAGTTAAATTACAATTAGTTACAACTCGGTAAGTCTGTAGGCTCACTCTCACAAAATATTTCGAAAGAAATGCGTAGAAAATGTAGGTCATTGCTAAACCGCTGTCCAAACATCAATAAAATAACCTTGTCAGTTATAACAGCAACAAAGCTGTCAATCGCCAAATGTCAAATATGGAAAATGGTGCTGAATGTTAAGCAGAACAGCGCTGTAAACATAGAACTTTTCAGGGCTGAACAAATTTGTAGTAGATCTGAGATCGTAACAGTGCCACAATTTTAACAACAGTGGGTTGTGAGCAAAGGTGCAATGTAACTAATTAGGGCAGTTGGTTTGAATAATGTAGAGTGAGACAGATAGATAGGGACTAGAATTTAGGGTTGTATAGGTTAGTTGAGGATAAAGTACATTGACCTGCTCGTTATCCCAACTACAAAATGTATTTAAAAACAAAACTGTTTCTGTTTATTGCTTCTATGTAAGAAATTGACTGAAATTTTGGCTTAGCACCAGCTAAGTTTGCGCCCAAAATTTCAGAAGTGAAAAGTCCGAGTAATAGTTTAGACGTGTAAAGTTCCGTCAGTTAAATAATTTAAAAACTTGTTTTCAGTACAGTTTTGTGTGTTTACTCGCGTGCAGAAATAAGGGACCAGAAGGATCCCAAATAGTGAAAGTTTTGTGTTGCGGACATTTGAAATCAGGTGATATATTGCGTGCTTTGTGAAAAGTGAAATTATTTTAGTTAAGTAAATTTATTCGTCGTAGGGCAAAAGCATATTCTACGGCCAGTAACCGCCATAAGAAGCAAGGCGAATATTTTTGAGGCGGATCGAGAAAGAAAGTCCTCAAAGGATTCCTACGAAGGAAGAAGTAGATAGGACGGATTTACTTCGGTGAAGAAAGAAGGAAAGTTTTAAATGTGAGTGTAGCTATGCGTACTAGAAGTAGCCAGTTTATAAACTGGATAAAAAAAGAAATTAGCTAATTTGTTTTTTTTTATACCAGTGTGACTGAAGAGGTAATAAAAAAACGGCAAGGAAATCTGCCTGTTATACCAAAAGGGAAAAAATAAGGTCAGCCACAAAATATTCCGTAATATTTTTAAATATAAACTTTAATTTGAAAACGCGCAAGTTACAAAATTAAAAGTGAGTCGTCTTATACCGTAAATGCAACCATTTGAGCCCTGCCGTGAAGGTCGTGTGTATGGCATAAAAGAAGTTTCCAAAAGTAGTAAAAAACAGAAACTCATAAAATCGTGGTAAATTTGTGAAGAAAAGTAAAAGAAACTCGGAGAGCCGAAAAGCAGCAGAGCGGTTGCTGAATATCTTAAGTTTATTCGTTTTTTTGTTGTATTTGCATATACGTAGTGCGTTTTTTTTTTCTTTGAAACTAAATATCCTGCAAAGGGCAAAGTCCAAAAACAGGGGAATCTTAGATTAAACAAAATTTGGTTTTTTTTTATTGAAATAATCACTAATGGAGCTCTATTAGGATCGTTATGAATTCAGTTGAGATATTTTTGAAGGGCGGGCGTAAGTAAAGCTTATGGCAGTAATTTTGTTAAGTTTTAATTTTTTCTTAAAATCAGTTTGGGATTGCCGAATTATGTTGCACGCGATATTTGTTGTCTGTAAAATCTACGCTTAAAAATTTATATTAATTTTTGTTTTTTGAATAATATATGTTATTATTTATTACTTTTTATATTATTTCCTATTGTTACAAATTTTTATGTTATTTAAATTTTTCAGGTTTAGGTTACATTTTACTTTTTTTTTATTCTGTTTAATTTAAAATACTCATATACCTTTTATACCCAATAATTCATGTGCCTTTGATACTCGTAGTTTGTTTCCTTATTTTAGTTTTGATGATTTGTTAAATATTTTAATTCCTTGCGAAGTAAAAACTTGATTGCGTCGAGTTTGAAGATAAGCCTGTCTAAAAAAAAAAAATTTAAGATTAATGAATAAATGTCATAGTATTTGAAAAAAGAGAAAATGGTTTTGTGCTAAGGGTTTGGTATATGGGGGGGATGATGATGACTGACTAAGGTGGAAAGTTTGGTGCCGCGATGATCCTGTAGTGGGTGCTGTCTCAAGTGTAGACTGCACAGGATGGGTGGGAGCGTAGGGGTATTTTTAATTCCCCTTTTTTGTGTGAGTTGGCCTACGGAGGTCTTGCTTTTTTTTTATATATATTAAATTTCAAGTTTCTTGTCCTATTCTTTTTTTTGTTGAAATAGAACTTGCATGCATTCCGCCTATTTTGCTCGAGAATTTCGTTTTGAAATTGCTTGAATAGTCGTTTTTTTTATTTAAAGTTGCACTTCCGGTTTATGCCGGAAGTGAGATTTATTGTTCGACACCTCGACCTGAGTTGGCGGGTTAAGAAAACAAGCCTGAAACCAAGAGCTAGTCGGTAAGCACCGATTCAGGTATGATGAAGCAGGGTCACGTAACAATAATGGCGCCCAAATTAAAAATCAATTAGAACAGGGATTCAGGACACCAAAGAATCCTAAAGAAACGCACAACTGATCGTGTATCGGTGGGTTTTTGCATTAATTCAGTGGCTTGGCTAGCTACGGCAGAGATACCAAAATGCACTGGGTAATGCATGGAACCGACAAGATATTGATCCAAAACAAGCAAACATTTTTTTTTTTTTTGATTATCAGGATTAAAGTAGGAGCAATCGTTCATTGTCAGCTCTAGGGTTAAGTGGCTTAACAAGTTGTTATGTTACAGAAAGTTAAGTGCATTTGGATCTGGAGATGGTAGTGATAGACATAATAGGAGTATTTTTTTTTTAATAGAATGCAAATTGCCTTTTCTGGTTGGCTTTTTGGCATACATGATGTAATGCAAATGGTGGACCAGAAACAAGAATGTTTTTTTTTTTTAGTTACAGTACGAACAGATTTCAACAAGCATTACTTCAGGATGCAATGTCTTAGTCCAACAGTAGATTTAAAGTACACCAAATGCATTGTATTGTGGGGATGCTGTTGAAGAATGAACTTAATCATATTGTAAATTTTTAATCAAAACCTTCACACAGATAATTTAATTAGAGAATTTAACAAAAGTTTTTGGTACTACTTTAATTTTTTTTTAAATGTTGTAGCTTACTTGATTGCATGAACGTTTTTAATTCATTGTTGTAAACGATAAAGATACAAACATAAGAAATAGATTAGCAAAGTGATCGATTTACAGGAAAAAAAATATTGCTGCCGTAAACCTTTCATTTGGCTTTCGAATTTTAAACGGGTGTGTTAATTATCAGAGTTTGCATTTGACGGTCTATTTTTAAAATTTGTTTTTTTTTTTATTTTAAATACATTTTGTTTTAGATTCGTCCAGCCAAATGGTATGGAGGAAATATATACGAGAAATTTTTATGATAAAGTTTTCACGTAACTTTGAGTTTGGAAAGATGTTTCATGCATTCGTTTTGTTTTTTTTTGTCCAATCATTTTTTTTTTTTTTTCCTTTTTGTTGCACGGTGGCTTAAAACGGTTTTTTTAAAATAAATAAAGGATTAATTGCACCAGGCAAAGGAAAGGGAAGAAGAAGGAATTGGTCAATTGATTTTCGGGCTTGCTTTCTCCTGCCAAAGTTATACTGCCAGACGTAAACACGGTAACCTTAGGAAACACATAGGGTTTTGAAGTGTACTGTGTTTACTGAATGAGTGGCCTGGCGTCTAATTAAAAGAAAGAAATACGCTTGATGCACGAATTTAGTTATGTCAAATTTTATCCATGGCAGGATATTGTATAGCTTGCAGTTAAATTACAATTAGTTACAATTCGGTAAGTCTGTAGGCTCACTCTCACAAAATATTTCGAAAGAAATGCGTAGAAAATGTAGGTCATTGCTAAACCGCTGTCCAAACATCAATAAAATAACCTTGTCAGTTATAACCCCCCCCCACCCATAACAAACCAAATTTATAATCTCTTTGATACGCAAAAGCATAAATAATTATAATTTTAGAGTTTAAATGAAAAGCTAAGCAAAGAAGATTTTCGAAACGAATACGCCAACATGACTTAAATAGAACCGAAACTACAGCTAGTCCATACCCCAAAATTCCAAATTTAGTCGATTTAGATCAGGCTCAGAACTTCGAGGATAAATTTTATATAGATTTGTCAGCGACTTTGATGACTAATAAAGGGGCTTCGTCCAACAAGGGTAGTGTGGTGGACCAGAGAACTGGCGCAGTGTCAAAAAGGTCGGGTGAAGATAATTCACTCAATTTTCCGCCAAATACCAATGTTCCACCACCAATGTCTAACACGCTAGCACTGAACTTGCCACCACAGGGGCAAACCATAAATGAATCTACATTAGAAGCAACTGGCCTGACAACAAACAAAAACGTTCCTCCACCAGTTAACGGCACGCCAATTAGCGAAGCAAATAATAAGCTCGTGAGCGATTTAGCGGCTGAAGCTAACGAAAGCTATAGAACACGGTATGAAAAAGATCTGGAAAAGAAAATTACCAGCTATGTCCAAGTGTCGTTACAGCATATGATTAAAACGATAAATCTGGCACCAACAGCTGGTGAACCTCAGCAAAATTGTCAGGACCGTAAATTCCAGCATCTGAAAATAATAGACAGATTATTCAAAATTCAACACAGTATGGAAATAATCAAAGCCAGAAGATACCGCAATATACGTTGACCCAGCACGATATGCAACAACAGGTATGACAACAGCAGCAACCAACAGGCAATGCAGCAACAATTACAACAGCAACAAACGATTCATCAGCAGCCACAGGCGTGGCATAAACAGTCGCAGCAGCAACCAACTTGGCAGCAACAAGCCGTACAGCAGCAGCAAGCATTACAGCAGCCACAAACAGTTCATCAACAACCACAGCACCAACGTCCACAACAGCAACCATTTGTATGTCCATTGGTTGCAAATAATAGGGTAAGCCACCAACAAAATAATGCAGGGCAACAAATACCACCGATGGATGGACCACAAATAGGTGCGCGGATGACATTCCCTCACAACACCAACACCTTGAACGTTGACAAATGGGGAGTAATGTTCAGTGGTGGCTTTGATGATCTGACCGTCAATGACTTCATTTTTCGTGTGGAGCATCTACAAAAACTTTATCAATGTCCCTGGGATTACGTACTACTAGAGTTCCATTTGCTCGTAAAAGGAGTTGCTAAAGAGTGGTACTGGCTGTACATAAAAGATAAAGACACAGTTGACTGGTCCATGTTAAAGCTTGCTCTATTGTGGCAATATCAGAGCAGTAAATCTGATTTTGAAGTGATGAGGGACCTCGTCGAACGCAGTCAAAAACCAGGCGATAGTATTGAGTCCTTTTTTCATGCATTGTTGAAGTTGCGATCAAAATTGAGAAATCATATATCTGAGGGAGACATGATAAGGATTATTAAAAGAAATTTACGTGACAATTTAGCTAAGATGGTTTACGCTATGACCGTCTACTCGGTAGAACAGTTGAGAGACGAATGTTTTGAAGCAGAGGTCCAGCTTGCACGTAGAGACATGCGCGGTAATCTACAGCCGCAACGTTATCAACCACGCAGACATGATTTGAATGAGATGAGTGAAGACTATGATAAAAGAGCTCCAGTTTGGTCAAATGACGATGAAATTCATGTTGAAGAGGTGCAGCCAACAAACCGGAGTAAGCCACAACAGCGATACCAGCAACAAACGATTAGCCAGGAACAACAAAACATATAGCAGCATTACCAGCAACAAATACATCAACAGGAACCACAAAATGCACAGCAACAACGCCATCAGCAGCGACAACAACAGCATGCGAAGCATGGACAAACTAGACGAGAAAGTCTTTTCGGCGGGAAAAAACACTTTTTGTTAGTGATAGTGAAAATTGAAGTTCACCTTTACGCGGTGAGTTATTCAGTGTGCGTGTGCCACTTTGTGGATATTTTCCCATGAACTAGGAAATTTATAAGTCTTTATGGAAATAAAACAAAAAAAATCATATTTTTTGTAAAGGAAATCATCCTTTAATGTTTAAGAAAATAAAAGCGCTCACGATGTGAATCAATTTTTAATGATTTAAAAGAAAAATCAAACGAATTGTTTTTTTATGAAAAAATTTGTTAGTCTGGCTACTTTCAAGCTGTCAAATTTCTTAAACATTTCTGCCGCCTGAAAAGCGATTTATCAATTTTTGATTTGTATCGTAATTTTTCGAATTTATATAAATATTATTGATTTGTAAATATTGTAAGTTTAATTACATCTTAAATAAGGTAAATTGTTGCTTCAATAGGAAGCTCGCAAGCTAACTTACAAGTTTGGGTACATTTATTTAAATAGTTTTAAGAAGGTTTGATCTAATCAATAGGTGCGGCGGCTTCTTGGCTCAACTTATCCACTATATCCATCTATTCTCTTTAACACCAGGCCTATTTTATTCTTAGTTTTCTTATTTCATATGCTTTTTTAAAAATTTCGATTGTATGAAAAGTAATACACCCAAAGTTCGAGTGTCATTTTAAGGCTCGTCTTTTGGCTCATTATGAAATTTTTTATTTTGACAACTATTTTTTGTTCAAATGGCAAATGAACTTAAAAGTTTTCATTGTGTTCGTACCAAAGGAATGATCACCTATTTTTTACTCTCATTTTTTCTCTCTGAATAACAAATATTTTGAACTCAAACGTAAAAACCATAAATTAAAAGTATTAACTGTATACCTATTTTTTTTCCAGATGAATTACTTCCAATCTTTGATGACGACGACTTAAGATTTAACGGCCGTAACAATTCTGCAGTGCATATTAAAATCCTAAGAAATATATTACTTGATATCGATACGGAAACCGTGTAAAAAGCTATATTTTAACTATAAGAATTGGTGTTTTTTTTAAAAAATTGAGTGCTTTTTTATTTAGCAAACTTTGATATCAAAAGGAACTCCATAAACTCTGGAATGTAAAAATATAATATGAAAAGAATATAAAAAGTACTTTTATGAAAACGGAAGCGAGCAGACAAAAACTGTTAGTAATAAATCGCGGTTTTCAATTAAATTCAGGGAAAAGTTACAAAAAATTTGCTCTTTAAGTAAAATTAATTTAAACTTACTTACTTAGATGGCCATAACAACCCGTTGTCAGGTTACGGCCGGACTTAACCGAACTTATTTTTCTGGAAACACAAATAAAGATTGTTTCATTCTCTCGCGAACCAATATAAACCCTAAAGCACCTCGTTTAAACTTTTCTTTTTCACCTAACAAGATATGTACATAGTTCCAAATTTGAAGTAAATCAAAAATAAATTCCATAGCAGGTAAAATATGCTCGAAAAAAATATATATTTAATCGAAATATATACAATTTGTTATATGTACTTAAAATCATTTCGAATCCTGAAATTTCCTATTTGATCAAATTTCCATCTAGCAACGTTGTTACATGTATAGTGTATTCTTTATACTTATATTTTTATTAAAATAAATATCCACATTCCATTGACAGATTTCTATAATTAAAGAGATTAAATGTTAGATTATAAATTATTACGTCTGGGCGGCAGGAAATCCAAAAAGGAAGAGAGGGATGTTCAGTGAAGTTGGTTGTTCTTAGCTTCTACGAACAGCTGATGCTCATATCATATTCTGACGTGAGAGGGCGCTAGATGTGTATGTGTTGTCAGGGTTGTTCCGCCACACATGCATACATATTTGCCCCTTCGTCAAAGAGAAAGTCAGCCAGGCACATCTTCGATTTGTGGATATTTTGTATATTGTTTTTCCTGGATAAATCTGGTATTCAGTATCTTTTTGTAAGTATGATGTAGAAGCATAGTAATTTCAAAAATTTTAATTTGGACCTTGTAATCGCACTAGTCGGCGATCGGTGCTTTTTGCGTGGGCGATAGTGACAGCGGCAGCACCAGCTGGTTTGCCTACTAGCAGTTCGGTAAGATGTTGTGGGTTCGCTGCTGCCACTATTGCTCCCTCACCATACAAATTTAAATCTCGTGCAGAAAGAGAGCGCTGCACTCTGAAGTTTAAAAATTTTAATGTTAAAAAAAATTGTAAAAGTTACAAAAAAAAAATTGATGTTTATCAAAGATCAAAATCTACAAAAAAAATGTAGGACTCCCTAATTCTCCTCACTACTGTTGTTGACCTCCGAGCATGATGGTCGCTGGGGCCCGACTCAACCCACCCTACCATGTGGACCATGGGGCAACGGTTTGTGGTCCACCCTAATCAGAATAGTTCTACATGGGACTTTTAGTGCTGAGTTTTAAGCAGCCATATTACCCTATTTCCTTTTTCTAAAATAAAAAGAAATAGTTTTCATTTTTTTCATTTTCTATTTTCTATTTGTATATATATATAGTTGTTAATAAGTAATTATTATTGAATATAATTCTCTTTAGATGTTTAAATATGAAAAAAATAAAGTATATTAAGCAATTGCCTGTGTGTTTATTTAGTACATATATAAATACATATAAAAATTTAACAATATGCAAAACAATTTTTAATTTAATAGTATTATTAATTTTAACATTTAATTGTATTTTTATTTAAGACTGACTGTTTAGACCATAACATTAGCTTAAAAATTTCACATCAAACTTTTTGATCCTGAATATGTTCAGATATTATTATACTGACTGACTGACCGTAGTATGGGGGTGGATTAATTATTTTTATTTATTTGTTTTGCCTCCAGACTTTCATGCGTATTGATGACTTTACTGCCACAGGTTGTTGCTTGTTGAGTTGTTGTACTATATGTGATAGTTATTTTTGTATTGTTGTATTTAGTATAGTTGTTATTGGTGTTCTTGCCTTTGCTGCTGCCGAGTTATGGAGATACAAATACTCCAATTTGATGAGGACGTGCAGAATTCATTATTAAATTAATTTCAATTTATGTCAAAGCTTCAAATAGCATTATTTATTATTGCGTGTGAGCGAGAGTCAAAATTTTTATATTATTTATTCCTTGTCGCTTAGTGTATCTTCAGAAATCAGTGTCTGCTTTTCACTTAGACATTTTGTTAGAGTTTCAATATGTTTTATGATGTTCCGTTGAGCTTTTAAACTCAAAAGTGGTGTCTTGTACCCCGTTGTAAGTTTTATATTTATTCAATTGCAATGCACTCACTATAAACTGTATAATCCGCACACTTTATTAAAATTTTTCTTAATTTCCAATAGTTTCGCTTTCGATTTTTACTTAAATCACTTTTTTTTTTTATGTCACGTTCTTATCGTAATTTATTTCTGACTTTCTAGTTTTTGTTTCTTTTTTAGTAATTTTTGTTTCCGCTCGTTCGTTTTCAATATAATTGTCTTTTATTTTGTACTTTTTCTTTTTAGTTTTTCATATTTTATCTTTTGGTATGAGGTGGAGCGCTACGAATACGAATACGGCCGACGATGACGTTGTTTTCTCTTTAACTTATTTGTTTCCTTTATTATTTTTTTATAGAAGATAATGCACTTACATTGAGGTATTTATTTTCTCTTCTTATTTTCTGCTCTATTGCCAAAATATATAACGCCGAAATGATTTTGCTTCATGTGCTCAATTTTTTAATCGAAATTAGGTTTTTGTCGTATTTAAAACCTTTAACGTACGTACGCGCTATTACTTTGCTAGCCGATTTTGCTAAAATTGACACATGCCATGCATGATTTTAACTTAAAAGCAGGAACCGTTTTTAAGTTTACGCTTTCATACATATATTTTATTAAACTCAGTATAACAGAAGAAACACTTTAAGCAATTTATATAAAGCAGCATGAAAACATTAAAATCACAAGTTCGGTAATTTTTTTTTCCTTTTCTCAATCTCATAAAAAAATGGCATCGACCATCCAACACACGTCCGCCCGGTTCCACGCTAAGATCCAACTCAACCTTCGTTTGAGTTTTCGTCTCTGTCTTGTTCACACGTTCGAACTCATTTTTATTGCCCGACGCGCAAATGGGCGATCTCATTGGCTGGTGCAGCGCGCGCAAGGAAAAGTCTAGAACATCATGCGCATGTCATTTTTGACATTTTTGTCCAGACTTTTTCCCTGCAACGCCTGTCACCACCAGATGGCAAATTGCTAAGGCGAATTCGCACGCATCGGAACTGGTGCCGTTACAACCTATTGAATAGAAATTCTCCACTATTGGTCTTTAGGTACAAGATAGTGCATAGAAGTCAATGACATTCAAAATTACCTTAAAATGGAAAACAGTACGCTATTTAAATGGTCAAAGACTTGTATGTACCGACCATTAAGCCCCCAAGACCAACAGTATTGCTGTTATGTTGCAATTATGTCTAACCGTTTTTTAATGAGTTTAATTATGCATTATAAATCATAAAATACCTTTACACTGGTTGCCATAGCTAAGGCTTGTATAAGTATTATGAGCACTAGAAAGGTATTAAAATTCAAAGAAATTGTAGCATTGCACCACAAGTTTATATTTTAATCGACTTTGTTAAAGTTCGTTTCGTTTTTTAAAAGACAATAAATAGGACCCTTATATTTGGCAATCTGATAAAAAGTTCTTCATAACTATAAAAAAGCTATGTTTTTCTATGTCTATGTATGAATTTTAACGAAAATCACACTGCTGAGCAAGGCCGACTTTTTCTTTGACGTGAAATAGAACAATTTACACTGCTTGTTTTTTTTTGGCGGACTTTGATTTATATCTTCCGTTGATTTAGATTTGCGCTTCTTATTAGTTTTATTATGTAAAATTTTGTTCGTATCGAAACGTATAATAAGATCCGTATTGCCAAGAGAAACCTTCCGTTTTACTGCAGCACTGGCGTCTTTTGCGGATGGCAATGTTATGATTGCAACACTGGCGCCATTCAATTTACCTTAACCCGGTTTTATTTAAATATCAACAGCATTGCTAAAGTTCTTTCGAACCTCAGCTGTGAATTGGACATAGTTGCTCGACCGCAGTGATGAAAGTTACTGATGACATTCTTACTGACTTTGACCAGAATCGTTTAACATTACTTTGTCTGCTGGACTTTTCCAAGGCTTTTGACTCTGTCAATCATGCTTTACTATGCAGAAAGTTGAAAAACTTTTTCAAATTTAGTGATAGCGCGGTAAGCTTATTGCTCAACTATTTGGCGGGTAGATTACAGCGGGTTAAAGTGGAAAATTCTTCTTCTTCTCTTAAATCAATTAATGTAGGCGTTCCTCAAGGTTCAATCTTAGGTCCGTTATTATTTTCCATTTTTACTAACGATATATTTTTAGCTTGCAAATATGCCACAGTTCATGCCTATGCTGATGACATTCAGCTTTATCTTTCTCGACCAATTGGACTTATTGAAGACTTGACCTACAGACTTAACGCTGACTTATTTTCTTTGAACAGATGGGCTGAGGAGAATCTACTACATATAAATCCTAAAAAATCAAAAGTGCTGCCAATCGCTAGGGGCAATCTTAGCTTGGAAGGAGTTCAGCCTTTGTTCATTGGCACCGATCAACTGGAATTGGTGACTAAGGCAAAGAATCTTGGCTTTATATTAAATTCAAAGTTAACATGTACTGACCATTTAAATAGCATTGTAGGAAAGATTTACGGTACCTTAAAGCCCAATTTCCATGTGATCTTATCTTATCTTATTTTATCAAATATCAGGGAGGACATCACATGTTATTAAGATAGCAAATGTATGCTATTCACTCTCGCATTCTCCAAGCGCATTAGGTTCCGTTCGCATGCTTTTTCTTTCTTACAAAAATTTGATTTGATATCCCTGATATGGGATGAAATAAGATAAAATAAGATCACATGGAAATTGGGCTTAAGACACTTACGCACCTCTACACTCTTTACTCCTATAGAAACTCGACGTCGACTTGTCATACAGTTAATTATTCCTCATATTACTAACTTTACTGTAGTTTACAGTAAACTTGATTGCCAGTCTCAGCATAAGCTTAGTGTTGCATTTAACAATGCGGCACGATATGTTTACGGAGTCCGACCCTTTGACCACATTTCTGAAATAAATAGAGGCATTCTAGGATGTAGCTTACTAGAGTATCTAGATACACGTAATCTTATGTTTTTACACAAACTTATTCTTTTGCAAACTCCTGAGTATCTCTATAATAAACTCCAATTTTGTATGTCTACAAGATCTTCTGACCTTATCGTCCCCAGGTACAGCTACCTCAATACTAGCAGATACTTTTTCATTAACACCATTAGGCTTTGGAATAGATTACCAGCTGCCTTAAAACTAATTAGTGCGGAAAAAAGCTTCACATGTGCTGTTTTTAACTATTTTCGAAACAATTTATGACTTTTTAACTTCTTACACTTCTAAACTTTTATCATTTTTTCTTCTCTCTTTTACTACTGACTTCTTACTATCTCTTTATTTATAAACTCTTTTTATTTTAGTTATGAATTTATATAAGTTTCATATTTATTTTTTAATTATATTATTATATATAGTTTTAATCAATTATTTATTTATTATTTTATTTTGTTTTTGGTTTTATTAGTTCCATTACCTTATTACATTTGATTGTACTATAAAAGACTAAGTCTTATTGTGCTATGAATTGAAATAAATTGAAATTGAAATTGAAATTCAACATGACTTACGACAGCGCTGTCGCTGGGGCGAGATATATTCAAAAATCTGCACAGCGCAGTCGCCGGGGCGAGGTATAATTGTCTTGCTACAATATGAATGCCTTTGTTTTTATTTTTGCAAAGCGAGATTGAAGGTGAAAATTTTTGGTGAAACCAGGATTAACATTTTCCGCATTTTTCCAGCATAAGTTTTAAACTTTTTCTTTTTTACAGCTCAAAATTATACAAAAGTAAAGTTATTGAGTAAATCATATCTTTTATAGCTATCTTAAAAGTTTTGATATGAATTTATCTAAAAAAATAAAATTAATTCGGAAACTTTGTTACAAAACCCTGGGTATCGTACCCAACGCGGTCCGCACCGGCCAGCCTGCGGTTTCAGGGAGGTCTTCAACCCGCCGCGTTGGGTCGAGGGAGGAACAATAAAATTTCACTTCCGCCGGAAGTGAAATCTTAAAATCAAATCGAAAAAATTCAAACTACAAAAATACAAAAAAACTTCCAAAAACATACTATTTACCAAAAAAAAACGAAATTAAAGAACATATTTTTTTCTTCATCATAGGCCTATCCACACTAAAGATGGGAGCGCGATGGTAGCTCTCCACGCACCCGCCCATCCTGTGATGCACAATCCATTTTAGTGCATTACCCACTATTAAATCACCGCTGGAAATTAACCCTTTATATCAGCATTGGTCAGGTTTATAACCCCCATTTACTAAAGAAATTAAGCACTCATTTCAACTAAAATTCAATCAGACCATTTTATTTTCTTTCAGGTTATATGGAACAGCAAAAACAATTTGAAAAGAGAAACATGATTCAAAAAAAAAAATGGAACGAAACAAAACAGGATATAGTGAAAAAAAAATATATATTGTAGCGAAATTTGGTTTATGCTAGAAAACTCTTGAAATAAATACCAACAAAAGAAACTAAACGATATTAGAACAATCTAGCGCAAAGTGCAGTTTTTGTACTAAAAATAATAATCCGAACAGACGCTGCAGTACACAATAAAAAAATCGACAACATAGAGAAATTATCGCCGTCGTACAACGTACAACGCCATATAGCATCAAGCATCTAAAATTCTGGATAATTGTGAGCTCAATGTCAGTGCGCCATGCTGGTGAATTGTGGTGAATTGTGGATAGTGGTAGAATGCACGCTACAAAGTAGCACTAGTAGGTTGTAGATAATAGTAGAATATACGCCATCTGGCAGCTAGTAGATTATTCGAGAAAGTGATGCCTGTAGTATAAAAGGGTATCATTTGAGTTTTCGGACACAGTAGTATTTCAACAGTGAAGTGGAACACTTGAATTAAAAGCAATAAAGTGAATACAGTATGATCCGTAGTAAAGTAAAACAGATTTCTATACAGTGTTAAATTAATATTAGAATTTGAACGTTAATAAAATAAACCATTTTATAACTAAATAAGTTTGTGTGTTTTTAATTGTTACACAATCCAGTGATCGAACTCAGAAAAATGTGAGAGATCGAAATTATCGTCAAAGAGACAGAAATTTCGTAACAATATAATTAGGATTATAAAAAAAAAATTATAAAGAAAAATGAACAAAATGTATATGTATGTATGTATGATATATGTATGTATGTAATTGTTTCACGGATTTAAATATAACAATTTCAAAACTAAATTAAACAAATCTTTAAGTAATTTACTGCAAACAAAATCAAAAATTTCAATAACACAAAAAAAAAACTCTTTATATGTAAAACAAAATTAATGTTCGAAATAAACGTAGAATTAACAAAAAAAAACTAGAAACATTGAACTATCTTTTTACTTAAGACAAAATCAATTTGTGACGGAAAAATAATGGTATAATTATATGTATATAAAATTCGAAAAAATCGTAAATATAATGTTAAGATATAATAGTTAAAAATAAGAAATGAAATTTAGAAAATATTTTTTTAAATTCAAGCCAATATATCAAAATTGACTTCGGTATTGCGGAGAAATTTTCGCGACCAAAATTTCTTAATTTACGTTTCCAAAAAAAAACTACTCGTCACCGACCTGACCTACAAGAGCTCTCCTAGTATGGGTTTATACAACGGAATTATTAAAAATTTCGAATTCCCGCGTAACGAAATTCTCCGCGAATACTTTCACAGAAACCGGAAAATTGATCAAAAAAAAAAATTTATCTTGTAACATAAATCTCCATAAGAATTTCACATTAAATTTTCAAAGTAACAAAAAAAAACATAAAAAAAATTATGGACTTGGCCAATACACAAATTTTAAGACAAATTTGCACTTTTTGTGCCACCGTTTCGGTTCGATCGCACCTTTAAAGTTGCACTTCTTCACTTCGTACCGACTTCAAATATGTTTGCTGTGCCCGAACGGCTAACAGGGTTTCCTCCATTTTGTATTATTGTTGAATATAAAATGGTTTCAGTTTATGGACGCGGTCGCTTGCGCGCGAAAATTCTTTTCTTTAAAATTTTATATTTTTGCGAACTTTTAAATATGTATATAAATATATAAATATAAAAAGGAATTGTGGCTGAATTATCTTTTTAATGCCGGAACTTTATCATATATTTCTGAGCGGAGTCGTCGCTTTCCTAGAGAGTCAGCCACACTAAATAAAAAGGATTCAAATTATTCAAAGGCGTGTACACTTTCAGTACTGTACAAGTGAAAACCGTTTTTATATGTTTAACTTACATTATCTTCCTTTTTATTCTGGAACTTCACTATCAAAATGGCAAGGCACCACTGCTTGGCAGGCAAAATCCTTAACAACGCGTCTTCTAAAGAATTTAATTATTTTATATGCGCAAACACAATTTTCAAAAAAAAAATAAAATAAATTACCTTGGTTAAAATCAAAATTGATGGTATTTATTTGCTCGATACACTCGCCACGGCTCAGAATAAATTTTATGTAATTTCGACGCGTTTTCTTTTTACGAACAAATTTAAATCTTTTCTTACGTTAACACCTTTTTTTTTTAAAAAAACAAAACTTTTGTTAACTATATCACAAAAAAACTTTTATATCCGGCACCAAAATTTTGAACATCTAACTGCTTCGAGATGTATTTTGCTTTTGAAATTTTGCGCCTAGTGATTGCAAACGCTAAGCCAAATTTTGCCAACCAAACCGTTTAGTGCCTTTACATACTCCAATCTAAATAACATAACTTATATAACATATACAATTCAAATCCATCACAATTCAAGTCAACCCCAATCCCACCAACACCATCCTGCATCGAATCGTTCCTGTTAAAATTGGCCTCTCTCGTCTCTTGAGCAGCTTACGACAATTTGTTGGTACGATCGCTCTAGCGACCTTTGCTCCTACCACAAACCTATGTCAGCCCTTGTCGGAAAAATAGCACAGAACCACTTTATCGACTTTACACAATTGTGAATAACAACCTTTTGACAGTTGTCAATTCTGCTATGGCTAAATTTATTTCTCATTTCGGATTTCCTGCCAACACATCACCACGCTTTTAACCGAAAGCAAGCAAATCCACACATTTGGCCGTAAAATTTGCTGGCGCTCCAACAATCGCCACTTGTATTCAGCGGTGGATATATTTTATAAAGACCGGACAAAACAAAAAGGATATTTCAAAGCGTTTCGCGTCTGCAGCTCGGGTTCACTGGCCACAGCTGGCTAACCTCACAATGAACACCTGTAGGCATCCCCGACTGCATCACGTCCAAAACGCTCAAACGGAATTGTGAACCGGCCCACATGCCTATGACCACCCTTGCCACTAGCAAGCGTTGGGGAGGCACCACGACGCTTACAAAAAAAAACCCAGTATTTACTTGAGCCGATCAGGCCGCAGCAACCGCGATACCGTCAGCGACACCACCACCTCCGCTCCACTTTATAAGCTCTACTTCGGGTGCAGTATTTCATAGGCTTTTTTTAATAGAGATGCTAACCAACGCCAATTATCTGTAAGCCAAGGAATGAACGAACGTCACCTTATCACGGACAAAGCGACTGTCGCCGGATATCAGTGAGTTTAATTTGCTTTTAGTTATATATGTCGGTTCTTTGGCCTTAATTCCTCGTTTGAAAAGCAATTAAGTTCAGGCTCTCTAAAAATATATATGGGTAGTTCTTTGTCAAAAAGGCCACCCCCTCTGCCCATTTCAGTTTTGACAAAAAAAAATGTTCAAGCATATGAAAAAATCAGAAATTTTCTCAATTTCTTGATGCCGTCTGGTCTTTTTCGAAAAAATAGCTTTCTAACCTCAAAAAAAGTGTTTGAAAAGAAAGTGCTACTAAAAAATATACATAAATAGGGAATCTCTAAACGGTTGCACCACTTTTTCTCAGCCATAGCACAACGTAATCGCTCAATTTTTTTTTTGTTGGAAAGGTTGTAAGGAGAAGGGGGGACATGTATACTTTGTTTTTCAATAGTAGGCGGTGCCACTCCCCTAAAAAGGAAAAACGTTTCCTTGGCTAAACTAATAAACCGATTTTGATGAAATTTTGTTTGAAGATAGATTGAATCCTAAGAAAGATTATCTGAAACTCTGATTTCTAAAAAAGGGCGTGGCATCGCCTCAAATGTGAAAAAACGCTATCACGGGTGCTACTGCACCGATTTTGATGAAATGAAATCTGTAAGAGGCGTGGCACCGCCCACTAAAAAAAAAAATATTAAAACTTAAGATCCAATCTATCTACATACCATATGGATGGATTGGCTTTTGGTTGATCAGAGTAAAGTTTCTGATTGCTTTCCACCTGGGGATTGCCAGAGCGATCTCTGAGCCAACTATTAGCAAGTTGACACACAGCCTCCCCGCGGCTCCATCTGGGTAGCTATCTCCGCATCCACTGAGATAGTGAGCGAATGTGTGCAGCGTGTCCTCCCAGGAAGTAAACTGGGTTGTGCGCAGGGTTTGGTACCCGCCACGTAAAAAAAACACTCCAATGAAGACTAAAAAAGCCTCGGACAATGAACCCCTCAACGTTGACGACCACTGCAAACGAAAAAAGGACTATGATTTAAGGATATGCACCTGGAATATCCGGACCCTCAATAGGGAAGGTGCCTCTATCGAATTGGCGGATGCCCTCGGAAAAATTAAGGCTGACATCACCGCCATCCAGGAAATAAGATGGATAGGACAAGGTTGCTCTAAGCAAGCAAGTTGCGATATCTACTACAGCTGCCATGCGGAGAGGCGCGAATTGGGATGCGGATTCGTAGTAAGCAAGAGACTTCGCCACCATATCTCCAGGTTCACACCTGTGAGCGAAAGGTTGGCTACGATCCGCGTCAAGGCTCGATTTTTCAACATCAGCTTGATTTGCGCGCACGCCCCGACGGAGGAAAAGGACGATGCTGTCAAAGATGCCTTCTATGCGAGACTCGAGGAAGTATACGACCGCTGCCCGGCCCATGACGTTAAAATTGTACTCGGGGATTTCAACGGTAAGGTCGGAAGAGAAGGTATATTTGGCCCCACTGTCGGTCAGTTCAGCCTTCACGAGACCACCTCAAACAACGGTCTACGGCTGATCGACTTCGCCGCGGCGCGAAACATGGTAGTAAGTAGCACCAGATTTCAACACCTCGATATCCACAAGGCCACCTGGCTGTCCCCTGATCAGAAAACACGCAACCAAATCGATCATGTTGTGATCGACGGAAGGCATGCTTCCAGCGTGCTAGATGTTCGTACGTTCCGGGGAGTCAATATTGACTCCGATCATTATCTTGTTGCAGCCAAGATACGCATGCGGCTGTGCAATGCAAAGGATGTACGCTCTGGTACGCAACGAAAGCTGGACGTCGCTAAGCTGCAATCACATCGGACGGCCGAAGCCTATTCCGCTCACCTCTCAGAACTGCTCCTTCAACCTGACTCTCTACCCGATGATGCCGGTGGACTTTGGGCGCATATATCCCGCTCTATGCGCTCTGCCGCTGAGGAAGTCATTGGTTTCCGACGCCCACTTCCGCGAAATCAATGGTATGACCAGGAGTGTCGCGAAGCTACTGCAGTGAAAAACGCCGCCTACAAAAGAACCCTGCAGTCAGCAGCAACGCGAGCCGTGCACGAAAACTACCTGGAAAAGAGAAAGGATGAGAGGCGCCTTTTCAGACGCAAGAAACGAGAGCAGGAAAGGCACGAGCGTGAGAAACTCGAAGTGTTACGGGGCAGGAATGATGCTCGAAAATTTTACCAACAAGTCAAGCGTCTGACCCAAGGTTTCAAGCCCGGAGCATCTACCTGTAAAGATGAACATGGAAATCTGGTTACGGATACGCAGTGTACACTGAGATTATGGAGGGAACACTTTTCCAAGCTGCTTGCTGGCGATGACCCCACCAATCCCGCCTTTGGAGAAATTAACCCGATACCACCAATCAACGACGATGATGTGGACGTACCACCACCTAGCCATGACGCGGTACGAGTTGTGATCCAACGACTTAAGAACAACAAAGCGGCTGGTGCCGATGGCCTGCCAGCTGAATTGTTCAAGACCGGCGGCGATGAGCTGATAGGGCGTATGCATCAACTCATCTGCAAAATATGGCTAGTTGAAAGCATGCCCGACGATTGGAATCTCAGTGTCCTTTGTCCTGTACTGAAGAAAGGTGACCCGACAATCTGCGCTAACTACCGGGGAATCAGTCTTCTTGCCATCTCTTACAAGGTCCTGTCGACTGTACTGTGTGAAAGACTTAAGCCGTTTGCCAACACACTGATTGGGCCTTATCAGTGCGGCTTTAGACCTGGTAAGTCCACCATAGACCAGATCTTCACACTACGTCAAATCCTGGAAAAAACCCACGAAAAACAGATCGATACCCATCATCT
This sequence comes from Tricholauxania praeusta, assembly GCA_949775025.1. Classification (NCBI taxonomy): domain Eukaryota; kingdom Metazoa; phylum Arthropoda; class Insecta; order Diptera; family Lauxaniidae; genus Tricholauxania; species Tricholauxania praeusta. The sequence continues at coordinate 26,164,840 of OX459032.1, forward strand.
CTTTATCGATTTTAAAGCAGCTTTCGATAGCCCGATACGGGATTGCCTGTATGCCACCATGTCTGAGTTCGGTATACCTGCGAAGCTGGTGCGGCTTTGCAGAATGACGTTGAGCAACACAGCCAGCTCCGTTAGAGTAGGAAGGGACCTCTCCGAACCATTTGATACCGAACGAGGTTTCAGACAGGGCGATCCATTATCCTGCAACCTCTTCAACTTTGTGATTTAAGGGGTGTTGCGAAGAGCCAGTGTACATCGTAATGGCACTATTTTCTACAAAAGTGTCCAGCTCCTTGCATATGCCGATGATATTGATATCATTGGACGTTGTAAGCGAGATGTTACTGCTGCGTTCTCTGCTATCGAAAAAGAGTCAGCGAAAGTGGGTTTGACGGTGAACGAGGGCAAAACAAAGTATATGCTGTCCACAAACAGGGAGACGCGGCGTATTGGATCCTTTGTTACTGCGAACAACTATACTTTCGAAGTTGTCAAGGAATTCACATATCTTGGCACCGCCGTGAACACTCAAAACGATGTCAGCCTGGAGATAAAGCGAAGACTAACTCTTGCTAATAGGTGTTACTATGGTCTCAGTAAGCAATTGAGTAGTAGAGACCTCTCTCGCCCGACAAAACTGACACTCTACAAGACGCTCATCTTACCCGTGCTACTTTACGGCGCAGAAGCATGGGTTGTGTCGCAGACTGATGCAGCCACGCTTGGGGTGTTTGAGAGAAAAATTCTTCGCAAAATCTTTGGTCCTGTTCACGTCGGCGACGACTACCGTATTCGAATGAACCACGAACTGTACGAGCTCTACGCTGACATTGACATAGTCAAGCGCATCACTATTCAACGTCTGCGCTGGCTGGGACATGTTGTGCGTATGGACGAAGAAGCTCCGGCGAAAAAAGTGTTTGATGCGGAAGCCGCTGGGCGACGACGAAGAGGAAGACCATGCCTCCGATGGAAAGACCAAGCCGAGGAAACCCTATCCACGCTTGGTGTGAATGATTGGAGAAGGCGTGCGCAAAGCAGAGGCGCCTGGAGAGAGCTTTTGAGGTCGGCCGTAACCCGGTAACGGGTTGTTATGGCCACCCAAGTAAGTAAGTAAGAGGAACATGAAATGATCGACTTTCCGTTAGTATATATTCCTACATTTCAACTAGTCCTAAACTCAAAAAATTAAACAACAAGCTACTACTTCTGTTTTTGAATAAAATTTTCGTTTTTATTATATTAATTAATTTCATCCTATCGAATTCCACTGGAAAAATCACATTTGCCCGAAAAACACCCACAAATCAGGTACGATTCCGTGAAAATTGATTTTTTAAAATACGTTACCTTTATATCTCAAAATATTTGACAATCAATACATGAGAAGAAGAACAAGAGTTTCCGGTCTAGTTAGACTATAGCCTAAACCAAAATAGACGAGACTAGACGCAACGAGTAAAGGGCCAACTAAACCATGCACGCTTTGACTGCAGTCAACTTATGCAAGTGTGCGAATACACACAAATCGTATATCAAAACTACAACGTACTTAACAAAAAGTTTCGTTCAATTTCCACAAATGTCTTTTCCTTAAGGAAAGAGCGAAACTGAATGCACTTTCTGTACGGAACCAGCTGTTTATGCATTGTATACATAGGAAAAAAATTTTCCAATGGAACTTGAAGTGGAAAATACTTTTGTTTTGAAATTAATAGAAAATGTGAAAAAGAAGATAATTAAACAGTAAAATAGACGCATTTAATTAAAATCGAAATGTAAAGGAAAGGGCTTGGAGTGAAGTTGCAGAAATATGCATTTTAATGTACACACACACAATACATAAAACAATGTGATTGACAATTCAGTGATGCCACGCGCTGCATTTGCATTCTGATGATATTCATGTTGAAAATATCCCACATGGTCTCAAGAGGATTCAGGTCGAGGCAGGCCAACCAAAAACTTCTACCCTATTGCTCTGAAGCCAGCCCTTACAAGCATTAGAGACATATTTGGATCATTGTCCTGATGCAACCTTCATTCAAGTGGCTTCTCTGCATAGGCATATCGCAGCATCACGTCTTTTAATATGTCAATGTACATGAAGCGATCCATAATTTCTTCAATCCCTTGAATTGGCCCAATACCTTGACCAGAAAAAAAATTTCAGACCATTACACTGCCACCTCCATTTTTACAGTGGCTTTGCAATACTTAGAATTCAACCTTTCTCCTTTTGGCCTGTGTATACGCCTTATTCCACGCCCACTCAACTGGAGTGTCTAAAAATGGAAGACTATATTGTTTTCTAACAAATTCAAGTTGGAAGATTCGGATGAAATAAGGCGTATACACAAGCCAAAAGGAGAAAGGTTGAATTCTAAGTATTGCAAAGCCACTGTAAAAATGGAGGTGGCAGTGTAATGGTCTGAAATTTTTTTTCTGGTCAAGGGATTGGGCCAATTCAAGGGATTGAAGAAATTATGGATCGCTTCATGTACATTGACATATTAAAAGACGTGATGCTGCCATATGCCTATGCAGAGAAGCCACTTGAATGAAGGTTGCATCAGGACAATGATCCAAATATGTCTCTAATGCTTGTAAGGGCTGGCTTCAGAGCAATAGGGTAGAAAATTTTGGTTGGCCTGCCTCGACCTGAATCCTCTTGAGACCATGTGGGATATTTTCAACATGAATATCATCAGAAAAAATTGCGAAACCACGGAAGATCCATTCAGTCCTTAAAAATATCCTGGGGAAGGATATCGCAGGATATCATTAATAATTTAATTTTTTCTATGCCTTAAAGAGGTGCGCGAGTCGTCAAGAATAAAGGTTTCGCAACTAAGTACTAATTTTAAAAGTTTTTATTTACCATAAAAATGGGGGTGCTTTAGTTTTGTCCGTTAAGGTTTTGGGTTTAAAATGTTCCTTCGATGTTTACCTTTTATTTATGAGACCCAGATTTTTTTTAATTTTTGCTTGTCAATAATAAAGGTATAAATAAATAAAATAAATACGTAATATGTTTTAAGAACGTAGTTTTCATAAAAAAAATCATGATTTAAAAAAAAAATGTACTAAGGGGGTGCTTAAGTTTTGGCCGACACTGTATAGCAAAAAATGCATTGCGCTCTAGATTTTAGAATCTGAATACCTTTTCTTATATTTTGTAATTTTTCACTTTCTGTCGTAACATTCATTTCGCAAACGATTTCTGCGAAAAAATTCTTGCGGTTTAGTCTCTCTCCTCTCACCAACACAATGACACTTTTAGTTTTGCCGACACCTGGTCAGTGCTGTCGTTTCGCAAAAAAAAATTTAAGTGCTCAATTTCATATTTTTGGGTAGTACTTTGTGAAAATGGGTAGTACTACACTAATTTACGTGTACTTACACCTACTCTTATGATAAAAAGAAATTATTAATAAAAGTTAAGATAGTATTTGTTGAAATTTATTTATTGTATCTATATTAGACATATTCAAACCATTAGTTTCTTTTTAAATTTAATAATGCCTTAACTATTTTTTGGGTGGTTTCTGCTTGCATCATTATGGCATCTAGAATTATTTTTGTTGCTGCAGCTTGAGTCTATAGGGCCTCAGCATTTGCTCTACCTATCTCGATTTATCTTTCAGCTCTTCTAAAACCAATTGCTGAATTTTGTTTTCGAGCTTAGTAAGCTTGTCTTTCTAGTCAACAAAATATTTTTCTTTCCTTTGATTGTCCGTTGCTGTAATGAGCTTGGTTGATGCTGAACTACTGTAAGTGGTGATTCTATTCGCCGTAGTTCTATTTATCCCAACTTAACTGCTGCTGACCCCGCCAACGCTGCCTCTGCTGGTGCTGAACGTTTTTGGTGTGTTTGCTTAATACTCGGTAAGTCAAGGGCATATAATTTTTCCACTGGGAGCAGCTGCCGTTGACAACATTAGAAGCCTGTCAATTATAGCTTCCACCTCAAACAGCAGGTTTGTTGTTGAAGTGAAACTTCTTCAGCGGGGGTGCGATTTGAAAGTTGGTGTGTATAATGAAACACAAAACACGACACTATTTTTTTAGGCTACTTTCTTTTGGTAAAGTTTTTAAGATAAGGCTTGGTAGCTACAGCAATAAATGATATATCAAATTGAAGTATTCATCGAGAAGCGTGCGCGAAAATCAGCTTCGAGATCGGTTGAACAAGAGCTGAGATGAACTGGTTGACCGATAACATAAGCAAAACATAGCATGTAAGCATGCGTTTGATAACATAACAAGGATTTTATCAATTGACTTAACGGTTAAGAATTCTTTCCAATTTATTTATTTCCATTAATAATTATAAAATAGTGTAGTTCCTAATTTCTTACATTTGCATAATTTAAAATTAATAAAAACATGGCGTGTGAATTTTTAATACAAATGTGAGCCGTTGTGAATGATTTTTGTTCGTTTTCTTATGAATTATCCAATTTTTTTTTACGATTCACATTGCGATTATTCCAAATTGCCACAGATACATAAATCATAGATAATAATAGTGATATATGTAAGTCATAGAGCTAGTAAGCCTATGAGCAAAACTTAAAACAAAAAATTAATAAATTATTGTATAAATTATATATAAATCCTAACGAAGATATGCATTACGTGTTTTTTATTATTTTTTCTTCATTAGCTTGTTTTTTAACTCTTATAAAATAGAGCTATGCAGAATCCAAATTGTATACGAGTAAAATCATAACGTCCATATGGTATATTGTCACTAACTCCAAATAAGACCATTTCACCAAAACATTCTTTGAAGTAAATTTCTAAGCCGAATATATCCATATTGAAAAAATAAAAATGACGTTATTGCACCCCATCAAAAATTTATTTGTATAAACATTAATTCTTCAGACTTCATATTGTTACGTTTATTATTTAGATTTGGGTACTATCACTTTTGTTTTTAAATTTTTGGGCAATATGCTGTTCGTTGGGCGCATTGAAATTACTGTATTTGGCCATTATGTCATTGTTAGGAAAAATAACATTCCGGGAGTTATGACGTTTGCTGTTATTATACAGCCACTTTAAAAACACTTATACATATGTGTAACTATAAATTCAAATTTTCTCAATTGAAAAGTGATGAAACAAAATGAGTAGCTACTGAATGTCAGTTTAGATTTTACGAAAAACTATACAACTTATTCATTATATAAAAATGTTTTGTCTACGTATTGGAGAAAATTAATCAAAAAGTTGCAATCATTTCATTCTCTTAACTTAATTTTTCAATTAACCGAATTCTATACAACACCAAATGGTTTTCTGGATATATTGATAAATTTAAAACTATTATAGCTCATTATTATAAGCAAATATTTTGTTTCTTAATATAGAAAATTACTCATAATAGTCCAAGAGCCGGCTGTAGAAAAGTCGAGTGTATAAGATTACAGGATGCATGCATGCATGCCAAATGATAGAGCTCGACGAGCCTAAATAGAATATCTAGGGTTGCCTTGCCAAAGCCTGTCCCGATGGCCGAAAATGCCCGAATTTTAGCCAATTTTATTGTTCTAATTAAAACTGTAGTACATAACAGCTCGAAATAAATGCCAAATGATAGAACTCAAATAGGCCTAAGTATAATACCTGGAATTGCATTGTTGAATCCTGTCCATAACATGGGTTTTTACCGGTTTTTTGGGTCAATTTTCATTAATGAAGATAACAGCTTGAAATTTGTGCCAAATGATAGATTTCGAAGAGCCTTAATAGAATATATAGGGTTGCCTTGTAGAATCCTGTCCCAAACATGAGTTACCACTCATTTAAGAAAAGTTGACCCCAAAAACGGGTGTCAAATAATGTTTAGGACATGATTCGACAAGGCAACCCTATATATTCTATTTAGGCTCTTCGATATCTATCATTTGGCACGAATTTTAAGCTGCTATCTTCATTAATGAAAATTGACCCAAAAAACCGGTGAAAACCCATGTTTGGGACAGGATTTAACAATACAATCCCAGGTACTATATTTAGGCCTCTTTGAGTTCTATCATTTGGCATACATTTCAAGCTGTTATGTTCTACAGTTTTAATTAGAACAACAAAATTGGCTAAAATTCGGGCATTTTCGGCCATCGGGACAGGCTTTGGCAAGGCAACCCTAGATATTCTATTTAGGCTCATTGAGCTCTATCATTTGGCATACATCTCATCCTGTAATCTTATACACTCGACTTTTCTACAGCCGGCTCTCAGCCTATAAGATTAATGTGTATGTGGAACAGTATATAGAAAATGATCAATTACTTGATTTGACGAATTTATTAAAAATTATATTTTCAGATATAATAAGTTGAAGATCATTGATTAAGCCAGCTCTCAAAATAATTTTAGTTTGATTTCATAAATTTATTTAAAATTGAATTTTGCAGTTAACTGCTTTTAATGCAATATAAATTAGTTGACTAGTAATGTAACCATTGACAATCACATCATCTTACAATCATCTTATAGAAAATCACAGATTGAAGCGAAAACATTTACCATTGCGATGTTTTTTTTTCTAAAATACAGTGAGCCGATCTCGTTCCGTCACACCTCTATTGTTTTATCAAATTTTTATTACCTATATAGCCGAGTTAAGCTAATACTTAAAAGGATGTGTATATTGAAATGTTGCAACTAAAATTGTATTAAATATGTACGAGTATAATAAACACAAAAGCATATGCTACGAACTTAGAAGACTCTTACTACTAATATTTTCATTATTGTTAGGTAGCTCATAAGCAATTCCACCCCATTGCAGCTTATAAATACGAGCTCGCCATCTAATAGCGGGATTCCATAACGCATGAACAAACAGATATGGCCCGCTTAGCTCTCTAAATAACCAACCAATTACAAACTCAAATTTATGAAATGGCAACGAACCGTTCTGTTGGAGAAAAATATTAAAATAGATCCATAAGTAATAAATAAATACACGCGTAGTAAAATTACAAATGGAAAATACATACCTGTACTATTGACAGTAATATCCAGTCTGATAGGAACCAAGTTAGTACATGAACTAAATAAAATACTAATGGATCCCATTGAAACAATAATGAGGCAGCCCAAGACGCAAATGCACCCAATATCAGGCATTCAGACAAAGGCTCAAGCAATATTGTCGTTGGCACCATTGCAACACGCAGTTTAGCCCATCGTATGAGGCGCGCTTGAAAACTACTTATGTCATAGGTCCCACAATTTTGTAAAGCAGGCTGATTGCTAATACGCATCTTCCAGCCTAGATCAGTTATTGCTTTGGCTATGAAAAAGTCTTCAGCTAGATAACAACCAAATGTTTTTAAACCACCGACTTCATCAATTACACATTTCCGTAATAGACACGACATACCAGTGTGACAATTTATTCCTAAAAAATCTGCTGACAAATAAATTCTGGATTGTACTGTACCAAAAAAAATCTATTGTTCGAAAAAATTACAAAAAATGGAAAACATTTTTTAAGTGACTTTTTAAACATTCGCAATATAGTATATACCTTCTCAAATGTTGCAGCAAAGCCATCGCGATCACTAGTAAAAGGCATTTGGTGAACTAAAGCACACTTCTCGGTCATATTTTGCACCATGTCTATCAGAGTATCACTTTTCACTAAAGAGAAAAAGATAATCAAAACAGATTTAAAGCATACTATTTTATAGCTTATTTACTTTTTATACCGGCATCGGAAATCATTATTAATTCATATTTGGCAGCCATGTAACCCGGTTGCATATTGTTTATTTTTGGATTAACACCTACATTGCATCCACCAATAAATAATGACGCTTCTACAAAAGGGTATTTGGATATAAGACTTTGAACTAATTTTATTGCAGGATCGGTGCTTTCCTCCACGCAAAATAAAAGTTCATACTATATATTTTAAAATATAATTTTAAATAAATAAAATATTTGAATTATTTTTGAATAACTGCAATGCTACAAACCAATGGATATTCCATAGTGAAAAAAGTCTCTAAATTGTGCTCCAGATTTGGATCAGTCCCCATTAGTGGCTTGAGTATTGAAACTGCTGGGAGTGGGGTCTCATTGGGATACTTACAAGATTTTTTATGTAATCTATATTTGCTGAAAAGAAAAGAGTTACTGAGAGCGATAATTTAAATTGAATGTAAGTATAAAAAAATAGTGTTCAAAATAACTAAGTGGCACTGTAATTCACTTACTTAACATAAAGTTAAGCCTTAAAATGACATATGTGATAGAAAAGTTGATTTGAATATGAGTTTTATAGTTTTTTTAAGCTTAACAGACTGATGGTTCAAATTAATAAGAAGTCCTATGAAATAACTACGGTTTCACCACGTCAAAAGGTGTTTGCCATCATTATATACAATGCATTTTGATTGATTGAATGATTGTGTCTCAAATTATTTTTTACATATGTTTAGTACATAACTTAAGTATTAAAGCCGTGTTCAAATAATGTATTATAACATCTCACATACCCATAGCATATAGCAATCAGATGAACGCACCATGTTCCAAACCAAAATATAAAAAAAAATATCGAGAAACCATACAATGGTGACGGTAGCTCAGACATGATGGTGTCATGTACAACACATAATAGCTTCTTAGTGTTTATTTATTTCAAATTACAGATGCCACCTTTATCTTGTATATAGCAATCTGATATATTTCTTCGATTTGAAAAAGAAATAAATCATTTAAGGCACAATATATTATATATTATATGAAGATATATCTGAAAGCCTTTTTAAGGTTTTTAACCAGTTGTTTTAAGTTTTGGCCGCTGGATTAACTTCTATGTATAATCAGAGCACTGAGGAAAGTAGTCTGCAATAGTTTAAAGTTGAATTTTCAGCTTTTAAATAATTGTTTTGTATTATTGATATTGAATTACACAATCGTGGTGTGCTGTGTTAGAAAAGGTATCGCATGAAAACATCTATAAAATAGTAAGAAAATATGTAATTAGTATAATAAATAAAACAAGAAATATGCAATTCAACGAGACTTATTTAAAGCTAATAAAAGCTTAAAAAATGTACACATAACACAAAGGCTAAAAAAATCGATAAAATATGGAGAAAGTTGAATAAGGTTAAAAAACTCGAAAAAATATGAAAAACGGTCGAAAAAGTTGTTTTGGAATGTTGAAAAATCTCGCTAAATTCAGTGAAGAGGCTGAAAAAGTCGAAAGCAAAAAAAATTGTAAAAAATGCCACGCTTACAACCTTTTAGCATGCGAATTGCCACGCTGACTGATCCGATCCCGTCGAATTGCATTTAATATCAAAGATTATAGTAAGTACCTTAAATATAACCTTAAGCATTTTTTTTTTGTATGGGAGGTGCCACGCCCACTGATACAATCCTCTAGAATTCCATTTAATACCAAAGACTACTAACCTACATTATAAAATATATCATTCGTTTTTTGCTTGCATACGAGTTGCCACGCCCACTGACGCAATCCCGTCGAACTTAATTTAATTTTAAAACTCATAGTAACCGATAGATCGTGCAAAACTGAGCAAATACGGGTATCCTTACATTTACTTGTTTAATTAAAAAAAAAAATTTGTTTTGAAATTTTATATTTTGCGTTTTCTTTGGTAAATAATAATAAATAATTTCTGAAAGTTTCTTTTAATACGGATATCCTTGCATTTGCTTGTTTAAATAAAAAAAAATAATTTTAAATTTAATATTTTGCGTTTTCTTTGGTAAATAATAATAAATAGTTTCTGAAAGTTTCGATTAATTTAGTTAAATAACATAATTTTTATGGAATCATGCATGTAGCAAAAACAATCATTTACTCATTATGCTCGTCATTGTAGGTACTATTGCGCCCATTTTTGGTTATGAGATGCCTTATAACAAGTCTTAACAAGTATAACTACCAAGTTAAATTTCCTAAAGACTCACAGTGGATGAAATGGCAAAGCTGGCGTCATTTAATTACAACTTTTAGTACGCGAAAATATAAATTTTGTTTAGTTTTTAATTTAATCGATTACACAGGACCACAAAAAAAAAGGTCTTGTAGTTGGAAGATGAGGTATCGTACGGTATGTATTTTGGCGTCCTAAACACGAATCCGAGGTCAGAATTTTTACATCACCCTCAAACATAACCTCAAAGTTACACTTTAAAATACGTTAACAAGAAAGTCGCTCAAAGAAAGAATCAAAATCCAGAAGGTGGACCTTACTTATATTACGTATCTAGGTGTGCCAAAATAATATCTTACAATAAAAATGAGTTTTGGCTGTTCACTTTTGCCCCAGCACTCCCATTTACCCCCAAAGGGTAAGGTCTACCTTCTGGATTTTGATTCTTTTTTTTTTTTTTTTTGAGGGAATTTCTTTTTAACGTATTTTAAAGTGTAATTTTGAGGTTATGTCAAAATCTGAAGGTGATGGAAAAATTCTGATCTCGGATTCGTGTTTAGGACGCTAAAATACATGCCGTACCTCATCTTCCAACTACAAGACCTTTTTTTTTGTGGTCCTGTGTTATCAATAAATCACTGATTATTTAAGTAATTTTTGTTTGTTTTGCTTACAATATTCGCACAACTGTGAGCTGCCAATGTGAACATATTCTGCTGCAGATAGTTTTTGGCGCGCTTTTTTGGAGGTTACTTACTTACTTGGGCGTCCATAACCCGTTACCGGGTTACGGCCGACCTCAAAAGCTCTCTCCAGGCGCCTCTGCTTCGCGCGCGCCTTCCCCAATCAGTCACACCAAGCGTGGATAGGGTTTCCTCGGCTTGGTCATTCCATCGGAGGCATGGTCTTCCTCTTCGTCGTCGCCCAGCGCCTTCCGCATCAAACAACTTTTTCGCCGGAGCTTCTTCGTCCATGCGCACATGTCCCAGCCAGCGCAGACGTTGGATAGTGATGCGCTTGACTATGTCAATGTTAGCGTAGAGCTCGTAGAGTTCGTGGTTCATTCGAATACGGTAGTTGTCGCTGACGTGAACAGGACCGAAGATTTTGCGAAGAATTTTTCTCTCAAACACCCCAAGTGTGGCTGCATCAGTCTGCGACACAACCCATGCTCTGCGCCGTAAAGTAGCACGGGTAAGATGAGCGTCTTGTAGAGTGTCAGTTTTGTCGGGCGAGAGAGGTCTCTACTATTCAATTGCTTACTGAGACCATAGTAACACCTATTAGCAAGAGTTAGTCTTCGCTTTATCTCCAGGCTGACATCGTTTTGAGTTTTCACGGCGGTGCCAAGATAGGTGAATTCCTTGGCAACTTCGAAAGTATAGTTGTTCGCAGTAACAAAGGATCCAATACGCCGCGTCTCCCTGTTTGTGGACAGCATATACTTTGTTTTGCCCTCGTTCACCGTCAAACCCACTTTCGCTGACTCTTTTTCGATAGCAGAGAACGCAGCAGTAACATCTCGCTTACAACGTCCAATGATATCAATATCATCGGCATATGCAAGGAGCTGGACACTTTTGTAGAAAATAGTGCCATTACGATGTACACTGGCTCTTCGCAACACCCCTTCCATCACAAAGTTGAAGAGGTTGCAGGATAGTGGATCGCCCTGTCTGAAACCTCGTTCAACGTCATTCTGCAAAGCCTCACCAGCTTCGCAGGTATACCGAACTCAGACATGGCAATCCCGTATCGGGCTATCGAAAGCAGTTTTAAAATCGATAAAGAGATGATGGGTATCGATCTGTTTTTCGTGGGTTTTTTCCAGGATTTGACGTAGTGTGAAGATCTGGTCTATGGTGGACTTACCAGGTCTAAAGCCGCACTGATAAGGCCCAATCAGTGTGTTGGCAAACGGCTTAAGTCTTTCACACAGTACAGTCGACAGGACCTTGTAAGAGATGGCAAGAAGACTGATTCCCCGGTAGTTAGCGCAGATTGTCGGGTCACCTTTCTTCAGTACAGGACAAAGGACACTGAGATTCCAATCGCCGGGCATACTTTCTAATAGCCATATTTTGCAGATGAGTTGATGCATACACCCTATCAGCTCATCGCCGCCGGTCTTGAACAATTCAGCAGGCAGGCCATCGGCACCAGCTGCTTTGTTGTTCTTAAGTCGTTGGATAACAACTCGTACCGCGTCATGGCTAGGTGGTGGTACGTCCACACCATCGTCGTTGATTGGTGGCATCGGGTTAATTTCTCCAAAGGCGGGATTGATGGAGTCATCGCCAGCAAGCAGCTTGGAAAAGTGTTCCCTCCATAATCTCAGTGTACCCTGCGTATCCGTAACCAGATTTCCATGTTCATCTTTACAGGTAGATGCTCCGGGCTTGAAACCTTGGGTCAGACGCTTGAATTGTTGGTAAAATTTTCGAGCATCATTCCTGCCCCGTAACACTTCGAGTTTCTCACGCTCGTGCCTTTCCTGCTCTCGTTTCTTGCGTCTGAAAAGGCGCCTCTTCCTTTCTCTTTTCCCGGTAGTTTTCGTGCACGGTTCGCGTTGCAGCTGACTGCAGGGTTTTTTGTAGGCGGCGTTTTTCACTGCAGTAGCTTCGCGACACTCCTGGTCATACCATTGATTTCGCGGAAGTGGGCGTCGGAAACCAATGACTTCCTCAGCGGCAGAGCGCATGGAGTGGGATATATGCGCCCAAAGTCCACCGGCATCACCGGGTAGAGAGCCAGGTTGAAGGACGTCCAGCTTTCGTTCGTACCAGAGCGTACATCCTTTGCATTGCACAACCGCATGCGTATCTTGGCTGCAACAAGATAATAATCGGAGTCAATATTGACTCCCCGGAACGTACGAACATCTAGCACGCTGGAAACATGCCTTCCGTCGATCACAACATGATCGATTTGGTTGCGTGTTTTCTGATCAGGGGACAGCCAGGTGGCCTTGTGGATATCGAGGTGTTGAAATCTGGTGCTACTTACTACCATGTTTCGCGCCGCGGCGAAGTCGATCAGCCGTAGACCGTTGTTTGAGGTGGTCCCGCGAAGGCTGAACTGACCGACAGTGGGGCCAAATATACCTTCTCTTCCGACCTTTCCGTTGAAATCCCCAAATACAATTTTAACGTCGTGTACCGGGCAGCGGTTGTATACTTCCTCGAGTCTCGCATAGAAGGCATCTTTGGCAGCATCGTCCTTTTCCTCCGTCGGGGCGTGCGCGCAAATCAAGCTGATGTAGAAAAATCGAGCCTTGACGCGGATCGTAGCCAACCTTTCGCTCACAGGTGTGAACCTGGAGACATGGTGGCGAAGTCTCTTGCTCACTACGAATTCGCATCCCAATTCGCGCCTCTCCGCATGGCAGCTGTAGTAGATATCGCAACTTGTTTGGTTAGAGCAACCTTGTCCTATCCATCTTATTTCCTGGATGGCGGTGATGTCAGCCTTAATTGTTCCGAGGGCATCCGCCAATTCGATAGAGGCACCTTCCCTATTGAGGGTCCGGTTATTCCAGGTGCATATCCTTAAATTATAGTTCTTTTTTCGTTTGCAGTTCAACGTTGAGGGGTTCTGTATCCGAGGCTTTTTTAGTCTTCATTGGACAGTGGCTGACCCATCAACTCATTCTCAGTGGAATACTGTGAAAAAAAGTAAGAGAAAAGATCGTGCTTTGGTTGTCGGAGTTAACTCTTCTTCTGAACTTGGAGTTGCCGAACGCAATAAGTGGTTACATTTATCATCATTCTTACCTTCGATTTCGGAAGAAAATATTTTAAACTACGTCTCTCAACATGCTAAAATCGACAAAAAAAATTTATCATGTTATAAATTGGTCAAGAAAGATGTGGAGTTGACTTCTCTTAATCGAATAAATTTTAAATTGGGAGTCTCTTCGCTGCAATATGATAAGTTACTTAATCCATCTCTGTGGCCAGTCGATGTTAGAATACAGTCTTTTCGTTTTTTTCCAAAAAAAATCAATTAAAATATATTTCCAAAATATGTCTGGAATGCGTACAAAAATAAATGATGTTCGTGCTGCTATAATGCAATGTCATTATGATGTCTACGTTTTTGTTGAAACATGGCTCAATATTGATTTTTTTGATAGTGAAATATTTGACTTAAATGATTTTATTGTATATCGTAAAGATAGAGACTATATAAAAACTAGTTGCTCTAGAGGTGGTGGAGTGTTAATAGCCACTAATCGCTCTCTGCGTTCAAATCTTGTTACTCTTTCAAACTCTGATTCTTATCTTGATCAGCTTTGCATAAGTATTCAAAGCAAAAACAATTTAATGTTCTTATGTGCATCTTATATTCCGCCGAATAGTAGTTATGATTTATACATGGCTCATATTGATAATATTACGTGTTTGTTAATTGATAAAATGATAACCATTTATGTGTGTTAGGTGATTTTAACCTCCCTGATGTAACTTGGTGTTTTGCTAATAATGATGAACATTACCTTATCTCCAATAATGTTAACGAGCTACATGAGATTTCTGTCATTGAAGGTTTATTTAGCCTGGACTTGATTCAGATAAATTTTTGCCTAAATAAGTTGAGTAGAATCTTAGATCTAATTTTTATTAGTAGCAATATTAAATATAAATTACAAGAATGCCCTTTCCCATTATCTCAAACTGATATGCATCATGTTTCTCTGGTTATTGAACTAGAATATTATAAGTTTTGTAGTTTTATTCACGATTTGGGATCTAAAACCTTCAATTTCACCTTATGCGATTTTAATGTTTTGAATAATGAAATTGGTGACATTGATTGGTCCTATTTTTCGTAATGTAATAATCTTGATCTTGAAATCGAATTTTTCGTTCATTTGCTTAAAAAATATCCCGGTTGTAGAGAAAAGGTCCCACAAATTACCGTGGTATACAAAAGGTTTAAAGAAGCTTAAGAACCTTCGAAATAAATCTTACAATTTATACAAAGAAACTAATAAAGTAAAATATCTTCATTGCATGAAAGAATTCAATTTCTTGAATAAATTTTTATATAAGCAGTATATGTTGCGTTTTGAGAAAAATATTAAAAATAATCCTAAATCGTTTTGGAATTTTATAAGTTCCAAGAAAACATGTTCTACAATTCCGTCGCAAATGTCATTTAATGGAAATTTGTCAAGTTCTTTACATGAATCAGTTAATCTTTTTGTTGACTTCTTTAAATCGAATTTTGAGTCAAATAATGCTTGTAATAGTACTGAGTTACTGGAGCAAATTGACACTGTAGTTGATTTTGGCTCGCTTCAACTTACAGTAGAAGATGTTATGAATGGCATTTGCAGTTTAAAAAACTCTCAAAAACCTGACATTGATGGTATTTCTCCATTTCTTCTTAAAAGATGTATCACAACAATATCTGAGCCATTATGCTTCTTGTTTAATTTATCCTTGGGTTATTTCTTGATGGTTGGAAAATTGCCTTTGTTAATCCCGTTTTCAAAAGTGGTAATTAAAATTATGTCTCAAACTACAGACCCATTTCAAAACTCTCCACTGTTTCAAAATTATTTGAGAGTATAGTAAAGAATAAAGTATTTCTTGCTGTTAAAAATATTATCACTCCAATTCAACATGGTTTCTTTGCTGGACGTTCTACAGTGACTAATTTGGCAGTTTTTTCTGATCACTGTATCTCTGCTTTTTCAGATGGATTACAAACTGACACAATTTATACGGACTTCGCTCAGGAATTTGATAAAGTTCCTCATGCAATTCTTGTTGCTAAATTATCCAAGTTGGGATTTCATTCTAAATTTTTAGAATGGATAGCCTCCTATCTAAATAATAGGCTAAATTATGTACTAATTGATGGACTTAAACCCAAGCCAATTGTTGCCAGTTCTGGTGTTCCACAAGGAAGCATTTTAGGGCCACTCCTTTTCATTTTATTTGTCAATGACATTGATAAATGTTTTAAAAAACTAGCTTTCTACTTTACGCTGATGATCTGAAGCTATTCCTTAATATCCGAAATCAATTGGATGTTAAGTCTCTCCAAAATGACTTAAATAATTTATTTGTTTGGTGTACTAAAAACCGATTAATATTAAATATATCAAAATGTTATCATGTTACGTTTTGCAAGGCTGTTTGAATAACTCTACTCTAAGTTTAGTTAGTGAAATATTGGACCTTGGAGTCGTATTTGATTCAAAATTCACTTTTGTAAGTCATATAAATTTTTTAATTCCAAAATGCTATTCGATTTGGCTTTTGTTAGACGCAATAGTTCAGATTTTAATGATCCATATACGCTTAAAGTTTTGTATACTGCATATGTTCGTTCAAAATTGGAGTATGCATCAGTAGTATGGTATCCCTCTTATTCGGTTCACTCTAATAGATTAGAAAGAGTCCAAAAACGTTTTCTTAAATTTGCACTTAGTTCTATAAACTTCGTGGAATCTTTTCCATCTTATAGTTCACGTTGTCTTTTGATTAATCTAAAGTCTCTTCAGGCGAGGAGGATGATAGCTTCTTTAATGTTTGTATATGACATTATTTCGGGTCATATTAATTGTTCACATTTGCTTGAACTTGTAAAATTTAAAGTTCCTTGCAGATCGTTACGTCATACAAATTTATTTGCCCTACCAATTTGCAGGACAAATTACGCATTGAATGCACATATTACGAGAGCACTTATTGAATTTAATAATTCAATAAGTGCAACTCAGGTCATAGATTTTTCAATTCCTAGAAATTTATTTAAGAAAATGTTAATAAACTTATATTCATAATTTTAGTTTTCTATTATTGTTAAATTATAAGTTCTGTTATAATTTTGTATTTAATTTTATTTATTTCTTATTTTATCCATAAGTCTGTAAGAATTGTTTCATAGACTGAAGTAATAAAAATGAAAATGAAAAAATGGAATGTTTTTTTTTACGTGGCGGGTATCAAACCCTGCGCACAACCCAGTTTACTTCCAGGGAGGACACGCTGCACACATTCGCTCACTATCTCAGCGGATGCGGAGATAGCTACCCAGATGGAGCCACGGGGAGGCTATGTGTCAACTTGCTAATGGTTGGCTCAGAGATCGCTCTGGCAATCCCCAGGTGGAAAGCAGTCAGAAACTTTACTCTGATCAAAAAAAAACCAATCCATCCATTTTTGGAGGTTAGAAAAATATTTATAGTAAATCATCAAGTTAAGAGGCATCAAATCTAAAAGTGTTTTTGTAATTGGAAGGTTCGTAATTATTTACTAAGAATATGTTTCTAGCCTGTGATTTTATATTTTAGCTTAGAAGCTGGGTTGAAATTAACATATGAGATTGTGTAATGCAAGTGCCGTACAGTGTTGTTTGCTGGAGCCGATCTAGTGAGATCAGTTCCAATTTTGATTTTTCTCAATTGTTTAGATTATTGGGATTGTAAAACGTCCAATATAATCTGCCAGTTTTTGCCAACTTATTATTTAATCCGATTTTAGGCATAATGTTTGTACCCAGACCAACACTTTTTAAAGACTGGCACGACACTATTGCAATAAAAAATTTGCTGGTGCCAAACGGCATGAATTTATCCTTATATGCAATTAAAAAGATTTCAGCAAAGAGCAGTACCGCAAAATCCAAAAAAAAATTGATAACTTTTGGCAGTAGAGTTCCAATAGAACACTAGTTTGAAAAACGTGATTTTATACTAATCGATGTAATATGTTAATAGTAATGTGTTAATAAAACTATAAGTCAATCACGCCCATTTTTTTTTAGAAAAATAACGGTTTTCTGAAAAAAAAAATATTTCGAAAACTATGATTTTCACATCAACGATAGTAGCTTATTAAATTACCTTTCATATGACTCCCATTTTTTGAAAATCAATACAGGGGTTTCCAACAAAAAGCGATTTTAAGAAAAGATATACCCACAACTTTCGACGGCTATATCTCCGAAAACATATCCGAACGACACTTGTTTTTTAAATAATTTTTATTTAAGTAATTAAATAGCATTATTTGCCTTAAAAAAATGGAACAGGTTTACTTTAGGGACAACTCTCAGATTTTATTTATTTTTTAGGGGAAGTAGCGTGATGAATGAACAATAAATCTGCAAAAAAAAATTATCGCTCGGATCTGGCTCAGGAGATATAGCCATCGGAAGTTGCGGATATAGCTCTTATAAAAAACGCTATAAGATGGGAATCCCTGAATTGATTTCCAAAATATGGATATCATATGAAAGGTAATTTAATGAGGTATGAAATTGTTTTCCGTAAAAATAAATGATTAATATAAAAAAAATAGCACATCGTCGTGGCTTCGTAGCTGTCAAAAAATTGTTCAACTCAATTTTTTCTGTTTACATTTTGCATTGGATTTTGACAACCATGAAGCCTCATTTCGCTGTCAGATTTCAATACGACAATTTAATATAACCTATATTGTTATTTTCATGATCAAGTTGAAAAATATAGAAATATTTTGATTTTTGTAAAATAATTTCAATTCAATCCGTAAGACAAATGATATTTTGTTTGAAGCAGGCGCTCAGCAAATGGAACAACATGAATATCATTTTAATTTTTCAGTTTGAACCGAAAAATGTACGTACTTGATCAAGGGATCAAGGGTGCTAAGCCCTTTGTATGAATATTTCTGGATTCGGAAGGGTTTAAGCCCAAATTAGTTTAATTACCGGAACAGGTTTACTTTAGCTGACATTGTCCAATTTTATTATTTTTTTTTTTAGTAAAAGGGGGTTAAAACAAAAAAATATAAAATTATCAAAAAAAGTCGCTCGGATATAGTATCGGAGATATAGACATCGGAAGTTCCGGATATAGCTTTTATAAAAATGTTTATAAGTTGGGAACCCCTGAATGGAAAATAGGAAATATGGATATCATAAGAAGGATAATTTAACGGCCTACAATAATGGTGAGTAAAGTTTTGCAATCCAACCTATAATTTTGGAGATATTACGAATTTTCTGAAAGTTTGACCAATTTTTTTTTTTTGAAAAACATTTTTTTTTCCAAAAAATGTGTTATTTATTTATTTATTCAATTCAATTAATCAATTATTTAAATGCCCATGCAAGGGCCTTATATTGATAGGAGTTTACAACGCTTTATAAATTTCTAAATTTAGCAAACTTAAATAAAAACGATATAAAAATAAAAAACCTAACCTAACGCACAGTCTTCTGGAGAAAAGAAATAGGAAAGACATTGGGATTACACTTATGGAACAATTGTGAACGATGAGCACTTAAGGAATATAAGACAAAAAGAAAAAGTAGTTATTAATTCTAAATAGCAAAAGTTATTATTCAGAATGCGCCAAATGTACTAAGGCAAGCTTCTTGAAGACTCTAGGATTCAAAGAAAAATTTTTTAGCTGTGGTGGCATATGATTCCAAAGTCTAGCTACTCTTATGGAAAAAGAGCGTTCAAAGTAGGCAGAGGAAAAGGGCTGAATTCGTAACTGACAGTTCCTTCTCGTATTAAGAAAAGAAAATAAATTAATGATATATGCAGGTTGTTGGTATTTTATGCAGCAATAGAAATAATATAGACATCGCATTGAGATAAGGTTTACGAATGAGCACCCTAGAAATTGGTGTACATAATCAGAAACATGGTCTCTAGGTCGCAGGTGGTAGACATACCTTATTATTCTATTAAAACACAAGTTCAGTCTATGCAGGTTGCTCAGATTAGTACCAGAATAAATTTCTAAGCCATAGTATATATGTGGCATTAAGATAGCATATGCTAGAAGATGTCTTATTTTGAAAGGGAGAGAGAAATTTAAACTGTATAGTTTTTTAAGCAAAAAGCTAACGCGAGAAATAACTTGATTGATGTGTTTGTCAAACTTCAGACTAGGCTCAATAATTATCCCGAGACAAGATGCAGAATCGGATTTGCTTACGGAGCAGGTGTTAAAAGATATATTACTGAAAGTATCAATGCTGTAAGCATCACCGAATGTAAGGATTTTAGTTTTCTGTGAATTAATTGAAATATGGTTATCACTAGCCCATCTAGTAACAGATAATAGATCATCTTGAACTTTGACAATACAGTCGGATAAGGTGCGATTAGAGCTGGAACTGAATAATTGGATGTCGTCGGCAAAAATACGAACAGTACATTTGGAGACACAAGGTACGATGTCATTAACATACAGCATAAATAGCAATGGACCTAGTATCGTACCTTGGGGTACGCCAGAGGACAGTCTAAGGATATTAGACGTGCTACCCCTACAGCTCACAAACTGCGAGCGATTTGATAAAAAGGAAAACAAAAGTTTGCAAGATATACGCGAAACATTAAATTGATTGTATAGTTTAGAAATAAGAATATTGTGATTAATGGAATCAAAAGCTTTACTTAAGTCTAGAAAAGCAAGAACAGAGGGCTGTTTTATGTCCAGTGATTTTCGAATGTCATCAGTCAAACTTAAAATCAATGAGGTGGTACTATGGTGCTGCCGAAACCCTGATTGACATGGGTGAACTAACCTAAGCCTTTCTACATGACTAATGAGTTGATTCTTTATAATAAGTTCGACTATTTTGGAAAAAGCGGGTAAAATTGCGATTGGTCTGAAATGTTCAGCACAGGATCCATCATTTTTCTTGTGCACTGGTATAATTTTGGCAGTTTTCCAAGAAAGTGGAAAACAACTAGTTGTAAAAATAGTGTTAATGAAGTGCAAAATATGGTTATATATAAGATGATAGATCATTTTTAGAAAGCGTATCGAAATTGCATCAACCCCCAAAGCATTCGATTTAATTCTATTTATTGCACAAAATAATTCAGTCTCATTAATATTACGAAAGGTTAAACTACCATTTTTATCAATTAATTCTTCGAAATTAATATTAGAACTAGGTGTAAAAGAGGACGACACGGATACAAAAAAAGAGTTTAAATCGTCAGGATTAATATCACAGAAATTGCTATCACAGTTTGATGCGCCAGATTTCTTAATTCTGGTCCAAATATCTTTGGCTGAATTGCCTCTGCAGAAATACTTAGAAACGAATTTCCTCTTATGTTTGCGAATAGTTTTCTTTGCTATATTGCGGTATTTTATATAAATAACCTTATTCCTAAGTGAATTATTTTCGATATATGCTTTCAAAGCAAGATCTCTTAACCGTACAGCATTAAAAATTTCAGTACACTTAAACCAGTTATTGGTGGAGCGGTTAACAGTTTTAGTTTGCAGAGGGATATGAGTGTTATATAAATCTGCTAAAGTTGCATTTAAAAATTGTAACTGTGATTCGGAGTTATTGGTTTGATAAATAGGCGCAAAATCTGTGGCTTCGACATCACTACGTAAAGCATTAAGATTGACAGACTCATAACATCTAAAGGAAACAGTAACAGGAACAGAGTTTGAACTAAATTTATATGCCATAAGTAAAAAAGCGTGTTTAGAATTCAGAGCTGGAAAATAAAATTGGTCGGACAGAGTTACAGAATTGACGCTACTGACAAGAAAATAATCTAGTAAGGACGAAGAGTTGTGAAAATTGTTATAATGGGTTGGACCATTGTTGTGAACTAAAGACAAGTTACAACGCTGTAAAATAGGCTGTAGACTAGCTAAATTGCAGGTATTAAAAAGATTGTAATTAAAGTCACCCATTACTATAATATTCTCAAACCGGATACTCAAGTCACTCAGAAAACTATCTAGCTCATTTACATTACCATGTGGTAAGTAAACAACACCAATTATTATATTGCTCAGTGTGGTTTTCAAATGCACAAATAGTGCTTCACAAATGCCGTAATTGGAGACTTTCAGAATAATTCGAGCTTTGATTTTATCAGAGATATATAAAGCAACCCCTCCTCCACGTGATCCACAGCGATCATTCCTAAAAACTTTATATCCAGAGAAGTTAATAGAATTATTTGAAACAAATGATTTCAGCCATGTTTCCGAAACTCCTACAACATCGAGATAATTACCATTAAGGACATTTCTAATTTCATCTAGCTTATTACAATTAAAATTCGGTTTAAGAGATTGAGCATTAAAATGGCCAATCCGTAGAGAATCTTTTGTCTTAGAATAGAAGTTTTTGATAAAAGAGTTATCACTCACAATCGAACCAATTAAGCTACCCAGTGTCAATAATTAACTCCAGAAAAATGTGCGCATGGATACAAAAGGAAACAATTAAATTAATTTTGGTACTAAAACTATATACAAAAATAAAAATAATGCAATTCAAAATCATTTTAAAAATATTACTAAAAATAAAAATGTTACTCATAATAAGCTGGTTATAATGAAGTAATTAAGAAGGTTCCACAGAAATTCCAATAACATTATTGCTGATCAGGCTGATTGTCTAAAAGTTCCACAAGATCCCCCAGTACGCATTGCCGTCGAGCGCCATTGGCAGTTATTATAGTAGCAGCAGGGATGGAAAGAAGAAGTTTAAAGCTCACTATTTTCTTATTTTTTAACAGGCTGCGACAAGTGATGTTAATGACCTAAAACTTTTTTAGCATGATAATAAAGCTTACTTTATTCCCTTTAAAATGGTATATAGTTTGCTATAAGTTTTTGCGAATTTACATCCTATGTTTTTGTGGACAAAAACAATGGGAAATAGCAACAACAACGATTAGTACACCTACAATTATTATTATAAAACGATTTTCATTATTAAATAATAAGGCGATTTTTAATAAAAATTTTTAAGTTTTACAATGCAAATTGTCTTATAATAATTGTTGTTCTTGTTGTTGTTGGTTTTTATTGTTTTTGTCCATAAATAGAGACTTTTTATTAGAATTTATTGAATATTTTTTTTATTTTCCGGCAAAAAAAAAGGGGGTAAATACGCAAAAATTTAGAACAAGCTATATATCATTTTAAAGGGAAGATTAAGCTATCTTAATATGCTAAAATAATTATAGGTCTTTTACACATTTTTTGGGAAAAATAAGGTTTTTTCAAAAAAAAATTGGTCGAAATTTCCCAAAAATCGTAATATCTCCAAAAATATGGGTCAAAATTCAAAACTTTGCTTACCATTATTGCCGGCCATTGAATTATCCTTCTTATGACACCCATATTTTCCATTCAGGGGTTCCCAACTTATAATCATTTTTACAAAAGCTATATCTGCAACTTCCGATGTCTATAACTCCGAAACTAGATCCGAGCGACTTTTTTTGAAATTTTATATTTTTTTATTTTGTACCCTCTATTACCCCTAAAAAAATAAATTGATTTGGAGAATGTCAGCTAAAGTAAACTTAAGCCGATGGCTATATGTCCTAAGCCAGAACCGAGCGATAATTATTTTTGGCAGATTTATTGTTTATTCATAGCACGCTACTTCCCCTAAAAAAATAAATAAAATCTGAGAGTTGTCATTAAAGTAAACTTAAGCCAACAAAATTGTCGAATGTGAGCTAAAGTAGAACTGTTCCAATATCTCTTTATATTTACAAATAACTGTATCAGCAGCAGCTACTGCTGCTGAATCATACTCATAGTCACATGCAAGCCGACGCCGACAGCAAGGTAGACGGCAAATCTTGTCCGTGAATTTTCTACTCAATTGGCACCATGCAACTCAGTTTAGTACATATATTGAATTTCGATCAAAATTTTATTTTAATTTCACAAAACAAAGCATTCTTTGCTCTTTAATTGCAGCACCATATCACAATAAACTAAATAAATTTACACATCATATTTTAATGTTCCCAAAATAAATGCTGTGTATTTCACGCACTTTGTCCCCCTTTCCGAAAACGAACCAACACTCATTCAGACAAACTAAACTTTAGAAAATAGTCAACAATTGCATCAACATTATTTAGCACTTCTAATTAGATGAAATTTAAACAGTTAAAAATCCTTTACGACGGTTTTTATTTGTGAGATAAAAGCAACATATTTGACAATTTTCAGTTCCATTACTTATACTATTCACATACACCAAATTTGAGCGCCGACCTATAACTTGGGAGTAGATTTTAGTTTTGTGAATGCGAAATACGTCGGTGTAGTAGTTTCGTATCTCTACGTCGATATTCAAGCTATCAAGTGAATAGACATATGTACGCCGGCGTTCAAATGTCAAAAATGCTTCGATTAAAATAAACGTTTAAAATAGCATTTAGCTAAAATTAATTTTAAAATATATCATAAGTATATTATAAAATAAAATATTAGTTAGAAAAATACGACAACGTCGTAAAAAACTATTTTTTTTCGTTTGTTTTGATAACAAAAAATGGTGCTTCAACGCCGACGTATGTTTGACAAGATAGTTCTATCATGTATAATTGTACAAAAAAAGCTACGTTTTCATGTGATCTTTCTTTCAAAGCAAAAGTATGCCTGTTCACTCTCAAGTGCATTAGACGCACGCAGCTTTAAGCCTAATTTCCATGCTATCTTTCTTGATCCCATATCAGGGATTTCAAATCAAATCTTTGTGAGAAAGAAAAAACATGCGAACAGAACCTAATGCGCTTGGAGAATGCGAGAGTAAACAGTATACGTTTGCTATCTTTATAGCATGTGATGTCCACCCTAATATTTGATAAGATAAGTTCAAGAAAGATCACATGGTAACTAGGCATTCAATTCTGCTCGCATACCTTTTTCATTCTTTCGAAAATTTGATTTGATATCGCTGATATGGGATCAAGAAATATAACAACGAAACTAGGCATTAATGTCTAAAAAGAATTTACCTTCTAAGTCAAATCGCACCAAAAAACAGAATTTGTTCTATTTCTCTGCGATAAATTTTGTAGTGTCAATTTTGTACTTACTCAGCGTTGCCATTTTAGCAGTTTAAACTGCAAAATCAAGTTTTTTAGACACGGTGGAAGTTTTATTTTGCAAACAGCAGTTTTTTTCATGAAATTATGAGAAAAAAACTTTTAATAACCTCTAAAATTTAATATATTCCAAAAAATCTGGTTTATTTCGGAGGTAGCAGTTTATTCAGTTTTTTTTTTTCAGAATTTGCAGTTTTCCCTAAAAAAAATATGGCAACATCATACTCATTACAAACGTATATTTACACACACCGAATTTGAGCGTCGACCTTTGACTAGATCCTTTGAGTAGATTTTGTTGTGTAAGTGCGACATACTTCTGTGTGGTAGTTCGGTTTTTCTACGTCGGTGTGGGTAGTCGATGCACAAGTTCGCTGCTGTGTAAATGGAGAATTGAGCGTCGACGTTCGAAAGTCAAAAATGCTTAAATTAATGTGTAAGTAAAATGAATGTTTAAAACGGCATTAGGATCAGCGCTGTCACTTTGCTACTATCGTAGCAAATTTGCTACACTTAAGAAAAAAATAACACATTTGCGACTTTGCTACCCACTCTCATCAAATGTATCAATTTTGCTACACTTTTCCCATTTCCATATAATTTTTCTTACTTTTTCTCCTGCGATTTTTTTAATTAAACACATTTTCCACTTTATTGGCAACTCTGTATTAGCACTAGCTGAATCGTCAACTTAACAAAGTTTTCATGATTTCTAATGTCAGTTACTGATTTTCAAAAAAACTGCTTGCTTTGCCACACAGCAGTGCATCTGCAGAGCGAATATTTTCAGTCCTCAATTTAATAAAAAATAAAAAAAGTAACTGCTTCAAAATAGACACCATAGATTATATGATGGTTGCAAAATGTTTGATCTCAAGGATCTGATTACAATCTATTCAAGTGAGATTGTAATCAGATGAATTATATAATATGTTGATGAACTATTACATTTATTATTATTTATGTGAATTGTAATGTGTTATTTACATTTATGTTATGTACTTTTACACCATTCTGAATTCCAATGTGATATTTTCGTTTTATAAAAAAGTTTATGTTGATTTTACTGTTCAATAAACGAGAGTTCAGCCAATTATTGACTTTTGCTACGCTGCTTACCGTTTTGCTACGCACTTTTGCTACAAAAATTGTATCCAAAGTGGCAGCACTGATTAGGATTAAATAAATCCTTAAATTTAACAAAAATAAATTTTAAAATACGAAAACAAAAGAAAAATAAGAGAAAACATCTATTTTTTTGTTTGTGTTTATAGAACAGATCATAATATTTTAATTATTTTTTACTGAGCCTTCTGTTCAGTACTGTTAGTGTGAAAAAAACACAAAAAAAATTACAGTGCAAAATGCATTAAAAGAAACAAATCATTTCTTTTGGGCAAACCAGCAGCTTATACTAGTTTCGATGACCGCTACGTCATCATCATCAGTAAGCTTTGTTCGCCGAAATTTAATAGTCTAACTAGCATACTATATCTTACTTCTTGCGTTGACCATTTAAGAATCATCGCAACAAATATAAACAAAGTGCGCCAAAAACTACATTTCCTTCTTCATATGCAAATTGTTCTTGTAATCTTTTTGATATCACACATTTGTTTACTAGCGCTCCGTTGAAGGCTTATTTGGCGATACGAACGAAGGTGCAAGTGCTAATATGTAAAATCGGCAAGCTCACCGAAGGTAATTTTTTTGTTTGTGTTTATAGAACAGATCATAATATTTTAAATAGTCCAGAAATGTGTCTATGAGACTAAAAAAATTTTTGGTTTTCATTCGAAAATTGGAATTTTTTGACATACACTACTTTTGTAGGCAGGTCATCTGGTAGCCCTACTTAAAACGCATAAGTTTAACCTTTTATAATTCTGCATTTTTCTAACAGGTGGCATGACAGTGTTTGAAAGAAACTCTATTTTCACATCAGAGCTGGCTCTATGGGGCCTCACGTATCAGCACATAATTATACCCTACACCGAGGGTATATTCACTTTGTCTCTCCGTTTGTAACACATCGAAGGGGGTGTGGCAGGTATAGAAAAGTATATATATTCTTGATCAGCGTCACCACCTGAGTCGATTTAGCGATGTCCGTCTGTCCGTCTGTTGAAATCAGGTTTTCGGGAAAACCAAGAAAGCCAATTGAATGAAACTTTCACATACAGGTCACATCTTCTTGCAGGCATCTTGCTATTGAAAATGGGCAAAATCGGTTAATTGACACGCCTACCGCCTATGGCGGACACGAACAGAATGACAACAAAATATTTATCTAAACAAGAGTAATAACACTTTGTCCATGTGAACGCGCCTCAAGGATACGTTTAGATCAGTGAACATATCGCGAGGGCAGCCAACTGCGAAAAATAATAAAAAATAAAAAAAAGGGTAGGGAGAAGAAA
Source organism: Tricholauxania praeusta (assembly GCA_949775025.1). NCBI lineage: Eukaryota > Metazoa > Arthropoda > Insecta > Diptera > Lauxaniidae > Tricholauxania > Tricholauxania praeusta. Next base: position 26,192,061 of record OX459032.1, read on the forward strand.
AACAGGGATGGCTTGAGTTCCGGCATCGACGTTTTTTGTTCCTTCTTTTTGGATTCTGGCCGTCATCTTGTGTGGACATCGTGGGAACACAGAAACAGAGAAATCAAAGAAATCAAAAACTGAAAAAGAATAAAAAAAATTGCCACCAAATAAAGAAAATATAATTTTAAATATAGAAAAAGAAAACAATAATTTTGGATTGAAGCGCAATCCCAACTATTCATCTTGCTGCGGGATCCAAAATTGCAGACACGAATCTGCAACGAAGCCAGCGGAGCACCTCCGGGATCCGCAAGAGAAAAGTTGAATATTCAAAGAAATTGAATACAACTAAAATTTCAACAAAATATTCACATCCTAAAATGGCCTAAAATACAAAATTTTCTAAAAATACAACTAAAAGACTTTTTAAAAATACACACGACACTACATTACAAAAGAAACTTTACATACAAATTGTTAGAACTAAAATCTTCATAATTTAAAAAAAAAAAAAAAAAAAAGAAACAACTAAAAACCGCAACACCAAGTCAGCGTTCTGCAAAACGAAGTGGTCCATCTAGTCGTTCCAGTGCATCGATCCCTATTGGCAACGGCGATCCAGATTCAACTTCTTCAACACCATCATCAAAGCAAGTATGATTGAGATTGTTTATGCTGAAAAATAAGTAAAAAATCCAAAAAAAAAGAAAGTTTTTATAAAAAAAAAGGGAATAGTTATCCCTTGAAATTTGTTGTTTAGAAAGTAATAAAATAAGTGAAATTTTTGAGAATTGTTTAGATAAAAGTAAAAATTAAGAAATTTAAATTAAGTTAAATTTATTTTAATAATATTTCTTTACTTGTTCATAATAAGGTTTATTTATGTATTTGCGTCTTTGGACTGTGTCTGTCTAACTAGTTTTTTTCCAAATTTAAAAAAAAAAAACAAAATCAAAATTCTGACGTAGAAATACGTTCCCTTGTGGAAATACCCTGTAGGGAATTTGGCGCCATACCCTAAAGGAGTTCAAAACGAAAAATAATAATATATAAATAAATCTTAATACTAAGGAAGAATAGTGATAGGTAAAAACTAAATAATAAATAAAAAAAGAAAAAAAGAACAAAATAAAAGAGAAACCTAGAAAGAGAAAGAAGAAAGAAAAAATATAAAAATGATGCTATTACTATTACTTACCTATATACTTACCCAATAACCTAACCTAAAATACTTAACTTAAGACCAATTTTTACTTTAAATTTACCTTATAAATTTGTAGTTTTGTTAATTTTGTAGTGTTTGTGTGTTTTTTGTAACTCATTTTTAGTTTTCTTTAAAGTTTGAATAAAGTTGTTCTGAGCTGCAGTCAAGATTTATACGTTGATAATTTGCAAATTGATATGAACAGAAAAAAAAATAAAAGTTTCAAAAATAAATAATTAAATAAATTTCAAACTTTGAAGCGAAGTAAAAATTAAAATATGAGTTTGCATTAAGCAGAGTAATTTAAATTTAAGCTATCGTTAAATTTAAATATACATGCCTTAAGCAAAAGCTAATAATATAAGAAATAAAAGCTACTGTAATTTAAATTTAAGTTATTAAATTTAAATTTACAGAAATGTTATGATTAGAAATAATTAAAGTACAGTTTAAATGTTATTCTAAACTCAAATAATAATAAATTAGCAAAGTAAATAAAGATTAATTAAAAAAAAACAAAAAATAAAAAAAAAGAAGAAATTTAAGTTTGCTTTATGTTATATTTAAAATATCCAAATAAAATTACATGTTTATGTTGAATGTTAAATCGTGTTTGTCTTTTTAATTAACATGGATTAGATTGTGTTTGTGGAAGTTTGAGGTTGTTGCTGCCGGAACGCTGTGGTACGGACAGGGGCACATTTAAGAACAATTAGGCAGAGAATGTGCATTAGGTTGACGGAAAGGTCAATGGGTGGGCCGCCTTGGTGCAAATTGGAAGCACCGTGTAGAACTTATTCAGGGAAAAAGAAATATGTGTCATGCTCAGGAGATAGTGTCATCTTTAAATTCAGCTTATTTTTTTTCAAAATTGTTTTCCTTTTTTCGATCTCTATATTGTCTCCATTTTTTTTAGAGTAATGGCACGAAAACTCAAAATATTATAACGAGTAGTGAACGCAACGAACCGCCATTTTTCGGCGAGCTAAGCCGAGCAATTCGTTTTGCGTGCCGCGTTCACACCGACCTGTTCGTTATACGCCCATGCTCTATGTAAATATACCTAGGCCAATTTTGAAAAAAGTTGCAGCGATTTTGATAAAACTTGGTGATTTGGTGCTCATATGAGCCAAATTAGGATTAGCCTGGGTTTCAAGTTTCCAAAGGGTCGTACAGGAGCGTGGAACAGCTCTAAATTTTATTATTTATACCACCATATCTTGTAAGCCGTTCAAAATATTGCAATGAAATTTGGTGAACGGATACATATCAAATATATCTTGAGTTGAGATAAAAGTGGGCGGAATTTAAAAGTGGGCGTGGCTCTTTTTAACTGCCAAAAATTTTGATTCCATATATCTCAAAATTGGCACAAACGATTTTCATAAAAATCTTAAAGATGATGCCGCTGAAAGCAGTCATCAATACAAGCGTGGCACCTCCCATAAAATAAAATACGGTAAGTGGCATATTTATCGAAATATGTGAGCAATCATACTAAAATTTGGTGTTAGGGGTTTGCTTATGAAAAGCTATTTCTGGATCAAAACTGGGCTGGATCAAACCAGTGGATGTGTCACCGCCCTAAATTTTAAATTTAACTGCAGCATGTGTCGCAAACTACACAAGCTATTGTACTGAAATTTAATATGAGGATGCCGATCACAAATATAATTTGTTGAACCAAAAGTGGGCGGAATCGGAGAAGTGGGCGTGGTATATTTCAAATTTTTCATTTTCATTCGATTTTTTCAACTTTTTCTTTCGACTTTTTCAACCCTTTAACTTTTTCCAATATATTCTATATGTATTTGTTCGACTTTTTCAACCTCTTTCAACTTTCTTCATTTCTTCGACTTTTTTATCAATTTTGAATAGTTTCAAATTTTTTCAACCTCTGTCAACCTTTCTAACATTTCACATTTTTTTCGACTTATTCAACCTCTTCAACGTCTTCTTAACATTTGATAAAAAGGTAATTTCAGTGCAGTGTAGGGTATGTGAGTTTCGGCCTGGACGAAAATAGCACCTTAACTTGTTTTTTTTTTTCAAATTATTGCTATCAAATAATTTCAAACTGTTTTTATAGTGTAGCAAACGCTAATACAAAAGTTTTCTTTTCGTTTTCTGTTGTTTTATCACAGTTTTTATTTTCACTATGTGTTTCTGTATTAATATTTGAGCCTAAAGGGCCAAATAGCCGTTCATGCGAGCATGATCAATAAAATGATGACGCCATCATGATTTCCACACACACCATTCATGCACGCATGATGGATATCATTTTTGGTTGAACTTTTTGCGTGTTGACATTATGACGTCAGAAATGCTTCTGACGGCAATTAAAATTGCATTTAATATTAAAAAAAGTATGAAATGAGTTTAATTTAAGCTCAAAAAATATTTAAAAATGTATTTAAAAAACAAAGTTCATACAAAGGTTTAATTATTTCCTCTAATTATCTTTAGTACATAATGGCCCGTATGCATAAAAACTAAGTAAATGCTGCTTTTACTCCGGAGCAAGAAAAACGAGTTGAGTAAAAGCTATCTGAGTAAAGTAAATGCTCTGAGTAAAAGCTTATATTCGTATGCATAATCATTTACTTTACTCGGTTTTTCGACTCTGTTATAATTTTGTATAACTGAGTTTTGAAACGTCAAAGTTAAACGTCAAAACGTCAGAAATTAGATTTGTTGACATGCAAATATTAAAATGCATGCAATAAAGTGAGTTAGAAGCCGAATTCAACAAAGAAAATAAGGAATAAAAGTGCACAATCCATAGCTGGTAAGTAAACAAATATTTATAAAACAAAAATATCAAAATAATTGTTTTATTTTCACTAGGAAAGAAGCTGCATCTACAAGCTCCCGCAATGCCATCATAATCAATCAGAAAAACTGAGCCTATGCAACAAACACCATTCACTCAACATTTAACAGCCAGTGCCATCTTCTTATGCAGTCTCCGACACAATGGTAAGTAAACAAATATTTAAAAGAAATCAGTGTTTTATTTTAGATAGGAAAGAAAATGCATTCAGAAGACTGCGACAGGAAACTACAAGGTTTTGGTGGACAAAACGGATCTTCAGAGAGAACTCTCAAACCACCAAAAAGATTGTGCTGGGTATGGAATGCACCCAAACAGACGCCATTGAAGCGTTGCAAACCTTTCGAGTGGGTGGTGACAAGAAGAGAAGCCCCTGTCGTCTTATGTTAAAAAGCAGCTGACCAACAGTTGGAACTGAAAACATTTTTTGTTTTTCCATAAGTCGTATTTACACATTGATTTTCTCACCGTTGCATTGCAACATTTTGTGATTTCTGCAAAAACACAAGATGATATTTTTACATTAGCAGCAAGAAGAAATTTTCAAAGATGAGGTGCGCAATTTAACCTACCGTATAATAAGCTCCAGTTTCGTGGCAAAGTGAGTGTAATAAATATCCAATTAAGTTCAATTAAGTATTTTATGAAGTATATTGAAACAAAAAAAATTTATTTGCAGGTTGCTCTCGATGTTGGTTGGTTGGTTAGTTGGAACCGGCAATTTGTCTGTGTTTGCTGCAATATTTGGGGCTGCTAAGGCTATTGCTGCCGATTTCGAGTTGGGTGGTAACGAGAAGGGAAAGGGACATATGATTCAGTTCTAAATTACTCGCCCTGTCCTCTTATTATATTAAATAGCAGCAGACCAACAGTTGCAACTAAAAATGGTTTTTGTTTTTCCATATAAGTCGTATTTACACTTCGATTTTCTCACCGTTGCATTGCAACATTTTGTGAACTCTGCGAAAATAAAATATTATATTTTTTGCATTGACAGCAAGAACATTTTTTTTACTTAATCGTTTGGAAAATTAAAGCAAAATGCTAAATAAAATCAGTTGCATCTACAGGGCTTGGAATACCAATCAACCAGGATCCACTCAACCACCACCAGCCCTACAACAGCAGCCAGTGCCAGTTGTAGCTTCATCTTCTTCTGCGGTCACTGACACAATCGCTTGTGCCGTATTGGAACGTTTTTAACTCATGTAAATTTTGGCATACACGATTAAAGATGAGGTGTGCGATATAGCCTACCGCATTGCGATGTATCATAATAAGCACCTTTTTTGTGGCAAAGTGAGTATAGTAAATATCCAATATGATGCATTTTATGTAATTCAATCAAGTATTTTATGAAGTATATTGAAACAAAATAATTTTATTTACAGGTTGCTCTCTATGTTGGTTGGAACTAGCAATTTGTTTGTGTTTGCTGCAATATATGGTGCTGATAAAGCTATTGTTGTGAAAGCTGATCAAATCATGGGTACCTTTATGATGGATTTTATCATTGATGTTAACTTTAAAGGCGAATTGTCAGATGTTCATGAAAATAACAAGTATAGGATGCGTTTATATAGTATACCTACAGATTGTGTTCGCATATACTTATGTTGTCCACGATTCCTCATTAAAATTAAAAAAAAAAAAAACGGCGGGTTGCACTCCGGGAGTGCCGACAGAAGTGAAAACAAATCGTTTAATGGCAAGTTAGTGCGTTAATTGGTATGTGTGCGTTTTCTTTTTATATGGCAATGCAATGGAAGACAAAAACGGAATATGTATTCAAATTTTACTCTCGCTCTCATTCTCAATTTGTCAACGCAACAACGCGGACATTGAAAGAAACAAACATGTAAGCAAAACAATCGTTGAATGAGAATTAAATGTGTCAGTTAGTGTGTATGCTTTGCTTTTTGTCTTCCACTTGGAATATTTTTTATTTAAAAGAAACAATAGAACATTAAAATTTTACCATCGCATTCATGACGGGGAATCCCGATGACGGTCGGTGTCACGAGTTTATACTTTTTTATTCAGCCGCACAACGTGCCATAAGAAGTTTTCACTTCAAAAATTGCTGGAAGAAGTATATTCGGCTCAGTAGCCTCAACTGTGAATAATTAAATTTGAGCTAATTACTCCTTATGTTTAAAAACAAAAATTTATTCTGATTGCAGTAAGACACATCATTGCGAATTATGTAAGTATAAGAAAAAATCAGGTAAAAAAAGTACCTGGACCTGTGACTAAATAGCTTAAACATAATTTTTCTTAAACTTAAGATAAAAATCTGCTTCTTCTAACAGGCACTATGACACCACATTTAACAAAATCGGCTTATTCGTTGCCGAGTTCTGGCTGTTAGAATATTCAAACTGCTTAAAACGCCATCTTGTGACAGTTAATCATAATACAAATGACTTCAAAAAAATCTGCTTGTTCTTAAAAAAAACTATTACACCTCATTTGTCTAAATCGGTTTAGTAATAGCCGAGATATAACGTTTTAAAGTTTTTCAAAAAACCAAATTTGCTTGCTGCTGGTTCAAGGTGGCCTGGTATTTCAGATTTTTTTTCTCTGCTTTGGGCTGCTGGCTCTGCTTCAAAAAGTATATATACATGCCACTTTTTGGGGCAGATCCGGCTGAAAGTTGGTCAGAGGGTGCAAGTAGGCACGGGACAGCAAAATCCTGGGAGGGGGCGTGGCATGTCCTATTTTGTGGCAGATAGACGATGAGGCAGCGAAACTTGAAAGAAACTTGAAAAAGTTAATCATTCAGTGGCATGGAACATTGCGTCCAAGGGTATGGTCGTCCGATGCCTAGCTGGAGGCGTGGTGCAAGTTTGGATGGAATCTGCCCCAAAAAGTGGCATGCCATTTTCGGCTGTCGGTCACGTAGCCGGAGCATAGTTCGCACCTTCACCAGTCGAATGTCAAAAAAACTGATTACTGACAATAAACAATACTGACCGTGTGAGTGGTACACTGACAGTAATGTAAATACTGTCAGTAATTATAATGTCAGTAATATTGATCGTGTGAGAGCCGCTTTAAAAGTATGCAACACTTTCCGACGAATTTCAAAAATAGCACCTAAAATTAGGACACATTATCTGAAATTTTTAAAATCGTTACCTACTTTTAGGCGTTCTTTTTGAAATTTGTCAGAAAGTGTTGCCTACTTTTAGGGGCAAATTATTAATAGCACCTAAAAGTAGGCAACGTTTTATAAATTTTTTCAAATCGAGTTCATTTTCCAAGTCTTCAAAATTTTAAAATCGAGTTCGTTTCCCAAGTCTTCAAAATTCCAAAATCAAGTTCGTTTCCCAAGTCTTCCAAATTTGAAATCGAGTTCGTTTCCCAAGTCTTCAAATTTCTGAAATCGAGTTCGTTTCAAGTCTTCAAAATTCCAATATCGAGTTCGTTTCCCAAGTCTTCAAAATTCCAAAATCGAGTTCGTTTCCCAAGTCTTCCCGATGACGGTCGGTGTCGCGAAATTATACTTTTTTCCTCAGCCGCACAACGTGCCATAAGAAGTTTTCACTTCAAAAATTGTGACAAATTATTAAAACTGTTTCCAGCAAATGTATTGAATTATTTTAACACTTATTTTTCCGTTAAATGCATTTAGTTGCTTTTATTGTTGTCAACAAGTACATAGTAATCAAAAGAATTGATACATTTTTTTTGTTTTCCGGTTAAAAGGGATTAGTATGTGACCATTTAGAACAAGCGATGCATCATTTTAAAAACAAAATGTAAAGCTTTCTTAACAGCATGAAAAAATTATAAGTTATTTACAAATTTTTTGGTAAGTGAGGGTTTTTAAAAACATAAGTTGGTTAAAATTTTAGAAAAAGCTCAAAAAAGAATTGGCTATTGCTCAGTTAAGAAAATACTCAATAGTCCGGGAGGTAGTGTTATATTTCTGATGGTCACTTCCTCCCGCATAGTATTTTTTGCAATTGATATTTTGTATATGGCTAATAATCGGAGTAAAAGTAAGTCGCCAGTGCCGTGGTGTGACTGGTTGTGAGAGACCGACATAAAAAATGTTGCTCTAAAACTTGGAAAGCAAGCCATTACTAGAAAAATATATTAAGACCAATGTTGTAGAGGAGATTTAAGGCCAAAAATTTCCTTGTGATGGTAAATAACTTTTTGAGGTTGCTCCCTTTATCAGTATTTTTACAATCTCATTCAAAACCAGATGGCGTTAGTTTGAAAGCGGTCAATGAGCATGATCCGAGTGTAAAGGAGCAAGTTATTACAATTGCTTATTCACCACCCCACCTAGAATTCTCTTGCATTATTTAGGCATGTGAAGATATATGCTTCAAATACTGATGTGTTGGTAGCGTGTTCGGAAGGTTGATTGTTTGATGAGTATCCATTGAGGTGGCATTACAATGCAACGTATTTCTTTCACCTGAAAGATATATTATGCAAAAAATTTAAAATTTCCAGATTTGAGAAAACTAAACATTCTTACCTGTTGGTTATCTGGCGGGCGATACCATAAAAAAAGCCTGATAGCCTATATTTATGCAAAATATACGTGTAACCAGTTTATTATCATTAGAGCTAACGTAAATGTGATTCGTACGCAAATGTAAATTCGTCGCAAAAATGGTACGCACACACCAATCTGCTTTTGAACTGAATGTTTGCATTTCAACGGAGGTAGTCGATGTAATAATTTCATCCCCATGTGTTTTTGTCGTGCGATTATAGTTTCAGTAATTTGATTTTGCTCCTTAGCTTGCTTCTTATTTTCTGCAATTTGTGGTATGCACTAATTTCCATACCCAAAAAGAGATCACGAATTTCTTATTGTTAGTTAAGCATCGCTTACATTATTCTTTTTGCCATAATTTGCCAAGATCAAGTCCTTAAGTTTCACTTCAACTTGAATTTATTCTTCATCGATTAATGTTTGGCAAATATGATTAGCTTCTGTGATTGTAGTCTTAAGTAGAATTTTTGTAAGTTCAGGTTGGACTTGTAGAGCGCGCGGCTTAATAGAACCATTTGCGACTCCGTTGTTTTCAGAATAAAACCACCAAATTTTCTAACTTTCAGGCAAGCCTAAAATAAATAAACTTAAAATTGTGCAAAAAATGCTATTTTTTATAAAAAATTCGAAAAACCTGAATATAACTTACCAACAAAACAACGAAAATGTTCTGAGTAAATGCTTCGAGTCAACTAAATAGCAGACTCAGGATTTTCTGAGTAAATGTAGCTTTTACTCGCTTTTTTCCGTTTTTATGCATACGAAACTGAGTAAAAGCTATCGTATAACAGATTAAATACTTCAAATGTCAATTACACATTTTTATGCATACGAAATTTTTTACTCGTTATTTTCAGAGTAAACGCTACATTTCTGAGCAAATAGTTCGAGTAAAAGATTTTACTCAGTTTTATGCATACGGGCCAATATTTCTAATTTCTTTTCCACACTCATTGGCCCGTATGCATAAAAACTGAGTAAATTACCTTGTTTACACGCAGCGTCGACTTGTAACACCGACTCACAAGTTCGCTCTTATTCAGGCATTTACACACAGATACGTCGACGTTCAAATGTCAATCGTGCTCCATAATTAAAACGAAAAGTGTCCACAAAAACCCATTTTAATGGATCCCAAAAAAGTTATTATTAAAAAATATTTATTGGACATTGAAATGTACAGCAAATGTAAGCGCAAGCGGCAAAGGAAGTTTGCATTTTTAAGTGAAATGTTAGCCCAGGAGCAAAATAATGCCAATTTTTTCCTGCATTATATGCAAAGTTCAGTACGCCTTTGCAAGAGTTCTTTTGGGAGAAAATGGGAGCTTCCACAAATAAATAAGGGAGGTTTCGAAAGGATGTGGTCTCAGTACGATGATCATAGTTGGCGCAAGGCTTTTCGCATGTCAAGGAATACGTTTTCTTATGTATGTTCACTAGTAGAAGAGGAGCTTGCACCATCCAGTATCATTGTCCCAGCAAGAAATCCACTGGCAGTCAATGAACAAGTTGCGATTGCAATTTATAAATTGGCCACATATGGTGAGCTTCGAGTGGTAGCAGAGGTATTTGGAGTTGGCAAGGCAACAGTCCACAAATGTTTGCATCGTTTTGTTAATGCTCTCAACAAAAGAGCCACTCAATTTATATATTTGCCTGACGAGGATGAGTGCAAGAGCATAAGCAGAACATTTCAAGAAATAAGTCACATTCCCCAAATAATTGGCTGCATTGATGGCTGCCACATTCCTATAATGGCTCCAATGCATGGCTATAGGGATTTTGTAAATCGGAAGGGCTGGCCGTCATACGTATTACAGGCTGTTGTTGATTGCAATTACAAGTAAGCTATAATGATCCTTACTTTGAAATCTATCATAATACATTTTTTTGTCACATCCAAATTCAAATAAATTTTTTTTAGATTTAGGGACATTAGCTGCAAATATCCTGGAAGCGCTCATGATGCAGCTGTTTTTTATGATTCGGGCTTGTACAAAAACTGTGAAAATATTTTTCCTCAAAATGAAATATGTGTTGACGGATGCGCAATAAATAATTTTTTGATCGGAGACTCTGCTTATCCATTACTTCCATGGCTGCTTAAAAATTATACAGCACCCAAAGACATTGAAGAAGAATCCTTCAACGCCCACATGAACAAAGCTAGGGTAGTTGTTGAAAACGCTTTTGGACGCCTTAAAAAAGGCTGGCATTGCTTAGAAAAGCGGATGGATTTGCAGCATAAAAACTGTCCAAGAATAATACTTACGTGTTGTATTCTGCACAACATTGTGGAAGAACGTAAAGAAAGTCTTAAGGCCCAACTAAACCATGCATCGCCTAGCGTAACCTACTGTCAAATTTGAACGAAAAGCCTGTCAAATGCTTAAGAAACTCAGAGAAGACTTTTTAGTGGCTATGTTGTACTTCGCTGAACTTAAGAAGCGATGTAGCCATAGTTGCAAGCGTGTGAAATATTCCCACAATTGCATAAATTTTATTTCTTATATTTCCTAAATAAATTGAATTCATTCACAAAATGTTATTTAATGACATTTATTTATATACTTAAAGCAATCAATATGTAATCCAGCCATGGTTTTTACTAATTTTAAGAAAAAAATAAGAAAACAAAATTGCTCATTTTGTACCATGCGTGTAGATTGTGGGGAAAAGTATTGGCAAAAGCAAAGCGTGGCATCACTGAATTGTCAAACAAATTGTTGTATGTATTGTGTGTGTATATTAAAATGCATATTTCTGCAACAGCACTCCATGTCCTTTCCTTCACATGCTTTTACTTTGTTATATAAGCATCTTCTTTTCTCCACATTTTCTATCAATTTTAAAATAAAAGTATTTTCCACTTCAGGTTCCATTGCAAAAATTTTTCCTTATGTAAACAATGCATAGACAGCTGATTCCGTACAGAAAGTGTGTTCAGTTTCGCTCTTTCCTTAAGGAAATGACATTTGTGGAAATTGAACGAAACTTTTTGTTAAGTACGTTGTAGTTTTGAGATACGATTTGTGTGTATTCGCACACTTGCATAAATTGACTGCAGTCAAAGCGTGCATGGTTTAGTTGGCCCTTAAACCATGTATCGCCTAGCGTAACCTACTGTCAAATTTGAACGAAAAGCTTGTCAGATGCTTAAGAAACTCAGAGAAGACTTTTTAGTGGCTATGTTGTACTTCGTTGAACTTAAGAAGCGATGTAGCCATAGTTGGCAAGCGTGTGAAATATTCCCACAATTGCATAAATTTTATTTCTTATATTTCCTAAATAAATTGAATTCATTCACAAAATGTTATTTAATGACATTAATTTAGATACTTAAAGCAATAAATATGTAATCCAGACATTGTTTTTACTAATTTTATGAAAAAAAATTAGAAAACAAAATTGCTCATTTTGTACGATGCGTGTAGATTGTGGGGAAAAGTATTGGCAAATGCAGCACGTGGCATCACTGAATTGTCAATCAAATTGTTGTATGTATTTTGTGTGTGTACAATAAAATGCATATTTCTGCAACTGCACTCCAAGCCCTTTCCTTTACATTTCGATTACAATAAAATGCGTCTATTTTACTGTTTAATTATCTTCTTTTTCACATTTTCTATTAATTTCAAAACAAAAGTATTTTCCACTTCAAGTTCCATTGCCAAGATTTTTTTCTTTTGTATACAATGCATAAACAACTGATTCCGTACAGAAAGTGCGTTCAGTTTCGCTCTTTCCTTAAGGAAATGATATTTGTGGAAATTGAACGAAACTTTTTGTTAAGTACGTTGTAGTTTTAATATACAATTTGTGTGTATTCGCAAACTTGCATAAGTTGACTGCTGTCAAAGCGTGCATGGTTTAGTTGGCCCTTTATATTGGAGGCGTTCACTGAATCAAATGTAAGTCGGAATGTGCTGCTTGAGCAACCACAGAGAGAAGAAGATGAACGTATGCATCCATCAGCAGAAACTGTTCGAGACACTCTGAAAAATTATTTGAAAGCAAATTTTCCACTTGTGAGAGTAACACATTTTTGAAACTTTTTTTTTTTTTTTTTATAATTTATTGTACATAACAATGAATTATTATATAAATGCAATTAGGCAGCTCTAGCAACTTAGGCTTTCGGCTCGCTTTTATAAATTGTGAATAATATATTTGAACAATAAAATAAAAAAACGTATTTATTAAAAAATGTGAATGTTAAGTCTATAATAATTTAATAATTTGAGTTTGTGAGATGTAATCGATTTTAGAAGATTTTAGAAAAAGTTATTTTCAAATTTGTTAAATTACTATTCTTAGAAAATATGATAACATCATCTGCATATAAGCTGTGGTTTATTCCTTTATAAGTTGATATTATTCTGCTAATTTCATCAAATGCTATAGTGAAGAAAGTAACTGACAAGGGCGATCCTTGAGAAATTCCATTTTCGAGTGGCTTTCTTTCAGATAAACTGTTGTTATACTTAATTACTAAGTTCCTATTGTATAAAAATATTTTTACATAATTGAAGATTTTTGGTCCAACTTTCCACTTTTGTAGTTGTTTTTTGAAATTAAACTTGTAAGATACACGTAATACCTCTATTTTTATTTAAAAAATGTTTGTTCATTTTTTTTTTCTTATAGGTTCAACGTTATGGACAGTGTCTACAATAAACACTTTATTTTTGTGAAATATGTCAAGTATTTTTCTAGATGTACATAAATGCATAACTCAGCTGCAAAAATCAATAAAAAACTCTACAAATACATTTTTTTTTATTGTTCAGTAATTTATTCAAACAGATTTCATAATAAAAGGAACATAAAAACCTACGCATCTAAAATTCAAAGTATTAATTCAAAAAAAAAAACTTATACTAACTATTTTGGAAGGGCTGGTATTCAATAATGCTATGAGGCTGGAATACTGCACTTAAACCTTCTAAAAATGTCTTCATCCGAGCATCCTCCCTATCCTGCAACTCCATCTCCATCTTTCTCTGCTCCTCAAGCACTTCTTTTTGCTTTTCAAAAAACTTTTTTTGAATGTCTTCTTGCGTTTTCTTCATTTCTTTTGCAAAGCCTTTTAACGCTGTTTCGTATGTTTTCCTTCCTGCAAAGAAAAGTAACAGAAGATATATATATATTTTGTCGTCAATAGTCATGTTACAGTTGTGGTTATTATATAATAATTAAAAATTTTCATAAAAATATATTAATCTATTTTTTATGTAGATAGTTTGCTTCACTTTAATATTTCGAATATCAATGCAAAACATCATGCAAAAATGATATTACCACTAAGCATTTAGTTCAGTTATGGCACTTGAACTTTTTACGAATGCACAGAATTAAGAGTCTGAATGTATTCTTGTGAAATTAATCGTAATTTTTTTTCTCAAATATTCCATGAACTTGCAAACAAAATAGTTACATTCTTCAATCCGAGTAAAATTGTTAAGTTATTTTATTATATTGCTTATATAAAAATTTTCTGAATGCAAAAATAATGTGTTCAAATTTTTTTGCAATTCCTGTTGAGGCCAACCTAACCTCTGCACTTTCAAAATAGGCTGACGTATCTTCCGCAAAGCCGGAGATTTGATGAAATCGAAATAATATCAACAAAGTATAATCACATTATAAGCATTATATTTATTCTTAACTACATACAAATTTAGTATACCTCTGGCAGTCGATGTTGATGGAGCTGAGGATATGCTGATATCAGCAGAGCTATTGCCCTCAACACTGTTGTTCCCAATGTTTTCTTCACTGCTTGGGAATACTATGGGCTCAGGTACCTCCATATCTATTTCAGTCATTCCTTCTCCTGTAAATGAAAAAGTTGAAATTTGGTACACATGCAGCAAACATTTAACTTTACCTTCCAATAGGTCAACCCCATAACAAATATTGGTACGAGGGCGGAATGCCATAAGGCTTTTAAATTTTTCGAAGTACTTAAACTTTGTTGCCCCCGCACCACTCTTTTTGGTTTGAACAAGTTCCTTATTGAACTGCTGCTTCAACATTTTATATTTAAGTTTCACTTGCTGTGATGTTTTATTGATACCACGGATCTGCAGTTCCTCCGCTACCTTCTGGAATAGAATATCGTGCCTCACTGTTTTTTTGTCCATTTGTTGAATTACATTTTGGCTTTCAATAATTTCCAATAACACTTCCACTTCAATATGCGGCCAATATGTTTTCTCCATTTTTTTAATTTTATTTATTAATATTAATTAAAGCTTATTTTTTAATATTTTTTGAAAATCGCTTTTAAATTTTTAACTTAAGTTATTAGCTTACTTTGACAGTTGAACGTCGACGCTCAATTCCCTGTTTACACAGCAGCGAACTTGTGCATCGACTCTCCACGCCGACGTAGAAATACCGAACTACCACTCCGACGTATGTTGCATTTACACAACAAAAAATTACTCCGAAGTCATACGTCGACGCTCAACTTCGGTGTGTGTAAATAGCATAAATGCTGCTTTTACTCCGGAGCAGTGCTGCCACTTTGGATAAAATTTTTGTAGTAAACTTGCGTAGCGAAACGGCGAGCAGCGTAGCAAGTCAATAATTGACTGAACTATCGTTTATTGAACAGTAAACTAAACATAAACTTTTTTATAAAACGAAAATATCACATTGAAATTCAGAATGGTGCAACAGTACATAACATAAATGTGATTAACAAATTACAATTCACATAAATAAGAATAAATATAAAGCCCAATTTTTATGTGATCTTATCTTATCTTATCAAATATCAGGGAGGACATCACATGCTATGAAGATAGCAAATGTATGCTATTCACTCTCGCATTCTCCAAGCGCATTAGGTTCTGTTCGCATGCTTTTTCTATCTTACAAAAATTTGATTTGATATCAATGATATGGGATAAGATAAGATCACATGGAAATTGGGCTTAATAGTTCATAAACATATTATATAATTCATCTGATTATAATCTATTTAAGGCATCCATAAAGTGTCCTTATTTGAGATCAAACATTTTGCAGCCATTATAAAATCTATGGTATCTATTTTGTAGGAGTTAATTTTTTTTTTTTTATTAAATTGAGGTCTGAAAAAATTCGCTCTGCAGATGCACTGCTGTGTGGCAAAGCAAGCAATTTTTTTGAAAAGTAACTGGCATTAGAAATCATGAAAACTTTGTTTAGTTCACAATTCAGCTAGTGCTGATACAGAGTTGCCAATAAATTGGAAAATGTGTTTAATTAAAAAATTGCAGGAGAAAAAGTAAGAAAAATTATATGTATGAATAATATAAAATTATATGGAAATGGGAAAAATGTAGCAAAATTGATACATTTGATGAGAGCGGGTAGCAAAGTCGCAAATGTGTTATTTTTTACTTAAGTGTAGCAAATTTGCTACAATAGTAGCAAAGTGGCAGCGCTACTCCGGAGCAAGAAAAACGAGTTGAGTAAAAGCTATCTGAGTAAAGTAAATGCTCTGAGTAAAAGCTTATATTCGTATGCATAATCTTTTACTTTAAGCCTAAACCAAAATAGACGAGACGAGACGAAACGAGTAAGTTCGAGTGTATGTAAACCAATGTTGATAGCCAAAATGAACCAACGTAATTGATCGAAAGTGAACGAAACATTTTGACGAGACGAGTTGTTCCGTAAGAACCGAACTTCAAAACGTTGCTACTCGTCATAACAGCTTTTTTGGTTCGTTGGCTAGCGTAACATTTTGGGTTAAATGTCAAAACAGACGAAACGAGTGCAAACGTTCGTTCAATTGCTACCGTCTCGTCACGTCTATTTTGGTTAAGTCTTTACTCGGTTTTTCGACTCTGTTATAATTTTGTATAACTGAGTTTTGAAACGTCAAAGTTAAACGTCGAAACGTCAGAAATTAGATTTGTTGACATGCAAATATTAAAATGCATGCAATAAAGTGAGTTAGAAGCCGAATTCAACAAAGAGAATAAGGAATAAAAGTGCACAATCCATAGCTGGTAAGTAAACAAATATTTATAAAACAAAAATATCAAAATAATTGTTTTATTTTCACTAGGAAAGAAGCTGCATCTACAAGCTCCCGCCATGCCATCATAATCAATCAGAAAAACTGATCCTGAGCCTATGCAACAAACACCATTCACTCAACATTTAGCAGCCAGTGCCATCTTCTTATGCAGTCTCGACACAATGGTAAGTAAACAAATATTTAAAAGAAAGAAATATCAAAATCAGTGTTTTATTTTAGATAGGAAAGAAAATGCATTCAGAAGACTGCGACAGGAAACAACAAGGTTTTGGTGGACAAAACGCATCTTCAGAAAGAACTCTAAAACCACCAAAAAGATTGTGCTGGGTATGGAATGCACCCAAACAGACGCCATTGAAGCGTTGCAAACCTTTCGAGTGGGTGGTGACAAGAAGAGAAGCCCCTGTCGTCTTATGTTAAAAAGCAGCTGACCAACAGTTGGAACTGAAAATAGTTATTGTTTTTCCATAAGTCGTATTTACACATTGATTTTCTCACCGTTGCATTGCAACATTTTGTGATTTCTGCAAAAACACAAGATGATATTTTTACATTGGCAGCAAGAAGAAATTCTCAAAGATGAGGTGCGCAATATAACCTACCGTATAATAAGCTCCAGTTTCGTGGCAAAGTGAGTGTAATAAATATCCAATTAAGTATTTTATGAAGTATATTGAAACAAAAAAAAATTTATTTGCAGGTTGCTCTCGATGTTGGTTGGTTGGTTAGTTGGAACCGGCAATTTGTTTGTGTTTGCTGCAATATTTGGTGCTGCTAAAGCTATTGCTGCCGATTTCGAGTTGGGTGGTGACGAGAAGAGAAAGGGACATATGATTCAGTTCTAAATTACTCGCCCTGTCCTCTTATTATATTAAAAAGCAGCAGAGCAACAGTTGCAACTAAAAATGGTTTTTGATTTTCCATAAAAATCGTATGTACACTTCGATTTTCTCACCGTTGCATTGCAACATTTTGTGAACTCTGCGAAAATAAAAGATTATATTTTTTGCATTGACAGCAAGAACATTTTTTTTTGCTTAATCGTTGGAAAATTAAAGCAAAATGCTAAATAAAATCAGTTGCATCTACAGGGCTTGGAATACCAATCAACCAGGATCCACTCAACCACCACCAGCCCTACAACAGCAGACAGTGCCAGTTGTAGCTTCATCTTCTTCTGCGGTCACTGACACAATCGCTTGTGCCGTATTGGAACGTTTTTAACTCATGTAAATTTTGGCATACACGATCAAAGAAGAGGTGCGCAATATAACCTAGCGCAACCTACCGTATCATAATAAGCTCCTGTTTCGTGGCAAAGTGAGTATAATAAATATCCAGTATGATGCATTTAAGTTGAGTCAAGTATTTGATGAAGTATATTGAAACAAAATAATTTTAGTTGCAGGTTGTTCTGGATGTTGGTTGTGGAACTGTGTTTGCTGCAATAGCTGGTGCTGCTGAAGTTATTGCTGTCGACTGTTGCAATATTTATATGACCGTAAATAAAGCTGATCAAATCACGGGTAGTACCTTTAAAATGAAACCTAACGTGCGTAATAATCGCGATCTGGGTTTTATCATTGATGTTAACTTTAAGTAGTATACCTACAGATTGTGCTTAGTTAAACTTATGTTGTCCACAATTTCTCATTAAAATTACAAAAAATAAAAAGTGACAAATTATTAAAACTGTTTTCAGCTAATGTATTATTGTTGTTGTAATTTTTATTGTTGTCCATAAATATGTATGTACATTATTTTCAAAAGAATTTAATGAATAAATCTTTTCGTTTTCCGGTAAAAAAAGTGGTTAGTATAAAAAAATTAAGAACAAGATTAGATTAAGAACAACTAATATGCATCAATTTAAAGGGAAAGAATTCAGCTTTCTTAACAGCTAGAAAAAGTTCAGAAACACTGAATTTCCGACTGTTTGATGCTGCTATCGCATCACATTTGCCTCGAAAGTTTTCGAATCTTGTGTCAACTTTCGATAATAATTATTTCACAATAATTAAAGCGTTTTTTCTTTTAAAATAATTATTTGAATAGTGAAAATAAGGTAACTAATTTGCATTTGTAATAATTATTTTATTAGTTAATGATTTTAATCAAATTTTGTTTTGCATTATTTAGAATGACGTCTGAATTAAATGCGAGTCGTAACGGCATTTTCATTTTTAAATCAACCATTTTTGCCTTTATTTATTATTAATTTCTTTTCACTTTAAATTTTAGATGATGAATTTGAATTCGTTGAAGAATATTTAGAGCTATGTGTTGAGGAAATACCTAAGCTCACCTCAACTTCTTCAGTGGCATCAAATTCTAACATTAAGAAGACTGAGCAAAAAGATGCAAAGTTTATGACGGTTTTGGCAAGAGTGTTGCGTGTGGAAAAAGTTAGAAAACGCAATTTTCTAGTTTTTTTTTTTTCAAACCCGTAGTAAAAATTTTTTTTTTTGTCAAATTGTCTAAACAAACTATAAAAGAAAGCTCAATAAAGAATTCCATTCAATTACCGAATGAAAAGAAATTAACTTTGTACGTAAATACTCACATGGGTTAGGAGGATTCCGTCAGACGGACGTTGCGTGGCTGTAAAATCTTCCCGTATTTAATTTGGGTCCTGCGTTGTGCTGATGTACAAAGGGTAGCATTTTGTAGTGCATGTCCATGGCTAGTTTCTGCGCCTGCGACCTTTAGCAAATCCAAATGCATTAAATATAAAAAAAAATAAAGAAAAACTTGCTTACCTGGTAGCGCGGTGGCGGCTGCGTATGGCTGCTGTGCTAGCGATGGCTTCAAGCGTCCCTTGTGGATGAACTTGGGTTATATCTTTGTTTTTTTTTTTATCATTTTGTTTGATTTTATTTAACTTAATTTATTTAATTTAATTTAATTGGAACTTAATTGTTTTAACAAAAAAGGTACTTGTACTTGCAATGTTTACAAATTGTAAACACATGCAGGCAGCCATAATTGTATTTTTTATGCAAATGTCAAAATAAGGGGAATCGAAGAATTTTGCGAATAGGGTAAAGGTGAATGACCGATTGTTCGCAACATTTTTGGATTCCGTTGACATCATGTTGCGTGCAGTTATATGTTGGCAAAAATACATATATCTGAGACATGTACTTACTAACAATTTTGGTAACACACATAATATTGGTATATGTCTATTTGAAAATGAGACAAATAGATATCAGGGATTTAAAGCGGTAATGAGGGGAATAGGATTAAGTTAAGGTGGTAGTTAAGTTAAGGAACTTACATTAAATTTTACATATGTAAATTATTTATATGCATGGATAGTTAGCATACAGTTTCCACTTCGTTGCTGCTGGCGGATTTAGTTGAAATATTAGGGCTTAGTAACACAATTATAGGCGCGAGATTTTTCAAAAGTGTACTGTACTCCAAGGCGTAAAGACGTGCCAAATTTAAAACGCTTTAAATTTAGTGAGTTTTATTTAAGATGGTGTAGTTTTTTTGAATAGAAAATGTTAAACTTTTTTGTCTTTTTTTTAGTATACGTTTGAAATAAAATTTTTAAAGTAATTTTGCGCGAGTGACGGTATTTGGTCGAAAAATAAAAAAAATAAAAGGTAAATCATTTTTACCCGAACTAGTGCAGCAAATTTAGTTTTAAAATTTGACCTTTGGTTAGGTGAAGGAAAGCCAGGTCCTGGAGCACATTACCAACAGCAGCAGCAGCGTCGAAGTGGTGGTATAAGAGAAAGGGGGTTAAAATTAAAATGTGAGTTTTTTGTTTTTTGTAAAAGAAAATTAAAGTTCTATGGAACAACTGCTATAAAAAAAAAGTTTTAATTTTTGTTTAGTGTGGCTGGCTTCCGAGGAAGACGATTGCCCAAAGTTACCATTGCTGGGATACAGGATTTCACAGCTAAGTCAGCCACAATATTTTACCGTCCATATTATATTCATATACCATAATTCAAATAATTTAATACTGATATACGCGTTTGCGGGTGGAGTAAAATCTCCAAAGAAAAAAGATAAGGCGGTTTAAATTTCGAGCCCGCTACTTGCAAGGTCTGAAAGTAACTTCAAAGGGATATTGGCCCAGCAGAGCCAATTTGGATTGAAAACTGTAGATGGCGGTGTTTTAAATAAAATATAATAGAAAATTAATACCAAAAAAAAAAAAAAAAGAGAAAAAAAATAGTAGTTGTTAGTTAATTGTGCTACGTAAAATTTGTTAAATTTTGAGTTTAAAAGAAAAATAAGAATTCGTATATCGGAAAAAGAAATTTCAGTTCGGGGAAATTCCGTGCAGATTTACGCGACCTTTTATTTAAATCCAAGGTCAACATTGGAAACCCAAAAATAAAACAACAAAAGAGCTCTTTTAGGTTCGGGTAGACATTGATTTTGAAGCGTCTGTTTTTTTTTGAAAATGGAGAATTTCTCCGAAGCATTTTTTTTTCTGTGGTGAGCAAAGTCCATTTTGTTTGAGGCTTGCATCTATACTCTAATTTCATTTTGGTTAAATTAATTACTCCGATTTGGCAGATTTTCTGATTTTTCTATTTGAATACTTAAGATTCGGGTTTTGTCAAATTTTTTTTGTTATCGTGTAGGGATTTTGTTTAAAATTTTTATAAATTATGTGAAGTACGAAATTTTTAATTTTATTCATTTTTAATATTTCGCGCCTTGCGTTGTAACTATTATGATTTATTGATAATTTCATAAGCCATTTTTGATTTTGTTTTTATATTAGATTTTTAGTATTTATTTCATTTCATATACCTATATTTTATATTATTCTTAGCTTTAGTTTTCAGATGAATAATTAATTTTGTGTGTTTGTCAAAATTTTGTTGATATTTTTTTTGATTTTTGCCAATTATTTTTTTTTTCTCGTTGCGTAATGGCAACTTTTCATCCTGCTTGTGTAAAATAATAAATTTAATGATTTGTAACGTTTGAAACAATGTGCTAATTTGTTCGTTGTGAGGAGAGGGGGCTTTGTCTGGCTGCTGATGGTTTAGCGACAGGAGAATAGTGAAAACTCGATAGTGGGTGTTGTCTCTAATTTGGATTGGGACAGCACAGGTTGGGTGGGCGCGTGGGGAGATTCCATCTTCTCCCTCATTAGTGTGGATTAGCTCAGGTACAGGTCAACAGCTTTGATTTTGTATTTAAACAAATGACCGTTATGATGAGAGTTTAAGTTTTGGGTTTTAAAGTCTTTTGTTTTGAAATTTTGTTCTTTTGTATTTTTTTTTATAAAAAAACTTCACTTCATCAGAAGTGAAGTTTTATTGTCGCACCCTCGATCCAACGCGGTGGGTTAACCAACCACGCCCTAAACCGAATGCTAGCCGGATGGAACCGCGTTGGATACGATGACCTGGGGATTTGCAACAATATGGCGCCCAATTAAATCAGTAAAAAGAAGTTATAAACAGCTGGACTTCAAAATATATAAGGATAAATAGAAATAGCAAAGATCGCGCATGGTCAGGTATTCTATCACGGCGGTGGCTTAGCCCAGATGAGCCTGGAAAGCTAATTGCACCTTAGTGATGAAGTGGCTGAAAATCGAGCGATCGGCCGAACTCAGAATTTGAGCAGTTGCATTCGGTTAAAACTTTCGGTCTACTGTAAAACGTGATGGCATGTTTTATAAGAAAAAATAATAATAAAGAAATATAAATCTATTTGCATCATGTTACGGTGAAGCGAAGGTAATGTTCAAAATGCATTATAAGAAGTAGTGTTTTCCATTGTCTCTGGTCAAGTGACTTGGCTGATGCAGTAGTCAATCTGGTCAACTGCACTTGGAGCAAGAGTCGTTGAGAACACACAATTAAATACCTTTTTTTTGCTAATTTTCAAAACAGCAGTCTTCGCCGATGGCTTAGTTTTTTTTAATGCATATAATTAGCTAATTGCATCGGTGAAAGAAATTAAATAATGTTTAGGCGTTGAGTCTGGATCGCCAGCCGTCTTGTGGAAATCAGAAGTCAGTGGCTTTGGAAACGTTCAGGCGTTTTCAGAATGCACTAGGGTTGCAGGAATCGTGGCCTAGCGCCAATAATATTGGTAGCGCTAAGATGCACGATTTTGTGCCTGAATTTCGGTGATGCGGGTGGTGACAGGAGACTTAGCGTAATAATAATAGAATCTAGAGCTATCCACACCGATGATTCCGTAGGAACGAGCGGATTATTCGATTTTCGCCAGACGAGGGTCCGGAAGTACCGATAATTTTATTTGCGTAAATGAGCAGTGCGGAAAAACTGCAAAAACAAAGATATATTAAGAGAACCTACGAATACGACTTGAATAGAACGCCTAGCACAGCTAGCTCTCTAGCCAAAATGGCCACCCAAGGTAACGACGGTCAGGCTTCTGGCCAAGATTACCCATTTTTTAAAGATATGTCGAAAACGATTATGAGCAATATGGGAGTAAGTGCACGGGGCACAGATACAAGTAAGGGTGCGATAAGCAAGGGACAGACCCAACCAGTGAATCCAGGGTTGCCATGCAACGTAACAGTTCCCCCTCCAGAAAAGTTCATAGACGAGCAAAATAGGTTACTGATTGGTGAAATGGTAGCCAAGGCTACGGAATATTATGAAGCGATTCTTGAGCAAGGGTTAGAAAAAAAGATAACTAACTGCTTACAAGCAAGTGTAGGGGAGATGATGACCAAGTTGAGACTCACCCAAAAACCAGAAAGTGTGCAGGTTCCGCTTCACAATAATGAAACATACGGCGTTAGTCAGGCTAGAAACTTGCACGGCCAGTGTCTCGGTTTATCAAGTGTTCCTTTGCAACCCGTAAATTAAGAAAATGTTACAGATTCTAATTTTATTGAAAAGATATTTCAAATCACCGATCACCAACAACGAAGTCGACTTAACAGTAGGGTTTCATGGCAGCAACCACAACGACAATCCCAGCCGCGTCAACAACAATATATTCAGATCCAGCATCAACAACAATCAATGCAGCAGCCACCTTCATTGCAACAGCATCAGTTACCACCGAACATTCCAACTCGCTTTGACTCCACAGAAACTAATCAAGCTCCACTTCCCAACCTTTAAGCAAACACCGCGCGCTCGTATTCTTCAAATGCAAGCAACGTCGATAAATGGGGAATCATGTTTGGAGGAGGTCCTGATGATATTTCGGTCGATGATTTTATCTTTCGAGTGGAATATCTTCAGCGACATTACGGGTGTCCTTGGCATCAAGTCCTGAGAGATTTTCATCTTTTAATGAAAGATGTCGCACGAGAGTGGTATTGGTTGTACCTCAAAAATAATAATGAGCCAGATTGGCCAACATTATGCAATGCTTTGCGACGCCAGTACCAATGCAGTAAGTCAGATTTTGAAATTATGCGA
Organism: Tricholauxania praeusta; assembly: GCA_949775025.1. NCBI lineage: Eukaryota > Metazoa > Arthropoda > Insecta > Diptera > Lauxaniidae > Tricholauxania > Tricholauxania praeusta. The sequence continues at coordinate 26,216,043 of OX459032.1, forward strand.
GACCTTGTTGAAAGGAAACAGAGGCCAGGAGAATCAATCGAGTCGTATTTCTTCACGATGTACAAACTTCGTTCCAAGCTACGAAATCCGGTGAATGACCATGACCTAGTGAAGATAATTAAAAGAAATTTAAAAGAAAAGTTAGCTCGTATCGTGTACCCAATGACCATATATTCTGTCGATCATCTACGGGATGAGTGTATAGAAGTGGAGATGCATTTTTCTCGTCGGGAGGGGCAGCGAAATTATTTTCCACCGCAAAGGTACCAGCAGCAGCGCAGGAGTCATGATGTGAACGAGGTGGCGATCAGCACAGGTGAAAATGAAGAGCCAGAATATGAAGAGGAAGATTTCAACGTCGACGAAGTGCAGCAAATTAGGCGTTTCAATACACAGCAAGTTCAACAACGCGAAAAGCATGTCCAACAAGACCAGCCACAACAAAACTTGAACCAGCAACAGCCAGGAAGCCGGATGCTTGTATGTTGGAACTGTCGCCAACCAGGCCACGTGTATATGGAGTGCACATCATTTAAAAGGACAATATTTTGCTACCGATGTGGGTTACCGGATGTCATCACCCCAAAATGTCCAACATGCTCAGCGGGAAACTCCAACAGGAACGTGACAGCAGCGGGAGTGTCGCGGTCCAACATGACTCCCGTGGACAAATAAATTTAACTCAAAATGAATATGAAGGTTGTATGTCGGAAAAGGTTGATGGAGCTTCCAACAAAATTAGTATATTGAAACAGACTATTGAATTTAATAAAACACAGAATAGCGAAAGAAATGGAGGTGACAGCAAATCCTTTGAAGACGGATTGCGACAATATTATGAGACACGAGAGAGAATTTTTAATAGCAGTTCACTAGTTGGGATGCGAGTCGTTTCTAAAAATGTAAAAAAGGCTAGACTAAACTTTGCAAAAAGACGATATGTTCGCAAGCAAGTAACAGAAGCAGTTGTCGGAACATGCAACAGTGATCCAAGAGCTTATGCAGAGATAGAAATCGGAATCAAAAAAATAAGCGGATTATTAGACACTGGAGCCTCAGTAAGCCTTTTGGGAAAAAATTGTAGAGTTGTGTGAAGAGTTAGGGGTAGTAATTCAGCGGTACTATTCCTCAGTCAAAACGGCAGGTGGCCGACAGCTTTAGGAAAAGTGGATTTGAATGTCAGATATAAAAATACAAGCCACACAATAACATTTTATTTGTGTACTGAATTGAAACAGACAGCATATCTTGGAGCAGACTTTTGGCGCAAATTCGAACTCGCACCAGATATTTTCGGCGTAGCTGAGCTCAATTTAGAAAAAATTAAAGAACACTTTAATAGGGGTAACGATGAAGAAGCGGATAAACAAGAACAGCATGATTTGAATGAAGAACAGCAACGGCGATTGAAGATAGTGGTTCAAAAATTTTGAAACTATGAAGAGCACGGACTTGGCAGAACGAATGTTGAATTGCACACTATCCAGCTAACAGAAGGCGCAGTGCCGGTTAAAGACCGCCATTACCCGATGTCGCCTGCGGTCCAAGAGCTAGTTTATGCGGAAGTGGATAAGATATTGGAGTTGGGTGTCATAGAGGAGAGTGAAAGTCCATGGAGCAACAGAGTTACGATAGTGAGAAAACCTGGGAAAAACCGATTCTGTCTCGACGCACGCAAATTAAACGAACGAACGGTCAAAGATGCATATCCACTGCAAAATATAGAAGGTATTTTGAGTCGCATTGACTATACCTACTATATTAGCAGTGTAGATTTAAAATTCGCATTTTGGCAGATAGAGTTAGAGAAAAACAGCAAGCCATTCACTGCGTTTACAGTGCCCGGCAGACCACTGTACCAGTTCACAATGATGCCCTTTGGGCTATGTAGTGCGGCGCAGCGTCTCTGTCGCTTAATGGACAAGGTGATTCCACAACGCCTTAAGTCGCACGTTTTCATATATCTTGATGATCTGCTAGTCATCGCTCCTGATTTTGATACCCATCTGAAGGTGCTCAGTGAAGTAGCTGACTGTTTAACGAAAGCAAATCTGACCATCGGTTTAAATAAGTCTAAATTTTGTTTCAAACAATTGCGCTATCTAGGATTCTTGGTTGGTGGTGGAATCCTGAAAACGGATCCCGAAAAGGTTTCAGCTATCCAGCGGATACCCATTCCAAAATCAGTCAGAGAAGTTCGGAGCTTTTTAGGTACGGCCGGCTGGTACCGCCGTTTCATACAAAATTTCGCTTCCGTATCGGCACCACTGAGTGACACAGTCAAAAAGTCCACTAAATTTAATATGACACCTGAGGCGATCCACGCATTCAATAGTTTAAAGCAAGCTTTGACGACAGCGCCAGTTTTAATACATCCAAATTTTTCGAAGCGGTTCTTTGTGCAATGCGATGCGTCGGACATCGGCGTAGGTGCAGTGTTGTTTCAAAGAGACCAGGACGACAACGAGAATCCAATCGCTTACTTTTCTCAAAAATTGAACAGCTGTCAACGAAACTACAGCGTCACGGAAAAGGAATGTTTGGCGGCAGTTTTGGCGGTGAAAAGGTTTAGGCCATACATTGAAATGATGCCTTTTACCGTTATTACAGACCACGCAAGTCTTAAATGGCTTATGTCATTAAGAGACTTGAGTGGTAGACTTGCCCGCTGGTCGCTGCAGCTACAATCGTTCGATTTTTGCATAGAGCATCGGAAAGGTTCCGAAAACGTGGTGGCAGACACGTTGTCGCGTGCTGTAGAGGAGTTGGCGACAGATGAAGAAAGCTTGCTGGACATGGAAACGACGGAGTTCGAGTCGCCAGAATACATTGAATTGGTCAGAGTAGTAATGGAAAACCAAGATAAATTGCCGGACCTACGCGTTCAGGAAAACCTGGTGTTTAAAAAAACGAAGTTTGAGCGGTGTGATGCTGATGTAGAAGAGCTAAAGTGGAAATTGTGGGTACCTGAGGCATTAACATCTACCGTAATTTCAAAAGCCCATGAACCTAAAATTTCGGCTCATGGAGGTGTAGCAAAAACCTTACATAGACTTCGCCAATTTTACTACTGGCCTAAAATGGCCATACAAGTTAGAAATTATGTAAAGAATTGCGATATATGCAAGGAATCCAAATCTGCAAATATAGAATTGAGACCAGATATTGGACAAGAGGTCGTGACGGAAAGACCTTTCCAAAAAATCTACATAGATTTTTTAGGAAAATATCCTAGATCCAAAAATGGCAATGCATACATTTTCATAGTAGTTGACCATTTTACTAAATTTGTATTTCTGAAAGCCTTACGCGAGGCAACAACTTCAAATGTTGTTAAATTTTTAATTTCCGAAATTTTTCATAAATTTGGCGTTCCAGAAGTCATACATTCTGATAACGGATCCCAATTCGTAGCTAAAGATTTTATTCGCATGACTGAAGCATTTAAGATTAATCACATCAAAACAGCTCACTATGCACCGCAGGCAAACGCGGCGGAAAGAGTGAATCAATCTGTATTAAATGCCATAAGATCCTACATCAAAGATGATCATCGCGACTGGGATTTGTATTTATCGGAGATTGAATGTTCACTGAGGAGCTCAGTGCATGCTGCCACTGGAGTAACACCATTTTTAGCGTTGTTTGGTCAAGAGATGTTCACCAGCGGAGCCGATTATAAATTGGCGAGAAAATTGTGTTCACTGGGAGAACAGAACTTCGAAATTTTAAACAGAGAAGATCGAATTGCTGTGATACGAGAAAAAATCAAAAACAACATGCACAATGCCTATGAAAGAAGTGCTAAGCGATATAATAAGCGCTCACGTGAGATACGTTTTATGCCCGGACAAGAAGTTTTTAAACGTAACTTTGTACTCAGCAATTTTAAAAATAATGTGAATGCAAAGTTTTGTAAAAAATTTGTAAAATGCCGAATCGTGAGGCCAATCGGAAACAACATGTATGAGCTTGAAACACTAAATAACAAGCCCATTGGTGTGTTTCACGCAAAGGACTTAAAACAATATAAGGCAACGATGTGAAACAGAGGGACAGTGGCAATACTAAATTAAAAAGGAAATATTTGAAAAACAATCTACAGTGCAATATACTATCAAGTGCAATAAATCTAGTCTTAAGTAAATATAGTGTTATTTACCGATTGCTAGGCTAAGCATGTGATGTTTATTGGTGTAGTTGATGTCCCTTGTGTTTTGATAACTTGTCGAATTGAATGTTCCTTGCAATGATTTTTGAATACCTGAGAAAGAAAATAGAAAACAAAATTTTTAACAAAGTAAAATAATTTATATAAAAACAATTTCACAAACTTCCCGGCATAAACCACATTTATCGAATAATTTCAATACTGCAACTTTCATCAAAGTTCCTCAGAATACGATTCTAAAAGAGAACAACAAAATAAATAAAACTTAGTAAAATTTGAATATTTCAAGCGTAGTCATGCGGAATACAATGATAAATTGAGATGCCCGGCTAACGTAATCGAAAAGCATGAGACTCTTTTGTTTCAGGGTGTGGGCGGAAGCCTACGTTGGGCACCTTGCAGTCACATCGTACTTCTGGTAAACGTAGATTAACACAAGTGTGCAGTAAGGCAAACACAATTTAATAAAACTCTTTTTGTCTAAAAAAATAGAAAATTTTTTCTCCACGTTAAGGTCTCACATTGGTTGATGCGCTCTGCATATTTTTTGGACCATGTAAATTCATGTTTTACCATGACCGTAAAACGAATGTTAGTGATGCAAACACATGTGAATTCAAATAAAAATTAATTCCAATAAAGTAATTTTTTAGGAATTTCACAACGGTTGCGTCGACAATACTAGGCCGTATATCGAGAAATGAGCCTTCACTGATTACTGATTTGAAAATTAAGTTTTAAAATATCGTGGCGATCATATACATTGCACTCGATTATATCACCTAATTAATGTTGAGCCTGAACATAAAATGAAAATGATAAGACACTCAAGGGTACATATGTATAATGAAGTGTAGATATAACTGAGAAAGTACTGTAGTTTTCTCATTTGTTCCACCCAGCACACTGCCATGATTGCAGATGTCCAAGGGGCATCTTGATAAGGGCAGAGTTTGTTGCGTGTGGAAAAAGTTAGAAAACGCAATTTTCTAGTTTTTTTTTTTCAAACCCGTAGTAAAAATTTTTTTTTTTTTGTCAAATTGTCTAAACAAACTATAAAAGAAAGCTCAATAAAGAATTCCATTCAATTACCGAATGAAAAGAAATTAACTTTGTACGTAAATACTCACATGGGTTAGGAGGATTCCGTCAGACGGACGTTGCGTGGCTGTAAAATCTTCCCGTATTTAATTTGGGTCCTGCGTTGTGCTGATGTACAAAGGGTAGCATTTTGTAGTGCATGTCCATGGCTAGTTTCTGCGCCTGCGACCTTTAGCAAATCCAAATGCATTAAATATAAAAAAAAATAAAGAAAAACTTGCTTACCTGGTAGCGCAGTGGCGGCTGCGTATGGCTGCTGTGCTAGCGATGGCTTCAAGCGTCCCTTGTGGATGAACTTGGGTTGTATCTTTGTTTTTGAAGTGAAAACTTCTTATGGCACGTTGTGCGGCTGAGGAAAAAAGTATAATTTCGCGACACCGACCGTCATCGGGATTCCCCGTCATGAATGCGATAGTAAAATTTGAATGTTCTTTGAAGATTTGGGAAACGAACTCGATTTTGGAATTTTGAAGACTTGGGAAACGAACTCGATTTTGGAATTTTGAAGACTTGGGAAACGAACTCGATTTTGGAATTTTGAAGACTTGGGAAACGAACTCGATTTTAGAATTTTGAAGACTTGGGAAACGAACTCGAGTTCAGAAATTTGAAGACTTGGGAAACGAACTCGATTTCAAATTAGGAAGACTTGGGAAACGAACTTGATTTTGGAATTTTGAAGACTTGGGAAACGATCTCGATTTTAGAACTTTGAAGACTTGGAAAACGAACTCGATTTCACAAAATTTAAAAAACGTTGCCTACTTTTAGGCGCTATTAATAATTTGCCCCTAAAAGTATGCAACATTTTCTGACAAATTTCAAAATAGCTCCTAAAAGTAGGCAATGGTTTAAAAATATCAGATAATGTTGCCTACTTTTAGGCGCTATTTTGAAATTTGTCGGAAAGTGTTGCATACTTTTAGAGATAAATTATTAATAGCGCCTAAAAGTAGGCAACGTTTTTCGAAAAAATTGGCCCATGAAAGTATGCAATTTTTTGGAAAAAATTTTTAAATTTGTAGCACATGTTGACTTCCGGTTAGCTGTTGCTCAGTCAGCAAATTCTTCTCTGCTAGCGCAGCCGAAAGCAGAGCCAGCAGCCCAAAGCAGAGAAAAATCTGAAATGCCAGGCCACCATGAACCAGCAGCAAGCAAATTTGGTTTTTTGAAAAACTTTAAAACGTTATATCTCGGCTATTACTAAACCGATTTAGACAAATGATGTGTAATAGTTTTTTTAAGAACAAGCAGATTTTTTTGAAGTCATTTGTGTTTTGATAAACTGTTACTAGATGGCGTTATAAGTAGTTTGAATATTCTAACAGCCATAACTCGGCAAGGAATAAGCCGATTTTGATAAATGTGGTGTCATAGTGTCTGTAGGAAGAAGCAGATTTTTAGGTTAAGTTTCAGAACAATTATGTTTAAGCTATTTAGTTACAGGTACAGGTACTTTCTTTACCTGATTTTTTCTTATACTTACATAATTTGCAATGATGTTTCTTAATGCAATCAGAATAAATTTTTGTTCTCAAACATAAGGAATACTTAGATCAAATTTAATTATTCACAGTTGAGGCAACTGAGCCGAATATACTTCTTCCAGCAATAAAATAATAAAAAATAAATATTACAAGTGGAAGACAAAAAGCAAAGCAGACACACTAACTGACACATTCCATTCTCATTCAACGATTGTTATGCTTACATGTTTGTTTCTTTCAAATTCCGCGTTGTTGCGTTGACAAATTGAGACTGAGAGCGAGAGTAAAATTTGAATACATATTCCGTTTTTGTCTTCCATTGCATTGCCATATAAAAAGAAAACTCACACATACCAACTAACACACTAACTTGCCATTAAACGATTTGTTTTCACTTCTGTCGGCACTCCCGGAGTGCAACCCGCCGTTTTTTTTTTATCATTTTGTTTGATTTTATTTAACTTAATTTATTTAATTTAATTTAATTGGAATTTAATTGTTTTAACAAAAAAGGTACTTGTACTTGCAATGTTTACAAATTGTAAACACATGCAGGCAGCCATAATTGTATTTTTTATGCAAATGTCAAAATAAGGGGAATCGAAGAATTTTGCGAATAGGGTAAAGGTGAATGACCGATTGTTCGCAACATTTTTGGATTCCGTTGACATCATGTTGCGTGCAGTTATATGTTGGCAAAAATACATATATCTGAGACATGTACTTACTAACAATTTTGGTAACACACATAATATTGGTATATGTCTATTTGAAAATGAGACAAATAGATATCAGGGATTTAAAGCGGTAATGAGGGGAATAGGATTAAGTTAAGGTGGTAGTTAAGTTAAGGAACTTACATTAAATTTTACATATGTAAATTATTTATATGCATGGATAGTTAGCATACAGTTTCCACTTCGTTGCTGCTGGCGGATTTAGTTGAAATATTAGGGCTTAGTAACACAATTATAGGCGCGAGATTTTTCAAAAGTGTACTGTACTCCAAGGCGTAAAGACGTGCCAAATTTAAAACGCTTTAAATTTAGTGAGTTTTATTTAAGATGGTGTAGTTTTTTTGAATAGAAAATGTTAAACTTTTTTGTCTTTTTTTTAGTATACGTTTGAAATAAAATTTTTAAAGTAATTTTGCGCGAGTGACGGTATTTGGTCGAAAAATAAAAAAAATAAAAGGTAAATCATTTTTACCCGAACTAGTGCAGCAAATTTAGTTTTAAAATTTGACCTTTGGTTAGGTGAAGGAAAGCCAGGTCCTGGAGCACATTACCAACAGCAGCAGCAGCGTCGAAGTGGTGGTATAAGAGAAAGGGGGTTAAAATTAAAATGTGAGTTTTTTGTTTTTTGTAAAAGAAAATTAAAGTTCTATGGAACAACTGCTATAAAAAAAAAGTTTTAATTTTTGTTTAGTGTGGCTGGCTTCCGAGGAAGACGATTGCCCAAAGTTACCATTGCTGGGATACAGGATTTCACAGCTAAGTCAGCCACAATATTTTACCGTCCATATTATATTCATATACCATAATTCAAATAATTTAATACTGATATACGCGTTTGCGGGTGGAGTAAAATCTCCAAAGAAAAAAGATAAGGCGGTTTAAATTTCGAGCCCGCTACTTGCAAGGTCTGAAAGTAACTTCAAAGGGATATTGGCCCAGCAGAGCCAATTTGGATTGAAAACTGTAGATGGCGGTGTTTTAAATAAAATATAATAGAAAATTAATACCAAAAAAAAAAAAAAAGAGAAAAAAAATAGTAGTTGTTAGTTAATTGTGCTACGTAAAATTTGTTAAATTTTGAGTTTAAAAGAAAAATAAGAATTCGTATATCGGAAAAAGAAATTTCAGTTCGGGGAAATTCCGTGCAGATTTACGCGACCTTTTATTTAAATCCAAGGTCAACATTGGAAACCCAAAAATAAAACAAGAAAAGAGCTCTTTTAGGTTCGGGTAGACATTGATTTTGAAGCGTCTGTTTTTTTTTGAAAATGGAGAATTTCTCCGAAGCATTTTTTTTTCTGTGGTGAGCAAAGTCCATTTTGTTTGAGGCTTGCATCTATACTCTAATTTCATTTTGGTTAAATTAATTACTCCGATTTGGCAGATTTTCTGATTTTTCTATTTGAATACTTAAGATTCGGGTTTTGTCATATTTTTTTTTGTTATCGTGTAGGGATTTTGTTTAAAATTTTTATAAATTATGTGAAGTACGAAATTTTTAATTTTATTCATTTTTAATATTTCGCGCCTTGCGTTGTAACTATTATGATTTATTGATAATTTCATAAGCCATTTTTGATTTTGTTTTTATATTAGATTTTTAGTATTTATTTCATTTCATATACCTATATTTTATATTATTCTTAGCTTTAGTTTTCAGATGAATAATTAATTTTGTGTGTTTGTCAAAATTTTGTTGATATTTTTTTTTTTTTGATTTTTGCCAATTATTTTTTTTTCTCGTTGCGTAATGGCAACTTTTCATCCTGCTTGTGTAAAATAATAAATTTAATGATTTGTAACGTTTGAAACAATGTGCTAATTTGTTCGTTGTGAGGAGAGGGGGCTTTGTCTGGCTGCTGATGGTTTAGCGACAGGAGAATAGTGAAAACTCGATAGTGGGTGTTGTCTCTAATTTGGATTGGGACAGCACAGGTTGGGTGGGCGCGTGGGGAGATTCCATCTTCTCCCTCATTAGTGTGGATTAGCTCAGGTACAGGTCAACAGCTTTGATTTTGTATTTAAACAAATGACCGTTATGATGAGAGTTTAAGTTTTGGGTTTTAAAGTCTTTTGTTTTGAAATTTTGTTCTTTTGTATTTTTTTTTATAAAAAAACTTCACTTCATCAGAAGTGAAGTTTTATTGTCGCACCCTCGATCCAACGCGGTGGGTTAACCAACCACGCCCTAAACCGAATGCTAGCCGGATGGAACCGCGTTGGATACGATGACCTGGGGATTTGCAACAAGAGTTGGTGGCATACTCTTGTCAAAATCACTGGCGCCAGCTACAAAATGCCAAAAGAAGAAAGCCGCTGAAAAAATGGCTCAGTTGCTGTTATTGGAAACCGGGGAAGCTTTTACGCCGGATCAAATCATAAAGAAAGTATGTATATTCTGTATATCTATCTATTATATAAAATTCATTTTTTGTCTGTCCGTCTGTGTCTCTTATGCACGCGGAAACTATCCAGCCGATTTTGATGAAATTTTTACAGTATGTTAGTATCGATCAGGCGGGTGTCATAGGCTCTAAAACTTTTATTTAGGGTGCATATTTAGGGTGGCCCTCATATACAAATATTTTAAAAATAGCGATTTCTCAAAGACAGGCAAATCGAGTTTCATGAAATTTGCAACGTGTCAAACGATTCACACCGAATTTACACCACGTATCTCTTATGTTAAGAAGCATAGCTTAGGCCACAAAACTTTTATTTAGAGTGGCCCTCATACACAAATATTTTAAAAATAGCATTTTCTCAAAGACAGCTTAATCGATTCTCTTGAAACTTACACCAAATGGATTTTATATTAAAAGGCATTGTTTAGGTTTTAAAAATTTTAATTTGGGTGCATACTAAGGGTGGTTCTCATACAAAAGTATTTTTTAAATAGAATTTTCACGCAGACTGCGCATCGAATATACACCACGGTTGAGGTGAAGCGATGCGCACAGGGTACTGCTAGTACATATATACATAAATATATTCTCATTCTTCATATATTTTCCTTTTGTAAATTGTTCAGGTCGCCAACGCAAAGCAAAGAATCAAGTTGAAAGTCGACATGAAAAAAACTGGAAACGTTCCAATCAGTCTAAAACCTTCGGAACAAATCCTTTTAGACTGTTTACACAGTCAGGACAATCCGGGGATTACTGAAATCAGAAGTATGGTTCGCCTTTAATTTTTCCATACTTACTTTTTGATTCATTTTAATTTTGATTAGTCTTATTTTGTGGCTGGTCTTGAAGTGGGCGTAGTAGTGCCACCCAATGTCCATACAGATGTTCAAGCTCCACCTGACCGAGTCATAGCTTCAACTGCATCTCCAGTCATAAAAAAAAAAAAAATTCGAAATTAAACAGCCAGACGTAATGACCTCATTACAAGAAGAGGTCTTCCGAGAGCAGTTGAAGCTTATTCACATGCAAAAGGAAATGTTTGAAAGACAGGAGGCTAGAGAAAAAGAGAAACTGAACTTTGAAAAAAATATGCTGGAAAAACGAGAAGCTCGAGAAAAAGAAAAACATAAAGCCGAAATGGAGATATTAGAAATTAAGAAAAAATTAGCTATGTCAAATTATGATTTTAATTCCAATTAGTATGATTTTTATTGCTATACAAAATACATAGTTTTTACAAGAATTGATTGAATAATTTTTTTTTGTTTTTCGGTAAAAAATGGGTTAGTATACAAAAGCATTTAAATCAAGCGAAACATAATTTTTAAGAGAAAGAAACAGCTTGAAAAGGTTATAGGAGATTTACAATTTTATTTGGAAAATAACGGTTTTCAGAAATAAAAATTGGTTCAAATTTCAGAAAAAGCGTCCTTTCATCATTAGCTATTGATCAGTTAATAAAATACTCAAAATAGTCCGGGAGGTACCGTTGTATTTTTGATGGTCATTTACTCCCTCAAATTTTTTTTTTTTTGCAATTGAAAGTTTGAGTATGGCTGATAATAGAATAAACGGAATATATTAAGCTTTTTTAACTTGCTAAAAAAGTTATAGGTTATTGACACATTTTTTGCATAAAAACCGATTTAAAAAAAAATAGTCAAAAAAAAGCCACAATTTATTGTGGAAAAGGAACTTAATCCAAAAAACCACATTTATTTGAAACACAAAGTAGGATGGATACGTTACAGTTTCTTAATAACCTGAAAAAGTTATTTACAAATTTTAAAAATAAAAGTTGATTAAAATTTAAGAAAAGCTATAATAAATTTCTTTAGTTTCGTCTACCTTGCAATCGAGTTTTCCTTTCTCTAATTTATCTTTCCAGCAAATAGGTGGCAATCATATTTCGTCTGGCTACTCCACGTTTTTGGTTATTATCGTTAGATAAAGTTAGTGGTGGAGCTTGAATATCAGCCAGTTCTTCAACAACTGTTTCTTCAAAGTCTTGGTCTTGCAGGTGTTTGGCAACGTTATGCAGAACAAAGCAAGCGGTTATCATATGTGGAATTCGATCAGTTGACATTCTCATTTTCGATTGCAGAATTGGGAATCGCATTTTTATTTGGCCGAAGCACCTTTCAATAATTGAACGTTCGCGAGTGTGAACAATATTAAAATTCACTTGTGCTGCACCGGCCGGATTCTGATATGGTGTAATTACCCATGGTGTAATACCATAGCCTTCATCAACCAAAAGAATCGCTCCAGATTCATTATTTTCCATAGTTGTTCTGATGATGGAATTTCGCCATATACGGGAGTCATGCACCGAACCTGCCCAACGGGTATTTACAGAAGTGAACCAATAGTTTGCGTCGCAAGTTGCCTGAACATTGAAGGAACACAGATTTTTGCGGTTCACATATTCTTCTCCGAAAGCTAATAAAAAATTGGTGCACTTGTCGATAAGAAATTCATCGAAAATAAATCATAGAATATATAGATAAATATACCATTTGGCTTCTTTATCAAAATGTGAGTACAATCCAGAGCGCCAATCACATTTGGAAATATTTTCTTCGATGCCCATACTCGTTTGGCTTCATCCATTTCTTCTACCGTACATGGGAAGCGAATCCATTCATGGGCTTTTGCTGCAATTTTTTTGCAAACGTACCAACACCAACCTAATTAACTATCGTTAGTAATTTAATTTGTAAACAAATAAAAAAATTAAAACACCTGAAAACCGGGATCTCCAATGTATCTTAGGAAATACTTCATTTTTTGTACATTTGAAACTGCACCCCCACGAGTTTCACTGTAGTCTGGTAAAAATGTATTCACAAGAAAATTAACGTTTTCATTGCTGAACCGATACAAATCTTTAAAATTTGATTCAACAGCAGCTCGGCGTTTTTTGTATACCTTAATGGTACGTGCATCCAGATTTGGAGAGCGAACTAGAGGAATAATGTGATTCATCCTGCATCTATTTTTTACAAAAAATAGGAAAAAAAATCTAGTTAACCAAAATTAGTTTTAAAACAGCGGAAATATGCTATTTTGCCATTATTTTTTACAAAAAATTCAAAAATTTGAATATAACTTACCAAAATTTATCTCAAAAAAACTGTGCTAATTTGCAATTATTTTTAACAAAAAGTTTAAAAAACTGTTTATAATTTTGCAAAATTTATCTCAAACCAACGTCAAAGTGAAACGTCAAAAATGAGTGTTTTCGACATGCAAACGTTAAAATGTATTTCAAGTAAATTAAAAGGCGAATCGCAGTATATGGAAAGAAAATTTGAAGCCAAAAAAAACAGCGCGTGATGGAGTATAAGCTGTATATGAAGAAACTTTTGCTGGTAAGTAGCCAAATATTAAAAAGAAAATATCAAAATCAGTGTTTTATTTTAGATAAGAAAACTGATCAAGAAAAACTGATCCTAATCCGCCATCCACTCAACCAACAGGCCCACAACAGCAGCCAGTGCCAGCAGCGGTCACCGACACATTTGCGTGTGTGGTATGTGTGAAAAATCTTAGGAAATAGAAATGTATATAAATACCGCAGCGCACTCCTTTCGAAAATTGGCTAAAATTAATTTGCAGATAAATAAACTTTCTATAAAATAATAATGCTACCACAATGGTAAGTAAACAAATATTTAAACAAAATCAGTGTTTTATCTTAGATAGGAAAGAAGTTGCATCTACCGCTCCAGCAATGCCAAGTCACGAATCATCAAGAAAACATTTACAAATAGTAACATCGTTGTTAATAATGCTACCAACAACAATAAAATCAAAAATTGGGCACTGGGCCCGCTGCAGATGACATGACATCGCGTGGTTATTATTTTGACATGAAGAAATGCTCAAAGATGAGCTGTGCAATATAACCTACCGCATTGCGATGTATCATAATAAGCACATTTTTCGTGGCAAAGTGAGTATAGTAAATATCCAATATGATGCATTTTATGTAATTCAATCAAGTATTTTATGAAGCATATTGAAACAAAATAATTTTATTTACAGGTTGCTCTCTATGTTGGTTGAAACTAGCAATTTGTTTGTGTTTGCTGCAATATATGGTGCTGATAAAGCTATTGTTGTGAAAGCTGATCAAATCATGGGTACCTTTATGATGGATTTTATCATTGATGTTAACTGTAAAGGCAAATTGTCAGATGTTCATGAAAATAAAACGTATAGGATGGAAGTCATCGAAGACTCGTTTCCACCCACAACTGTCACAAACAGCGCATCGAAACGCACCAATAACGAAACTTTTATTTTTATTATTTATATATTCGCCTATCATTGAACACAAAAGTATTTGAAATCATTTTTTTTATTTCCTATTTCATAATAAATTACTAAGCTACAAAAGAAAAAAATAACAACCTAAGCGTAGACTAATTAATAAAAATAAGATTAGTTAGGTACAACATAAGTCATAGTACACATAAGTCATAGTACACATAAGTCAAACTGACATAAAAAGAATCAGCATGCAGTACCCCTGCTCGACAAGCTGTCATGGAAAAGTTCAGCGAACAGCTGTTAAAGCTTCATATCAGAAAGCTCTTATGGAAAAGTTCAGCGAACAGCTGTGAAAGCGTCATTACAGGAAAAAAGCTACAGGCAAAAAGGTTACTTGCGACAGATCGCGACTCAGAATTTTAATTCTTCGGAGGACCAGAGCAGCGAGCAGTTCACCATCATCCTAGCAGCAGTAGTAAGAACATTAAATACTAATCCATAAATTCTCTCTTAGGTTTCAGCAGTGAATTTAGGACACAAGTGCAAGTCGCTCTTGCGTGGTGCTTGGCAAAGAGGATCCAAAGAGATGAAGCTCTCGATAGAATTCTACTACTAACGCAAAAAAGTTCAGCCGCGTCGCTGCATTTAAAAACTCACCCACCCATGGTGACTAATAAAATTCTTGATCTTACCACTTAGGACATTTTGGTCCAAATTAGGGACATATAAGAACTAATTTTATTATGTAGTCAAAAAAACAATGCAATTCAGATAAATTCTAAATAAAGTAATGAAATAAAGTAATAAATAATATACTTTGCGAGTTTTCTGTCCTTTAAATATGCAAAAATAACTTCCAAGCTTTTTTAGTTCAACATCTTAACATATGGCAACCTACTCATTGGGTAAATGTCATATTATACTTCACCACTCATTTTTTCATTTCCATTGAAATGTCAGTTTGTTCACCAATTTAAAAATAAAAATAAATATTTCCCCTCCTGCACGGTTGTAAAAATCAGATCTTTTCACTAATTAGTAGTACCTCAAAATCAGCTGTTTGGGTTTTTCACCAAATTAAAAATATTTCCCCTCCTGCACGGTTGTAAAAATCAGGTCTTTTCACTAATACATACGAGTCCAATTTAAACTTACATGGGTCTAATAGGAATTTTAACCTCACACTTTCTACAATTTTTTTCAGTATTCTTCTTTTTCTCAGTTTCTTTATGAAGGAAACGGAATTAAAAGAACATTATTATGCCCACCCAAATAATAAGAACGAGTTTTAAGAATCAAAAAATTAAATATCTTGTTAGGCAAGATCTAAAAATGATTGTAATTGTGTTTTCAAATTTTCATATTTCAGCATATTTTTCAGTAAAATTTTTTTTTTCACCACGACGTTAAGATGTTGCCCCTACGTACAAAATTTAAACTCGCCGCAAAATGTTTGAGATCGGCAAAGTTTTCCCAAAAAGCACGTTATTTATTATGAAGGCTTTCAACGAGTTAACTTATTTTTGCATATAAAGCAAATAATTATTCAGTACGCATGTAAATGTGTTGACCACAACCTTACTAAACATAATAACTTAGAAAAATGCACTAACGTTTATTGTTTAAAAACGTTTATTATTGAAAAATTTTAATTTTATCATTGATTTTAGCCGAAACACTAATAATCGCGCCCGTCGTCTGTTTCTTATAAATCTAAAACTCAATTACAAATTTTATTATATTGAAAGTATTAAAGGAAAAACAGACTAAGTGTCACTAAAGACATAAGCTTATTAAAGATTCTGTCTGGCTTACATATTTTTACAAAAACATCACCTATATTCATGCGCTATTAACTGTAAATATTTTTTAAACATTTTTGGTTTTCTTCCTGAGATTCATATTCAAAGATTGACCCATAACAAACTTGCTAGTTCGACTAATAAAAAATTGATCGAATTGATGAGAAACTCATTAAAACTGTGTTAGAATATTATCTTTTAATGAAAGAACAACCCTAGTAGCATCAGGGGAAGTTATGAAGACAAAAATCTAGTTTACAAAACAGTGATGTCTTTTAAATAGATGTGTATCAAAATTAATAAGATATTTCGACTTTTTAGTGAAATTTGCTTTTATAATATCTTGCTAGAACAAGATATAAAATCATTATATAGAGACCGTATGTCTCTTATGTCTTAATACTGTAGCCATATAAGTCATTTGAAAATCATGACGTTTGATGTTTTTAGAGACACACGAGATAGATACCTGTCTTTAAAAGGCCTGTAAAAGAAGCTTTTTATGCTACTAGGGAATTGTATTGAATTGACAAATTTTTTTATTAATAGCTATATTATTTTACAAATGTATGGCCAAAGCTATTTTATGTCTAGAAAATAATCACGTTAGAGGCTGTTCATATATTACGTAATGCTGTTTTTGACCCCGCTTCCCTTGCCGTAAAGACTTATGAGCAGCTCCTTATCAAGTTGTACTATTTCTCATTCGTGAAGCTCGTTTTTTTCAGTTCATATGAACTTGTTTTCTACTTAGTGATCTCGTTTTAGCCTGCATACTATTAGTTCGTAAGTTTTCATGCCGAATATATAAGTTTGGGATTCTGTAACATGTTTTCTTCACATTTAAAGGAAAACTGACAGTAACTGATGACAGTTAAGCAATAACTTGCTATTGCTACGCGTTGCTTACAAATACATTTGTTCATATTGTTACGAAATTTCTGTCCCTTTGACGATAATTTCGATCTCTCACACTTTTCTGAGTTCGATCACTGGATTGTGTAACAATTAAAAACACACAAACTTATTTAGTTATAAAATGGTTTATTTTATTAACGTTCAAATTCTAATATTAATTTAACACTGTATAGAAAACTGTTTTACTTTACTACGGATCACACTGTATTCACTTTATTACTTTTAATTCAAGTGTTCCACTTCACTGTTGAACTACAACTGTGTCCGAAAACTCAAATGACACCCTTTTATACTACAGGCATCACTTTCTCGAATAAACTACAAGCTGCCAGATGGCGTATATTCTACTATTATCTACAACCTACTAGTGCTACTTTGTAGCGTGCATTCTACTACTATCCACAATTCACCACAATGCATGGCACACTGACGTTGAGCTAGCTATTATGCTAGATGTTAGATGGCGTTGTACGTTGTACGACGGCGATAAATTCTCTCGGTTGTTGACTTTTTATTGTTTACTGCAGCGTCTGTTTGGTTTATTATTGTTAGCATTTTGCGCTAGATGGTGCTAATATCGTTTAGTTTCTTTTCGTTGGTATTTATTTCAAGAGTCTTCTAGCATAAACCAAATTTCGCTACACTGCCCTCCGCTTAAACTTGTTCGTCCCGAACAAGAGTCTCTCCGTCCCTAGTATAAGGTGCCAGCCTTTCGATGTGGACTACCTTTAATTTACTTTTGTTCCCGGGGTATTTTTGGATTCGATACACAACATCATTAATCCTTGTGACGATCCGGTAAGGTCCCTCCCAATGAGTCTGTAATTTAGGAGACAAGCCTCGTTTTCGTTGTGGGTTATGTAGCAGCACTAATTGACCTTCTTTGAACCCTTCAGTATTTGCTCGCAGGTCATACCGAGCTTTCATCTTGTCGCTAGCCAATTGAGTACGTCTCCTGATAAGCTCGTGTATATCTGCTAATTCTTCTCTTTTCCGCGACATGTAATCGTCAGCATGGGTCGTTTCTGGGACAACGCTTACTCCGTACTTCAAATCTGCTGGAAGCCTTAAGTCCGTACCAAAAATGGCTTTTGCTGGCGTGACTGTAGTGGTATCGTGTATTGCCGACCGATAAGCCATCAGAAACATTGGTAGGTGCTCATCCCAATCTTTTTGTCCTTTATCGACAACCTTTTTTAAATGTTCCTCTAGAGTACGGTTGAACCTTTCGACCATGCCATCGGACTGAGGATGCAAAGCTGTGGTGCGTGTCTTCTGTATTCCAAACATGTCACAAACCTCCTTAAAAAGTGTCGACTCAAAATTTCGTCCTTGGTCGGAATGCAACTCAAGTGGAGCTCCATATCGGCAAATCCAATTTTTGATGAAAATGTCTGCCACTGTTTTTGCTTCTTGATTGGGAATGGGATATACTTCTGGCCACTTACTGAAGTAATCAATTACCACAAGGATGTATTTATTTCCTGCATTGCTGATTGGAAAAGGTCCCGCTATATCCATGGCTATCCTCTCAAAGGGAGCTCCAACGTTATACTGATGCATTTTTCCCCGAGTGCGTTGCCTTGGTCCTTTAGCAATTGCACATTGGTCACAACGGCGGATCCAGTCAGCAACTGATTCTTGGCATCCTACCCAATAAAACCGTTTCTTTATTTTTTCTGTGGTTTTCGTTATGCCCAGATGTCCACCACTCGATCCATTGTGATAATCCTCGATTATTTCCTTAAATTTGGCCTTTGGAATAACCAGCAGTTTTGAGCGAGTTTTACCATCCTCGCTTTCCCAGATTCGGTAGAGACAACCATCATGCAACTCCAAACTTTGCCATTGCGCCCAGTATGCTTTACAGATTTGGCTTTCATTTGAAATTTCTTGCCACGCCGGTTTCCTACCCAGCTCCTTAAACTTAATTATAATTGCCAAATCTGTATCATTGCGCTGATCTCGTTTTACCTCCTCTTTTGTCCACTTTTCTTCAGGCAAAACGTTCAAAAGGCGCACATCAATTGTTCCAGCTTTATTTTCTGTTCGCGAACAATGACCGCATTCAATTTTACATGGGCGACGAGAAAGTGCATCCGCATTTCCATGCTGGCTTCCTTTGCGATGCTCTATGGTGAAATCATAGCTCTGCAAGCGTTCTATCCACCGTGCGATTTGACCTTCAGGATCCTTGAATTGAAGTAGCCACCTTAATGCCGCATGGTCTGTCCTCAGGAGAAAGTGCTGTCCATATAAGTACTTATGGAAGTGTTTCACGCATTCCATTACTGCCAGTAACTCTCTCCGAGTTACGCAATAATTCCTCTCAGGTTTCGACAGAATTTTGCTGAAATATGCGACGACTTTTTCTTGGCCATTGATGATTTGGGACAAAACTCCTCCAATACCATGGCCACTCGCATCGGTGTCCAATACAAATTCTTTGCCGGGTATTGGGTACGCGAGTATTGGCGCTGTAGACAGTAATTCTTTCAGCTTTTGGAATGCAGTTTCCTGTGCCCCACTCCATTCGAATTTTCGATTTTTCTGTGTCAGCTCATGTAGACTGCCTGCAACATTTGCGAAACCAGGAACAAAGCGTCTGTAATAAGTGCATAGACCCAGAAAACTTCGCAACTCATGAAGATTAGATGGACGTGGCCAACTTTTCACAGCTTTTATTTTATCTTCATCTGTGTGTATTCCTTCTGACGTAACCTTGTGCCCCAGATATTTGACTTCACGCTGGAAAAGTGAGCACTTTTTCGCACTTAATTTTAGTCCAGCTGCCTCCAAGCGCACAAACACTTCCTCCAGATTTTTCAAGTGGTCATCAAAATCTTTACCCATGATGATTATGTCATCGAGATACACTAGACAAGTCTTCCAATGTAGTCCTTTGAGAACTCGTTCCATTAACCGTTCAAACGTAGCTGGAGCGTTACAAAGACCAAACGGCATGACGTTGAACTGCCATAGACCATTCCCAATACTAAAGGCAGTTTTCTCTTTGTCTTTTTCATCTATTTCCACCTGCCAATATCCACTTTGTAAGTCCAGGGTGGAAAACCATGTTGCTCCAGATAACGTATCCAGTGTATCATCGATTCTGGGTAACGGGTAGCTGTCTTTTTTAGTGACGTCATTCAATTTTCTGTAATCCACACAGAATCGCATACTTCCATCCTTTTTCTTCACAAGTACGACCGGTGAACTCCATGGGCTTTCTGATGGTGCAATGACATTTTCTCGCGCCATATCTTCTATAAGGCCCGTCACTTCTTCTCTCTTAGCGAGTGCTAGCCTCCTTGGAGGTTGACGAATCGGCTGAAAATCACCTGTATCAATGCGATGTTTGACAACTGATGTTCGGCCATTATTTTCTCCTTTGGACGAAAATATCCGCCAATGTTTTTGCAGAAACCTTTTTGCTTTGTTTTTGTTCTGAGCAGACAACTCCTTCGTCCATTCTTTCGTCAATACATCCAAGGCCGACGATTTTGTTAAAGTTGTACCTTGTGTGTTCTGCTGGTCATTTTCACAATTTATCACAGCTGTAACTTTCTCACATTGCGCTATAAGTTCACCTTTTTGCATCCATTTTGGCTTATTTGTTGGATTCAAAATTCGCACCGGTATTTTTCTGTCTGTTCTTGTGTTTACTAGGGTCTTTCCAATAATCAGGCCTTTCTTAAAATTTTTCTTATCTGCTTCCACTACCCACAGATGGCTTGTCCCACAGTCTTCATTTGTTGTGGCCCAAATAATTTCTTCGGTATTGGGTTCAATTCGACAGCGCTCACTTATGTAGACTCTTGCAATTGCTAATTTTTGTCCACAGCCAATGTCTAAAGGCAACTCTACATTGGCATACCTTAACGTTTTTTTCTTAAGATCCAAAGTGAACCCGTGTCGAATCATGAAGTCCACGCCAATGATAACCTCATCGGTGATGTTTGCAACAATAAAATCATGTTCCACAGTTTTGTTGCCGATGAGAATACTCGCTGTAACTTTTCCTACTATTTGCGCAATTTCTCCTGTCGCTGTTCTCAATTGGATCCCATTTAACGGCGTTACTCGTCGTCTTTCAAATAAGTCTTTCCTCACAATTGAATGCGATGCGCCTGTATCCAAAGTAAGCTCACATGGTCTTCCGCTGATTTTTCCACCGATGGTAAGGCTGTTGGAATTTCGGCAGAGCTTCGAAACCAAGACTATGGGGCAATCATCTGTAAGAGTCAGCTCACGCCCCGCTGTACTGACTCTCTTTAGTTTAACGACTGCTGCTCGCTAACATTTTCGCCATCGTTCACCCTATTTCCAAGTCTTCTTTTTGGTGAACGTGATGCAGATCGTTTACGACGTGATTTGCAGTCACGTGCCATGTGTCCCTGCTTACCACAATTGTAGCATTTTCCGCTAAAGCTACCGCTGGCGAACGATGAATTTTTCTTTTCAGCCTCCACCTCCATCCGACGAGTTTTCAGTGATGGGCGGCATGTCAACGCAATCGTCTCCTGCGTGAGGGCAACCGTTACTGTTTCATTAAATGTCGTCTTCGGGCTCCTCATTGTCTCGCGTTTTGTTTCTGAGTCACGTATGCCGTCAATAAACGCCTCTATTTTGAATTTTTCTGCTACGACACTTAACTCGTCAGGATAGGAAAGGTGTGCCAATCGCTCAATATCCGCAGCATACTCCTGCAAGGACTCACCAGATTTCTGGATACGACTTTTTAACTCCAATCTGTGAATTTGCTTCATGTGGTCACTGCCATATTTTCGCTGTAAGGCATCCATCACCGCCTTGTAATTTTTCTGCTCCGCCACTGGAACCGTTTGCAAAACTTCTGCAGCTGCGCCTTTTAATGCCACAATTAGCGCTGCAGCTGCGCTTTCGTTATCCCAACGATTGTGACCAGATGTTGTTTCGAACTGGAGCTTGAAAACACTGAATGGCGTTGTTCCATCGTACGAGGGTGCCTTAAGCCTCTCTGCGCTGATTTCTCTTATAACTTGAGTGGTTGGTTCGCTTATTTCCAACTGTTGAATCCTTTTATTAACGTCTTCAAAATTATTTTGAACTTTTTCAAGATTATTTTGAACTTCTTCCTTGAATGATTCAACGTCATCTCGTAACTCAGTCATTTTTGCATCGAGGCCATCTACCATTTTGGCAACCTCCGTTCGAACAGCCTCGTGGATCTGCGTCGCGTTCTGATTTAACTTTTGGTCTATTTGCAGTGCATTTTGACTTAAGCTCTGATCAATTTCTTCACGAACCGTCTGGATCTGTAGCGCGTTCTGACTTAACTTCTGGTCCATTTGCAGTGCATTTTGACCAATTTCTTCTCGAATGGTCTGGATATTGCTATTCATCTGTAGTGTATTTTGGCTCATTGCCTGCGTCATCGCCATTAACATTTTCTCGAACTTTGACATATCTACAACTTCACCACTTGCCGCTGATCCAGAAGCTTCTTCCACTTTCGCTGCTGATTCTGATACATCACTATAAAATTCATGCTCTTCCAGGTTTACACCTTGAGCCTCAAGAGCCTGCCGTAAGCGTTTCTGTAACTCCACCTTTCCACCAGTAGATTGCAGACTCAGCTGCTGCAACTCCTTCTTCAGTTGATCCACTTTTAGTTCGTCAAACTTAACCATTTTTATTTATTTTTTTTTTTTTTTTTTTTAATTGATTGTTAATTCTTTTTACACAATCCCACTTCTGACACCAATTGTTACGAAATTTCTGTCCCTTTGACGATAATTTCGATCTCTCACACTTTTCTGAGTTCGATCACTGGATTGTGTAACAATTAAAAACACACAAACTTATTTAGTTATAAAATGGTTTATTTTATTAACGTTCAAATTCTAATATTAATTTAACACTGTATAGAAAACTGTTTTACTTTACTACGGATCACACTGTATTCACTTTATTACTTTTAATTCAAGTGTTCCACTTCACTGTTGAACTACAACTGTGTCCGAAAACTCAAATGACACCCTTTTATACTACAGGCATCACTTTCTCGAATAAACTACAAGCTGCCAGATGGCGTATATTCTACTATTATCTACAACCTACTAGTGCTACTTTGTAGCGTGCATTCTACTACTATCCACAATTCACCACAATGCATGGCACACTGACGTTGAGCTAGCTATTATGCTAGATGTTAGATGGCGTTGTACGTTGTACGACGGCGATAAATTCTCTCGGTTGTTGACTTTTTATTGTTTACTGCAGCGTCTGTTTGGTTTATTATTGTTAGCATTTTGCGCTAGATGGTGCTAATATCGTTTAGTTTCTTTTCGTTGGTATTTATTTCAAGAGTCTTCTAGCATAAACCAAATTTCGCTACAATATTATAATTAATGTTACATGTTTTGTAAGAAACTGAAATTTCAGATATGAAATAAATAAAGAATTTGAAAATTTTTTTGTTATAACGGTATAAAGCTATGTAACTTTTCATTTATATAACAGAATTATGAATATATTCCCAAGTGATTCCCCCAATCGCCTGAAAATATCCCAAATCAAGAGAAAATTTCCAAAAACTCTATTTCACAACAAACGGCAGCATTGTTTGAAACGAGTCACACGTATTCTCTGACAAGCAATACGTGTGAGCAGAATTTTTGGGCAGAGAAGAGCTTCATCTCTTTGGATACTCTTTGGTGCTTGGGTTCTCTATTCAATCAGATAGCCGCGGTCACACAAGTGTATCGTCGCCTTTGCGTGGTACTTGTGCGCCGCCGTTGGGAGAGTAGGCTGACGAGTACGTTGGGTTAACGTATGCAAGTGCAAGTCGCCTTTGCGTTGTACTTGTATGCAGTAGCAAAACAACGTCGAGAGAATAGGCCGACGGCTACGTTGAGTTAACGTATACAGGTACAAGTCGCCTATGCGTTGTACTTGTATGCAGTAGCAAAACAACGTCGAGAGAATAGGCCGACGGCTACGTTGAGTTAACGTATGCAAGTGCAAGTCGCCTTTGCGTTTGTACTTGTATGCAGTAGCAAAGCACCGTCGAGAGAATAGGCCGACGGCTACGTTGAGTTAACGTATACAGGTACAAGTCGCCTTTGCGTTGTACTTGTATGCAGTAGCAAAACACCGTCGAGAGGGTAGGCCGACGGATACGTTGAGTTAACGTATGCAAGTGCAAGTCGCCTATGCGTTGTACTTGTATACAGTAGCAAAGCACCGTCACGAGAGTAGGCCGTCACAGTCAGCGCATCCGTCCAGCAAGCATACTGTCGCTTTTGAGTGGTACTTGTGCGCCGTAGTAAGACGCCGCCGTCGAGAGAGTAGGTCGACGGGTACGTTGAATTGGCGTATACAAGTACAAGTCGCCTTTGCGTTGTACTTGTATGCAATAATAAAGCGCTGTCGGAAGAATAGGCCGTCGTAGGTACAATAGGACGTTGCCGACCCAGCAAGGAATCCTCAGTGGAAACGGGGCAACGGAAAATCTAGGCAAAGTCTAGGAAAAATAAGTATTTTGAACGTATCATTTCTTTCTTGCTAAATAAATGTTAATTTATACACCAGTGAATTTATAATTTTAAGACTATTGAAATAAAGTGGATTCTTTTGAAAACTAAAACACGCAAACATTTTTCTATTAAACTCCAGGAAAAGACCCTTGTTAGCCACCTCCAAAATATAAATTTTTGTACACGAACCTTGAATACCGTCGAGCCAAGACCCTGGCGGAAAGGTTCGTTACAGGATGCGCTTAATAGTATACCTACAGTTTGTGTTCGCATATACTTATGTTGTCCACGATTCCTCATTAAAATTTAAAAAAAATAAAAAATTGTAACAAATTATTAAAACTGTTTCCAGCAAATGTATTGAATTATTTTAACTCTTATTTTTCCGTTAAATGCATTTAGTTGCTTTTATTGTTGTCAATAAATACATAGTAATCAAAAGAATTGATACATTTTTTTGTTTTCCGATAAAAAGGGATTAGTATGCAACCATTTAGAACAAGCGATGCATCATTTTAAAAACAAAAAGTAAAACTTTCTTAACAGCATGAAAAAATTATAAGTTATTTACAAATTTTTTGGAAAGTGAGGGTTTTTAAAAACGTAAATTGGTTAAAATTTTAGAAAAAGCTCAAAAAAGAATTGGCTATTGCTCAGTTAAGAAAATACTCGATAGTCCGGGAGGTAGTGTTACATTTCTGATGGTCACTTCCTCCCGCATATTATTTTTTGCAATTGAGTTAATAATCGGAGTAAAAGTAAGTTGCCAGTGCTGTGGTGTGACTGGTTGTGAGAGACCGACATTTTGCTCTAAAACTCGGAAAGCAAGCCATAATTAGAAAAATACTTACATTAAGACCAATGCTGTAGAGGAGATGAAAACACATCGATTTTAAGCCCAAAAATTTCCTTGTGATGGTAAATAACGTTGTGGTTGTTGCCTTTATCAGTATTTTTAGAATCCCATTGAAAACCAGGTAGCGTTAATTTGTAAGCGGTCAATGAGCATGATCCGGGTGTAAAGGAGCAAGTTGTTACAATTGTTTATTCACCACCCCATCTAGAATTCTCTTGCATTATTTTGGCATGTGTATATATATCCTTCAAATACTGATGTGTTGGTAGCGTGTTCGGAAGGTTGATTGTTTGATGAGTATCCCATTGAGGTGGCATTACAATGCAACGTATTTCTTTCACCTGAAAGATATATTATGCAAAAAATTTAAAATTTCCAGATTTGAGAAAACTAAAAATTCTTACCTGTTGGTTATCTGGCGGGCGATACCATAAAGAAAGCCTGATAGCCTATATTTATGCAAAATATACGTGTAACCAGTTTCTTTATTGTCATTAGAGCTAACGTAAATGTGATTCGTACGCAAGTGTAAATTCGTCGCAAAAATGGTACACACACACCAATCTGCTTTTGAACTGAATGTTTGCGTTTCAACGCAGGTAGTCGATGTAATAATTTCACCCCCTTGTGTTTTGGTTGTGCGACTATAGTTTCAGTAATTTGATTTTGCTCCTTAGCTTGCTTCTTATTTTCTGTAATTTGTGGGATGCCGATGGTGCACTAATTTCCATACCCAAAATGAGATCACGAATTTCTTATCAAATTCTTCAACTTTCAGGCAAACCTAAAATAAATAAACTTAAAATTTTGCAAAAAATGCTATTTTTTACAAAAAATTCGAAAAAACTGAATATAACTTACCAACAAATCAAAGAAAATGTTCTGAATAAATGCTTCGAGTCAACAAAATAGCAGACTCAGGATTTTCTGAGTAAATGTAGCTTTTACTCGCTTTTTCCCGTTTTTATGCATACGAAACTGAGTAAAAGCTATCGTATAACAGAGTAAATACTCCAAATATCATTTTCACATTTTTATGCATACGAAATTTTTTACTCGTTATTTTCAGAGTAAACGCTACATTTCTGAGCAAATAGTTCGAGTAAAAGATTTTACTCAGTTTTATGCATACGGGCCATTGTCACCTTCTTCGTCAAAAAATCATGTAAACTGAGCTAAGTTCAGCACCCACTATCATGCATGCATGATCAATCAAAAAAATATCAAAATATTTTAATATTGCTCATGCGCATGACCAACCAGTCAATCAGCCACCTACACGGTCAGTTTTTAAGAGCAGTCACTTGATTCGTCATGCACGCATGAACGTCTATTTAGCCCTTAACACTGACTCGGTGCAAAAGGCCTCGCGTGACCTAAGAACGCTTCTTCAAAATTACGGCAAAGTTTCCATATATTTTTGATTATTTTAGGTTTGTGTCTACATCTTCTTGCGATAAACGCTATCTGTTATTCACTAGTGTACAATTTAGCAAAGACAAAAAAAGTACAATCGATTGAACTAGAAACTGAGCTGGTTCACGAATTCGTATGAAATTTTGGTTTAACCAAACCCAATAAAACACGCCTATTATGAACTTATGTTTTTCAATTTTCTTGTTTTACTTGAAACAAATCATAAGTTAATACTAAAAAAGTTAAATAAGAATAGCTTAATCACTAGAACTAATTCGGCATTTAAAAAACACTAAAATCATATTTTCAAAGATATAAAAATTGAATTTTTCTTAAAATTAACGCGGAAACTAAATCAATGTGTAAAAATATACTACTACTATCGCCGTGTTATCTTAATTTGAGCTTAAACCTTTCTGAATCCAGAAATCTAATATATAAAATTCTTGTGTCACAGTGTTTGTTACCGAACTCCTCCCAAACGGCTTGACCGATTCTTAAGAAATTTTTTGTGTATATTTGGTAGGTCTGAGAAGGTGGTAAACTATAAGACTTTTATTTAAGATGCATATTTATTTTTTTTTATAATAGCATTTTCACAAACACCACTGCATCGATTCACATGGAATTTACACCACGTAGCTTTTATGCTAAGAGACATGGTTTAGTCTATAAAACTTCTATTTAGGGTGGCCCGCATACAAAATTTTTTTTTATAATAGCATTTTCACAAACCCCACTCTATCGATTCACATGGAATTTACACCACGTGTCTTTTATATTAAGAGACATAGTTAAGTCTATAACATTTTTATTTAGGCTGCATGTTTAGGGTGACCGTCATAAAAGAATATTTTTAAAATAGTATTTTCACAAAGACCACTGCATCGATTCACGTGGAATATACACCAGGTGTCTTTTATATTAATAGACATAGTTGAGTCTATAAAACTTATATTTACGGAGCATATCTAGGGTGGCCCTAATACAAAAATATTTTTAAAATATCATTTTCATAAAGACCACTGCATCGATTCACATGGAATTCACACCACGTGCCTTTTATATTAAGAGACATAATTGAGTCCTTAAAACCTTTATTTACGGATCATATTTAGGATGAACCTCATACAAAAATATTTTTAAAATAGCATTTTCACAAAGACCAGTCCATCGATTGACATAGAGTTTACGCCAAGTACCTTTTATGTTAAGAGACATAATTGAGCTCATAACACTTTTATTTACGGAGCATATTTAGAGTGGCCCTCATACACAAATATTTTTAAAATATCATTTTCACAAAGACCACTGCATCGATTCACATGGAATTTATACTACGCGTCTTTTATATTAAGAGACACTGTTTGGTTTATAAAACTTTTATTTAGGGTGGCTCTCATGGAAAAATATTTTTAAAAAAATCATTTTCACGAAGACTGGTTAACCGATTCACACCGAATTTACACCAAGTAGCTTTTATACAAAGAGACATATTAAAGCCCACAAATTATTTATTTAGGGTTGCCCTCATACAAAAATATTTTTAAACTAGCATTTTCCCAAAGGCTACTTCATCAATTCACATGAAATTTACACCATGTGTCTCTTATATAAAGAGACATTATTTGATTTATAAAACTTTTATTTAGGCAGGCCGCCAAACATAACTTTTTTTAAGAAAATCATTTTCGCGAAGACCGGTTAATCGATTCACACCGAGTTCACAAAACGTAGCTTTTATATTAAGAGGCATAGTTAAGCCTACAAAACTTTTATTTAGGGTGGCCCTCAACAGCAATATTTTTAAAATAGGATTTTCACAAAGGCCACTGCATGGATTCACATGGAATTTACACCACGTATCTTTCATATTAAGAGGTAAAGCTAAGACCGTGCAGTACCATGCCTTCCTTATAAGAAGATACCATAATTTGTGATGCAGATGAATGAGGCTAGATACATATATAAAATGTACGGGCAAAAAGAGGTTTCAATGAGAAAATGGGTGGGGCCACACCTTCCGTATGCGAATAAAACATTTTGTATATATCAGCAATTATTTGATGCAGATGATTGAGACTTAGTAATTATATAAAACACAAAAGCTATAGTAAATTAAACTCATCGCTCCACCTAGCAGTAAGGCCAGAAAAATGTCTGCCAAGGCTACTATACTATATGTAAAAAAGTAGGGACAGAAGTTGATTTCACTTTAACGATGGGCTGATTCGGTTTTGCATTCCATAGCATACTGCTTCGCGTCACCTACCAGAAAAGGCAGAGCAACGTCTGCCGGGACAGCTAGTATTCATATAAGGGGCTTAGCACCCTTGATCAAGTACGTACATTTTTTGGTTCAAACTGAAAAATTAAAATGATATTCATGTTGTTTTATTTGCTGAGCGCCTGCTTCAAACAAAATTTCATTTCTCTTACGGATTGAATTGAAATTATTTTACAACAATCATAATATTTCTATAATTTCTATATTTTGTAACATGATCATGACAATTACGACAGCTTAGTTCGTTTTGGCTGAGTTCGCCCTGATTCAATACGCTTTTTTGGATACCGTTTATGCTCGCGCCTTTATTGTGTGCTGACTCAAAACGTTTGCAAACGTAAAAATAAAAAATGTCAAATACAATTATTAAAACAAATCAATATGGATGCGGAAAAAAATTCAACTTTTTTTGTGCTATTTAATGAATTCAGTTCAAAGAAAAAGAATTCAAATAAGTGAACTGTCGAGAACTGAAATGTTGGAATCTTACAGTCAAAGAAAGATTTTAAAAGAATTTTACGTATTAGAGAATAGTGTTCCTAACGTTTATTTTTTGACAAATGTGCCACGATTCCGGAGTTTGCATAAGAAAAAGCGAAACGAAAATTTCTGGTGGACATTGCAATAGCCAGGAAATGAAGAGTGCTACTTTAATGCATTTCGCATGAGTATAAAATCTTTCTCATTACTCTGCGAAAAATTGGAACCATTTTTGAGGAACAACTGCACTCAATTTGTCACACCGCCCCTTCCAATGGAAAAGTCAATAGCTATCTGCCTATATAAATTGGCTTCCTGCGCAGAATATCGAGTTGTGGGTGACGTTTTTGGTGTGCATAAAAGCACAGTCCATAAATATTTTCATTTAGTAGTAGGTGCCTTACTACATCTAAAACATGAGTTCATAAAGTTTCCACGATTGGAAGAAGCTTTAGCAATTGTAAATGAATTTGAAAAGATGTCTCATATTCCAAATATCATTGGTGCGTTTGATGGTAATATTTAAGCAAATTTAGAAGTCAATATATTTAATTCAAATAAGAACTTTTCGGCACCCATATCCCGATTTCCCCGCCAAAATATGGGTTTTAGGATTTCATAAACAGAAAAGGATGGGCTTCCATCGTAATGCAAGGCGTCGTAGATAATAATTACATGTAAATTGCATATGCCACTTGAATGCAAATGTTTGGAAATAATTAATTTTCATTTTGCAAAGGTTCACAGATGTCAGCGTGAAACTCCCTGGTAGCACTCATGACGCAACGGTCTTCAAGGAATCAGGTCTATATAAAAAATGGTTCATAAATTGTGAATAATGTTGAAACGCCACTATTTCTTGTTGGAGATCCAGCTTATCCGCTTCTTCCGTGGTTAATAAAACCATATGTTGGCAGCTTAAGTGCAGAGGAAGAGTCCTTCAACTGCCATTTGAGCTCAGCACGGATAGTGGTAGAAAACGCGTTCGGTCGACTAAAAGGCCGCTGGCGATTTATTGCAAAAAGAATCGATTTAAGTCCTGCTTTCGTTCCACAAGTGGTTTTGGCTTGTGCGATTTTGCACAATTTTGTGGAAAAACAAAAGGAATCATTTTGAGTCGTTTGGTTACAATCGGTTCAAACGATTTGGAATCTAATTTTTTGTTTTCCAAACTCATTTTACAAAACCACTCGAATTTTGAGTAAATTTGCTGATATGACAGTGCCACCGCACCAGCACACTCAACACACTCGAATGCAGAAAACAAAAGAAAGAGAGAAGGAGAGACAGATTGTGTTTCGCAAATTGATTGAGCAGTCAGTTTTTTTTTTTAAATTCAGAAAAAAAGCCAAAGGAATTCCGTCATCAACTGATATCATAAACCGATATGATAAATCTGATATCGAATATCGATATATCGTGTGCTAAAAATATCTTGAAAATATCGAAAACGATATCCCTTGAGATATCGATATTTTGATATATCACTAAATCATCAACAACCCTAAAGGCCCAACTAAACCATGCATCGCCTAGCGTAACCTACTGTCAAATTTGAACGAAAAGCCTGTCAAATGCTTAAGAAACTCAGAGAATACTTTTTAGTGGCTATGTTGTACTTCGTTGAACTTAAGAAGCATTCCCACAATTTCATAAATTTTATTTCTTATATTTCCTAAATTAATTGAATTGATTCACAAAATGTTATTCAATGACATTTATTTAAATACTTAAAGCAATAAATATCTAATCCAGTTTTTACTAATTTTAAGAAAAAAATAAGAAAACAATATTGCTCATTTGGTACTATGCGTGTAGATTGTGGGTAAAAGTATTGGCAAATGCAGCGCGTTGCATCACTGAATTGTCAATCAAATTTCGAAAATGGACCAAAATCGGGCACTTTTGGTACCTTTTTTTTCGACTTCGACCTCTTTCCAAAGATTGGTGCAAACAAAATTTCGAAAATGGATAAAATCGGGCAGTTTTTGGTACCTTTTTTTTCGACTTCGACCTATTTCCAACGATTGGTACAAATTTTTTTTTCAAAACGGACCAAAATCGTTCACTTTTTTAGTTGGGAGCAACTCTGGTGATGGCCAAAGCCCATTGTCAACCTCTTTCCATAGATTTTTTGCAAAAAAAATTCGAAAATGGACCTAAATAGAGCACTTTTAAGGATCGGTACCACTTCTAGTGATGGCCAATATCCTTTTTAGAGCTCTTTTCATTGATTAAAGCAAAAAAAACTTCAAAAATGAGTCAAAATCGCGTACATTTTCGAACCGATGACCACCTCTGGTGATGTCATAAAAACCACCTCCCCATCGATTGGTGCAAAAAGATTCACAAAAATGAAAATCTGTTGAACCTTTTTTTCAAAACAACGTAAAAAAAATATTTTTTCCAAATTAATAGTTATTGACAACTAATAAAATATCTCTTATGCATAATAGTTATGACTCAACGTAAAAAAGAATCAATTGAAAAATAATAGTTATTGACAACTAATAAAATATCTCTTATGCATAATAGTTATGACTCAACGTAAAAAACAATCAATTGAAAAATAATAGTTATTGACAACTAATAAAATATTTCTTATTCATAATAGTTATGACTCAACGTAAAAAAGAATCCATTGAAAAATAAGTTATTGACAACTAATAAAATATTTCTTATTCATAATAGTTATGACTCAACGTAAAAAAGAATCCATTGAAAAATAATAGTTATTGACAACTAATAAAATATTTCTTATTCATAATAGTTATGACTCAACGTAAAAAAGAATCCATTGAAAAATAATAGTTATTGACAACTAATAAAATATTTCTTATTCATAATAGTTATGACTCAACGTAAAAGAGAATCCATTGAAAAATAATAGTTTTTGACAACTAATAAAATATTTCTTATTCATAATAATTATAAACCAATTTTTTGACATAAAAGTTATAATAGTTATGTCCCTGATAAAAACACTTAAATTGCTATTCTTGGTACTTATACCGAGCTGTAACATTTGGTGCATGGACCTAATACTCTACAGTAATGACTGCGTAAAATGTGAGGTTGTACAATGAGGGAGCGGGCAAAGCAGCGAAAAATTATGTTGAAGCTATGAAAACATATTAAAAGTTATGTTTGTTTCTTTTTGCCAACATATACAGGCTAGATTATTTAAAATAAATAATAAAAATGCGGTCGAAAAATTTCACTTTCATTTTCTAGAAATTTTTTTGCTGTCAAAATTTCATCAATTTGTAAAAAGATATCGAATGGGACAGCAAAATTGGAAATTTAAGTCACCACAGTAAAAATTTTGCTCACCAGGCTAAAAATGGTTTTCACCGCGATTTGCCTAGGTAAAAAGATATCGATTGAGATAGACATTTAATAAACGAAAAAGAGTACTTTCGCCATAAAGTATATTTGTGTTTCTATATTGAACTTTTTATAATTTGGATTGAATCCGTTTAAGTTTTTACTTTTTATCATAAAAATGATCTAAAAGAAACATTTGACGTCAAAAAAAATACCGTCTCATTAATATATATTAAGAGTTTGTCAAAAGAAATTCATCCGTACGTAGAGTTTTGTGACATGGTGTACATGTAAAAATTAAACATATTGTAGAAAAGTCAAAAAAAATGTGCCACTATTTATGGAATAAATGCCGCTCTCCCTGAAGATATTCATATCAAAGAAGATGTTTAATTATTTGAGACAAACTCTTTACGCTGCAATGATGAGTTTATATGAAACATTATTTTACAAAAAACTATATTCGCTTAATCAGCCTTTTAAAATCTTCTTAGCCATGATTGTAGTCAAAGTTTATTTGTATTACCTTCCATTTTCAATAATTGATTTCAAACATAAGACACATGCAATTGCATAATTGCGTCAGAATGATCTAAAAAATTTATTACTTTGCAAAATTTAGTACATACTATAAATAAGAACATTTTAAAAACAGACTACACAGCAATAATATACACACATTTTAAAATACATTTTTTACTTCTTATATCAAATTGAACTTAGTTTTGACGTATAGTAATTTGAGTTCACGTAAGGTCTATAACATTATTCAGAGTGACAATTTTGACAAGAATAAGATGCAATCATACTTTTTTTTTTTATTATAGGAAATTTTTATTTTCGCCCGAGCTTTGAGCAACTGAGGCGTTACTTTGGCGTGACCAACCTTGATTTCCTGAACCGCTCTGTAAAAAAACAATAAAAACAAAATGGAAAATTATATTTTAGTTTTTATTTGCATACCTTATATTTATTATGAACCTGTTGGGAGTCGTTACATGTTGCAGAGCCACTGGCTGTTGCTGATCCGCTTGAATTGTTCACACTATTGCCATTTCCATTAATGCCACCAGCACCACCAGAGTTACCACCTTGAGCCATCCATGAAAGAAAACTACCAGCCTGGTGATTTGTACTCTATAATAAACACATTTAGTTGTTTTATTTTTATATACATGCATGTGTATATGCCAAATTGACATGCGAGGTTGTACACTCACTTGTTGTTCCTGTGACTGATTTTGTAACTGGTTTCCAATAAGACTCCATTGATTTAGTGCTGCAGCTACAATTGCCGGATTCATAGGTAAAGAATTTAAATTTAGTCCCACACCCAGTGGATTATTCATGTTTTGACCCTGATTAGGTGGATTCTGCCCTTGTGGGTTTATGCCAAGTGCTTGCAAATTTGGCATATCCAAATTACCACGGTTTTGTTGATTGTTCCAGCCACTACCTCCACTATTATGTTGATTTGGCATCTGTTGGTTTTGCATATAGTTGCCACCAGCACTACTTCCACGATTAAATGGGACAATGGGCCCATCTTGACGGCTAAGAGCATTTGAGTTGCTCATCATGCTACCAACACCTCCAATATTACCAAGTCCTCCCATACCACTACTACCATTCATACCATATCCAACAACACCACTTAAGCCCATTGAGCCACTGTTAGGATTCGCAATGTTTCCAGCATTATTCAAACTATTCATCATAGCATTGCCGTTGTTACCACGTGAATGCGAATGTCTTCCACCGGAGTTCATGCTTCCACCTTGATGATGCATCAAATGCATGCCACTACTTCCAGTGCTGTTATTAGAATTATAATTGCTATAATTATGATGTTGTTGATTTGTGTTACTTCGGTTTTGTTCAGCCTTTGGTGCAGCGTTTGAAACATGAACGGAAACTCCTAAATACTGGAAGTTAGTGTGTATATGGTTTATCATTTTATTTTTTATTTAAATAAACATGCCTTTTATTATATGATCTTCACCACAAAGCGATTGTGCGATTTCCGGATCTAAGAATGTGACAAAGCTAAACGCTCTAAAAGGTTTAGGTATAAATACGTCAGTAACTTCACCAAATTTTGAAAAATATTCACGTAAATCATCGGCTGTTATATCCTCAGTGCAACGACCAACAAATACTTTACAGGGAACTTGATGAATCATTCCCTAAAAATAAAAAAAAAAGACATAAGTAACTCACTTTAATATCAAAAATAAATAAACCTTTGAATTTGGCACTTTTACTTCACACCACCGTCCATCGATCAAGTGCCGTGTTGAAAGTACGCGCATTTGGGCTTCGTAAGAGCCAAACCGGATAAAACCAAAACCTTTAGACTGGCCAGAGTCAGGGTCTTTTTTAACCTGTGCCATTAACACTTCACCAAATACATCAAAATATTCGCGTAAACTGTCTTCAGTCGTTTTCCAAGGCAGTCCTAATACAATAAGATCGGTGCAGCGTAACCGTGTTTCTATACGTTTCGTTTTTGCTGTAGAGTTTTCCAAATTGTCATCGCTCTTGCGTTTATTCTCTGAAAAAGGAGAAATAATTACATTAAAAGTTTAAACATTCCATGATTATTTTACCTTTAGGAAACACGCAAAAATATATATTTGATCCCCATCCTTTTTCATTAGAAGGAGGATAAAAACGGCCTTCATTTGATCGCACACCGCGAACAGCTTTAGTATCTTCATTACGATATTTTAAGCCACATGCACCAGGAAACTGTGCTTGCAGAGTTGAAAGCAACAATGTACCATCTTCTTCTGACGGCAATTCTATTGGCTCATCGCCTTCATCTTCCGCTACTTGTATAAAGTCCATTACTGCACTAATTAATTAAGTTATATCACCAGCCAAACTTTTAATTCGCCTATAAAATTTTTAAAGTTCATTAAGTTTGAAGTATTTCGCTTCTTAATTTGACTTTATTTAAAGATCTTGCGCACGTGAATTTGAAATATATGAATACACATAATCGACGTTAAGCAAAACTCTATACAAATAAACGTACACAGCAAACTTAAGTTTCTGACTTTTTATAAGAGTATATCAATGCGCATGGTGTTCATAAACTATTTCATAAATATCGCGAAGTAATTTCTTAGTTTTCTGCGAATATTCCTAAAGCATTCGTAAGAACTCATACATACTGTTTTATTTTATTTTTATTTGATATTAAAAACTTTTTTAATTTAATAAATTTAAATTTCGATTAAACTTTTATAGTTACACTTAACCCTTTTTAGGATGGAAATATACAGTGACAAGATAAAATGAAAATCCATAATTTACCACAGCGTTTTTACTTACTGTCACTGTATATTTTCATGTAGAAAAACTTTATAAAATTAATTATTTTAATAAAAAGTACACCAAATGCACCAAGGAGTTAAAGTCAAATGCAAATTCAACAAATAAACAGAAGAATGAATGTACAGTCAAATCTTTCACAACACAAGAAATCAAACGTTTCAAGTCTAAACCAAAATAGACGAGACGAGACGAGACATAACTAAGGCTACCTGATGAACTGCCTACAAAAGTAGTGTATGTCAAAAAATTCCAATTTTCGAATGAAAACCAAAAATTTTTTTAGTCTCATAAAAATTTTTTTGATGAACAAAAAAAAAACAAAAAAAAAGGTCCTCGTTTGTTACGAAAAACCCCAGCAAAATTAAAAGAATATTTGAAATAACTTTTACTTTACAATGCAAACATCGAAAGTAGCAAAACCATCCAAAAGTAGTGCATTTCAAGTGAAAAGTAGCAAAGCCTTGTAAAAGTAGCACATTTGCTACTAAAGTATGCCATCTGGTAGCCCTAGACATAACGAGTAAGTTCGAGTATAAGTAAACCAATGTTGATAGCCAACACGAACCAACGTAATTGATCGAAACATTTTGACGAGACGTGTTAAGGGCCAACTAAACCATGCACGCTTTGACTGCAGTCAACTTCTGCAAGTGTGCGAATACACACAAATCGTATATCAAAGCTACAACGTACTTAACAAAAAGTTTCGTTCAATTTCCACAAATGTCATTTGCTTAAGGAAAGAGCGAAACTGAACGCACTTTCTGTACGGAATCAGCTGTTTATGCATTGTATATAGTTATGTGGGTGTGCCGAATGAAACACTTTATAATTTTTCATATATTTTTATTAACTTGATAAATATTTTTAATTGCTTATAGCTTCAAGAGTAACAACAAACTAAAAACTTTACTTATTATAACGAACCCAAAGAGCCGTGGATTTTTGTAGAGGTTTTATGTAGTCAGCAAAATTTGGTTGATGAAATAATGCAAAGCATAAAAATAAAGTAAACCGATTGTGCATTGCAACATAATTCTTTAGAGTTTGTTTATTTTAATGTGTAGTGATTCTTTGGAATTATGTTGCTATTGTTTTGTCTATTTATTTGGCACAGTGGTATAGTTATGTTATTTGGCACAGTGGTATAGTTATGTGACTCCTCCACCCTTAAATTTTTGCAGTCCCTGCAAAAGGATCCACAGTTCCTGAGGTTTCACAATTAATTTCAACATTTGTAATTGTACTTTCCTTCTTTTTTATAATCCAAAGCACTACTAAAACAATAAGCACTACAACGACAATTGTTGTAGTGGAAATAGTAACATATGAATATTTTTTATGTTCAAAATTAATATAATCTATCTGTTTTCTATTTTGTATAGTTTGCAATTTTAGCCCATTAAGAGTAATATTACTTACAATTTTTTTGAAATTAGTATAGTGCAATGGTATTAAGGCGGTATCTACAAAATTTTTTTCAGTATCAATAAATTTTTGATTATCTATTGAGATTTTGCAAGATTGAAATTTTATTAAGTTGTTTCCTTTAATATGTAAAGGTTGTTCATTGCAAGTTTGAAATATCTTAGTAAGAGGCAAGTTTTTTACAATTATCCAGTTATTGAAAATTTTATCGATAGATGTAACATTATTCTCTCTCAAAATACAAGCATTTGAATCCTTAAGTATGTTCTGTATACAAAAATTAACATTTGTTTTTAAATTTTTTCTCTGGACAGTTCCTTCGATATTAGCAAAGACAATGCTCTTATGCAATATTACCTCCACAATTGGAGAGTCCAATTCTTCAAAATGTTCGTTAGGAAAAGGTATTATGAGTGCGTTATAAAAGATTTCCTTGGTAAAGTTTGGGATTTGTAGTACAAAAATTAAAAGATTTTCGGTGTATAAGATATATGTCAAGTTATATGTACTTATTTCGTCATCTGTTAGGATGTCGTGTGCCAGTACGTTAAGTTTGCTAAGTAAAATTATGTCGGAAAATTTTTCGATCTGTAAATTAAGTATTTGAATGTCTGAATACAGCAAAAGAATACGTTCATTTAAGTGTTCGTCTGTACGTTCGGCCAAAAGAAGGTTCAGGTCGTGTTGTTGTCTAGTTATAAAATTATTTATCTCTTGTACATTTTTTATTAAGTCATTGTTTATTAGAACTTGTTTATTTTGTTCGCTAATGCTATTTCTGGTATTTATGTCAAGGTTCATTAAGTGATCAGAAATTTCTTTTTCGTCTTCATCGTCCATAGTTCCTGTTATGAATTTCAGTCCACGTCCAAGGTAATTAATAAGTCCTCGTTTAATTCTGTTATTTTTAAAAATGTGTGGTATTAGTAAGTTTAGATTTCTTTTAGTTTTTAATAATTCTCTTATTATTAGTTTTGAGTTATCATTTTCAGGTTTAAGGTTCAAAGCGTAAAAATTAGTTTTTATTAGTGCTATCGTTTCATAGTATTGTGTTAGATTAACAATATGAAGTATTTTTGTAAAAGATTCTATGATAGGTTTTGGTTCCAGTTTTATCAACGTGTAACCATGTTCCGCATTCACTGGTATAACCTCTATTCGCTGTCCGCGGCCACTAGCAATTGCTGCCAATATTAATATCAACATCATTGTTAATGTCATCATTATTTCGCCTGTAATTGTAATTTTGAAATTTATACTTTCGTTTAACTTGAGTTTTGTAGGTTTTCCTAAACTTATTATTGTTGGAGATAATGTGGTTATTATCAACTCTATAGTTTGATATTTTTTTATACTTGGGTTGTGCTTTACTAACCCTGTAATTATTAACAAATTCGTTTTCGAAATTAGGCTCTGTACTATTGGGAGCTGCGCGATTTTTGGTAACTAGTTTTATTCTGATGAATCAATTCTGATAGATCCGATATTTCTTCTTTAGATAGTAAATTATTCAAAAGATCTATTGGTCGTTTTTTAGTTGTTGAATGTATAGTGTTATTGTACGCTGTTATTGCTTTGAATATTTTTTCTTCCATACTAAAGTCGTTTGTGGAGTCAGCATTGAATAATCGTACATGTTCGTTTAATGTAGAGTGCAGCCTTTCCACATCTGCGTTCCCAGTCTTTAAATAAGGTGTGGTTATATGAATGTTTATGTAGTTTTCTTGTAAGAACTGTGTGATTGAGGCTGTATTAAATTCATTATCTGAAATAAATAATTTAGGTTTGCCAAGGTATTAGATTCTGTATTTTATGGCTTCTATAATTGAAACCCATGTTGTCTTTCAGTGGATGCACTGAAGCGTATTTAGTTAATTTGTCAATACTTGTAAGATACATGACATTTCTTTGTGGAAACCATATATCAAAATGTACTATGTCATTATGTTTTTCAGGTGTATCAGTAATGTTTAAGGGGTATTTGTTAGGGCTTCTATCGAATTTGGCAAGGTTGCATGTCTCGCAATTATTTATGAATTTCTGGATTTCTTGTTGGAGTTTCGGATAGTAAAATTGTGCTTTAATTTCATTAATCCCTCTGTGGTTATTTTTCAAGTGTTCATATTGTATCAGATTTAGTATTCGGTCTTTGTCAACTATGTCCTCAAGAAGGATGTTTGCTTTAAGAATCTTACGGTTTTTATTTTTTGCAAAATATTTAGCATAAAGCTCTTGAAATTTAAGGAATAACTCTTTATCGTGGCAGTAAATAGCTACCAATCCTTTTTCAGGTAATTTTGTTCTCATTATTTCGAGATTGCTTCCCGATGTTATTTTTAATATCGTTCGTATTTTCTTTTGATATAGGATTTTGGTTGAACAAGATTCTACTTGTGATTTTTCTAATATTAATTGATTTTTAAAAACATTTAAGGCTTTTTCAGATATTGGAATAAAATCTATACTGTCAGTTTCAGCACTGTGTACAGTATTAATTTCTTCATTTTCATATATTTCTCTTAAATTGGTTAATATCTCTTCTGTGGTCATTAAATTAACTGCTACATCAGTTTTAGGATTTCTTGTATTTGTAATTAAGGTCGAACTGTCAGTTTCTGCACTGTTTACAGTCTTCATGTCGTCATTGGAAAATAGTTCACTTAAATTTACTTCAATATCTCCTTTTGTCGTAACATCTTCGTTATGAACAATTCTACTGAGGCCATCAGCGATTACGTTTTCTTTTCCTTTTAAATATTCAATGCTAAAGTCAAATTCGTTCAATTTGATCTTCCATCGTTGGAGTTTAGCATTAGGTTCTTTAAGGTTACTTAACCATACGAGAGGTCTATGGTCTGTTTTTATCAAAAAATTTCTTCCAAACAAATATTTTCTGAAATATTTCGTAGCCCATACTATGGCTAATACCTCTTTTTCGATCGTGCTGTAATTTTGTTCGTGTCCGTTTAAGGATCTGCTTGCGTATGCTATTACTTTATTTTGTTGCATTAGCACAGCTCCTAATGCATAATTACTAGCATCAGTTACTAGAGTGAATTTTTTTTGAAAATCAGGATGTATTAGGATAGGATCATTTTTGATTAATTCTTTTAGCTTTAGAAATGCTTCGATATAGTCCTTGTCTTGTAAGTTTATTTTTGAGTTTTTTTTTTAAATATTTGATAAGCTGATGAGCAACCCTAGAATAATCTTTAATAAACCGTCTATAATACCCAGTGATGCCCAAAAATGACTTAATTTCTTTTTGGTTTCTTGGTAACTGAATCTTATTGATTGCTTCGACCTTATTTGGATTTGTTTTTAATCCTCGGGGAGTTATTACATGACCTAAATAATCTATTTCCGAAGTCATGAAATTACACTTATCTAGCTGGATTTTTAAATTGGATTTTTGTAAAACGTTCAATATTTTAGTAAGGGACTCGAGATGCTCTTCCATGCTTGTGGAGAAAATTAGAATATCGTCTAAGTAGACGATACAAATTTTTCCAATATAATCTTTTAGCACACAATTTATTAACCTTTGGAATGTGGCAGGGGCATTACGTAACCCGAACGGCATTCTAAGGAATTCATAGTGGCCATTAGCAGTAGAGAAAGCGGTCTTACGGATGTCGTCTGGATGCATCTCAATTTGGTGAAAACCTTTTGCCAAATCTAAAGTTGTAAAATATTGGCATCGACCCAATTTGTCAAATATATCTTCTATATTTGGAATTGGAAAGCGGTCTTTAACTGTTATTTCATTAATTTTCCTATAGTCAATGACTATACGCCATTTCTTTTTGTTAGATGCATCTGTTTTCTTTGGGACTATCCATATTGGGCTATTGTAAGGGCTGTAAGATTCCCTAATGATCCCTTGTTTTAACATGTCTTTAATTTTTGTCTCAACTTCGTCCTTATGTATCTCGGGGTATCTATATAATTTTGAATAAACCGGAATATCATTTTTTGTGTGGATTCTGTGCTTAACTTCA
Organism: Tricholauxania praeusta; assembly: GCA_949775025.1. Classification (NCBI taxonomy): domain Eukaryota; kingdom Metazoa; phylum Arthropoda; class Insecta; order Diptera; family Lauxaniidae; genus Tricholauxania; species Tricholauxania praeusta. Next base: position 26,257,602 of record OX459032.1, read on the forward strand.
TTCGTGAATGAAAGATCATCACCTTCTTTGTACAGCACATTTTTGAATTTTTTAATTACGGTTAGAAGCTTTTTTGCCTCAAAATCATTTAAATGACCAATACGAAGCATGGCTTCCAAATTTGTATTATTTACTTCGTTGTTGAAAATTTCTATAGTGTCATGTTGTTTTGTCAAATTATTGTAAATTTCTTCTTCTTTGTTAAAAAATAATTCCATTATAAAATTGTTTAATATCAACAACCTTTTAGGGTAATCAATGACTGCATTAAGACTTTTTAAAATATTATTACCTATTAATCCATCAAAATCTTTACTAAAGTTCATCTCCAAAAATTCGCAAGGATAGTTATAATTAAATTCTTTAAATATAGGAAATTTGCAGAGTTTATGAAGTGTAAAAAAATTTCCCATTGCTGTAATTGAAACGTTAACATTCTGTTTCCATTCGGGATTGCAAACATTCTCATTAATGATACTGAATTCAGCTCCAGTGTCAATAATGAAATATAAAAGTTTTCCATTTGCCTCGATTATTATGTAGGGCAGTTGTCTGACCCTGACGCTTGAAAATTTGCACCAGAGTTACCTGTTTCCATAGGTTCCTCCTGGTTCGAATGATATTGCCTAGTTTGGCTTGATCGCTGATTGTTTTGTGAACGATTGTTATTTTGGTTACTTTGACGTGTTCTTTGTGAATTACTATTTTGGTTAGTATTAAAATAGTTACTGTTTCTGTAGTTAGAGTTTTGATTGTTATCATTATTTCTATAATTAGTATTTCTGTAGTTAGAATTTTGGTTATTATTGGAATAATTACTGTTTCTGTTGTTAAAATGTTGGTTATTATCACTGTTCCTACAATTAGTATTTCTGTAGTTAGGATTTTGGTTATTACGATAATTATCGCTAAAGTTTGTACGCGTTTTTGTTTGATTATCGTCTCTAGTGTTATGCCCAAATTGAGTGTAATTTTGATGTCTCCCTTCTAAAATAATTTTAAAAGCATCTTGAAGAGTAGACGGATTTCTTGCGAAGATCATTGTCTTTGTTGGCTCGGGTAAATGATCCCTGAAAGCCTTTAATGCTATTCTTTTAACCTCTTCTGAAGTGTAGGTATTCTCCTCATGAGTTAAGTTTCTGTTATTAATTCTAGTCATAAGTTTCGTAAGCTTATAATAAAAATTCTCGATGGTACCATTAAGTTTAAGTGTTTTTAACTGGTCCATGAGTTCCACACTCGACCTTTTTTCGCCGTAATTTCTTTTAAGTATTTCTTTTAATACTTCCCAGGAATTAACTTCTCCCTCTCTTAAAATAGTTTGTCTCGTTTCCCCTATACATTTATTAAGTATGTAATTAAATAATACTCTTTTATTATTTGTGTCGAATACCGATATTGTCGGTATCAAAAAATCAATATTTGACAAAAATTCGGGCAAATAATTAGAATCCGTGCCATCGAATGGCTCTATGCTTTTTATTAAAATTAACGCGGTATTAAATTGAGCTAGAAGTGTTTGATCCACATTAAATTAAAAAAAACACTAATTTTTTTTTTGTTTAAATGTTACAAAGTTAATTTCTATTTTTTTTAAACGAGATTCAAAGTTCACTTAACTTTATTCCAGTGTGTTGAATTTAAAGTTGCTATTCTTATTTTTGTCGAGTTGAACGGTTACAGATGAATTGCTGTTCTTGTTGTTGGTAGTGCTCAAATCTTTCAAATTACAGATGAGTTGCTGTTCTCGTTGTTAATATTGTTCAAATTTGATCCTTCAAATTACAGATGAGTTGCTGTTCTCGTTGCTAGTATTGTTCAAATTTGATCCTTCAAATTACAGATGAGTTGCTGTTCTCGTTGCTAGTATTGTTCAAATTTAATCTTCTAAATTGAACAATTATATGCTGAGTATCCTCGTCGCCAGTTATGTGGGTGTGCCGAATGAAACACTTTATAATTTTTCATATATTTTTATTAACTTGATAAATATTTTTAATTGCTTATAGCTTCAAAGTAACAACAAACTAAAAACTTTACTTATTATAACGAACCCAAAGAGCCGTGGATTTTTGTAGAGGTTTTATGTAGAGTCAGCAAAATTTGGTTGATGAAATAATGCAAAGCATAAAAATAAAGTAAACCGATTGTGCATTGCAACATAATTCTTTAGAGTTTGTTTACTTTAATGTGTAGTGATTCTTTGGAATTATGTTGCTATTGTTTTGTCTATTTATTTGCTATTGTTTTGACTATTTATTTGGCACAGTGGTATTGTTATGTTATTTGGCACAGTGGTATAGTTATGTGACTATATATAAGAAAAAATTTTTGCAATGGACCTTGTAGTGGAAAATACTTTTGTTTTGAAATTAATAGAAAATGTGAAAAGAAGATAATTAAACAGTAAAATATACGCATTTTATTGTAATCGAAATGTAAAGGAAAGGGCATGGAGTGCAGTTGCAGAAACATGCATTTTAATGTACACACACACACAATACATACAAGAATTTGATTGACAATTCAGTGGTGCCACGCGCTGTATTTGCCAATACTTTTCCCCACAATCTACACGCATAGTACAAAATGAGCAATTTTGTTTTCTTATTTTTTTCTTAAAATTAGTAAAAACAATATCTGGATTACATATTTATTGCTTTAAGTATTTTAATAAATGTCATTGAATAACATTTTGTGAATGAAATCAATTTATTTAGGAAATATAAGAAATAAAATTTATGCAATTGTGGGAATATTTCCCACACTTGCAACTATGGCTACATCGCTTCTTAAGTTCAACGAAGTACAAAATAGCCACTAAAAAGTATTCTCTGAGTTTCTTAAGCATTTGACAGGCTTTTCGTTCAAATTTGACAGTAGGTTACGCTAGGCGATGCATGGTTTAGTTGGGCCTTTATTCCGTAAGAACCGAACTTCAAAAAGTTGCAATTCGTCATAACAGCTTTTTCGGTTCGCTGGCTAGCGTAACATTTTGGGTTCTATGTCAAACAGACGAAATGAGTGCAAACGTTCGTTCAATTGCTACCGTCTCGTCACGTCTATTTTGGTTAAGGCTTAACATTTTGGTTTAAATGTCAAAACAGACGAAACGAGTGCAAACGTTCGTTCAATTGTAACCGTCTCATCACGTCTATTTTGGTTAAGGCTTCAGTCGTTGTTGCTTGCCGCCTACAGCGAAATAACCGAATGCGCACGATGAGTTATAACTTACGCATACATACAAAATTAAATAGGCAAAGCAGAACGAAAGTTCGTTTTTGGTCTTTGAAATTTCTTAGTTCACTTTTCCTCTAGCAAATTTTATGCTTTACTTTTGTTCTGAGTGCGTCATATATATATAGACCATAGTGGAATCCTTCAGTTTAATACCAGATCTGAACCATAATAGTTGAGAAAAGCTTTTCATGGCAAAATAGGGAGCCGTAAATAAAAACATTCTTCAGTTGGAAGTCGTGGGTTAGAACCGCAATCATCAGCGTAATAAGACACGCTAACTATGAGGCTACGAAATACATGGATGATATGTCTTAATTTTTTTTTGTTTAATGATAAAATTCTTAAGGTTCTTTATGAAGTTATATAATATCCTTTACACGATTTTCGTATTGTATTAAGTGCATAAATGTATTCATACAAACATATTATGTATATGTTTTCATCTTGAGTGATATCGATATCACTACTTCTTCTCGTATGAGTATATTTTTATTACTATATACTTCTCATTATTATTTTTTTTCCTTGCTCTATATAATTCGTATGTTTCTACTGCACTGCACTCATACATTTGGTCCAGCCCATGCAGAGATCGATTTTATGATAACACTTTTTTAATGTTTGACTTTTCCATGGTTCGATTTTTCGAAAAAATTGCACGAATTTAAGACTTCTGAATACCAGACGAGCCAGGGATCGATGAACCAAAAATGTCAATTTCAATGTTAGACTATCCCTTGTTATGTCCAAATTGCATTTTCAACTTTTCCCTATCGGCTGGTGCAAAAAAAATCGCCTTATGCAGAGTTCTAATAGTGCGGTCCCATTATATCATTTCATATGGTTCAAACTGTCCCGAATGTCCTAAAACCATATTTAAGATATTTAATAGCAGTTCGTAGTGTCACAGGGGCTAACCATTGGTAAAATTATTTATAACTTTCTCAAGCTTTCTTCCTTAGCTGTAAAAAAAAAATTTTTTCGACCTTTTTACATCGATTGGTGCAATAGAAAAGTATGTTTCAAGACTTCTTTATCCAAACTCTTTTCCTGAGCTGTCGTTTTTTTTCTCCAATACTTATTTGTTTTACTTTCGTTCTTCTATAATATTGCTCTGGTAAAATTGAGAATGTATATAGAAAATTTTTGAAAACAAGGCTAATGCTTAAATGACTGAATTTTTGGTATTCATGCAGGTCTTTCCTATTACGTAATTGTATGCTGAAATCGGGGAGACATTCTCTGATATGAATACTAAATTAAGACACTATTAAAAACTTTTATTTGCTGCGTGATTGTTATATTTACAAAATATAGCTTACTGACTGATTTACTAGATACAAACAAGCAAAACTCCATGAGAATAGTTTTGCAGCTGTTCGGACTTACTTATTTTTAAGAAATATCGATTCGAAAGTTTGAAATATACGGAAAAATATCTATCAAACAGATTTGAGTTTTGAAAATCTGATCTGAACATATGACAGACCATAACTAATTACTGCTATAAGATATTAACTCATTTCCGGACAGCCACATAATTATGATTCAATAATTTAAGCCGCATCAAGCTCAATCATAACTTCAGGTAAATCAATCAAAAATATTGTTAGTTTTGCATTCACACTTGTCCTGTTTATGTTTCTAAATATTTTTTGTTTCGGATTTACTGCACAGTCCCATTATTTGTTAAATTTTTGGCTTGCTAGAACGTTTAGGCAATATAATGACTATGAACCATCTGGCTGAATAAGTCCGTATTTCTTTCAAAATGAGGGAGGTTATCCGAAAGGTATGAGCCGGGCCCTGTAAAGGACAATACTTGATAATTTTTTTATGCCTAGCGGTTTAAGATAGAAGTAAAGTCAACTATATTATACCCACATAAATGCATTCCGCAATAGCAATTCCGAAAACATACAGCCTTTTTATGGTTTGCTACTGATTTTTATCTCTGAGACGATACAGTATGGAGAGTTTCATTCTCGGTTTCATAGTTGGCTAGTTTACTGTCTCCATAGTATCACACTTTGTGGATGGCAAAAATATTGCCATTTCTGGATTAACTTGACGTTTCTGCCAATTTATTAACATAAATTCTGTCATTAATTTTTTGTAGCTTCATTTCCAATTTTCGACTCAACAAAGAAACTCAAAGCCAATACGTGCATCAAGCATGACACCCATATTAAGACTCTGTATTTTTTTCCAAAATTTAAATTTTTCGTTCGTTGCTTTTTGGTGGTAGATTTATTCTGAAAGAACATTTTCAAATACAGTAAAGAATTAAAAAAGTTTAGGCACAGCGCCATTTACAAAGTTTATCTGTTAATAACTTTTTTTCCACTTGACTAACAAAAATAATTAGGATGTAATTTTTAATAAGTAACGTTTTATTAAATATCTAAGCAAAATATATTTGAATTACATTTTTTTTAGATGTGATGTTATAACAATCAGCGAAAATGCATGATTTTCACATCAAAAAAGTTAAGGCACATATATGAAAAATTTAAGCCTTGGTCCAATTTCCGAACATCTAATATTTGGTTTGACCTCCATTAGCTTGAATAACTGCCTGTATGCGTCTACGCATACTTCCAACTAAGTTAGATGTCTCCGCGGACTTTATATTTGGCCATTCTGGGCGTATGGTGTCCTTAAGATAATCCTTCGATGTTATGTGATGAACCGTATTTTTTTTTCAGTAAGTGGCAAATATGTTCAATCGAATTCATATCCTGCGACTTTGGGGGTGTTTTAAATTGTTTACAATGGTATATTAGCAATTTCTATACAAGAAACGACGAATGTTTCGGGTCACTATCTTTTTGGATCATAAATGGTTTCCCATTCAACCCCAAGTTATCAACACTTGGGGCTAAATTTTCCTACAAAATACTCTTATACAAGTGCTTGTCCATTTTTCCATCAATAAAGACAAGATTTCCCACTCCAGATGCTGCTATACATCTCCAAACCATCACATTACCGCCACCGTGCTTACCTACTTTGATTACATTATTTTCTTGCAGATCTTTTTATGGTTTTCGCCAAATTTTTTGTGTGCCATCTGAGCCAAATAGGTAAAACTTTGATTCTTCACTAAATATCACGCTATTGCAAAAAGTTCTGGCTGATTAACATTGAGTTTTGCGAACTTCAACATTTTTTCTTATTCACTGCCGAAATGAACGGTTTGTGCTGAAGAACTCTTCCATAATAACCTCATCTGTTTAAGGTGTTCCGTATTGTTAGGGGATCGAATTTTTCTCTGAGTCTTTGCTGCGTTTCATGGCATAATTTAACTGCCGAAATCTTTGAATTTTCAGCCACAGCAGCTACTACAATCTGCTCCTGGTGTGGTGTAAATTTTTCCAACACGATAGCGACCCGAAAAATACGTCGTTTCTTGTATAGGAATGGATAATATACCATTGTTAACAATTTCAAAAACCCCCACAGTCGCAGGATATGAATTCTATTGAACCTATTTGGCACTTGCTGAAAAAAAAAATACGGTTTCATCACATAACATCGAAGGATTATCTTAAGGACACCATACGCCCAGAATGGCCAAATATAACACCCGCGGAGACATCTGACTTAGTTGGAAGTATGCGTAGACGCATAAACTAAACTTTTTTGATATAAAAATCATGCATTTTCGCTGATTGTTATAACATCACATCTAAAAAAAATGGAATTCAAATATCTTTTGCTTAGATATTTAATAAAATGTTACTAATTAAAAATTACATCATCATTATTTTTGTTAGTCAAGTGGAAAAAAAGTTATTAACAGATAAACTTTGTAAATGGTGCTGTGCCTAAACTTTATAGATCCACTGTAAATTTCTTTGATATAAATTGAAAATATTTTTTTAACTCTCGCTCTTTTTCCATTTTGGTTGGCTGTCTACAAATGTTGACATTTCTGGATACAACTATAAGACCGTCGAACCATTTAGAGACAAAAAAGTGTGGAAGTCATTAACGCGGAGACTCTTCGCCAACGTCGCCAACCATAAAGCCAATTTTTACTCGGCGACTAAAACGGCGATATTGTAGCCAACCATGAAAGGACTGATAATTTAGCAGTATATTTATTTATTCATTCAATGTCAGACTAGGGTTGGGCAAATCAAAAATATTATCGAAATATCGATGATCGATATCTATATGCTGTAGCTTTTCACAGTTGCATTTATTTGAGTTTGACTAGATAATTATCTTGTTAGGCTAGGACGACACGAGTGCTTTTTCAGTTAGATACAGAGCTACCTTTGAACAAAAATATCGAATTCGATAGTCGAAAAATAAAATCGAATTTCGATATATCAAAATAAAAAATATCACTGATGATTATCGAAAAAAATATCGCAAATATCGATAATCGATATATTTTGCACAAGCCTGTCAGACATAAATGAAGTTAAGCCACGAAAAAGACACTTGAACGCTCATCCAATAGGCGTAAACTTGTTTTCTCATCATTCTTGCCGATAAATATCACAAAAAATCATATATAAAAATTCCGGACGAGTGCGAGAGAGAACAAAATATCCCTGTACATAGTTGCCAGCTCATATTGAACACATCCAATATTCCCACGAAATTAAATAAAGTTTAAGACAGTTCTGTCATTGAGAGAAATAGGCGCAAAAAATTAAGGTCTGTAATAAATTAATAAATAAAACTGATAATAATTTGTATTTTTCGTTGAGAATTGGTGTAAATGGGCGTGAAGGAGGTGCAAGAGTGACCAACAAGAAAATATTATAAAAAACTTAGGGATGTCGCAGTGTTTCAAGTGTAAGTCGGTAATACGAGGTGAAACTGGCATCAGCTGTGTGGGAGTTTGCAGGAAAATCTTTCATCATACGCATTAAAAAAATCAAGTGTCAATATCAGAGCTGGGCAACACTACACGCGTCTTTCTCTTCAATGTTCTTCAATGCACGTGTAGTTGTGCTTTGTTCGCTTTTCAAAGCAAACTGAATTAAATTTTACGCTCTCTGCTTTATATACTTATATGAAGATATTATTTTATTATAAAAATCTAAAAAGGTGTTGCCAGAGTTTCGGAAAGAATTACCACTAGTGATAAAACCAAAAGAAAAGCAAAATAGCGAAAAAACAAGAGAGGACTTAAATGAAAATGTTGATCCCAAAAATCTTAAGATATCGAATATAAAAAATACTCACAGTGGAGTTGTAATAATTGAAAGTGAAAGCTCGGAGAAGAGAAATAAAATATAAACGGCAATAAAAAAAAAATCTAAGTGAAAAATATGAAATTAAAGTCCCGAAGAAAATAAATCCAAAAATACTGATGACATACATGAAATTTAAAAACAATGAAGAAACATTTGTGGAAAAGTTAAAGAAACAAAATACTCTAATTGTTAATAGTGAAATCAAATTAAACAAGTAATACGAAGTTAAAAGAAACGATAAAAAATATTATGGAGCTGTATTAGAAATAGATTCTAATACTGTTATATCTTTATTAGTCGGCAGCCCTGTACATTTATTGTAATAAAATATACAGTGGCAACCTTGCAAGCCGGGCTGTCATTCTTCTTCTGTTTAAGCAACGAAATCATTGTATAATAAGAATTTGTGTTAATAAAATAAATTGAAGTTAAATAGCTGTTTTAACAATTGGCGACGAGGATAAAGAAACACTTATCAAGCATCAACACGTGAATTCCCGACGAGGATAAAGAAACACTTATCCAGCATCAACAACACGTGAATTGCCGTCCCTAACCTAAAAATGTCGACTTCAACTCTGCAGCAGACATTGCAAGTGGAAACTTTTGATCCAACTCAAAGCTCTTGGGCAAGATGGGTGGAACGTTTGGAGATGGCGTTTGAAATTTTTGGATGCAAAGATGACAAGAAAGTTAGTATGCTCCTACATTACATGGGACAGAAAACGTACAACATTTTGTGTGACAAGATAAGTCCACTTAAAGCTAGCAAATTGAATTACGACGTAATTGTCACAAAAATGAGTGAGCACTACGATCCGGAACCCCTGGAGATAGTTGAAAATTACAGATTTCATTTACGGAAGCAGGCAGAAGGAGAATCCGCTGCAGATTTTATGGTCGCTCTAAGGAAATTATCCATTACATGCAAGTTTGGCTCATACTTAGAGACGGCGAAACCAATTTGTGTTTGGTCTGCGAAGTCAACGAATACAAAATCGGCTTTTAGAAGTGAAAAATCTTACATCAGAGACAGCGCTCAGCATTGGAGTTACCATGGAATTATCTGAACGTGGCGGTGAAGAAATCCAATTTCAAAAGGATAGAGCTGTAAATTATATTAAGCAAGATGTTAAAAAGGTACACAAAAATAGATTATTTAAGCCTGAAAACAAAAGTTTTAAAAAAGTTTGTTATCGATGTGGCAGTGAGACTCATTTAGCTAATAAGTGTAAGCATAAAAAAACTGAATGCATATTTTGCAATAAAAAAGGTCATTTAAAGAAAATGTGTCTCAAATCCAAATCGAAAAATTTGAATTACACTGAAAAAAATCAAACTGTAGATGAAATATGTAAATTAGAAGATTATAATGAAAAACTTATCCCTAAAATTTACACTAATGTTATGGTAAATAATTTTGAATTAAGATCTGAAATAGATACGGGTCTCCAGTGACTTTGATTAACTTGGGGTTAGCGAAAAAGTATTTCAGTAAACTAATGATTAAAGAATCTGATCGTGAGCTAGTAAGCTACTGCAATACTAAAATAAAAATTTATGGTTTTATATACGTCAAAGTAAATGCAGGTCAGCAAGAGAAAAACTTGAAACTGTATGTAGTAGAGTCTAATAGACAGCCGCTTCTTGGAAGAGAATGGTTAGCAGCCATTAAATTAAATTGGAAAGAAATTTTTGAGAAGCAATGCTCGGGTGAAACGTTTCATATTTCGACATTTGACATTAATGATAAAATAGCAGCTTTAGCACAAAAGTACAAGACAGTTTTCGAGAACTCTGCCGGCAAAATTAAAAATAGCAAGGCAGGAATTACCGTAAAGGAAGGTTGTAGTCCTGTGTTTTTAAAACCACGTCGCGTTGCCTTTTCATTAAAAACAGCCATCGAAAAAGAATTGGATGAAATGGTTGAAAATGGAATTTTGCGAAAAGTAGACAGTAGCGACTGGGCAACCCCAATAGTAGCGATAAAGAAAATCAATAATAAAGTTAGAATTTGCGGGGACTATAAAATGACAGTAAATCCGAATTTAGCGGTTGACGAGCATCCGTTGCCGACAATAGATGAAATGTTTGCTACGATGGCAGGGGGAAAAAAATTTACTAAGTTAGATTTGACTAAGGCTTATTTACAAATGGAAGTACATGAATCGGATCGACATGTCTTAACTTTGAGTACACATAAAGGGTTATACGAACCAACGAGATTATGGTACGGGATTGCAAGTGGTCCTGCAAGATTTCAGAGAGAAATTGAAAGGTTGCTTTGCGGAATACCTGGGGTGACAGCATTTATTGATGACATTAAAATTACTGCTCCGGATGACATTACTCATTTACAGAGACTTGAGCAAGTACTCAAATGCTTGAATGATCATAATATGCGAGTAAATTTAGACAAATGCGAAATAATGATCGATAAAATTGAATATTGTGGTTATGTAATTGATGCGTATGGAATACATAAGATGCCCCAAAAGATTGAATCCATTCAAAATATGCGCAGACCACAAAACAAGGATGAGGTAAGAGCCATGGTCGGTTTAATTAATTATTACGGCAGATTTTTTTCAAATTTGAGTACAGTTTTATATCCTATAAACAATCTACTAAAAAATGATGTCAGATTTGAATGGAACAATGAATGTGAAGATTCGTTCCGAATGGTAAAAAAACAAATGCAGTCCAACGTAGTATTGGCACATTATGATACTCAATTAACATTGATCCTTGCTACTGACGCTTCACCATACGGAGTTGGAGCTGTACTGAGTCATATGTACCCCGATGGAAGTGAAAGACCAATACAATATGCATCTCAGACGCTTTCACTAGTACAGCAACGGTATAGTCAAATTGATCGTGAAGCATATGCTATAATTTTTGGCATTAAAAAATTTCATCAATACGTGTATGGTAGAAAATTTATCTTACTTACGGATAATAAGCCATTAAGTCAAATATTTTCGCCTAAAAAAGGATTACCAACTTTAACTGCATCAAGAATGCAACATTATGCAATTTTTCTTGAATCATTTGATTTTGAAATACGTTACAGAAAATCAGCAGAAAATGCAAATGCCGATGCAATATCCAGATTGCCTTTGAAAGAAACTTACAAAAATATTGAGGAAGTTGATTTACTTGAAATAAATCTCATTGAAACATTACCAGTAACAGTTAAAGAATTGGCAGAAGCAACGATAGCCAATAAAGAGACAGAAGCATTGATCTCAGCTTTGAAAGAAGGAAAACTGGTAGATGCAAATTTACGATTTGGTATTGACCAAACAGAATTCTCATTGCAACAAAACTGTTTAATGAGAGGAACAAGGGTATATGTACCAAGCAAATTACGTAAAAAAGTATTGGACGAACTCCACACAGCTCATTTCGGTATAACAAAAATGAAAGAGCTGGCCAGATCATATTGTTGGTGGAAAGGAATTAATAATAATATTGAAGAAATGGTAAAAAATTGTACCAATTGCCAATTGTATCGTCCAAATGCAACAAAAGTTCCTACACATTGTTGGCAACCAGCATCGCAACCATTTGAACGTGTGCATTTAGATTTTGCAGGACAATTTAAAGGTCATTATTTTTTAATATTGGTCGATGCATTTACTAAGTGGCCAGAAGTACATGTGATGAAAAATATTACTGCAGATTCAACGATACAAAAGTGTCGCGAAATATTCAGTTGTTTTGGCTTGCCGCAAGTACTAGTGACTACGGTCCACAATTAGTATCTCATGAATTTCAAAATTTTTTAAAATTAAATGGAATCATTCATAAGAAAGGTGCACCGTATCATCCTGCAACTAATGGTCAGGCAGAGAGATATGTTCGTATAATTAAAGACAAATTGAAATCTATAAATTGCAGCAAATCTGATATTTCAGCAGAGTTGTGCAAAATTTTGATGGCATATCGTTACAACATTCACGCAACCACTGGAAAATCACCATCCACATTAATGTTTGGTAGACAAATAAGATCTAGAATGGACTTAATGATTCCACAAGAAAAATTGGAAAATCTAATAAAGCCAGAAGAATTAAAATTTAAGGTGGGTGAGAGAGTAGCTGCTAGGGACTATTTATCAAATGTAAAGTGGCAATTTGGTGAAATAATGAAAGTAGTGGGAACGCTACACTTTATGATTAGACTTGATGATAGACGAATTTGGAAGAGACATGCGGATCAATTGCGACATGTGGGAAAGGACGTTAAGCAGTATACGGTACCACATCATAGTCTTATGGACCATGGGGATCCAAACCTTATTACAAATAATGCAAACGATCAAGTCACTGTAGGTTCTCAAGCATCGAGTGCGAGTAGCTTAAGACGATCTTCTCGTACGCGTCGTATGCCAGTACGATTAGAATATAAATCATTTAATAAAATTAATTAATTTGATATGAAAATTTAATGTGTGAGTATAATTGTAAAGCTTTGAAGTATTTATTTACATTGTACTTACTACTGCATTTCTTTAATTTAATATATATATTAAACATAAGTACTTTGAAATATGAATTATGTGCTCTACGCTCATAAATGTTAGGCGTGGAGAGCTGTTATATCTTTATTAGTCGGCAGCCCTGTACATTTATTGTAATAAAATATACAGTGGCAACCTTGCAAGCCGGGCTGTCATTCTTCTTCTGTTTAAGCAACGAAATCATTGTATAATAAGAATTTGTGTTAATAAAATAAATTGAAGTTAAATAGCTGTTTTAACAAATACATTCCCAAAAGTGATTCAAGCCGGAAAACTCAATATAGGTTGGGGACAATGTAAGGTTGTAGATGGCTTAGAAATAACATACTGCTTCAAATGTAAAGGCTTTAATTACATAGCAGCACACTGCACAAAAGAAGAAATATGTACAAAATGTATGGGAAAACATACTGTTACGAAATTCATGTCTCTTAGACGATAATTTCGATCTCTTACACTTTTCTGAGTTCGATCACTGGATTGTGTAACAATCAAAAACTCACAAGCTTATTTAATTATAAAATGGTTTATTTAATCACAAAAGCTAGTTTTTACACGTTACAATTGTTTATTTCATTAACATTCAAAGTCTAATATTAATCTGGCACTGTATAGACAATTTACTTTCAAAATCAACTGTATCACTCAAATGTTTCACTGTTTAAATTCTACTGTTCACTTATGTTCCTCAAATTCAACTGCTCTGCTTCACTGTTTGAATTCAACTGTGTTACTCAACTCAGATGACAACCTTTTTATACTACAGTCATCACCTTCTCGAATTTACCAGTACCTTCTAAATGGCGTGTAATCTACCATTATCCATAATTTACCAGTACCTCGCGTGTAATCTACCATTATCCATAATTTACGAGTACCTTCTAAATGGCGTATCGACGTTGAGTTCACAACTATCCAGAATGTTGCTATTATGCTCTAGATGGCCTTGTACGACGGCGATAATTTCTCTCGGTTATCGACTTTTATAGTGTACTGCAGCGTCTGTTCGGTTTATTATTTTTAGTACAAAAACTGCACTTTTTCCGCTAGATGGTGTAAAAGTATTTATACAGCCAGTGATGCTAGCTAGTATCGTTTAGTTTTCTTTTGTTGGTTTTTATTTCGAGAATTTTCTGGCGTAAGCCAAATTTCGCTACAATACATACAAAAACGACTAAAGGCAAAAAAAAAAATAAAATAGGTTACTAGCAATCAAACTCAATTCTAGGTATTTACACTAATATACAAATGAATAACTTCGTTGAAGTAGAAACTATAGCAGAAAGCAAAAAATATGAATTTATAGCACTATCAGAAACACACCTTACAGAGAATGTGGATGAAAATGAAGTAAAGATTAAAGGCTTTAAAAAGATATCGTGTCTGTCAACTTCAACTAGAACCGGTTGTGCAACAATATATATCGGGCATTTCACGCGAAGCGGACAGGGGAAATGGGGTCATGTTTCCAATTTCAGATATATTTGAATATGTTGTACCTGTACATGAACGAGACACAGAAACAAAATATTTTTAGAATGGCAACACTGGTTTACAAAATATGGGTCTTTGAAAATTTAAGAAATCGTAAGGTATGTACTACTTCAAATGCCACTATTCAGCTTAAACAATTCTGGTAAAATGAATAAACTGGATTTTATACTACATTTATTGGCCCTTTTAAAAAATTAAAAAAAAGCTTATAATATGCTTATACTTAGTGCAAAGTTTGATAGTGGGCTGCCCAGCCGTTTTGGAGCTATATGCATTGCAATGCCGAAACCAGAATCAGTTGATATTCATAAAAATAACAAGAATGGCTATCTCCGGATCAAAATACGAAAAACAAAATTGATCATGTTGTGATCGACTTCGACCACTGTCTTGTTGCAGCTAAGATCCGCATGCGGCTATGCAATGCGAAGAATGTACGCACGGGCATGCAACGAAAGCTGGACGTTGCCAAGCTGCAATCACAACGGACTGCCGAGGCGTACTCCGCTCAACTCTCGGTTAAGCTCAACCAACCAACCTCTGGAACCGACTACGCCGGTGGACTTTGGACACACATCTCCCACTCCATGCGCGCTGCTGCCGAGGAAGTCATTGGTTTCCGACGCCCACAACCTCGAAACCAATGGTATGACCAGGAGTGTCGCGATGCGACTGCTGCAAAAAACATCGCATACAAGAAGACGCTGCAGTCAGCCGTAACGCGAACTGTGCGAGAAAACTACCGCGAAAAGAGGAAGGAAGAGAGGCGCATTTTCAGACGTAAAAAAAGGGAGCAAGAAAAGCATGAGGACCTTGAGGTATACCAGGGCAAGAAGGATGCACGAAAATTCTATCAACAAGTTAAGCGTCTAACTCAAGGTTTCAAGCCCGAAACATCCACTTGTAGAGACGAAAATCTGGTTACAGATACACAGAGTGTACTGAGGTTATGGAGGCAGCATTTCTCCAACTTGCTTACGGTCGATGATTCCACCAATTCCGCCCAGAGAGAATGCAGTACGATACCACCAATCGATGATAACGCAGTGGAAGTACCATCACCTAGCCATGAAGAGGTTCGAGCTGCTATCCAGCGACTCAAAAACAACAAAGCAGCGGGTGCTGACGGCCTGCCAGCTGAGTTGTTAAAAGCTGGTGGCGATGAATTGATAAGGTGCATGCAGCAACTCATCAGCAAAATATGGCTAGCGGAAAGCATGCCCGACGATTGGAATCTCAGCGTGCTTTTTCCTGTAATAAAGAAAGGAGACCCGACAATCTGCGCCAACTACAGGGGTATCAGTCTTATTTCCATCGCATATAAGATCCTCTCGAGCGTATTGTGTGAAAGATTGAAGCCACATACAGAAACACTGATCGGATCCTATCAGTGTTGCTTTAGACCTGGTAAATCCACCATAGACCAGATTTTTACACTACGCCAAATCCTGGAGAAAACCCATGAATATCAAATCGACATTCACCATCTCTTCGTCGATTATAAAGCTGCGTTCGATAGCCCAGTGCGGAATTGCCTATACGCAACAATGTCTGAGTTCGGTATACCTGCAAAGTTGATAAGGCTCTGCAGGATGACGTTGAGCAATACGTGTAGCTCCGTCAAGGTAGGGAATGACCTCTCCGGAACTTTTAATACCGAGCGAGGTTTCAGACAAGGCGACCCGCTTTCGTGCGATCTCTTCAATTTCATTATGGAGGGGATCGTACAAAAAGCCGGTGTGCATCATAATGGCACCATTTTCATCAAATGATGATGATATTGATAATATCGGTCGGAGTAAGAGAGATGTTAATGCTGCTTTCACTGCTATTGAAAAGGAATCAGCCAAAGTGGGTCTGACGGTAAACGAGGGCAAGACGAAATACATGATGTCTACTAACAACAGCAAGAGAGTTCGGGATCCAGACTCTCATGTTACAGCGGGCAACTGTAAATTAGAAGTTGTCAAGGAATTCACTTACCTTGACACTGCCGTATCCAGCAACAATGATGTCAGTCTGTAGATTAAACGAAGAATAACAATTGCTAATAGGTGCTACTACGGTGTCAGTAAGCAATTACGTTGCAGAGCTCTCTCTCGATCGACAAAGCTAACACTCTACAAGACGCTCATTATACCTGTGCTTCTTTATGGCGCTGAGGCATGGGTGGTTTCGACAACAGACGCAGCCGCTCTTGGGGTGTTCGAGAGGAAAGTTCTCCGCAAAATCTTTGGTCCTGTTCGAGTTGGCGACGACTATCGCATTCGAATGAACCACGAGCTGTATGAGCTCTACGCCGACATTGACATAATTAAGCGTATAACAATACAGTGACTACGCTGGCTGGGTCATGTCCATCGTATGGATAAAGAAGCTCCAGCGAAAAAGGTATTCGAAGGGAAGGTGCCCGGTCAACGACGAAGAGGGAGACCATGCCTCCGGTGGATAGACCAAGCTTAGGAAGCCCTAACCACGCTTGGCATTAATGATTGGAGAAGGCGCGCGCAAAACAGAGGCGCTTGGCGAGAGCTAATGAGGTCAGCCGTAACCTGACAACGGGTTGTTATGGCCATCTAAGTAAGTAAGTAAAAAAAATTTTTGTTTGGCGAACATTGAAAAAAACCATAAAGAAAAATATTTCTCATTTTTTTCAGTGACTTTTTTTTTCTTATTTTTAAAATATAATTATGAGGTTAAAAGGGCCAATAAATGTAGTATAAAATCCAGTTTATTCATACCAGAATTGTTTAAGCTGAATAATGGCATTTGAAGTAGTACGTATCTTACGATTTCTTAAATTTTCAAAGACCCATATTTTGTAAACCAGTGTTGCCATTCTAAAAATATTTTGTTTCTGTGTCTCGGTCATGTACAGGTGCAACATATTCAAATATATCTGAAATTGGAAACATGACCCCATTTCTCCAGTCCGCTTCGCGTGAAGAATATTAGAAATGGTTGGACGGTAAAAAGCATAGATAGGAGAACGATCGAAACAAAAATTTGGCTAGTGACATGCAAATGCAAACTTAGAGATCAGGAAATATTTTTGATGGCGATATACAGATCGCCAAGCAGCTCTGAGAAAGAATTTTGCGATTTTTTCAGAGAACACGTCGAAAAATATACTGCAAATGCAAACGACATTATAATAGTAGGTGACATCAACATCGACTGGTGCAAAAATTATGTATATAAGCAGGAGATAAAACGAATTTTAGATGATAATGGGCTGGTCTAGAAAGTTAATGATTATACACGAATAACAAAAACAATTATTGACAACATGCACCACGTATCGTGTGAGATAAGTTCGCAAGAAAAGATATTCGATCATGAATGCATAGAAATAGGAATAAGCACGAAAAAAAAATTAAAACCAGTGAAAGACATGTCGAAATTTCGAAACATAGAAAAGAACAATTTATAAGAGAGTTAAGCGCGTGCAATACCAAGTATAACATAAGCTGTGATTTTCATGAAAATGCTAAAAATATAGAAGATTTATTAAAAACTAGTCAGAAAATTAATAACAAAAAAGAAGGCTACAGAAAATAACAAAACAAACAAATGGTATAATGAAGAAGCTTAAGTCTTTGAAAATTAAAAAGATCGAAAAACATCAGATTGCAAGACTGGTAAATAGACCAAAGCTGGGAAGAGTTCAAGACAGCAAGGAACCTTTACAAAACTAAGATTAATAACGGGAAAAACCAGTACATTAATTATAAAATTTGTCAGGCAGTAGGACAGAAACAGATGTGGCAGGAAATAAAAAACTTAGGTCTTACACAGCATAAAAACAACATACAAACAGTAATTTTCAAAAAGAAAGAGTACAAAGATGAAAAAATAATCGCCGGAAATGTCGTGAATAGCGTAAATGAAATCAGAGAAACGATAGATAACATAGAGTACGTAAACTACGTCAGTCATACCGAAAAAGTTTCAAATTTCGTGAAATAACGTTGCGTGAATTAAAGAACATTAGTCCAAAAAATTAGTCCGAAAAAATTAGTCCAAAAATTATAATTGACCAATGGAATCTGGTAGGAGAAACTCTACTAAAATTTATTAATAGATTGTTATATACGGGCGAGTTCCCAACCACATGGAAAGACTCTATGGTAACACCAGTTGAAAAAGTTCCAAACACTAATAAATGCGAAGAATTCCGACCAATAAATTCACTAGGAACGCTGGAAAAAATTTTAGAATCAGTGGTTAAACAACAGTTAATGGAATATATGGAGAGCTCCAACATCTTATCTGAACACCAGTCAGGCTATAGAAAAAACTACTCATGTGAATCAGCAGTTAGTTATATAATCGGTGAATTGAAGGACGGCGGAACGCGGAAAAAAATAATAG
Source organism: Tricholauxania praeusta (assembly GCA_949775025.1). Classification (NCBI taxonomy): domain Eukaryota; kingdom Metazoa; phylum Arthropoda; class Insecta; order Diptera; family Lauxaniidae; genus Tricholauxania; species Tricholauxania praeusta. Next base: position 26,276,457 of record OX459032.1, read on the forward strand.
CACTTTTTCTAGACTTCAAGAGGGCTTTTGAGACGATCGATCAAGAAGTTTTACTCAAAAAAATGGAGATACATGGAATTCGGGGAAAAGACAAACATTTTTATGTAACAGAGAGCAAAGAACTAAAATTAACAACAGTGTATCGTCTCCCATAAAAATAAATGTGGGAGTGCCTCAGGGATCTATTTTAGGCGCACTTTTATTTATTATTTACATAAATTATATGCCAAATGTAGTTCAAGATAGCAAAATAACTCTATATGCTGACGACACCCTTATATATTCCGAAGGAAAAGATACAGAAGAATGTAAAAATAAACTAAAAAATGATATAGATAGAATAACTGAATGGCTCAAAATGAACAAACTAAAATTAAACGAGAAAATAACAAAAATAATGGGTGTCAATATTAATCATGAGAGAGAACAATCAATGGAGAACAAATAGAAAACGTTAATGTATAAAATACTTAGGTTGTTAAATTGATAAAAAATTAACACTGCAGCACCATATCGACTATATTTGCAAAAAATCGGTAAAAAATAGGTTCTTTCAAACGGATCCGCAAAAAAATAAATTATGTAACAGCCGTGAACGTATATAACGCCATAATAAAACCGCACTTTGAATTCTGTCATTCAGTATTATTTACATCATGCAACCTCGGACAGATAGAAAGGCTCCAGAAACTCCAAAATAAAGCTATGAGAACAATTTTAAAATGCAATAGATACACCTCAATCAAATGGATGTTAGAAACACTTAGATGGCTTAATATTACAGAAAGACTAGAGCTCAACACACTATTAACGATTTTCAAGATAAGACACAAGACAGCACCAAGTTATCTCACAAATTATGTCAGAAGAGTAGAAGAGTCCAGCCATATAGTTTTCGAAATGCGAGTGATTTTAGAATCGAATACCAGAGATTAACAGCAGCCCAGAGGACCCTTTTCCAGAAAGGTTTTCGATTATTTAACAGCCTCAAAAATGATATAAAAAATGAATCGAATTTAAGAATTTTTAAAAGAAAATGTTTAGAATTCATCAAAGCAAAAAGGAATCAATGAATTGAAATTCAAACTTGTAAATAATAAACTGCAATATGTTAAGATGTATCAAAGAAACGAAAACTAGTCATATTTTGAGTTATAGTTATAAAAATGTTATTCAAAGTATTTAAAATACTAATAAATTGTGCCCAACGTATCGAAGTGATAGTACGAGAACATATGACGGAACATCTTATAACCTAAGAAGAGTCGGAGATCTTAGAATTCAGCGAGCTCAAACTACAAGAGGGCAACGAACTATAAATTATATAGGCTTTCAAGCTTTTAATAACTTGCCAATAGTTATCAAAAATGAAATGAGGCTATGTGTATTTAAAAGAAAACTTGTTGAATATACTAAAAATAACGTAAATTAAATTATATAAATATGTATGTACAAATAAGATTTAAAACTAAAATCATTAAAAAATTAAATAAAATTGTTGTATATATAAATAATGTCAAAATGGCATTTGTTTTATTTATTTTTATTTTATTTAAGTACAATGAAGGATCCTTAAGCTACGAGACACAAGGCATCTTAAATTTAACAAGCTTAAGTCACAAACAGTTTTAATATCACAGATTGAATGTAATTAAATTAAGTATAGTAAAATAATGATTTTAAATAATATAAAAGTTAATAATATGTTACATATACAATAGCTTACAATACAATACAATAAAAATAAAATACTTTTTTTAGGGAAGCTGAGGGTTAAACAAACAAACATTAATTAAAGCACTACTGAGTAGAAAAATAGTTCAGGAGTTGAGATTTAAATTGCTGTGCGTTACTAAAATTATAAAAACGTGTTGGTAAAAGCATTCCAAAGACGAAATGAATAAATATAGAACTGGCGGTCCGACGTTAAGATTTTATGTTTGAATTGTGCGATTTGTTTCGCTCGAGCGAAGAAAATTTAGCCTTGAATAAAGATATTCTGGTTCTTTGGTGTAGATAATTTTGTGCAGCTGCAACAGTGTACGCATTTTCAAGATGTTTGTAAACGAGACACCAAAAGTTTTTTCAGAGTAAGCAGAAATGTGATCTAAGCGGCTTAGACCATAGATGTATCTGGCTATGTTGTTGAAAAGAACATTAAGTTTTTGTGTAAAAATGCTATCACAGTTGGCAAATAGCTCACATCCATATAGCAACGTCGGAATGAGATAACTTTTGGCTAACAGTAAACGTATTTTTTGCGGAGTATAATACTGCGTGACCCACAGAGTCCGTAACATCCCATAGACCTTACCGATCGTCTTATAAATGTGGTCATTCCAAGTAAAGAAGCTATTGAAAATTACACTCAGATTCTTAGCAGTTTTGACAACTTCAAGTACAGAGCCATTTAAGATTATTTTGGGTAAAATTTTGTGTTCTAGGGATTTTTTGTAAATTAACAAACATTTTGATTTTGAAGGATTCAAACAAAGATCATTAGCTTCAGCCCAAGTCCGAATACGATCCAAGTCTTCATTAAGATTTGCAACATAAGAATCTATGCAACGCAGTTCACTACTTGTGTGTAGTTGAACATCGTCCGCATATATGTGAACTTAACAGTGCTTAAAAATTTTTGCTAGGTCATTAATGTACATGATGAAAATCAATGGCCCTATTACCGACCCTTGAGGAACGCCTCTTGGCACTGATAATGATAATAGCGATGAAAGAAAACCATTTGCACTTACCGCCTGTAATCTGTTAGAAAGGTATGATTTCAACAAGGCAATTGCACTCTTAGAGAATTCAAAGTAGTTTTCAAGTTTAGTAAATAGAATGTCGTGATTGACGGAATCAAACGCTTTGAATGATCTAAAAGTGTTAAAATACATGCATGATTTGAGTCCAATGCCGATCTTATGTCTTCCGAGACATCAATAAGAGCTGTTTGACAGCTACGTTTGGGTCTGAAACCAGATTGCCTTTCAGTTATAAGATTGTTTTGTGAGAGAAAGCTGCTAATCTGCTTGTGAACAATGTTTTCTAGAACTTTTGATAGGTATGGTTAAATCGCAATTGGCCTGAGATCGCCATAGGCTTTAGGTATTGGTATGATTTTTGCCATTTTCCAGGTTTCAGGAAAACTGAGAATAACGTTAAAAATATGAGTGAAAAAAGGCAACAAAATTGGTAGAATTGATTTTATAAAAACGGGGTGGATTTCATCGAAGCCAACAGCGTTTGACGTGACCGCTAAAAATGCCTGCAGAACTTCAATCTGGTCAACACAAGAAAAACTAAATAAGTTGTTGATGTTACTGCTACGGGTAGTGTTACTATTACTTATATTTTTAGTGATACTAGCTGAGGATGTGGGTATATTTAAAAATTTAGCATTTATTTGATTGAAGGGGAAGGGAAGTCAAATGAAAGGGTGGACTTATTGCCAATCCCAATTTTTCGAATTTGTTGCCACTTTTGTTTTGAATTAATGCAAGAGTTAAACTTGTTTTCATAATAATTAGACTTAGCAATTTTTAATCTTTTTACGATATCAGACCTTAGATTTTTGAATTTATCATACAGTTGAGAAGTTTTATATCTTTTCCATTTGTTGAAAGCATAATTTCGATCACTAATAAGTTTTTTTATATCCACATTGAACCATGCTTTTTTGGCACATCAAATGCTTTTAGTTCTCATAGGCACGAAATGATTGAAAAGACCAGAAATATTGTTTTGTAGAAAAGCAACTTGTTCATCGACATTTACCATTTGATAGATCTGCGTCCAATCAATCCTTTTTATTGAATCAATTAGTAACTGGTAGTTTACATTTTTAAAGTCACGATAGCTTAAAGTTTGTTCGGATGCCTCAGTTTAAAGTTATATTTAAGATATATGAGATCGTGTTTCGAAAATACAGGTGCTGATAATTGTTCGTATAAGAGTAAATGTTCAATGCTGTTAACGAAAAACATATCTAAAAGTGTGGAACAAGTTTTTGTGAAATGAGTAGGAATCTCGATATTAGCAGGATTGAGGCCAATGGAAAGCATTTTATTTAACAAACTTTTTTCAACAAGTACATTGCTGTTGAAGTGTCCTGTAAGAATAATATTAGTGTAAGATAAAAGTGAGCTTTCTAAAACTACTATAAGTGGCTCCAATTCAACGTTTCGGCTAGGTCTGTAAGCGCACCCAACTAGTGCTCTTTCTGACTTATTAGAAATTTCCAAAAATATATATTCTATATGACTACTAAGTCCTGATTTGCAATATAGCCTGCACTTAATTTTGCTTTTTACATAAATGCAAGCTCCGCCAGCATGGGTCTCCCTATCGGCTCTAAAAATCACGTATCCTTCGAGCTTAAAAGGGGGTACACACTAGCGATCATGTTCGTCAGTCAAAAATTCATCAGTTTTGAATGATTGTTCGCAGCGGTCAAACTATCATTCATGTTTGAAGCTCAAACCGTCATTCAAGCTGTAAAATTTGACTCATAAACATGAGAGATAAAAAAATTGGGTGCGCGTTATTAATTATCGCGCAAGATTACCAAAACAATATCCGTAAAAAAAGGAGTAAATGGGTAAAGCGATGGGTTGCTACTCGGAAAAAATATTCCCATTATTCGTATTTTTGCAGGAATTTGCACGAGCCAAACCAACACACTTTTGGTTGATAATTATCAAAACCGGCACCAGAAGACTCATATTGTTTTTTTTTTTTAATTCTCGTCTGTAGGACGACCGAATTGTGTTAATTTTTTTTAACGTCCTCAAAAGTAAATTTTTTTTATATTTTCTCATAATTTTTAGTAATTCTTTATATGAATTATTTTTAATTTCACGTATCATGTACTCTGGGCTTGTTATGTCCCAGAGGCAACATTGCATTTCATAACAACAAATAAATTCTTTCAAAAAATTACTTTCAGCATCCATGTTGCCGATGCAATGATTCAGCTTGACTGACGCTTTTCGGTACACACTAGCAGTCAAAAACAAATATGGCCGCTGACTGTCACTCAACCACAAAAATTTTTGTGGTTGACTGTTGACTGACGAAAAAGAGTGGCCACACATGCAAGCTACAGAAATTTGAGCAAAACTGACGAACATGATCGCTAGTGTGTACCCCCTTTAAGTAGTTAATCGTTTAAAACAGGTGCAAACCACGTTTCTGATACACAGATTATATCAACATTTGAACCTTCGAATAACTAACGAAAATCGTCGATTTTCTTGATTAAACTTTGCGCATTAATATGACAAACACTAAGCCCCTTATACCGCTGATTAAGTATACGAATCAGTCCGTAGCAACTGTCTTTGGAAGAATATTGCTCATCACTTGAAATCATATAATGATGTGCAGTAGAAGTAGTAACGCAATCAATTATAGTTTTTGAAAACAAATACGTCAGTGTGAAGGTAAAAGAATTTAAGCTTTCCCCAATTACAATACGAAAAATACATTCAAAAAATAATTATAAATAAATCGAGTAATGTGAATGAATAACAAAATCTACACTCAGCCACTCTCCAATGTCTGATGCTACTGTTAGCTATTATTTTTGCTGTTATCCTCACGAAAAAATTAATTCAGCATATTCGCAGGATTCGAGGTTATTTCGTCAACGAGAGCAAATTGATCAAGCTGTTGGATCGTGAAAACTTGAGTCGGTGCTTCACCTATGGTGCGTTTGATATGCACAAATCCACGACGAGTGAAAACACAGTGCAGCTTTTTACGTTTTTTTAGTCTTATTGCACTTTTCAAAATCTTGTGATTTTCTTGTGTCAAACTTTCATTGACGTAAATGGGTGCATCAGACTCAAGTTCCATGTGACGTAGACGGAGCAAATCTTTTGAATTTCGTCTATAATCCGAAAACGATTTTATTAGGAGTCTTGGAGTCTGTAATTTTATTATGACCGGCGGGTCGATGGTTTTTGAAAGATTTTTGGAATTTTTAATTCGAAATAAGCCTTTTATTGCAGGTGGTGTAGCATTGACGGATTTGCACAAGGCGTCGAATAGAACGAGGAGGTTTTCATTTTCTACAAAAGGAATACCGTGCAGAAGCAAGTCGCACGACACCGCAGCATTGTTTAGCTTAGCTAGCTGCGTGCTAATTGTTGTAATGTCGCTTGATATTGGTGCATCACTTTGTCTTTCAAGTTTTACTTTTAAAGTTACGATCTCGTTCTTAAGCGATTGAAACTCAGCCACGGTAGTTTCCAAACGATTCATTCTATGGGTTATATCGGTGAGGTCGCGTCGCAGGTCAGAAAACTGATCGAGAATTTCCCGAGTTGAAGCATTAATTAGCTCAATCTGCTGTGCAAAGCGACTTTTTAACAGTTCCACAATTTTTTCGGTTATTTGGGCATCCGTAGGCTTCGTAGTTGCTGTTGCACTTGAAAAAAGCTTTTGTCGACGTGCCAAAGTATCTCTCAGTTTTACAGCTGCTGGCGATGACATATTACTTAATTTTTACCAACAAGTGCTCAGAGCTTAGGATCAATATATGAATAGGCAATTCGAAATGCAACGGCTGTTTAATTTTAAAAACTGGGTGATTTTCAAAACGTTAAATAAGTTAGGCACTGCTGTAGTTTCATATGCATATGATTGTCTTAAAATTCTGTTGTATACTTTCAGGACCTCGTAAGATTGGAATTAGCTCCACTGGTTTGTGTATTCGCTTTAAAGTTTTAATAGAAAACAAATACCAAAAGGTCAAAGTCCACGGCAAGTTGACAACTGCATAGGAATTACCTTTAAGCGGCGGCAAAGCAAAACACAACTTTTCTCACCAATTCTGCTTCTTTCAATTTGTCTCCGAACTGCACTTCAACGTACTGCTCCACTCCACATTAAGAAGTTTCAAATGAGATACAGTTTGATACACAAATATTAGTATTTATATTGAAATTAATAAATTATTTTAGCACACAAAATATTCAGTGACGTTATGTAAACAGTGTTACCGAGTTATTCCATGCTAAATATTTATGCTAAATAAAGTTGAAATTGAAATAAATTTATTCAATCAAAAAAATATAAGATATTTACACCTATCCCTCGTTTTACACGGTAGATACGTTCCTGACAAAACCGTGTAATTCGAAAATATAATTTTTGTATGGAAAAACCGTGTAAAAAGAAAACGACTATAGAAAAGCTTTTTTAAACATTTATTGAACACAAAATATGACTAATACAAACACTTAATAAAATATCATTTAAATCATAGAAAACATAAAAATAGTTAAATTTATTTGTAAAATAAAAAAAAAAAAACATAAAAAATCTATTTCATATATGTATATAAAAAAATTTTGTATAAGTTTATGACAGTAAGTCATATGTACGTCGCGTGCAATCAAAATTAGTCATTTTCTAAAATTTTTTTTTTTTTAAAATCGTGTAAGATCGAAAACGTGCAAAACGAGTAGCGTGTAAAAAGAGGGATAAATGTATAAGGTGTTTCAATAGGAACAAATTTCAATAACAATCAAATAGTACTACAAAAAAATTCCAATTACATATAAAAAATACTCCAAGACATCTGTGTCAGTGTGCTTTAAGAATTATTGTAACGAAAATATCAGCTAAACTGACATGTGGATAAATTGTACGGTGCTCAGCTAAGCGGCTATCGCTCTCTTGTGCAGTAGTCATGCAAAGCTGTAGACATACAACTACATAATACCTAAGCATACCAACTTTGAGTTTGAAAAAATAAGTACATTTACCTAAAATCAATAGTTGAAAATAAGTACAATATCCATCCATGGTGTTATTATATAAAAAATGCAACGACCAGCTGTCAACGTGGTGTGCTTTAGTGGTAAGAGAACGATCCTGTATTGCACCCACCATATAATTACACCATGATTCCGAGCTATTGCTTTTATAACGAAATTTCTTTATTGAATTGTATTTGTCAACAATAAGTACAAATTAAAAGTTGAAAACATGTTCAGAAATTTAAAATATAATTAATGTTCGCTCTGTTTACTACCAATCGACATTTTGTTGAATGAGGCAGCCTTAGCGTCAGCAGTTTCACCGACAGCAGCCACGGTGCGCTGTTGCTCTTTGAAATTGTATTTTTCTTGACACGAAATTTGTCGCAATAGCTGCGGTTGCGATTTCCAAAAATGGTAAAAGTCGACAACAATTTCTTCTCTTTCCATTCTTCAATTAGAATTACACATTTCGAAGCATGTGCGGAATATTTTGGAAGCGCAGTCCGATGAAATGAAGCTATTATTCGCTTTTATGACATGATACGACCAAACGCTTTCACATGCCGTAAGGGTGGTGTCGGCTGACGAAGTAAAAAAGTTCGCACCAGTGCGGCTGTTCGATTTGGCAGACAACGCTTTCTTGTGTTTCGTGGATTTCAAATGCTTATCTATCTCATTCTTTCCGGCGTTTGCGATGTTGTGTTCCGCGTCGCACTAATTACACCGTATATCACTTTCTGTTCTTCTTTTTTTCATTTGATGATATTTTTTCGGAATATCCGAATTAAAAATACCTTTACGGCGTTGCGGCGCCATTACCATTTAATGAATAGAAACACGAAGCATATAAGGCGAAACACATAAAAAGCATGCATGCATCGTATGCTTTTCAACACACATAGAATGCATCTATTAATATTTGTCACATTCTTTTCCCATACGATTTTCTCAGCAAATATGTATTGTCACATTCTTTTCCCATACGATTCTCTCACACAAAATCTGTCAATGCTTCGATGCCTACAAAACATTTTTAAAAACTACAAGTCTGCGCTGTCAAACTCAAATTTAGTGATGCCACATATCAATTTTTGAAACATTCGTATGTAAATACTAATTAAAGGAATTCTAGTTACAACTATTTCACAATCATAGGGCCAGCGCAAATGATATTTATATTTAATTTGAGAAACAGATTTCTGCCGAAAAAGGTACAAATTAAGTACGCCTTGAAAAATAAGTACAAATTAAGTACGCTTTAAAAAATAAGTACGGCAAGCTGAAAATAAGTACTGTTTTTACTAAATAAGTACTTTACTTACTAAATAAGTACAGTTGGTATGCTTAATAATACCTAAATCGAGAACCATGTGTACATCGCACTTGTGTCAAAGAATTATATATGAAAGAACTACGCTCCCAGAAATGTCGATAATTGGTTCGCTTCACTAATTTTCTGACAATAAAATTACAGTCTTAGAATGAGGGGAAATGTGATTTTGGCTTATGCTGCGTATTGGAGTTTTTAGCAACGAAGCTGCAATTCCCTCTGATCTGATCTGCTACCAGGCAACCAGCAAATCCAACAACATGATTTTTATTTTGACTCCTTCAAACTTGCAAATTTGCAAGTGATCACGCGTAAATTTTGTTGTTGGTTTTTCTTCAGAAAAATTCAGTTGAAAAAATCCTAATAAAATTGCGTGTATTTGTTGTTGCTTTTTTGTAGTTTACAACTGATACCGTTATTTGTAATTTTGTTGGTATTTTTTCGGCAGAAAAATCACAAAAATTATATTTATGTTGTTTGCTTGTGTGTGTGCTCAAATTAGGCTATTTTTTTGCAACCAGGTTTTTTCCTTTGGGGGCTATAAATATATAGAAATTATGATCTTATATTTTTCAATTTTCTTGTTTTACTTGAAACAAATCATTAGATGAAACAAGTTAATACTAAATAAGTTCAATAGGAATAGCTTAATTACTAGACCTGATCCTGCATTTAAAAAAACACGAAAATCAAATTTTCAAAGATAAAAAATGGACATTTCTTTAAAATTAACACGGAAACTAAATCAATATGTCAAAATACACTACTGCTATCGTCGTGTTATTTTAATTTGGGCTTAAGCCTTTCCGAATCCAGAAATATTCATATAAGGGGCTTAGCACCCTTGATCAAGTACGTACATTTTTCGGTTCAAACTGAAAAATAAAAATGATATTCATGTTGTTTTATTTGCTGAGCGCCTGCTTCAAACAAAATTTAATTTGTCTTACGGATTGAATGGAATTATTTTACAAAACTCAAAATATTTCTATAATTTCTATATTTTTCAATATTATCATGGAAATAAAAATAAAGGTTGTACTAAAATGTCACATTAAAATCTGACAGCGAAATGTGGCTTCGTAACTGTCAAAAAATTGTTCAACTCAATTTCTTTTGTTTACATTTTGCATTGGATTTTGACAACTATCAAATCAAACTGACAAAATCCAGTGCAAAATGTAAACAACAGAAATTGAGTTGAAGAATTTTTTGACAGCTGCGAAGCCACATTTTGCTGTCAAATTTTAATGTGACAATTTAGTATAACCTTTATTGTTATTTCCATGATCATTTTGAAAAATATAGAAATTATAGAAATATTTTGAGTTTTGTAAAATAATTTCAATTCAATCCGTAAGACAAATGAAATTTTGTTTGAAGCAGGCGCTCAGCAAATAAAACAACATGAATATCATTTTTATTTTTCAGTTTGAGCCGAAAAATGTACGTACTTGATCAAGGGATCAAGGGAATATTTCTGGATTCGGAAAGGCTTAAGCCCAAATTAAAATAACACGACGATAGCAGTAGTGTATTTTGACATATTGATTTAGTTTCCGTGTTAATTTTAAAGAAATGTCCATTTTTTATCTTTGAAAATTTGATTTTCGTGTTTTTTTAAATGCAGGATCAGGTCTAGTAATTAAGCTATTCCTATTGAACTTATTTAGTATTAACTTGTTTCATCTAATGATTTGTTTCAAGTAAAACAAGAAAATTGAAAAATATAAGATCATAATTTCTATATATTTATAGCCCCCAAAGGAAAAAACCTGGTTGCAAAAAAATAGCCTAATTTGAGCACACACACAAGCAAACAACATAAATATAATTTTTGTGATTTTTCTGCCGAAAAAATACCAACAAAATTACAAATAACGGTATCAGTTGTAAACTACAAAAAAGCAACAACAAATACACGCAATTTTATTAGGATTTTTTCAACTGAATTTTTCTGAAGAAAAACCAACAACAAAATTTACGCGTGATCACTTGCAAATTTGCAAGTTTGAAGGAGTCAAAATAAAAATCATGTTGTTGGATTTGCTGGTTGCCTGGTAGCAGATCAGATCAGAGGGAATTGCAGCTTCGTTGCTAAAAACCCCAATACGCAGCATAAGCCAAAATCACATTTCCCCTCATTCTAAGACTGTAATTTTATTGTCAGAAAATTAGTGAAGCGAACCAATTATCGACATTTCTGGGAGCGTAGTTCTTTCATATATAATTCTTTGCTTGTGTTCTGGTACATAAAGAAAAAGTAACGTATAGCGTTCACAATCAGATAAAAGTAGGGTTGGGCAAATAAAAAATGTTATCGATATTTCGAAATATATCGAGAAGACAATATCTGATAAATGGATAATCGAAAACCGATAATTTTGCCGAAAAAATTCAAATGCAAAAAATGGCGCCCCAAGCTCTATTATGCGTGTTTAGCATTAAAATTCTGTAAATATGAATTAAACTTGGTTTTCAGTTTCCGAAGGCAGCAGGATGCTATATTTCGTCATGATACTCTTGCGATTTGTAAGTTATTTTTTATAAAAAAAAAACCTGACGACATATTTCTCAATTTTTTTCATTTGCCATTAGCATTTGCCGGCGCTTGCCTTACAACTAGTGACTAGTCTCTAAGTATGGCAATGATCAAAACGGTTCCGTGTTAGGAATTTTCCGTTAATTAGGAGCTTTTGCTAGAGCTTTTGGACCCATAGTAAGGTCTGTAGATGCTGTAGCTTTTCACGGTTGAATTTATTTGAGTCTGACAAGATAATTATCTTGTTAGGCTAGGACCACACGAGTGCCTTTTCAATTGGATACGAATTTCGATATATCAAAATAAAAAATATCACTGATAATTATCGAAAAAATATCGCAAATATCAATAATCGACATATTTTGCACAAGCCTAGATAAAAGCAATAAATTTATTTTTGACAAGGCGCAGCGTACTGATTTTGAGGGACACATTGGCTTCAACATAGTCCATATTGATTTAGGGTACATTTCATACATTTAAAAAAAAACAAATTGTCAGAAATTTATATAAATCGTCACATCTCAAAAACTATGGCACGGATTCGAAGTTTTGATATGCCAATATTAGAATCAATTAAATTATCTTTCATCACAACCATACTTTCAAAATCTATAAAGAGGTTCTCAAATTATTACGTACTTACTTAGATGGCCATAACAACCCGTAGTCAGGTTACGGCCGACCTCATTAGCTCTCGCCAGGCGCCTCTGTTTTGCGCGCGCCTCCTTCAATCATTAATGCCAAGCGTGGTTAGAACTTCCTTAGCTTGATCTATCCACCGGAGGCATGGTCTCCCTTTTCGTCGTTGACCGGGGACCTTCCATTCGAATACCTTTTTCGCGCGCGCGCCTCCTCCAATCATTAATGCCAAGCGTGGTTAGAACTTCCTCAGCTTGATCTATCCACCGGAGGCATGGTCTCCCTCTTCGTCGTTGACCGGGGACCTTCCATTCGAATACCTTTTTCGCTGGAGCTTCTTTATCCATACGATGGACATGACCCAGCCAGCGTTGTCGCTGTATTGTTATACGCTTAACTATGTCAATGTCGGCGTAGAGCTTATACAGCTCGTGGTTCATTCGAATGCGATAGTCGTCGCCAACTCGAACAGGATCAAAGATTTTACGGAGAACTTTCCTCTCGAACATCCCAAGAGCGGCTGCGTCTGTTGTCGAAACCACCCATGCCTCAGCGCCATAAAGAAGCACAGGTAGAGGGAGCGTCTTGTAGAGTGTTAGCTTTGTCGATCGAGAGAGAGCTCTGCAACGTAATTGCTTACTGACACCGTAGAAGCACCTATTAGCAATTGTTATTCTCCGTTTAATCTCCAGACTGACATCATTGTTGCTGGTTACGGCAGTGCCAAGGTAAGTGAATTCCTTGACAACTTCTAATTTACAGTTGCCCGCTGTAACATGAGAGTCTGGATCCCGAACTCTCTTGCTGTTGTTAGTAGACATCATGTATTTCGTCTTGCCCTCGTTTACCGTCAGACCCACTTTGGCTGATTCCTTTTCAATAGCAGTGAAAGCAGCATTAACATCTCTCTTACTCCGACCGATAATATCAATATCATCATCATTTGATGAAAATGGTGCCATTATGATGCACACCGGCTTTTCGTACGATCTCCTCCATAATGAAATTGAAGAGATCGCACGAAAGCGGGTCGCCTTGTCTGAAACCTCGCTCCGTATTAAAAGTTCCGGAGAGGTCATTCCCTACCTTGACGGAGCTACAAGTATTGCTCAACGTCATCCTGCAGAGCCTTATCAACTTTGCAGGTATACCGAACTCAGACATTGTTGCGTATAGGCAATTCCGCACTGGGCTATCGAACGCAGCTTTATAATCGACGAAGAGATGGTGAATGTCGATTTGATATTCATGGGTTTTCTCCAGGATTTGGCGTAGTGTAAAAATCTGGTCTATGGTGGATTTACCAGGTCTAAAGCAACACTGATAGGATCCGATCAATGTTTCTGTATACGGCTTCAATCTTTCACACAATACGCTCGAGAGGATCTTATATGCGATGGAAATAAGACTTATACCCCTGTAGTTGGCGCAGATTGTCGGGTCTCCTTTCTTTATTACAGGACAAAGCACGCTGAGATTCCAATCGTCGGGCATGCTTTCCGCTAGCCATATTTTGCTGATGAGTTGATGCATGCACCTTATCAATTCATCGCCACCAGCTTTTAACAACTCAGCTGGCAGGCCGTCAGCACCCGCTGCTTTGTTGTTTTTGAGTCGCTGGATAGCAGCTCGAACCTCTTCATGGCTAGGTGATGGTACTTCCACTGCGTTATCATCGATTGGTGGTATCGTACTGCATTCTCTCTGGGCGGAATTGGTGGAATCATCGACCGTAAGCAAGTTGGAGAAATGCTGCCTCCATAACCTCAGTACACTCTGTGTATCTGTAACCAGATTTTCGTCTCTACAAGTGGATGTTTCGGGCTTGAAACCTTGAGTTAGACGCTTAACTTGTTGATAGAATTTTCGTGCATCCTTCTTGCCCTGGTACACCTCAAGTTCCTCACGCTCACGCTTTTCTTGCTCCCTTTTTTTACGTCTGAAAATGCGCCTCTCTTCCTTCCTCTTTTCGCGGTACTTTTCTCGCACAGTTCGCGTTGCGGCTGACTGCAGCGTCTTCTTGTATGCGGCGTTTTTTGCAGCAGTCGCATCGCGACACTCCTGGTCATACCATTCGTTTCGAGGTTGTGGGCGTCGGAAACCAATGACTTCCTCGGCAGCAGCGCGCATGGAGTGGGAGATGTGTGTCCAAAGTCCACCGGCGTCGTCGGTTCCAGAGGTTGGTTGGTTGAGCTTAACCGAGAGTTGAGCGGAGTACGCCTCGGCAGTCCGTTGTGATTGCAGCTTGGCAATGTCCAGCTTTCGTTGCATGCCCGTGCGTACATTCTTCGCATTGCATAGCCGCATGCGGATCTTAGCTGCAACAAGATAGTGGTCGGAGTCAGTGTTGACCCCCCGAAATGTACGCACATCCAGAACGCTTGAAGCGTGCCTTCCGTCGATCACAACATGATCAATTTGGTTTTTCGTTTTTTGATCCGGGGATAGCCAGGTGGCCTTGTGAATGTCGAGGTGTTGAAATCTGGTGCTACTAACTATGATCAGTCTTAGACCGTTGTTTGAAGTGGTCTCGTGGAGACTGAACTGACCGACTGTAGCGCCAAAGATGCCTTCTCTTCTGACCTTCGCGTAAAAATCGCCGAGGACTATTTTTACATCGTGGGTCGGACAACGGTCATACACGTCCTCTAGGCTCGCGTAGAAATCATCCTTGGTGGCATCGTCCTTTTCCTCCGTCGGGGCGTTCGCGCAAATTAGGCTTATGTTGAAGAATTTTGCCTTGATACGGATCGTAGCGAACCTTTCGTTTATTGGCGTGAACCGGGAAACTAGGTGGCGTAATTTTCGACATACAACGAATCCGCAACCAAATTAGCGCCTCTTCGCATGGCTGCTGTAGTAGATATCACAGTTGGTCCGTTAAGAGTAGTCTTGTCCTTTCCATCGCATCTCCTGGATGGCGGTGATGTCAGCCTTTATTTTTACGAGGGCTTCCGGTGCATATCCAGGTGCATATCCGTAAATCATTATCCGTTTTTCGTTTGCAGTGGTCGTCATCGTAGTGGGGGTTATTATCCGAGGCTGTTTTAGTTTTCATTGGAAATTATGGTAATGTGTGGTTTGACCCAAACCCTACGCAAACATTCCAAGTTTTAAGTCTAGGAGAAACTCGCCTTCTCACAATTAGCTCACCCCCGGACGGGTTTTCAAGGGATCTCCAGAGGATACTTGGCCAAAAGGCCGGAAGTTTGTGAGCTGCTTGAACTGCTTGCAAAAGAATCACCCCTGGCCACTCCCAGGTGAGTGGCGATCAGGAACATTACCCACTTACGTGGACTTCTACAAGCAGCTCCATCCTCCTCAAATTATAACAATTTTAAAAAAAGCTAACTAAGCTATATGTGCAATCACATACATAATCATTATGTTGCATATTTTTTATTAAACTTATGGTCAATGCACTACGTAGCATTCACCTTATCATAACTGCATACTTTGCAGTTTTTACATTTATTGTAACCATATCTTATGCATGGTCAATGTACTACGTAGCGCATTGACCGTATCATAACTGCATACTTTGCAGTTCTTACAGTTATTTTTGTTAATTTAAGTCAATTATTTAATTCTTCTATTTTTGCATAATTCACACTTTTTAATTTTGCAACTTCTTATTTAATTTGCATTTTACTAATTGCACTTTTTGTTTAATTAGTATATTGTATTATTTGCACTTTTATTGTATTAAAAAAGAAACTCAAATCAATAAAAAATTCATTCTAGCTTCAGAAATCTAAGCTTTTGAATCGATTGATATTTTATGTGGAAACAGTTCCAAGTACTGTAACCATAATCATCAAAAAACCTTCTAGTTTATGTACCCACTTAATCACCATGACCACCACTAACACCTACTTCAAATTCCGATAATAAGGGAACCAAATAAACCAAACGTTCCCACCAATTCCACTTGATTTTTTCACAGTAAAACTAATCCACTCAAATTTAAATTCATTTATTTTTGATTTACGGAAATCAAAAATAAACAAATTCATATGACACTTTTCGGTCAAGTCATAAAAAGTAAAATTTACGATTTACATCTGCAAGTCATATTTATTTTTCCTTTGCCTTTTTTTTGTACTCGTGCCGCTAACGCCACTCGCACAAACAAAAGCAACAACAATTAAATGCAAGCATTATGTTTCACCCACACGTCATTGACTTAGTGCATTCAAGGCAACGTCTTAGCCTACCTAAACTGACCACACACAACAACAATAACAAACCCAAATGCACATTGTAAGAAAACACCCTTATGCCGTATTTTCAAGGCTGGGAACAACTGATTGAAGTCAATTAGCTTTGCGACTCTTTCACACTTACCAAATACCAATCATTTGGTATAATCAACGTTTTGCAGTAGCAACTGAAACAACAATTACAACTGCAGAGACAACGCAAAGATTTCTCGTTACTAAAACATCATGGAGAATTTAAACGCAAGTCAGTTAGAGGTTGGCGCACAGATCCAACAAATTATAGCGAATTTCAGGAAAGATTCCCATGATCGTAAGCAGAGAGTTTTGTACTTTCAAGAACGAAAGCAACGCCTTGCTGAGGCTCGCCAACAATTTGAAGAAACAGACAATCAAATTCGAATGCTAAGAGATGTACCCAGGGGTCATGAATATTTTACTGAGCATTACTACGATCGCATATCTGAACTTTGCGACCGTTACGATAAAATTTTCGACGAAAACATCGTAAGAATACAGCATGCAAACTTTGACGCACAAGGCGCTGTCATGGCTCCTGTCAGCGCCCCATCAACGAACAACACAGATGGGGGTCAAAAGTCTGGAACAACTACATCTGAGCCAGGCGACAAAGTTATTGCCATGATCAGAAGACAAGCAGCTGTCATTAACTCATTGAGACGGGCATTAGCTATGTTCACCAACAATCCTGATATTGCACAATATCACAGTTTAAAAAGTATCAACGAGCTCTGGCAACAAATCGGAGAATTGCACTGCAGCATTTGGGAAAACTGCGACAACCCTGAAGCAAAAGGATACAATATAAACACATAGATAGAATTAAAATCAGAAGTATTTGAACAACGTATTACTCTAGCAAGAAATAGCGATACATTTGTTCAAAAGCCTAACGCAAGGGAACCATTAGCGCTTCATCTGCCAAAAATAACTATTCCTTCATTTGACGGAAACTATCTAAAATGGCAGCAATTTTTTGATATTTTTCAAAAAATGATTCATGAACAAGCATTACCTGAAATTCAAAAAATGTGGTATCTGAAGGCTAATATTACTGGCGAGGCAGAGCGTCTTAGTAGACACCTAAGTTTGAGTGCAGAAAACTACACAACAACTTGGAAATTAATGCAAGATTGATTTAATAATAAGAGAGTTCTTGCAGACGTAATATTGCAAAGGTTAACTGATCAATCAAGCATAAGTCCCGACGCCAGATCAATAAAAGGCTTTCATGATTGTATTCATGAAAGGTTGCTGGCCCTTAATAATATGGACATAAACACAAGTTCCTGGGGACCATTACTAGTACATATTCTTGTAAAGAAACTTGATCGTCATACCCATATGATCTATGAACAATCAATAAAAGATCCAAGAGGACTAAAAACAATAGAAGAGTTTCAGGATTTTTTGGAAAAGCGGTTTCAAACTTTGGAAGCAATAGGACAAAAGGACAAATCGAATACCTCAAAAATGTCATCAATGCTACCATATCAAAAAACATAATTGTGTATTATGCAGACAGGGAAATCACTCCTTGTTTTATTGCGAAAAATTCCTCAAGCTTTCCGCAGCGGAGCGTCTGAAATGGATCCAAAAATAGAAGCTATGTGTCAATTGCCTCAAGTCAGGACCAAAAACGTGTCTTTCACGTAGCTGCAGCAAATGCAATCAAAAACACAACACTCTGCTCCATTTAGAAGGAAGTAGGGGAAAGGCATCCTCTACAAACAAATCACAAGTTAACACGGATGAACCAAAACCATCAGCAACACTAGCAGCATCAAATCATGAACATAACTACCAGAAATATGTATTTCTCGCCACAGCAAAAATAATAATAAAAGCAAATAATGGACAAAGTGACGAAATAAGAGCCATCTTAGACTCTGGCTCACAAATCAACGTCATCTCAGAACAACTTGTTAAACGTTTAGCAATTTCTACCACAAATACATCAATTTGCATTGAGGGGATAGGTCGCAGAGCGCGCAATTCTACACGCCGTGTAAACGTCATCATACAATCCAAAATAGGGAAATCCTCCTCGAGACTTGAAGCGTTTGTGCTACCGCAAATAGTAGCCGCTCAACCTACGCAAGACTTCGATGTAGCAACTTGGCCGCTTCCAGATAATATACCATTAGCAGACCCAGAGTTCTACAAATCTGAAAAAATTAATGTACTTCTAGGAGGGGAGTTTTATCACAAACTGCTCCTACATGGACAAATTCAATTAGATGATCACCTGCCAACTCCACAAAACACGGTTTTTGGGTGGGTGGTCAGCGGAATAATAGATCACTCACGATATGAAAAGGCTACTTGCGGTGTATACAGTGATGATGACGAGTCCACTAACCAACTACTAGAACGCTTTTGGAAACTAGAGGAGTCACAGGATATTCAAAACCCAAAGGAAAAAATTTGCGAAACACATTTTATGCAAAATGTCGGGCGATCAAGTGAAGGCCGCTTTATTGTTAAGCTACCATTTGCAGAAAATCCTGAAACCTTAGGCGATTCAAGGAATATAGCTTACAATAGATTCCTTGCTTTAGAAAGACGTCTGGAGAAAAATCAAAATTTAAAGACAGATTATAACAACTTCATGAAAGAATATGAAAACTTAGGACACATGACGGAAATACACCCTAATGAAATTCCAGAATCAAATTTTCATTCCCCATCATTGTGTGCTAAAGCCGGATAGCACCACAACTAAGCTACGTGTGGTGTTCTATGCATCAACAAAATCATCATCCGGATTATCACTCGACGACATCCGACATACGGGACCTACAGTGCAAAGTGAACTCATCACAATTCTTCTGCGATTCCGTCTACACAAATATGTATTTTCAACGGATATCGAGAAAATGTACAGACAAATACTCATCAATCAAAGTGATCGCAAATATCAGTTAATATTTTGGAGGAACCATCCATCCGAAAAGATTAAAATATTTTGTTTGAAAACTGTGACATACGGAACAAGCTCAGCACCGTATTTGGCAACAAAGTGTTTGCAATACTTAACAACCAAAAACAATTCTAAATATCCATTGGGGGCGCAGGCTCTACATGATGACTTTTATGTAGATGATGGACTCACCGGATCTGACACCCTTGCAACAGCAATTGAAAATCAAGCACAGCTAAAAATATGCCTAAATGAGGCAGGATTTAAGCCTCGAAGGTGGTGCACAAATCACCCTAAACTATTACAAGCCATTCCACTTCAGGACCAGGAAGTCAACTTGGACTTTACAGATGATGAATCTCCATCAATCAAGACTTTGGGGGGTTTGACGTGGCTACCAAAAACCGACCAGTTCTGCATAAGGACAAAAGTTAATACAACAAATATTTTCACGAAGCGAAGCATCACTTCAGAATTAGCACGAATTTTTGATCCTTTGGGAATTCTCGGGCCTGCAGTTGTAACAGCAAAGATATTCATACAAGAATTATGGCAAACAAATTTATCTTGGGACGACAAGCTGCCAGAAAATTTAGAAAAAAGATGGACTGAGTTCAGAAATGACGTCAAAACGTTAAACAATTCAACATTTTCGAGGCACATCTTCAGCAAGGAAACGTTAAGAACAGTTCAGATTCACACTTTCGTAGATGCATCAGAAAAGGCATATGGCGCAGCTGTATACTTACGTTTAACATCCCGGCATAGAGTGACTCGGGTAAATCTTCTGTGCGCAAAGTCTCGCGTAGCACCCATCAAAAGTAAACTTTGCCACGACTTGAGCTATGTGCAGCACTTCTGGGAGCAGAACTGACAACAAAAATTCAGAAAGATTTAAACTTAAATGATACTGTTGCCAACCTCTGGACGGACTCTGAAATTGTGCTATCATGGATAAATTCTTCAGCATCAACATTTCACACCTTTGTGGCGAACAGAGTGGCCAAAATACAAGAACTATCACAAAAGGATCAATGGCGGCCTGTTAGATCAAAGGACAACCTGGCGGATGTTTTATCTAGGGGAATATCTCCAAGAAAACTTATGACATGTTCAATATGGTTTTATGGACCATTATATCTCCACGGAAAAGATTTATTATGGCCAAAACCATGGTCAGTTTCAATATCATCAGATTTAGAAAAAAATTCACCAAACGACAGCTGCTCAGCTGTCAGTGTGCTGCATTACTGAGCAAATTATTTACATTTGTTTTTTCGAACATGATTTCGCCAATAAATTGAAAAAAATTTAAAATTAAAGATGGAAATGTTATTAAACTTAATAACTGAGATCACAAGCAGTACATAGTGATTTATCACGAAAAAGAGGCATTTGTTTGTTAGAAATGTTGAAGAAGGGGAAAATCACAAAAGTGACAAATTTCTACAAAGGAATTGAAATATATGCGGATGATACATTATTAGTTATTAATTAAGAGTTAAAAAATATAAATAAATTGTCTTTAATTTGAGTTTCATTTACTTTTCTTCATCCATCTTTGTCAGCAGTTATAAATTTTTTGCTGCGTTGTTTGCTGTTTTTCTATCAAGAAATTTCGCAGTACATTGCCAACAGCTGCCAAGTCGAACGCTTGACGTTTGTGGTGTTGGCAGAAATTTAAACAAGAACGTGCTGCTTTCTTATAATGCGCAGTACAGTCAATCTCGAATTTACCCTATATTTGCTCCAACACAAAGGCAAAGTACCATGCCGGATCTCAAGCTTATTGTTGTGAATTCAATCTGTTTAACAACGCTACAATACCAGCTTGCAACTCACGGAAACATGAGAACACTGTTGACCAAAATACCGGTCAACGCGCGGGAGAATGTGCAATCACATATATAATCATTATGTTGCATATTTCTTTATTAAACTTATGGTCAATGCACTACTTAGCATTCACCTTATCATAACTGCATGCTTTGCAGTTTTTACATTTATTGTAACCATATCTTATGCATGGTCAATGTACTACGTAGCGCATTGACCGTATCATAACTGCATACTTTGCAGTTCTTACAGTTATTTTTGTTAATTTAAGTCAATTATTTAATTCTTCTATTTTTGCATAACTCACACTTTTTTATTTTGCAACTTCTTATTTAATTTGCATTTTACTAATTGCATTTTTTGTTTAATTAGTATATTGTATTATTATAACCTACACCGAGGGTATATTCACTTTGTCCCTACGTTTGTAACACCTCGAAGGGGGCGTGGCAGGTATGGAAAAGTATATATATTCTTGATCAGCGTCACCACCTGAGACGATTTAGCGATGTCCTTCTGTCTGTCCATTGAAATCAGGTTTACGGGAAAACCAAGAAAGCTAATTGAATGAAGCTTTCACACACAAGTCACATCTTCTTGCAGGCATCCTGCTATTGAAAATGGGCGAAATCAGTTGACGGACACGCCTTCCGCCCATACTCTATGTAAATTTACCCAGGCCAATTTTGAAAAAAGTTGCAGCGATTTTGATGAAACTTGATGATTTGGTGCACATGTGAACCAAATTAGGATTAGGCTGGGTTTCAAGTTTCCAAAAGGTCGTACAGGGGCGTGGCACAGCCCTAAATTTTATTATTTAAACTACCATATCTTGTAAGCCGTTCAAGATATTGCGATGAAATTTGGTAAACGTATACATATCAAATATATCTTGAATTGAGATAAAAGTGGGCGGAATTGAGAAAATGGGCGTGGCACTTTTCAACTGTTAAAAATTTTGATTCCGTATATTTCAGAATTGGCACAAACGATTTCCATAAAAATTTTGGGAATGATGCCGCTGAAAGCAGTTGTCAATACAATATCAGCTACTTTACTGAAAAAACTCGCTCAAGGGCGTGGCACCGCCCACAATATTTATAAACGTTATGTAAAGAGAACTAACAAATTAATCGTTATGAAATTTAATTAGGTAGATATACTTCCTATAAGGGCTCTTATAACAAAAATTTGGTTCAATAGTACCTGTGGGCGTGGCAACTCCCATATAAGCAAAAAATGTTTATTGTTATAGATAGTGTGCTGCGAAAGTAATCTTCATAAAATTTGGTGTATAGATGTCAGTTATTATAAGCTTTAAAAACAAATTAGTTTTGACGGGATTGCATTAGTGAGCGTGGCGCCTCCCATATTAACATAAGTTTGTAAGCGCTGTTTTAAGTGAACTATTACAGCAATTGCTATGAAATTTAATGTAGTTGCTATAGAGTATATCTGAATCAAAATTGGCTGAAATAGCACCAGTGGGCGTGGCACCTCCCATACAAGTAAAATACGGTAAGTGGCATATTTATCGAAATATGTGACCAATCCTACTAAAATTTGGTGTAAGAGGTTTGCTTATGGAAAGCTATTTCTGGATCAAAACCGGGCTGGATTGTACCAGTGGGTGTGTCACCGCCCTAAATTTTAAATTTAACTGCGGCACATATCGCAAACTATACAAGCTATTGTGCTGAAATTTAATATGAGGATGTCGATCACAAATATAGTTTATTGAACCAAAAGTGGGCGGAATTGGACAAGTGGGCGTGGCATATTTCTAATTTTTCATTTCTATTCGATTTTTTTCAACATTTTCCTTATTCTTTCGACTTTTCAACCCTTTAACTTTTTCCAATATATCCTATATGTATTTGTTCGACTTTTTCAACTTTCTTCATTAGTTTCTTTATTTTTTCGACTTTTTCATCCATTTTGAATTGTTTCAACTTTATTAAAGTTGAAAACCTCTCTCAACTTTTTTCAACATTTTGCATATATTTTCGACTTTTTCAACATTTTTCAACCTCTGTCAACCTTTCTAACATTTCACATTTTTTTCAACTTATTCAACCTATTCAACGTCTTTTTAACATTTATTTAAAAGGTACTTTCAACGCAGTGTAGGGTATATGAGTTTCGGCCTGGCCGAAGATAACACCTCAACTTGATTGCACTTTTATTGTATAAAAAATAAACTCAAATCAATAAAAAATTAATTCTAGCTTCAGAAATCTAAGCTTTTGAATCGATTAATATTTTATTTGGTAACAGTTCCAAGAACTGTAACCATAATCATCAAAAAACCTTCTAGTTTATGTACTGGAAGCAACATTTCAAACATACAAATCAACACTATCTTTTGGTTACACTTTTATCTTCTCCAGGTCAACTATTTTCTACAAATATCGAGAAGCTCTTAGAGTAAACATTTTCCATAAAATAATGATTTAATTAAATAGTAAAAATTGCACTTAAACTTATGTTGAAAGTACGAGGTCGACATTAAAGCTGGGAAAACATCGGTAGCTATCGATAGTTGGCGATATCGGTTACTATCGATAGTTTTTAGCTGTTAACGATAGCGTCGGTAGCGAAAATTAATTTTTTTAGCGCTGCAATTCAACAGTGAATTTTCTTTGTGAGGAAAAGTTTAAATTAATAAATAATTCAAAATTGTATTCTATTGAATTCTTAATTAATTGTGCGACCAAGTATAAGTTTTGATTTTATATAAAATAGAAAATCATCCCGAACCTGGGATGTCTCATGGAAAGGATATGATGAAGGTGTGCGAATATAGCTTTTGTAAAAATTCTTATAAGTTGGGGACCCCTGAATGAATATCAAAATTATGGCTGTCATAAGAAAAAATGAAGTATGATTTCCGTGGCGCCGTAATCTGACGATGGTTTCCGATGAAACACGTCAAAATAAAGCGAAAATGTTCAATAAAAAAAAACGATATCTCGTTTGGTTTTCGAAATATCGATACTTAAAAATTTGATTTTGATACGTACCATATGAAGTATGATTTCCGTGGCGCCGTAATCTGATGATGGTTTCAGATGAAACACATTAAAATAAAGTGAAAATGTTAAATAAAAAAAATCGATATCTCGTTTGGTTTTCGAAATATCGATACTTAAAAATTTGATTTTTATAGTACCATATGAAGTATGGTTTCCGTGGCGCCGTAATCTGATGATGGTTTTCGATGGAAAACGTCAAAATAAAGCGAAAATGTAACATAAAAAAATCGATATCTCGTTTGGTTTTCGAGATATCGATACTTAAAAATTTGATTTTTATAGTACCATATGAAGTATGGTTTCCGTGGCGCCGTAATCTGATGATGGTTTTCGATGGAAAACGTCAAAATAAAGCGAAAATGTTACATAAAAAAATCGATATCTCGTTTGGTTTTCGAGATATCGATACTTAAAAATTTGATTTTTATAGTACCATATGAAGTATGGTTTCCGTGGCGCCGTAATCTGATGATGGTTTTCGATGGAAAACGTCAAAATAAAGCGAAAATGTTACATAAAAAAATCGATATCTCGTTTGGTTTTCGAGATATCGATACTTAAAAATTTGATTTTTATAGTACCATATGAAGTATGGTTTCCGTGGCGCCGTAATCTGATGATGGTTTTCGATGAAAAACGTCAAAATAAAGCGAAAATGTTAGATAAAAAAATCGATATCTCGTTTGGTTTTCGAGATATCGATACTTAAAACTTTTGGATTGCTAGCCGCGAATCAGTCTATAATGTATCCAACACCTAGTTTACTAGCCACAGTACTTTTAAGTTAGAGTAAAGGAAAGTCGGCGGACTGCGGCCGTGGCTCATTATTTAAAACTCCCAATAATTCAACACCGGCTTCGCGGCGGCCTTCGGCGGCGGATCAGTCTATAATGTATCCAACACCTAGTTTACTAGCCACAGTACTTTTAACTTAGAGTAAGGGTAAGTGGGCGGCCTGCGGCCGCGGCTCAGGATTTAAAACTCCCAATAATCCAACACCAGCTTCGCGGCGGCCTTCGGCAGCGGATCAGTCTTTAATGTATCCAACACCTAGTTTACTTGCCACAGTACTTTTAACTTAGTGTAAGGGTAAGTGGGCGGCCTGCGGCCGCGGATAAGGATTTAAAACTCCTAATAATCCAACACCTGCTTCGCGGCGGCCTTCGGCCGCGGATCAGTCTGTAATGTATCCAACACTTAGTTTACTAGCCACGTTTTCTGTTAAAAAGTTTTACAAATATACAGTGTTGGAAAAAATAATAGGGACAAACGCAGCAAAACATTTATTATTGGAATATGTTTTTTATGCTACAATCTGTTTTTAATGGAATTGACTGTAAAGTAACGTTATCTAACGGGACTTAAATGAGCAAAATCTAACAAGTTGGAAAGCACACAACTTGTTTGATTTTGCTAAATTAAGTCTCGTTAGATAACGTAACTACAATACAAAAGTGGTTTGATATCGCTCGATTCGTCGCGTTTCTGTTAAAAAGTTTTACAAATATACGTAACTGAAAACTAAACAAATAATACTATAATACAAAAGTGGTTTGATATCGCTCGAATCGTCGGGTTTCTGTTACTTAGTTTTTCAAATATACGTAACCAAAAACTAAACTCACAGTAAAAAAGTGCTTTGATATCGCTCGATTCGTCGCGTTTCTGTTAAAAAGTTTTAAAAATTAATAAAATTTCGAATATGCACCCAGAATTGCATCATAAACTTAAAAACTTTTCAATTTTTTATTCATTTGAAGAATTGATTTCAACAAATGAATTAGCCATTTCATTTCTGGAAGAAATTGGTTTAATTCCTTCACGAAACTCAACGCCTCCAACATGTTGCGGTCTCCCAATGCTCGTTGAGGAATTTCCTGCTAAAAAACTTAACTGGGTATGGAGATGTTCTTCAAAATCATCGAAGAAAAAAGGCTGTAAAGCTTGCCGCAAAATAATAAATCCTGCTACTGGCACATTCTTTGAAGGTAATAATTATCACATCGAAGTACGTGATGTTCTAGCAATTGTTATCTGTTTCGTGAATAAGATGGCGATTACTGAAGCGTATAAACATCTACTAACTTGGCACCATCACCGAAATGATTCTGAGCTTAGTAGAACCACAATTGTTGATTACTACAGCTACTGTTGGGAAATAGATGAAGAAATTGCATCGCACAGTAATGTAATACTCGTTGGTGAAAATAAAACGGTTCAGATAGACGAAACATTTCTGACAAAACGAAAATACCATCATGGCCGTGTTACCGAGCAAATGACCATAACTGTTCTCGGTCTTTATTGCAAAGAAGACAAAGTTGGTCTGTTTTTCAAGGTTAATTCTAAAAGTAAGCGGGAACTGTGGCCGTACATAAAAAAGTATGTAGATTTTGCAACCTCCCGAATATATACGGATAGCGCAAAACAATACGTAGGAGTTGAACGAATGTTTAGTGTTAATACTGTTCACTTGCGAACCAATCATAGCATCGGTAAATATGTTGATAGATCGAATCCGATGAACACGATTAATGATTTGGAGAACGAAAACAAATTATTAAAAAAATCAATTAAAAGTCGTAGAACGCCCAAACTACTCCATCAATATATGGCTCTGTATTTTTACAGGAACGTATATATGAACAAGTATAAGGAAGATCTAGGTTCGCAAATAATGCTGTTCCTTCTTGATATAAAAAAAGTTTACCCTATAATAGCAGAAGGAAGCTTAGAGGAAGGACTGAAACTAAAAGAAATTGATCCGCCTAAATTATCGTTATCGGAGGAAGAACAGTTCCTTCATCCCTCAAAAAAAGCACCGGTCAGATGAACCTGCGGAAGATGAAGAAAACGATTTCGATTGGGCAATTGAAGAAATCGAACTTCCTGATCCTAGTTTTCTTGGTGAAGATGTTTTGTATAATATTTTATATTTATGTTAATAAAATAGCTTTAAAAAATATAAAAAACTACAAATTCGACAGCCACAATAATTTTTTTTGATGTTGTTCATCGGAAACCATCGTCAGATTACGGCGCCACGGAAATCAAACTTCATATGGTACGTATCAAAATCAAATTTTTAAGTATCGATATTTCGAAAACCAAACGAGATATTGATTTTTTTATTTAACATTTTCGCTTTATTTTAACGTGTTTCATCGGAACCATCATCAGATTACGGCGCCACGGAAACCATACTTCATATGGTACGTATCAAAATCAAATTTTTAAGTATCGATATTTCGAAAACCAAACGAGATATTGATTTTTTTATTTAACATTTTCGCTTTATTTTAACGTGTTTCATCGGAACCATCATCAGATTACGGCGCGACGGAAACCATACTTCATATGGTACTAGTATAAAAAATCAAATTTTTAAGTATCGATATTTCGGAAACCAAACGAGATATTGACTTTTTTTGTTTAACATTTTCGATTTATTTTGACGTGTTTTATCGGAAACCATTGTCAGATCGCGGCGCCACGGAAATCATACTTCATATGGTACTATAAAAATCAAATTTTTAAGTATCGATATTTCGAAAACCAAACGAGATATCGATTTTTTTTTTTAACATTTTCGCTTTATTTTAACGTGTTTCATCGGAACCATCATCAGATTTCGGCGCCACGGAAACCATACTTCATATGGTACTATAAAAATCAAATTTTTAAGTATCGATATTTCGGAAACCAAACTAGATATTGACTTTTTTTATTTAACATTTTCGCTTTATTTTGACGTGTTTTATCGGAAACCATTGTCAGATCGCGGCGCCACGGAAATCATACTTCATATGGTACTATAAAAATCAAATTTTTGAATATCGATATTTCGAAAACCAAACGAGCAATCGATTTTGGCTTAAGTTTACTTTAGCCGACATTCTCCAAATCAATTTCTTTTTTTAGGGTGAAAAATAAAAAAAAATATAACAATTTCAAAAAAAGTCGCTCGTATCTAGTATCGGAGATATAGACATCGGAAGTTGCGGATATAGCTTTTGGAAAAATGGTTATAAAATGGGAACCCCTGAATGGATTTCAAAAAAAATGGGATAAGATAGATAATTTAATGGCCTACAATAATGGTGAGTGAAGTTTTGAAATTAGACCCATATTTTTGGAGATATTACGATTTTTGTGAAATTTCGACCAATTTTTTTTTGATAAAACATTTTTTTTTCCAAAAAATGTTTTAATGACCTGAAACTTTTTTAGCATTTTAAGAAAGCTTATTTTATTCCCTTTAAAATGGTATATAGCTTGTTTTAAATTTTTGCGTATTTTTTATTTTGCATTTTTTTGAAATCCATTCAGGGGTTCCCAACTTATAACCATTTTTATAAAAGATATATCCGGAACTTCCGATGTCTATATCTCCGATACTAGATCCGAGCGACTTTTTTTGAAAACTTTATATTTTTTTGTTTTCAACCCCCTTTTAGGAAAAAAAAAATAAATAAAATTGGACAATGTCAGCTAAAGTAAACCTGTTCCTCGATTTTTTTTATTTAACATTTTCGCATTATTTTGACGTGTTTCATCGGAAACCATCATCTGATTACGGCGCCACGGAAATCATACTTCCCATGGTACTATAAAAATCAAATTTCTAAGTATCGATATTTCGAAAACCAAACGAGATATCGATTTTTTTATTTAACATTTTCACTTTATTATGTATGACCTCTTTTATCGAAAACCATTGTCAGATCGCGGCGCCAAGGATATCGTAATCTCCCCGTTTTTTGGAAACTAACGTTAACTATCGATAGTTTGTTTTGCCGATTTTTCCCAGCACTAGTATAAATTTAATTTACGCAAAATACATAAGCCCATAATCATAGTCGCAAAACAAAGTTAAAACCTGGTTTTAGGTTTTAACTTTATTTTGCGACTATGATTATGGGCCATATAGTTATTAAAATTACTATCTCACGGCATCATTTTATTGGATTTTACCCTGGCAACTATGTTTTAATGCATTTTCACTTTCAAGAATTTTTGTCACCTTCTTTCCTTCGTACACACGTCGTATTTCGCTCTCTCGTTCGCTCTTTCACTTTCACAAATCTCACAACAAGCTCTGAAGCAATTTTGAAGTTTTTACATAATCCTTTTCAATGGAAAAATTGCTGAAATAGTTAATATTCAACTTTTAAAAATCAAATGCATACGATCAATTAGTTTGCGCAATTATACACTTTCGCACGTTCGTTCACCACCACCACAACATGCCACGATGTTTAACTTGTTCTCTAATTTTGTTCCTTAAATTAAATTTCTATTTACAATTTGTCAATATTCAAAAAAAACATTATTTTGAGTCGCCCCTAATCAGTTTGAAACTATTAGTAGATATTGAAGTAATTTTCACTGATTGCGACTGCCACAACTAAATTCGATGGAGTTTTTTGGACTTAGATTATAATATAATACAATGAGTATAATACAATATTTAAAGCAGAGATGGCAATTTGCCACTTAGGTATTTAGAATATTAAGCTTTATTACGCTTTATTATATACACGAATTTGAGCGCCGGCGAATGACTTTGGAGTACGTTTTTAGTTGTGTGAATACGGAATAAAACGGACTAGTTAGTACTCAGTGTTTCTATTATGCTATTTACACACACCGAATTTGAGAGTCGACATATGACTTCGGAGTAGTTTTTTGTTGTGTAAATGCGACATACGTCGGAGTGGTAGTTCGGTATTTCTACGTCGACGTGGTGAGTCAATGCACAAGTTCGCTGCTGTGTAAATGGAGATTTGAGCGTCGACGTTCGAATGTCAAAAATGCTTAAATTAATGTGTTAGTAAAATAAATGTTTAAAACAGCATTAAGCTAAAATAAATATTAAAATTTAAAAAAATAAATTTTAAAATACGAAAGCAAAAGAAAAATAAGAGAAAACTACTATTATTATTAATTTTTCTTTTTAACCTTAGACTACGTCGTAGCAAACTATTTTGTTGTTGTTCGTTTTGTCATCAAATAATGACATTTGAACGTCGACGTATCTGTATGTAAATGCCTGAATAAGATCGAACTTGTGAGTCGGTGTTACAAGTCGGCGCTGCGTGTAAGCAAGGTATAAGTCGTTTGAATGGCTATTTATGCGTCGGCGTTCAAAAGTCAAAAATGCATAAGTTAATATTTAAGTGAAATAAATAAATAAAATTACATTAAGCTAAAATTAATTTTAAAATTTAACATAAATGAAATTACATTATGCTAAAATTAATTTTAAAATTTAAAATAAATAAAAAATAGAAAAATAAATTAGAGAAAACATCTACTATTATTAATTTCTCATCTTCATTTTAGACTACGTCGTAGCAAATTATTGTATTTAGTTTGTTTTGAAAAACACTGGCGTGTTAGCAAAATGTATGTTTTACTTGAGTTTGAGCGACGGACCATGCATAACCACTTAATCGCGTTTCATGATATTGCCAAATAATTGGAAACCTTGCATTCGCAAACAGCAGTGAAATGGAAGAAGTGTAATTAAATTATCTTTCTTATGACACCCATATTACTGATATCTTTTCACGAGCTTACAAACAAACAAAATACAGCTGAAAACCAACGCGCATTTTAGGATAAGTTCACACGAACGTTTTTTCAACGCGCGTTAGCAACGGCGTTTTTTTAACGCACGTTTTGCTTCTATTAACACCGACGTTGACGAAACCAACGCGCATGGCCGTTCATAAATTACGTGAGTCAAAATAGGTTAGGTTAGTGGGAGGGGTTCCGGCAAGGTCTCACCATGGGGGAGGGGGGCTAACGAAAATCTCACGTCAACTTTTTAATACAGAGAGTATGCATTATTATAGCAGTTGTAAAAATTATAAGGCATGCAAGGAGGGGAGGGTGGTCCTGCCAGAACTCACCAAATCTCACCAAGGAGAGGGTCGGGGCTCAAATTTTCAAAAAAACACCTCACGTAATTTATGGAAGTCCCCTTACTGCATATAATTTACTGTTAAGACGTTCATGCGTGCATGATGAATCAAGTGATTGTTCATGCAAACTGACCGAGTAGATGGCTGATTAGCCCAGTTCACATTATCACACATGCTGACCAACATGGTGTGACAACATCAATGTTCGGTAATGAGAACGGTAGGATGGACCACTTGACACACATGTTGGATGGAATTCAAAAATTTTTGAATTTTCTGCTAGCTTGTCGAACTATACAACCTGTGTGAACTGACTGTCAAGCCTAGTGAACATTTTTCATTTTAAATAAGATTTCAGGCAGTTTACTTCGATGTGGACGCTAATAAATTGTTCTGCAATTGATTTTGGATGGCATGCTCGATAATGTGAACGCAAAGCAATATTGACAGTCACACATGTTGTCACGCAATGAAGGACAACATGTGTAATAATGTGAACCGCCCTATTGACTGATTAGTCATGCGCACAAGCAATACTAAAATATTTTGATATTTTTTTGATTGATCATGCATGCATGATAGTGTGTGCTGAACTTAGCTCAGTATACATGATTTTTTGACAAAGAAGGTGACACAAGTGGCTGTATTAATTGAAAACAAAAGGATTAAGCCCAATTTCCATGTGATCTTATCTTATCTTATTTTATCAAATATCAGGGAGGACATCACATGCTATTAAGATAGCAAATGTATGCTATTCACTCTCGCATTCTCCAAGCGCATTAGGTTCTGTTCGCATGCTTTTTCTTTCTTACAAAAATGTGATTTGATATCCCTGATATGGGATAAAATAAGATAAGATAAGATCACATGGAAATTGGGCTTTAATAAATTGATTTGAATTATAGGCAGTGTTGCCGTTTTTGGTAGTTTCCTACCAAATCAGGTAGGTTTTTTTCCTCTTGGTAGGTTGGTAGGCTAAACTTGATTTTGGTAGGATTTAATAAAACCTAAATTTTTATGAAAATCGAAAAATTCAAATCTGTTGTTAAGTTTTTGAATCAGGAAGCAAATATTTACATCTGGAAATAAGCTTTTGCCAACCCTATCTTCAAGAAGGGGACATGGTCTCTGCTTTCTTGCATACATATTAGGCTTAGGAAATACGCATACATGTGACAAAATAGTGTTGCGACTGATCGCACATCCAAATTATTGCATGTGTGCTCAGACCCGCAGTATCAGAAAGAAAAGTTACACGCACTATTAATAACATAATGCTATGTAAGCCAAGAAATATTTTATTCTTGTTTTTGTGTTATCAAATGTTTCACGGTGGGCTTTTACCAAGTTTAGTTACAACAAAAACTTGAATATACATACATCAGAATGAAAAAAATATCCCCAGAGCTTTTTTTTAGCTCCATATTAACTGTTTTTTTGTTAGACTATTTATTCTTTTTTATAAGAAGCTAACACTTTTTAGTGGATAACCCTTTGACACGTGGTGTATTAGCTTCGAAAGGGGAGATAGAAGAGTAGGAAAGAGGTTAACCTATTGAGCATCGGCGCAACAACATATGAATGTGATCTGAAGCAAGTGTTATGCCTTAGAACTTCATTACACTTCAGTTATTGATGCTTCGTCGATGTAATGTACCTTTCTTACCACAGCTGAAAAGCTCAATGTGGTACTAATAAGGTAAGAGCTCGAAAAAACCTCCAGAAAATTAGGGAGAGGAGAAGCAAATAATTGGAAAGATAGAAAAATTATGAAATATGGAAAGTTTATTACCATGCCAGAACCGGGAATCGAACACGGGACCTCTGGGTTATAAGCGCAGTACACTACCACTGAGCCACAAGACCGACACATAATACATGTATAACATAAATACATACTAATCCGATTTTGTTTATTTTGACACTTTAAGGAGCCTTGAAAGATAGCCTCACATCTCAAATTTAAGCTCCCTAGGTATTTGAGGTCTTGAGTACTGTTAGATTAAAGTTCGAAAAAAAAGTTATTTTTGCAAAAAACAGCCGAATTCAATGTCTAATATCTCTGGGCTTGGTCAACCATTTTCACTGTGTGTTATCTCATTTAAAAGCGTATAAGCAGACAAACAAAAAAATGTCAGTATTAAGTATCTAGAATACTTCAAGAACATTCGATTTTCGAAAATTTATTCATATTCGAGTATTTCCTCATGTAAAAAAAAAAAATAATTCTATAGCTGCTACCAGAGCTGCAAAGTTTTAATTTTTGGAATTTGGCCAGAAAAATGATGAAAATTTAATTTTTTTCTTATATTTTTTTTAAATATTTCTTCGATTTTCCTAATTTACACATAAGGAAGTATCGAAAAAAAAACTTACCGCTATTTTTTAAGTCTATATGTAAGGAAAAAACTGTGGTCTCTCCGCGAGTAGAGCTTTGATTTTTCTTGTGTCACAGCTCCAATCCTTTGTTGTTTTCACTGCATTCACCTTTATACACTACAATTTAAAATTGTTAATGGCACTACATGAATTTCCATTAAAAAAATAAACGAGAAAAAATTTTTTTTTCTATTTTTGGTCCAAAAATGATACAAATTAAATTTTTTTTTAATTTTTTTAAAATAATTTTTCCATCTAAATAATAGATATTGTATTATTTATTTAGCCATATCAATTTATTTTAATGACAAAAACCAAAAAAAAAAAACATAAACATAAAAAAATTTATTTGTAATTAAATAATCATCATCAAATGTTAATAAACGCATTCAATGCTGTCAAAAGCTGTTTTTTTAATTTGAAAAATTTTGGTAGGTTACAAACGATTTTGGTAGGTTTTTGAGAAAATTTTGGTTGGAAAAAAAATTGTTCAGTGGCAACACTGATTATAGGTGACAATGAGTGCAGAAAAAAATTACAAAATTTCTGGACTGAGTTCATTGAACTTTATAAGTCGTTACCAGTACTCTGGAAAGTGAAAAGTCCAGAGTACTGTAATAGGGTGATGAAGTCAGCAGCATATGACGAGCTCGTAACTAAACTAAAAGAAAAATCGGGTGCCGGTGCAGACGATGTGTTTAAGTCGTCGTTGTGGCACTTCGATCTATTATCTTTTTTGGAAGACCAAGAAGAGTGTCTGCTAGGTCGCAATAATTTGGACGATGAAAAAGAAACGGTTAGTTAAACTTTTTAATTTTTATTTCAATTGTTTACAAGTTAATTTTTATTTTTAGATTCAACCACCAAAAAAAAAGAAAAGAGTAAATGCTAATCACGAGGATACTCTCATAAAATTAGCATGTGAGCATCTACAGGCACAAAATCATGACTCCATCGCACTATCAAAATCTTGGGAAGCCCAATATCAAGAAATGTCTACAAAGCAAAAAATTTTATTGCGTAAAATGATTTCGGACATATTATACTACCGATGCTTGGGACTACTGCAAGAGAGCCATGCAGTAGAATTACAGGAAGTGACATGCCAACCATATTCATATTCAAAGACTATAAATTCAGCAGACTTAGATTAGTGTTATACAGTTCCCACTCGGTATGAAACGTTTCTGAAACCTTTCATATGAAACCTCACATCTTTCAGAAACGTTTCTGAAAGTTTTCATTTTCACTTCAGAAAGCTTTCTTCAACGTTTCAATGTCCGCTTTTTTGCTTTCATTCTAAACGTTTCTGAAACGTTGCAGAAACCTTTCTACAGAGGGGAAATGAAAAAAAATTATTGTCCCTTGGGGAGAAATTTTTTATCATTGATTGTATTTTTTCCACGTCTTTGCGGTTTAGCGCCACATAATGCATGCCATATTTTTATACGATTTTTATTACCCACACTTCCACACGTTAGTATTTTTGTTGACTTATTTTAAATTAATTTATTTTGTGACGTTTATTTATTTATATTGTCAGTCGTCATTCATGCACAGAGCTTACATTTATTCATATTTTGACACAACAGCAAAGCATAGGGTCACCCAAGCAACATTCACATAGTTCATCATTATGTTTCTACATTTGATGTCATACTATATATATAAAATTATGAAAACAAAAAAGTAATAACGAATAATAAAAAATTGTTTTCATTTTATTAGAAAAATTCAATGTTTACCTGCGCTGCCACATTTGGTAGATTTCCCCAAATTTGGTAGAAAATTTTTGGTTTGGTAGAAAGGAAGATTTTTATTCCCTACACCGTGGGTATATTCACTTTGTCCATCCGTTTGTAACACATAGAAGAAGGCGTGGCAGGTATGGAAAAGTATATATATTCTGGATCAGCGTCACCATCTGAGTTGATTTAGCAATGTCCGTCTGTCTGTCTGTCTGTCTGTCCGTCTGTCTGTCCGTCTGTCTGTCTGTCTGTTGAAATCAGGTTTACGGGAAAACCAAGTGAGCTAATGGAATGAAACTTTCACACACAGGTCACATCTTCTTGCAGGCATCTTGCTATTGAAAATGGGCAAAATCGGTGGAGGGACACGCCTACCGCCCATACTCTATGTAAATTTACCCAGGCCAATTTTGAAAAAAGTTGCAGCGATTTTGATAAAACTTGGTGATTTGGTGCACATATGAACCAAATTAGGATTAGGCTGGGTTTCAAGTTTCCAAAAGGTCGTACAGGGGCGTGGCACAGCCCTAAATTTTATAATTTAAACTACCATATCTTGTAAGCCGTTCAAGATATTGCGATGAAATTTGGTATACGGATACATATCAAATATATCTTGAATTGAGATAAAAGTGGGCGGAATCGAAAAAATGGGCGTGGCACTTTTCAACTGTTAAAAGTTTTGATTCCGTATATCTCAGAATTGGCACAAACGATTTCCATAAAAACTTTGGGGATGATGCCGCTGAAAGCAGTCATCAGTACAATCTCAACTACTTTTCTGAAAAAACTCGCTCAAGGGCGTGGCACCGCCCACAGTATTTATAAACGTTATATAAAGAGAACTAACAACGTAATCGTTATGAAATTAAACGAGGTAGATATACTTCCTATAAGGTCTCTTATAACAAAAATTTGGTTCAATTGTACCTGTGGGCGTGGCACCTCCCATGTAAGCAAAAAACGTTTATTGTTATAGACAGTGTGCTATGAGAGTAATCTTCATAAAATTTGGTCCATAGATATCAGTTACTTTAAGCTTTAAAAATAAATGAATTTTGACAGGATTGCATCAGTGGGCGTGGCACCTCCCATATAAACATAAATTTGTAAGCGCTGTTTTAAGTGAACTATTGCAGCAATTGCTATGAAATTTAATGTAAGTGGTTCAGTTGCTATAGAGTATATCTGAATAAAAATTGGCTGAAATAGCACCAGTGGGCGTGGCACCTCCTATACAAGTAAAATACGGTAAGTGGCATATTTATCGAAATATGTGAGCAATCATACTAAAATTTGGTGTAAGAGGTTTGCTTATGGAAAGCTATTTCTGGATCAAAACCGGGCTGGATTGTAGCAGTGGGTGTGTCACCGCCCTAAATTTTAAATTTAACTGCGGCACATATCGCAAATTATACAAGCTATTGTGCTGAAATTTAATATGAGGATGTCGATCACGAATATAGTTTATTGAACCAAAAGTGGGCGGAATTGAACAAGTGGGCGTGGCATATTTCTAATTTTTCATTTCTATTCGATTTTTTCAACATTTTCCTTATTCTTTCGACTTTTTCAACCCTGTAACTTTTTCCAATATATCCTATATGTATTTGTTCGACTTTTTCAACTTTCTTCATTAGTTTCTTTATTTTTTCGACTTTTTCGTCCATTTTGAATTGTTTCAAGTTGTTTGAACTTTTTAAGAGTTTTTCAACCTCTCTCAACTTTTTTCAACATTTTGCATATATTTTCGAATTTTTCAACATTTTTCAACCTCTGTCAACCTTTCTAACATTTCACATTTTTTTTTCGACTCATTCAACCTCTTCAACGGCTTTTTAACATTTATTTAAAAGGTACTTTCAACGCAGTGTAGGGTATGTGAGTTTCGGCATGGCCGAAGAGAACACCTTAACTTGTTTTCATTTTGGTTGATTTTTCTTAGACAATTAAATGAACCGATGTAAATGATTGTTCCTTCTGATTTGAAAAGTTGCTTTACTTTATTAAGCTTGTTTTTGAAAGCGTTTGTGTGAACTGTGTTTTAATTTAAGAAAAAACAGATTTATAATACAAAACTGACGCTTACTTGGGAAACCGGGACCTCTAATATACCATAAATATTGGAAGGTGACCGAATTCTGATCATTTCTGATATATTTTGGTTATTTGTGGTTTTGAAAAAAGTTTTTAGAAACAAATTGTAGAACATTTTTAACTTCTGCACGTTGCTATAACTATTTAAGTTACTCCAGCTTTATCTAGTGTACATGCTTTTGAACTACTTTGAGTCCCAATTCGAAAAGATATTAATAATTTTTGTATTGAACTTTTTAGTCATTTATACAACCAACATGAGAAAGATAACAAGTGGATCAATTTAACCTGGTAATTGGTGACATATGTTTCGGCTATTACCACGTATAAACATATTTATATGCATATACATAGCCTCATCAGACCAGTTTTGGTTAAGTTGTACTGAGAATCGAACACCCGACCGTATGCATTTTTTGAATTGCGACGGCCGCTCTAACACTTGAGCTATTGGGTATGTGACCTTGATGTGTACAAAGTGCGTGTTTGGATTTCGCACGTATTGTTCCATTTTTTCTTGTTATCTTTCTAAGTTATGTTCAGTTGACATAGCTCTTTTTAAGCTTATTTGGCTTATACATGTGCTATGATTTTTTATAATTTTATTTTCATATAATTTCAAAGTTCTGGAAAATTTTCCAGCTACTTATTTTATTATTATTGAAAAATTGGCGGGTTCTCCATATATTAAGAATTTTTTGGTTTGTTTTGAGACTAATAATTATTATATTAATAATTTTTGTATTGAACTTTTTAGTCATTTATACAACCAACATGAGAAAGATAACAAGTGGATCAATTTAACCTGGTAATTGGTGACATATGTTTCGGCTATTACCACGTATAAACATATTTATATGCATATACATAGCCTCATCAGACCAGTTTTGGTTAAGTTGTACTGAGAATCGAACACCCGACCGTATGCATTTTTTGAATTGCGACGGCCGCTCTAACACTTGAGCTATTGGGTATGTGACCTTGATGTGTACAAAGTGCGTGTTTGGATTTCGCACGTATTGTTCCATTTTTTCTTGTTATCTTTCTGAGTTATGTTCAGTTGACATAGCTCTTTTTAAGCTTATTTGGCTTATACATGTGCTATGATTTTTTATAATTTTATTTTCATATAATTTCAAAGTTCTGGAAAATTTTCCAGCTACTTATTTTATTATTATTGAAAAATTGGCGGGTTCTCCATATATTAAGAATTTTTTGGTTTGTTTTGAGACTAATAATTATTATATTAATAATTTTTGTATTGAACTTTTTAGTCATTTATACAACCAACATGAGAAAGATAACAAGTGGATCAATTTAACCTGGTAATTGGTGACATATGTTTCGGCTATTATCACGTATAAACATATTTATATGCATATACATAGCCTCATCAGACCAGTTTTGGTTAAGTTGTACTGAGAATCGAACACCCGACCGTATGCATTTTTTGAATTGCGACGGCCGCTCTAACACTTGAGCTATTGGGTATGTGACCTTGATGTGTACAAAGTGCGTGTTTGGATTTCGCACGTATTGTTCCATTTTTTCTTGTTATCTTTCTGAGTTATGTTCAGTTGACATAGCTCTTTTTAAGCTTATTTGGCTTATACATGTGCTATGATTTTTTATAATTTTATTTTCATATAATTTCAAAGTTCTGGAAAATTTTCCAGCTACTTATTTTATTATTATTGAAAAATTGGCGGGTTCTCCATATATTAAGAATTTTTTGGATTGTTTTGAGACTAATAATTATTATATTAATAATTTTTGTATTGAACTTTTTAGTCATTTATACAACCAACATGAGAAAGATAACAAGTGGATCAATTTAACCTGGTAATTGGTGACATATGAAAGATAACAAGAAAAAATGGAACAATACGTGCGAAATCCAAACACGCACTTTGTACACATCAAGGTCACATACCCAATAGCTCAAGTGTTAGAGCGGCCGTCGCAATTCAAAAAATGCATACGGTCGGGTGTTCGATTCTCAGTACAACTTAACCAAAACTGGTCTGATGAGGCTATGTATATGCATATAAATATGTTTATACGTGGTAATAGCCGAAACATATGTCACCAATTACCAGGTTAAATTGATCCACTTGTTATCTTTCTCATGTTGGTTGTATAAATGACTAAAAAGTTCAATACAAAAATTATTAATATAATAATTATTAGTCTCAAAACAAACCAAAAAATTCGAAAAGATATATTTCACATAATTTGCGGCATCTTGCAGGTGATGAAAAAAGTTTTGGATGAACTCGATGCAATCTATGAATTCTATCAAAAATGGCTAAAGGAGGTTCCATTGCAACAAATCTACAAATTACCAAAATAAATAATACAAATAATGTTACATTGAGCATTGCAATTTAGTGAAAGCGGTAAACTGTATGACACAATGAAATCTTACACAAACAATTATTTACTTTATAATTGTGAAATTATTGTTAAATACATAAGTAAAACTGCAATTTTTAAAAAATTCGGCACTTCATAATTCAGTCGTATAACTTGCATAACTTTATTCTTGAAAAGGCTTTTTTGTTTATATATCAGTTTTGTATTAAAAATATGTTGAAACAAAACTGTTTTATAAATAAATAAAAAGTCATTGCTACAGTAAGCTTATGTTATTTTAGTATTCAAATTCTAATAATCGAGCAGATACCACATAATTTTCCAGCAAAAAAAAAAGTTAACAAACATTACAAAAACACCCAAACCTGGGAACTCTGATAAAATGACAATTCATATAAGACACGGTTAGAAAAAGTATTATTATTTGCTTTTAGTGAGCCAGTACACAAGAATGAGTTTAGCTGATTGCGTTAAGCAGCGCACCTAACGACACGAAATGACCAGGTTCAACTCCAGGGCAGGAAAAGTTCTTCGAAATTTTTTTTTTTTAATTTGAGTTCGCATAATAATGTTAAAACACCCAATTTATAAAAATGTCACGATCAATATTCATTAAAAAATTTAATGGAATGATGAAAATCAAAGTTGAAAAAGTTCAGGAAACGTTGCATCTGAAACCTTTCAAAAACGCTTCAGAATGATTGCAACCGAAACATTACATTTGAAATGTATCAGAAAGATTTATGTGACGTTTCATTTGCAACGTTTCAAATGAAGCGTTTCTGCAACGTTCCGAAACGTTACGAAATATTTCTGAAACTTTCGGAAACGTTTCATGCCGAGTGGGTTCATCACGCTGAGGACCCAAATGTCGTGTATTTAGACAGCTCTAGTAATTCGCCAAACCAAAATGATATACAAAGCTTTTATCAATCATACGACGACATATGAAAATACACATATGTAAATTAAAATGTAAACATGAACTAGGTATTTACAATTAAACATATATAAACATAACATGTAAACATAAGATTACATTTAAGAATTAATTGAATTGGAATATATGTAATATAAAATATAAAATATTTTTTTAAATCACTTGTTAAGAATTTAGTGAACTTAAATGAAGCAGTACCAGGAGATCGTTTTTCGTTCTGAGGTCGAAAAAGTCGATAAGAATAGTGCAATAATAATGACAATAATATTGGAAAAAGTTCAATGAGGTTGCAGAAAATTTAAATGAGGATGAAACAGTCGAAAAGAAAATGTTGAAGTGTATTAATTTTCTTTTAACGCATATAAATCAATAAACGAAAAGGGAATAATATCTTTTCGGAAGGTCTTTTCAAGTAAAAGTGTGTTGGTGCTATTGGTGCATATCAGAAAGCAGTAAGACGTAACCTCAGCTTAGTGCGTGTTTGGGAAAATACCGGCTGTGCTAAAATTGCTCTAATTGCACCAAATTCTAAGACAGTATTGGCTATTGGTTCAGGTAACAGTGTAACAGAGCACTTAAAATTGCACAAACTTTATTTCGTGTCGATGGTAATTTGTGAATTGAATATGATTTTAGTCGATGGATATTCTGTTATTTTTCTGCGGACGATAAGTTTTTATAGCAACCAATATATATTCGATCTCTATTGGATATATCTCGCCGCCTGTGTCTTGCCAATTATTGACTAAATTTTTTTCCCGCACCTATCCCAAAACTTGGAAAAATAGAACGCAAAAATGATAATATTTATTGCGGTTAAAAAGGTAATAGCTGGTATCAGAAAATTATGAAAATAATGCAGAGATCTAAATAATTTGGAAATTCGTTGAACTAATATAACAATATAATGAGTTGACAGGTCCTTTAATATTTTATAAAGCATATTCGCAAAGGTTTCAAATTGGTTGAATGGTTCTTAAGCTTAAAGAGAAGTTATTTGAAATAAGACAGAGGTTGCTTAGCCGTATTTTAAGCTTAAATTAAAATTCTATTTTTTTTTTAATATTTTTCACAAATACGTGTGATAGCATTTAATTAATATTTTTTTTTTTTTTTTTTTTTTTTTTTTTTAAGTTTCTATCATATTTTTTTATTTAATTGAAAATGAATTTTTTTAAAATACAATTGACTTTTAGAAAATTTGAAAATTGAATGAAAAATTTACTTTTTCAATTTGAAGTAAAAAACAATTTTTCTTAAATGAATACAAATTTTAATTTTGAGAAAGTAGTGTATTTGAGTTAAGTGGAAGTGTTGGATGGCGATCTTGCCAGGAGCTGCTTCCCATACTTATGGCATCAATACAGCATCATTAATAGTACCCGAATTTCCCGCTCAACCAATCAACACAACAAAATATTGTACCACCAACGAATTACAGCTACTAATAACAATAATTGGTCATAAATAGAGTACCATACAATAAATACAGCAACATGCTACTCAACGATGCCTCAATGTAATAACAATTTACAAAAAGTATACAACAACAGCAATTACAACCTCCTGCGCAAAAATTTATACATCAATCAAATACACAACTTCCTCCCGATTCTATGCAACAACAGAAACTACAACTATGACCACAATAACTACAACTTCTTAATCTAGCCATACCAATTATTTTACCAGTAGCTTTACAAATCATCCTGTCAACAACAATAATAACATCAATACTTCTTGCAACAACTCTAGCAACAGCAATAGTAACAGCCGCAGCAGCAATAACACTGTACGCTCTGCTGTCCAAACGGCTAAGTCTGGAATTCTGGATGTAATCGAAGCTGAACATCATCAAATATTTTAAAATTCGAATCATTAAAAATGAAGAAAATAATAAACCCCACACCAACAATACAATCAACAACAATAACACTAACATCTTCTCCATTCATCTTATTCATGCACACACAGTCAAGAAGATCACACATTACAAAAAACTTCAACAAATTAATTTACACTTTCATTAAAAAAGAGAAAAAATTTTACAAACACCATTTTCAATTAAATAATATACAGCACCACAAAAATTAATCTAACACTAGTCTCTACATTGCTCCATACACACATATGCATAAACACAATACTTTGATTATAATTACAGTAAGATTAAACCACGATCCAGGATCTGGTTAACTGTAATAATATAATCAAAGTATTCATGACTTAACTATGAGTAAACCGCCAAAGCGTGTCATAAAGTCAAACACAACAACACACACTTTTTTTTAGAAGGGGGAGTAATGTAGGGAACCAAACATAACACATCCAACACTTCCACTTAACTCAAATACACCACATTCTCAAAATTAAAATTTGTATTCATTTAAGAAAAATTGTTTTTTACTTCAAATTGAAAAAGTAAATTTTTCATTCAATTTTCAAATTTTCTAAAAGTCAATTGTATTTGTATAAAAGTAACTTGTTGTCTCTCAAGCATTAATGTTCCGAATAATTATATGAAATTATTTTTCATAATCTTAATGGAATACAAAAACAATAATATTGATATTTTTTGTTGAGGGTAATTGAATTACTTTACGAGAATACTTTTCCACACATTTAACGGCATAGACGATATGTAATTCATAGTGATGGCAACTTCTTAACACCGCAGTAAAACGAAGAAGTATTGAAAAATATGCAAAAGTATGAAGATTTCAAAATGGAATTGCAATGTTTTTTGGATCTTGCAAGACAACTTGGGTACATTTTTGATTTTTAAAAATCTTTATTATTGTTTGGGTGTATTCTTCATATTATTCAGAGTTTTGCATAAGAAGCTTATGAAAGGAGGTAGAATATTAAGAAATTTTGTGAAAAAGTGTGGTGAATAAGTTTCACGTGTATGGTGCGGGGTTTTTCTGCAGCGGGGTGGTGTAAAATTTTCCACACGTTTGTACTAGAGCGTGGGAAAAGTAAAGGATTAATGCATACGTGGGTTTGGTGAAATTTTTTAGCTTTGGTGAATAAGGACAGCTGATTTTGAAGTTTGTCCAAATATGACAAATGAAAAATATCAAAACAGTGAAAAGGAAGGTAAGCTATAACACAATTTAAATTAATGAATTTAAGTAATTCAATTCAATTTTATTATTAAAATCGCAATAAAATTAAATCGAAACAAATTTGGTTTCCTTACAGCTTCAACAAGGACATACTACTTCGCTACAGCTGTGGTTTTCAGGCGATGCTTGTGGCTACTGCTATTCATCAGAAGTTGTTGTCGCATACTGTTTCCGTGCTTTTACTCATGCGCTTGGAGTAATTCCATCATCATTTGCTGAGAATACTAACCTGAATCCAATCGCAAAAATAACAGCAACGAAATCATCATGCTCAAGGTGAAAGAAATACTGGCATTAATGTGCGCGTATTAAACAAAATATTTGCTACTACTACGAATAGCAAACACTCGTCATTACACTCGTCAAGTTCCACATACGGCAGTGCCATAACCACCACAGTTGGTGGCGGAACCACAGTAACGGGCACTTTCTGTCGCCCCGGTCATACTTGCTGCAAGCAACAGTAAAATAATGCATCTCTGGCGTCAAGAGCTGGTGCCAAACCACCACATACAATAGCTACTGCAATCAATCACCGCCATTGCGCCGCCGCAATTAGCTGCTGCTTCTACTAATGTTTCTACTTCAACTAATGTAAATGATGTGCAGTTTTATGTGACAAAACATTGATAAAAGTTTAAGTGTAATTTGATTTTATTGTTTTGTAGCTTATGATTGAATATACTATATTACGAATTTCAATCCAATTTTTTTGTTGTTGTTGTTTTACCCTCTAAAATGGAAATAAAAATAGTGAAAAAAAGTGGCGCTCGCATCTGGTTTCGGATATATAGCCATCGGAAGTTGCGGATATAGCTTTTGTAGAAAACCTTATAAG
The DNA here is from genome assembly GCA_949775025.1 of Tricholauxania praeusta. Taxonomy (NCBI): domain Eukaryota; kingdom Metazoa; phylum Arthropoda; class Insecta; order Diptera; family Lauxaniidae; genus Tricholauxania; species Tricholauxania praeusta. Next base: position 26,321,216 of record OX459032.1, read on the forward strand.
TTGGGAACGCCTAACTAGATATCAAAAATATGGATTTCATAAGATAGATAATTTAATGGCCAACAACAATGATCTGCAAATCTTTGATATCTAACCCATAGTTTTGGAGATATAACGATTTTTCTGAATTTTTGACCAATTTTTTTCAAAAACAGTTATTTTTTCCAAAAAATGTATTAATAACTTATAACTTTTATAGCATGCTAAGAAAGCTTAACTTATTTCCTTTCAAATAGTATATAGTTTGTTGTATATTTTTATAATTTACCCCCTTTTGGGCCGAAAAATAAAAAAATGCAATGAATTCTTATGGAAACTATGTATTTCTTTTTCTTGACAAAAACAATGATAACGAACAACAATAATGACTATTACAACCAGGGACCCAAAATAACTATTATTTTCTTTTTTCAGATTGAAAAAATTGCCCAATTTTAATAATTATTTTTAAAAATTGATTTATAATTATTATGAATAAGAAATATTTTATTAGTTGTCAATAACTATTATTTTTCAATGGATTTTTTTTACGTTGAGTCATAACTATTATGAATAAGAAATATTTTATTAGTTGTCAATAACTATTATTTTTCAATGGATTTTTTTTACGTTGAGTCATAACTATTATGAATAAGAAATATTTTATTAGTTGTCAATAACTATTATTTTTCAATTGATTCTTTTTTACGTTGAGTCATAACTATTATGCATAAGAGATATTTTATTAGTTGTCAATAACTATTAATTTGGAAAAAATATTTTTTTACGTTGTTTTGAAAAAAGTGTTCAACAGATTTTAATTTTTGTGAATCTTTTTGCACCAATCGATGGGGAGGTGGTTTTTATGACATCACCAGAGGTGGTCATTAAAACTTTGCTTCAATCAATGAAAAGAGGTCTAAAAAGGATATTGGCCATCACCAGAAGTGGTACCGATCCTTAAAAGTGCTCTATTTAGGTCCATTTTCAAATTTTTTTTTGCAAAAAATCGATGGAAAGAGGTTGACAATGGGCTTTGGCCATCACCAGAGTTGGTCCCAACTAAAAAAGTGGTCGATTTTGGTCTATAAAAAAATTTTGTACCAATCGTTGGAAAGAGGTCGAGTCGAAAATAAGTACCAAAAAATGCCCGAATTTGGTCCATTTTCGAAATTTTGTTTGCACCAATCTTTGGAAAGAGGTCGAAGTCGAAAAAAAAGGTACCAAAAAGTGCCTGATTTTGGTCCATTTTCGAAATTTTGTTTGCACCAATCTTTGGAAAAAGGTCGAAGTCGAAAAAAAGGTCCCAAAATGTGCTCGATTTTGGTCCATTTTCGAAATTTTGTTTGCACCAACCTTTGGAAAAAGGTCGATGTCGAAAAAAAGGGTACCAAAAAGTGCCTGATTTTGGTCCATTTTCGAAATTTTGTTTGCACCAACCTTTGGAGAGAGGTTGAAGTCGAAAATAAAGGAACCAAAAATTGCCCTATTTTGGTCCATTTTCGAAATTTTGTTTGCACCAATCTTTGGAAAAAGTCGAAGTCGAAAAAAAGGGTACCAAAAAGTGCCTGATTTTGGTCCATTTTCGAAATTTTGTTTGCACCTATCTTTGGAAAGAGGTCGAATTCGAAAAAAAAGGTACCAAAAAGTGCCCGAAATTTTTTCACCAATCATTGATGTTGGTTATTTTCGAAATGCCGTGCGTTGTCATCTGCTCTTATGTTCGCGTGTGTTGATTGGACCAAAATCGGGCAATTTTAGGACTCGGAACCACCTTTGATGATGACCAAAATCTATTTTCGACCTGTATCCAACGACCGGTGCATAAAATAAATTTAGAAAATGGACCGAAATCGGGCACTTTTTGTTACCTTGTTTTTCGAATTCGACCTCTTTCCAAAGATTGGTGCAAACAAAATTTCGAAAATGGACCAAAATCGGGAACATTTTGGGACCTTTTTTTTCGACTTCGACCTCTTTCCAAAGATTGGTGCAAACAAAATTTTGAAAATGGACCAAAATCAGGCACTTTTTGGTACCCTTTTTTTCGACTTCGACCTCTTTCCAAAGATTGGTGCAAACAAAATTTCGAAAATGGACCAAAATTGGGCACTTTTTGGTTCTATTATTTTCGACTTCAACCTCTCTCCAAAGGTTTGTGCAAACAAAATTTCGAAAATGGACCAAAATCGAGCACTTTTTGGTACCCTTTTTTTCGACTTCGACCTCTTTCCAAAGATTGGTGCAAACAAAATTTCGAAAATAGACCAAAATCAGGCACTTTTTGGTACCCTTTTTTTCGACTTCGACCTCTTTCCAAAGATTGGTGCAAACAAAATTTCGAAAATGGACCAAAATCAGGCACTTTTTGGTACCCTTTTTTTCAACTTCGACCTCTTTCCAAAGATTGGTGCAAACAAAATTTCGAAATTGGACCAAAATCGGGCACATTTTGGGACCTTTTTTTTCGACTTCGACCTCTTTCCAAAGATTGGTGCAAACAAAATTTCGAAAATGGACCAAAATCAGGCACTTTTTGGTACCCTTTTCTTCGACTTCGACCTCTTTCCAAAGTTTAGTGCAAGAAAAATTTCGAAAATGGACCAAACTCAGGCACTTTCTGCTACTTTTTTTCGACTTTAACCTCTTTCCAACGATTGGTACAAAATTTTGTTTTCAAAACAGACCAAAATCGAACACTTTTTTAGTTGGGACCAACTCTGGTGATGGCCAAAGCCTATTGTCAACCAAAACAACGTAAAAAAATATTTTTTCCAAATTAATAGTTATTGACAACTAATAAAATATCTCTTATGCATAATAGTTATGACTCAACGTAAAAAAAATCCATTGAAAAATAATAGTTATTGATAACTAATAAAATATTTCTTATTCATAATAGTTATGACTCAACGTAAAAAAAATCCATTGAAAAATAATAGTTATTGACAACTAATAAAATATTTCTTATTCATAATAGTTATGACTCAACGTAAAAAAAATCCATTGAAAAATAATAGTTATTGACAACTAATAAAATATTTCTTATTCATAATAATTATAAACCAATTTTTATAAAACTTATAATAGTTATGTCCCTGATTACAACAGTTATAATGTCGAATTTGACAGCTTAGTAAGGAAAAATCAAAAACTAAATTGATTATTACATATAAAAACGATGAGAGTATCGCTTACTATTTTATTTAATAATATCCTATATTTTGTCTAAAAAGTAATGAAATTTTCATTTATAACCAAAAAAATTTCAAGTATATTCCAAATTTGGAATAAAACACCCTAAGTGGTAAAGCCACTTATAAAACAGTCACCACAATGGGGTTCCAAAATGTACATACATAAAAAATTAATTTTTGTTTAGCGCTGGTATTAGTATTCTGCCGAGACTTTCGCTTCTTTTGATATTCTTTGGCTAGGCTGTCTTTGCGGAGATGATCAGGTTTAGGTTTTTGTCTTTCCAATTTGGTTTTTGAGCACAGTTTTTTCGTAAACTTTATCTTGCTATGAAACTGCTCCAACTGTATTAAAAAAATGGGAATATTTATCGCGCATATTTGTGGCAAGATTTGATGCATTTTTCGCAGTTGATGCTTGAAGCACTTGAAAATTGGGTTCATTGTGCCAGTCTGCATATTCGATCACAGCCGACTCAGTTTCCTCAATGTCTAAGCCACCTTCAAAGTATGTTACTTCATTGTGACGACGTAAATAATTATGTAAATAGCAACAAGCTAATACAATGGTGGTAACTTTTTCCGGTGACAAATTAATAGTATTTAACAAGACTCTGAATCTCAATGCCAAAATTCCGAAAGCATTTTCGACTATTCTTCGAGCCCTTCCTCTTTCTTAAGGGAGCACCAAATTCTTTTTTTTATATTTTCTTGCTTTATCTTTTCTTTTCCTTTTCAATTCCACAGCGAGCAATATACTTAGTAGCAGCACAATCACGATACTCTCTCTCTCTCTTTCTCTTTAGGGATATGCCGAACATTTCGTAAGGCATATGTTGGCGATGGAAAGGGCTACCATAAACACGAAGTCTTTCTTGTAGCCCTTGTCGTTGTAATAACTAAGCGTATACCTTTAATCAAGGCTATCGTAAAATCCGTTAAGTAAAATTTCGATTACACGCACATAAATACATGTATGATTTAAACGTTAATTTATATGTGAATATAATCTTTTAGGGTGTTCAGTTACTTAAAGAGCCGCCATTTTTCTTTACGCATATGGTCTGATTTTTCGAACTTTTTATTTTCTTGCTTTCAGTTATGTATGTATACATATGTTCTTCACGAATATTCCGTGTTTTATATAGAAACCGCCATATTGATTATTTTTAAAGAATTAAGCTTAATTTCCATGCTATCTTTCTTGATCCCATATCAGGGATATCAAATCAAAATTTTTGTAAGAAAGAAAAAGCATGCGAACAGAACCTAATGCGCTTGGAGAATGCGAGAGTGAATAACATACATATGCTATCTTTATCGCATGTGATGTCCTCCCTGATATTTGATAAGATAAGTTCAAGAAAGATCACATGGAAATTAGGCATTATGGTTTTTTAATTTTTAAATTTTTTTTTTTTTTTTTATAACTTCGAATAATCATAAAAAATGTTTTATTATTTTTCCTTGTTAAAAAATTATGGTATCAGACGTCACTGCGCTTCATTAGCGAGGTCACCATGGTTTGTCTGCTGCACAACACGTTTTATTTTTTTAAAACTTTTTTTTTTTTGTTTAAAAAGTTATGGTATCAAACTTCACAGCACTTCATTAGTGAAGTTACCATTGTTTGTTTTCAGAAAAATTTTGTATCTTATTATACTTTTAGATTTTCTTTTTTTAAAAGTAAAGGTGTTTAGGTTTTTATTATTTAGTCATTGTTTATTATCTTGCGGCACTTAAATGCTTTTATGAAGTCATATGCGGGATCTATATATTAAATTTCAGATTAAGACACGGGACGGACAGTCTACTCACACTCGCGGGCTCTATATATTAAATTTCAAATTAAAACACGGGACGGGCGCTACACGGGAAAAACACTTAATAAATGGACATAAGGTCAAAGGGATGAATCACTGATAACACTGTTCCTTGGTTTTTTGATGCTTTACATTTCACGGGCCGCAAAAACCAAGTGAAAGGGAGCAGCCATTTAATTTCAATTTGGTGGGCACACCGTAACCACATACGTCTGCTCACTTCAACTAACAAAATGGAATTCCACAATCACGATACGCAGACATGGTGAAATGAAAAATTCGGTCTATACACTTCAAAAGTTTAACCAAAAATGATAACTGTCATGCATGCATGAATGATAACTGTCATTTGTGCATGAATGGTGTGTGTCCAAATCATGATGGCATCATCATTTGATAGATCATGTACACATGAACGTCTATTTGGCTCTTTATGCTGAAGCCCAAATTCCATGTGATCTTATCTTATGTTATTTTATCCCATATCAGGGATATCAAATCCAATTTTTGTAAGAAAGAAAAAGCATGCGAACAGAACCTAATGCGCTTGGATAATGCGAGAGTGAATAGCATACATTTGCTATCTTAATAGCATGTGATGTCCTCCCTGATATTTGATAAAATAAGATAAGATAAGATCACATGGAAATTGGGCTTGAAACTCACGTTAGCTAACGCGCGTTGAAAAAACGCTCGTGTGAACTTAGCCTAAATTAGGCTAAAATCACACGAGCGTTTTTTCAACGCAGATTTTGGTACTTTTCACACGGCAGTCAACGCGCGTTATTTATTTGTACAATAATCGTCATTTCTCCAAAATTATTGGTAAAATTTCAAAATTTTGCGTACAATTATTGTAGACCATTAAATTATTTTTCTTATGACACCCATATTACTGATATCTATTCAGGAGCTTACAAACAAACAAAAAACAGAAAAGAACCAACGCGCGTTATAGCATAACGATGGCGTTGACAAAACCAACGCGCGTTTCCTCAACGCAACGTTGATGGTGTGGCTTGCTGCATAGAGTTGTGTGTTAAGCCCAATTTCCATGTGATCTTATCTTATCAAATATCAGGGAGGACATCACATGCTATCAAGATAGCAAATGTATGCTATTCACTCTCGCATTCAACAAGCGCATTAGGTTCTGTTCGCATGTTTTTTCTTTCTTACAAAAATTTGATTTGATATCCCTGATAAGGGATATCGAAAGATAGCATGGAAAATAGGCTTTAAGCCCAATTTCCATGCGATCTTATCTTATCGAAAGATAGCATGGAAATTAGGCTTTACGCCCAATATCCATGCGATCTTATCTTTTCCCATATCAGGGATATCAAATCAAATTTTTGTAAGAAAGAAAAAGCATGCGAACAGAACCTAATGCGCTTGGAGAACGCGAGAGTGAATAGCATACATTTGCTATCTTAATAGCATGTGATGTCCTCCCTGATATTTGATAAAATAAGATAAGATAAGATCACATGGAAATTGGGCTTTATGCTGAAACGCGCGTTAAGACCAATTTCCATGTGATTTTTCTTGAACTTATCTTATCAAATTTCACAGATTTTTTGCCATAATGAGCGAGATGGATTTATGTCATTCTTGCTATAAAAGTTTGACATTTGGGCATGTGAATTTGTAAACAAATCACAATTAGACGAAAAGGTAAATATAATATAATATAAATATATATTAAAAATAGTACAAATCTTTCAGCATTTCTTTCAGCATGTACAATTTTGAACTTAGCTTTGATGACATTTGTTAACTACTCTTTATCCAAATGTAAAATTTACCGCCTTTCTATACTTCGCCTTTTTTTATCAAAATGTGTCAATTAAAACTACATTTTCATGTTTCCATAAGTACATTTCGGTGTATTAAACATTTTGATAAAAAAAGCGAAGTATAGAAAGACGGTAAACTTTACATTTGGATACTTTTTGCTTCGCGGTATTGTCCTGTTTTGTTAGTTTTTGGACTAATAATCAAAAACTACTCTTTAGCTTGACTTTACTTAACACTCACCCTTGCCACCAATATTTCTGCGGTCTAATCTTCTTAACCTTCTGTATATTCCCCAAAAGTTGTAAGCACATCTTGAATACTAAAGGATTCATAACTCACGCACCAACAGTTATAGTCCGTAGCTATGGCCACCGCACCATAAAGTAATCCCGCTTTCTTCGCTAAAAAGACCTCAGGACACGTAAACTCTTGTGCTGTCGCCAGCAGTAGTTTGCATGTGCAATGTGTTCATTGAATGCTGGAAGATTTGTATTATTTTTAATATATATTTATATTATATTATATTATATTATATTATATTATATTATATTATATTATATTATATTATATTATATTATATTATATTATATTATATTATATTATATTATATTATATTATATTATATTATATTATATTATATTATATTATATTATATTATATTATATTATATTATATTATATTATATTATATTATATTATATTATATTATATTATATTATATTATATTATATTATATTATATTATATTATATTATATTATATTATATTATATTATATTATATTATATTATATTATATTATATTATATTATATTATATTATATTATATTATATTATATTATATTATATTATATTATATTATATTATATTATATTATATTATATTATATTATATTTATATTATATTATATTATATTATATTATATTATATTATATTATATTATATTATATTATATTATATTATATTATATTATATTATATTATATTATATTATATTATATTATATTATATTATATTATATTATATTATATTATATTATATTATATTATATTATATTATATTATATTATATTATATTATATTATATTATATTATATTATATTATATTATATTATATTATATTATATTATATTATATTATATTATATTATATTATATTATATTATATTATATTATATTATATATATTATATTATATTATATTATATTATATTATATTATATTATATTATATTATATTATATTATATTATATATTATATTATATTATATTATATTATATTATATTATATTATATTATATATATATTATATTATATTATATTATATTATATTATATTATATTATATTATATTATATTATATTATATTATATTATATTATATTATATTATATTATATTATATTATATTATATTATATTATATTATATTATATTATATTATATTATATATATTATATTATATTATATTATATTATATTATATTATATTATATTATATTATATTATATTATATTATATTATATTATATTATATTATATTATATATATTATATTATATTATATTATATTATATTATATTATATTATATTATATTATATTATATTATATTATATTATATTATATATTATATTATATTATATTATATTATATTATATATTATATTATATTATATTATATTATATTATATTATATTATATTATATTATATTATATTATATTATATTATATTATATTATATTATATTATATTATATTATATTATATTATATTATATTATATTATATTATATTATATTATATTATATTATATTATATTATATTATATTATATTATATTATATTATATTATATTATATTATATTATATTATATTATATTATATTATATTATATTATATTATATATATTATATTATATTATATTATATTATATTATATTATATTATATTATATTATATATTATATTTATATTATATTATATTATATTATATTATATTATATTATATTATATTATATTATATTATTATATTATATTATATTATATTATATTATATTATATTATATTATATTATATTATATTATATTATATTATTATATTATATTATATTATATTATATTATATTATATTATATTATATTATATTATATTATATTATATTATATTATATTATATTATATTATATTATATTATATTATATTATATTATATTATATTATATTATATTATATTATATTATATTATATTATATTATATTATATTATATTATATTATATATTATATTATATTATATTATATTATATTATATTATATTATATTATATTATATTATATTATATTATATTATATTATATTATATATATTATATTATATTATATTATATTATATTATATTATATTATATTATATTATATTATATTATATTATATTATATATATATTATATTATATTATATTATATTATATTATATTATATTATATTATATTATATTATATTATATTATATTATATTATATTATATTATATTATATTATATTATATTATATTATATTATATTATATTATATTATATTATATTATATTATATTATATTATATTATATTATATTATATTATATTATATTATATTATATTATATTATATTATATTATATTATATTATATTATATTATATTATATTATATTATATTATATTATATTATATTATATTATATTATATTATATTATATTATATTATATTATATTATATTATATTATATTATATTATATTATATTATATTATATTATATTATATTATATTATATTATATTATATTATATTATATTATATTATATTATATTATATTATATTATATTATATTATATTATATTATATTATATTATATTATATTATATTATATTATATTATATTATATTATATTATATTATATTATATTATATTATATTATATTATATTATATTATATTATATTATATTATATTATATTATATTATATTATATTATATTATATTATATTATATTATATTATATTATATTATATTATATTATATTATATTATATTATATTATATTATATTATATTATATTATATTATATTATATTATATTATATTATATTATATTATATTATATTATATTATATTATATTATATTATATTATATTATATTATATTATATTATATTATATTATATTATATTATATTATATTATATTATATTATATTATATTATATTATATTATATTATATATATTATATTTACCTTTTCGTCTAATTGTGATTTGTTTACAAATACACATGCCGAAATGTCAAACTTTTATAGCAAGAATGACATATATCCATCTCGCTCATTATGGCAAAAAATCTGTGAAATTTAATAAGATAAGTTCAAGAAAAATCACATGGAAATTGGGCTTTACATGCTAAATAAGTCAAGGTTATTTACAAATAGCGGTTTCATAAAAAAAGGTCAAAATTTCAGAAAAACCGTCATATCTCCAAAATTATAGGTTTAATTTCAAAATTTTGACAACTATTACTATAGGCAACTTCTGATGGCTATGTCTCCGAAATTAGATCCAAGCGACATTTTTTTCATATTTTTTTAAGTTTTAACCCCTTTTTACCTCTAATAAAATGGAGAATGTGAACTACAGTAAATTTGTTCCAATTTTGATTAACGTGAAAAGTTTTTTGGGTAAATTTTTAAAAAATTGGTTAATTTTCTGGAAACAAAAGTTTTTTTTTGTGAATTTTTATATTCTCATCTGGGAGCCCTGTTGCACTATCTGAACTATACAACTGTCAAACTAAAAGTTGAACTTTGTTTATTAGCTATTTTATTTCTTATAAATTAATTTATTCAGTTTGATTATTTCTTAAATCTAAAGTTTATAAAATTTAAAAAAAGAAATGATACGAACTTGTATTTTTGAGTATTTGGCCACACAATATAAATTCCGTACTTCGGTTCGGCATGCAGTTAATCTAAAAAAGTATTCAACTGCACAAGTCTCTTTCTCCTCCGACTACCAGTTCATTCAGCAATCTGAACTGCCTACATTGCACTTTCAGAAGTCCTTGCCACGTTTGCCCATACCGCTGCTAGAGAAGACATGCCAACGTTACCTATCAGCGTTGCAGCCTATTGTTAGCATTAAACAGTTCGAACAAACACAAAAATGCTTGAATCATTTCCGCGAAGGTGTTGGTATGGAACTGCAGGCATTACTTAAGAAAAGAGATGCTTCCAACAAGAATACAAGCTACATTTCTGAGCCTTGGTAAATTTTGATGCAATTTGATAAGTTTATCCCTTTCACACAATAAAGCTTGTTTTTACTTTTCAGGGGCATGATTTTAGATCCCAAAACAATTATTCTTTTCAATAATTAAATGATTATTGAACTTTAGCCATTTTTCGCTGCGATCAACATTTTATGTAAAATTTTACAAGTTGATACTTTATGTACTAAACAAACTTTGATAACAAAGGAAAAAAACAACAACAACTCTAGAATATAGACATATGTTTTGATTCTTAAAATCTCATCAGTATATTTTTGGTTGATGTCTACGTCAGCACTCAAATTGCACCCGCTATATTAATACAAATCTATCGAAAAGCTAATTTTTAATTCCAAGCAAATGTGGTTAATATATTTTAAGTGAATTCTAAGATTACACCATTGTGTTGAGTATTTTTCGATTAGCTGTTCTTTGTTTTGTTTACATCATTAAAGCGAGACGCCACGTAAGTGGACTAAACCGTAGTTTTTCCTTTGTTATCGCAATTTCTTAAATTATTTGTTTTATGTTGTAATGCACATCCATTGGCTGTGAGACATTACGTGTTCAAAATTATGCGATCCTGGTGCATCGCAGATTTTGAGGGTTCGGCATGTTCTCCGTAATTTTAGAAATTTTTGGTTTGCTTTATTGGATTTCTTAATAATATTAAGTACCAGGAGACCGATCATCGTTCGGTTTTTTGTTTTGAGGTTGAAAAAGTCAAAAAAATGTAATGCAATTGAATGAGAAGTCGGAAATATTCAAAAAATATTGAATAGGGTTAAAAACCCGAAAACAAGTTAAAAAAAATTTTAAAGAAGTTAAAAAAAATTTTAAAGAAGTTGATTGATTATATATGAAAAATGTGGAAAAACATTGAGATAGGTTGAAGCAATTCAAAAATTTTGATAAACTCGATAGTATATTAAAGTGTTGAAAAAGTTGAAGGAGATTGAAAAGCTCGAAAAAAGTTGAAAGTCTCGGAAAAAGTTGAATGAGGTTGAAAAGCCGAAAAAAGTTGAATGTGGTTGAAAAAGTCCAAAAAATAAGGGACGTGTTGAAAAAGTTGAAAGAGTTTGAATAACTCGAAAAAAGTTGAATAAGGTTGGAAAATTCAAAAAAATATGGAAAATGTTGAGAAAAGTTGAAAAATGTTGAAAGAGGTTGAAAAACTCGAAAAAAGTTGAATGAGGTTGAAAAATGTTGAAACAGTTGATAGAGGTGGAAATACTCGAAAAAAGTTGAATAAGGTTGAAAAATTCGAAAAAACTTGGAAAATGTTGAGAAAAGTTGAAAGAGCTTGAAAAATGTTGAAAGAGGTTGAATTACTCGAAAAAGTTGAATGAGGTTGAAAAACTCGAAAAAAGTTGATTGAGGTTGAAAAATGTTGAAAGAGGTTGAATTACTCGAAAAAAGTTAAATAAGGTTGAAAAATTCGAAAAAATTTGGAAAATGTTGAGAAAAGTTGAAAGAGGTTGAAAAATAATGAAGCAGTTGAAAAAGGTTGAAAAAGTCGAACTGAGTTGAATGAGGCTGAATATATTGAAACCAAGTTTTATTCAGATCACTAATATCTATCTATATCTACTATTATTAAAAGAGCTAAAATTGTATGTTTATAAATATGTTTATATGTTTATATGTATATATGTATGTATATGTACAATTCCATCAGATTTGGCCTTTTAGCTGGCCTCTATTTTTTTTTTTTTTTTTTGGAGTACATCTTTTAGATCCATAGATTTTCTTGAAACTAAGGCTATCTTGAATTAATATTCAAGGTTGTTCAATTAAAATTCAGATAGCTATTTTTTCATTTAACTTTATATGTAACTTTTTTGACTCTTCAAACATGATTTTTCTTGAAATTAAGACTATTTTGAATTAATATTCAAGGAGGAACAATTAAAATTCAAAGGAACATATAGCTAAAATTGCATTTAAGTTAAAAAAAACATGAATTGTTACATATAAAGTTAAATAAAAAAATAGCTATCTGAATTTTAATTGAACAACCTTGAATATTAATTCAAGACAACCTTTGCTTCAAGATAAACTATGGCAGAAAAATATACTCAAAAAAAAAAAAAAAAAAAAGGAGACCAGCTAAAAGGCCAAATCTGATGGAATTGTACATATATGTATATGACTGAACTTTATTTCGAAAACGGCTGCAGGAATTTTGATGAAACTTGGGGATTTCATGCATATGTTAACAAAATTAGTATTGGCTAATTTTTAAGTTTTTCAAGACTCTAACAGGGGCGTGGCACAGCCCTAAACGTAAATTTTTATAACGTGATATCTCGCAAACTATTTAAGATATTTTGATGAAATTTGGTAGACTGATGCAAATCATAAATATATTCAACGGTACCAAAAGTGGGCGGAATTGAAGAAGAGGGCGTGGCATCTTTCAACAATTGAAAATTTTGATTCAATATTATTCAAAAACGGCGCCTACGATTTTCATAAAAATTTCGAAGACAATACCGCTGAAAGCAGTCATCATAACAAGATATGCCACTATACTGGCAAAACTCGTTGAAGGGCGTGGCACAGCCCGCAATATTTATAAACTTCATAATAAGAGAGCTAACAACGCTATCGTTATGAAATTTAACAAATAAGATACACTAGCTATTGAGTATCTTGTAACCGAAAGTGGGCGCAACGACACTTGTGGGCGTGGCACCTTCCATACATGCGAAAAAAGTAAAATGCTATATCTAATGTGCTATGAGAGTAATCTTTTTGAAATTTGGTGTAGAGATGTCAGTTACTATAAGCTATGAAACTAAATGGATTTCATCAGTCGTAGTCTAGCAAATGCTAAGCAAAGACGTGTTTTACATGGTCTTGTGTCTAAACAGCTATCGTTAGTATATCAAGACTAAGTTTATAGTGTTAGTGTTTTTCATTCTTTTTCATACTCCATTGTTTACTACTTTTGCATAAAACAAAACTACTTACATACGAGTACAACAACAACACAGTATTAGTGCACATCACGTGTGCAATACGTGATCAAGATGAATGGGAATGAACCCCCATTCCAAAACAGGTACAGGGCTCTCGATCCCGATCTCAAACAAACCAAGATCAGAAAAAGGCGTTTAAGAGATGAAGACTTCGTCCCCTTGCCAGAAATACTGTCTAATGATGACCATATACCAAGATTTTTGGTACTATCGGCTACAGGAAAAGAAGGAGAAGAGGTCCGTCCACTAGCTGGACACAATGGTTTTCAAATAGCCAAAGATTTAGATTTTATTTCGAAAGAATATTCTGAAGTTACGGAACTCAGGTCTGGTGATCTTCTTCTAAAGGTAAACAACGCAAGAGTCGCTGAAAAATTTCTCAAGGCTAACTATATCGATTCTGTTCCCGTTAAAATTACTTCGCACAATGCGCTCAACTCATCACTTGGAAGAATTTTTTCCAATAAAATCAAAGACCTAGAAGAGGATGAAATTGTCAGGGGGCTAAAAAATTATAAAGTTACTGGTGTAAGAAAAATAATGAAGAAACTCAACGAAGCTCTCATTCCCACTGGGGTAGCTATTATTACATTTGACACCATTAGACGACCTGACTATATTAATATTGGTTAGGAAAGAGTTCGTGTGGACGAATATGTTCCTAACCCCATGCGATGCATTAAGTGTCAAAAGCTGGGTCATACTAAAAATAGATGCCGAAATCTTGAATTATGCAAAGAATGCGCTGTCGAAGTACCCCATGATCCACCCTGTGCTAGGAAATTTTGTGTGAACTGCAACAATGAGAGTCATGCTTCCTATGACAATTCCTGTCCATGCTTTCTTCAGCACAAGTCAGTTAACAAAATTAAAATGGACAAAAGATGCACTGCACGAGAAGCTTGGAAAGTTTTTAATGGAAATCCAACGCACACAAAATAGAACCGTATAAAGGTTTTAGCAAAAAACCCACTATGACAGAAATTCTTAAGAATAAACAACATGATTTGCCAACAACCATCACGTCTAACTCTACAACTACAAGTATAACGACAGCAAAAAAAACCAAATTCTCCATCAAAAACTAATCAATATAACAACAATACAACCGACACACTTACATCTACATCTAAAATCACAAATACGACAACTAAGACTACTTCTCCACCAAAATCTAATAAGGCTATTTCTTCACCAATAGCTACTAAGGACAAAAATGTAGCTTCATTAAATACGAAGCCAACAGCAACAATAACAAACACTGAAAATTTATCATCTTCTACAATGGACGCTGACGACGCTTCACCACATTCATCATCAACTATCAGCAAATTAAATGAAAAGGAGGAATCGCCTAGTCCTACTTCTAAACTATATACAAAGTACCCTCAACTCAATATAATTGCAACTCCAAACACTTTTAGAAAATCACATGGATTACAACAAACAAACAAACAAATCAAAATCAAACACACAAAATAATATACTTCAGTAATACTCACAACTTATGTTTTCTATATTTTAATTACATTTAAAGATATAATAATTAAATGGATTTAGGTTTAAATTTCAGCTTATTACAATGCAGCGTTAAGGGTTTCATCAACAATAAGTTTACACTTGAATTATTAGTTGCTAAGCATAAACCTGACATTATAGCCATTCAAGAAACGCATATTATTAGGAAAAATTCCACTCTTCTAAATCTACCACAATACAACGTTTTCCATCATAACAAAGAGTACTCGTACTCGAAATCAGGAGTAGCTTTTTTAGTAAGAAATAACATCAATGTGATAGAGCATATAACTTCGAAAAACAATTTATTCACCCCTATCACCGCTGTCGAGCGTCGACATTAGTGACTGTCGACTTTTCTTTCGAGTCGACCTAAAAAAGCGATCATCGAAATAACTCGACTCGATGATGTTTGTAATAGATAATTTTCCCGACAATAATTTGTGCGACAGGTGACTTATACAATTTGAGTGAATGAAATTCAAAAATATTTTTTAAATTTGCTGTCAATTGTCATACATTTAGCAAAGAATTTTTAAAATACACATTTCTTAAAACCAGTGATGAAGAGGACGAAGTTCAAAAACAGAAATTAGTGCCTTAGGCCATCCCGCCAAATGATATTGGCGATGGTTGCTTCCAGCTTTTTTGTTTAAATATTCCGTATCCAGTAGCGTGCGACGGTACCATGTCATTGGCTATAATAGCCAAAAATATTTGTACCTTATGTCCACCTCAAAAATGGTCATAGTCCCCAAAATTATTTTGGAAATTATGATCACTCATAACAATGGACATAACTCCTATGGGTGTTATGACCATTTTTGTTTTGCTTGTAAATACAAGAGAAATTATATTTTTCTAAACATTCACTTTGTTTTGTTATATGCAATTAATTAAAATAGTCTAACTAATCGAAAAACGATACACGTCACCGATGACCTTGAATCTCAGATATTTTTTGGGGTTATTCATACCAAGTGTATAGAGCGCCTTCAAATTTTTGGTTTAGCTTGAAAATCGCATTAAATTCTATCGTATGTGTATCCAATGCTGGCTTCGCTAGCTACATAAAAGTTAAAATAAGTGGATGGCTTTCGGTCTCTACTCTGGACTTGCATCCTCCAATACGTCCAACACCGGCTTCGTTGGCCATCTATTGTCAACGTAACGCTAAAGACATTTGGCGTTATTAATTTTTTGCGGACTATGTCCGTTTTTAGAAGTGGTCATAAGCCCAAAAAAAAAAAAAAAATTTAGATTATGGCCGAAAAAAACGGACATAAGGCCCAAAATTGTGTTGGGAATTATGACCATTAGGGCTATGACCCGCTACCTCGTGCAATTCACGTTTATTATGTGGAGTTTTTTTACCTTTCCTTTTGAGTCTATCGAAACCTATAATTATGCGTTTCACCTTACTAACAACAAAGAACTTTGATAAATTTTCTCTTACTTTTTGCCAGCCATTGCCTTCACGCATTGGCGGACCCAAGCTATTTAGCTTCCCAGCTAGCGAGTTGGAACTCTTGCTTAACATCCAGTTTTGTTAAGTCTTTATTAAAGTTTCTTGCAAATTCTACATTTCTCTCCATGTGGTATACTAAAACTTTAAATTGATTTGAATTGGTTATCTTCATTTTTTTCCGTGTATTTTTTAACTTTTTTGACTGCTTAACTTTAATTTTTCAAGTGTCGACTAAACAAACGAACTCGACAAAAAATTGCTACTTTCGTCGACGCTCAGTTCTCACATCGACATTGGAAATTCGACAATTGTAATAAATTGTTTTATGTTTGTCATTTGAAATGTCGAGTTCGACAATGGTGATGCGACATTACTGCTGTCTAGCATTTTAGAGTCGACTTCGACAATGATGATAGGGGTGATTATTTCATACGATTGTAATCAAAGGAAAAACACATCTTCACATCACAAACATTTATAAAGAATGTGATATTTATCTTACTCCAAAACACATAAAAGACATCCCTAAGTTTAACTCTGGGCATCATCTAATTGTTGGCGACTAAAATGCACAAAATACTTTATGGGGCTCATTGAAAACAATGAGAAGTGGAATGATTTGGGAAAATTTTGCAGATGATCGAAGCTTTTCTATTTTAAATGATGGTTCCCGACGTTACTAAGTACAAAAAATACTCTGACTGCTGTAGATGTCGCTTTTGCAAGCACTGACTTAGCCTCTACATTAACATGGTCTTGTCTTCCTCATGCTGAAGCCAGTGATCATTTTCCAATTTTAATTTACAACAATTTAGCAAAAAATGAAAAAGTTTTTGCTCCGAAATTTTTAGACAAAAAAGCAAACTGGACTCTTTTTCCAAAATAAAATGGATACATACAACAACGAATTTGTAGTGGCGACGAACATAAACGAAGAAGCTGCACAAATTAAAAAAATAATTAGAAAGTCAGCGAACGAGTCCATTCCTATAACTCGAAAACCAAAAATTCGGAACAGCCCTGCCTGGTTCAATGCAAATATTGCTAAACTCATTCAGCAAAAAATACAAGCATGGAAAATTTTTAAAAGAGTAAGAAGTCATGTAGCTATTGTTAATTACAAGAAAATAAAAGCAGCAGTTCGAAGAGAATGCAAGGATGCGAAAAGGAACACATGGAATACTTTTCTTAATTCGTTAAGTCCCATGATGGATATTAGATTTTTATGGAAAAAAGTTAACAACATCAAATCTGCTAAAATTGATAATTTTCCATCTATATATGTACAGAATCAGGTAATATCGCACCCTACAGACATTGCTAACAACTTTGCTTTATTTTGGAGTTCTATTGGGTCTGACAGATCCTTTCGCAAGGAAATTATTGAAGAAAAGCGATCAATTAATATTGATTCATGGCCTGTAGTAACACCGGTACAATTTAATACTATCGACGAAATTACTATTCCCGAACTTAATACGATTCTTCAGCACACAAAAGGAACTACTCCGTCAACGGATAAAATTACATATGCTATGATAAAAAATGCTACAATTGGTCTAAAAAAACGAATCTGCAAGCTGTACAGCAACATATTAGCGACAGGATATATCCACATGATTGGAAACATGCTGTTTTATCACCTATACCGAAACCTGGTAAAAATCCTAATTCCCTGGAAGGGTATCGTCCTATATCTCTTATTTCAGTTTTATCTAAGACATTTGAAAAAATAATAGTCAAAAGATTTTCAAAATGTTCGACAGAATTTATTTTACCTGAGCAGCACGCCTTTTATACCAAATTAAAAGAAAATTTGAAAAACAAAAGGCATAGTTTTGTATTGTCTGAAGATTTGGAGAAAGCGTTCGACCGTGTCGTATGTACCTTCGTACTTAAGGAACTGCATAGTTGGGGAATTCCAAAAGCTCTGTTAAAGGTCATACTTTCTTTTCTAACTAACCGCAAAATCAGTATTCGAGTTGATGGACATTTTTCGCCAAAAATCACTCTTGAAAATGGATTATTATAATTATACTTTATAATGCATACGTCAACTCTTTATTAAGAACACTGAAGAACTCCGTAGGGATTGATTATTTTGGAATATACGCTGATAATTTTTTTGCAATAGCTTCTGGCACTATTGAGAAGTAGTAAAGAATTTAAATGAATTCGATTCAAAAATTTACAAATGGGCAAGCTGTAGAAGCGCTGTTATACCCATTATAAAGGCTGAAATTATGCATGTGTGTAGAAAGCAAAAATGTTGCAATAGAGTAGTTAGCTTGAGAGGTGTAAACCTTGTAGTTAAAAATAAAATGCGAATTTCGGGATTAACTTATACTAAAACACTTCTATGGAATGACCAAGTCAAACATGTAATTAGCAAGTTAAACAAAATTAATAACCTTTTAAAAGTTATTTGTTGTAGAAAAAAGGTCCACACTTAGAAACACCATTGAGATCTGTAGATCTTTAACTGTTGGCACCATTCAACATTGTTTAACTATTTACGGCTGAACATCTGAGACTAACAAAAACAAGCTAAATGCAGCACTAAACAAATGCTTTAGAACAGCGTCTGGTATCCTAATGGCAACGCCTGTGGAAGCTTTAAGAGTTGAAGCACGTTTTAACGATTTTGACCATATTTTAAAAAATAGATCAGTAAGACAAGCGGCTAAGTCTTTAACTGTACCCAATGAAGGGCTACATAATCTATTTTGGTTAAAACTCAATGAAGAAATTAATCTTTTGAGCCCTAGACAAAATTTATGTGGCATAAAAAAAACTATTAACTTTTTACGTGCATCTAATTTGCCTATTCCGCTTCAGCCAAAAAAGAGTGTTGACATTCAATACTACCAAAATTTATTTTTTGACACACACTTATGTCAATATACAAAAAACAATACTAGCCACTCAGCTTTCAAAAAATTGTTTTTACAGTCTGTTTCGAGTTTTAGTCCTGAAATAACGCTTTACACCGATGGATCGTTTCAAAATGGAGCAACGTCTAACGCAGTTGTGGAAAAAACTCCTACTACAAACTTTATTACTGTACGTCAAAGTATACTGCCGCTTCACGCTGGTATTTTTCATGCCGAGTTGGCTGCAGTACATTTCGCTGTAAAATACGCTCTGAGTAAAAAGACCCTTATTTGTTCTGATAGCCTGAGTGTGGTTCGTGCCTTAGTTAACAAAACTGGACGTGCTTACAATTACATATTTGGAAATTTAAAGGGAAGGAATTTGATATAAGCTATGTGGATACCAGGACATATTGGTATAGCTGGAAATGAGTTAGCTGACTCCAGTGCGAAGCAAGCTTTAACACTACCCCTAATTGCAGAAGTGCCTTGTATAAACACAATCTTACTGAGCTGCTTCACTGTGATACAAAATGAAGAGAGAGCGCATACGTGGGAGAATTCGAAGTCCTTCCTTAGGATTCATAACTTATCGCATATAAGGATGAAATACAACATTCATTTTTCGCGTGAAGATTGCATAACGCTGGCAAGAATACGACTGGGAAAAACATTATTTAGTACCAAACATCTGTACGATAAAACAGAACAAAGGCAGTGTTCACGTTGCCTAGAAACATTATCGATCTCCCACATTTTCTTGGATTGCCCTTTATCAAGAAGTATTCTACCTCTCTGCAAAGCATTTGACTGTACTAAAAAAGAAACAATCAAGCTTATCAAAGTAATTATGGATAAACACAACCTTCTCCACGATATATAATCAAACTTTTAATTTAAAAAATTTAATTTCAACAAAACCTATCGGTGCATATGGCCTCGCTGCCCTGCATCCTCCATAGTTTTCAAATTTATTTGTGAAGTATGTTTTTAAAATAAAATAAAATAAATGGATTTCGATGGGATTGTATCAGTGGGCGTGGCACCTCCCAAACATGCAAAAAATGTTAAGTGTTATATTTAGTGTGCTATGGGAGTAATGTTTTTGAAATTTGGTATAGTGGTGTTGGTTACCATGAGCTTTGAAATTAAATGGGTTCCGACGGGATTGCATTAGTGGGCGTGGCACCTCCCATACAAGCTAAGGACGTTTAAGGCTATATTTAGTGCACTGTATGAGTGATCCTAATAAGATTTGGTATAGAGATGTCGGTTACTATAACTTTGTAAGTTAAATGAATTTTGATGGGATTAGATCAGTAGGCACCTCGTACAGCACACTAAATATAACTATTAACGATTTTTCCGACTAATTTCATTAAAATTTGGTGTAAAGGTGTCGGTTACTATAAGCTCTGAAATTAAATAAAAATCGACGAGATTGCATTAGTGGGTGTGGCACCTTCCATATAAGCAAAAAACGTTAAATGCCATATTTAGTGTGCTATTGGAGTAATATTTTTTAAATTTTGTGTAGAGGTGTCGGTTACTATAGGCTTTGAAATTAAATGAATTTTGATGGGATTTCATTAGTGGGCGTGGTACCTCCCATACAAACATATAGCGTAAAATGTCATATTTAGCGTACTATAGGAGTGATCCTAATAAAATTTGATTTCAATATATTCAGTCTTATTCAACTTAGTTCGAGTTGTTCAACCTCTTTCAACTGCTTCATTATTTTTCAACCTCTTTCAACTTTTCTCAACATTTTCCAAATTTTTTCGAATTTTTCAACCTTATTCAACTTTTTTCGAGTAATTCAACCTCTTTCAACTGTTTCAACATTTTTGAACCTCATTCAACTTTTTTCGAGTTTTTCAACCTCATTCAACTTTTTTTGAGCAATTCAACCTCCTTCAAATTTTTCAACACTTTAATATACTATCGAGCTTAACAAAATTTTTCACCTGCTTCAGCCGCTCTCAATGGTTTTCAACATTTTTCATATATAATCAACTTCCTTAAAATTTTTTTATACCCTACACCGAGGGTATATTCACTTTGTCTCTCCGTTTGTAACACATCGAAGGGGGCGTGGCAGGTATGGAGAAGTGTATATATTCTTGATCAGCGTCACCACCTAAGTCGATTTAGCGATATCCGTCTGTCTGTCTGTCTGTCCGTCTGTTGAAATCGGGTTTACGGGAAAACCAAGAAAGCCAATTGAATGAAACTTTCACACACAGGTCACATCTTCTTGCAGGCATCTTGCTATTGAAAATGGGCGAAATCGGTTGACGGACACGCCTACCGCCCATGCCCTATGTATATTTGCCCAGGCCAATTTTGACAAAAGTTGCAGCGATTTTGATGAAACTTGGTGATTTGGTGCACATATGAACCAAATTAGGATTAAGCTGGGTTTCAAGTTTCCAAAAAGTCGTACAGGGGAGTGGCATAGTCCTAAATTTTATCTGAAAAAACTCGTTGAAGGGCGTGGCACCGCCCACAATATTTATAAACGTTATATCAAGAGAACTAACAACGTAATCGTTATGAAATTTAATGAGGTAGATATACTTACTATAAGGTCTATTATTAAAAAAATTTAGTCCAATAGTACCTGTGGGCGTGGCACCTCCCATATAAGCAAAAAACTTTTTTGTTATAGATAGTGTGCTATGAGAGTAATCTTCATAAAATTTGGTGTATAGATGTCAGTTACTATAAGCTTTAAAAATAAATGAATTTTGACAGGATTGCATTGGTGGGCGTGGCACCTCCCATATTAACATAAATTTGTAAGCTCTGTTTTAAGTGAACTTTTGCAGCAATTGCTATGAAATTTAATGTAAGTGGTTCAGTTGCTATAGAGTATATGAATGAATCAAAGTGGCTGAAGTAGCACCAGTGGGAGTGGCACTTCCCATACAAATAAAATACGGTAAGATGCATATTTGTCGAAATATGTGAGCAATCATATTAAAATTTGGTGCTAGGGGTTTGCTTAGGAAAAGCTATTTCTGGATCAAAACCGGGCTGTATTGTACCAGTGGGTGTGTCACCGCCCTACATTTTAAATTTAACTGCGGCATATATCGCAAACTATACAAGCTATTGTGCTAAAATTTAATATGAGGATGTCGATCACGAATATAATTTATTGAACCAAAAGTGAGAGGAATTGGAGAAGTAGGCGTGGCATATTTCAAATTTTTCATTTTTATTCGATTTTTTCAACATTTTCCATATTCTTTCGATTTTTTCAACCCTTTAACTTATTCCAATATATCCTATATGTATTTGTTCGACTTTTTCAACCTCTTTCAACTTTCTTTATTTTTTCGACTTTTTCATCAATTTTGAATAGTTTCAAATTTTTTCAACCTTTTTTTTTTAGAGTTTTTCAACCTCTCTCAACTTTTTTCCACATTTTGCACATATTTACAACTTTTTTAACATTTTTCAACCTCTGTCAACCTTTCTAACATTTCACATTTTTTTCGACTTTTTCAACCTCTTCAACGTCTTTTTAACATTTATTGAAGGTATTTTCAGTGCAGTGTAGGGTATGTGAGTTTCGGCCTGGCCGAAGATAACACCTTAACTTGCTTAACTTGTTTTCGGGTTTTCAACCCTATTCAATATTTTTAAAATATTTCCGACTTCTCATTCAATTGCATTACATTTTTTTGACTTTTTCAACCTCAAAACGAAAAACCGAACGATGGTCGGTCTCCTGGTACTTAATATTATTAAGAAAGCCAATAAAGCAAACCAAAATTTCTAAAATTACGGAGAACACGCCGAACCCTCAAAATCTGCGATGCACCAGGATCGCATAATTTTGAACACGTAATGTCTCACAGCCAATGAATGTGCATTACAACATAAAACAAATAATTTAAGAAATTGCGATAACAAAGGAAAAACTACGGTTTAATCCACTCACGTGGCGTCTCGCTTTAATGATGTAAACAAAATAAAGAACAGCTAATTGAAAAATACTCAACGCAATGGTGTGATCTTAGAATTCACTTAAAAAATATAACCACATTTACTTGGAATAAAAATCAGCTTTTCGATAGATTTGTATTAATATAGCGGTTGCAATTTGAGTGCTGACGTAGACATCAACCAAAAGTATACTGATGAGATTTTAAGAATCGAAACATATGTCTATATTCTAGAGTTGTTGTTGTTTTTTTCCTTTGTTATCAAAGTTTGTTCAATACATAAAACATTTTATCAACTTGTAAAATCTTACATAAGATGTTGATCGCTGCGAAAAATGGCTAAAGTTCAATAATCATTAAATTATTAATATTATTAAGAAAGCCAATAATGCAAACCAATTATTCTTCTCAATAGAATACATATGAATAACAACATTTTTAAACTTATTTTCCCTTTTTATTCAATGTTTTGTTCCACTTGTAATGAATAATATTACTAGATATCCCTCAAAATGAAAAATGACAAGTCTATTGGAAAAAAATGATAGCTACTTTCGATGTTAGCGCATCATGCAAAAACTACTGGATCAATTTTGATAAAATTTGTTTAGTTTTATTCCTTAGATGCTTGGCCTAAACCTCCCAATACGATATTCCTATTAAATATCAAAGTTATTTAAGTTTAAAATTTTTTAAAAATTTAATTGCACATGAAGAAACAAGCTCGGGGCTTGTTCTCACATAAAAAAGGGAAGAAAATTTGTTGGTTTTAATGAACAGGACTCAACTTTGGTTAAAGTTTCAAGCGTTGTCCCGCGGCTCAGCTATGGGACCACTTCTTTTTTGATGTACGTAAATGACACTTTCGACACATGATTCTGTTACTTCTCTACTATTTTTGCTATTTCATACGAAATGGTTATTAATTGATTCGTTCATCTATGACCATGTGAACAAATTTTAGAACTCAAAAGTATGTCTTGATGCTGATGCTCTGATGTAAATTATACATTAAGAAAACTCTAAATTTCAAGAATCAAACAAGAACAACATGAGTAGAAATAAAAGTGCACTGATTAAGTGAAACGAAAGAAGCTGTCCTCAATTGCTGTTTCCTTGTTTGCTCGCTTCGGTTTTTTTATTTTTTTTTCTGAATGATGCAACAATAACAATGATACATACGGCGTGTTTGTTGTAATAAGCCATAAGTGGCCCTGATATAAACGATCAAATTTACTCTGAGCATAGGGTAAAAAAAATCCTTTCATGCAAAAATCTTTGTATGCTTCTTATTCCTTC
Organism: Tricholauxania praeusta; assembly: GCA_949775025.1. NCBI lineage: Eukaryota > Metazoa > Arthropoda > Insecta > Diptera > Lauxaniidae > Tricholauxania > Tricholauxania praeusta. Next base: position 26,346,366 of record OX459032.1, read on the forward strand.
AAAATACTACTATGATACAATGTGTAAGAAATAGTTCAAGCTGTGTACATATATATGTTTTTATCTTATATATTTCAAGAACTTCTTAGTAAATTAATGACTTATTATATTATATTTGTTTACTAAAAATTTTTATTTAGGTTTGACATGTATCTAAGGGATCGTGCTCCCTTACCGCTCAATTACAATCCACTGCTTGTTATGAAGCCAGACTCTCGCCCATCGTATCAAAAGCAAATGTTGCGGGCTTCAAATTTAGTTATAAGTTCATTACGTTTTTGGCGCTCTTTACAGGCAGGATTATTAGCCCCAGAAGTTTACCACTTGAATCCGGTAAAAAGTGATACTGCCGAGTTTCGTCGTTGGACACGATTGACCCCATCTTTACTTGCTACTTATGTAGCCTACGCTTTTAAAGCGTTTCCGTTGGATATGAGTCAATACCAACGATTATTTGGTGTATCCCGCATACCAGAAATTGCAAAAGATAGACTTGTACAAAATAAAAATGCAAAACATATTATTGTAATGATACGTGGCAGCTTTTACTCCGTCAATGTATTAAATGATCTTGGCGAAATTGAAGCACCCGATGTTATTCTCGGTCGTCTAACTGCTGTAATGCAAATGGAAACAACACGGACTGATATGAATGTATCACCACTTGGTGTCATGACTACACAAAACCGCGATAAATGGGCAGGAATAAGAACTCATTTTATCAATAACACAACGATATTAAATAAAAATTTACTCGAGCAAGAAGTAGATGCTGCCTTATTTTGTTTGTGTCTTGACACTGACGAAGTGACAGTATATAATGAACAGAATCCAGTGTTACTTTATAAACACTTACTAGCAGGTGACGGAAGAAATCGGTAAGTTGAAATTATGTATAGCTTAAATAAAATTATTGCTTAAAATTTCTTATTTATCGTATGGTTGTATAAAAATATACTATATATACATTTTACTCAATACAATTTTATGTATCTGTGGCTACAGTACAAAAATAGAAAAAAATAAAATTTTGATTTGATTCTGGTTCATGCGATTTATTCAGTTTCTGTTGAATGACTTTTTTTTTTGTTTGCTTAATAGCTGGTTTGACAAATCTATTTCGCTTATAGTAAGTGGTGACGGAACAGCTGCTATAAATTTCGAACACTCTTGGGGAGATGGTGTTGCTGTTTTACGCTATTTCAATGAAATTTACAAAGACACTATTGAAAAACCATATGTGCATCCAAATACGACTCCCCACATACCAACTGATGACTCTGTACGATTAATTAATTTTCAAATCGACGAAACAGTCGATCAAGCTATTAAACAAGCTATTTTAGCTAATGATGCAACTGTAAACAATCTTGATATGAGTATGACACGTTTTAGTGGTATCAATAAAAAGGTCTGTAAACGCAATCGTATTAGTCCTGATTCTATAATGCAGCTTGCATTTCAATTGGCCTATCGTCAATGCTTTGGTTCTTATGTTGGCACATATGAATCATGTAGTACGGCTGCATTTCGTCATGGGCGCACTGAAACCATGAGGCCATGCACAATGGCAACCAAAAACTTTTGTGAAAAAATTGTTAGCTCAACAAATAAATCCAAAACGGATTTGGCGGAGTTACATGAAATGATCAATCAATGTTCAATTGTACATGGACAATTAACAAAGGATGCAGCAATGGGTCAGGGATTCGATAGACATTTGTTTGCTTTAAAAAATATGGCGTTACAGAATGATATTGAGGTGCCAAATATATATAATGATGTGTCATATAAACAACTAAACCACAATATTATAAGTACATCAACTCTTTCATCAGACGCATTATTGGCTGGTGCATTTGGTCCTGTTGTGCAAGATGGATTTGGAATCGGGTATGAAAGAAGTTTTTTTTTTTTTCAGTGTAGTTGACTAACGTTATTTTATTTAGCTATTCAATTCAAAATGACGAATGTGGCGCCATTGTTACCTCATATAAAAGCAGTGGTAAGGGAAGTATTTTTACAGAAAGCTTAAACAAAGCATTGCGTGACATAAAAAGTGTAATTAAAGACTAAGAAAAAGCATTGGCGACAATAACAAATAGAACTTAACTAAGTTTAATGTGTAAAAATTTTACGTCAGTAAACAATATCTTAAGCTTTATTTGTATGTCTAGGGTAAATGATAACTGATAATAAGTCAAACTAAATTTTTATTTTCTGTTAATATAATACGATCTATGATTATGTAAGAAAAATAAATAATTGTATATGTACATAAATGTTATGTGAAATTAAGCTCGTGCCCTGTGCCTTAAAAAAGTTTCAGATTATTGTTCTGAAAAGTTCAGTTTTTGACATTTAAGAAACACAAGAATAGTGTGGTTTCATTCTGAAAAATATTTATTTTCTCAAATTCAAATTATAGCTATTTAAAAGGTCTGTCATGGAAGCTATAATAGCTTTTTTTAATACTAGCGATTCCTGCGCAATACTGTTTGTTTTCGAGTGCTGATTTTGTGACTGTTGCTATTCTGTGTACCTGTACATTTAGGGTTACCAGATGCCATGCCTACAAAAGTAGTGCATGTGAAAAATTTTCAATTTTCTAAAAATAATTTTTTTGATTTCCATACAGATATTGTTTTTATGAGCAAAAAAAAAAAAAAAAAATGGTCCTCGTCGAAGAAAAACGAAAAACACTAGCAATATAATGACTTACTCGTTATGTCTCGTCACGTCTATTTTGGTTAAGGCTTAATATTTAAGCCGCGATTATATCGCGACTAATTTCTCATACAAAAAATTTTGTTTGTTAACTGGTAAACGCGCCAAAAAAAAAACGGCTATTAAATAACAGAAAATTAATATTAACTTTCGAACTACATTAAAATATAAAGTTAGAGGGACTATATTTTCAAAAGAAGAAGAGTTTTTCATTGACTTTTGAAAGCCAACCGCTTTCTTTCCTGTTTTATTTTTGTTCTACAGAAGTCACCTGAAACAGCATTGCAGCCGTTACAACCACAACAATTGTCACCACCATCGTGACGTCAGCCCCAGAGTCAGAGCCGCAGCACCAACGACAGAAGAAGTATATGCACGGAGAAAATCAGAGATAAGGAAGATTCAGGTATTTTCTATCCCTAACGAAGATTCTCACATAGTCTGAGCAAAATACAAAGTAGTGCAGCAACGAAATTTCAATTTTTTAGACGTTTTCATCTGGAATGACTCATATGTATGTTACTAGTGGTCCGAGATCTTTAAATTCAAAAGATTTAAAAAGTATAGAAAATATTTTTTCGCAGTATTTTCCAATAGGAACGGCAGAATAAAATTATGAAAAAACAAACATCTTGTGGCATAAGCAAGTACAGAAAACAATGTGAGCAGGGTTAAACATGTGGGCGTGACACCTCTTACATAAGTAAAAGTTTTTAGTTCCTATGCGCAGGAGACTATACACACAAATTTTGTCAAAAGTACGGAAACGTTTGACCACACAGGCAATTTGATAAGTTGACTTGATATCTCCCATACAAGCAAAAACTTTAATACGCCATCCACAGAAAACTTTTTCACGAAAATTATACCAAGCTTGGTATGAGAACATTTGGCGGCATAAGGACAAAAAATTTAAAGCAGTATGCTTAGCAAAAGCACTTACAAAAAGCTTAGTTTGGCAAAGTTTGGTGCCACGGGTAAGCACCGGAAAAAAAAAATCGGTGGGTCTTAACAATTTGACGTGACACTTCCCAAACAAGTAAAAACTTTGAAACGCACAGAAACACTTGGTGCCTGAGACAAGCACTGGGCAAAATGTGGGTCGGATTTGACAAGCTAGCGTGGCACCTTCCGTACAAGCGAAAATGTTAGAACGCTATGCTCATAAATTTATACAAGTAAATTTTAGCAAACTTGATGCGTCATCGTCATTCTTTGGTGAAACATGTTAGTGTTGGGCAAAATGTGAGCGAGGTTTAAAAAGTGAGCGTGACACCTCCCACACAAGCGAAAAACTTTAAGACATTATACTATGAAAACTATTCAAGCAAAGTTACTAGACTTGGTATGGAAACTTTTGGGGACACAGATAAGCATTGTTTAAGAAGCAATTGTGATACCTCCTATACCCTCCGATGCCTGATATTTCTCATAAGGCTATAAAAACAAACATGTTTCTCACGTATCAGAACACGTGCGAAGTAGGGATGGGATGGGTAGCTAGTATTTCCTTAAAGTGTAAATTTTCAAATTTTAAGCGTTTCCAAGTTTTCAAAAACATGCGTCCTTTTTGACAAACTCCGTATTGTATTTAACCCCTGGGGCTTACCAGTGCCCTTGGGCGTTATGGTAAGCCTAAACTGGTAGTAGACAGGAAATTATACTGTGCTTGGTTACGCTAGTGCGTAGGGTTCAAGCCTTGTACTTTTATGTACTTTGGCTTGGGCTTGAGACTGGCTTTCCTTGTGTAGTCCTTTTTTCAAACTACTAAGCTTGACCAGAGGTGAAGGTGCAAACTAATCTGGTACCACTGGTTGTTGGGAGCCCCTAGGACTTCGGTCCTAGCCCAACAGTGCGTGAAGCCCAATTGGGCAGATCGCATGGGAAGGATTCGTGGTGGCTGTGGTTGAAACCTAACTCGTAGGAAGAGTAATATGCTAACGTAAATTGTCCGATGTGGAGTTGCATTCTCAACCAAGTGGCCGTTCTTAGAACTGCAAGAGATCCTAGATAGGTCTCGGCTCAAACCAAGGGTGAAGTTATGTCCACAAACATAGCTTTACTTGGTAACTGTATTAAATGCAGTCGTACCTAGGTTAGGCACGAATATAAATTAACTCATGTGTGTGAAAATCACACTGTGATATTAAGCCATCAAGGCAGGTTGTGAGGATGGAAGTCATCAAAGATTCGTTTCCACCCACAACTGTCACATAGCAGCGCATCAATATGCACCAAAAAGGAGATTTATTTTTATTACATATATATTTAGCTATTATTGAACACAACAGTATTTGAAGTCATTTATTTTTATTTATTTCCTTTTTATTCATAAATTACTAAGCTACAGAAGAAAAAAATAACAACCTAAGCGTAGACTAATTACTAAAAATAAGATTAGTTAGGTACAACATAAGTCATAGTACACATAAGTTATAGTACACATAAGTCATAGTACACCTAAGTCAAACTGACATAAAAAGAATCAGCATGCGGTACCCCTGCTCGACAAGCTGTCATGGAAAAGTTCAGCGAACAGATGTTAAAGCTTCATATCAGAAAGCTGTTATGGAAAAGTTTAGCGAACAGCTGTTAAAGCTTCTTTACAGAAAAAAAGCTACAGGCAAAAAGGTTACTTGCGACAGATCGCAACTCAGAATTTTAATTCTTCGGAGGACCACAGCAGCGAGCAGTTCACCATCATCCTAGCAGCAGTAGTAAGAACATTAAATACTAATCCATAAATTCTCTCATAGGTTTCAGCAGTAAATTTAGGACACAAGTGCAAGTCGCTCTTGCGTGGTGCTTGGGTTCTCTATTCAATCAGATAGCCGCGGTCACACAAGTGTATCGTCGCCTTTGCGTGGTACTTGTGCTCCGCCGTTGGGAGAGTAGGCCGACGAGTACGTTGGGTTAACGTATGCAAGTGCAAGTCGCCTTTGCGTTGTACTTGTATGCAGTAGCAAAACAACGTCGAGAGAATAGGCCAACGGCTACGTTGAGTTAACGTATGCAAGTACAAGTCGCTTTTGCGTTGTACTTGTATGCAGTAGCAAAACAACGTCGAGAGAATAGGCCGACGACTACGTTGAGTTAACGTATGCAAGTGCAAGTCGCCTTTGCGTTGTACTTGTATGCAGTAGCAAAGCACCGTCGAGAGAATAGGCCGACTACTACGTTGAGTTAACGTATACAGGTACAAGTCGCCTTTGCGTTATACTTGTATGCAGTAGCAAAACACCGTCGAGAGGGTAGGCCGACGGATACGTTGAGTTAACGTATGCAAGTGCAAGTCGCCTTTGCGTTGTGCTTGTATGCAGTAGCAAAGCACCGTCACGAGAGTAGGCCGTCACAGTCAGAGCATCCGTCGAGCAAGTATACTGTCGCCTTTGCGTGGTACTTGTGCGCCGTATTAAGACGCCGCCGTCAAGAGAGTAGGTCGACGGACGCGTTGGGTTAACGTATACAAGTGCAAGTCGCTTTTGCGTTGCGCTTGTATGCAGTAGCAAAGTACCGTCACGAGAGTAGGCCGTCACAGTCAGAGCATCCGTCGAGCAAGTATACTGTCGCCTTTGCGTGGTACTTGTGCGCCATAATAAGACGCCGCCGTCAAGAGAGTAGGTCGACGGACACGTTGGGTTAACGTATACAAGTGCAAGTCGCCTTTGCGTTGCGCTTGTATGCACTAGCAAAGCACCGTCACGAGAGTAGGCCGTCACAGTCAGCGCATCCGTCGAGCAAGTATACTGTCGCCTTTGCGTGGTACTTGTGCGCCGTAGTAAGACGCCGTCGTCTAGAAAATAGGTCGGCGGGTACGTTGAATTAGCGTATACAAGTACAAGTCGCCTTTGCGTTGTACTTGTATGCAATAATAAAGCGCAGTCGGAAGAATAGGCCGTCGTAGGTGCAATAGGACGTTGCTGACCAAGCAAGGAACTTCAGCGGAAACGGGGCAACGGCAAATTTAGGAAAAATAAGTATTTTGAACGTATCATTTCTTTCTTGCTAAATGTTAATTTATACACCGGTGAATTTATATTATTAAGACTATTGAAATAAAGTGGATTCTTTTGAAACTAAAACACACAAACGTTTTTATTAAACTCCCGGAAAAGAACTTTGTTAGCCACCTGCAAAATATAAATTTTTGTACACGAACCTTGGACACCGTCGAGCCAAGACCCTGGCGGAAAGGTTCGTTACAATGGCGCCCGAACAGGGACTCAGGCTAAACATATAGAAATTTATAAAAAACGAGGCCGGGAGTTTCTCTCATGTGTGTTACAAATCCACTTTAGAACAATAGCATATATATCAAAGAGAATACGCGATTCCTCGAAGAGAGGAAAATTAAAGACATTATACTAATTACAAAAAAACCACTAATGAAGATAAATAGAAATATTTATCCATATAAAATTCTGCAGCCATTAGCAGCAGTACCATTAGCAGCAGTAGCCAGTAGCGTAGCAGCATAGCAGCCATCAGCACACAGCATCTCCAGTGAAACATAGCCGTTAGCGTATGAGCATAGCAGCCATCAGCACACAGCATCTCCAGTGAAACATACAGTGTATACAAATCCCATCCATAGTGCGTGAAGCTAAAATAAAAACTCAGTGAAAAAAAAAAGCCGGAAAAAAAATAATAAAAAACAAAACTCAACCCAGTGAAATCCGTCGATAAAAAAAAAAAAAAATATTAGTGTTAGGAGTAAATTAGACAATCGGAAAAAATATGGTGAGCGTGTCGTGGTGTCATAGCTTTAAGAGGGAGGAGTTGGTCGCATATGGTGAAGAATTCGGCCTCGACGTAACGGGAACCGTGGACGGGCTAAGGAAGAGGTTCAAAGTTTTTGTGGCAGAAGATCATACACCAGAAGTGGAGCAACGCTTGCTCGAGCTTCAGACTCGTCACAAGAGACCTCCGTCACCCTGCCCTCCACAGAAGAAATTACAGGCAGATGGCATTGAAGAATCGTCATTCACAGACGACAGAGCTGAGCCCCCCACCAAATCAGATACTATTAGGGAACAAATAAATTCAACTGCGGGACCAGGGCAGCCCATGGAAAATCGCGACGAAATCACCTATCGGTTTTCAACTCAAGTGCCTAGCTCCTCAAATGATGGAAGCGGCCCCTACAACCCCATCATAATGGAACAAGTTCGGAAGTGGGCCCTAAAATACGACGGAGTCAAGGAACCATTAGCCTTCATAGAAAGGGTAGAAGAGCTGGCCGCAGCTTATGGAGTAACCACGGACCACCTTCCCCGGGCGATGCCGGAATTATTGAAAGACAAGGCTTTAGCGTGGTATCGAAACAATCACCGACAAGGAACCTCCTGGGGCAAGTTCAAAGAAAATTTCCTGAATTTCTTTCTTCCCCCACGGTACTTCGAAACGTTAGATGACGAAATCAGGAAGCGTTGCCAACAACCACGGGAGAAATTCAAGGAATTTTTGCTAGCACTACAAACAATGATGAGGCACGCGAATTTTACCGAAGAACAACGGTTGGAGCGAATTTTTAGAAATTGTCGGCCGGAGTACCAATGGTATATCAAGCGTAAAGATTTTTCGACTCTGGAGGACCTAATCTACTTAGCAGAAGATCTGGAGGGGATACAACAACGAGAGCCCGAGCGACCGGCCACGACTAGAACTCGCACCGAACAATATCGCATGGTAGGCCCAGCCCGAGGTGAAGAAAGAGTCAATGCGCGAACCGCTTGCCGACGATGCGGCCAAGAGGGGCATTTCGCCTGGAATTGTCGAAATCCACAGCGGTTATTTTGTTGGATCTGTGGCAAAGTCGGGACTCGTACCATAGCCTGCTGCCGCCCACCGGGAAACGACGACGGAGGCCACCCAGAGCGAGGGGGGGCGAGTACTCCAGAAGATCCCCCTCGACAACCCTAAAACAATATCAACCCCAGAGCCTCTGCAGTCGAGTTTTCGCCAACGTTCTCATTGGCAAAAGAAACATAGCTGCTACTATTGACACAAGGGCAACCATTAGCTTCGTTCGGGAAGCATTCGCTGAGGAATTGGGCCACCATGCTGAGAGATCAGTATATGGTGGCGAGGTAGCGTTAGCAGATGGTTCCACTAGGCCACTTGAGTACGCGATAGAAGCCGAATTAGAATTTAGAGACTTGAAGACAAAGTTCTTGTTTGTTATCATGCCAGATGCTACTGAAGACGTCGTACTAGGGTTGGATTTCCTCACGCGGTGCGGTGCCACACTAAATATCAGGGGCGAAACTATTACCATCGGAACAGATGCACCACGCCAACCCGAAAGGTGTATGGTCAGCTCGATACACAACAAAAGGCATCATTCCAAAATTCAAGGCACTGGACCCGATTCCGAGCAACCACAGGGCCATCAAGAAAATACACGGCCGCAGAAAATTCGAAAAACTCAACACGTAGACCACCCCCACACTCAACAAACAAACACAGTCAAGAGAATCACGGCAGAGCCTTCACTAGACACAACAGCAGAGATTTCAGCGGCAGAACCGCTACAAGTCATCACGGCAGAGCCTTCACTAGCCATCACAGCAGAAAACTCAGCGGCAGAGCCACCAACAGAGAACCCAGCGGCAGAGCCATCATCGGCAGAGCCCACATCTACATTACCGGCAGAGCCCACATCCACAGTATCGGCAGAGCCAACAGCAGAACAGAAATCCTTCTCAGAAGAGGTAATAAATCAATTTTTAATAGAAGAACATCCGAAATTTAATAGGTTACAAGGAGTTACTCATATCACCAAACACGTGATAATCATGGCGGACGATCGACCGATTAAGCAGAGGTATATACCGCGAAACCCTGCCATGCAAGCAATCATCGATGAGGAAATTAATAAACTGCTAGAAAAAGGATGCATCGAACCATCTCGCAGTCCATATAGCGCACCGATTGTCTTAGTTCGGAAGAAAACGGGTGCCTGGCGACTCTGTATAGACTATCGACAACTCAACGCCAGGTCAGTGCCGGCTGCGTACCCCCTGCCCAGGATTACGCATATTTTGGACCGGCTACGAAACGCCAGATTCATCAGTAGTATGGACTTGAAAGACGGCTACTGGCAAATTCCGATGGAGGCCGATAGTAAACAATTTACGGCATTTACCGTTCCAGGCCGTGGCCTTTACCAATGGAAGGTCATGCCATTTGGACTTCATTCGGCGCCCGCAACTTTCCAGCGTGCTTTAGATCGAGTCATCGGGGCAGAAATGGAGCCGTATGCCTTCGCCTATTTGGATGACATAGTCGTCACCGGTTCCACCTTGGAGGAACATATGCAGAACTTGCGGGAGGTGTTCCGACGGCTACGAGCAGCCAATCTAAGAATTAATCCTGAAAAATGTGAGTTTTTCAGGACTAAAATAAAATACTTGGGGCACGTCGTCGGCAGCGAGGGCATTCAAACTGATCCAGAGAAGGTTGCAGCTATTAAGGATTTGGCAGCACCAGAAAACATCAGAGGAGTTCGTCGGTTCTTAGGCGTTGCGTCATGGTACAGGCGATTCGTGCCAGATTTCGCGGCAATAGTGCAGCCATTGACGGCCTTATTAAAAAAGGGTAAACATTGGAGATGGGGCGATGACCAGCAGCGGGCCTTCGAGATAATGAAGGAAAAGCTAACAGAGGCGCCTATACTGACATGCCCAGATTTCAACCGGACATTCACCCTGCAGACCGACGCCAGTGATTTAGGCCTAGGAGCGGTCTTAACCCAAGTCATGGAAGGAGAATAACGCGTGATCGCCTACGCTAGCCGAAGTCTTAACAAAGCGGAGAAAAATTACTCGCCGACAGAGAAGGAATGTCTAGCGATTGTATGGGGAATCAGGAAGATGCGGCCCTACCTGGAAGGGTATAAATTCATTGTTGTCACGGATCATCTTTCACTCAAGTGGTTGAATTCAATCGAGAGCCCCACTGGACGAGTGGCACGTTGGGCCCTGGAGCTCCAGCAGTATCAGTTCTCCATACAATACAGGAAGGGCAAAAATAACGTAGTAGCCGACGCATTGTCTAGACAACCCAGGGAAATTATCCAGATGGCAGTAGTGAATAGCAAAGACGACGAAACTTGTGCTTGGTTGAGGAGAAGGAAGGCCGAAGTCCGTGCTGAACCCGGAAAATACCCAGATTTCTCCAAAGTAGAGGGGCAGCTATACCGTCATCTACCAGGCCATCCAAGTGATGAAGATTGTGCGCAATGGAAGCTTTGCGTAGCGACCCCGCTCCGAAAACGTGTGATGGAAGAGAATCATGACAGCCCGAGCGCGGGCCATCTGGGAATCCGGAAAACCATCGCCCGCATAGCCAACCGGTACTACTGGCCGGGTATGTTCCGGGACATAAGTCGCCATGTTCGAAGCTGTGGTTCCTGTCAGCGATATAAGGCAAGCCAGCAAGCACCAGCGGGCGAAATGTTGACAACAATTCCGGAGGAGCCATGGTCGACTGTATGCGCAGACTTTGTCGGACCGTTACCACGATCCAAACACGGAAACACCATGTCCAAAGCCATTGATAGTTTCGCAGCCAAACTCGCGCCAAAATACGCGGGCCACTACACTGTTGCAAGCTTCACTTCCCCTGTAATATGTAACCTAAAAGGAGTCGGATCCAAAATTATCCGCATAGCCCACCTGAGTGAAATCAAACCCTTCATTTTATAAAATGTAAACCTCAGTTCCTGCCTAAACTAATTTCTTCTTTCTCTAATTTTTAGTTGCAAGCTCAAAAAGAAACAAAATCCAACCTGAACAAACGATGATCAGAAATATCACGGGCACATACTAGGAGCATCCAACTCAAACGTTATCGACAGCGTAGTAGCAGCAGCTCCTCTGAGAGAGATGTGAGTTCCGCCTCTGACAGTGTTGATGTCTCCGGAGATGAACCATTGCGAATGAATCTCCGTCTTGAGTATCGAGGGGAAAAGCTGCCAAAGTAATATTGCAGTTTCAAACGCCCTAGCTCCAGCAAGCAGCCTGAGTGCGAAGACAACACCGACCATACAAGGCAACATAATGACAAAGAACTTGGAGTAGGAATCCCTACACAACAGATCGGGGATCAACTGGCAAGCACTGGTCTTAGTTCATTCAATCAGACTACAATCACCGAGCTGCGAGAAAAGTTTCCTATGAGAAAATGTTTTGTCCAGATCTGCATCAGCAGAGGTGGTCTTTCAGATTGTGGAGCCTCCGCAATGACATCGTTCAAGTGCAATCCATTCTCCCCGGGAGTAAGCGGGAATTGTGAGGATGGAAGTCATCAAAGATTCGTTTCCACCCACAACTGTCACATAGCAGCGCATCAATATGCACCAAAAAGGAGATTTATTTTTATTACATATATATTTAGCTATTATTGAACACAACAGTATTTGAAGTAATTTATTTTTATTTATTTCCTTTTTATTCATAAATTACTAAGCTACAGAAGAAAAAAATAACAACCTAAGCGTAGACTAATTACTAAAAATAAGATTAGTTAGGTACAACATAAGTCATAGTACACATAAGTCATAGTACACATAAGTCATAGTACACATAAGTCAAACTGACATAAAAAGAATCAGCATGCGGTACCCCTGCTCGACAAGCTGTCATGGAAAAGTTCAGCGAACAGCTGTTAAAGCTTCATATCAGAAAGCTGTTATGGAAAAGAAATTTTTAATTTGTTTTAGTCGCCTGAATGTTATTAATTAATTTAAAATTTTTAATCGAACTTTACAGTCAATTGCAGTAACCAATGTTCTTGTGAAATTTCACAAATCGGTTAATGCTTTATAAACAAACATGACAAAGACAACAAATGGAACAATTTAACCTGGCAATTAGAAAAGTTTAGCGAACAGCTGTTAAAGCTTATTTACAGAAAAAAAGCTACAGGCAAAAAGGTTACTTGCGACAGATCGCAACTCAGAATTTTAATTCTTCGGAGGACCACAGCAGCGAGCAGTTCACCATCATCCTAGCAGCAGTAGTAAGAACATCAAATACTAATCCATAAATTCTCTCATAGGTTTCAGCAGTGAATTTAGGACACAAGTGCAAGTCGCTCTTGCGTGGTGCTTGGGTTCTCTATTCAATCAGATAGCCGCGGTCACACAAGTGTATCGTCGCCTTTGCGTGGTACTTGTGCGCCGCCGTTGGGAGAGTAGGCCGACGAGTACGTTGGGTTAACGTATGCAAGTGCAAGTCGCCTTTGCGTTGTACTTGTATGCAGTAGCAAAACAACGTCGAGAGAATAGGCCAACGGCTACGTTGAGTTAACGTATGCAAGTACAAGTCGCCTTTGCGTTGTACTTGTATGCAGTAGCAAAACAACGTCGAGAGAATAGGCCGACGACTACGTTGAGTTAACGTATGCAAGTGCAAGTCGCCTTTGCGTTGTACTTGTATGCAGTAGCAAAGCACCGTCGAGAGAATAGGCCGACGACTACGTTGAGTTAACGTATACAGGTACAAGTCGCCTTTGCGTTGTACTTGTATGCAGTAGCAAAACACCGTCGAGAGGGTAGGCCGACGGATACGTTGAGTTAACGTATGCAAGTGCAAGTCGCCTTTGCGTTGTGCTTGTATGCAGTAGCAAAGCACCGTCACGAGAGTAGGTCGTCACAGTCAGAGCATCCGTCGAGCAAGTATACTGTTGCCTTTGCGTGGTACTTGTGCGCCGTAATAAGACGCCGCCGTCAAGAGAGTAGGTCGACGGACACGTTGGGTTAACGTATACAAGTGCAAGTCGCTTTTGCGTTGCGCTTGTATGCAGTAGCAAAGCACCGTCACGAGAGTAGGCCGTCACAGTCAGAGCATCCGTCGAGCAAGTATACTGTCGCCTTTGCGTGGTACTTGTGCGCCGTAATAAGACGCCGCCGTCAAGAGAGTAGGTTGACGGACACGTTGGGTTAACGTATACAAGTGCAAGTCGCTTTTGCGTTGCGCTTGTATGCAGTAGCAAAGCACCGTCACGAGAGTAGGCCGTCACAGTCAGAGCATCCGTCGAGCAAGTATACTGTCGCCTTTGCGTGGTACTTGTGCTCCATAATAAGACGCCGCCGTCAAGAGAGTAGGTCGACGGACACGTTGGGTTAACGTATACAAGTGCAAGTCGCCTTTGCGTTGCGCTTGTATGCACTAGCAAAGCACCGTCACGAGAGTTGGCCGTCACAGTCAGCGCATCCGTCGAGCAAGTATACTGTCGCCTTTGCGTGGTACTTGCGCGCCGTAGTAAGACGCCGTCGTCTAGAAAATAGGTCGGCGGGTACGTTGAATTAGCGTATACAAGTACAAGTCGCCTTTGCGTTGTACTTGTATGCAATAATAAAGCGCAGTCGGAAGAATAGGCCGTCGTAGGTGCAATAGGACGTTGCTGACCAAGCAAGGAACCTCAGCGGAAACGGGGCAACGGCAAATCTAGGAAAAATAAGTATTTTGAACGTATCATTTCTTTCTTGCTAAATGTTAATTTATACACCGGTGAATTTATATTATTAAGACTATTGAAATAAAGTGGATTCTTTTGAAACTAAAACACACAAACGTTTTTATTAAACTCCCGGAAAAGAACTTTGTTAGCCACCTGCAAAATATAAATTTTTGTACACGAACCTTGGACACCGTCGAGCCAAGACCCTGGCGGAAAGGTTCGTTACAAGTTGATCACATAAAAAACAAAGGACTCTGTATTTAACCCCTAGTACCCTATAAAATTGCAAAAACTAAGTTGAACTTTAAAAAAAAACTATCTTTGAGTGATTAAGGGGGCGTTCAAGTATTACTTAACGCAATTTTTAAAGATCTTTGAAAGTAACGCGCCGTTATTTACTTATATAATAAACATAATATTTATTGCGGTGGCTAATCTAGAAAGAGTTTCATTACGCACACCTAATTTCAAATCACCCGTTGTTCGACACTTCCTCTCTTCCCTGTACCGCATCGTATCGTTTTACAAGACCCCCCCCCCCCCAAATTGCGGTACGTAATAATTGAACGCTCCCTAAGACTTAAGACAATAAGTCAAAAAGAATGTGATTTATTATGTTTTTTGTTGATCTTCCAAATACTATCAATTGACATAGTCTTATATGGTATGATATGATATGAAAATTTTGCTCCGTTTTTTATAAAAAATTTTATTTTTGAAAACTAATGTAAATTAAAATTTTCGTTTATATATGGAACTACGAGTATTTGAAAAATTCAAAAAGATTTTCAACAAGTCATTGTGTGTTAATTATGCAAAATTGCGATAGTAAATTAATTTAGCATAATGTATGGAAAAAGTTGTAAATAAATTCAATTCAATTTGTTTGTTTATATTTTAAGGAAATTGTTGATTAAACATTGAAATTTTTTTTTACGTGTAATGTAATATGATCCCAAATCTTATATCAGTTATAAAGCGAGCTGTGTTATTAAATACATCGAAATTTCAATTTAAATTTTCCGATTAATATACATATATTGCTATCTACATAGAAATAAAAATACTTCATTCATTTGAGCATATGCTTTTCGTACATTAGTATGAATACTGGAAGATTTGTAATAAATAAATATAAATAACCATAGCTATCTTAAAGTTTATATATTGTCAAGAAGTGCAAAATGAAGAACATCATTATAGTTTCTAAACGATCATATACGTCCAAATTCCTATGAATGATGTGGATGCATTTTTTTCTCCATTTCAACTTCAACACGTGCTTCATCAATACTGGCAACAGTCGGTAAGCCCCCTGGCCATTGTAGCAGTTCTGGTTCATGTTGCATAATCATATCCGCTTCAGCTATTTATGTTAAAAATTTAATTTTGTATTTTTGTTTGAATAAAAAATGATAACCTTGTATTCTATGAACTTTGCTGCCATAGGCCAAGTCACCATAATAACACATTATAAATGTTAGCGGAACCAATGGCATCAATGCAGCAGTGTTTCTGATTCGCTGATAATGAGTAACACAACCAAAAATAGAAGTTAAATAAAAGCTGCTGAGCCAATAAAATAGCTCACGATCTCGTGCCAATTGTAAAGCCTGCTCGCGTTCCTTGATTTGATAGTGCATTTGTATCCAACGCTCCATCTAAAAAAAAAAAATGTAACTATATACATTAGTTAAAACTTATGACATGGAGTTTTAATATAAAAATAAAAAAGTGCAATTTATATAAATTGGAAATTAATTGGTGGAGAAGACAAAGACGTAAACAACTATTCAATATTCAAAAACAGAAAGTGCAAAGTGCACCTATGTTTGAATGATATATGTACGTAATTGTTTCATCGCGTATCACACTAATGATCAATTATAAGAATTATATAGACTATAAAAAATGATCAAACTTGTTATTCCCATTCATTTTTCATACAGCAAACAAGAAAACATAAAGCGATCGTATCAACAAAAACTACAGCAACATCCAAACATACTAGCTAGGAACCTACTCGTAACATCGAATGCGTCTCGATTAAAGAGACAAGACTTACCACCCCTGTAGTTATTATGTATACGCATAATGGGTACTCCTTTCACAACTGAAAACAAAATTTGAAAAAAATATCATTTCTAAGCAATAGCTTGGAAAAATCCGACGTTTCTTAAGATTTGTATGATTATTGTTCGTCTCCAAGCGAGTTGGTTCAATAAATAAATATGAAGTTTGAAAAAAAAAAGTTTCTAAATAAGAGATATTTATTTCAAATGCATAGTATTTATTTGGTACACAGCCAGCGTTGTCAGATATTTTTTTTAGGAAAAACTGAAAAAAAACTGTAAAAAGCTGCTAACTCCAAAATAAACCACATTTTTTGGAAAGTATAAAATTTTAGTGACTTAAAAAATATTACCCTTGTTTTTTTTTGCCATGCAATATTAGTAAACAAAAAATTTATGGAAAATACAGTAATCCCCGCTTATATGCACGCCGTTTATAAGCATTTCTCTCTTATATGCATCAAAAATTGTGCAATTTCATTTTTCCATTTAGATTTGTTAACATTTTTCTCTTTTATATGCACTCGCTTATATGCATTTCTCGGATATACATAAGCCCTAAAAAACTTCCAATTTTCAATGACAAAACCAAAATTGGTACCAGACAATCGTGTCATACCTATTGAATTGTCAAATGTGCGAATTGAAATTAAAAAG
Organism: Tricholauxania praeusta; assembly: GCA_949775025.1. Taxonomy (NCBI): domain Eukaryota; kingdom Metazoa; phylum Arthropoda; class Insecta; order Diptera; family Lauxaniidae; genus Tricholauxania; species Tricholauxania praeusta. The sequence goes on from OX459032.1 coordinate 26,363,288, forward strand.
CAAAATGAGTACAAATTCACGAAAAAGAATAACTTTGTCACTTAAACATAAGTTTAAGTTTAAGATTATGCGAAACATAGATCGCATTTTACAATGAAGCAAAGCATTTAATTTGGTCCGAAAAAAGAATTGATTCGGCAAATCAAAAGCAATGTCAATGTAGTTCGATCAAATACAAAGGTCAAAAGACCACAATATGATATTGGAGAATGTAAAACAGTTCGCTGTTAAATAAAAAGTGACTTCAATCCAAGTCCGGGCTGGCTATTCCGATGGCAGAAGCACAAAGGAATAAAGGTAAAAATAATGTAATAATAATGAATAGTTTTGATGAAAAAATGGTGTGAAAAAATCGAAAAGTCATACTTTTTGTGGATAATGGTGTCTCATAAGATTACAATCTTAAAAACGTTAATGTTCAGTACTTGCCGCCCTATACGACTTCAATTTTACAACCTTTAGATGCCGGAATTATTCATGCATTCAAAGCATATTATCGTGAGAGCTTAATAAGGAAACAAATCTGCTTTGTTGAAACAGGAAAGACAATTGAAGCGTTTAAGAAATCTATTCCCTATCTCCATATATTTATTTTTACAACTTTTTGCCTTTAAAAATATTTTTGTGAGGCTCTAAATAGTTGGCATTACGATTCTATATAAGCATATCTGGTGCAGATAACCCAATATTTTATATTCATATATTTTTATATATAATATATATGCATTTTTTTCATGCATATAACCGAGTTTCTCTAAATGCATTTCACGCTTATATGCACCAAAAATCAAGCATTTTCAGAAATGCTTATAAGCGGGGATTACTGTAGTTAGGAAAATGTTGCTGACCTTTTTTTTTGTCATAATTTTATAACAAAAAAAGATTTGCAAAAATAAACTGCTAGCGTGTCTAAAAAACTGTATGTGCAAATCATACTTTTTGAACTTTTCCGGGAAAACTTAAAATGAATGCCCATTTCGTGGTCAGCATCTGATTTTACATAGGTCAATCAATTTACGCAGAAAAATGCAAAAAAAAGTACGCAAAGTATTAAAAAATTTTTGCTCTACCACTAAGCCACAGACGCTTACAAATACAGGAATATTCCTCTAAACCGAACCCCGTTTACGACGTTTTATTGGCACACATGTGTTTTTTTTGTTTAAGACGTGTGTTTTATCTTGCTTTGTGTTTTCAAATAGGAACTTTTCCATTGAATTTAAGCCAAAATTGGATTACAAGGTTCATTAAACGTCACAACGTCAATATGGATGTAGTCAATGATTGGTTGCAAAACAAATAACCAGACAACAGAAAAAATGTTAAAGATGAAGACATTTAATGGTGATGGAACTTCGCTTTAAAGGTGAGTCCTGCATAGGTGGAAAGCTTTCAAAGGAAAGAATAATCGTGCTTTTAATGGCAAACCTAACGGGCACAGAAAAGAGAAATCTGCTTGTAATAGGTAAATCGAAAAATCACAGATGTTATATAAGATCACTTAGCTGAAGTGGATGTACTATACATAAACAAGGCTAAATAATATAAGTACAAAACAAACACAAATAAGTGAATTTTTCAAAAATGACACATACTATTTCATAATAGTTTTGTAAATAATAATTGACTGCGTTCATATACATACATATGCATGTACATATCGTCACCTCAGAGTGTAAGTGTCTTATCAGCAAAAACATGAAACTGAGAAAACAGCGTTTTAAAGTTATTTCAAAAAGAATAAATAATGAATATTTTTTTGGTTATTTACTCTGCGATTTGTTATTATTAATGTTTTTTTATTACTTTGCCTCTCTGCAATTACCTATACGGTATTTGAAAAAAATTTATTGAAACTTACCTTTGATTTTTCTGTAATTAAAATTATTCGGATTTGTATGAGTTAGGAAATTTGCATTCTGAAACTCCATGTAAAAGGTATATTACGTTTGATCCAAACAAACAGAAAGTTTTCTTTTTTTGTTCGTGAACATGTTTGATGGGGGCATAAGAAAACGGGAATGTAGAAAAATCTATTCTAAAGTGTTTTGGCTGAACCGTTTTGTCGCGCGAGTTATATACAACGGTCCCACTGAGGCTATCACGTTACCGTCTGCGACGGTCGATGATAAGCAGTCAGTACGTGACCAAAAGCGCAGAGTTAGCATTTTTTAGCTGACTGCTTTTTTGCAACTACTTAATTTGTATAGCTTTGGTTTAAGCAGTAGTTATTTGTCGATTGTTGAATAAAGTTCTGATTCCGTAGTTGCATCTTTTAATTATATAAGTGGCGCAGTCGACGGCAACGAACCAGAAAGATATTTAAAAAAAAATAGTGAGATACAAAGGAGCCAAAGAAAAATTTACTGGCTACCGCAGAAACAACACAAAACTCTGGAATAAAAACAAAATTTGTAACACTGGATAGAATAAATCAAAGAAACATCCTGAGGGACGAAAACCGAAACATGGCAAATATTATGGAACAATGTATTGCGGCACTAACAGAAATTGTAAGCCGCCAAAACCAACCACAAGCAGCAAGAATCGGGATTGAAAGAAACATAAAATATCTGCCAACATTTGATGGGAAACAAGGGACATTGCCGACTTTCATCTCAGCGGTGGAAAGGACTCTGGTCGCAGCAGGGGACCAACTTCAACAACAGCAGGTGTTTTCCGTGATTTATGAAGAAAAAATCCTGGGTGCAGCCAAAAATTATCTGGAAGCAGCAACACCAACAACATGGGAAGAATGCAAGCAAAAGTTGAAAATGCAGTACAGGCCCACAAAAGATCAAGGAAGGATCACAAAGGAAATTGCATCAATTAGGGTAAGTTCGGTAATTGAACTAGTGGATAAGGTTAGAGATATTGTGAATGATATAGCGGAATGTGCTATATTTAGCGAACAACAAGCTCAAATTTTAGATATATTAAGCGGTGTGTTAGTTTTAAAGATAAAGGAAATTACAGCTGGTGCCTTGGCAGCAGAGATATATAATATTTATCAATTAAGTGAAATTAGAGTAGTTCTAAATAAGTTTATTGGCCAGGATCAGTACAATTTAAAATATTTCCAAGAGAAACCAAAACATAACAATAATAATTTTAATAATCGGCAAAGAAATTATAGTAATAGTTTTCGAAACACAAATTGGAATAGCAACTCTTACAATAACAATTCAGGGCAGTTTAAGAATAATAGTACAGGAAATTACAGTAATCGGGGTCAGGAACGAAGAAATAATTGGAATAGCAATTCTTATAATAACAATTCTGGGCAGTCTAGGAATAATAATTCTGGACAAAATAGAAATTACAATAATGGGGGTCAGGAACGAAGAAACAATGGCAATAATAATATCAACAATAATTACACTCACTTTGGTCGTGGTAACTACAATAATAATAGTGATCAATCTAAAAATCGTTCAAAACATCCAGTTCAACCGATGGAGGTAGATACATTAAATAAAGATACCACTCCTCAGGAGGTAAACCAAATAATCGATAACAATTTTTTTATAAATTAGCCTCGGATGTAACAAGAATATCATTAAAAATAACAATTTTAGGCAGACAGTGGATTGCTTTAGTGGATACGGGTTCAACTGTTAGCATTTTGAAAGAAAGTAGCTTTTTAAATTTTAATTTGCCAATACTGAACAAAAATCAAGAAATTACACTTAGAACAATAACTGGGCAAATTTGTAAATCAAGTAAAACCGTAATTACACCAAGCCCTGTAGAATTTAACTACCCGCAAAATGCACGAATGAAATGGATAATGGTAAATTTTGATAAACCTTTTGATCTATTATTGGGCATGGATTGGATCAATAAAAATGTCAAATGTATAAATTTTACAAATCTAGAGATAGAATTGTACAATGGAGTGAGCCTTCCATTCCTCACAAAGACTCTGCAAGAACAGACTGAAGTGTTGGAAATAAGTAAAGTGCAAAATATCCAATTAAATCATCTTAGCAGTTATGAAAAGGAAAAGGTTGGCCAGCTTTTAAAAAAATATAGCTCATTAATTTATAAAGAGGGTGATGTTCTAACAAATACAAACTCGGTCGTTCATGAAATTAGAACTATAACAGACCAACAGATAAATTCTAGGATATACAGATTGCCACCTAAACATGAGGAAGAAGTAAGGAAACAAGTAGATGACATGGAAAGACAAGGAATTATAAGAAAGAGTAGAAGTAAATATAGTTCACCTGTTTTGATTGTACCGAAGAAAATGGACGAATCGGGTATTCAAAAATTTAGACTCGTAGTGGATTATAGGAGACTTAATCAACTTACTGTAGACGATAAATATCCTCTGCCCAACATTGATGGTATTTTAGACAAACTTGGTAAAGCACAGTACTTTACCACAATAGATCTAGCAAAAGGATACCACCAAATATTAATGGCAGATAAAGATATTGAGAAAACAGCTTTTGTTACTCCGGCTGGACTTTACGAGTATGTCCGAATGCCTTTTGGGCTGAAAAATGCCCCAGCTACCTTTCAACGCCTAATGAGCGAAATTCTCAGGGAGTTTATAAATAAAATTTGCGTTGTCTACTTAGACGACATCCTTATTTTTTCGACGTCATTAGAAGAGCATTTAATCTCATTAGAAAAAATTTTCGCAAAATTACGTGAGCACAATCTGAAATTACAAGCAAGCAAATGCAGTTTTCTGAAAAAGGAAACAAAATTCTTGGGTCACATCCTTACGGACAATGGTATACAACCAAATCCAGAAAAAATTGCAATAATCCAGAATTTGGAGGTTCCAAAAACTGAAAAGCAATTGAAGGGTTTTTTAGGAGCCACTGGATACTATCGAAAATTTATTAAAAATTATTCGAAGGTGGCATATCCTATGATAAAATATCTAAAAAAAGGTTATAAAATAAATACCAAAGATCCACAATATATAGCTAGCTTCGAAAATCTAAAAGCATTAATATCGTCCCACCCAATATTAAAATATCCTGAGTATGATAAAGATTTCAAAATCACTACCGATGCTAGTGATTATGCAATTGGCGCAGTACTGTCGCAACAAGGACAACCAATATGTTACATTTCAAGAACTCTAAATAGTCATAAGCAAAAATACGCAACAACTGACAAAGAGTTTCTTGCGATAATATATGCAGTCACATATTTCAGACCGTATATATACGGGAAAAAATTTAAAATTATGACAGACCACTGCCCAATAAAATACTTAAATAACAAATACAAGGGAAAAGAATTTTCCCAACGCCATCAGAGGTGGCTTCTGAAACTTCAGGAATATAACTATGAAATAGAATACTTGCATGGGAAAGATAATGTCGTAGCGGACTTTTTAAGTCGAATTGAAAATTCGCCAAAAATAAATGAAGAAAACAATTCCGTTTCAAATTTCGTTATTTCAAATGACACAGAATGTATAGATAGTACTGCTTCTAACCCAACCAATCGATCGGTACCATATCCCAATAACTTTGAAGAGGTAGTAGTTCCAGGAGATGGAAACTGTTTTTTTTCTTCCATCAGTAAAGGATTAGAAAAGATGGATCTTTATTTGAATGCGATCGATTTAAGAAAGATATGTTACGAATATGCCCACAGTGAAACAACAGAAAAACAAATAACAATAACAGACAAAAACTATCTTGCAAATATCATAGATAACCAGCATTGGGGAGATGTAGAAGTAGAAGGAAAAATAATAAGCAAACAACTAAAAGTAAAAATTCATATCATTGAAAAACATGTAGTAGACGGAGAAGAAATATATATTCACACTATAGTTGACGGAGATAAAATTGTGCAAGCTCAGCCAAATTACCATTGCAGAAACACAGTGCACATAGTAAACAAGGGAAATCAACACTTTAACGCAATAATAGAGAAAGATGATGATAGCTATACAATGGCTACGGTTCATTCAGCTGAAGAAGAACTTTTTGATTACATTGATATTAAGGAGGATATAGTTAATAAATACAAAATCCAGATTATCATTACATATCAAGCATCAGAAGAAGTAAAAATTATTCATAAAAGAAAAATTATCGAAATTAATCCATTGCTTCACGAAAACGAAATAAAAGAAAAATTGTTGAAAAATATTGTGAAAGGAAAAGTGGGAATATACACAGAGGAATCAGATCAAGTGTTCCATAAAATACAACAAATTATAAGAAAAAATTTTCCACAGGATTCAGGAATAAAATTCATTAAATGTACTAAAAGAGCAGAAGATATATTTACAGAAGAAGAACTTTACAAGCAGATAGCAAAATATCACACTGAAGAGTCCCTACATAGCGGAATAAATGAAACCTATTACTCATTAAAAGAGAAAATTTATTATCCGAAGCTCAAAGAACATATTCAGTTGATAGTTAACAACTGTAGTAAGTGCCAACAAATAAAATACGACAGAAAGCCCATTAAACCAAAATTTCAGTTAACAGAGACACCTTCGGATAAAAATGAAGTCATTCACATAGACATTTTTCATTTCAAAAAACTTTCTTTCGTAACAGCAATAGATAAACTAACAAAATTTGCAGCTGCATACAATATCATAGATAGAAATTGGCGTTCAAAAAAAGCAATCATAGTTGAACATTTTGCAAAATTTGGAAAACCAAAAAAAATAATTATGGACAATGAATTTAGAGCAGAACAGTTAATAGAATTTTTTAATAAAGAAAATATCGAGGTCCATTTAACCAAACCCAATTGCCATACAGGCAATGCTGATATTGAGAGGCTTCACTCAACCCTGTTGGAAAAGCTAACAGGAATTGATGACCCGAGTCTCTCAACGGAAATGAGGATACAAATCGTTACAGGTAACTATAATGATCGCTATCACTCAACCATTAAATGCTCTCCTAGAATTGCCAAAGAGAGTATCCATCCATCCATATTACAAGATAGAATCAATCAAGTCAAGCAACAAACAATAGAAAAAAGAAATGAAACCAGAGAGAAATACGTTGAATATAGAACAACTGGACCTATAAAAAACTACAAAAGAGTAAGGCATAAGGATCAGCCATATTTTAGAATAACCCCATTGTTAAATGTCCATGCTGCGAATATAAAAAGACCATATAAAAATGCTGGCATCGAATGAAAAATAAAAAAAAAAAAAAAAGGACAGATTTAGTATCAGGGCCTTGAATGGAGAAAATAACAATTGAATTTTATCAAATTAAAGTAACAAACTTATTCTAATGACAGTATACTTTCAGGCAATTTTTGTGATATTTGTATTGCTTACAACAACGAATTCGATTCAAGGATACCTCCAAGTGACTCCAATAAATGAGGATGCAGGGTATACTATGATACAAATGGGGGAAATAGAAATAACGAATGAAGTTATTACAGTCTTACACATTATAAGACCAAAAGAGATAATTAGTGTAGTGGATGAAATTGAGAAAAGTATAATCGACGCAAATATAATCAGCAAAGAACTTCTTCTTAATCAAGTAAGCATCATCAAAACAAAAATCAAATCGATTACTCCTTCTGAAATTAAAAGAAATAAAAGAGGTTTAGTAAATTTAGGAGGCACAGTGTACAAGTGGATATTTGGGTTAATGGACGACGAAGACAGGCAAGATATAGTAGAACACTTAAAAATCATAGAGGAAAACAATCATAATGCCATTACTAACATAAATAAACAAATTTCCATTAACGAACATTTTAATAAATCATTAAACTTAATAAAAACTACAATTGAAATTGATAGAAAGAAAATTTTAAATTCAATAAACAAAGTGCAGAATGAAAATAAAGAATTATTAGAGCAGTTAATTTTTAATGACCTAATGAACAAGTTGAGGTATCTTGAAGAAAAAATTAAGGAAATTCAGGACAACATAGCTGCCGCAAAGCATAATCTAATACATCCTGGGATGTTAACAAACGAAGAAATAGAGTATTTCAAGATAGATTTTTATAAACTAAAGTTAGTCAAAATGGGAGTGCTTTCTTATAAAAACGATTCTATAATATTTGCGATACAAATCCCAAAAAATTATATTATGTCAGACCTTAAATTGATAATACCGCTACCGAATAAAGACCACTTGCAAATAGACGAAAACGATGAAACTATTGTAACTATAAAGTCACAAAATTATGTTTACAAAGAAAACACTATGTTTAAGAACTTAAGAATAAGCAAAAATTGTATATTCACAAACGAATGTAATTTTAAGTACTGCAATAAAACTATAATCCAGGAAATTAATGAAGATACACTTGTAATAAAAAATGCTCATAACGAAAAAATTATGCAAAATTGTGACAATAGAAATCTTGTGCTAAATAAAAATTACATTATAAATTTTTCAAATTGTAAACTAGAAATTTCAAAACAAAAATATAGTAACAACAAGATTGAATTTATCGACAATTATATACACCCAGTAAAAATGTTGAATCAAACATATAAAATCAATGTAAATTTTGAAAAAATTGAATTAGATAACTTTAAAAACATAAAAGAAATAAATGAGCTATAATACCACAAAAATGTATCGTATGGTTTAAGCATAACATTTTTTATAATACTGCTAATGGTATCTTTTATTGTAATTAAAACTCTGAAGCAAAAAAGTGTAAAAATAAAAATTTTAAATAAAAGAATTCAGGAGAATTCTCAGAGTAACTCGGGAGGAGTTATATACAACGGTCCCACTGAGGCTATCACGTTACCGTCTGCGACGGTCGATGATAAGCAGTCAGTACGTGACCAAAAGCGCAGAGTTAGCATTTTTTAGCTGACTGCTTTTTTGCAACTACTTAATTTGTATAGCTTTGGTTTAAGCAGTAGTTATTTGTCGATTGTTGAATAAAGTTCTGATTCCGTAGTTGCATCTTTTAATTATATAAGTCGCGTAGTGCTAACGTTCACGACACGCACATGCTAGTGTTATATTTGAGACCAAAACTTCTAAGCTACTGAGCCGATTTTGACAAACGAAGTATCGTTGTTTTCATATTATCAAGAAGAGTATAATAAAGCTATTAATACTTCAAAAATCTGTTCACAGAGGGCGCTGTATGCCCTCTATATAATTATATAAGCCACATAATTGAATAAGTCATAAGTCACAGCTCCTAAAATACTAAGCCGATATTGACAAACGAAGATTTTATCTTTTTGTTTTACTAAGAGGACTAAAATGAGGGTTATATTTCAAAAATTTGTTCATAGATGTTGCTATAGGCAAAAAATTATTATATGGTATACAAGTGGGAGTTCCGTTCCATCCGAAATACGTGCCAAGGACCGTAAAGCATGGTGTTGTAAAAATTAACTTTTCTCTGCTTGGGTCTGCTTTTCATACCCTCTGACACAGGTCCAATTTATTGGATAGAAGGAAACATGGATGCAAAATTATACGTGGAAATAATGAGCTCAACCATACTACCCTACTCTGAATGGAAAATGCTGTTTAAATGGGTTTACCAGTAAGACAACGACCCAAAGTGCATGAGCAAATTGGCGAAAAATTGGTTTTCCTCAAATATGATTGAGGTAATGGAGAGGTCAGCCCAGTCCCCAGGCCTCAACCCCATCCAAAACCTTTGGGCCAATGTCAAAGAAGCCGTGGGCAAGGAATGTCCTAAGAATGTCAAAGAATTGTGGCATACTGTAAGGGCAGCATGGAAGGCCATTCATGTAGAGAAATGCCAGCGTTTGGTGGATTCCATACAGCGAAGATGTGCATCCGTTCGTTCTAATAAAGGTCATTCCACTTATTGTTAATAGATTTAATATAAATAAGGCTTAGATACTGAATTATACTTTTTTTAGTTTTGTTTTTTTAAGTATTGCTCAGCACTGCTATTATTTTTCACACCTGAGTTTTGGAACGTTCCCTAATTTGTCCCTGGTTGAAGTCCGAATAAATCTTAATGTTCAAAAAATGCTTGTTTAACATTTGTGAAACATAAATGAAGCAAATAAATTTGGAATTTAATTTTTCCTATGAATAATTTTTATTTTTCATAAAGGCAAAGATTATTTCATATGACACTGCTATTTTTTCGCACACAGCTGTACATATAAATATGTGACACCTAAATATTGAATTCAGCGAATACGGTACATTCACGAATTTATTCGGAAATTCGCAAGAGTCACTCAAAAACAAATACAGCAGGCTTTGGTTTCCACAAATACTTAAAATGGGATTAAGAAAAATTATTCATTAAAGCTTGCAAGATTGATCACGTTCATTTTTTTTTGGCTTTCTAACCTTCATTTGTGTGCATATGTATATTGCACCAATCGATGCGAAAAGATCGAAATTAAGTTTCGAAAGGATGAAAAAAAGATTAATAGATAACGTCGAAAATGGAAACAACAAATTATTTTGAGTTTTTATTTTCCTTATATAGGGCCAAACAAATTCCTTTCAAAACTTATATTCGACCTCATCGCATCAATTGGTGCAATAATTTTTTTTTTATAAAATAAGGCCTAAACAGATATAAGGCAGTACCATTCGTGCTTCAAAATTAATTTTCGGCCTTTTTGCGACGATTGTCTCCAGAAATTTTTTGTCTTGAGACGAGGCCAAATCACCGCCGGGGATACCTTTTCCCCTCTCTTCCTAAAGTCCATTCTCACTTTTGACCTGAGAGCGATTGTTTACTATTTAATGTGTCTTCAAAGGCAAAAAAAGCAGTTAGGACATTTGCACTCCGAGATTTTATTCTGAAAGCTGTAGTTAGGTCATAACGCATACTGAGATCTTTGGAACGGGAAGAGGTAGCCAAATTTCGATAACACCAAACGAAAGAGTGTATTTTCTTTAGTAAGTTGGCATATTAAAAAAATTTTGTCAAAAAGTGCGATAGGATACTTACACTCTGAGGTGACTTTATGTGTGTATATTCATTGCTTTATTAAAATTTTCATATAAAAACAAAGAATTATATATGAAAGAACTACGCTCCCAGAAATGTCGATAATCGGTTCGCTTCACTAATTTTCTAACAATAAAATTACGGTCTTTGAATGAGGGGAAATGTGATTTTGGCTTATGCTTTGCATTGGGGGTTTTTAGCAACGAAGCTGAAATTTTATTTGCTTATTGTGTATTGTTAAGATTTTATATTTATTAATTTATGACTTTAAAGGAAAGTTTTTGAATATAAGAAAATGAAAATGAATGCTATACGAATTAAACTTGAAAAAAAAGGAGCAAGTCTTTCTGCAATTAGTCAGTAAATGCAATATAACGTCGCTCACTTGTACAACGGCCCTAATTGACATTTTTGATTTTGTTCAGGAGACACAAAAAACTGTATAAAAACCGACAATGCAGAATATTGAAATTTTTTTAAATGCAGTTTAGTTACAAAAACAATAAAATAATTATTTTTAATGAAAACGCAAATTTTTTTTTTATTGATACTTATTTTATTTCCATAAGGGCTTTTTGACATCATTTTTATGTATGCAAAAGTGCAGGGCTTTTTGCAGTTACTTTGAAAACTAAAAGTGTAATTCATTTACAACAAAATTAAAGAAAATTTGCAAATATTGTACTTATTGATGTAATTTTTAGTAAATAATCTTTTCTTTCAAACATAATATTGATTAAAACATTTAACGACATATTTGCAAACGTTGGAAATTGTGTTTTAAGTAATATTTTGGAGACTGAGTACGCGCTGAGTTTTCGGACGAAATTCGTTTTCTGCTTACCGGATGAACAAGGCCTATTACATTTAACTTTTTTTGCTCTCATGTCATTTTCCAAAATGCATCAAAAATGGCTTTCCTTATATTTGTCCTAAAAAGCAAACAGTACCGGTTACGTCTTTGCTCGCAAATTTTGATGTACAAGGTGGTCCAAGCCGTCTTTCGGCCCCTTGACACAAACCATTTTCAATCGAAACGCCTATGTATTGAACTTTTCGCATTCGTTTTTTCATATTTAAAATCCGATCACGTTTTAATTGTTCCGGGATTGAATCAGAGGCATAGATCTCACACATAATATTTTCCTTAACACTTATTGCGAAAAATTAAAACGAAGATATGAACTAATTGTTACTTTTTAAAATTGGTAATTACACGGAAATTTTGAATTCAAAATTCTCTAGAAATTTTGAAAACTACTTCGCAAGAAAAAGCATTTAGGGCCTTTTAACATATTAAAAATGTTGAATGTAGTTAGGGCTTTTTAATATCACCTAATAAACTTGGTATTTTTTGTGTTACCGTTCCAATTTTTTGGGTGAAGGTGCATTTGAGTTTGGTCTCTGTTGTGGGTCTTTAACCGCACAATATATGTTATTAACATAAGTAGTATATTTCACATACTTTTAGGATGATGCTTAACATCATTCGTTAACATATTTGGTAGCATTATTATTTTACTATCGGATAATTAATATGATTAAATATCGTTGCGAAAGTGTAGCATACTCGCGGGCTGTTGTCGTTTTGTTGATGATGTGGTTGTTGGGTAAATTCTGTTTGCTAAGCAGAAACAAGAATGACCACGTTGTGCACCTAAATAGGTAAATTCTGTTTGCTAAGCAGAAACAAGAATGATCACGTCGTGCATTTAAAAGCACGTACTTCAACAAAACTCCAAGTAAAAGCCATATTGTGCAACCGGATGTCATTTCGGGTCATTGATTTTTGCAAGCTAATTTTCGCACGGTATGTAGAATAAGTGTTTTTGTTATTGTAGTTACCTTGAAATATTTGAGTACGTAATTATTGTTGTAATTTTTATTTTACGAAGTGTTAAGGTATTTAAGTTTTTAAATAAAAGTGAGTTGATTTCTTGACGTGCAAAGTGAAACACCAGTTTTTTTATTTTAAAGTGAATTAGATTGGAGACGGCTACTACCACTAGGTACGTAAAGCCCTCACGACAGTAATTCCTAAAATTCTACTTGCAGGTGCAGTTTCAACCAGTAACAAAGTGTTATCCCTCGCAAGGATAAAAACTTGATACAACATTGTAGCCGGTAGTATTCAGCAAAGTGTTAACTAAGGGGTTAACTACTTGCACAGCATCCACTTGGCGCAGCCGGTATTTCGAGCCACCACTCGGAACCACAAATATAAGGAATTAAAATACTCGGACAGACATCAAGTCTAAACGTTTGAACGGACATTGGTAACCAGCCAATTCAGAAGTCTTAACAGCAGCAATACAACATTTAACAACACAAGTAAAAAAATACAACGCTTGAAAATTTTGTAAGTATCCTAAACACTGATCACTAACCCATAAACTTCCAAAACAGTGCGGCTCTTATGCCATTCCCTTAGGAAAGCCTTATTTTGGCAGTCAACCTAACGAACTTGGGAAAATAAACTATGAGAGATCCTCATAGTCTATTTTCTGCATCAATTAATAGGGAAATCAGGTTATTTATTTGAAAATTTGTAACCTTATTGGAAGGTAACAAATTAACAACTCTTTCTAAATTGTTATTGCTTCGTACAAATCTTGTTGAATTTATGCAACAGAGACTCGCGTTTAATTGCTAAAAATAGTTTGATTTCTCGTAACACGTATAAAAAACCTTGCAGAATTTTTTGGGTTCCAAGGAATACTTTCAACTATTCCAAGGATTCGTGTTCTGAAAAGGTCCGCGATTAATTTAATAAAAATTGTTTCTAGTTAAAAAAGTTTAGGTATTTCTTTTCATACCAATAATTCATTTATTGGTACACAAGCAAATCCAAACGTTATTTGCGGTAGGTCGCGTATTAGAATCCTAAAACAATTTGAATGCAAAAATTTACTGAAGAAGTTCATTCACTCTAATAAAAATTAGACCCTGAAAATAAAGATAAATAACAAAAATAACAAAAAAGCACGTAACTTAAAACGCTTGCTTTTTGTTGAAGTCAACAACCGTTGAAAGTTGCTGACGACGCTTTTTGTTGAGTTAAATGAATTTAAGTAATGAATGATTTGCAACTCATAAAATACACCCATGAAAAATTGTTAGGAGAATTGAAGAGATTTACTGATAAATTGTGGAAATATTTAGAAGACATAATAAACGATAAAAATCAACTATCCTTAATTAAGGAAAAAATTGAGGGTTTCCATAATTTATCAGAAGTCGAGTTAGCGGATACCGTGTTAGACGAGGTTTTGAGTTTTTTCGAACAGGCGCAATTTAGAGTCACGGGAATAGCCGAAAATTGGGAGAAGGATTTTCATGCCCTTAAAAAACGATATGATCAACATATCACTCAGTTAAATTTAAACGCAGAGCAAGTAAGGGAATTGGAAGAAGAACATTTCAGATTGAACGATACACTGGATGATAGGAATATCACAAAGCTGAATTTTTCATTACCAGTGTGTCACGATTTAGAAGAAACCAATCGGTCCATAATTGAAGTTAATAAACGCGTCCAAGATTTGGAGAAGGAAAACAAGAAATTAAGACAAGAGCTAGCAACAGCTAAATTTAATTCAAAAACAAAAAAGGAAATAGCAAATCCAAAAATGTCGGAACTTAACGAACTAGCAAAAAGTCAATTGAAAAATCATAAGACATTGACACGATTCTTTGAGAATTTTGGAAAAGATTTGGAAACCAGATACAGTGTTAGCTATTTTAACAAAAAATTTAGGGAATTAAATGAAATTTGGTCAGTAATTGTGCCAACCGATGAAGAACTGAAAAAGTTTGAAAGTCTAAAGAAAAATGAAACATACTTCACAAATAATTTCATGTTACAGCTAGAAACTATGTTTAAGAAACAAAAAGAAAAAATGGACATGAAACTAAAGAAATTTATGGTCTATTTAGAGGAAACAGAGAATTCAAAAAATTCTGAAATTCAAACGGTAAGGACCAAGTAGGAAGTCTAACAGACAACGCACAACTAATGACGAACGTGTCTACCCATGACCAACTAGCGAACTCAAAAAGCTATAGCAATATTGGTAAATGGGTTCGAGATACAGTGCCTTATTTTTCAGGGATAGAATCTCTTACTCTTAAAGCAGATCTATACAGATTTATAGAAGCATGCGAATCAGTAAGACGATCAATTAATCCTGGGGATGAAAATGAGCTCATTTCAAAAGTGAGACTGCATCTCAATGGCGATGCATATGAATTGGTCAGAGCGACTAATTTTAGTAGCATGCAAGACTTGTACAAAATTTTAAAAGAAACATACATAAGTGAAAAGTCCTTAGAAGTAGTACAAAAGGATATAATAAAATAAATAAATAAAATTAAGAACAAGAGAGACTGACCAAAATAGAAAATCAAATTTTCGACGCGAACAGAGCGGCCAAAGAACATTGAATAAATGCCGCTGGTGTAAAAGGGTTGGGCATGCAATAGAAATTGTTTTGCCAAAAAAGACTTTGAAAAGTCACAGGAAAACTAAGAGGGGCCCAAGATCGGCCAATAGTCTGGGACCCCAAAAATTTTAGCAAATCAAGGCCAAATAAAGTAGTTACAGTAAGTCAACCACAAAAATGTGCTGTTGATACGTTAACTACTGTATATAAAACAAATAAAATTTCAAAAAAGGATTTAGATAAAGTAGTAACAGTAAATCAGTCACATCAAAGTGCAACTGATACGTTAACTACATCTAAAGTTACAAAAAAGGTTTCAACAGTAAATCAGCCACATCAAAGTGCAACTGATACGTTAAACACTAAAAGTAAAAACAATAATATTTTACAATACAAATTAAAACAATGCAATGCAGAGAAGATAAATCATACACAGAAAACTGTAGTTGAGGCATCCCCCGCTATGCAATTTGGAATAAAATTTCTACATACAGTACTATTAGTAGTCTGTTTGGTTTTTAATGTATTATATTTAACTTGTGTGGCTTCATGGGGTAGAATACAGTCAGTATGTTCAAAATTACTACTGACTAAACCCATACAATTAATTTCAAAGAAATTATTAAAAGCCAACACGAAAAATATCGTAACTGGGAGACATATTTTGTATGGCAGGCATAACGAGAATTTTTACCAAGCAAAACCAAATGATGTGTTCATAGAAGTGCCCTGTGAAGGTGCTAAATATGGAAAACTTATTTTGTTGGTAGACTCCGGTGCCGATACAAGTTTGGTCAAAGAAAGTGCAATACTGCATTTCCCAGGATTAGATATGAATAATACAAAAGATTTAAGTGGAGCATTTGGTGGACAGGTTACCACATTAGGTACTACCACTATTCAGCACAATCAGTACCAAGATCTTAGTTTGAAGTTACACATAGTGTCACTAGATCATGGAATACCAGCTGATGGAATAATTGGTAGAGATAATTTGTGGAACCAAACTATCATAAATGCAATAGATAAAAATCTAACGTTTTTTAACAAAGAACGACAGAAAATAATAGCATTCACGCTAAAGCCGATGAATGACTTAAATAAAGTACTATGCAATACAGAAACAGCAGTCGAAGCTCGAACTGTAAAAATAGTACCATTATGTGTTAAAACAACATTAAAAGAAGTTGTTATACACAAACAAGAACTTTCACAAGGAGTTTACTTGGGAGAAACCCTAACAAAATTGAAAGATGGCATAGTTTATGTGCCCGTTTTAAATTCGTCAGAGGACAAATTTATTATTGATAAAAATTTCAGACCGGTAATTTCAAATTGCAATAAATTCAAAATAAATACAAATACCGGAATAAACACTATAACTCAACAAAATGTGAGGGAAAGATTAGGCAAGCTATTTGAATCTATTAATTTAGATCCACACATTAGCAGAGAAGAAAAGGCTTCTATGGAAAATATATGTGTATCTTTCCATGACATATTATTGTTGGAAGGTGATTGCTTATCATATACTCCAGTTTTGAAGCACGATATCCCTACTTTGGCGGGGCAACCTCCAATAAATCAAAAACAGTATTGACTACCCCATTCGCATAAAATGGAAATTAATAGGCAGGTAGAAGAACTGTTGGATGAAGGGACAATTTCGCCTAGCACCTCACCTTGGAATTCACCATTGTTACTTGTTCCTAAGAAAAGTGGTAAAGATGGCGAGAAAAAATGGAGATTAGTTATAGACTTCAGAAAATTGAATGAAGCTACTATCAAACAAGTTCTTCCCATTCCACGAATTGATGAAATTTTAGATCAATTAGGACACAGTAGATATTTTTCCACTTTGGATTTAGCGAGTGGTTACCACCAAGTATTGGTGAATGACGATGATAAGGAAAAAACAGCATTTAGTACGGGGTTAGGACATTTTGAGTTTAACAGAATGCCATTTGGTCTAACCAGAGCCCCAGCAACTTTTCAACGAATTATGAACCATATTTTAACAGGACTCCAAGGTCTAGAATGTTTTGTATATTTAGATGACATTGTCATATACGGGAAAAACTTACGTGAGCATGAAAAAAGGCTACGTAAAGTGTTCACAGTATTAAGACAACATATGTAATCTAAAGTTAAACACGAAAAAATGCAATTTTTTGCGTCGCGAAGTGGTTTATTTAGGACATAAATGTTCAGAACATGGAGCCCTACCAGATCCAGATAAGGTGAAATGTGTACAAAACATACCAGTGCCTAAAAACAAAAAAAGATGTACAGGCATTTTTAGGTCTGGTAAATTATTACCGAAAATTCATTAAGGACACGGCACGACTAGCATTACCAATAAACAAGTTATTGAGAAAAGATGCAAAGTTCATGTGGTCAAATGAGTGCCAAAAATCATTTGAGGACTTAAAAAAGGCGATAATGTCACCTCCCATATTGATATATCCAGATTTTTCCAACGAATTTTTGTTAACTACGGATGCCAGTAATTATGCAATTGGTGCAATTATATCTCAAGGAGAAGTCGGTAAAGATAATCCAATAGCATTTGCCAGTAGAGCACTAAGCGATACCGAGAAGAGGTATTCAACCATTGAAAAAGAATTTCTCGCTATAGTGTGGGCAACGAAAAATTTTAGAGCATATTTGCTTGGCAGACATTTCAAAATATATACCGATCATCAACCATTACGTGGTATATCCAACCGTAAGGATCAAACGTCACGCTTGGCACGCTTCCGACACAAACTGTCAGAATATGATTTCGAAATAATTTACAAGCCTGGGAAAAGAAACTTAAATGCAGACGCTCTGAGTAGATTACCACAAATAGATAAGCAAATAACAGTGGTACAAACTAGATCGAAATCTAAAAATTCTGGAAATGAAAAATTGAGTATTTCAAATGAGGTGGATAAAGATACGGTGGTTGAAAATAACACAGAAAAAACAGTGGTCAAACTTAAAGATCCTAAAGAAATAAAAATAATATTAAGGGATTTTCATAGCACACCATTAGGCGGGCATCAAGGTGCAGTAAAAACGCTTCTAAGAATAAGGAAGCAGTATAGATGGCCAGGAATGCAAAAAAATGTTAAAAAGTACATTAAAAAATGTACAAAATGCCTATGGTTTTGACTGACACACCAAATCGACCTTTTGATAAAGTGTACATGGACATAGTCGGCCCATTACCTGAAACTATATCAGGAAACAAATACATATTGACATTTCAAGATGATTTTTCGAAATATATGGCGTGTGCTGCAATGCCCGATGCAGAAGCAAGTACGGTCTCGAAGAAATTTTATGACGAAATCATTGCCAGGTACAATATCCCAAAGATATTAGTTACTGACAATGGTACAAATTTTATTGCGAAATTGTTTTCAGACACTTGTAAGATGCTGGGAATTAAGAAGTTGCACATAACACCATATCATCCGCAGGCTAATGGTTCTTTGGAAAGAAGCCACAGACCGCTAGCAGAGTACTTGCGAAGTTTCGCTAAAGAAGATGGTTCAAATTGGGACCAATGGATGACAGCAGCCATGCATGTCCATAATAATATAGCACATACTTCTACTAAGCAAACCCCGTTTCGTACTTTGTACGGTTTCGACTTTGAATTGCCTACGAATTTGAAACGAAAATGTTCACCGCTATACAACGCGGAGGACCAATCAAAAGTATTAAAATTTCAAATTCAAAGAACTCATGAGTTAGTTAGGAAAAACCAAGAAAATGCGAAAGAATTGTCTAAAAAGCAATATGACGGTGCAATTAACCCCGTTAAATTTAAACAAGGGGATAAAGTTTTGATGAAAAATCAAACTAGAAAAACAAATTTTCTCCCATATGAGTAGGGCCATTTGAAGTTTTGGGAGTCAAGGGGCCTGTTACAACAGAAGTTGTAATAAAAGGCAAGAAAAAGAGTTTGCACAACAATTTACTTAAATTATTTAATGAACCTACTTAATTTACAATAAAAAATAGCCAACAGAGCAAAATTAAATACAAAATAACAAGCTCTGAATACTTAGAAATACATGTTCATTATCGAAGCAATTTGAGACAAAATGTGCCACACAAAGCACACGCGATCGCGTAGCACTTACCTACCCCAACAGTTTGCAAGTAGGCAAATTTGAAAAATAAGGGAAAAACTCTAACAATGCAAATGCGAACCAAAAATATATGCAACCTGAAATCAGCTTTGTATCTATGAATAATAACATTGCAAATGCGAACCAAAAATATATGCAACCTGAAATCAGCTTTGTATCTATGAATAATAACATTGCTTCATTTTGCGAAATGAAATGAAACGAAAAGAAATAACAGCAACTTCAGCTGAAGTAAATAAAACAGAAATAACCTAGACAACTTAAGGGCCAACTAAACCATGCACGCTTTGACTGCAGTCAACTTCTGCAAGTGTGCGAATACACACAAATCGTATATCAAAGCTACAACGTACTTAACAAAAAGTTTCGTTCAATTTCCACAAATGTCATTTGCTTAAGGAAAGAGCGAAACTGAACGCACTTTCTGTACGGAATCAGCTGTTTATGTATTGTATTTGTATTTTTGCAATGGAACTTGAAGTGGAAAATACTTTTGTTTTGAAATTAATAGAAAATGTGAAAAAGAAGATAATTAAACAGTAAAATAGACGCATTTTATTGAAATCGAAATGTAAAGGAAAGGGCTTGGAGTGAAGTTGCAGAAATATGCATTTTAATGTACACACACACAATACATACAACAATTTGACTGACAATTCAGTGATGCCACGCGCTGCATTTGCCAATACTTTTCCCCACAATCTACACGCATAGTACAAAATGAGCAATTTTGTTTTCTTATTTTTTTCTTAAGATTAGTAAAAACAATATCTGGACTAAATATTTATTGCTTTAAGTATTTAAATAAATGTAATTGAATAACATTTTGTGAATGAATTCAATTTATTTAGGAAATATAAGAAATACAATTTATGCAATTGTGGGAACATTTCACACGCTTGCAACTATGGCTACATCGCTTCTTAAGTTCAACGAAGTACAACATAGCCACTAAAAAGTCTTCTCCGAGTTTCTTAAGCATTTGACAGGCTTTTCGTTCAAATTTGACAGTAGGTTACGCTAGGCGATGCATGGTTTAGTTGGGCCTTTAATTTGAAAGATATTGGAGGAACAAATTTTTATTCCCGTTACAAGCTATGCGTAATATATATTTGTATGCATAAAAAAAATGTATACACATAAGCATATATAAAAATAAATTTTGGTTTCTAATTAAGATGGAACTAAATTTGAAAGTAAGCAATTTGGGAACGAAGTACAATTAAAATTGTTTACGGATGGAGCAAAACTTTTTGTTCTATTAAAAGACCTTAAATAAGGATAATAATTAGTAATTTCTATAAAATGAGAAAATATATATTTGTATAAATACGTTTTAACACGTATGTATATACATTTATAGACGTAATTAAGGCTTGTTAAATCTAAATACTATGTAAGCTTCACATGTATCGTAAACTAAGCAATCAAGTCAGCTCAACAACTTGCTTAAATTCTAATGTAATTGCCATAATGATTTTTGATTAATAACGTAAATTTAAATTATGAAAAGTGAAATAAAGTAAAACCTTATTAAATGCCGTATAAATATATATTTGCATGTATAGATAGAAATGCATACACATATATATAAAACATTTATATTTACATTTGAATTAATTAAAAAATTTGAAAAATAAATATATTATATATTACTTCGCATATATTTTATACACGATGCATTGACACCTTGCATGCATCGTAAGCTAGAAATCAAGTCGGTTCACTGACATGAACATTTTAAAATCAGTAGCATAATAATTATGTCATTAAATATTGGCAAACAAAGCCAGCAACAATTATTTAAAATAAAACGGAGTAAATGCCGTATGCTTATATATTTTTATGCATTATAAATAAATGCATAAACATATATATCATTTACAATTAATTAAAGGAATAAATAAGATATGCATTGACAAATAGAGATTTGTATCGTAATAAATTATGTTAAATTAAAGAATAGATTTTGATTTTGTTTTAACAAATACAGTAAAAATTTTTCACAAAAAGTATGTAATAGACAATTTCATTATTATCATGGTCCTGTTCTGTAGCAGTATAGCAGTAGACGAGGCAGATATGTACGTTAGATGTCAAGTATAAATTATTGATTCAAGGGGACGAGTACCGCATACTGACTATTTGCTTAGTAACCTAAAGCAACATGAGCAATCATATCACTGAGAAGACGCGAGATAAACTTTGTAAAGCTAATCTGAGGGATAGTTCATGCAACATAAGTGAAATATCCATCGATGATGACAAATTAAGTGGTTGCCAATCTTTACTGGAGACAACCAAGCAGAAGGAAGGAAGGGAGGGGGCAATAGCTTTCAAAATAACGCCTCCCTTGTCGAGAGAAAACTGTGGCATAAGCCAGATCAACTAAAATCCGAATTGAAGATAGCCACAAATACTGCATGCAACCGACCATATGTTACTTCTAGACATATAAGGCTGATAAAACAGTGACATTTTCCCTGAACTCAGCACACAATTTAACCTGGTGGAGGAGTAAGTCTAATAAACAAAGTATGCCAATTCCAACCAAGGGGGACATGCTGAAGATGTTATACAGCCGATAATCTGGTTACAAAAGCAGATAGAACAGTAGCGTCGCCCCTAGAGTCATCGTTCAACCAAAACAGTCAAGTTCATACAAATTATTCGAAGCCAAGATGTTCCGACCAAGGGGGACAAGCGGTGACGGAGAATAATAGGGCCATGAATTAGGTAGGGTTGTTTAGTAAATTATCTTCAAGAAAAATAATAAGTATTTTTATCACATTTTTCATACTTAACACAATAAACCTAAAGTAAAAATAATCAATATTATGAATTAGTAAAAAAAAAAGAAAAAAAAAAAAAAAACGCACAATGTGGTATTAAGAAAAAATTATTGTTTTTTCTTAACCATAATTTTTTCTTATCCCAAAAGGGGAGGAATGTTGTGGGTTTTTAACCGCACAATATATGTTATTAACATAAGTAGTATATTTCACATACTTTTAGGATGATGCTTAACATCATTCGTTAACATATTTGGTAGCATTATTATTTTACTATCGGATAATTAATATGATTAAATATCGTTGCGAAAGTGTAGCATACTCGCGGGCTGTTGTCGTTTTGTTGATGATGTGGTTGTTGGGTAAATTCTGTTTGCTAAGCAGAAACAAGAATGACCACGTTGTGCACCTAAATAGGTTAATTCTGTTTGCTAAGCAGAAACAAGAATGATCACGTCGTGCATTTAAAAGCACGTACTTCAACAAAACTCCAAGTAAAAGCCATATTGTGCAACCGGATGTCATTTCGGGTCATTGATTTTTGCAAGCCAATTTTCACACGGTATGTAGAATAAGTGTTTTTGTTATTGTAGTTACCTTGAAATATTTTAGTACGTAATTATTGTTGTAATTTTTATTTTACGAAGTGTTAAGGTATTTAAGTTTTTAAATAAAAGTGAGTTGATTTCTTGACGTGCAAAGTGAAACACCAGTTTTTTTATTTTAAAGTGAATTAGATTGGAGACGGCTACTACCACTAGGTACGTAAAGCCCTCACGACAGTAATTCCTAAAATTCTACTTGCAGGTGCAGTTTCAACCAGTAACAAAGTGTTATCCCTCGCAAGGATAAAAACTTGATACAACATTGTAGCCGGTAGTATTCAGCAAAGTGTTAACTAAGGGGTTAACTACTTGCACAGCATCCACTTGCTACAACATTTGGCGCAGCCGGTATTTCGAGCCACCACTCGGAACCACAAATATAAGGAACTAAAATACTCGGACAGACATCAAGTCTAAACGTTTGAACGGACATTGGTAACCAGCCAATTCAGAAGTCTTAACAGCAGCAATACAACATTTAACAACACAAGTAAAAAAATACAACGCTTGAAAATTTTGTAAGTATCCTAAACACTGATCACTAACCCATAAACTTCCAAAACAGTGCGGCTCTTAAGCCATTCCCTTAGGAAAGCCTTATTTTGGCAGTCAACCTAACGAACTTGGGAAAATAAACTATGAGAGATCCTCATAGTCTATTTTCTGCATCAATTAATAGGGAAATTAGGTTATTTATTTGAAAATTTGTAACCTTATTGGAAGGTAACAAATTAACAACTCTTTCTAAATTGTTATTGCTTCGTACAAATCTTGTTGAATTTATGCAACAGAGACTCGCGTTTAATTACTAAAAATAATTTGATTTCTCGTAACACGTATAAAAAACCTTGCAGAATTTTTTGGGTTCCAAGGAATACTTTCAACTATTCCAAGGATTCGTGTTTTGAAAAGGTCCGCGATTAATTTAATAAAAATTGTTTCTAGTTAAAAAAGTTTAGGTATTTCTTTTCATACCAATAATTCATTTATTGGTACACAAGCAAATCCAAACGTTATTTGCGGTAGGTCGCGTATTAGAATCCTAAAACAATTTGAATGCAAAAATTTACTGAAGAAGTTCATTCACTCTAATAAAAATTAGACCCTGAAAATAAAGATAAATAACAAAAATAACAAAAAAGCACGTAACTTAAAACGCTTGCTTTTTGTTGAAGTCAACAACCGTTGAAAGTTGCTGACGACGCTTTTTGTTGAGTTAAATGAATTTAAGTAATGAATGATTTGCAACTCATAAAATACACCCATGAAAAATTGTTAGGAGAATTGAAGAGATTTACTGATAAATTGTGGAAATATTTAGAAGACATAATAAACGATAAAAATCAACTATCCTTAATTAAGGAAAAAATTGAGGGTTTCCATAATTTATCAGAAGTCGAGTTAGCGGATACCGTGTTAGACGAGGTTTTGAGTTTTTTCGAACAGGCGCAATTTAGAGTCACGGGAATAGCCGAAAATTGGGAGAAGGATTTTCATGCCCTTAAAAAACGATATGATCAACATATCACTCAGTTAAATTTAAACGCAGAGCAAGTAAGGGAATTGGAAGAAGAACATTTCAGATTGAACGATACACTGGATGATAGGAATATCACAAAGCTGAATTTTTCATTACCAGTGTGTCACGATTTAGAAGAAACCAATCGGTCCATAATTGAAGTTAATAAACGCGTCCAAGATTTGGAGAAGGAAAACAAGAAATTAAGACAAGAGCTAGCAACAGCTAAATTTAATTCAAAAACAAAAAAGGAAATAGCAAATCCAAAAATGTCGGAACTTAACGAACTAGCAAAAAGTCAATTGAAAAATCATAAGACATTGACACGATTCTTTGAGAATTTTGGAAAAGATTTGGAAACCAGATACAGTGTTAGCTATTTTAACAAAAAATTTAGGGAATTAAATGAAATTTGGTCAGTAATTGTGCCAACCGATGAAGAACTGAAAAAGTTTGAAAGTCTAAAGAAAAATGAAACATACTTCACAAATAATTTCATGTTACAGCTAGAAACTATGTTTAAGAAACAAAAAGAAAAAATGGACATGAAACTAAAGAAATTTATGGTCTATTTAGAGGAAACAGAGAATTCAAAAAATTCTGAAATTCAAACGGTAAGGACCAAGTAGGAAGTCTAACAGACAACGCACAACTAATGACGAACGTGTCTACCCATGACCAACTAGCGAACTCAAAAAGCTATAGCAATATTGGTAAATGGGTTCGAGATACAGTGCCTTATTTTTCAGGGATAGAATCTCTTACTCTTAAAGCAGATCTATACAGATTTATAGAAGCATGCGAATCAGTAAGACGATCAATTAATCCTGGGGATGAAAATGAGCTCATTTCAAAAGTGAGACTTGCAAGACTTGTACAAAATTTTAAAAGAAACATACATAAGTGAAAAGTCCTTAGAAGTAGTACAAAAGGATATAATAAAATAAATAAATAAAATTAAGAACAAGAGAGACTGACCAAAATAGAAAATCAAATTTTCGACGCGAACAGAGCGGCCAAAGAACATTGAATAAATGCCGCTGGTGTAAAAGGGTTGGGCATGCAATAGAAATTGTTTTGCCAAAAAAGACTTTGAAAAGTCACAGGAAAACTAAGAGGGGCCCAAGATCGGCCAATAGTCTGGGACCCCAAAAATTTTAGCAAATCAAGGCCAAATAAAGTAGTTACAGTAAGTCAACCACAAAAATGTGCTGTTGATACGTTAACTACTGTATATAAAACAAATAAAATTTCAAAAAAGGATTTAGATAAAGTAGTAACAGTAAATCAGTCACATCAAAGTGCAACTGATACGTTAACTACATCTAAAGTTACAAAAAAGGTTTCAACAGTAAATCAGCCACATCAAAGTGCAACTGATACGTTAAACACTAAAAGTAAAAACAATAATATTTTACAATACAAATTAAAACAATGCAATGCAGAGAAGATAAATCATACACAGAAAACTGTAGTTGAGGCATTCCCCGCTATGCAATTTGGAATAAAATTTCTACATACAGTACTATTAGTAGTCTGTTTGGTTTTTAATGTATTATATTTAACTTGTGTGGCTTCATGGGGTAGAATACAGTCAGTATGTTCAAAATTACTACTGACTAAACCCATACAATTAATTTCAAAGAAATTATTAAAAGCCAACACGAAAAATATCGTAACTGGGAGACATATTTTGTATGGCAGGCATAACGAGAATTTTTACCAAGCAAAACCAAATGATGTGTTCATAGAAGTGCCCTGTGAAGGTGCTAAATATGGAAAACTTATTTTGTTGGTAGACTCCGGTGCCGATACAAGTTTGGTCAAAGAAAGTGCAATACTGCATTTCCCAGGATTAGATATGAATAATACAAAAGATTTAAGTGGAGCATTTGGTGGACAGGTTACCACATTAGGTACTACCACTATTCAGCACAATCAGTACCAAGATCTTAGTTTGAAGTTACACATAGTGTCACTAGATCATGGAATACCAGCTGATGGAATAATTGGTAGAGACAATTTGTGGAACCAAACTATCATAAATGCAATAGATAAAAATCTAACGTTTTTTAACAAAGAACGACAGAAAATAATAGCATTCACGCTAAAGCCGATGAATGACTTAAATAAAGTACTATGCAATACAGAAACAGCAGTCGAAGCTCGAACTGTAAAAATAGTACCATTATGTGTTAAAACAACATTAAAAGAAGTTGTTATACACAAACAAGAACTTTCACAAGGAGTTTACTTGGGAGAAACCCTAACAAAACTGAAAGATGGCATAGTTTATGTGCCCGTTTTAAATTCGTCAGAGGACAAATTTATTATTGATAAAAATTTCAGACCGGTAATTTCAAATTGCAATAAATTCAAAATAAATACAAATACCGGAATAAACACTATAACTCAACAAAATGTGAGGGAAAGATTAGGCAAGCTATTTGAATCTATTAATTTAGATCCACACATTAGCAGAGAAGAAAAGGCTTCTATGGAAAATATATGTGTATCTTTCCATGACATATTATTGTTGGAAGGTGATTGCTTATCATATACTCCAGTTTTGAAGCACGATATCCCTACTTTGGCGGGGCAACCTCCAATAAATCAAAAACAGTATTGACTACCCCATTCGCATAAAATGGAAATTAATAGGCAGGTAGAAGAACTGTTGGATGAAGGGACAATTTCGCCTAGCACCTCACCTTGGAATTCACCATTGTTACTTGTTCCTAAGAAAAGTGGTAAAGATGGCGAGAAAAAATGGAGATTAGTTATAGACTTCAGAAAATTGAATGAAGCTACTATCAAACAAGTTTTTCCCATTCCACGAATTGATGAAATTTTAGATCAATTAGGACACAGTAGATATTTTTCCACTTTGGATTTAGCGAGTGGTTACCACCAAGTATTGGTGAATGACGATGATAAGGAAAAAACAGCATTTAGTACGGGGTTAGGACATTTTGAGTTTAACAGAATGCCATTTGGTCTAACCAGAGCCCCAGCAACTTTTCAACGAATTATGAACCATATTTTAACAGGACTCCAAGGTCTAGAATGTTTTGTATATTTAGATGACATTGTCATATACGGGAAAAACTTACGTGAGCATGAAAAAAGGCTACGTAAAGTGTTCACAGTATTAAGACAACATATGTAATCTAAAGTTAAACACGAAAAAATGCAATTTTTTGCGTCGCGAAGTGGTTTATTTAGGACATAAATGTTCAGAACATGGAGCCCTACCAGATCCAGATAAGGTGAAATGTGTACAAAACATACCAGTGCCTAAAAACAAAAAAGATGTACAGGCATTTTTAGGTCTGGTAAATTATTACCGAAAATTCATTAAGGACACGGCACGACTAGCATTACCAATAAACAAGTTATTGAGAAAAGATGCAAAGTTCATGTGGTCAAATGAGTGCCAAAAATCATTTGAGGACTTAAAAAAGGCGATAATGTCACCTCCCATATTGATATATCCAGATTTTTCCAACGAATTTTTGTTAACTACGGATGCCAGTAATTATGCAATTGGTGCAATTATATCTCAAGGAGAAGTCGGTAAAGATAATCCAATAGCATTTGCCAGTAGAGCACTAAGCGATACCGAGAAGAGGTATTCAACCATTGAAAAAGAATTTCTCGCTATAGTGTGGGCAACGAAAAATTTTAGAGCATATTTGCTTGGCAGACATTTCAAAATATATACCGATCATCAACCATTACGTGGTATATCCAACCGTAAGGATCAAACGTCACGCTTGGCACGCTTCCGACACAAACTGTCAGAATATGATTTCGAAATAATTTACAAGCCTGGGAAAAGAAACTTAAATGCAGACGCTCTGAGTAGATTACCACAAATAGATAAGCAAATAACAGTGGTACAAACTAGATCGAAATCTAAAAATTCTGGAAATGAAAAATTGAGTATTTCAAATGAGGTGGATAAAGATACGGTGGTTGAAAATAACACAGAAAAAACAGTGGTCAAACTTAAAGATCCTAAAGAAATAAAAATAATATTAAGGGATTTTCATAGCACACCATTAGGCGGGCATCAAGGTGCAGTAAAAACGCTTCTAAGAATAAGGAAGCAGTATAGATGGCCAGGAATGCAAAAAAATGTTAAAAAGTACATTAAAAAATGTACAAAATGCCTATGGTTTTGACTGACACACCAAATCGACCTTTTGATAAAGTGTACATGGACATAGTCGGCCCATTACCTGAAACTATATCAGGAAACAAATACATATTGACATTTCAAGATGATTTTTCGAAATATATGGCGTGTGCTGCAATGCCCGATGCAGAAGCAAGTACGGTCTCGAAGAAATTTTATGACGAAATCATTGCCAGGTACAATATCCCAAAGATATTAGTTACTGACAATGGTACAAATTTTATTGCGAAATTGTTTTCAGACACTTGTAAGATGCTGGGAATTAAGAAGTTGCACATAACACCATATCATCCGCAGGCTAATGGTTCTTTGGAAAGAAGCCACAGACCGCTAGCAGAGTACTTGCGAAGTTTCGCTAAAGAAGATGGTTCAAATTGGGACCAATGGATGACAGCAGCCATGCATGTCCATAATAATATAGCACATACTTCTACTAAGCAAACCCCGTTTCGTACTTTGTACGGTTTCGACTTTGAATTGCCTACGAATTTGAAACGAAAATGTTCACCGCTATACAACGCGGAGGACCAATCAAAAGTATTAAAATTTCAAATTCAAAGAACTCATGAGTTAGTTAGGAAAAACCAAGAAAATGCGAAAGAATTGTCTAAAAAGCAATATGACGGTGCAATTAACCCCGTTAAATTTAAACAAGGGGATAAAGTTTTGATGAAAAATCAAACTAGAAAAACAAATTTTCTCCCATATGAGTAGGGCCATTTGAAGTTTTGGGAGTCAAGGGGCCTGTTACAACAGAAGTTGTAATAAAAGGCAAGAAAAAGAGTTTGCACAACAATTTACTTAAATTATTTAATGAACCTACTTAATTTACAATAAAAAATAGCCAACAGAGCAAAATTAAATACAAAATAACAAGCTCTGAATACTTAGAAATACATGTTCATTATCGAAGCAATTTGAGACAAAATGTGCCACACAAAGCACACGCGATCGCGTAGCACTTACCTACCCCAACAGTTTGCAAGTAGGCAAATTTGAAAAATAAGGGAAAAACTCTAACAATGCAAATGCGAACCAAAAATATATGCAACCTGAAATCAGCTTTGTATCTATGAATAATAACATTGCAAATGCGAACCAAAAATATATGCAACCTGAAATCAGCTTTGTATCTATGAATAATAACATTGCTTCATTTTGCGAAATGAAATGAAACGAAAAGAAATAACAGCAACTTCAGCTGAAGTAAATAAAACAGAAATAACCTAGACAACTTAAGGGCCAACTAAACCATGCACGCTTTGACTGCAGTCAACTTCTGCAAGTGTGCGAATACACACAAATCGTATATCAAAGCTACAACGTACTTAACAAAAAGTTTCGTTCAATTTCCACAAATGTCATTTGCTTAAGGAAAGAGCGAAACTGAACGCACTTTCTGTACGGAATCAGCTGTTTATGTATTGTATTTGTATTTTTGCAATGGAACTTGAAGTGGAAAATACTTTTGTTTTGAAATTAATAGAAAATGTGAAAAAGAAGATAATTAAACAGTAAAATAGACGCATTTTATTGAAATCGAAATGTAAAGGAAAGGGCTTGGAGTGAAGTTGCAGAAATATGCATTTTAATGTACACACACACAATACATACAACAATTTGACTGACAATTCAGTGATGCCACGCGCTGCATTTGCCAATACTTTTCCCCACAATCTACACGCATAGTACAAAATGAGCAATTTTGTTTTCTTATTTTTTTCTTAAGATTAGTAAAAACAATATCTGGACTAAATATTTATTGCTTTAAGTATTTAAATAAATGTAATTGAATAACATTTTGTGAATGAATTCAATTTATTTAGGAAATATAAGAAATACAATTTATGCAATTGTGGGAACATTTCACACGCTTGCAACTATGGCTACATCGCTTCTTAAGTTCAACGAAGTACAACATAGCCACTAAAAAGTCTTCTCCGAGTTTCTTAAGCATTTGACAGGCTTTTCGTTCAAATTTGACAGTAGGTTACGCTAGGCGATGCATGGTTTAGTTGGGCCTTTAATTTGAAAGATATTGGAGGAACAAATTTTTATTCCCGTTACAAGCTATGCGTAATATATATTTGTATGCATAAAAAAAATGTATACACATAAGCATATATAAAAATAAATTTTGGTTTCTAATTAAGATGGAACTAAATTTGAAAGTAAGCAATTTGGGAACGAAGTACAATTAAAATTGTTTACGGATGGAGCAAAACTTTTTGTTCTATTAAAAGACCTTAAATAAGGATAATAATTAGTAATTTCTATAAAATG
Organism: Tricholauxania praeusta; assembly: GCA_949775025.1. NCBI lineage: Eukaryota > Metazoa > Arthropoda > Insecta > Diptera > Lauxaniidae > Tricholauxania > Tricholauxania praeusta. Next base: position 26,394,192 of record OX459032.1, read on the forward strand.
AGAAAATATATATTTGTATAAATACGTTTTAACACGTATGTATATACATTTATAGACGTAATTAAGGCTTGTTAAATCTAAATACTATGTAAGCTTCACATGTATCGTAAACTAAGCAATCAAGTCAGCTCAACAACTTGCTTAAATTCTAATGTAATTGCCATAATGATTTTTGATTAATAACGTAAATTTAAATTATGAAAAGTGAAATAAAGTAAAACCTTATTAAATGCCGTATAAATATATATTTGCATGTATAGATAGAAATGCATACACATATATATAAAACATTTATATTTACATTTGAATTAATTAGAAAATTTGAAAAATAAATATATTATATATTACTTCGCATATATCTTATACACGATGCATTGACACCTTGCATGCATCGTAAGCTAGAAATCAAGTCGGTTCACTGACATGAACATTTTAAAATCAGTAGCATAATAATTATGTCATTAAATATTGGCAAACAAAGCCAGCAACAATTATTTAAAATAAAACGGAGTAAATGCCGTATGCTTATATATTTTTATGCATTATAAATAAATGCATAAACATATATATCATTTACAATTAATTAAAGGAATAAATAAGATATGCATTGACAAATAGAGATTTGTATCGTAATAAATTATGTTAAATTAAAGAATAGATTTTGATTTTGTTTTAACAAATACAGTAAAAATTTTTCACAAAAAGTATGTAATAGACAATTTCATTATTATCATGGTCCTGTTCTGTAGCAGTATAGCAGTAGACGAGGCAGATATGTACGTTAGATGTCAAGTATAAATTATTGATTCAAGGGGACGAGTACCGCATACTGACTATTTGCTTAGTAACCTAAAGCAACATGAGCAATCATATCACTGAGAAGACGCGAGATAAACTTTGTAAAGCTAATCTGAGGGATAGTTCATGCAACATAAGTGAAATATCCATCGATGATGACAAATTAAGTGGTTGCCAATCTTTACTGGAGACAACCAAGCAGAAGGAAGGAAGGGAGGGGGCAATAGCTTTCAAAATAACGCCTCCCTTGTCGAGAGAAAACTGTGGCATAAGCCAGATCAACTAAAATCCGAATTGAAGATAGCCACAAATACTGCATGCAACCGACCATATGTTACTTCTAGACATATAAGGCTGATAAAACAGTGACATTTTCCCTGAACTCAGCACACAATTTAACCTGGTGGAGGAGTAAGTCTAATAAACAAAGTATGCCAATTCCAACCAAGGGGGACATGCTGAAGATGTTATACAGCCGATAATCTGGTTACAAAAGCAGATAGAACAGTAGCGTCGCCCCTAGAGTCATCGTTCAACCAAAACAGTCAAGTTCATACAAATTATTCGAAGCCAAGATGTTCCGACCAAGGGGGACAAGCGGTGACGGAGAATAATAGGGCCATGAATTAGGTAGGGTTGTTTAGTAAATTATCTTCAAGAAAAATAATAAGTATTTTTATCACATTTTTCATACTTAACACAATAAACCTAAAGTAAAAATAATCAATATTATGAATTAGTAAAAAAAAAAGAAAAAAAAAAAAAAACGCACAATGTGGTATTAAGAAAAAATTATTGTTTTTTCTTAACCATAATTTTTTCTTATCCCAAAAGGGGAGGAATGTTGTGGGTTTTTAACCGCACAATATATGTTATTAACATAAGTAGTATATTTCACATACTTTTAGGATGATGCTTAACATCATTCGTTAACATATTTGGTAGCATTATTATTTTACTATCGGATAATTAATATGATTAAATATCGTTGCGAAAGTGTAGCATACTCGCGGGCTGTTGTCGTTTTGTTGATGATGTGGTTGTTGGGTAAATTCTGTTTGCTAAGCAGAAACAAGAATGACCACGTTGTGCACCTAAATAGGTAAATTCTGTTTGCTAAGCAGAAACAAGAATGATCACGTCGTGCATTTAAAAGCACGTACTTCAACAAAACTCCAAGTAAAAGCCATATTGTGCAACCGGATGTCATTTCGGGTCATTGATTTTTGCAAGCCAATTTTCACACGGTATGTAGAATAAGTGTTTTTGTTATTGTAGTTACCTTGAAATATTTTAGTACGTAATTATTGTTGTAATTTTTATTTTACGAAGTGTTAAGGTATTTAAGTTTTTAAATAAAAGTGAGTTGATTTCTTGACGTGCAAAGTGAAACACCAGTTTTTTTATTTTAAAGTGAATTAGATTGGAGACGGCTACTACCACTAGGTACGTAAAGCCCTCACGACAGTAATTCCTAAAATTCTACTTGCAGGTGCAGTTTCAACCAGTAACAAAGTGTTATCCCTCGCAAGGATAAAAACTTGATACAACATTGTAGCCGGTAGTATTCAGCAAAGTGTTAACTAAGGGGTTAACTACTTGCACAGCATCCACTTGCTACAACATTTGGCGCAGCCGGTATTTCGAGCCACCACTCGGAACCACAAATATAAGGAACTAAAATACTCGGACAGACATCAAGTCTAAACGTTTGAACGGACATTGGTAACCAGCCAATTCAGAAGTCTTAACAGCAGCAATACAACATTTAACAACACAAGTAAAAAAATACAACGCTTGAAAATTTTGTAAGTATCCTAAACACTGATCACTAACCCATAAACTTCCAAAACAGTGCGGCTCTTAAGCCATTCCCTTAGGAAAGCCTTATTTTGGCAGTCAACCTAACGAACTTGGGAAAATAAACTATGAGAGATCCTCATAGTCTATTTTCTGCATCAATTAATAGGGAAATTAGGTTATTTATTTGAAAATTTGTAACCTTATTGGAAGGTAACAAATTAACAACTCTTTCTAAATTGTTATTGCTTCGTACAAATCTTGTTGAATTTATGCAACAGAGACTCGCGTTTAATTACTAAAAATAATTTGATTTCTCGTAACACGTATAAAAAACCTTGCAGAATTTTTTGGGTTCCAAGGAATACTTTCAACTATTCCAAGGATTCGTGTTTTGAAAAGGTCCGCGATTAATTTAATAAAAATTGTTTCTAGTTAAAAAAGTTTAGGTATTTCTTTTCATACCAATAATTCATTTATTGGTACACAAGCAAATCCAAACGTTATTTGCGGTAGGTCGCGTATTAGAATCCTAAAACAATTTGAATGCAAAAATTTACTGAAGAAGTTCATTCACTCTAATAAAAATTAGACCCTGAAAATAAAGATAAATAACAAAAATAACAAAAAAGCACGTAACTTAAAACGCTTGCTTTTTGTTGAAGTCAACAACCGTTGAAAGTTGCTGACGACGCTTTTTGTTGAGTTAAATGAATTTAAGTAATGAATGATTTGCAACTCATAAAATACACCCATGAAAAATTGTTAGGAGAATTGAAGAGATTTACTGATAAATTGTGGAAATATTTAGAAGACATAATAAACGATAAAAATCAACTATCCTTAATTAAGGAAAAAATTGAGGGTTTCCATAATTTATCAGAAGTCGAGTTAGCGGATACCGTGTTAGACGAGGTTTTGAGTTTTTTCGAACAGGCGCAATTTAGAGTCACGGGAATAGCCGAAAATTGGGAGAAGGATTTTCATGCCCTTAAAAAACGATATGATCAACATATCACTCAGTTAAATTTAAACGCAGAGCAAGTAAGGGAATTGGAAGAAGAACATTTCAGATTGAACGATACACTGGATGATAGGAATATCACAAAGCTGAATTTTTCATTACCAGTGTGTCACGATTTAGATCGGTCCATAATTGAAGTTAATAAACGCGTCCAAGATTTGGAGAAGGAAAACAAGAAATTAAGACAAGAGCTAGCAACAGCTAAATTTAATTCAAAAACAAAAAAGGAAATAGCAAATCCAAAAATGTCGGAATTTAACGAACTAGCAAAAAGTCAATTGAAAAATCATAAGACATTGACACGATTCTTTGAGAATTTTGGAAAAGATTTGGAAACCAGATACAGTGTTAGCTATTTTAACAAAAAATTTAGGGAATTAAATGAAATTTGGTCAGTAATTGTGCCAACCGATGAAGAACTGAAAAAGTTTGAAAGTCTAAAGAAAAATGAAACATACTTCACAAATAATTTCATGTTACAGCTAGAAACTATGTTTAAGAAACAAAAAGAAAAAATGGACATGAAACTAAAGAAATTTATGGTCTATTTAGAGGAAACAGAGAATTCAAAAAATTCTGAAATTCAAACGGTAAGGACCAAGTAGGAAGTCTAACAGACAACGCACAACTAATGACGAACGTGTCTACCCATGACCAACTAGCGAACTCAAAAAGCTATAGCAATATTGGTAAATGGGTTCGAGATACAGTGCCTTATTTTTCAGGGATAGAATCTCTTACTCTTAAAGCAGATCCATACAGATTTATAGAAGCATGCGAATCAGTAAGACGATCAATTAATCCTGGGGATGAAAATGAGCTCATTTCAAAAGTGAGACTGCATCTCAATGGCGATGCATATGAATTGGTCAGAGCGACTAATTTTAGTAGCATGCAAGACTTGTACAAAATTTTAAAAGAAACATACATAAGTGAAAAGTCCTTAGAAGTAGTACAAAAGGATATAAGTAATGCACGCCAAGGTCCCCATGAAGATTTAAGAGCGTTCGCAAGGCGACTAAAATCACTGCAGTCTTCCGTTTTGGAGAAGCTCAGAAATAGATATTCAACATTAGATGACCGAATGTACATACAGGAACTTACAAAGTCTGTGTTGAGAGCATTCAAAACAGGATTAAGGAACCAAACAACAAAAGTTATATTGGTTAATAATAATTCAAATAGTTTGGAAGGATTATTAGAAGCAGCAATCTCAGCCGAAGATACGCTGCAATACTATGATTACGAACCAGCACTGGGCATAAACACTTTCCAAGCAAAAGTTGACACAATTAGCTCTAATATTTTACATGCTCAGCCAAAAAGTTGGGGCAAACAGCATGAACAAACACACAATATCCCATTCCTGCAAAATCCTGGAAAATCAATAAGAAGGCCAGATATAACTTGTTCATTCTGCAACAAAAAGGGACACACAAGAGATGAATGTTTTGTTAGAAAAAACCCACCATTTTGTGAGAAATGTTCAGAATATGGTCATGAGACCAGTAAAAAGTGCTCAGTAAATAAAACGGACACAAGAACAAGAGAGACTGACCAAAATAGAAAATCAAATTTTCGACGCGAACAGAGCGGCCAAAGAACATTGAATAAATGCCGCTGGTGTAAAAGGGTTGGGCATGCAATAGAAAATTGTTTTGCCAAAAAAGACTTTGAAAAGTCACAGGGAAACTAAGAAGGGCCCAAGATCGGACAATAGTCTGGGACCCCAAAAATTTTAGCAAATCAAGGCCAAATAAAGTAGTTACAGTAAGTCAACCACCAAAATGTGCTGTTGATACGTTAACTACTGTATATAAAACAAATAAAATTTCAAAAAAGGATTTAGATAAAGTAGTAACAGTAAATCAGTCACATCAAAGTGCAACTGATACGTTAACTACATCTAAAGTTACAAAAAAGGTTTCAACAGTAAATCAGCCACATCAAAGTGCAACTGATACGTTAAACACTAAAAGTAAAAACAATAATATTTTACAATACAAATTAAAACAATGCAATGCAGAGAAGATAAATCATACACAGAAAACTGTAGTTGAGGCATCCCCCGCTATGCAATTTGGAATAAAATTTCTACATACAGTACTATTAGTAGTCTGTTTGGTTTTTAATGTATTATATTTAACTTGTGTGGCTTCATGGGGTAGAATACAGTCAGTATGTTCAAAATTACTACTGACTAAACCCATACAATTAATTTCAAAGAAATTATTAAAAGCCAACACGAAAAATATCGTAACTGGGAAACATATTTTGTATGGCAGGCATAACGAGAATTTTTACCAAGCAAAACAAAATGATGTGTTCATAGAAGTGCCCTGTGAAGGTGCTAAATATGGAAAACTTATTTTGTTGGTAGACTCCGGTGCCGATACAAGTTTGGTCAAAGAAAGTGCAATACTGCATTTCCCAGGATTAGATATGAATAATACAAAAGATTTAAGTGGAGCATTTGGTGGACAGGTTACCACATTAGGTACTACCACTATTCAGCACAATCAGTACCAAGATCTTAGTTTGAAGTTACACATAGTGTCACTAGATCATGGAATACCAGCTGATGGAATAATTGGTAGAGACAATTTGTGGAACCAAACTATCATAAATGCAATAGATAAAAATCTAACGTTTTTTAACAAAGAACGACAGAAAATAATAGCATTCACGCTAAAGCCGATGAATGACTTAAATAAAGTACTATGCAATACAGAAACAGCAGTCGAAGCTCGAACTGTAAAAATAGTACCATTATGTGTTAAAACAACATTAAAAGAAGTTGTTATACACAAACAAGAACTTTCACAAGGAGTTTACTTGGGAGAAACCCTAACAAAATTGAAAGATGGCATAGTTTATGTGCCCGTTTTAAATTCGTCAGAGGACAAATTTATTATTGATAAAAATTTCAGACCGGTATTTTCAAATTGCAATAAATTCAAAATAAATACAAATACCGGAATAAACACTATAACTCAACAAAATGTGAGGGAAAGATTAGGCAAGCTATTTGAATCTATTAATTTAGATCCACACATTAGCAGAGAAGAAAAGGCTTCTATGGAAAATATATGTGCATCTTTCCATGACATATTATTGTTGGAAGGTGATTGCTTATCATATACTCCAGTTTTGAAGCACGATATCCCTACTTTGGCGGGGCAACCTCCAATAAATCAAAAACAGTATTGACTACCCCATTCGCATAAAATGGAAATTAATAGGCAGGTAGAAGAACTGTTGGATGAAGGGACAATTTCGCCTAGCACCTCACCTTGGAATTCACCATTGTTACTTGTTCCTAAGAAAAGTGGTAAAGATGGCGAGAAAAAATGGAGATTAGTTATAGACTTCAGAAAATTGAATGAAGCTACTATCAAACAAGTTTTTCCCATTCCACGAATTGATGAAATTTTAGATCAATTAGGACACAGTAGATATTTTTCCACTTTGGATTTAGCGAGTGGTTACCACCAAGTATTGGTGAATGACGATGATAAGGAAAAAACAGCATTTAGTACGGGGTTAGGACATTTTGAGTTTAACAGAATGCCATTTGGTCTAACCAGAGCCCCAGCAACTTTTCAACGAATTATGAACCATATTTTAACAGGACTCCAAGGTCTAGAATGTTTTGTATATTTAGATGACATTGTCATATACGGGAAAAACTTACGTGAGCATGAAAAAAGGCTACGTAAAGTGTTCACAGTATTAAGACAACATATGTAATCTAAAGTTAAACACGAAAAAATGCAATTTTTTGCGTCGCGAAGTGGTTTATTTAGGACATAAATGTTCAGAACATGGAGCCCTACCAGATCCAGATAAGGTGAAATGTGTACAAAACATACCAGTGCCTAAAAACAAAAAAGATGTACAGGCATTTTTAGGTCTGGTAAATTATTACCGAAAATTCATTAAGGACACGGCACGACTAGCATTACCAATAAACAAGTTATTGAGAAAAGATGCAAAGTTCATGTGGTCAAATGAGTGCCAAAAATCATTTGAGGACTTAAAAAAGGCGATAATGTCACCTCCCATATTGATATATCCAGATTTTTCCAACGAATTTTTGTTAACTACGGATGCCAGTAATTATGCAATTGGTGCAATTATATCTCAAGGAGAAGTCGGTAAAGATAATCCAATAGCATTTGCCAGTAGAGCACTAAGCGATACCGAGAAGAGGTATTCAACCATTGAAAAAGAATTTCTCGCTATAGTGTGGGCAACGAAAAATTTTAGAGCATATTTGCTTGGCAGACATTTTAAAATATATACCGATCATCAACCATTACGTGGTATATCCAACCGTAAGGATCAAACGTCACGCTTGGCACGCTTCCGACACAAACTGTCAGAATATGATTTCGAAATAATTTACAAGCCTGGGAAAAGAAACTTAAATGCAGACGCTCTGAGTAGATTACCACAAATAGATAAGCAAATAACAGTGGTACAAACTAGATCGAAATCTAAAAATTCTGGAAATGAAAAATTGAGTATTTCAAATGAGGTGGATAAAGATACGGTGGTTGAAAATAACACAGAAAAAACAGTGGTCAAACTTAAAGATCCTAAAGAAATAAAAATAATATTAAGGGATTTTCATAGCACACCATTAGGCGGGCATCAAGGTGCAGTAAAAACGCTTCTAAGAATAAGGAAGCAGTATAGATGGCCAGGAATGCAAAAAAATGTTAAAAAGTACATTAAAAAAATGTACAAAATGCCTATGGTTTTGACTGACACACCAAATCGACCTTTTGATAAAGTGTACATGGACATAGTCGGCCCATTACCTGAAACTATATCAGGAAACAAATACATATTGACATTTCAAGATGATTTTTCGAAATATATGGCGTGTGCTGCAATGTCCGATGCAGAAGCAAGTACGGTCTCGAAGAAATTTTATGACGAAATCATTGCCAGGTACAATATCCCAAAGATATTAGTTACTGACAATGGTACAAATTTTATTGCGAAATTGTTTTCAGACACTTGTAAGATGCTGGGAATTAAGAAGTTGCACATAACACCATATCATCCGCAGGCTAATGGTTCTTTGGAAAGAAGCCACAGACTGCTAGCAGAGTACTTGCGAAGTTTCGCTAAAGAAGATGGTCCATCCACTTGCTACAACATCTCCAGGAATATGTAATAAACTGGATTTTAAAAAAAATGTCAATTAGGGCCGTTGTACAAGTGAGCGACGATAAATTGTAAATAAAAAAGTCGTATTATTCAATAAGTGAAATTCTTTCCTTTTTAATTGAAATTACTATTTGTACTTTATATTTTAGTCATAAGCTAGTTAGTTAATTGAAACCTGTTACAATAAATGGCTATTTATACTAAAAATTAGTTATTTGAATTTCAATTTATAACAACAAGGTATTTTAATAGAAAAATAATATAAATGCAATTTATGCAAATTGAAAATCAAAAAAAAAAAAAAAAAAAAATTTTTATATCAATTTAGGTAGAAAAAATGTAAAAAAAAAATATTTCCAGCCTGACTCTGCACGGAATTGAACCGAGGCAGAAAGTATCAAAAATAAAAACCTCTATCACTAGGATGGAGCCTAACCTATAAATATCCTATCAATTTGTCCTATTATTGTTTCTCAATGAAATTCAAAAATTACAAATTTAAGGAACAAAATTTTCATTCACAAATATTTTTCTTTTATTTTTCTCTTTGGTTGTTGTACAACAAAATCTAGATGCGTGGCAACGTAGCTAACTCAATAGAAAAAGCAGCAAAGATATGAATGAAAAATCTCTAAAACGCAGTGATCTATAGTTTTAAGTGAAACAAAAACTTTTTTCAATCAAGATGCGTGGCAACGTAGCTAATTCTAGAGAAAAAGCAGCATATGAATGAAAAATCTGTAAAATGCAATATTCTATCGTATTAAGTGAAACAAATATTTTTTTTGTTAAGTATCAATATTAAATGGCAAAAAATTTTATTTTTTAATTTATATAAGAGGTCGAGTATAAGTGTTTGTACATATCATATTTATAGTTGGATATATGTAAATACAAACACTTGTATGTACATATCGACACTGCCAGGGTAACGGGTGTGACAGTCTAACTCTTATTTTCATTCATATGTATCTTTTCACACAACTGTGAGAATGCATTTTAATCTCTTGCATCAAGTACTATGATACCTTCCAAAATTTATTAAAAGTATAGGTACAAATTTGACATCTAATGTTACAAGTTCAGAAAAGGCTTTTAGTTTATTTTTTAAATATTTTGAGTTTGAGTTCGAATTGCCTAAAACTTTGCAGGAATGAGTGATAAATTGATATCATTTTAGAAATATTTGATATGTTTTTTATTAAAATTATAAAAATTACAAAAAAAAACCAATTTTTGTCATTTTTGTCATTATAATACGAAAACAAATTTTTTTTTCATAATATATTTTCATAATATTTCATATATATATATATATATATACTCTCGACTTTCAAAATAAATTATCATCGGATATGTATACGAGTCAAAATTGTACTAAAATTGGGAAAAACTGTCTAAAAGTGAAAAAGACCATATTTTGGGCATTTCTGAGAAATGCCCAAAGCTGGGATCTCGATTCGGGACAATTTTTCTAAAAAAAGCATGAAATCACCTTTCGAATGAGACCGACCTCGTTATTTTTGGGCATTGTTATCGACGGGAATTTGATTTTGTCCATTTTTTCTCAAAATATAACAGTGTGCGCCACCTTATAAAATTGAGTTACAGAGCTGAATTTTCGTGAACTTTTTCTTCATATCATAAACTTACTTTTTAAGCAACAGCACCTTAAAAAAAAACAAAAAAAAATTTGAATCACCCTAATGTACATATATAATTTTAGTTTTTCGGAAAGTGGTCCGTTAAGCTGGAAGTGTCGATATGTAGGCAATTGAGTGGTGATTATTAAATTAACAATTATTTTGTAAAAATATTAGAAATTTATGTCGAAATATTGTATCTGCAGTATAATTACACTACTCAACAAGATTTTTCACAACGAATGGCGATAACATTTTCTATAGTGAAATTTTCTGTAGAATCCGAATATCGCAATGGTTTTCTTTGATTGGCCCCAATTTTCCATATAAATGGCAAAACTCAAAAAAATGCACTTTTGAGAGCATATACTTCACATAAATGCTTGTAAGAACTTTAATCGTCAGCGAACCAATTTTAAATTTTTCTATAGTGCAGAATAGAGTCTTACAAACATTTTAAGGTACAAAATGTTCAAATTGCATTAATTTAATGGTTGCTATGATCGAAAATTGGTAAAAAAATCGCTTTTTTTTCGTTTTTTTTTTAACAAATTCTAACTTTGAAGCCTTCTATCTGGAATCAATTATATGGGTTACAAAAAGTTAGCCATCCTATCTTATAGAAAATTTTATTACAAAAATTTTAAATATACATCTGTTGGTGGAAAAGTCATTACTAGAGTATTTTATTAACATCAATGCAAGCAATATTTTTTCTCATAAGTGCACATTATTTTTCAAATCGATTACAGCGGACCACATCTATGTCATTAATTTGCTTAAAACTTAAAGGTATCATTCCATGCTCAATTTTAAGAGACCCATATATTTTTATTTTGCTGAAAAGCCACACTTTTCAAAGATATCGTCATTAGAACTTTGTATGTTAAAATTACAAAATTCTGAAAGGACTTTTTATTAAATTGTCGTTATTTCTTCAATACGTAATGGATTTTCATAATTTTTTTTTTTAAATTTCTTCATTATTGTATGTGTTTTATGAAAAAGTGACGTTTGCACTAAGTGCAATTATACAATTATATTCAAAAACTTTCCTTTAGAGTCATAAATTAATAAATATAAAATTTTAACAATACACAAAATGGCAGAGCAAATAAAATTTCAGCTTCATTGCTAAAAACCCCAATGCGCAGCATAAGCCAAAATCACATTTCCTCTCATTCTAAGACCGTAATTTTATTGTCAGAAAATTAGTGAAGCGAACCGATTATCGGTTATGTTACTGCTGCTTTCACTGCTATTGAAAAGGAATCAGCCAAAGTGGGTTTGACGGTAAACGAGGGCAAGACAAAATACATGATGTCTACTAACAACAACAAGAGAGCACGGGATCCAGACTCTCATGTTACAGCGGGCAACTGTAAATTAGAAGTTGTCAAGGAATTCATTTACCTTGGCACTGCCGTAACCAGCAACAATGATGTCAGTCTGGAGATTAAGCGGAGAATAACAATTGCTAATAGGTGCTACTACGGTCTCAGTAAGCAATTACGTTGCAGAGCTCTCTCTCGATCGACAAAGCTAACACTCTACAAGACGCTCATTCTACCTGTGCTTCTTTATGGCGCTGAGGCATGGGTGGTTTCGACAACAGACGCAGCCGCTCTTGGGATGTTCGAGAGGAAATTTCTCCGCAAAATCTTTGGTCCTGTTCGAGTTGGCGACGACTATCGCATTCGAATGAACCACGAGCTGTATGAGCTCTACGCCGACATTGACATAGTTAAGCGTATAACAATACAGCGACTACGCTGGCTGGGTCATGTCCATCGTATGGATGAAGAAGCTCCAGCGAAAAAGGTATTCGAAGGGAAGGTCCCCGGTCAACGACGAAGGGGGAGAACATGCCTCCGGTGGATAGACCAAGCTGAGGAAGCCCTAACCGCGCTTGGCATTAACGATTGGAGAAGGCGCGCGCAAAACAGAGGCGCCTGGCGAGAGCTAATGAGGTCGGCCGTAACCTGACAACGGATTGTTATGGCCATCTAAGTAAGTAAGTAAGAACCGATTATCGACATTTCTGGGAGCGTAGTTCTTTCATATATAATTCTTTGGCAAGTGTACGGAAAAATTTTTTAAAAAAATTGTTGCAATAATTATTGCCAGTTAAAGTTTTCATTAACCTTTTTTTAAAATATTATAAGTTTGGAACAACTTGTCTGATCGTGACGAAATGTTTTAATTTCTGTAGATAATAATTCTTCATTTTTAATTCTAAAAATATGAAAAAGGAAAAATTATTCATTCAAATGGAGCAATTGAAATCTAGTGATTTTTAAAAAATTCAGTTTTTTTGGACTTTGAGCGCTTGTAACTTCATTAAATCTTATTCAATTCAAGGAAACAGCATACCGTTAGAAAGGGAGTAAAAATATCTTTGGAGTACTGAAAAGCGTTTTTGAGTCGAAAAAAAAATTAATCGAGATATAGCCAAATAAATGAAAAAAGTGCCGAAAAAGGGGTTTTTTGGGGATATCTCGAAAACGATTCTTAAGAAAAAAAAACTAGTTGTCATTTTTGGAAACTACGCCCCAAAATACATGGAAAAAAGTCTATGAGAAACCCGATCCTTTTTCTTGTAAACTAGTGTTATTGATTTTTTTGAAAAACAACAAAATTTTTATTCATTTTTCGTCCGCCTGGTACTACTATAATATTTATACCGTCAAAACTAATTGAGGCTCCACGATTTTTTTGATGAATTCTAGTTTGGAAGGGTTCAATGCATCTCTGTATTTTTTTTCAGACTTTTTCGAGGCAGCGCAAATCATTAAAATTCAATTGTTGATAGAAAAATTGCTAAGTAACAACAAAAATGCAAAATTTTTGAAATTTTTTTTTTTTAGTACATAAGTTCAACTTATTATCTACAGAAATTAAAACATTTCGTCACGATCAGACAAGTTGTTCAAAGCTTATAACATTAAAAAAAAAGATTACTGAAAACTCTGACTAGCAATAATTATTGCAACCATTTTTTTTAAAAAATTTTTCCGTACACTAATTTCTACCACTTGCAGCTACTAATTTATATAAAAAACTTTGAAAAACATTTCAGACACGTCGGTTTCACGTATTCTGACCCAATACCACTTAAATCGGAGATTTTATGATCTGCGATTATATCTCTGAATTTATTGAGTATTAAGAAATCTCAGTTTAACGAAAAATGCAGCACATAAAGTCAATTGTGAATTGTTCATATAGACATCTGAGGTTAATTGAGAATAATTTATTTGGCAGATAAAAAAAACGGCGGGTTGCACTCCGGGAGTGCCGACAGAGTGAAAACAAATCGTTTAATGGCAAGTTAGTGTGCTAGTTGGTGTGTGTGCGTTTTCTTTTTATATGACAATGCAATGGAAGACAAAAACGGAATATGTATTCAAATTTTACTCTCGCTCTCATTCTCAATTTGTCAACGCAACAACGCGGAATTTGAAAGAAACAAGCATGTAAGCATAACAATCGTTGAATGAGAATGGAATGTGTCAGTTAGTGTGTCTGCTTTGCTTTTTGTCTTCCACTTGGAATATTTATTTAAAAGAAACAATAGAACATTCAAATTTTACTATCACATTCATGACAGGGAATCCCGATGACGGTCGATGTCGCGAGTTTATACATTTTTCCTCAGCCGCAAAACGTGCCATAAGAAGTTTTCACTTCAAAAATTGCTGGAAGAAGCATATTCGGCTCAGTAGCCTCAACTGTGAATAATTAAATTTGAGCTAAGTATTCCTAATGTTTGAGAACAAAAATTTATTCTGATTGCAGTAAGAAACATCATTGCGAATTATGTAAGTATAAGAAAAAATCAGGTAAAGAAAGTACCTGGACCTGTGACTATATAGCTTAAACAAAATTTTTCTAAGGCTTAACTTAAAAATCTGCTTCTTCCTACAGACACTATGACACCACATTTATCAAAATCGGCTTATTTGTTGCCGAGTTATGGCTGTTAGAATATTCAACTGCTTAAAACGCCATCTAGTGACAGTTTATCAAAACACAAATCACTTCAAAAAAATCTGCTTGTTCTTAAAAAAACTATTACACCTCATTTGTCTAAATCGGTTTAGTAATAGCCGAGATATAATGTTTTAAAGTTTTTTAAAAAACCAAATTTGCTTGCTGCTGGTTCATGGTGGCCTGGTATTTCAGATTTTTCTCTGCTTTGGGCTGCTGGCTGTGCTTTCGACTGCGCTAGCAGAGAAAAATTTGCTGACTGAGCAACAGCTAACCGGAAGTCAACATATGTATGCTACAAATTTAAAAATTTTTTCCAAAAAATTGCATACTTTCATGGGCCAATTTTTTCAAAAAAACGTTGCCTACTTTTAGGCGCTTTTGATAATTTTTCCCCTAAAAGTATGCAACACTTTCCGACAAATTTCAAAAATAGCGCCTAAAAGTAGGCAACATTACCTGAAATTTTTAAAATCGTTACCTACTTTTAGGCACTATTTTTGAAATTTGCCAGAAAGTGTTGCATACTTTTAGGGGCAAATTATTAATGGTGCCTAAAAGTAGGCAACGTTTTTTAAATTTTTTGATATCGAGTTCGTTTTCCAAGTCTTCAAAATTCTAAAATCGAGTTCGTTTCCCAAGTCTTCGAAATTCCAAAATCAAGTTCGTTTCCCAAGTCTTCCAAATTTGAAATCGAGTTCGTTTCCCAAGTCTTCAAATTTCTGAAATTGAGTTCGTTTCCCAAGTCTTCAAAATTCTAAAATCGAGCCGTTTCCCAAGTCTTCAAAATTCCAAAATCGAGTTCGTTTCCCAAGTCTTCAAAATTGCAAAATCGAGTTCGTTTCCCAAGTCTTCAAAGAACATTCAAATTTTACTATAGCATTCATGACGGGGAATCCCGATGACGGTCGGTGTCGCTAGTTTATACTTTTTTCCTCAGCCGCACAACGTGTCATAAGAAGTTTTCACTTCAAAATGATTTCAGAAACATTCAGTTACAGTAATGCTTGGAAAGATTGTGCGTTCAATTTGTTGTCCATGACTCCCTTTATCTTAACAATGGCACTCTGCAGCGCTTACTCCTCACGGTGGGCTTTAACCAACTTTTAATAAAAGTGTGAGTTACAACAAAAACTTTAATGGGGGATTATTCGGGATGTAATTTAGAGTCGATATATGAAAAATATAAGAAATCCTTAGAGCTTTTTTTTTTAATTCCATATTTACTGTTTTTTAATGATATTATGCATAACATACTTATGAAATTTAAAACTTATTCGATTTTCTTCAAATTTTGACACGTCAAAATAATTTAATAGATAGCACTACAGTCTAAATTTCAGCTTCCTAGGTGGTCGGGGTCTAGAGAAAGAACCATATTTAGACCTGAAAATAGTCGTGTTTAGTCCAGTTTAAAAATATTTGTTCTAAAAGCCCTCAAATCTAAATTTAAAGTTGTATGTATCAATTTTTTTTGTTATGTCATCTTTTATACACAAAAAATAATTTTAAACCTCTAGACCTTAAGACTTATTTTTGCGACCCGATTAAGTTAAATACGACTTAGTAAAATATGACTGCTTTGAAAATGGTGTACTAAATCGTAGTCTTATTCATAATACTAAAGACCGATCTTATTATGTTTATCTATTTATTCTCTTTTAAATGAGGTGTATTATAGTGACAATAGTTGACCAGGCCCAGAGATATCAAACATTTAACTTGGCTATTTTCGCAAAATTGCGTTTTTTTTTCGAAATTTGACCTAACAGTACTCAAGACCCCGAATATCTAGGGAGCTGAAACTTAGACTGTGGCACTGTCTTTTTAGGTTCTTTAACGTGTCAAAATTTGAGCATAATCGGATGTTTTTTAAATTTCATACGTAACGTACGTACATTTATACATTATACCAGGGACCCAAAATAACTATTATTTTCTTTTTTCAGATTGAAAAAATTGCCCAATTTTAATAATTATTTTTAAAAATTGGTTTATAATTATTATGAATAAGAAATATTTTATTAGTTTATTAGCCCATTGTCAACCTCTTTCCATCGATTTTTTGCAAAAAAAAATTCGAAAATGGACCTAAATAGAGTACTTTTAAGGATCGGTACCACTTCTAGTGATGGCCAATATCCTTTTTAGACCTCTTTTCATTGATTGAAGCAAAGTTTTTATGACCACCTCTGGTGATGTCATAAAAACCACCTCCCCATCGATTGGTGCAAAAAGATTCACAAAAATGAAAATCTGTTGAACACTTTTTTCAAAACAACGTAAAAAAATATTTTTTCCAAATTAATAGTTATTGACAACTAATAAAATATCTCTTATGCATAATAGTTATGACTCAACGTAAAAAAAATCCATTGAAAAATAATAGTTATTGACAACTAATAAAATATTTCTTATTCATAATAGTTATGACTCAACGTAAAAAAAATCCATTGAAAAATAATAGTTATTGACAACTAATAAAATATCTCTTATGCATAATAGTTATGACTCAACGTAAAAAAAATCCATTGAAAAATAATAGTTATTGACAACTAATAAAATATCTCTTATGCATAATAGTTATGACTCAACGTAAAAAAAATCCATTGAAAAATAATAGTTATTGACAACTAATAAAATATTTCTTATTCATAATAGTTATGACTCAACGTAAAAAAAATCCATTGAAAAATAATAGTTATTGACAACTAATAAAATATCTCTTATGCATAATAGTTATGACTCAACGTAAAAAAGAATCCATTGAAAAATAATAGTTATTGACAACTAATAAAATATTTCTTATTCATAATAATTATAAACCAATTTTTTGACATAAATCTTATAATAGTTATGTCCCTGCATTATACACATTTTATACTAGATAATATTAAAAAAAAACTCTAAGGATTTTTTTCCTTTTGATGCATTTCTACATTGATTTACATCCTAAGTTCCACATTCAAGTTTTTGTTGTAACTCAACTTGTCATTTAAAGTTGGTTAAAGCCCACCGTGTCTTACATTTTCGAAATTTTTCTCTTCATATTAAAATAAATTCGAAGTAGATTGACAAATTTTTTAGAACTAAAATAAGGCCTCAACTTGTACCCGTTGATACAGAAATCTGTCCTTGGAACCTTTGCCAAAAGAGATCATAGGCAATTAACTTTTTTTTTGTAAAGCTTCGATCTAAGCAGAAATGCAACAAACAGCTTTCCATTATGCTCATCAGGAACGTTCAAGTCACGGGATTTTCGCAAAGTGAATATGGAACGGTAAGACAGCGTTAAGGTTAAATCGACAAAATTGAACTCCGCCTATTTTTCTCAGCAAGTTTTCTCATCGCATTTTACAATTTGAACCGGTTACTGGCCCCCTTAAAAACAAAAAATAAATGCAAGATATTTTACATATACTCAATTCCAAATTTTTGATTAAATTATTTGAAGGAACAAACGTCAAACGCAGTCGAGTTAAATCTGAAAAGTTTCTCGTAGTAACTTTAATCGATTTTTGCGAAAAAATTTTTTTTTTCAAAAGCAGTATTTTTTTTTCGAAAAGTACTAGAAAAAACCTAAAATCGTAGATGTACCAATTATTAATTAATAAAGTTTTCTGTAAGCTACGAATTTTTGAAAAAAACACTTATCTGGAAAAGCACAAAAATCGTGAATTTCATACTCGAGTATCTCAACAACAAATAATACTAGGGCAAATTTCTGAACGCAGTTCTATTGCTGGACATCGATATTACAACAATGCCAAATTTCAGCCAAAAACTTTTTTCGCTGGCGTTTTCGTGTGTTTACCCCATATAGCAATGTTTTAAGCCCAATTTCCATGTGATCTTATCTTATCAAATATCAGGGAGGACATCACATGCTATAAAGATAGCAAATGTATGCTATTCACTCTCGCATTCTCCAAGCGCATTAGGTTCTGTTCGCATGCTTTTTCTTTCTTACAAAAATTTGATTTGATATCCCTGATATGGGATAAAATAAGATAAGATAAGATCACATGGAAATTGGGCTTTATGATTCGGCATTACTTTTTTGCCATCTGCATTGTACATTAGACATGCACAAATAAATGTCATGTTCTAAAACTCTCCGGGATAGCTCCAAATTCAAAAATTTATTAATATTTGAGCAAACCTCATTTAAAAAAAATACTTCTAGGGTTGCTACCAGAGCTGCAAAATTTTCATTTTTTGGAATTTGAGTAAAAAATGAAGAAAATTAGATTTTTTCTTATTTAAAATCTTAATTTTATAATTTTTTTATTTTGATTTTTTCTATGTACACATAAGAAAGTATCGAAAAAAGTCTTACCGCTATTTTTTAAGCCTATATATAAGGAAAAAATCCATGATCTCTGTGCAAGTAGAGCTTTGGTGTTTCTTGTGTAACAGTTCAAATGCCGTTTTCACTACATTCATCTTAATTTGGAATTTTTTATAGCAAATTTAAGTGCGTTCAATGCCATCATATTTTAAAGAAAGCAACGTGCAGTTGAAATTTTTGTAATTTTAATAAATTTTCAATGCTTCAAAGCTTTGGTGAATTGCTATTATCACAATTAAATGGCAGTACACAAACAACGTAGAATTGCAGCGGAATCAATTCAAACCTAACCATAATCAGCTGTTTAAGTTAAGGCGTAACAATTGAAAAATCCCTTACCTCATTTAAAAGAAAATCAGAGAAGTTGAGTGAAAATGAAATTTCAATCCGTATGGATAAAGAAATATAAAAAAAGATCTCATAATGTTTGAATGCATGAGACACTAATAACTTATATTATATAAACGAATTTGTTATAAAGATGCATATATTTGACTGTTTGTACCATGCATAATCATTTAAAAAAAACTTACTTTAAGTTCCTGATACTTTTTGTACGTAGTGTCGCCAGATGAATTGCTATTGCGATTTTCTTTATCATTGTCGCATTTATAAGAACTGGAAGTTGTCGAGCCCATGTAAAAGCCGTATAGATACGAGCACTTAAAAGTATTTTGGTGGTTTCTTTTATATAAAGAATACAATTTCATTGATTTACATCGAATTCTTTGACCATACGTATTTAATATTTATTTATTTATATTACTTGCAGTTTGTTTGCGCACGTTACAATTGTCACAATTTTAGTTTTTTGAGTTGAATTGCAAGTTTAAAGAGAGAGAAATGTTAGCGGTTGCGAAGAGAGTTTGCAGTGATTTGAAATAAACAATGTAAGCAGCATCCCCATAAATTGGGCGAGGATGGGGTTGAAGCAGTGATGCCTTTTTTTTTTGTCAGGCAAAAAAAAAAAAAAAATTTTGTATTAAAAACAAGTAAGGCTGTTATCTTTGGCATACCCTACAACGCATGAACAGTAAAATTGCGCGCAAGCCTTAAATTTTTATTAAAAGAGTATTTGTTCAACCACGCCCTGGTTTTACTGTACAATTCCATATTGAATTTGGCAACATTTACTTGGAAACTCTTTGTGCTTCAGGCTTGAGTCTTTGCTTGTATGGGAGCAGCCACGCATTCTTGTCAAAACTCACCTAATTCTTGCTTAGAGCTTGTCCGAATTATTTCAAGTATTAGGTTGAATTTTATCTGCATTATATTAAACAACTCTCTCATTATAGCATTTTAAATTTCTGGCTTTTATAAAAGGCACCACCCTCACTTGTAGCAGTTAACTATTTTTTTATTCAGAGTTTTTTACTTTTTGTGTGGAATTTGGTTGTATTACCTTCAATAACTTTCTCAGTATAGAGTTTTGAAGTATTAATTTGTATAGGAGATGCCACGCCCTCTTGTCAAAATTTTCCACCTTTTAGTCTAAAGCTTGTTCGAGTTATTTCTAGTATATGTCAGAAATTTGGTTACACTACATTAAGTAACTCTCTCAATATAGCGTTTAAAATATATTTTTTTAATGGGCAGTAGGCGTGTACTTAAACCGATTTCGATAATTTTCAATCCCACGAGCTATGTTTGAAGCCTGTGGACCAAATTTCATTCAATTTCCTCACTTGGTTTTCCCGTAATCGTTATTTTCACAGAGA
Organism: Tricholauxania praeusta; assembly: GCA_949775025.1. Lineage (NCBI taxonomy): Eukaryota > Metazoa > Arthropoda > Insecta > Diptera > Lauxaniidae > Tricholauxania > Tricholauxania praeusta. Next base: position 26,414,697 of record OX459032.1, read on the forward strand.
GATGGAAATAGCTATATAGACTCAGGTGGTGACGCTGATCAGGAATATATGCACTTTTCTATGCCTGCCATGCCACTTCAATGCTTTACAAACTGAATGACAAAGTAAATAAACCTTGAGTGTATTGTATAAACAGCCATAAAACGCTAAATTTTCTTCAAAAAAGCCTGAAAATACCTTTATTTTTATGTAATTAATAATCATGCACAAATTCGAAGGACGCTATGATCCCATACCACTACTATGAAGACATATTTTGACCCATAGTGCTTCACACTCAAAACACTCCATTAACGGTATTAGTCTTCAGCTATCTGCTACCAGCCAAACCAGTTTTTAGGATAAACTAGTTTTTCCTAAGCCAAACTAAGTAATTGAGTTGTATGCCTGAAAGTATGACGAAGCCGGTGTTGCATACATTATTGACTGAACCGCGGCCGAAGGCCTCCGTGAAGCCGGTATTGGACATATTGAAGGATGTAAATCCTAAGCCGTTGCCAAAGCGCGCGTACTTACATTCACCACTTGTCAAACATGCAATGAAATTGAAATTTATTGTCTTACTTTGCAACTGTCTTGTTCTTTACTAGCCACAGTGCTTTTGCATTACGATTTCATTGAATATCTTTAGACTTAACGGTAACTAGTTTGGCCTAGATCTAATTTGGCTGGTAACATATCGATTCTTTCAACCTTTGTGGGGTTTAACAAAATTTGTCGATTTTTGCAGATTTATTTTTGGCTTTTTTTTATTTACATAGGCTTTTTTTGAGATTTTTCGTTCTGTGTTTTTTTAACTTTATATAATTCGAGATGTTTTTTATGAAATTTTTTTGTTTATTGAAATTTTAAAATTCGAGCTTCGATAGTTTTTTTTAAAATTTTTTATCTAAGATCTTTCAAGATTTTTTTTTATTGTGCAAGACTTTTTTCAAAGATTCTTATTATATGAGATTTTGAAGTTCTTAACGCTGTTCTGTCTTAAATATATTTTTTTCCAAGATTTTTGTTTCGAAATATTTTCTTAGAGAATTTTTGTTCGAGATAAAGACTGCAACCCATTCGGCTCATCCAAACAAACAATCGGGTACAATCTCTTAAGGAAATATTTATGCAAAAACTTACTATAGTAACAACACTTTTCAATGTGTATGTATTACACAAATACTCTAATTTTTGGCAGATACATTTTTGTAAGAGACAAAAAACAGTCAATTTACTGTCAACAGATTGGCAGGAGAATAAGTAAAAATAATTAAAAACAAAATTGAAAACTCAAATAACAAAAGCAGTGCGTGAAAGTTTTTGCCTTAACAGAGTGTGAATTAAATATTTAGTTTAAAAAAAATTGCATACTTTGAGGAGTTCCTGTGAGTTATATTGCATTTGTACAGCTTGTACTTGCTGCCCCAACTTCGTATGATATATAAACACACGTTTTCAAGCATGTTTGTATGGAGTAGCAATGCTTAGATAAGGATAAAGAAAATGCAAAAATGTGCATTAGGAAAAGTACAAATGAAGTTATTAAATAAATTAAAAATCGGCGCCTACATATACACATGTATTTTCGTTTGTATTTGTGAAAAACTTGGAGAAATACCTATAAAGAGGTTTCAAACGGCTTAATTACAGCATTAACAAAATAGTGTGAACGAAACAAGTACATATAGAGAATAACACAAAAGTGGTAGCAGGGAGGTAGAGAACCTCAAGGGCTAACTGAATCACCTCCAGCAGTTTTTGACAGTTATGATTTTTAACTTTGCGCCCTATTTCGAAGTTTTTTTTTGTGTTAATATAAGCAGCTATGGGTTTATTCTTAAACTGGCTCCGAATCATTAACTTGTGATTTAGCATGGCGCCATAAAAAAACATCGAGCAGCTTGACTTGCTCCATGTTTTTCTATGACGCCTCTAAGATAAAAAACAAAAAAATAAATTCTCTAGTCTCTTTTCCTAGTCCTCTAAGTCCAAATGTGTATATTTTTATTAAACTTACTAAACGCTTTAATTTTCCAAAAAGAAAGCAAAAAGTTGCAAAAAAAAAATTTACTAAATGTTCTAGTTATACTTTTTTCCGGACAAATCGGTTTTATGGTTAATTTTTCTTTGAAATGAATAAAACTACTGAATATTCAACATTTTCGCAACGTTTCACTTATTGGACTTAAGCTGTTTCAGTGGCTTTGTCAAGTTTTTATTGATTGGTTTAATTTTGATTAATTAAGCTTTTTTGAAAAAATTAAATGCTCTAAATTGAAACATGTTACACAAAACAAAGACAGTCTTACAGCCCTATTCTGATTGTTAATTAAACAAGGAATAATAAAGGTGCTCTTGTTAATCTAATTGTTATGAAATGTAATTATTGGTATTCTAAAAAATCATTAACAATATAAAAGCTTTTGAATTCCCCACACAAAAGCTTTCGTGGTAAATTTGTCAAATTTTGACTTTTTAATTTTTAATTAATAAAATAACAAAAAGAGTAATAAAAAACTCGAACACACAAGGTAACGTGGCGAAGTAGTTAGGACTGTGAACTCATAGCTCACGTGCGTGGGTTCGATACTCGTAAATCCTAAAAAAACTAAAATTTTTAACTGCGATTCCTCTTAAAACTACATCTCTTAAGGAGTTCTGTTTTAGCTCACTTACTCGTTGTTATGTCTTCTTTAGATAAATGGTAAAAAAAGGTATACTGCAATGGAAAAAATTACCGAAAAATTGAAAATCTGTGGTCTCTCCACGAGTAGAGCTTTGGTGTTTCTTGTGTAACAGCTCAAATCCTTTGTTGTTTTCTTTGTATTCACCTTATACACTATAATTTTAAATTGTCAATGCCACTACATAAATTTTCATTAAAAAAATTAATGAGAAAAAAAGAATTCTGAATTTTTGGTCCAAAAATTATCAAAATTAAATTTTTTTTAAACTAATCAAGCACTGTTAGTTAGAGTGACTAATTATTGAAGTAAAATATTGCAATTATTTGGTAATAAGATACTTTGAAAACTTTTGGACCAAAAATAAAATTTTATTTTTGTTTCTCGTTTATTTTTTAATGGAAATTTATGTAGTGGCATTGAAAATTTCAAATAATAGTGTACTAAGGTGAATACAGTGAAAACAACAAAGGATTTGAGCTGTTACACAAGAAACACCAAAGATCTACTAGCGGAGAGACCACAGATTTCAATTTTTCGATAATTTATTCCGTTGCAGTATACCATTTTTTTAATAATTAATCTAAAGAAGACATAACAACGAGTAAGTGAGCTAAAACAGAACTCCTTAAGAGATGTAGTTTTAAGAGGAATCGCAGTTAAAAATCGGTTTTATTAGTTTAAAAATTAAATTTAACAACAACCTCTAAATATTTCCGTCTGAAAAAATTATTGCCTTTGTGTAACACTGAAAGGTATCTTTTGCCCAAGTTTTAGCTTCATAAAAACTTTTTTGTCAAAGAAAAAAATTAAAAACCAAAAAACTGGTTTTTAGCCATTTTTTGCAAAAATTTTGAGGTTAAGGTGAAAATGATTGAGCAAAAGTTGTAGATCTTCTTGTTTCCTACAACTTTTGCATTAAATTTTTTTTGATATGAGTCACAGTTTAGCCAGAAATCGTGAAAAACTGTGTTCGACCTCTAAAAATGTACCCCATTCCACCCCTGATAACTGCTGTCGGTTAGATTTTTTTGTCCTCTTTTACAAAAGGGTCAGAATGCGTGATACCGACATATCTGAAATGTTTTTCAAAGTTTTTTATGTAAAGCAGTAGCTGCAAGTGGTAGAAATTAGTGTACGGAAAAATTTTTCAAAAAAATTGTTTTTGTAATAATTATTGCCAATCAAAGTTTTCATTAACTTTTTTTTCAAAATGCTATAAGTTTTGAACTGCTTGACTGATCGTGACGAAATTTTTTAATTTCTGTAGATAATAAGTTGAACTTATGTATTAAAATAAAAAGTTGCAAAAATTTTGCATTTTTGTTGTGAATTAGCATTTTTTTTATCAACAATTGAATTTTAATGATTTGCGCCGCCTCGAAAAAATCTGAAAAAAATTACAAAGATGCATTGAACCCTTCCAAATTATAATTCGTCAAAAAAATCAATTAGTTTTGATGGTATAAATATTATAGTGATACCGGGCGGACGCGAAATACATAAGATTTTGTTATTTTTCAAAAATGTTTTTAATCAATAATTTTTTACATGAATATCACACAAAGTGCGTTATAATTTTTACAACACATAATGAACATCATAACTATCTGTGTTGGAAACTTCTCTACACTCGAATGTTTTGTTATCAAGCGGAGCCAAATTTTAGTCTGCTTTTTCAACGAAAACTCTTTATTACCGTCGTATTTCATTTAACACTAGAGCTCTGATTTGCGTCGTTTCGGCTTGCATCGCTACATACGCTTGGCTTTTTCTCTGAAAATTGCACGTGAAGAAATTTTCAATTTGCGTGAAAAAAGGGGAATCCCCATTTTATTCTATAAGGTAAGTTATTCTAAGCATAGTTGCGTGTTAGGAAGTAAAAATTTAGTTCTCAATAAGAACTGCTGTGAGAAACAGAGAAAAAAAGTGATTCGATTTGCGTTACATTTCTCAGGTGTCTGAAAGTTAAAATTTGTTGAAATGTCAACTAGAACTGCAAATCGTTGTTGCAATCCTTTTTTAAAATTAAAACATAATCGGGTTGGCACCGGAGTACATGAAATTACTGCAAAATGGAGACTTCAATTTAAAAATTTGAAAGGAAAATTTTTGTGTAACACCTGCAGATTTGCAATTATTAAAAACCAGGATGTCGTGGTGATTTAAAAACCTTTAAAGCATGCTGAAATAGAGTCGGAAGTCATCTTGAGTTCAGATTCCGATTCTGATAGTAATTTGTTATACAGCTATTGCTTTTTTTTTGTATCGTGATTTCTAATTAGCTTAAGTTTTTTTTCGCGTAGATGAATTTTTCGCTGATGTAAGTAATAAGCGTAGTTCTTCAATTGCAAGCAATTCAGCAGTTAACGATCTTATAAGTAACAAATTAAAAACTGCTCTTTCTAAAGTTTCCTATAGACGTTCAAAAATACAGTTGCTAACATTTGCACCCATAGAATGGTCCGTTGCAAAATTACATCGAGAGCTAGGCGTTACTATGCACATGGCCAAATCGGTGGTGCAACTTCGTCAAACTTCAGGATTGGGTGCAGTCCCAAATAAAAAAGTTGGTCGTTTGATGTCTGCTGATGTCTCAATTTGACAAACTGAGATACACTAATTTTCACATCGGGATTATTGAGCAAAAATTGTTGATGTAACTCTGCAAGATTGCCAAGGAGAATTTTTTTTGACCACGTTCTTTTTCTATACCTCGGTCCGTGAGTTTTCTGATGGTAATGCAATCTTTTTGTCCTGGCATTATTCGACTGCATTTTTCCGACTCATAAAACTCTAGGACTTTCTCTATCACATCAGAAGAAGTTTCCAACATAGATACACCTGTGTGCGAAAAAATAGCAGTGTCATATGAAATAATCTTTGCCTTTATGAAAAATAAAAATTATTCATAGGAAAAATGAAATTCCAAATTTATTTGCTTCATTTATGTTTCACCAATGTTAAACAAGCATTTTTTTGAACATTAAGATTTATTCGGACTTCAAACAGGGACAAATGAGGGAACGTTCCAAAATTCAGGTGTGAAAAATAATAGCAGTGCTTAGCAATACTTAAAAAAACAAAACTAAAAAAAGTATAATTCAGTATCTAAACCTTATTTATAATAAGTCTATTAACAATAAGTGGAATAACCTTTATTAGAACGAACGGATGCACATCTTCGCTGAATGGAATCCACCAAACGCTGGCATTTCTCTACAGGAATGGCCTTCCATGCTGCCCTTACAGTATGCCACAATTCTTTGACATTCTTAGGACATTCCTTGCCCACGGCTTCTTTGACATTGGCCCAAAGGTTTTCGATGGGGTTGAGGTCTGGGAACTGGGCTGACCTCTCCATTACCTCAATCCTATTTGAGGAAAACCAATTTTTCGCCAATTTGCTCATGCGCTTTGGGTCGTTGTCTTGCTGGTAAACCCATTTTAACGGCATTTTCCATTCAGCGTAGGGTAGTATAGTTGAGCTCATTATTTCCACGTATAAAGTTTCCTTTTATCCAATAAATTGGACCTGTGTCAGAGGGTATGAAAAGCAGACCCAAAAGTTAATTTTTGCAACACCATGCTTTACGGTCCTTGGCACGTATTTCGGATGGAACGGAACTCCCACTGGTCTTTGTACATAATGCTCTAGAGCCAATTAAAACTATTTTGGTTCTGACCCAAGAGCTTGTTCAACAATATTCCGTTGTCAAATTGCTGTAACGAATTATTTTTCATTTTTCTCATTTTCTCAACTAATTCTACTGGACTACAAATATTTAGTGTTTCGTTATTTCAAAAAAAAAAAAAAAAAACAATGAAAATTATGTTTAATTACTAAGCCAAATAATTAAAAATTGGCAAAAAAAAACCCTGAAGAAGCTAAAATCCAATAAGCGAAAGGGTGATAAGGGTGAAAAGAAGCTTTGTTCCAGTCAAAGAAAAAGTGACAAAATTATTGTCATAAAGTGATAAAATTATAACTACAAAAAGTTTTTTGTGTTAATTTTTTCCAATGCAAACTGACTTGACTTTCTGAAAACCATTAGCTTATGCCTTAGCAGTGGGCTAAAAAAAGTAATCAAAATACTTATAAAGCAAAAGTTATCGACAAACTTGGATTGATTTATATTTTCCATAACGTTTTCAAAAAAAAAGAAATAATAATCCGAAAGTACAAAATTTATGTTAATGGTCTTTTGATATACATTCACAATGTCAATGAATAGACTTAGACAGGGTTTGATAGATCTGAAAAGACTTTGAAAACCTGGAAAACCTGGATAGACTTGAATAGATTACAGTTGGAGGGCTATAATATCCGAATATGCTTATGATTATTGAGATAAATATTTTTTTTTCAGATATCTTAAGAAAGGGCGACGCTTTTGAAAGGATTGGGAGTAGATAATGTAGAGTGCCTGAACAATATCACAATAAAGACAATTTGATTTATTCTGTTGCTGGTGATTTCTTGCTGTACCTTTCATTGACAAGAAAACTTATTTGCAATGATATCGACGATTTGAATGAGTAACCGCTCACGTGTTCGAACTGCATCGGCGGCTAGTAACACACGTGCCGCCAGTGTCGCAGCAGCAGGTAGTAGCAGTAGCAACGGTAGCAGCTGTGGAGTGACAACGCCAGCCAGTACCAGCTCTTCTAGTACAAATAGTTTAACGATAGCCCAACATCTTCGTTCAGCGACTCATTGCGCACATCCACATACTCATCACCATCCACACCAACATCCGCATTCACATCATTATCACCAGCAGCAACATACGCAAAGTCATTTTACATTTAATTTTGCACCAGAAAGTAGTAGTCCGATCGGCCTTAGTGCTGGACGACAAGCGGTTGGCAGTAGTCTTGCAACCGTAACGCTACAGCCATCAGCCTATATCAGTGGCGATGCTTCAAGTTTGACCAATAGTCCGTCAGGTATGGTATCGGCTGGTAGTGGCAGCAGTGGTAATACACAACCAGTCATGGCACCTATGTCAACAGGCACAACATCGTCAAGTAATGGAGGCGGTGCTGCGGCTGCGCAAAATGTTGTTCCTCACGGCAGTAACAACAGCAATAACAACAATAACAATTTCAACGGTGGCAACAGCAATAATAATAATAATGGTGGTGGAGTAAGCAATGTAACCTTACTCGGTGGTGGAGGTGGCGGTGCTGTTGCTGGAAATTTCAGTACTGCAGCAGGTGGCGTTGGCATGGGAATTTGTGGCGGCATTAGCAGTACTATGGGTCCGAGTAGTGCAGCAATAACAGGTGTACCACCAATTGGACTTGGTATCGCAACGGGCATTGGAAACAAAATGCTCGGACGTAAGCAAAGTCTAAAGGGTGGTGAACCATTTTTAGCTGACTATGGTCCGGAGGAGTCGCTTAACGAAAGTGCCGATATTGAATGGGTGAACAAGCTGTGGGTAAGGCGACTGATGCGTTTGTGTGCCTTAGTATCCTTGACGACAGTCTCGTTAAATACGCCGAAAACTTTCGAGCGACATCCACCATTACAGTACATAACATTTGTATCGGACACTGCAGTAACGCTACTATTCTCCGCCGAAATGGTTGCCAAAATGCACATACGTGGCGTCCTTCATGTGAGTACTTATGTATTTCAGTACCACTATAAGGAGTTATTAGTTATTAGCTAATAATGTTTCACTTCCCTGAAGAAAGTGCTAATCTCATAAAATTAGATTTTGAATTAGGCTCGAATAAGCCGTAATAAATAAATAAATAAATATATAATGAATTATTATTTTCTGTAATAAAACAGTTTTATTTCTGTTATATAGGGTGAGGTGCCTTACCTAAAGGATCACTGGTGTCAATTTGACGCGTCTATGGTATTTTTCCTTTGGGTATCGATTATTTTGCAAGTGTTTGAAGTAACAGAAGTTGTACCAAAGTAAGTTGAAATGGGTAAGAACTTATTTAATATAAAACAAAAATGTGGGAAATAAAGGAAGGGGAGAGTGATGGACAAGAGCTCTTTTGCGCACTTTTGATAGAGGCGGAGTTTTTTGAGTGCGATATATCATGCGAAATAAGTTTATAGGAACAATTGTATGTCGTAAGAAAAAAAAACGAGTGCTGCTTTTACTTGTGATACAATACGGTCATATGACCGCATAAAGATACCGAAAAAATAGCCTTTGCTGAAGAACTCGAAACGTAAGCCTTAAATAGAAAAATGGATTCAAAAATGTAGTTGATTTATTTTCTGAAGGATCCCCGCACGACACATTTTGACCCACCTTTCATTATCTTAAAATTTACAATTAAAAGTGCATTTTTTCGTGTAAAAAAAACCAGGCGTAAAAGGAACTAATTCGTTAAAGGTATTTTATTGTATTATATTGTTACGAAATTTCTGTCTCTTTGACGATAATTTCGATCTCTCACACTTTTCTGAGTTCGATCACTGGATTGTGTAACAATTAAAAACGCACAAACTTATTTAGTTATAAAATGGTTTATCTTATTAACGTTCAAATTCTAATATTAATTTAACACTGTGTAGAAAACTGTTTTACTTTACTACGGATCACACTGTATTCACTTTATTGCTTTATTGCTTCACTGTTCAAATACAACTGTGTCACTCAACTCAGATGACAACCCTTTCATACTGCAGTCATCACTCTCTCGAATAACCCAGTACCTTCTAATTGGCGTGTAATCTACCATTATCCATAATTTACCAGTACTTTCTAAACGGCGTATCGACGTTGAGTTCACAATTATCCAGAATGATGCTATTATGCTAGATGGCGTTGTACGTTGTACGACGGCGATAATTTCTCTCGGTTGTCGACTTTTTAAACGTGTGTACTGCAGCGTCTGTTCGGTTTATTGTTTGCCGCTAGATGATGCTAGTATCGTTTAGTTTCTTTTGTTGGTTTTTATTTCAAGAGTTTTCTAGCATAAACCAAATTTCGCTACAATATGTTAAATTATACCATGAAGATGATATAGCCAAAAGTGCGATTGAATTTAGGCTTGGACTTTTGAGGTCGGTGCAAATTTGCACACTTTATATTTTTATTCATAACTCATTTTTCATTTTTCGATATAACTTGTTTCTGAGTGGATTCAGGGATATTTTTAGCTAACAAGAAAGTAAGGTAATATAGTTTCCGTTAAAATAGTGACCCACAAAAGTATTTTGGATAAAAATTGGCTGAGATACAATCGTTCAAAGTTGCCTATTTTTGTATGATTTCACCAACTTTACCTACATATGTATATACGATGTTAGTTTTAATCTTTAAACACAAAAGTAGTGTTAAAATACTAGTAATATATCATTAATAAACTGAAAATTACTTTTTTATTGAATAAACATTACTTTTGTGTGTAAAAATTAAAACTAACATGGTCTATAGGTAAAAGTTGGTGAAATTATAAAAAAGTAGGCAACTTTGAATGACTGTATCTCAGCCAATTTTTATTCAAAATACTTTTGTGGGTCACCATTTTAACGGAAACTATACCACCTTACTTTTTTGTTAGTTAAAAATATCCCTGAATCCACTCAGCAATAAGATATATCCAAAAATTAGAAAAATTTAAATTGAATGTTTTTTTTTTAATTTTGTTTGATGAAAAAATAGGTTTTTTGATTTTTAAAAATGTCATTTTCTACAATAAGTCTGATAATGTGTATATCAGTGGCGTGTCGTGGCGTTTTCAGCTGGGTGTTCAACGTGTATGTGTTGTTTAAGTATGAATGCCTATTCTTATTTTTTTCCAGGACCACGACGGGGACGTGATAGACTGAGATCCCATTTTAGTTTTTTTTTTACTTTTTTTTAAATATTTTTTTCAATATTTTTTTTAAATTTTTTTAAAGTTTTTATTATTATTTCTTTTTTATTCCAAACAATTTTACTGGTATGTCAATTCAATACGGCGTGTTTTTTTCAAGAAAGTTTCCAGAACCTCATCATAAAAGCTGTTTTTGCTTTTGATTTCCTTAAGAAATACTTTTTCTATGGAAATCAAAGCCAGTTCTGGCAATTTCTGTTCGCACATAGTATTTCTCGAAAAAGTCTTTATCCGCTTCAGTGCAGAGAATGATCTTTCAACTGAGCTACTTGAAGTTGGGATTGTCAAAATTAAGGAACTTAGCTTAAAAATTTCTGAAAACGTATCATTTAAGTCCAAATTCAAAAGAGTTTCGGTTATATCTTTGATGAAAATGCTACGAAACTGTTCACATGAGAAAAATACACTCAACTCATTCCTTAGCTTAACAAATTCGCAGAAGGGGGCATATGAAATTTTAAGGCTTTCAAAAGCATCATCTGGAAAACTTCATTTGAAATTTAGAAACTTTTTTGAATTCAACAATTCCAAAAACTTTAATCTTTTTAACGACTTAAGTCTTATATCCATTTGTGTTGACAAAGTATCAATTACAGTGAAATTCCCCATTACCGGACACCCACCGTCGCAGTATTTTTGTCCGGTTATGGGAGATGTCCGCTTATGGGGGAGGAACAAAAATTTTTTTTTGAAGCTGCCGTTTACTGAGGTTGCTGAAGGAATTTAGACACTACAGGCATTTTACACAAGTTTACATACTTATTTGGTTAAAAAATCTAGTGAGAGTAGATTGTTTTAACTTCGATTGGCTCAACTTAAGATATTGGGTTTCAAAATGCGTCTGTACTTGATGTTATTAAATTCTAGAAAATCATCTCTGGCAAAATACTCAAACGGGCAGCTTACTTCAATGCCTCATCATATGAAGTTATGGAGTCAGCAGGTTCTTCATCAGCTTTGTCTTCAGACTCGGTTATCTCTAGAGTGGCTCTTTGATTTTCAAATTCCACTTCAGTATTGTTGTCTTCAGTTAATAATCTTTCATCGATTTTCGAAAATTCATCAAAACCTGCGTATCCTTTTTGAAATTTCGCAAAGGTTGCCGGGGGTAATTAATCTTCGGCATCAAAATCGGAAAGATAAATATTAGTTTCAGAGAATCGACCTTACGGAAGCAGTTTCTTATGTTTGTTGCTTCAATTTTATCTTTGATGAAGTACATACAAAGCTTCAAGAACATTTATCGATTTTGACAACTCTGATTCTGAAGTCGCGGTGTCAACTTTTGGTAGTAGGTGTTTTTATAGAGAACAGCTATAATAAATCTTAAAATTTTGTATTATGGGTTGACAAACTGCAGTTGTATTTGGAGGCAAAAAACAATGATTAAATTTGCTAAGTTTAATTTCCTTAAACGATATACTACGTTATTCAAGAATGTTTTGTTTTTAGATATCATTTTCATCCATGCTTTTTTGTTAGATTTCAAATCAACTGGCATTGCAATAATAGGAAGATCTTCAAATGCTCTAGGACGAGCTGCTTTACCCACGACCAAAATCAACTCTTTCTCTCCAGCCATGTTTGCACAAAACAAAACTGTGAGCCTTCCTTCGAGGACTTATCACCGATGCATTTTTCGAATTTAAGAGCAAGAGTCTTATCAGGTAATGCGCGAAGGATAATACATTATTATTTAGTGCCATTTTATGGCTCTGAGATGTTAAAAAGAATGAGTAACACGAGCTAAGCAACCAAACTACACCAAACTTCTTCACAGAATGAACGAAAAAGTCCATCTCTACTCAACATTTTTGACAGGCATAAATGTGTACAGTTCTTATTTAATTATGTCCGTTTAAGAGAGATATTTTGATCAAAATGATATAGAATATAGTGTCCGCGTCCGGTTATTGGAGCGTCCGGCTATCGGAATTAATTTTGTATGGAAAAGTTAATGAAAAGTGAGTGTCACTGAAATGTGTCCGGTTATGGGAGCTGTCCGGTTATGGGGGCTGTCCGTAATGGGGAATTTCACTGTATTTCAAAATATACACGTTTGTAACGCATGTCAAAACATTGTATGTCTTCGCCAAGTTTTGGAATTGGGTTAGTTGCATTTTTTGCAGGAATAAAAAATGTTTCAAACTGCGGCCTGATGTTTGAAATTTTATTTTTTGTCACTTCAATTTGGTCACAACAATATTGAATATCTAAGTATTTTGCTTGTAGAATATTAAATAATACATCAGTAAATGAAAATATATCATTAAATACATTAAGCATGAAAACTGTATTGAATGAAGTAAAGAATTGAAGAAATCCTCTCAAAAATTTTTCCTGTTAAGTTTCTTGTTCAATAAATTCAGAGCACACATCGCAGTTTTCTCAGTCAAACATTTTTAAACAGCGCTGCGCTGCATTGTCGAAGTGCGAATTTTTTGAAAAACGTACATTTGTTTTTTTTTCTGTTGGATGGCAGAGATTCTCTGCCACGACTCGTGTTGTTATGTGCGCTAATGTTCTACGAACACAGTTTACTGTTTATCATGTGCATTTCGTTAGAATGTGTGTGTAGTAGTATTTTTTTATTATAGGTTTATGCTGTGACTTGGTGCGACATCAAGAAGCGCACACTCAAGTCGGTTGGATGGAACATAACATCGTCAAATAATGTTGCGTTTGAGAAGCGGTCGTTGGTCGATGATACAACACGACTCTTTTTGTATCAAATTATGTGGGCTAATATACTACGAACACAGTTTATTGTTTATTATGAGTATTTCGTTAGAATGTGTGTGTAGTAGTTTTTTTTTTATTATAGGTTTTTGCTGTGACTTGGCGCGACATCAAGAAGCGCACACTCAAGTCGGTTGGATGGAATTCAACATCATGAAATAATGTTGCGTTTGATCTGCTACGATGAGCTAGAACAATTGTAGTCGTATTACGTACATACGCATGTATATTGTACGCTTAGAGGAGGAAACTATGATATGATAGATATGGCATATTTCAGCGTGCCAGTAGGAACAGTAACAGTGTCAAATTATTGATTTAATATGTTTCACAAATATGAGAACGTATAATAGGGGGGAAAAAATTCATCGGATTTTGGTTGGGTGTGCGGAGAACACCTGCGCACCTTAGAGTAAACGCCACTGGTGTACATAATAAAACTACATAGTTTTTGAGTTACAGCAAAAAAATATAATATTGGACAAATTGCACTGTTCTCAAAAGGCCAATAATAAATTTAATTGCACTTTTGGATTTATCATTTTCAAGTTACAATTGAACATCTGAGATAAGAAAATACCTTCAACGAATTAGTTCTTTATTCAAATACATACAAATTCAATCGCCTAACTACATAAAGGTAAAAATTGGTAAAATCATACTTAAGTAGGTAACTTCATTAAAAATACTTGTATGGGTAACCATTTTAACGGAACCTACATCACCTTTCTTTTATGAAAAAATCCCTAAATCATCTCTAAAAAAAATAGACCCAAAAATGAAAAAAAAAATTCAAAAATATAGAAATTTTTCGGTTTTTTTTAAATAGTTTTTTTAACTTATTTTGATGAAAAAATAAATTTTTTGACTTTAAAAAGTGTCATATCGATAGGATCTCCATAAAAAGTGGGCAAATTTGCACAGATCTTAAAAGTCCAAGCCTTAATATAATCGCACTTTTGGCTATATCATTTTTAGGGTTCAATTGAACATATAAGGCAATAAAATACCTTTAACGAATTAGTTCCTTATTCAAATATATAGTCAATAGCCTATTAAAGCTATTTATGCCGGAGATTCTCGACCTATTATAGGCTGAAAATGTTAACTCCTGAGCTCAAAAAATTTATAAATTTCTTTTCAGATTTTCCTATTTATCAATCATGCGTGCACCACGCCCATTAATTATGATAAGATTTTTGAGGGTTTTCCTAAAATTTTCGATGCCAAAAAGTCGTATAAATCAAATCTTCAAGTAATATATTTTTTTTAATAATAATTTGTAAGTATGTTTGCATTGAGATAAAATGTTTAAAATAATAACGCTATTACCGATGGCGATTCGCCTGAGTTTGTCGATTCGCCTGCCGTGGCGAATCGCCTATGGCTCGGTATTATGGTTGGCGAATGTACACGTTCGCCTACAAATCAATGCTGCCAAATTACAAAACAGAAATTGACGTCTAAGAAACTTCAAATCTGAAGTTTTGCTGCCAAATTAAAAACAGAAATTGACAGCTGAAAAACTTTAATTTTGAAATCGTAAAAGTATTGAAGATCTAATTTTTACAAGTGAAAAAAATAAAATTAAAATGATAATCAATGTGGACTTATTTTTTGAAGATAGCTATGAGGTTGTGGATAGCAATATTCAGAGAATGCGGCGGAACTTTAGGGACAGCTCGAACCCACTCAAACTGCCTAGCCGGCTGTAAGCAAATTCATTTCTTAGATATTGACAAGAAATATATGAAGAAATGGTTTTTCTAGATTTTTGTCTTGCTTCAAGATTTATAAAGGAGCGTTTGTGTATTTATTGGAAACAATGGAAAGCCCATTCAGATTATACGGTCGTAGTACCGTAATTGCAACCTTTAAAATCACGCGTGGGTGGACCTAGCGAATTTATCTCAATTGCGAGTTGATCCCACATATCCTTGTTGGTCTTCATATTCGACCCAAAACTTCCAAGTCTCTTTGCTGGTTCAGGATTTTCCTCCATAAGCTTTACTAGCTTATGAAACTGCTGTATATTGGTTTTTTTGAAGTGAAAACTTCTTATGGCACGTTGTGCAGCTGAGGAAAAAAGTATAAACTCGCGACACCGACCGTCTTCGGGATTTCCCGTCATGAATGCGATAATAAAATTTGAATGTTCTTTGAAGACTTGGGAAACGAACTTGATTTTGGAACTTTGAAGACTTGGAAAACGAACTCGATTTCAAAAAATTAAAAAAACTTTGCCTATTTTTAGGTGCTATTAAGAATTTGCTCCTAAAAGTATGCAACATTTTCTGACAAATTTCTAAATAGCGCCTAAAAGTAGGCAACGGTTTTAAAAATTTCAGATAATATTGCCTACTTTTAGGCACTATTTTTGAAATTTGTCGGAAAGTGTCGCATACTTTTAGTGGTAAATTATTAATAGCGCCTAAAAGTAGGCAAAGTTTTTTGAAATCGAATTTTTGTTCTCAAACATAAGGAATACTTAGCTTAAATTTAATTATTCACAGTTGAGGCTACTGAGCCGAATATACTTCTTCCAGCAATTTTTGAAGTGAAAATTTCTTATGGCACATTGTGCGGCTGAGGAAAAAAGTATAAACTCGCGACACCGACCGTCATCGGGATTCCCTGTCATGAATGCGATAGTAAAATTTGAATGTTCTATTGTTTCTTTTAAATAAATATTCCAAGTGAAAGACAAAAATCGCTAGCTTTAGTGTCTGAATGGGGCAGAAGTGTTGGCGTTGAGGTGTCAATGGAGAAGACGGTGACAATGTTGCTGAAAGGCAGATTGGCTCATAGTCGTCCTCCACTTGTCAGTATCAACGGAGTTAGCCTCAGGTACGTGACTGAGGTCAAGTACTTGGGGATAACGATGCAAGAGCGGCTAGGATTTTTGCCTCATTTGAAGCGGGTCCGGGAACGTTTAACGTCCGTTGCAGGGCAGGTGCGCCGTGTTTTGAGGAGTGAGTGGGGCCTTGGCAGGCGGGCCGTCCGCACCATATATGGAGGGCTGTTTGTTGCTTGCGCAACCTATGGTGCTCCTGTATGGTGGGAGGCGGCTCTGTCTGTGGCGGGTTCTGCTAAGTTGCTTTCATGTCAGCGTGTTGCTCTGCTCGCGAGCATGCCCGTGTGCCGTACGGTCTCTACGGAGGCCTTACAAGTGCTTATGGGAGCACCCCCTTTGGACCTGGAGGTGATACGTTGTCGTGTTGCTTACGGGATTCGGAGGGGATTGCCTCCTGTAAATGTGTGGTTGGATACTGTAGACATTGGTGGCATGAGTTTAAAGGAACGTAAAAGTTTCTTGAATGATTGCGTCACATCTCGGTGGCAGGCCAGATGGGTGAACAGTGGGAAAGGCAGGACGACGTTCGGCTTCATTGGGGATGTCACGTTTGTGGGAAATCACTCAGATTTTGGGTTTAACCTGTATCTGGGCTTCCTGCTGACGGGGCATGGTTCCCTTAATGCATTTTTGCATGAAAGGGCTCTCGGTGAAGTCCAGGGCTGCGATTGTGGGGCGGTGCTTGAGAACACATTGCACGTGTTGTGTGATTGCCCTCTTTATGAGGACATCCGTGACATAGAGTCCTTTGGGATCGTGTTGCAGCCTAGTGGGGGGTATGATCTTGGAGGTGTGCTTGCTTCCAGTGAGCGCATCTCCCTGCTCAATAGATTTGCGGGGGAGGTTTTCGCACGGCGGAGGAGGCGTGGTCAATTGAGAGGTGTGGAGTAGGGATTAGTTGGGGTTTAGGTGTGCTAGGCAGTTGGGCGAATAGGCAGGCTAGGGCTTTTGTTGCATGGTGCATGTAAGTTTTTCATGTTTCGATTGACTGTATGTTGTGTTGTTGCGTAATTGTTGAGTGTAAGGTGACCAGTCCTAAGCTGAATGGAGCTAAACTGGAAGTAGCTTGCTACGAAACCTGACCGGAGGTTCTCTGGTACCACGGGTTGTCAGGAGCCCCTAAAACTTCGGTTTTAGCCTGGCAGTGGGTAGGCCCCCTTGTAGGCGTATCGTGGTGGCTGTGGTTTACACCCAAAATCGCGGGTAGGGGGAATTTATTCCCTCGATGTGGAGTTGCATCGCAACCGGGTGTCATCTCCCATAAGATGGCTGAGGTTTTAGATAGGCCTCGACACCGACTAGGTGTTAGATCATATCCATTTGCATGGTCTAGAAATGGTGCCTTCGGCCAGCATGGGGCTTGGGATCTCTCGGGCCTTATGCTGGTCGAGGGGGCGCCGCTCGACGCGTAAGTTTTGAGTCTGTGTGTAGAGCACCGTCAAATTAAGCCGTTTCGGCAGGGGTTGACGTAAAACAACATAGGCATTGTTTCTTTTAACCGGGGCTTACCAGTGCCCTTGGGCGTTATGGTAAGCCTAAACTGGTAGTAGACAGGAAATTGTACTGTGCTTGGTTACGCTAGTGCGTAGGGTTCAAGCCTTGTACTTTTATGTACTTTGGCTTGGGCTTGAGACTGGCTTTCCTTGTGTAGTCTTTTTTCAAACTACTAAGCTTGACCAGAGGTGAAGGTGCAAACTAATCTGGTACCATGGGTTGTTGGGAGCCCCTAGGACTTCGGTCCTAGCCCAACAGTGCGTGAAGCCCAATTAGGCAGATCGCATGGGAAGGATTCGTGGTGGCTGTGGTTGAAACCTAACTCGTAGGAAGAGTAATATGCTAACGTAAATTGCCCGATGTGGAGTTGCATTCTCAACCAGGTGGCAGTTCTTAGAACTGCAAGAAATCCTAGATAGGTCTCGGTTCAAACCAAGGGTGAAGTTATGTCCATAAACATAGCTTTACTTGGTAACTGTATTAAATGCAGTCGTACCTAGGTTAGGCACGAATATAAATTAACTCATGTGTGTGAAAATCACACTGTGATATTAAGCCATCAAGGCAGGTGATTACATAAAAAACAAAGGACTCTGTTTCTTTTAACCCTCTAGTGCATAGAAAAGCTTTTTTGAAATAAAATTACATTTTGAACTAAATTTAGGTCATAGAACAAGAGTCCACTTTTATTTTTTGTTTCAAAGCCCGGAATAGCCCATAAGCCTCAAAAATTGGCACACCGTCTCTAGACGGTCTTATGCAGGTAGCTCTAAAAAAATAATCAGAGTTTTGATAAAAAATAAGTGTTTAGGTTTATTATGTTTATTCATAAAAATATAATGAAAGAAATGCAAACGATATAAACATTAAATTCTGAAATATATATTTAGAGATGCATTCATACATATGTATATATAATAGGATACTGATTTTTGTAAATTATGAAATTCCTTGAAACACGACTTTTTGACTGTCAAACACAGTGGTATGTTACATTTTTCACAATATACTTGAGTATTAGATTTACAGGACTTGTTACGACATTGTCGTTTATTACTTTTGTCCCGAAAAGCTGGCCAATGGTTAAGACCGTCATATCTAATATTAGGTGGTGGCAAGTACAGTAACTTAGAAGACTGTGGTGTTTCTTCAGTTTGTTTCGCCTTGTTGGTTGGTCGACCAGCCTTCTTTTTTTCGGATAGTAAGACGAGAGTTTCTGCTACTTCTTCCCGAAACTTCGGAAGTTCGACGCGTTGATATATTTCGGTATTTACGCGATGATATAAGACATACGCATTTATCATCGTTAGATCGAGCAGATGGTGAAATAGACGAGATGACCATTTATCTGTCTTCATGCGAATTTTGTAGCGGCCAATTAGACTGTCCATTAAATCTACTCCGCCCATATGCCGATTATATTCTTTGACAATGTTTGGACAGCTCACATCTTCATACTGCTTAGTTCTGCGATTCCAACGGCGGGATGTCGTTGGAAAATCTTCCGAAGCATTTGAGTTAAATGGTTGCACTCCTGCATATGTTGAAGCCAAACGAAAGCCTTTGTTATCCTTCCAAACAACCGTTGAAATATCAATGCCAAATGCGGTGGCAACAAATTCTTCAGAGTATCCACGACAAACCTTTTTTGCTGTAAGCTGCTCGTCTGTAGACTATTTGCAGTTTCGCACCCGGTTGGCTCGAAAAGTTCCAAGAGAATATATGCCACGGCTTCGTAAATAAACCAAAAGTCCAAGTGATGTGAAATAATTGTCGAAATATGCTATGTGGTTCCGAAAATCTGGTATGTTGCGTGACAAACGGACTATAACATTTGAAACAACTCCTAAGTCAGGCATCCGTTCTGCAATGACGTTATCGGCGGCACCAGTGAATATTTCAAAATTGTAAGAAAAACCCTTAGTATCACAAATGGAGAAGATTTTGAGCCCCCACTTATGGGGTTTATTCGGCATATACTGCTTTATGTTTGTTTTAGACATTTTTGTTCCACACATTTGTTCGTCGATGCTTAAACGCTGAGCCATTGGGACTGAGGAAAATCGATTATTCATATGTTTAATGATGGAGCGGATGAGGTATAACATATCGAATTCTGTGTCATCTCTAGATGGACGTTTGGATTTATCAGCAAAATGGATATAGCTCCGAATCTCTTCAAACCGATTCACGGGCATAGCATTTCATATAAGTTCAAAAGAATGCTTGCTCCAATACGAACGCACATTTGGGAAACGATACACGGACATAAAAATCAGAATACCGATGTATTTTCTTATTTCTCGCTCTGTGCAAGTAAATGTTGTATTTATTTTCTTCTGACGTGCATATAGATTGGATTCATTTGTAATAAGTTTCAAAAACTCATCATCTACAAAGTACGCATAGCAATCGTACGGAGTTTTTAGATGAGCAAACTCTTTCAAGTCTGGGCTCTGGAACGCCAATTCACCAACATGAAGTTGAAGATTTTTTTTTCTCCACACCAACTTTTGAAGCTCATCCATATTGCTTCGAAGTTGAGCAACATCACCTTTGAAAATACCTAAGGATGACTACATTGGCTCTCCCAGAAATTCTTCAACTGCAGCCGTTTGTGCTTGTTTCCGCGAACGATGGGAAAACGGTAAAGTACTACATTCATCTGCGATATTATCCTGCTCGTCTGTAGATGTTTCGACAGAAGCTACTTCAACAGCAGTAGGTTCAACAGCTTCTGATGTTTCACCAATTTCCGAAGGAGAAGGAGGAACTGGTGTAGCAATAGATAGGCCAAGGTCTGATACCACTGGATACTGCTTGAAAAATATAGTCCCTTTCTTTTAGTACCACAAAATCTGGATCATCCACGTCATCATCACTATCAAAATCATCGCCTCCCATATCTTCGTCGGTATCTTCGCAAAAGTTCATAAAATCATTTCGCTCCTCTTCCGACATCTTCTACATGTCATATTTGCGATTACGTTCCCAACGCGACATTATCCTAATAGGAAAATAAGACACCTTTTATATAATTCAATTCAAAATAACTGACACGAAACACAGTTTTTTGTTTAACGCACCGTCTACAAGAGGTTGAAGCGCTAAGTGTACACCGGCATTGCAACAATAAAAAAAAACTGTTATACACTTTATATCGCTTCATCACACTTCAGGCTACTTACCAAAAAATTTTTCAATCGAATACTTCAACACTAACACTGTTTAAGTTATTACACAAGCAGCACCTTCTGAGACAAATAATTTTTTCGCACTTTCAACCACTTACTTTTCTTCAACTGAAAAAAAAATTCAAACACAAAGAGGTACAACATTAGCGTGCAAGCAAAAAACAAAGCAGAGTAGGCGACTAAAATATGTCACTTGCAGTATTGTTTCGAATATTTTTCATTAACATATTATGTGCTTGCAAATCGTGACCGTCTGTAGACGGTCGTATGCACTAGAGGGTTAAATAAATAAAGTGAAAGACAAAAAGCAAAGCAGACACACTAACTGACACATTCCATTCTCATTCATTCATTGTTTCTTTCGAATTCCGCGTTGTTGCGTTGACAAATTGAGAATGAGAGCGAGAGTAAAATTTGAATACATATTCCGTTTTTGTCTTCCATTGCATTGCCATATAAAAAGAAAACGCACACATACGAACTAACTTGCCATTAAACGATTTGTTTTCACTTCTGTTGACACTCCCGGAGTGCAACCCGCCGTTTTTTTTATGCTAATAATTAAAAATTATTTTACATGCATGAATAAAATTGATCTATAAATTTTTATACTGACGTTTTGTTTGTGCTTTCCATGATTGCGATATCTGTACTTTTTGTAAAGTTTTTAAAATCTTCTCTATATCTACTTTTTGTAAAGTTTTTCAAACATTCAAATATTTGTCACATACAAATTCTGTTCGCCTGATTTTGACATTTCTGGCGAACGAAAGTTAGGCGACTCGCTATAAGTAATATGAAAATTTTTGACATTTGTGCAGTTTTGACGTTTGAGGCGAAACAACAGGGCGACTCGCAAACCGTAATACCAATTTAGGCGATTCGCCTAATTTTTCAGGGGATTCGCCATCGGTAATAGGGCTATAAAAAAGGAACTTATTTTGGCATGTTGTCAATATGGTAGTTTGGGTTTTATTGCACAGCGCCAATTCTTTTACAAAAGGCATTTGTGCAAAAGTCTTGGACGAAAACTCTATTTCGTTGTTTTTTCAATATTTAGTTTTAATTAAGGCCCAAATTATCTGTATATTCCTCGAAACGGTTTGATTACAGACAACAAGTTTTATTTTTTCATTATGTCTCAATGCAAGTATTTGGTCATCCAATTTAAGCTGTAAGGTTTAAAGGGTTGTCATAATAATTTTTAAAAAATCTATTTAAAAATGCTGCTGATCTTGTAAAAAGTGGGGTGAGATTCATCTCCTCATTCTTGATGGCATACCTTTTGCGTCCGGCGCTTAAATTGCGACAGCCGTTATATCTTTAATTTTATGCTTAAAGTTTCAATATCATATTGACGTTTGGATAATGTTTTTACAGACGCTCCAGCCAGCAAATCTACAATGTCACATTATTTTTTTTATTTTTTATGTCTTTATATGGATTGCTTGGGGTACAATTTTTCGGAGAGCTAAAGAATCATTGCGTTATGAACAACAGCGAATATGATCCAGAAGGCAGACCGTATGATAATATATTATTTATTCAGTTTTCAAAGCAATGCAATTTAGAATTTAATTTCATACAGACGACTGACCATAAATTCTTTGGCAATTCCGGATACATTTTGCTCAATGGACCCAGATTCGGGTTATCAATGTTCTCCTGGCATGATATGCATGAAAATGGATTTTCTTAGTGGCTATGTAATCGGCTTCAATGGTTTCGAAGATATAGCTACCAGTATATTTACTGTGTATCAAGCTGCATCACAAGAGGGTTGGGTATTTATTATGTACCGTGCAATAGACTCATTACCAGCATGGCGCGCAGCATTTTATTTCAGGTAAGCTCAATTTATATATAAATACTTAAGGGGTTGTTTGCACAAATTTATTGAAAATAAATTTTATTGCTCAAACAAATGGGGAAAGTCTAGAGGCGCCATCAACCATCATAATGCTTTGACCCCATTAATGTAAAAATTATACTAACATTAATTGTTGAGGAAGAGTCAAAAAACATTTTTGGACATGAATAATAAGCTACTTCAGCTTATTGTTCAGAGGAGACTCTGATTTGGAGCCTGTGGGTTCAGGCTTGCATCCAGCTGCTTGGATCCAATGATGATTTGTTGGCGGTGACTACCCCGAAGTGGTAAGCGTTGCTCTTCGGGTGTCTGTAGTTTTCAGCCGATTCGTGTGTATTGCAGTCAAGCATGTTATAGGGTTCGTTCTCAAGAAGGGTGTCCCACTCTGCTTGGAGGCAGATTTGCTCGCATCGTTGACCATAGAAAGGTGGGATGTGGTTAAGGCGTTTTCTTCAAAATGCGCATTCCATTGATATGGTAATGCTGATTCCAAAAATGTTAAAAGTTGTGCAATATCTTTTATAGCTTCAAGTTATTAGAGAAAAACCGTTTTATCTTTTTTGTTTTTTAAAAGCATTCGATTTTTTTTATACCCTACACCGAAGGTATATTCACTTTGTCTCTCCGTTTGTAACACATCGAAGGGGGCGTGGCAGGTATGGAAAAGTATATATATTCTTGATCAGCGTCACCACCTGAGTCGATTTAGCGATGTCCGTCTGTCTGTTGAAATTAGGTTTACGGAAAAACCAAGAAAGCTAATTGAATGAAACTTTCACACACAGGTCACATCTTCTTGCAGGCATCTTGCTATGGGCGAAATCGGTGGACGGACACGCCTACCGCCCATACTCTATGTTAATTTACCCAGGCCAATTTTGAAAAAAGTTGCAGCGATTTTGATGAAACTTGGTGATTTGGTACACATGTGAACCAAATTAAGATTGGACTGGGCTTCAAGTTTCCAAAAGGTCGTACAGGGGCGTGGCACAGCTCTAAATTTTATCATTTAAACTACCATATCTTGTAAGCCGTTCAAGATATTGAGATGAAATTTGGTAAACGGATACATAGCAAATATATCTTGAATTGAGATAAAAGTGCGCGGAATCTAAAAAATGGGCGTGGCACTTTTAAACTGTTAAAATTTTAATTCCATACATATATCTCAAAATTGGCACAAACGATTTTCATAAAAATTTTGGAGGTGATGCCGCTGAAAGCAGTCATCAATACAAGCTCAGCCACTTTACTGAAAAAACTCGTTGAAGGACGTGGCACCGCCCACAGTATTTATAAACGTTATATTAAGAGAACTAACAACGTAATCGCTATGAAATTGCTATAAGGTATCTTATTACAAAAATTTGGTCCTATAGTACATGTGGGCGTGGCACCTCTCATGTAAGCAAAAAACGTTTATTGTTATAGATAGTGTGCTGCGAAAGTAATCTTCATAAAATTTGGTGTATAGATGTCAGTTATTATAAGCTTTAAAAACAAATTAGTTTTGACGGGATTGCATTAGTGAGCGTGGCGCCTCCCATATTAACATAAGTTTGTAAGCGCTGTTTTAAGTGAACTATTACAGCAATTGCTATGAAATGTAATGTAAGTGGTTCAGTTGCCAGAGTATATCTGGATCAAAAGTGGCTGAAATAGCACCAGTGGGCGTGGCACCTCCCATACAAATAAAATACGGTAAGTGGCATACATATCGAAATATGTGAGCAATCATACTAAAATTTTGTATTAGGGGTTTGCTTATAAAAAGTTATTTCTGGATCAAAACCATGATGGATTGTACCAGTGGGTATGTCACCGCCCTAAATTTTAAATTTAACTGCGGCATATATCGCAAACTATACAAGCTATTGTGCTAAAATTTAATGTGAGGATGTTGATCACAAATATAATTTATTGAACCAAAAGTGGGCGGAATTGGAGAAGTAGGCGTGGCATATTTCAAATTTTTCATTTCTATTCGATTTTTTTTAACATTTTCCATATTCTTTCGACTTTTTCAACCCTTTAACTTTTTCAAATATATCCCATATGTATTTGTTTGACTTTTTCAACCTCTTACAACTTTCTTCATAAGTTTCAAATTTTTTCAACCTCTTTCAACTTTATTAAAGGTGAAAACCTCTCTCAACTTTTTTCAACATTTTGCATATAATTACGACTTTTTCAACATTTTTTAACCT
Source organism: Tricholauxania praeusta (assembly GCA_949775025.1). Classification (NCBI taxonomy): domain Eukaryota; kingdom Metazoa; phylum Arthropoda; class Insecta; order Diptera; family Lauxaniidae; genus Tricholauxania; species Tricholauxania praeusta. The sequence goes on from OX459032.1 coordinate 26,439,584, forward strand.
CTGTCAACCTTTCTAACATTTCACATTTTTTTCGACTTCAACGTCTTTTTAACATTTATTGAAAAGGTAATTTCAGTGCAGTGTAGGGTATGTGAGTTTCGGCCTGGCCGAAGATAACACATTAACTTGTTTTTTTTTTATTTATTTCATTATTATTATGTACATTTCATTTGAACAAATATCCTGATAAATATTTTACTTTAAATAATATTTTAAATTGTAGCTTATTACTAAAATTAAAATTAATTATAATAGTAATGTAAAATCAACATCCTATAATAATAATATTAGAAGCGGATGAGATTCACATTGAATTTTACTATATGATATTATTATGTGGGGTCATAACAATATTAAATGCAGATGATTAAAATATTTTATATTCCTCAAAAACTTACAATAATATTATAGAAATAATAACAAAGAAAGAAAAATTTTGAAAATACTTTTAGAAAAATGATAAACTTTTAGAAAAGATTAAAAGTTCTTAATTCAAGTATGTTAACTACGAAATAACATTAATTATAGTATTAATGCCATCATATGAAAAATCAATCAGCCAAAATTTCACCTTTCTACAAGAAGTGCGTACATTTTGAATGCATCTTATGTTATCCGGTAGTTTATTATAAATCCTAGGGGCTACAGAAATAAAGTAACACAAGAAATGTTGAAGGATATGCGGAGGAATAAAAGCCAAATTTTGATCATTAGTTCTTAGGTTATAGCTTGAGTGACTTCTTAAATTAACCAAATGACCAGATCTAAGATATCATAATTTCAAGACTTTAAAATAATATAAATGTTTCAAAGGCAAGATATTCAAATTTCTGAAGAGAGGTAGGGAAAATTCAGTACGACTTTTCTTACACATTAACCGTAAGGCATGTTTCTGTATATTGAGAAGAGGTCTAATTTTATTATCATGTGTACCGCCCCAACAGGCTAATCCATAGATTAATTTTGAATGTTATATTCCAAAATGAACACAAGTTAGCAACTTAAGGGAGCAAAAATTTCTTAAGTGGTAAAGTTGCCTTGTAGCTGACAATGCATATCTTTTTAGAACGTTAGTATGGTCAAGCCAACTCATTTTCGAATCCAGTATTAAGCCCAGGTATTTGAACGACTTTACACAGTCAATAGTAGAGCAGCTATTTGAGCAAGTACTTGCCATATCATAAGTTTGCATTGTAAGGGAACTGCAGATTTCATTGGAGAGAATAAATTTCCCACAATTTGCACCATGAAAAGTAAATTCATTTAACAGAATATCCTTTCCAGATATATTGAAAAACATTATTTTGTTCTAATCGCTAATAACCAATTTATGTGTAATAAACCAATGCCTTAATAATTCCAAGTCATGATTTATTTTTGCAACAGCATCAAAAATAGATTCACAGCAAAAGGTGGAAGCCATATCCATCTGCCAACGCAATTGTTTTGCCCAGAAATCTATTAGATAACAGAGAGTTTATAAAAATCAAAAACAGAATAGGTCCCCAGTACAGAACCTTGGGGAACTCCTATATGTATTCTGCTGATGAAACTGTATTGATTTTCACCTTTTACCCTCTGACATCTATTAGATAATTAAGAAGAAAACTATTGGTGAATAGTGCCTCGAAAACCACACTTAAATAATTTTCTCAACAGTATCTGATGATCAACAGTATCAAATGCTTTCGTTATGTCCACAAAAAGTGCAGCAGAAACTTTTTTAGCATTTAAGCTTCCGTAGATACTGTCACAAAACTTAGCCAAAGCATCTTCTGTTGAGAGACCAGATCAGAATCCAAATTGATGCTCATTAAAAAAATTATGTTTATTTAAGAAATTTATAATTCAGCTTTTCATTGCTTTTTCTAAAATTTTTGAAAATGTGGACAAAAGTGAAATTGGTCTGTAATTATTTATATTAAATTTATTTCCCTTTTTAAACAAAGGAATGACCTCCGAGTTTTTAGCTCGTCCGGAAAAATACCAGAATCAATACTTTAATTAAATAAGTGACATAGAATGTCAACAACATTAAAAACTATTTTTTTTTTAAAAAATTGCTGGAAAAGCTTCTTTCGGTGCATGAATTTAAATTTTTCAGCGACGTAATAATGTTAGTACCAGGAGACCGACCAAGTTCGGTTTTTCGCTTTGAGGTTGAAAAAGTCGAAAAAATGTAATGCAATTGAATGAAATGTCGGAAATATTTAAAAAATATTGAATGCAAACAATTTAAAAAAAAATTTTAAAGAAGTTGATTATATGCAAAATGCAAAAATATTTTTCAATTCGCAAAATTTTTGTGAAAAATTTTTTTTTTTTAAATCAATATTTTTTTTTGAAAAGTACAAGTAAAAACCTAAAAATGCACGTTCACCAATTATTAATTGATAAAGTTTGCTGTAAGCTATGAATTTTCGAAAAAAAACAGTTATTCTGAAAAAGTACGAAAATCCTGAAATTCATACCCACGTATCTGAGCAAAAAATAATATTAGAGCAAAATCTTAAACACACTTTTATTGCCAGACATGAATACTACAATCATGCAGAATTTCACCCAAATCGGAGCCAAAAATTTTTTCAGGTGTGTTTTACCTCATATATGAAAAAAGTTGAAAAACGTTGAGAGAGGTTGAAGCAGGTGAAAAAGTTTGATAAACTCGATAGTATATTAAAGTGTTGAAAAAGTTGAAGGAGATTGAAAAGCTCGAAAAAAGTTCAAAGCCTCGGAAAAAGTTGAATGAGGTTGAAAAGCCGAAAAAAGTTGAATGTAGTTCAAAAAGTGCAAAAAATATGGAACGTGTTGAAAAAAGTTGAAAGAGTTTGAATAACTCGAATAAAGTTTAAAAAGGTTGGAAAATTCGAAAAAATATGAAAAGTGTTGATAAAAGGTTGAAAAATATTGAAAAAGTTGAAAGAGTTTGAATAATTCGGAAAAAGTTGAATAAGGTTGAAAAATTCGACAAATTATGGAAAATGTTGAAAAAAGTTGAAAGAGGTTGAAAAATGTTCAAACAGTTGAAAGAGGTTGAATAACTCGAAAAAAAGTTGAATAAGGTTGAAAAATTCGAAACAACATGGAAAATGTTGAGAAAAGTTGAAAGAGGTTGAAAAATGTTGAAACAGTTGTAAGAGGTTGAATAACTCGAAAAAAGTTGAAAGAGTATGAATAAGTCGAAAAAAGTTGAATAAGGTTGAAAATGTCGAAAAAATATGGAAAATGTTGACATAAGTTGAAAGAGGTTGAAAATATTGAAACAGGTTGAAAAATTTGAAAGAGTTGAAAGAGATTGAAAAACTCGAAAAAAGTTGAATCAGGTTGAGAAAGTCGAAAAAAGTTGAATAGGATTGAAAATTTCGATAAAAAATGGAAAATGTTGAGAAAAGGATCACTCATATAGTATACAAAATATAACATTAAATGTTTTAAGCTTGTATGGAAGGTGCCACGCCCACTAATGTAATCCCGTCAACATTCATATAATTTCAGATATTATAGTGACCGACACCTCTTCACCAAATTTAAAAAATAGTATTCCAATAGTACACTTAATGTGGCATTAAACGTATTTTGCTTGTATGGGAGGTGCCACACCCACTAATACAATATCGTCGATTTTCGTTTAATTTCAAAGCTTATAGTAACCGACACCTTTGCACCAAATTTTAATGAAATTACTCCCACAGCACACTAAATTTAACTATTAATGTTTTTTGCATGTATGGGAGGTGCCACGCCTACTGATGTAGTTTTATCAAAATTCATTAAACTTAAAAGGTTATGGTAACCGACATCTCTACACAAAATTTTATTAGGATCACTCATACAGAGCACTAAATATAACCTTAAATGGTCTTAGCTTGTATGGGAGGTGCCACGCCTACTATTGCAATCCCGTCGAACTTCATTTAATTTCAAAGCTCATGGTAACCGACAGCACTCTACCAAATTTCAAAAAGATTACTCCCATAGCACACTTAATATAACATTTTTTTGCATGGTCGGGAGGTGCCACGGCCACTGATACAATCCCATCGAAATCCATTTAATTTCATAGCTTATAGTAACTGACATCTCTACACCAAATTTCATAAAGATAACTCTCATAGCACACTAAATATAGCAAAATTTTGCATGCATGGAAGGTGCCACGCCCACAAGTGTCGTTTCGCCCACTTTTGGTTACAAGATACCCAATAGCTAGTGTATCTTATATGTTAAATTTTTTAACGATAGCGTTGTTAGTTCTCTTATTATGACGTTTATAAATATTGCGGGCTGTGCCACGCCCTTCAGCGAGTTTTGCCAGTATAGTGGTATAACTTGTTATGATGACTGCTTTCAGCGGTTTTGTCTTCAAAATTTTTATGAACATCGTAGGCGCCTTTTTTGAGTAATATTGAATCAAAATTTTCAATTGTTGAAAGATGTCACGCCCTCTTTTCCAATTCCGCCCACTTTTGGTATCTTTAAAGATTTTTAAGGTTTGCATCAGTCTACCAAATGTCATCAAAATATCTTAAATAGTTTGCGAGATATCACGTTATAAAAATTAACGTTTAGAGCTGTGCCACGCCCCTGTTAGAGTCTTGAAAAACTTAAAACCTAGCCCAATCTTAATTTTGTTAACATATGCATGAAATCTCCAAGTTTCATCAAAATTGCAGCAGCCGTTTTTGAAATAAAGTTCAGTCATATAAATATATACATATTGTTGCGAAATTTGGTTTATGCTAGAAAACTCTTGAAATAAATACCAACAAAAGAAACTAAACGATATTAGCACCATCTAGCGCAAAGTGCAGTTTTTGTACTAAAAATAATAAACCGAACAGACGCTGCAGTACACAATAAAAAAATCGACAACCGAGAGAAATTATCGCCGTCGTACAACGTACAACGCCATCTAATAGCAACATTCTGGATAATTGTGAGTTCAACGTCAGTGCGCCATGCTGGTGAATTGTGGTGGATTGTGGATGGTGGTAGAATGCACGCTAAGCACTGGTAGGTTGTAGATAATGGTAGAATATATGCCACTTAGAAGGTACTGGATTATTCGAGAGAGTGATGACTGCAGTATAAAAGGGTTGTCATCTGAGCTGAGTGACACAGTTGTATCTAAACAGCGAAGTAGAACACTTGAATTGAAGCAATAAAGTGAGTACAGTGTGATCCGTAGTAAAGAAAAACAGTTTTCTATACAGTGTTAAATTAATATTAGAATTTGAACGTTAATAAGATAAACCATTTTATAACTAAATAAGTGTGTGTGTTTTTAATTGTTACACAATCCAGTGATCGAACTCAGAAAAGTGTGAGAGATCGAAATTATCGTCAAAGAGACAGAAATTTCGTAACAATTGGTGTCAGAAATGGGATTGTGTAAAAGAATTAACAATCAATTAAAAAAATAAATAAAAATGGTTAAGTTTGAAGATCTAAAAGTGGATCAACTGAAGAAGGAGTTGCAGCAGCTGAGTCTGCAATCTACTGGCGGAAAGGTGGAGTTACAGAAACGCTTACGGCAGGCTCTTGAGGCTCAAGGTGTAAACCTGGAAGAGCATGAATTTTATAGCGATGTATCAGAATCAGCAGCGAAAGTGGAAGAAGCTTCTGGATCAGCGGCAAGTGGTGAAGTTGCAGACATGTCAAAGTTCGAGAAAATGTTAATGGCGATGACGCAGACAATGAGTCAAAATGCACTACAGATGAATAGCAACATCCAGGCCGTTCAGGAAAAAATAGACCAGAAGTTAAGTCAGAACGCGCTGCAGATCCAGGCCGTTCGGGAAGAAATTGATCAGAGCTTAAGTCAGAACGCGCTGCAGATCCAGGCGGTTCGGGAAGAAATTGATCAGAGCTTAAGTCAAAATGCACTGCAAATAGACCAGAAGTTAAGTCAGAACGCGACGCAGATCCACGAGGCTGTTCGAATGGAGGTTGCCAAAATGGTAGATGGCCTCGATGCAAAAATGACTGAGTTACGAGATGACGTTGAATCATTCAAGGATGAAGTTCAAAATAATCTTGAAAAAGTTCAAAATAATTTTGAAGACGTTAATAAAAGGATTCAACAGTTGAAAATAAGCGAACCAACCACTCAAGTTGTAAGAGAAATTAGCGCAGAGAGGCTTAAGGTACCCTCGTACGATGGAACAACGCCATTCAGTGTTTTCAAGCTCCAGTTCGAAACAACATCTGGTCACAACCGTTGGGATAACGAAAGCGCAGCTGCAGCGCTAATTGTGGCATTAAAAGGCGCAGCTGCAGAAGTTTTGCAAACGGTTCCAGTGGCGGAGCAGAAAAACTACAAGGCGGTGATGGATGCTTTACAGCGAAAATATGGCAGTGACCACATGAAGCAGATTCACAGATTGGAGTTGAAAAGTCGTATCCAGAAATCTGGTGAGTCCTTGCAGGAGTATGCTGCGGATATTGAGCGATTAGCACACCTTTCCTATCCTGACGAGTTAAGTGTCGTAGCTGAAAAATTCAAAATAGAGGCGTTTATTGACGGCATACGTGACTCAGAAACAAAACGCGAGACAATGAGGAGCCCGAAGACAACATTTAATGAAACAGTAACGGTTGCCCTCACGCAGGAGACGATTGCGTTAACATGCCGCCCATCACTGAAAACTCATCGGATGGAGGTGGAGGCTGAAAAGAAAAATTCATCGTTCGCCAGCGGTAGCTTCAGCGGAAAATACTACAACTGTGGTAAACAGGGACACATGGCACGTGACTGCAAATCACGTCGTAAACGATCTGCATCACGTTCACCAAGAAGAAAAATTGGAAATAGGGTGAACGATGGCGAAAATGGTAGCGAGCAGCAGTCGTTAAACTAAAGAGAGTCAGTACAGCGGGGCGTGAGCTGACTCTTACAGATGATTGCCCCATAGTCTTGGTTTCGAAGCTCTGCCGAAATTCCAACAGCCTTACCATCGGTGGAAAAATCAACGAAAGACCATGTGAGCTTACTTTGGATACAGGCGCATCGCACTCAATTGTGAGGAGAAACTTATTTGATAGACGACGAGTAACGCCGTTAAATGGGATCCAATTGAGAACAGCGACAGGAGAAATTGCGCAAATAGTAGGAAAAGTTACAGCGAGTATTCTCATCGGCAACAAAACTGTGGAACATGATTTTATTGTTGCAAACATCACCGATGAGGCTATCATTGGCGTGGACTTCATGATTCGACACGGGTTCACTTTGGATCTTAAGAAAAAACCGTTAAGGTATGCCAATGTAGAGTTGCCTTTAGACATTGGCTGTGGACAAAAATTATCAATTGCAAGAGTCTACATAAGTGAGCGCTGTCGAATTGAACCCAATACCGAAGAAATTATTTGGGCCACAACAAATGAAGACTGTGGGACAAGCCATCTGTGGGTAGTGGAAGCAGATAAGAAAAATGTAAAGAAAGACCTGATTATTGGAAAGACCCTAGTAAACACAAGAACAGACAGAAAAATACCGGTGCGAATTTTGAATCCAACAAATAAGCCAAAATGGATGCAAAAAAGTGAACTTATAGCGCAATCTGAGAAAGTTACGGCTGTGATAAATTGTGAAAATGACCAGCAGAACACACAAGGTACAACTTTAACGAAATCGTCGGCCTTGAAAGTATTGACGAAAGAATGGACGAAGGAGTTGTCTGCCCAGAACAAAAATAAAGCAAAAAGGTTTCTGCAAAAGCATTGGCGGATATTTGCGTCCAAAAGAGAAAATAATGGCCGAACATCAGTTGTCAAACAACGCATTGATGCAGGTGATTTTCAGCCAATTCGTCAACCTCCAAGGAGGCTAGCACTCGCTAAAAGAAAAGAAGTGACAGGCCTTATAGAGGATATGGCGCGAGAAAATGTCATTGCACCATCAGAAAGCCCATGGAGTTCACCGGTCGTACTTGTCAAGAAAAAGGACGGAAGTATGCGATTCTGTGTGGATTACAGAAAATTGAATGACGTCACCAAGAAAGACTGCTACCCGTTACCCAGAATCGATGATACACTGGATACGTTATCTGGAGCAACATGGTTTTCCACCCTGGACTTACAAAGTGGATATTGGCAGGTGGAAATAGATGAAAAAGACAAGGAAAAAACTGTCTTTAGTATTGGGAATGGTCTATGGCAGTTCAACGTCATGCCGTTTGGTCTTTGTAACGCTCCAGCTACGTTTGAGCGGTTAATGGAACGAGTTCTCAAAGGACTACATTGGAAGACTTGTCTAGTGTATCTCGATGACATAATCATCATGGGTAAAGATTTTGATGACCACTTGAAAAATCTGGAGGAAGTGTTTGAGCGCTTGGAGGCAGCTGGACTAAAATTAAGTGCGAAAAAGTGCTCACTTTTCCAGCGTGAAGTCAAATATCTGGGGCACAAGGTTACGTCAGAAGGAATACACACAGATGAAGATAAAATAAAAGCTGTGAAAAATTGGCCACGACCATCTAATCTTCATGAGTTGCGAAGTTTTCTGGGTCTATGCACTTATTACAGACGCTTTGTTCCTGGTTTCGCAAATGTTGCAGGCAGTCTACATGAGCTGACACAGAAAAATCGAAAATTCGAATGGAGTGGGGCACAGGAAACTGCATTCCAAAAACTCAAAGAATTACTGTCCACAGCGCCAATACTCGCGTACCCAATACCCGGCAAAGAATTTGTATTGGACACCGATGCGAGTGGCCATGGTATTGGAGGAGTTTTGTCCCAAATCATCAATGGTCAAGAAAAAGTCGTCGCATATTTCAGCAAAATTGTGTCGAAACCTGAGAGGAATTATTGCGTAACTCGGAGAGAGTTACTGGCAGTAATGGAATGCGTGAAACACTTCCATAAGTACGTATATGGACAGCACTTTCTCCTGAGGACAGACCATGCGGCATTAAGGTGGCTACTTCAATTCAAGGATCCTGAAGGTCAAATCGCACGGTGGATAGAACGCTTGCAGAGCTATGATTTCACCATAGAGCATCGCAAAGGAAGCCAGCATGGAAATGCGGATGCACTTTCCCGTCGTCCATGTAAAATTGAATGTGGTCATTGTTCGCGAACAGAAAATAAAGCTGGAACAATTGATGTGCGCCTTTTGAACGTTTTGCCTGAAAGAGGAGGTAAAACGGGACCAGCGCAATGATACAGATTTGCAACTATAATTAAGTATAAGGAGCTGGGTAGGAAACCGGCGTGGCAAGAAATTTCAAATGAAAGCCAAATCTGTAAAGCATACTGGGCGCAATGGCAAAGTTTGGAGTTGCATGATGGTTGTCTCTACCGAATCTGGGAAAGCGAGGATGGTAAAACTCGCTCAGAACTGCTGGTTATTCATAGGCCAAATTTAAGGAAATAATCGAGGATTATCACAATGGATCGAGTAGTGGACATCTGGGCATAACGAAAACCACAGAGTAAATAAAGAAACGGTTTTATTGGGTAGGATGCCAAGAATCAGTTGCTGACTGGATCCGCCGTTGTGACCAATGTGCAATTGCTAAAGGACCAAGGCAACGCACTCGGGGAAAAATTCATCAGTATAACGTTGGAGCTCCCTTTGAGAGGATAGCTATGGATATAGCGGGATCTTTTCCAATCAGCAATGCAGGAAATAAATACATCCTTGTGGTAATTGATTACTTCAGTAAGTGGCCAGAAGTATATCCCATTCCATTTCATCAAAAATTGGATTTGCCGATATGGAGCTCCACTTGAGTTGCATTCCGACCAAGGACGAAATTTTGAGTCGACACTTTTTAAGGAGGTTTGTGACATGCTTGGAATACAGAAGACACGCACCACAGCTTTGCATCCTCAGTCCGATGGCATGGTCGAAAGGTTCAACCGTACTCTAGAGGAGCATTTAAAAAAGGTTGTCGATAAAGGACAAAAAGATTGGGATGAACATCTACCAATGTTTCTGATGGCTTATCGGTCGGCAATACACGATACCACTACAGTCACGCCAGCAAAAGCCATTTCTGGTACAGACTTAAGGCTTCCAGCAGATTTGAAGTACGGAGTAAGCGTTGTCCCTGAAACGTCCCATGCTGACGATTACATGTCGCGGAAAAGAGAAAAATTAGCAGATATACACGAGCTTATCAGGAGACGTACTCAATTGGCTAGCGACAAGATGAAAGCTCGGTATGACCTGCGAGCAAATACTGAAGGGTTCAAAGAAGGTCAACTAGTGCTGCTACATAACCCACAACGAAAACGATTCTTGTCTCCTAAATTACAGACTCATTGGGAGGGACCGGATCGTCACAAGGATTAATGATGTTGTGTATCGAATCCAAAAATACCCCGGGAACAAAAGTAAATTAAAGGTAGTCCACATCGAAAGGCTGGCACCTTATACTAGAAACGAAGAGACTCTTGTTCGGGACGAACAAGTTTAAGCGGAGGGCTTACTTACTTACTTACTTGGGTGGCCATAACAACCCGTTACCGGGTTACGGCCGACCTCAAAAGCTCTCTCCAGGCGCCTCTGCTTTGCGCACGCCTTCTCCAATCATTCACACCAAGCGTGGATAGGGTTTCCTCGGCTTGGTCTTTCCATCGGAGGCATGGTCTTCCTCTTCGTCGTCGCCCAGCGGCTTCCGCATCAAACACCTTTTTCGCCGGAGCTTCTTCGTCCATACGCACAACATGTCCCAGCCAGCGCAGACGTTGAATAGTGATGCGCTTGACTATGTCAATGTCAGCGTAGAGCTCGTACAGTTCGTGGTTCATTCGAATACGGTAGTCGTCGCCGACGTGAACAGGACCGAAGATTTTGCGAAGAATTTTTCTCTCAAACACCCCAAGCGTGGCTGCATCAGTCTGCGACACAACCCATGCTTCTGCGCCGTAAAGTAGCACGGGTAAGATGAGCGTCTTGTAGAGTGTCAGTTTTGTCGGGCGAGAGAGGTCTCTACTACTCAATTGCTTACTGAGACCATAGTAACACCTATTAGCAAGAGTTAGTCTTCGCTTTATCTCCAGGCTGACATCGTTTTGAGTGTTCACGGCGGTGCCAAGATAGGTGAATTCCTTGACAACTTCGAAAGTATAGTTGTTCGCAGTAACAAAGGATCCAATACGCCGCGTCTCCCTGTTTGTGGACAGCATATACTTTTGTTAAGCGGAGGGCAGTGTAGCGAAATTTGGTTTATGCTAGAAAACTCTTGAAATAAATACCAACAAAAGAAACTAAACGATATTAGCACCATCTAGCGCAAAGTGCAGTTTTTGTACTAAAAATAATAAACCGAACAGACGCTGCAGTACACAATAAAAAAATCGACAACCGAGAGAAATTATCGCCGTCGTACAACGTACAACGCCATCTAATAGCAACATTCTGGATAATTGTGAGTTCAACGTCAGTGCGCCATGCTGGTGAATTGTGGTGGATTGTGGATGGTGGTAGAATGCACGCTAAGCACTGGTAGGTTGTAGATAATGGTAGAATATACGCCACTAAGAAGGTACTGGATTATTCGAGAGAGTGATGACTGCAGTATAAAAGGGTTGTCATCTGAGCTGAGTGACACAGTTGTATCTAAACAGCGAAGTAGAACACTTGAATTGAAGCAATAAAGTGAATTCAGTGTGATCCGTAGTAAAGAAAAACAGTTTTCTATACAGTGTTAAATTAATATTAGAATTTGAACGTTAATAAAATAAACCATTTTATAACTAAATAAGTGTGTGTGTTTTTAATTGTTACACAATCCAGTGATCGAACTCAGAAAAGTGTGAGAGATCGAAATTATCGTCAGAGAGACAGGAAATTTCGTAACAATATAAACATATTTATATATAATAGTAGATATATTTCATACGATGTGAAAGGCTCGCAGTAAAAGCTATCAGAAATTTGACTTTCTTTTTCCAAACAATCACATGTGCTATAATTCAAACCATTATTCGAAACCACGAAATCACCAATACTCGCAAAGTGCTCATTAAATAAATTGGCTTTTTCACATGCATCTGTATAGATTATATTATTTATTTCAAGGTCATTAATTCTATCACCATTAGTAGTCCTATCGATGATATTATTTACTAAAATCCATTCCTTCTTTGTATTACCTCTTACTTTGCTGAATTGGTTTGCATAGAAAGTATTTTTGCAAGTTCCCTCCAGTACACCTCATTAGTGAGTCACTGACGATCGGGGATGTCATTGGCAGGGAGTAATTTACACCTTCTGCATTACCAATCACAAGCTACTTCACGGGTGAAATATCATTGGTGAAATATACCATTACAAATCACTAGCTGCCTCACTAGTGAAAAATACCATTACCAATCACTAGCTATCTCACTGGTGAAATATAATATTACCAATCTGGTGAAATAAATCAGTGAGGTAGCTAGTGATTGGTAATGCAGTTTTTTATACCCTACACCGAGGATATATTCACTTTGTCCTTCCGTTTGTAACACATAGCAGGAGGCGTGGCAGGTATGGAAAAGTATATACATTCTTGATCAGAGTCACCACCTGAGTTGATTTAGCGATGTCCGTCTGTCTGTCTGTCTATCCGTCTGTATGTCTGTCTGTTGAAAATAGGTTTACAGGTAAATCAAGTAAGCTAATTGAATGAAACTTTCACACACAGGTCCCATCTTCACGCCTACCGCCTTATCCTATATATATACACCCAGATCATTTTTGAAAAAAGTTGCAGCGGTTTTGATAAAACTTTGTGATTTGATGCACATGTAAACAAGATTAGGATTAGGCTAGGTTTCAAAGCTTCCTACTGGGGCGTGGCACTGCCCTAAATTTTAACCTTTATAACACCATATCTCGTAAGCCGTGCAAGATATTGATATAAAATTTGGTAAACGGGTACATTTCAAATATATCGTAAATTGTGATAAAAGTGGGCGTGGCTCTTTTCAACAGTTAAAAGTTTTGATTCCATATATCTCAATAGTGACTCAAACGATTTTCATAAAAATTTTAGAGATGATGCCACTGAAAGCAGTCATCAACACAAGCTCTGCCACTTTACTGAAAAAACGTTGAAGGGCGTGGCACAGCCCACAGTATTTATAAACGTTATATTAAGAGAACTAACAACGTAATCGTTATGAAATTTAATAAGGCAGATATATATATGATTTTGCAAAAATTTGGCGCAATGGAGCATGTGGGCGTGGCACCTCCCATACAAGCAAAAAACGTTTACTGTTATAGATAGTGTGCTATGAGAGTAATCTTCATAAAATTTAGCTGAGAGGTGTCGGCTGCTATGGGCTTTGAAATTAAATGAGAATTGACGAGATTGCAGTAGTGGGCGTGGCACCTCCTATATTACCATAAAGTTACAATCGCTTTATTGATTGAACTATTGTGTAGTGAACCCACTTAATCACCATGACCACCACTAACACTTACTTTAAATTCCGATTATAAGGGAACCAAATAAACTAAACGTTCCCACCAATTTCCACTTGATTTTTTCACAGTAAAACTAATCCACTCAAATTTCAATTTATTTATTTTTGATTTACGGAAATCAAAAATAAACAAATTCATATGACACTTTTCGGTCAAGTCATAAAAAGTAAAATTTACGATTTACATATGCAAGTCATATTTTTCTTTATTTTCCTTTGCCTTTTTTTTGTGGTCGTGCCGCTAACGCCACTCGCACAAACAAAAGCAACAACAAATGAATGCAGATTCATATTTCACCCACACGTCATTGACTTAGTGCATTCAAGGCAACGTCTTTGACTACCTCAACTGACCACACAGAATAACAATAACAAACCCAAAAGTATATTGTAAGAAAACACCCTCATGCCATATTTTCAAGGCTGGGAACAACTGATTGAAGTCTATTAGCTTTGCGACTCTTTCACACTTACCAAATACTGCATATTGAGTATGGAAATGCTGATGCAACCGAAAATTGCATGATCAGCGGGGAAATTGAATAGAGGAGGAGTCAGGGTAAAAATAACGGCAAAAAGTGTTAAGAAAATACTAGTTTATTAAGTATAAATAGTTCAACAATTTGTAAATAAAAAGAAATTATCATTCAGAAGGCAAAACTGCCTGAAGCAAATTAAAACGTTTTATTTAGAAGATAGCCTTTGTGGCTTTTACAAGTTAGTACAGCCTTTGCGGCCTATTTCATGAACAAAGCCTTGCGGCTGACTTAAAACGGCGTTTGCGCCTTAATAATACATAACCAATAGGCCAATCTCTGAATATCCTATTAGGCCATCATCATTCACCGATTACAGACTTTGAACCTTTCAAACTCCACAATTGCAACAATTGGTATGAAAGTGGGCAAAATAGCACGAGTGGGCGTGTCACTCCCCATACAAATAAAATACCTTAAGTGGCATATATTTCGAAATATGTGATCAATCATACTAAAATTTGGTGAAATTTTAAGACTAATTACGGCATATATAGCAAATTATACAACCTATTGGGCTAAGATTTGGTATGTGGATATCAATGACGAATATGTTTAAGTAACCCAAAAGTAGGCTGAATTGGAGAAGTGGGCGTGGCAGATTCAAATTTCTTAGTTATTATTCGATTTTTTTTCAATATTTTCTTTATTCTTTTGACTTTACCAACCTTTTAACTTTTCCAATATATCCCATATGTATTCGTTTAACTTTTTCAGCCTCTTTCATTTTTCTTCATTATTTTCTTTATTTTTAAGACTTTTTCAGCGATTTTGAACTCTTTCAACTTTTTTGAACGTTTTCATATTATTTGGACATTTTAAGCATTTTTTCGACATTTTGAATTTCTTTCAACTTTCTTCAATGGTTTCCATATTTTTTCGACCTTTTCAGTCTTTCACAACTGTTTCAACATTTTTCAACTTCTTTCGACGTTTTTACATTTCAAATCTTTTTTCGACTTATTCAACCACTTCAACGTCTTTTAACATTTATTTAAAAGCGACTTTTAGTGCAGTGTAGGGTATGTGAGTTTCGGCCGGGCCGAAGATAACACCTTAACTTGTTTTAATTCAATTTCTATTTCATTTTTGATGATACTCTTTCTTACATACTAAGTATTAAATCAACTAATATAATTTCTTATTCTACATCGAAGTTTTATTACAAGCGCTTCTAGCCTTAATAACGCGGTTTTTCTGTAGCTGTAGGAGTCACCTGCTGTTGAGATCGAATCTGAAATAAAAGAAGTTATAAATAAATAAATCATAATATAATTTTTTTAAACCTTCAGTGGTTTGTGGAACCACGTCGTTTTCTACGCGCCTCAACTTATCTAAATACTTTTGCTTCTCTGCTCGTAAGCGTTTTATATTTCTTTAAGAATTCATACCTTTATTATATAATATTGTAAAGCACTTTATTTCCACAAATTAATTAACAGTTAGAACAAACAACTGACTTCGTCGCCACACATACATAAATCAAATGCGACACAAAATAAACATCACAACAATTAGAATTTACCGTATTTACGATACACGTGCAGCATATGCTCAATACATAAAACTGATCAGTTTCAGTTTGCTGTTTCGAATCGATGAGACACAGCATTACTCATCACTAGTGATCCATCCATTACCTTTCACTAGTAAGGTAACATATGAAAAGGCAGTAATTGCTTTCAGCCGTACAAGAGGGTGATGTTTGGTGCTCCAACAATTTCAATTTACTTTTCCACTCTTTTCTCTTTTAGCATATTTATTTCTTCTTGAAGATCATTAACTTTATCTGTTAGGGCCTGTTTCACAGTGTTTAGTTAACCAATTAGTCAACTTAACTAATGTCTGTTAGTTTACTTCCGAATTTAAGTTGTTCAGTTTCACAGTGCATTGGTTAACTAATGAAAATTTTTTGTACAAAATTTGGCATCACTGCACAAAACATTTGTTTTATATCTTTGTTTTTGGAATCAACAGCAAGAACTTCTAAATTTTCGGCTAACGAAATAAATTGCTAATTGGATCGACAACTTTGAAAACATCATCGAATGCAAAAAAACCGATAAACTTTGTGTTTAAATTTCTTATGTTCTTTTTCGGTATGACAGCAATCAGCTGTTAGTTAACTATTAGTTAACCTGCCAAATTTGGTTGGCTAACTAATTGCTATGAAACTGAAATTGGATAGTTAACTTCAAATCTCTCGTTAACTAAACACAGCGAAACCGGCCCTTAGAGATTTAAGCCCAATTTCCATGTGATCTTATCTTATCTTATCAAATATCAGGGAGGACATCACATGCTATTAAGATAGCAAATGTATGCTATTCACTCTTGCATTCTCCAAGCGCATTAGGTTCTGTTCGCATGCTTTTTCTTTCTTACAAAAATTTGATTTGATATCCCTGATATGGGATAAGATAAGATAAGATCACATGGAAATTGGGCTTTATTTTCCTCCCTAGCGTTGCCATTTTAGCAGTTTTAATTGCAAAATCAAGTTTTTTAGACACACTGGCAGTTTTATTTTGCAAATCGCAGTTTTTTTTATGAAATTATGAATAAAATTTTATATTTTCCAAAAAAATCTGGTTTATTTCGGAGGTAGCAGTTTTCACAGTTTTTTTTTTCTTCAGAATTTGCAGTTTTCCCTAAAAAAAATCTGCCAACATGGCTCCTCCCTTAACATTTGCATTTCACAAATAAGAGAATGAATAGCCCAGTTCACATTATCACACATGCTGTCCAACATGGTGTGACAACATCAATGTTCGATAATGTGAACTGTAGGATGGACCGCTTGACACACATGTTGGATGGATTTCAAAAATTTTTGATTTTTCAGCTAGCTTGTCCAATCATACACCTATGTGAACTGACTGTCAAGCTTAGTGAACATTTTTAATTTTAAATAGGATTTCATGCAGTTTACTTCGATTTGGACGCTCAGAAATTGTTCTGAAATTGATGTTTGATGGCATGCTCGATAATGTGAACGCAAAGCAATATTGACAATCACACATGTTGTCAAGCCATGAAAGACAGCATGTGTGATAATGTGAACCGCCCTAATGTCATCTTGATGTGATTTTACATACAGTTGACCATTCTTTTTTAGTTGTGTAGGTTGATTTATATGCTGTTGTCTATGAACATGATTATTTCGGATGAGTTGATTATTGAATTTATGTTGTTGTTGATGATGATGAAAATTTTGATATTGGGGCTGTTCTGTTTGTTGAATTTATATCTGTCATCCCAAAGGATATGAAAAGGCGAAAATTACCCCTTATATGTATGTAGCACTCGCTTTTATGGAAACTCCTTTCTGAACTTAAGCACCACTCCTCATCCTGTAAGCTTTCACAATTCAAGCATTTTTTGACTTTTTCAACAGTTTTTGACTTTTGATTTAAATTATTTATGTTCTTTGTATATCTCCGCAGCACAATGATATTTTTTCTGGCATGGCTGGTTAAAAATGTCTTCATTGCCGTCATAACGGAAACATTTAATGAAATACGCGTTCAGTTCCAGCAAATGTGGGGTGCACGTGGTCATATACAAAAGTGTGCAGCATCACAAATACTAAGCGGAAATGACACCGGCTGGCGTCTGGTTACAATCGATGATAACAAACATGGCGGTTTGGCACCGGAAACCTGTCATGCCATATTGCGTTCGCCGTATTTTCGCATGATAGTGATGACAATAATATTGGCAAATGGTGTGGTTACTGCAACAATGACATTTAAACATGACGGTCGCTCACGACATGTGTTCTATGAGAACTATTATTACATTGAGGTAATTTTTACATTCTTCTTAGACCTAGAGACACTGTTTAAAATTTACTGCCTCGGATGGCGTGGCTATTATAAGCACTCGATACATAAATTTGAGCTACTACTAGCCGCTGGCACTACGCTGCACATCATGCCAATCTTTTATTTATCGGGTCTGACATACTTCCAAGTGCTGCGAGTTGTGCGACTGATTAAGGCCTCACCAATGTTAGAGGGCTTTGTCTATAAGATTTTTGGACCAGGCAAAAAACTTGGGTCACTTATAATATTCACAATGTGTTTGCTGATCATTAGTTCCAGTATTTCAATGCAACTGTTCTGCTTCCTGTGCGATTTCACGAAATTTGAATCCTTTCCGGAGGCATTTATGTCTATGTTTCAAATTCTGACTCAAGAAGCTTGGGTTGAAGTAATGGATGAGACGATGATACGCACAAGTAAGACACTTACACCGTTAGTGGCGATTTATTTTATACTTTATCACTTGTTTGTCACACTCATTGTATTGAGTTTGTTCGTCGCGGTCATTTTGGATAATTTGGAGTTAGATGAGGACATTAAAAAGCTAAAGCAATTAAAATTTCGTGAACAAAGCGCTGAGATCAAAGAGACGTTACCATTCCGCTTGCGTATATTTGAAAAGTTTCCCGATTCTCCACAAATGACAATACTACATAAGATACCGAATGATTTTACGCTACCAAAAGTACGTGAGTCCTTTATGAAACAATTTGTTATCGAACTAGAGTCTGAAGATCCTTCAGTTGAGAGCTGCAAGAGACCAATATCAGAATGCTGGGAGTCGAATGTAGTATTTCGCAAGCAAAAGCCTGTAAGAATAATGAATAAGACTGCAAAAGTACGCTCTGCTGGTAGCAGTTTAAGAAAGTTGGCAATAACACATATAATAAAGTAAGTTGAAAGGCATTTTTAATAATGGACATATATAATACAACTGATTGAATTATGAATATGGGAATTTCGTACTTAACCCATTCCACTATTCGATACTTTTCATCCCTTCAACTTTTATACTTTTGGGCTGCCACTGACGTTTTAGTTGTTTTTGATACTGTTCGATACTTTCCAGCCTTTAGCGAAACGTTACGATGCGTTACAGGGGTTGGGGGAAGAGGGGTCGAACAACGCGTTACGTAACATTGTTTTTGAAGTGAAACTTCTTTAGCTGGGGATGATTTGAAATAAGGTGTGTATAATCCCAACGGGAAATTTGGAAGCAGCTTCCGAGAGGAGCACGTCAGATGTGCTTCCCAACTTGAAATTTGGAAGCAGCTTCCAAGTGGAGCACTTCAGATGTGCTTTTTCGGATGCATTGAATGTGCAATTCAATTTAATTCGAACCTCGGCATTTCGTGCTGTTACATGCAGTTATGTTCAGTTTAATGACATCATCCAAGACTCTTGTCTTAATTAGGCTTCTAAAAGTATATTATTTGAATTATCAAGTGGCAACTATAGAAATCAAAAACTCAACATTTCATTTTGACAGAAGACTTTGAAGCTTAACATGCTTCTACTCATCATCCAAGGAAGCGTATTTCATATGTTTCCAAAGATGTGCATCGCCGCAATGACACCGTATGTTAAAAAAGATAAGCAGTGAGAAGCGCATTGGAAGCAGCTTCCAATTCCCTTGAAGCACATCCGAAGCCATTCGAACGGACTTCCGTTCCCCGTTGGGATTAAACGCTTTCTTTATATGTTAATTGAATAACTACAGCAAAAATGTTTCATTAAAATGATAAAAGTTGACGGGATCTAGATAAGATACAGCAATAAATGATATGGTAAAAAAATCATGAAACGGAGCACCTATGACCCGATTACTTGGAATTTTCAAATAAGGTGTTATTTTAATACTGTAGTAACGCTACAGATAAAAAGTAAATAAGTCCCAGAAAAGTTTTTATAAATAACAATTATTATGATTGTTGTAAGCAATTTAAGTTTTAGATGAACTATTTTTTGGGAAATTATATCTCGCAAAAAAAATTGTTTCGACAATTTTGGATGATACAATAATTGTTAAAAACATTATGAATCTTTAGAAAAAAAATATTACACCGTGAAACAATTTTTTTTGAAGCAATGAGCCCACTTTGTTATAAACAAATTCGATTTTTCTGAAGTCTTCAACGTCTTTTTGACGTGGATTGATATCATAAGTGCGCAGATGTATTCTGCGTAGGATGAAAAAAAATTCTTCTGGCACTCAATTGAAGTTCAAATTACATTAGTTTTTCCAAGCGGCTACAGCGCAGTTAAAACTATTAAAACTTCATAAAGCGCCAACTGGTTGCAGATTTCAGAATTTTTTAGTCTTTCACTCTCTTCTTCAACTCATTTACAATAAAATGACGTTATCTTCATTCAAACCAGCCCATTAGTTTCGGAGTTATTCAAGTTTTAACAAAACTGTTGAAAACTCATCCTTGCTGTTGTTTCTATTTGCGAACTAGGCAAACAAACCCGTCAACTTTTATCATTTTGATAAAACTTTTGGCTGTGGTTGGCAAACCCATGGACAGAGCAGCAGTAACTCCAATTGAATTATTTTTTTACGTACTTTTTTATTTGAATTCTGACTGATTTTATTTCAAATTTTTTGTTAGAAATACGATTTTATTTTGACTAAAATGTTTTATTTCAGTTAAAAGGTTAAAATAAATATGTTATAGAAATTTAATTTGTTTTTAGTCGACTGATTATTTTTAATTAATTGAATATTATTTAAAGGCAACCATGGTTACTTAGGAGTTATGCAACGTTTAAGGGAGGGGGTGGGGGGTTCATGAAAACGTTACGGCGCGTTACATGGGGGGAGGATGGGTCCACAACCTTCAGAAATTGCGTTACGTAATACATGAACGCCCCCTAAAATTGGATTTTCCGATCTTTTCTAACTTTTTCGATACATTTCAGTTATTTTCTTTCGATGTTTCTTGATGCCGAATTGTAACTATAAATTTTTTAAATACCCTACACCGAGGGTATATTCACTTTGTCTCTCCGTTTGTAACACATCGAAGGGGGCGTGGCAGGTTTGGAAAAGTATATACATTCTTGATCAGCGTCACCACCTGAGTCGATTCAGCGATGTCCTTCTGTCTGTCTGTCTGTCTGTCCGTCTGTTGAAATCAGGTTTACGGGAAAACCAAGAAAGCTCATTGAGTGAAACTTTGACACACAGGTCACATCTTCTTGCAGGCATCTTGCTATTGAAAATGGGCGAAATCGGTTGACGGACACGCCTACCGCCCATACTCTATGTATATTTACCCAGGCCAATTTTGAAAAAAGTTGGAGCGATTTTTTTAAAACTTGGTGATTTCGTGCACATGTGAACCAAATTAGGATTAAGCTGGGTTTCAAGTATCCAAAGAGTCGTACAGGGGCGTGGCACAGCTCTAAATTTTATCATTTAAACTACCATATCTTGTAATCCGCTCAAGATATTGCGATGAAATTAGGTAAACGGATACATATCAAGTATATCTTGAATTGAGATAAAAAAGGGCGTGGTATTTTTAAACTGTTAAAAATTTTGATATCGTTTATCTCAAAATTGGCAGAAACGATTTCCATAAAAATTTTGTAGATAATGCCGCTGAAAGCAGTCAGCTCAGCCACTTTATGAAAAAAATCATTGAAGGGCCTGGCACCGCCCACAATATTTATAAACGTTATATTAAGAGAACTACCAACGTAATCGTTGTGAAATTTAGTGAGGTAAATATGCTTGCTATAAGGTCTCTTATAACAAAAATTTTGTCCAATAGTACCTGTGGGCGTGGCACCTCCCATATAAGCAAAAAACGTTTATTGTTATAAATAGTGTGCGATGTAATCTTCTTAGAGTAATCTTCATAAAATTTGGTGCATAGATGTCAGTTACTATAAGCTTAAAAAGAAATGAATTTTGACGAGATTGCATCAGTGGGCGTGGCACCTCCCATATTAACATAAATTTGTAAGCGCTGTTTTAAGTGAACTATTGCAGCGATTGCTATGAAATTTAATGTAAGTGGTTCAGTTGCTATAGAGTATATCTGAATCAAAAGTGGCTGAAATAACACCAGTGGGCGTGGCACTTCCCATACAAATAAAATACGGTAAGAGGCATATTTATCGAAATATGTAAGCAATCATACTAAAATTTGGTGTTAGGGGTTTACTTATGAAAAGCTATTTCTGGATCAAATCCGGGCTGGATTGTACCAGTGGGTGTGTCATCGCCCTAAATTTTAAATTTAACTGCGGCATATATCGCAAACTATACAAGCTATTGTGCTAAAATTTAATATGAGGATGTCGATCACGAATATAATTTATTGAACCGAAAGTGGGCGGAATGGGAGAAGTGGGCGTGGCACATTTCAAATTTTTAATTTTCTTTGATTTGTTCAACATTTTCCATATTCTTTCGACTTTCGACATTTGTTCGACTTTTTCAACCTCTTTCAACTTTCTTCATAAGTTTCTTTATTTTTCGACTTTTGCATCAATTTTGAATAGTTTCAAATTTTTTCAACTTTTTACTTTTTTTTTAGAGTTTTTCAACCTCTCTCAACTTTTTTCAACATTTTGCTCATATTTACAACTTTTTAAACATTTTTCAACCTCTGTCAACCTTTCTAACGTTTCTCATTTTTTTCGACTTTTTCAACCTCTTCAACGTCTTTTTAACATTTATTGAAAAGGTATTTTCAGAACAGTGTAGGGTATGTGAGTTTCAGCTTGGCCGAAGATAACACCTTAACTTGTTTGGTTTTAATTCGATATAAAATTGGAGTTTAGGTACTCGATAATAAAAAATATCATCTCAAAAGCAATAAGTACAAAATATCGGTACCACAAAAAAAAAGTATTGATACAATACTATGTAGGTATATCGATACTTTTTCTGTGTTCCTACATCCGACTTTTGGCGACTTTTTCGACACTCTGCGACAGTGGTCGACTTTTTCAATACTTACAAACTTCTTCGAAACTCTCTAACGTTCCTTGGTTTTTATTTGAAAATTTCTTACTTTTATCGACTAAAGCAGGAATGGCTAGAGGAGTGGATTTGGGAGCAGGAAATCGCTAATCACCTGATTAAGTGAGCGAATGCGTAGTTTGCAAAATCAAATTCCAAGAATTAAAAAAAGTCAAGAAAAACGATATGCGAGGGGAGCGATCGCTACAACAATTATGTACATTTAATTTTTTATACACAATCATGAAGTCAAATGTGTTGTGACATTTTTCGTGGCGAGCGTCGAGCCGTATTTTTCGGTATTGTTGTTAGTGTTTTTTATTTTGAAAAGTTGAAAATTACAAAAACAAAAACGCAATTGAACTGATTATGAACAACTGAATAGTGACAAGAAATGTTGACAAAATAACACAAGTAACAGTAAATGTAACAATATTTATTTTTTATTGTTGTTTGCCTGTATTTAATTTTTTTACCTTTTGCAAAGAAGTAGATATCTACTATCAACTTCTTTGCCTTTTGTTGAATCTTCAAATGAAATTTTCATCAAATTTATATGAGAGCAGATCATACTTGGGAATGAGCAGGAATAATTAAATTTTGTTCGACCTGGCCATCCCTGGACTAAAGCTTAGTTTTTGCTAAGAAGAAAGTATTTTTTTTCTACATAACTTTTGCGGAGTTACCTTTTCGGGCTTGGACGTTTTAGTTTTTTTTTCGTTTATGTTGAAGCTCAATAATTGGGTAATTTTTGAATTTTTGAAATCTAATAAATGAATTTTTATTATTTAATTTTTTAGCGATTCAAATAATCAGCGACTGATGTTAGGCGATTCAGCAATGTTGCCTGTTGTAGGAGCAAAATCTGGCCTAAAAAGTCAGGGTACTATAACGCATTCCAAGCCATGGCGCGTCGACCAGAAAAAGTATGTGAATTTTGTAGCATTGGGACGCAAAACATGTGAGAGAAATTCCAATGTTTTATTATTCTGCCCACAGGTTTGGCTCACGTTCAATACGACGCAGCGTTCGTTCAGGTTCAATAAAACTCAAGCAAACGTATGAGCATTTAATGGAAAATGGTGATATTGGCGCACGTGTTACTTCCTCAAGAGCGCGTCCACACGATTTGGATATCAAGCTTTTGCAAGCGAAACGTCAACAAGCTGAAATGCGTCGAAATCAACGCGAAGAAGACTTACGCGAGAATCATCCATTTTTTGACACACCACTATTTTTAGTGCCACGAGAAAGCCGGTTTAGGAAAATATGTCAAAAGATCGTGCACGGACGATATGATGCACGCTTAAAAGATCCACTTACAGGAAAGGAACGTAAAGTGCAGTATAAAAGTTTGCAGTAAGTATACCAAACAGCAGTGCACGGAAAAAAAGGCTTTGTAAAAAATAACGTGAGATATTCAAAAAAAGCAAAATAATCAGGAAAAATTGTCGTATAGCACTGTAATTTCTGATATCATGGAATACTCAGTACAAATTGATGCGCAAACTGCAATCATTACAGTCTTAAACTTTATTATTACAGTTTCAGAATGGAAAGTACTAAATAATTATTGAAAATTTCATATGATCGACAAATAAAAATTATAATCAATAAGTATCACATAATAAATCATTTATCTTATGATTCAATATTACTTTTTTGTCACCTGCGTTGTACAAATACGACATAAAATGTAAATATTTGGTTACAGGAAAATAATTATACGAATATTGCCAGGCTGATTCTCTGTTTCATGCTATTTTAAGAAGTATGGTTAGGAAGTATACTTACCTACTTACTTAGATGGCCATAAAAACCCGTTGTCAGGTTACGGCCGACCTCATTAGCTCTCGCCAGGCGCCTCTGTTTTGCGCGCGCCTTCTCCAATCGTTAATGCCAAGCGTGGTTAGGGCTTCCTCAGCTTGGTCTATCCACCGGAGGTATGGTCTCCCTCTTCGTCGTTGACCGGGGACCTTCCCTTCGAATACCTTTTTCGCTGGAGCTTCTTTATCCATACGATGGACATGACCCAGCCAGCGTAGTCACTGTATTGTTATACACTTAACTATGTCAATGTCGGCGTAGAGCTCATACAGCTCGTGGTTCATTCGAATGCGATAGTCGTCGCCAACTCGAACAGGACCAAAGATTTTGCGGAGAACTTTCCTCTCGAACACCCCAAGAGCGGTTGCGTCTGTTGTCGAAACCACCCATGCCTCAGCGCCATAAAGAAGCACAGGTAGAATGAGCGTCTTGTAGAGTGTTAGCTTTGTCGATCGAGAGAGAGCTCTGGCACGTAATTGCTTACTGAGACCGTAGTAGCACCTATTAGCAATTGTTATTCTCCGCTTAATCTACAGGCTGACAACATTGTTGCTGGTTACGGCAGTGCCTAGGTAAATGAATTCCTTGACAACTTCTAATTTACAGTTGCCCGCTGTAACATGAGAGTCTAGATCCCGTGCTCTCCTGTTGTTATTTGTAGACATCATGTATTTCGTCTTGCCCTCGTTTACCGTCAAACCCACTTTCGCTGATTCCTTTTCAATTGCAGTGAAAGCAGCAGTAACATCTCTCTTACTCCGACCGATAATATCAATATCATCAGCGTACGCAAGGAGCTAAACACCTTTGAAGAAAATGGTGCCATTATGATGCACACCGGGTTTTCGTACGATCCCCTCCATAATGTAATTGAAGAGATCGCACGAGAGCGGGTCGCCTTGTCTGAAACCTCGCTCGGTATTAAAAGTTGCGGAGAGGTGATTCCCTACCTTGACGGAGCTACACGTATTGTGTGTGAACACTGTAATTTTTCATTGACAATCACAATCAATTATTACAGTTTTTCGCTTTCTATCTGGGCATTACAGTGGAAAACTGTAATTATTGTCGGAAATCCAATGAATTTTTACAGAATTTTTTTTTCCGTGTGATCATCAAGTTTTGAACATAAGGATGTTCAAGAACGTTTCTCGCGCTCTTTACTATTAAATTGGGTTAGCTTTTTATTTGGTCAAAAATTTCGCAGTGAAATCGTCTTTTGATATAAAAATTTTCTCATGGATTTGCTCACGGAGCATAGCGTCTTCACAAAACTTGCCCAACGTGCACAATTAGTAGCGAGTGCTTTCAATTCTCTCCAAACGAACCTTTCCACGATGATTTAGGACCGCGTTTTCTGCTACACTGAGGGTTTCACTCCAATGTATGCCGGCAGACTTTAGTTGGGGATTTCTGCAACGTGTGTCCAATTCCGGTTTCACGTTTTGCTGTCAGATTTTAATATGACAATTTAGTATAACCTTTATTTTTATTTCCATGACCATTTTGAAAAATATAGAAATTATAGAAATATTTTGAGTTTTGTAAAATAATTTCAATTCAATCCGTAAGACAAATTAAATTTTGTTTGAAGCAGGCGCTCAGCAAATAAAACAACATGAATATCATTTTTATTTTTCAGTTTGAACCGAAAAATGTATGCACTTGATCAAGGGATCAGGGGTTCTAAGCCCCTTATATGAATATTTCTGGATTCGATAAGGCTTAAGCCCAAATCAAAATAACACGGCGATAGCAGTAGTGTATTTTGACACATTGATATTGTTTCCGTGTAAATTTTAAAGAAATCTCCATTTTTTATCTTTGAAAGTATGATTTTCGTGTTTTTTTTAAATACAGGATCAGTACTAGTGATTCAGCTATTCTTATTGACTTTATTCAATATTAACTTGTTTCAACTAATGATTTGTTTCAAGTAAAACAGAAAATTGAAAAATGTAAGATCATAATTTCTATATATGTACTTATAGCCCCCAAAGGAAAAATCCTGGTTGCAAAAAAATAGCCTAATTTGAGCACACACTAAAGCAAAAATAAATATCATTTTTGTGATTTTTCTGCCGAAAAATACCAACAAAATTACAAATAACTGTATCAGTTGTAAACTACAAAAAAGCAACAACAAATACACGCAATTTTTTTAGGATTTTTTCAACTGAATTTTTCTGAAGAAAAACCAACAACAAAATTTACGCGGCAACAGCTGCAAATTTGCAAGTTTGAAGAAGTCAAAATAAAAATCATGTTGTTGGATTTGCTGATTGCCTGGTAGCAATAGAAATTAATTTTCTCAAATGCAGCTAAATAATGTTAAAATAAATTAATTAATTCAAATAAAAAATGGCGGAAGGAATTACTTAGTGAGTAATTATCATCAGGATTTTCCTCCTTTTAATAATCACAATTAATATTGAAATTATTGTATAATTACCGAAAGGTTTCATCCTTTTTTTTTTAATTTCCAATTCATGTAGCATTTATTTTCATTTTCTTATTTTCAAAAAACTTCTCTATTAATTTAAAGAAATAAAATTGAAAATCTTAATAAAATACAAAATGGCAGATCAGATGAAATTTCAGCTTCGTTGCTAAAAACCCCAATGCACATTTCTCCTCATTCTAAGGTCTTTAAAATAGTAACACGTTCCAATTATCGACATTTCTGGGAGCGTTGTTCTTTAACATATAATTCTTTGATTCAGCTCTATTACCTTTAAATATAATATTTACCTTCTAAACTTAGTATTTTTTTATTTTGTAAATAGTAACTTCCTTGGACTTGTAACGTGTCTTGACTGGGTTATGATATTCGTAACAACGCTCTCTTGCATATCAATGATGTTTGAGACACCGAGTTATCGTGTCATGGAGCATCCATCGCTTCAGATAGCTGAGTATGCTTTTGTGGTGTTTATGAGCTTGGAACTCGCATTAAAAATACTAGCTGATGGACTCTTTTTCACACCAAAGGCCTATATAAAGGATGTTGCCTCTGCTCTGGATGTATTTATTTATGTTGTATCAACGTCGTTTCTATGCTGGATGCCACAGCAAATACCAACAAATTCGGGTGCGCAGCTGTTGATGATATTACGTTGCGTTCGTCCATTGCGGATTTTTACGTTGGTGCCACATATGCGGAAAGTAGTGTACGAGTTGTGCCGTGGTTTCAAAGAGATTTTGCTTGTCTCCACTTTGCTTATTCTGTTGATGTTTATCTTTGCCAGTTACGGCGTTCAATTATACGGCGGTCGTCTAGCCCGCTGTAATGACCCAACTATACACCGACGAGAGGACTGCGTAGGCGTTTTTATGCGTAGAGTCTTCGTTACGAAAATGAAACTAACGCCAGGTTCCAATGAATCGTACCCATCCATGTTAGTGCCACGTGTTTGGGCAAATCCCAGACGGTTTAATTTTGACAATATTGGTGACGCAATGTTGACGCTGTTTGAAGTGCTCTCATTTAAAGGTTGGCTGGACGTTCGTGATGTTTTGATCAAAGCTGTAGGACCGGTGAGTAAAAGTTTTGACAAAAATCAGCCTATTCAGCCACCACATTATCACCCTCTTAAAATTATTTCGATCATATATCGTTGAAACAATTTGCTTATCTTTTTCTTATAGGTACATGCAATCTACATACACATCTATATTTTTTTAGGATGTATGATAGGACTAACGCTATTTGTGGGTGTGGTTATTGCAAACTACTCTGAAAACAAAGGCACAGCATTACTAACGGTAGATCAACGACGTTGGTGCGATTTGAAGAAACGTTTGAAAATAGCACAGCCCTTACACTTACCTCCACGCCCAGATGGTAGAAAAATTCGAGCTTTCACTTACGACATAACACAGCACATTATTTTTAAGCGATGTATTGCAGTTGTGGTGCTCATCAATAGTATGCTACTGTCCATTACGGTATAATTTTGAGGGCACAAACACGAAACTTAAATTGCACATTATTTTTTCTTACAGTGGATAAAGGGCGAGATTCATACAGAACGATTGGTTATTGTCAGTACTGTGCTTACATTTGTGTTCGTAATTGAGGTCGTTATGAAGAACATAGCTTTCACGCCACGTGGCTATTGGCAATCGCGTCGTAACCGTTATGATTTACTTGTGACTGTTGCAGGAGTCGTATGGATTTTTTTACAAACCATTTTAAGGGTAATGCATGATCTATGATCGTAAGGAAATCCGGTAACAGCAGAACTGGCTATTTGATATACATATGCCACCATGTACCACCTTACATACAAAAAAAGAAGTCCACCGTACACCTTCGAATCCTAAGCATTTTTGTAAGGCAATTTGGAACATTTTTTTTGACCGAATATAAGGGTAGTAGATCTCAGTTCTTTCCATCCCAATGTATCATTCAGATGTCAGAAAATTAAATTAAAAATCATTAAACTTTTCCAACGGAAGCATTTCGATTGTTCGATTAGAACTGTTTAAACAAAACAAATTTAATCTTTTTTGCCGAACGTAGCGTAGTCCTCTTATTAAATTTATCGTCAAATGTTCGGTATTTTGAGTCAGTATTGAATTATAGCTGGAATAATACCGTTACCACTTTACTTAATTTTACTTTTTTTAATTCGTGTTGTCATAGGTTAGATCTGGTGAGTTTTTGTTGTATAACAGGTGGCACGCCCCGTTGTCGAATTCCGTCAACAAATTGTGAGGTGCTTAGCATGGGCAATATTCATCCTAGCACCGAATTTCAAAATTCCTGCTTTCATTGGTGCTTAGATAATAGAAGAATTTTTAGAATCGATTCAGCAGTTCCAGAGACTACCGCCTACACAAGAACAAACAAAAACCTTACCTCTCCATATAATAATATAGAAATAGATTACGAACGGTAGCATTTATCCTAAAAAAATAAAGACACAAAAATGACAAAGTTCTAAAAGGCGCTAAACTGAAAATATGGAGCATCCTTCTAAAGAAAATATAGTTGGTGGCATTAGTTATGCCCATTGTCAGGATACTATACATAAAAAATGTAGCCAACTCTGCCGAAACCGTATTTATTCTTTACACTAGCTCTCTTTGTATACTCGTATATCATTCTATTTCGTATACATTGCCTAATTTTCTTATTTTCCCACATTAAAGAATGATCTTTCGTACTTTTTCGGTTTTATGGTGGTCATATTACGTTTTTTCACCATTACCGGAAAGCATACAACGCTGAAAATGTTAATGTTAACCGTCGGTGTATCGGTCTGCAAGTCATTCTTTATTATATTTGGAATGTTTTTACTAGTCTTCTTCTATGCGCTTGCCGGTACAATATTATTTGGCACAGTAAAATATGGCGAAGGTATTGGCCGACGTGCTAATTTTGGCTCACCAGTGACCGGTGTTGCCATGTTGTTTCGTATTGTTACCGGAGAGGATTGGAACAAAATTATGCATGACTGTATGGTACAGCCACCGTACTGCACGCCTGGAAAAAACTATTGGGAAACCGACTGTGGTGAGTAAACATTACATCTTAAAATGATAAATCCATGGAATAAATGTTTAAGCTTGAATAAATGACATGACTTTGCTCGTGGACCGACAATGGATCAACGTGCTTATATGTTTTTATCTTCCCACTCGAAGACTTGGCGGCTTCAACCCTCAATTTTCAATTATTTATCATTTCCATTAATACAAGTTTGTTTTTATATCTAACTATAGGCAACTTTACGGCCAGCTTAGTATATTTTTGTACATTTTACGTCATTATTACATATATTGTACTGAATTTGCTTGTTGGTAAGTACATACTAAACTTGATTAATATCTTATACGAACACTTTTTCCAATTGAATTTAGCTATTATCATGGAGAACTTTTCACTGTTTTATTCAAACGAAGAGGATGCATTGCTTTCATACGCTGACATACGTAACTTTCAGAATACATGGAATGTAGTCGACATTCATCAGCGTGGCGTTATTCCAGTTCGTCGTGTTAAATTTATCTTACGCTTATTGAAAGGGCGCTTGGAATGCGATCCACAGAAAGATCGTTTGCTATTTAAGTACATGTGTTACGAGTTGGATAAACTGCACAATGGCGAGGATGTAACATTTCACGATGTTATCAAGTAAATGTGTTCCTTAGTGTTAGGAAAAACACTCTCCACGCATGCAAGCGTCTGGTAGACTGCAGTGCCGTAACAACTTTGGAGACGTGGGGCGGTAACACCTTAGGCATCCCCATATGCCACATTTTTTTTTTGGTTATCATAGTCAACTCCGAAAATCAAAAGGAGCAGTTTTTTAACAATAAACACGACACACAAGAGATATATTTCCGGGACCACTCTGACCTTCCTTTGCTACGCTAGTGGTGGAGAGTGTTCGAATTGTCTTGACTCCCCTGAGAATTTAATTTTCAGTTAGAATTTAAAGTGGGGTGGGATTTTTTTCTCAGAAATTAAATAAGACAAATGTTTTATGTTAGCCGCCAATGTGATTGATCTATTATATACTAAGTATATGGAAATTCTTTTCATTTTATAGCATGCTTTCATATAGATCTGTGGATATACGCAAGGCACTGCAACTGGAAGAGTTGTTGGCGAGAGAAGAATTTGAGTACATAATTGAAGAGGAGGTTGCTAAGCAAACAATACGCACTTGGCTTGAGGGATGTTTAAAAAAGATCCGTGCTCAAAATGCATGTGTAAGTTTGCTTTTAAATTTCTTCGCCAAAAAAATGTATTAATCTGTTAGAAACCTGAAATCTAACATACCTCGATACTGAGGTAAATCTTATCAATTTTATAGCACTAGTGACTTTGCGAACACCTGGTCGACTTACCATTTCTACTCGAACCAGGTGGTTATGAACTAAAAATTTTATTTAGGGAAGCATTGGCTTTCATTAACTCGATGTGTCCGAGCCGATGCAGACTTGCTACTTTTGCAAAACATCCACATTAATGTATAAAGTGGCGCAAAGTCCTCCCTGAATGTCTAGGCAGTCATTTTTTTTTGTAAATAAAAATAATTGCTTCTGTTTATTGATTATGTTTAGTTAGACGTTTGATTAAGTTAATATCGGTCAATTAACCGCTGCCAGAGTTTTACACACTGGATTGCGTTTCACAGTATTCTGCATAACTTTTCTTAAGAATTCTGGCGATAAATACTGAAGAGATAACAGTTCGTGTTCGGTTTTATCTTTGCAATCAAAAATCCTTAAGTTTTTTGTCTTCTTGGAAAATTCGAAGAAGTTTTTATAGTAGAGTAAAATACTTGACGAAATTTATAATTGATGCCAATTACTTTTCCTCATAGAAACAGCAGAGCTCACTCATTGCAGGCTTACGCGCTACGAACGAGTTACTGATGCGCTCCAGTTTGCAAGACGAGAAACAGAGTATTGTCCCATCAATTACAAATGTTGCGGAAGTCACAGTCAATAGTACTCCAGTGGCAATGACAACTACGATAGCAACAGTTCCATCATTGCAGACTATTATGACAACAGCGCTAACCTCGAATGAGCCGCAGGCATCAGTTGCCGTTGATAAATCGATAATAACAACAATTAGTGGCGTTATTGCAGCAGTTTCAACAAATTGCGTTAGTACCTATACCAGTAGTCAACCAGCTATTTCTACCATCACATCATCTGCTTTAACAAGCAGCGGTGCATTTTCACCAACCTTCAGCTCCACAGAGAACGGAGATGGAAGCGCTGTAGGTGAAGCAACTACTGCAGCTGTTACCACTGGTGACAAACAATCTTCAGCAGGATTTTCGGCAAGCTCGATTTGCTTACATCGGCTTATAACTACCCCAAACACAGCTGGGCCATCTTTAATAACTGGCACGACAGCAAAACGCGCAACACAACACATACTCAACCGTTCCGATTCAACAGGAAGCACGACAGGGCGAAAATTTTTGACGCCAACTTGTTCAGATATTGCAACGATAGCAACTCAACCACATCATCGTGCTGCTGACAAGGAGCGCCAACTGCATCAAAAGAAAAGAAATTCGTTTGCAACTGCAATACCACCAGCAGCAGCAATTGCTACCACAGCAGTACCTGTCCCATTGGGAAATGGCGCTTCAACTTCAGCCGCTGTCAGATATGATGGTAGCATCAGTAAATCGTCAAGTTTCTTTGCACAATTCAATCATGAGATCAGTCAATATCATTACCCGGCGCCAATGCATATGCATACGCATGCCCAACAGCAGCATACACTACATTATGGCGATGGTTCATCAGGTGTCACAGCGCTATTAAACATGGCATCTGCTGGGGGAAACAACAAATTGCTATCGCTTTATAGTCAGGCTAACGTAGTGT
Organism: Tricholauxania praeusta; assembly: GCA_949775025.1. Lineage (NCBI taxonomy): Eukaryota > Metazoa > Arthropoda > Insecta > Diptera > Lauxaniidae > Tricholauxania > Tricholauxania praeusta. The sequence continues at coordinate 26,472,550 of OX459032.1, forward strand.
ACGAAGTTCATGACTGGTGGCAAGAACAAGTCATCTGCACGCAGGGTAGTGACGATGAATCATAGAACAATTAAATTGCCCTGTAAAGAAAGTCGAAGACAGTCCACTTTTGTAAATAAAATGTAGCGAGGAGCTAGAAAATTTAATTCTATTTTTAAAGTAAGTTTATATATTGTACAATTTATTTGAGTTATTTTTGAAAAGGGTTTTGTAGCAGACTTGTGGGCTGGAGCGATTAATAGATCATGTAAGGAATCATGCAATCGCGTGCGTGCCTAACGACTCGGCCTCAAAATCGCAGTCAAGAAAATGTCGTTGCTGCGGAAATACGCAATCACCTAGAGCAGGGGTTCTTAAACTTATGTAGTCCGAGGACCCCCTATCGAGCTAAATTTTTTTTGCGGACCCCATTCCAACCGTAGACATTTGACGTCGTTCCTAAGCTTACTTTCTGGCTTTCTTGCGAACCGTTCGGTTTTCACCCAGACAGTCTGGTTTTTGAAAGTTTTGTCCGGTTGTCAAACTTAATCAGATATAAAATTTCCGGTTATCTGATGAGGTTAAGGAACGAAGTCTTATTATTTTGCTTTAATTTTTCCGGTTCTCAAAGGTATTTTCCGGATTTGAAGGTCCAAAAGTTGACACTACTTTCCAATAAATATTGACACTCATACCATTACTATATCTCTCTGTATTTTAACAGATCTTGCGCATTTATAGAGGCAAACATTTTTTATTAGGATTTTCATGTAATGTAAATCTAAATGTAAAACTCAAATGAATACAAGTTGTGGAAATGTTAAAAAATTTAAATAGTCAAAATATGTACATTAAACTCAGACAAATATTTCTTGGTCAAAATAGAGCTTAGAAAATAGATTATTTTTTTTTCCTATTTTTTTTTAAAAATAATATAATGATAATAATGAAAATAATTTTTTTGGTGACTATTGGTTATTTTATAAACTAAATTTGTTATATTTTCTTATGTAGAAGTTTTTATTTAATGAGATGGATGATGTTGTTTTCTTGAAACTAAATCCACAATTTCAGGCTCTATATTCGAAATTTTTATTCTCAGGTCCGCTTCTACATTAAGCTTGTTTCTATACTTTGATTTTATCTATTATATAAAATTCATTTTTTGTCTGTCTGTCTGTCTGTCTGTCTGTCTGTCTGTCTGTCTCTTATGCACGCGGAAACTATCAAGCCGATTTTGATGAAATTTTTACAGTATGTTAGTATCGATAGGGCGGGTGTCATAGGCTATAAAACTTTAATTTAGGGTGCATATTTAGGGTGGCCCTCATACACAAATATTTTTAAAATAGCGATTTCTCAAAGACAGGCAAATCGATTCTCATGAAATTTACACAGTAAGGCTTTTATGTTAAGGGGCACAGATTGGATGGTAAAAATTTTATTTAGGGTGCGTACTTAGGGTGGTCCTCATACAAATATATTTTTAAATATAATTTTCGCGAAGACAAATAAATCGATTCACACCGAATTTACACTACGTATCTCTTATATTAAGAAGAATAGCTTAGGCCACAAAACTTTTATTTAGGGTGGCCCTCATACACAAATGTTTCAAAAATTGCATTTTCTCAAAGACTGCTTAATCGATTCTCTTGGAATTTACACCAATATTAAGAGGCAGTGACTAGATTGTAACAATTTTATTTAAAGTGCAAAATTAGGGTGGCCCTCATACAAAAATATTTTTAAATATCATTTTCACGAAGACAGATTAATCGATTCACACCGAATTCACACCACGTAACTCTTATTTTAAGAGTCATATCTAAGGCTTCAACAGTTTTATTTAGGGTGGCCCTTATACAACAATTTTTTTTTTGTACCATTTCCTCAAAGACCGCAAAATCGATTCTCATGGAATTTACACCATATGGCTTTTATATTAAGAGGCACAGATAAGATCGTAAAAGTTTTATTTGAAGTTCAAACTTAGGGTGGCCCTCATACACAATTTTTTTAAATATCATTTTCACGATAACAGGTTAAACGATTCACACCGAATTTACACCACGTAGCTCTTATATTAAGAGGCTTAGCTAAGGATACAAAACTTTTATTTAGGGTGGTCCTCACACAAACATATTTTTTAAATATCATTTTCTCAAAGACCGCCAAATCGATTCTCATGGAATTTACACCACATGGCTTCTGTATTAAGAGGCACAGATAAGGTCAAAAAAATTTTATTCAGGGTGTATACTTAGGGTGACCCTCATACAAAAATATTTTTAAATATCATTTTCACGAAGACAGGTTAGTCGATTCACTCCGAAGTTACACCACGTAGCTCTTATGTTAAGAGGCATAGCTTAGGCTACAAAACTTTTATTTAGGGTTGCCCTCATACAAATATATTTTTAAATATCATTTTCTCAAAGACCGCTTAATCGATTCTCATGAAATTTAAATCACGTGGTTTTTATATTAAGAGGTACTGCTTAGGTTGTAAAAATTTCATTTTGGGTGCATACTAAGGGTGGTCCTGATACAAAAGTATTTTTTAAATAGAATTTTCACGCAGACCGCACATCGAATCTTCACCACGGTTGAGGTGAGGCGATGCGCACAGGGTAATGCTAGTGTATAATAGTACTGAAAAAACCTGTTCACACAAATACGTTGTACAAAACGGAATCAAGTTTTGGAGGGCCTTATTTGCAAGTAAAGGGTAATCGGATTTTAGCAGTAACCAAAAGTTAGTTAGTTCAATTTTATTGAACTTTAGTTTCAAAGACGTATCGCAAGAGATATCCACAAGCATATCTTGCTCTAATGTCGATAATTGCTTAGCATTACTAACATCTGTATTGAATGATCCAGTCGTTGCCAGAATTAGGACAGGGAAAATACTTCCGGAAGCTACTTTTTAGAGCCATTAAATGTTCGACAAAAAGCAGCTGCGTTTCACCATTGACTTGTTTATTAGAAAATTCTATAAAGTCGCTGAGTGTTGGAAAAGACTCATACACACAATTTTGAATGCGTATTGACCATAATTCGACTTTTTTTATAATCGCTTCTATTTATCTTCAACTTTAAATTTATTTGAAGCTGCACCTTGTAGGCTCAAATTTAGCCCATTCAAATAACAAAAAATATCAGTCAAGTAAGCAACCTTAGCTAACCAGAGAAAATCATTAAAACATTCTTTCAGTTCGAATTGCGTATCCATTAAAAATAATCTCATTCCGTCATGAAGTTCAGAAAGGCGATTGTGTACTTTCCCTCTTGACAACCAACGTACTTCTGTGTGTAATAATAGTTGTTTATGTTGACTCCCCATCTCCTCGCACAAAACTTTGAAAACACGGGAATTAAGTGGGCGAGCCTTAATGAAATTGACAATTTTAACGATTTCATCTAATATTTTTTTCAAATCTGTTTACATATTTTTAGAAGATAATGATTCCCTGTGTATGCAGCAATGGTTCCAAACGACCTGAGGTGCTATATCTTCAATAAGAGCAATCAATCCAGTTCTTCTACCTGACATTGCACGAGCACAGTCAGTGCAAATTCCAACACATTTTGACCACTGGATTCCATTTTCGGTTATAAAATGGTTCAAAGTGTTAAATATAGCCTTAGGTGTAGTACACGATGGTAGGGAATCACAAATCCTCTTGAACTTTAAATTCAAATTCATATCTAATAAATGCTAACAAATTAGCATTGTTAGAGACATCGGTACTCTCATCTAATTGCAGTGAGTAATATTGACTTTTAAGCACTCTTGAAATTAATTGCTCTTTTATGCTGCATGAAATATATTCAATTCTGTTCTTGACCGTATCGTTCGATAAGGAAATCAAATTTAAATCTTTTGTTGCTTTAGCCCCCAACATTGTACACGGTTAGAAATTTTGGAATAAATTTTAATACCTTTGGGATTACATACAGTTACTCACAAAATTGAGTATACACCTTGATTTGAAAGGAATATTGGCTATAGCATTACCCTGTGCGCATCGCTTCACTTCAACCGTGGTGTATTCTCGATGTGCAGTCTGCGTGAAAATTCTATTTTAAAAATACTTTTGTATGAGGACCACCCTTAGCATGTACCAAAAATAAAATTTTTACAACCTTACCACGTGGTGTAAATTCCATGAGAATCGATTAAGCGGTCTTCGAGAAAATGATATATAAAAATATTTTTGTGTGGGGGCCACCCAAATTAAAAGTTTTGTAGCCTAAGCTATGCCTATTAACATAAGAGCTACGTGGTGTAAATTCGGTGTGATTCGACTAAACTAAACTATATAAAATTTTTACGACCTTATCTGTGCCTCTTAATATAAATGCCATGTGGTGTAAATTCCATGAGAATCGATTTAGCGGTCTTCGAGAAAATGATATCTAAAAATATTTTTGTATGAGGGCCACCCTACATATGTACTCTGAATATAAGTTTTGTAGCTTGAGCTATGACTATTAATATAAGAGCTATGTGGTGTAAATTCGGAGTGAATCGACTAACCTGTCTTTTTGAAAATGATATTTTAAAATATTTTTGTATGAGGGTCACCCTAAGTATGCGCCCTAAATAAAATTTTTTTGAGTTTATCTGTGCCTCTTAATATAAAATCCATATGGCGTCAATTCCATGAGAATCGACTTAGCGGTCTTCGAGAAAATGATATTTCAATATATTTTTGTGTGAGGGCCACCCTACATATGCACCTTAAATAAAACTTTTTTAAGTTTGTCTCTGCCTTTTAATATAAAAGCAATGTGGTGTAAGGTCCAAGAAAATCGATTAAGCAGTCTTTAAGAACATGATATTTAAAAAATATTTTTGTGTGAGGGCCACCCTAAATAAAAGTTTTGTATCCTTAACTATTTCTCTTAACAAAAGAGCTACGTGGTGTAAATTCGGTGTGAATCGACTAAACTGTATTTGTGAAAATGATATTTAAAAAATATTTTCGTGTGAGGGCCACCCTAAATAAAAGTTTTGTGGTCTAAGCTATGCTTCTTAACATAAGAGATACGTAATGTAAATTCGGTGTGAATCGATTTATTTGTCTTCGTGAAAATGATATTTAAAAATATATTTGCATGAGGGCCACCCTAACTATGCACCCTAAATAAAATTTTTACCATCCAATATGTGTCCCTTAACATAAAAGCCATACTGTGTAAATTTCATGAGAATCGATTTGCCTGTCTTTGTGAAATCGCTATTTTTAAAATATTTGTGTATGAGGGCCACCCTAAATATGCACCCTAAATAAAAGTTTTATAGCCTATGACACCCGCCTGATCGATACTAACAAACTGTAAAAATTTCATCAAGATCGGCTGTATAGTTTTCGCGTCCATAAAGGACAGACAGACAGACAGACAGACAGACAAAAAATGAATTTTATATAATAGATTGTTAAAGAAATTAAAATTTTTTAGTAAATAATTTTAATGCATGGGGATAGATAGCAATCTGACAAACTAATAACGAATATAAATTTTAATATTTTTAAGACAAAGCACAAAATTAATTCATAAAAACGTAAATTAAAGCAAAATTCAAGTCACGAAATTAAGTATACACTTGCCAATTTTGACATCAAATTTGATTTTTTTTATCACGGATGTATTGTAAAGCATTTTAAAGTTTGTTGGGCTTTTTCGACTAATAGTTTGAATACAAGATCATTTCGTTTTACGCGTTAGTTTCGCATTGGTGACCACTAGCAAGGATACAACTTTTGCAATAAGATAATTGGTGATGAGATGATATTGTAAAGGAAAATCGTATCGCGAAATTGGTGAATTTATTAGAAGACCTAATTATACAGCTCAAAATATTATAAGCAAGTGGAGATACGAAAGTACATTGATGAATTCTATAGATAGAGGCAGAAAAAACTCCTATCAAAATGTGATGAGCGAATTATAATAAGTAAATTGCAAAAATATCCAAAGGCTAGTGTTCCGAAATCGACAGCAGAAGTTACCAAAGTTATTAGCAAGCTGATATCCACAAAAACAGTTCATCGAGTACTGCGAAAAAATAATTTGGACAGATTAATTGCACGCAAAAAGAATTTCATTGTTCTACAATTAAAACAAAAAAGGTTTGAAGTTTGCTTAAATGCCTTTAAACAGCCACCGAGCTTTTAGAAAAGGGTGATATTCACGGACGAGGCAAAAATTAATCTTTGGGAATCAGATGGAATATCAATTGTATGAAAAAAGACTAATTCTTCGCTGCAAACTAAAAATTGAGTAGCCACAGTAAAAACATGGTGAAGGGTCAGTTATACTGTGGGGATCTATGACAGCTAGTGGCGTCGGATCCATGGAATTTATAGACTCAATTATGACCAAAGAAGATTACTTGGATATTTTAAGACGAAATTTGCGACAGAGTGCCGCAATACTTAAGCTTCCGTCCTGGTTTTAGTTACAGTAGGATAATGATCCAAAGCACACGGCGCACATATGGCAAGATTGGCTGCTATAAAACTCTCCAAACCAACTTAACACACAACCACAATTGTTGGAAAGGAACCCAATTGAGCATTTATGGGGAGAAGTGAAAATAAAATTGAAAAATTTTCATTCGTGAAGCAAGGAGAACTTAAAGAGAGCGATAGCCAAAATCTGGGAAGAAATTTCGCACTATTTCACCCAAAAACTGGTGGATTCTATGCCACGACGAATTTAATCGGTAACAGATGCAGCAAGTGGTCCTACTAATTATTAGAATCAAAGAATATATTTTTTAATCAAGATTTAATGAACTATATACTTCATTTTAATGAACTATGCTTAATTTTGTGACATGAATTTTGCTTTTATTTACGATTTTATGAATTCTTTTTGTGTTATGTTCTTTAAGCTAACTCTATAGGGGATAATCCTTTGACACGTAGTGTGTTTGCCTCGAAAGAGCAGACAGAAGAGTGGGAATGAGGTATAAATATAGAGCAAGGGCGCACTATTTTTATATTTCTTAATTTATTTTTTATGAAAGTAATTTAAATATTCTGGCGCAACGATAAAAATTCCCACATAAATCGTATGCAAAACTAAAAGAGCCACCAGTAAATATTAATATATGAGCTCTATTTGCAACAGAATTTTTCTTTGATGTAACTGTATCCATTAAACCTGTTTGAATTTAAAAAAAAAATCTATTCACCCTGAGGTCAAATAAATAGCACAATTTTGCTTAATCTTAAAAAATCAATTTTTATTGAAAGGAACTTATTTTTCCAGAACTACGGAGATACATAAATTTAACTTAATGTACTACCAATGCAATATCATGCATGAAGGCTTATTTTACACATAAAGTACATATAACGATATCATGGATACGGTGACCATAAATTTAAATTGAAAAAACAGAACAGAAATTGTGTATGTAGAAACGTATTTTTTTATAATGAAAGTATTAAAAATTCACAAAAAAAACATAAATCACATTTCATTGGCTTTGATTTTAATTAACAAAAGTGTAACAAAATATACGCACCAAATGCAAACCATTGATAATTTTCTGAGTTATAAGTTTTTTTAATCATGTTTTCCAGACTTTGTAATTATTCTTTAAACTCTAAGCAGTTAAGATCATAGTGGCATCTCGTTATTAAAATAGATTTTACAGTCTCAATTTTCATATGGAACTTTTCGTCATTCCATGTATTGCTTAAGATAGAAAATACCCTTTCTGTGGAGTCATTTGAACCCGGTAAACACAAATTAAGTTCCACTATATTTAAAATATTTTTAAAAAGTATGAAATTCCTTTTAAAATGTTGAAATATTTCAACTCATTTACTCTCGACAAGCTTTCCACCGACATTCCTTTAGTTTTTCGCAAGTCACATAATTTTTAATGCTTGAAATGTGGGCCAAATGATAGAACTCGAAAGGCCTAAATAGAATATATAGGGTTGCCTGGTCGAATCTGGTCATAAGCATGGGTTGGCACCTGTTTTTAGGGCCAATTTTACTTAAATTAAACTAAAATAACAAAATTGGCTAAAATTCGGGCATTTTCAAGCATCGGGACAGGCTTTGGCTAGGCAGCCCTGGTTCGTTAGTTTCACCAATATGGTTTACTATGTTTTCAGTACATCCCATCCTGTAATCTTTTACACTCGACTTTTCTACAGCGGGCTCTCCACCTATCCGAAATTCTTTTCTTGATCATAAAAGGTAAAAAAAATTCGTCTCTGCGTTCAGCGAAAATTTGAGTTCAAACCCAAACCGACAAACTTAGCGTCACGGTAATTACATTGCACAATCAGCTTTTTAATAGAGATTGCTAATTAATATCGATAACAACTTACATATCGATCAGCAAAGGGTTGCCGTTTGTAGAAATAGATTTATAATGTGGATTAGTAAATAGTAGATGTGCGTGGCGCATGAAAGCAGAACAAAAAACAGAACATTTGCAAAAAACAGAACATTTTTGTAATTTTCCACAAAAAAAAAAATACGCAGAACAAGCGCCTTAAAAACAGAACGGATGGTCACCGTAGTCATGGAGGCATTATTATTATTATTTTTTTAATTTTTGTACCTTTTCAACTCTTTTTGATTTATTCGATTTATATCGTCTGCTTCACATTTTTTTACTTTTCCAAACATTTTCGACGACACTTTCAAACAGGGTTGCCAAGTCGAAAAGACGAAATCCCTCAAATCGTAAAAAGTAAAACTTTTTTTGGGAAAAGTTGAATGAGTTGTTTTTTTGCTCGTTTAACAAAACTTTGAAGTCCATGTCACAAAAATCGTCGAACGCCCGGCTATTTCAGGTATTTTTGAATTTCTTCCCGGCTTTGACATGAAACTCCGCGCTTGGCCCGGACAATCTCAACATTTCGCAACTTTGTCACCATGTTTTGACTTCATAACAGTGAACATACAAAGTTCACTTAGCACGTTCTCAGGCAACAATTTATTTTTCATCTAGGAATTGAGTATTGTTCAAGAACAATATCTATCCCAGTGGTCAGTTACTCTGGTCAAACTTTATGTCTGCTACCTAATCGCAGTATTTTCTTAAACAAGCAAGTACATTTACAACTAAATACATATTACTGGAAAACAGTTTTATTTACAGATGAAAGCAAATTTAATATTTTCCGGTCAGATGGACAATCATATCTCTGACGCAAAGCTAATGAGAAGCTCAAGAAAATTAACCTTCGGCCAACAACTAAGCACGGATTAGGTTCAGTAATGGTGTGGGATGTGGTATCTGCTGCTGGACCAGGGAACCTGCATATAATCGAAGGGATTATGGTTAAAATATGTTATTTAAGCATTCTAAAAGCTAAGGTAAAAGAAAGTGCTCAAAAGTTGGGGATAGGCGAAGAGTTTATATTATATCAGGACAATGATCCGAAGCACTAGGCGTATGTTGTGCGTAACTGGCTGCTTTATAATTATTCCAGAGAGATGGAGGCTCCACCAGTCTCATGATTTAAATGTTATTGAACACGTGTGAAATTATTTGGAGCAGCAGCTTAAAAATTACCACATAACTAAAAAAGCGGAGTGGATAGCAGCCCTAAATGAAAAGTGGGGCAATATCCCAGTTTATTTATGTCGTAAGTTGGTAGAGCCGATGCCAAATCGTTTGAGAGTTATTATACAATTAAAAGGACTACCTATTAAATATTAAAAACAAATTAAATCCTTTAATAATACAAATTTTTATGTGAATTTCTTTGGTGTTCCATTATAACTTTGTGACAGAATTCCATGTATTTTTAATTTTTCGTTATTTTTTTTTTTTTAAACGCTAACTTTATAAAAAAATTTTGTTGATTATAAATGTCTATTAAATACACTTTCTAAAATAAATTTTGAAATTGTAAAAAAATATTTAGTTAATTTACTATTTAGTAAGAAACTTTTTTGTTCCAACTGTTCCATTATAACTTTGACCCACTGTACATACTTATGTACGTATATTCTAAATATTTACACAATAAAATTTGATTTAAAGAAGTGTTTACTCAAACGAATTAACTGATGCACACTCGAAAGGAGAAATTTGTTTATGAAGAAAAAAATGAGCAGATAAATAAGATTATTTATTGTAAATAGAAATGTTTGTAATAATAAAGTGTGTGTTTTTTTTCAGAAAAATGAGAGGTAAATGCTTATAATGTCTTACCACAACCGTGTTTCGTTCAGAAAAAATGTAGTGATTGGGAGAGAAAAAATTTGAGTAAAAAACAGCCTCAAAAGAAAAAAAATTCAATTTTTACCCAGATAAATCATTAGAGTAAAAAACAGCCTCCAAAAGAAAATTCAATTTTAACCCAGAGAAATTTCTTCTGCTTAAAACTTGACAAACCATTGACAACGAGACCGGAGACTCATTTTGACAAACGGGAGAAAAAAATATATTCATAACAAAAGTTTTAATTAAAAAAAATTTTGGTAAGTGCTCATTTGAGTGAAGTCTCTGAATGCTCTGAGAATTTCAATATTTTCGCCACTGGGTGGAACACGTTACATTTTCTGTTTATATCCAATCGAGGATGAAGAATTTGCATTGTCAAACATCATGTTAGTCACATTTATGCAGAACTGTCTTGGGATTGGAATGGTTATTCAGAAACCACGACAATGCGACAAAAATTCTTTGAGATCTCATCCAAGAGCATGGCCTGGAGAGCATTCACCTTTGTTAAACGAGATTCATTGAACGACATGAATGAATTCTTTGCTTTGTCGAACTATTAAATATCAGCTACTTGGGAATGGAAGAAAAATCATACAAAAGTAGGTAACTTTGAAACCACTGTATCTCAGTCAATCTTAATCTAAGATACTTTTATAGGTCATTATTTTGACGGAAACTACGTCACCTTTCTTTTTTGTCAGCAAAGTAATATCACCTAAATTCATTCTGAAAAAAATGATACTCAAAAAAGAAAAAAAATTCAAAAAATTTAAATTTTTCGGTTTTTTTTAATAGTTTTTTAACTTATTTTGATTAAAAAATAAGTTCTTTGATTTTATTTATTTTTAAGTATTATTTCGATAGGAAATTTTATTCTCTACAGTAAGTCTCTTAATGTGTATGTGCTAAAATTATACAGTTTTTGAGTTAGGATTAAAAATATAAAAAGTGGGCAAATTTGCACCGTACTCAGAAGTCCAAGTCTTAATTTAATCGCATTTTTGGCTACATCATTTTTAGGGTTTAATTGAACATATAAAACAATAAAATACCTTTAACGAATTAGTTCCTTATTAAAATACATAGTCAATAGCCTATATGAGTCTATTAGCTTACTATCCTCACGGTTAGAAATTTTGGAATAAATTTTAATACTTTTGGGCTTACATATATGACTTCACCAGGATTGTATTAAAATTCAATACTGTCTAGATATTAAAATTCATTTTTAATACAAATTTGTATTAAAATTTAATACTCGTTTTTATTAAAATTTAAAAAAAAAAATGTGTCGTATCCACTGGGATTCGACCCAGGTTCCCTTTCAATACAAGGTTTGCATGAACATTTTAACGACATCAGCCAACGTAGTATCATATTTACGTTGGCTAAATGTAATACTTGCGATAGCATCAAATATTATAAAATATCGTTTTAATGTTTGAACTGTATTAGAATTTAATACAAAATGTATTACAAAATTTTGTAATATATTTAAAAGTATTAAATTTAATCAAAATTGTATTAAAAATCTTTGTAATACTTCGCTTGTATTAAAATTTATTCCAAGATTTATTCTAACCGTGAATTTGCTATTGGTTTTGCAGCAGGAAGAATTAGTTGTTCTGCTATACTGTGGGGTTTTCCAGCTTTTGCTACTAGTAGGGATGCTTCATATGATGTTTTTACTGCTTTTTGCTGATACTTAACACACAGCACACAAAAGCGAAATGAAAATAAATTTCTTATATTGAAAATTGAAACGCGGAAAAGTTTTAGTTTTCAAAAACTCGAAATTTGAAAATCAATACGGACTTAGTTTTTTTTTGACCATGTAGGATTTTTTTAAATGAATACTTTGAACCTAAGCATTGCAAGTTTGAACAAAAGTAAATGCATACATAGGGGAGAAGTGGGGGTTGTGGGCATGGGTCGGTTGTGGGCACCCCTACGTATATTTTCACAAAATGAAGATTGAGTTTCGTTGGTAATGTCATTCGCAAGCAATTACCCTATGTATGATTCATGCCAAATATCAAAGTAAACGGACGCGTTTGCTTTTGGAAATGAACGAATTGGTTTTTTTTGGGCTTTGAAAAGGTGGTTAAACTTTTTTCAAACATTTTCAATAGTGTATCAATCAAAGTGGATCGATTGGAAAAGTAAGTGTAATGTATTTTTATTTAGTCGAAGTATTATGCTGAATGGAACAATATCGATTTGAACCAAAAAATTTATGCATAAATATTTTTTCATTACTTTTTAAAATGTCTGCTAAAGTTGGTTGTGGGCACAAAAATTGGGTGGGTTGTGGGCACCCGTTTTTTTAGTCAAATTTTTTATATACCTACAATTTCTCGTAAAATTGTTCTAAAAATTTGTTTGGAATTTGTTTTTTTTTTGCCCCATTATCATAGCTGAAATGATATTTTGCTTTTGCAACACTTATAAAGTCTTATTCGTACGTTTGTTTGCCATTTTCACGCCACACTCTCTTTTTCATTTGAAATGTGCGGGCATGCGGGCAAGTTATTATACATGTCAAAATTGTATTTCCGACGATGAATAACGCCTATGCAGGCTTTGAGATTAATAAACTGTCATTTTGTTCATATTAGTTGTGGTTTTTTTTCATATTTTTCCATTTGTAGCATTTTTTCCAAGGGTGCCCACAACCCCCCCTAAAAAAAATTTTAGCTGAAAATGACGATTTTACGAAAGTCCATGTAAAATTTTTTTGCATGACGGGATCGGGTATGTTTCTTTATAATTAGTTAGCTTAGGTCTCTAGCTTTACACAGATACCCATATGTCCAAATAATATGCACTAGGTCGGTAATTATAAGCCGAAAACAAAACTATGCCCACAACTCCCACTTCTCCCCTACTTTATTTTTTAAAAATATGTGCAATCATTCAAAAAGCCATGGCCATGTAAAATTTTTAATAAATGAGTTATTTGAATAAACCGAAAAGTTTGACTGCGCGAATGTCAAAAATGTTCATATTATGTACTTATAGCGAGCCGCCTAACTTTCGTTCGCCAGAAATGTCAAAATCAGGCGAACAGAATTTGTATGTGACAAGTATTTGAATGTTTGAAAAACTTTACAAAAAGTAGATATAGAGAAAATTTTAAAAACTTTACAAAAAGTACAGATATCGCAATCATGGAAAGCACAAGCAAAACGTCAGTATAAAAATTTATAAATCAATTTTATTCATGCATGTAAAATACTTTTTAATTATTAGCATGAAAAAAACCAATATACAGCAGTTTCATAAGCTAGTAAGTCTTATGGAGGAAAATCCTGAACCAGCAAAGAGACTTAATAGTTTTGGGTCGAATAAGAAGACCAACAAGGATAAGTGGTATCAACTCGCAATTGAGATAAATTCGCTAGGTCCACCCACTCGTGATGTAAAAGGTTGGAATTACGGTACTACGACCGTATGATCCGAATGGGCTTTCCATTGTTTCCAATAAATACACAAACGCACCTTTATAAATCCTGAAGTAAGACACAAATCTAGAAAAACAATTTCTTCATATATTGCTATCCACAACCTCATAGCTATCTTTAAAAAATAAGTCCACATTGATTATCATTTGAATTTTAGTTTTTTCACTTGTAAAAATTAGATGTTCAATATTTTTATGATTTCAAAATTAAAGTTTTTCAGCTGTCAATTTCTGTTTTTAATTTGGCAGCAAAACTTCAGATTTGAAGTTTCTTAACGTCAATTTCTGTTTTGTAATTTGGCAGCATTGTTTTGTAGGCGAACGTGTACATTCGCCAACCATAATACCGAGCCATAGGCGATTCGCCACGGCAGGCGAATCGACAAACTCAGGCGAATCGCCATCGGTAATAGGGCTATATGTAAAATTATATGATGTTAAAATTGTTTCGCGGACCCCCAGGGATCCGCGGACTACAGCTTAAGAAGCGCTGACCTAGAGGAAAGTTTGGTCGAAAAAAGGTCTTGAAGTTCGAAGATGAGGCATCAAACCGTGATGTTATGTAGCGGAAAAACGGCCTTCGTAATAGTTGCGCTCCCGTACCATAATGCATTAGTACAATTTGCACGTTCTTACAGTATTTTACCCAAAAAGCGTTCCTGTACTCGAAAAACCTGTAAGTGAGAACAAAAATGAGAGAGTAATTTATGTTCTCTCTTTGTAATAAGCATATCTGGGCACCGTTAATCAAATAGTTAACTTCGTTAATCGTTAATCCGTTACTAAAAAAGTTAACTTCGTTAAACGTTAAAGCGTTAAATTTCGGAAGACTTAACGCAAGTTAACGTTAATCGTTAATCCGTTAACACGTGATAAAAATTGCATTCTTATATCGTTCCGCTAGTGATCTTCTTATAAAAACTGCTGGTTTGGTTTAACAGGTTAGGAACAAAAAAAAAAAAAAGACGTGTAAAAGAGGCCATCCATAAATTACGTCACACGTTAAGGGGGAGGGAGGGGTTCGACGAAGTGTGACAAGAGGTGGGAGAGGTCCTAAATTTCGTGACGTCACATTTCAAAATCTAATATATCTAAGAACAGTAATACTTTAATATTCTTTTACATAAAAATCTCTTAAAAAAAATCATGTGTGCAGTTCGCACGTGGTCCAAGTGAAACCTCTAGAAAACTTAACTGCAATAGAATGAGACAAAAATTTTTTATTAAAATGATAAAAGTTGACGGGATCTTGAAAAGCTACAGCAATAAATGAAATATCAAATTAAAATAATAATCGAGCAGAGTGCCCGAAATCTGATATCTATTAACCAAAAGCTGAGGTATAAGCGTGGAAAGATTTCCTATTTTTCAAGCATCGTACTGATTAACTACTCTTGTTCTCCAAACGAGAACGATTTGACTGATATGCCAGTTATAAATAATTTAAAGGAGCGGATTCAAAGTCCATGGACTCAAGATTAAGTTTGTGTCTTTCATTAGCGCATTAAGGTCTAATAGGTAAATTTTTATCCAAAAGAAGAGTTCATTTTAAAAAATCATACCAGACGACAGATAAGAGCTGATGTGGTATTGGGTAGAGGAAGGATTAGTCTGAAATTATTTTTATTTTTCTGAACTTCTTTGGTTAACCTGTATTTTTATGAGGGAAATTTAGTTAATTTATAGTTTTCGAAATTTTGGTAGAAAATCGATCCAGAAAAATTTAAAAAGAAAATGCGAAACAATTTTAAAGATCCTATGTTGCATGCTATAACAAAATAGATTTGATTGAAAGAAAGGTTGTACGATAAATTTTTTTTTGTTTTTTTTTTATCTCATAGAGGGCTAATGGGTAAAAATTTACCATATCTACGGTATGCCGATGGGGAAAACATTATTTTTTTTCATCGTAAACTTTTATTGATTCCCTGCCCTTCCACACCAGATTTTATAGCACCAGTCTTTAATGGGTTATTATAATTAATTGTATTTTGTTAAGTTAATTTTTTAAAATTTTTTTGATTTGATGTTAATTTTATTAAAAATAATTTAAATTTAATTTCAGAACTGTTGTTTTAATTTAATAATTTCAAGATGTAAAACTGCAAATATGTGACGTCACACTAGGGAGGGAGTCTCACAAATGTGACCAGCTGTGACAAGGACGGGAGGGGGGGGGGGGTCAAAAAATCATAAAATTCGTGTGATGTAATTTATGGATGCCCCCTAATTGGAGCTTGTAATTTAGTCACTTAGCATAATGTGGATATTCCACTTCATGAACATTAATATGAGGCTTGTTTCGGCGACAAAACATTTTTGCCCGTAGAAAAAAGATTTTCAACTGCAGCTCTTGAGGGTAAAGCAGTATTATATTTAATAAACAGATTTATGAATATCTGTTCCCCGAGGAATGGCGCATCGTTGAACAAGTTATTTGATTTCATGTCTAGCCACATTTTGACGAGATTTGGAGCATTACTCTTTAAAGACTTGCGGCTCTTAGGTTTTTACTTAGACTGAGTGACAGAGTTGAAAAAGTCTTCCCCATCATCATCGTTGTTACACGCGTTGCTACCTCCGCAACTTAAACTATCTCTGTTCTTCGAACTTTCGGCAGCTTCTTGTCGTAATGCCTCTTCTACCTTTTTTTTTCATGCATTTTTTTACTGCATCCACTCGACTGCTGTCATACGTATCCAGCCATATAAGCCGTACTTAATTATAAGAACGTACTTGTTGTCAGAACATTTTTTCGCGGTGCGTGTGGTATATTTTTGGTAAATAATAGATACTGGATTAACGATTAACGGACTTGGGAAAATTTAACGGAAGTTAACGAGTCCGTTAATATTTTTTAAAGTTAACTTAAAAGTTAATCCGTTAGTCGAAATGTTAACTTCGTTAATTAACGATTGACGGATTAACGAGTTAATGCCCAGCTATGGTAATAAGTTACAAGTTTTTACCCTAAGAATTGTGGCTTGTAAACTCATTAAAAGTGTCAAACTATCAGCTGTTCTGTGTTAAGCCCAATTTCCATGTGTTCTTATCTTATCCCATATCAGGGATGTCAAATCAAATTTTTGTAAGAAAGAAAAAGCATGCGAACAGAACCTAATGCGCTTGGAGAATGCGAGAGTGAATAGCATACATTTGCTATCTTAATAGCATGTGATGTCCTCCCTGATATTTGCTAAGATAAGATAAGATCACATGGAAATTGGGCTTTATGCAAGCTGAATTGTAAACATTGAGTTTATTTTGACTAATTTTATTTTCCATTTTATTCTTTGCGTTTAAAGAATTCAATTTATCGTTCAACTACAATCAATTCATTATGTTTATTTATTGTCTCGGCTTAGGAAATTAATTTTTTGCATCAACTACATTCTAAAATTTTTGACGTTTATTCTCGTGCTATAAAAATGTTTTTTTTCCGTTCCTGTACTTTTTATATTTTTATACCCTACACCGCGGGTATATTCACTTTGTCCTTCCGTTTGTAACACATAGAAGGAGGCGTGGCAGGTATGGAAAAGTATATATATTCTTGATCAGCGTCCCCACCTGAGTTGATTTAGCGATGTCCGTCTGTTAAAATCAGGTTTACGGGAAAACCAAGAAAGCTAATTGAATGAAATTTTCACACACAGGTCACATCTTCTTGTAGGTATCTTGCTATTGAAAATGGGCGAAATCGGTTCTTGAACACGCCTACCGCCCATACTTTATGTATATTTACTTACTTACTTACTTGGGTGGCCATAAGAACCCGTTACCGGGTTACGGCCGACCTCAAAAGTTCTCTCCAGGCGCCTCTGCTTTGCGCACGCCTTCTCCAATCATTCACACCAAGCGTGGATAGGGTTTCCTCGGCTTGGTCTTTCCATCGGAGGCATGGTCTTCCTCTTCGTCGTCGCCCAGCGGCTTCCGCATCAAACACCTTTTTCGCCGGAGCTTCTTCGTCCATACGCACAACATGTCCCAGCCAGCGCAGACGTTGAATAGTGATGCGCTTGACTATGTCAATGTCAGCGTAGAGCTCGTACAGTTCGTGGTTCATTCGAATACGGTAGTCGTCGCCGACGTGAACAGGACCGAAGATTTTGCGAAGAATTTTTCTCTCAAACACCCCAAGCGTGGCTGCATCAGTCTGCGACACAACCCATGCTTCTGCGCCGTAAAGTAGCACGGGTAAGATGAGCGTCTTGTAGAGTGTCAGTTTTGTCGGGCGAGAGAGGTCTCTGCTACTCAATTGCTTACTGAGACCATAGTAACACCTATTAGCAAGAGTTAGTCTTCGCTTTATCTCCAGGCTGACATCGTTTTGAGTGTTCACGGCTGTGCCAAGATAGGTGAATTCCTTGACAACTTCGAAAGTATAGTTGTTCGCAGTAACAAAGGATCCAATACGCCGCGTCTCCCTGTTTGTGGACAGCATATACTTTGTTTTGCCCTCGTTCACCGTCAAACCCACTTTCGCTGACTCTTTTTCGATAGCAGAGAACGCAGCAGTAACATCTCGCTTACAACGTCCAATGATATCAATATCATCGGCATATGCAAGGAGCTGGACACTTTTGTAGAAAATAGTGCCATTACGATGTACACTGGCTCTTCGCAGTACCCCTTCCATCACAAAGTTGAACAGGTTGCAGGATAATGGATCGCCCTGTCTGAAACCTCGTTCGGTATCAAATGGTTCGGAGAGGTCCCTTCCTACTCTGACGGAGCTGGCTGTGTTGCTCAACGTCATTCTGCAAAGCCGCACCAGCTTCGCAGGTATACCGAACTCAGACATGGTGGCATACAGGCAATCCCGTATCGGGCTATCGAAAGCTGCTTTAAAATCGATAAAGAGATGATGGGTATCGATCTGTTTTTCGTAGGTTTTTTCCAGGATTTGACGTAGTGTGAAGATCTGGTCTATGGTGGACTTACCAGGTCTAAAGCCGCACTGATAAGGTCCAATCAGTGTGTTGGCAAACGGCTTAAGTCTTTCACACAGTACAGTCGACAGGACCTTGTAAGAGATGGCAAGAAGACTGATTCCCCGGTAGTTAGCGCAGATTGTCGGGTCACCTTTCTTCAGTATATTTATATGTATATTTACCCAGGCCAATTTTGAAAAAAATTGCAGCGATTTTGATGAAAATTGGTGATTTGATGCACTTGTGAACAAGATTACGATTAGGCTAGGTTTCAAGTTTCAAAAGCTTCCTACAGGGGCGTGGCACAATCCTAATTTTTAACCTTTATACCACCATATCTCGTAAGCCGTGCAAGATATTGTGATGAAATTTGGTAAACGGGTACATTTCAAATATATCTTAAATTGTGATAAAAGTGGGCGGAATCGTAAAAGTGCGCGTGGCTCTTTTCAACTGTTTAATATTTTGATTCCGTATATCTCAAAAAAAATCAAACGCTTTTCATAAAAATTTTAGAGATGATGCCAATAAAAGCACTCATCAACACAAGCTCTGCCACTTTACTGAAAAAACTCGTTGAAGGGCGTGGCACAGCCCACAATATTTATAAACGTTATATTAAGAGAACTAACAACGAAATCGTTATGAAATTTAATAAGGCAGATATGCTTTCTAGAAGGTATGTTTTTGCAAAAAATTTATGCAATGGAGCATGTGAGCGTGCACCTCCCATACAAGCAAAAAACGTTTACTGTTATAGATAGTGTGCTATGAGAGTAATCTCCATAAAATTTGGCTTAGAGGTGTCGGTTGCTATGGTCTTTGAAACTAAATGAGAATTGACGAGATTTTAGTAGTGGGCGTGGCACCTCCTATATTACCATAAAGTTCCAATCGCTATATTGATTGAACTATTGCAACAATTGGTATGAAATTTAATTTAGGTGGTTTACTTGCTATAAGGTATACCTGAATCGAAAGTGCGCGAAATAGCACGAGTGGGCGTGGCACTCCCCACACAAGTAAAATACCTTAAGTGGCATATTTTTCGAAATATGTGATCAATCATACTAAAATTTGGTGAAAGAGTGTTGCTTATAAAAAGCTATTTCTGGATAAAAATCGGACCATATTACACCAGTGGGTGTGTTACCGCCCTAAATTTTAAGACTAATTACGACATATATTGCAAATTATACAACCTATTGGGCTAAGATTTGGTATGTGGATGTGATGATTTAGTAACCCAAAAGTAGGCGGAATTGAAGAAGTTGGCGTGGCACATTTAAGTTTCTTAGTTTTTGTTCGATTTTTTACCAATATTTTTCATATTCTTTTGACTTTATCAACCTATTAACTTTTTCCAATATATCCCATAAGTAGGTCTACCAGATGACCTGCCTACAATAGTAGTGTATTTCAAAAAATTCCAATTTTCGAATGAAAGCCAAAAATTTTTTTAAATGAGCAAAAAAAAGGTCCTCGTTTGTTACGAAAAACCCCAGCAAAATTAAAACAATATTTGAAATAACTTTTACTTTACAATGCAAACATCGAAAGTAGCAAAACCATCCAACAGTAGTGCATTTCAAGTGAAAAGTAGCAAAGCCTTGCAAAAGTAGCACATTTGCTACTAAAGTCCATCTGGTAGCCCTACCCATAAGTATTCGTTTGACTTTTTCAACCTCTTTCATTTTTTTCATTATTTTCTTTATTTTTAAGACTTTTTCAGGGATTTTGAACTCTTTCAACTTTTTTGAACGTTTTCATATTCTAATCACCTATTCATTTAGATACCTTTTTTGTAAAAAATAATTTTTCCATACAATTTACACGTAAAACTAACAGGCTCCGGCGCCACCTTATAAAATTGAGTTACACAGCTGAATTTTCGTGAACTTTTTCTTCATATCATAAACTTACTTTTTAAGCAACAGTACCTTAAAAAAAACAAAAAAAAAATTTGAATCACCCTAAGGGGCATAGGAAAACGGGAATGTAGAAAAATCTATTCTAAAGTGTTTTGGCTGAACCGTTACGTCGCGCGAGTTATGAAAAAAAACAAACACAAGCTTTAGCTTGAGAAAGAACTTTATTTTCCTATATGAATCTTAAGACTAATTACATTTTATTTCTTAAACTCTAAAGTTGCTCAACTCAAAAAGCCTTTTCGTTGAAAAAGATAAATAAAAGCGATAAGACGAAAAGTGTTTGTGGAAATTTGACCAGTCGCAATGCAATGCACTTTTTTAATGCATTAATAAAATATAAAAAACAAATAAAAACTATTATGTGGAAGACGAAAGAATGTTTGCGGAAATTTTACTAGCTGCAATGCAAATTATGTGGAAAAAGAGTTTTGATAGATAATGAGTGTAAGGTTGCGTCAAGAACGTAACATCTCCCCCCTTAAGATAATAGACACTCCTGAGTCGTCAGATTTTTAATGTTCCGAGACTTTTTGAGTTTGAGAATGAAACTTAGATAGCTAAATAAATTCCATTTTTTTTTCTTTATTTTTTCTTACATTCTATATTTATTTTTATTTTTTCCAATTCAATCCCATCTGTTTGAGACTCATTTATAATTTTGGTTATATTAATTACTTTGGTCTGTCTTTTTGTTTTAAAAATAAATATGATGATTACAAAAATAATGATTGTTTACGCACAACTTAAACTAGTTAGCGAGAACACAATTGGGGCAGCAGCAGCAAAGCAGCAGGGCAGCAAAATCTGTCAACATGAAAATTATAGAGAATTATGGAGGTGAGAAAGAGACGAATAGAAAATCGTGCAGTTTGCTGCCGTGCTGCCCTGCTGCTGATATAGAAATTTTTCTATTTTTTATCCGGCAGCAAAGCAGCAAAATATCAGTGTTGTAGTCAAGCTGCCATGAATAAATATTATGTTTTTGTTATTTTTTTTAAATTTATCCAGCACAAATAATGAAGCTTATATCAAACATTTTCTTTTTGAATATAGAGAACATTTTTATTTTGACTAGTTTGTTTGTTTACAATATTTGGAGTTGTGACAGATTTTGCTGCTGCTGCCCCAATTGTGTTCCATAGAGCGTTTTACTGCTGCTGCTTTGCTGCTGCTGCTCCAATTGTGTTCTCGCTAAGTGTGTAGCCTACATATCTGCTCGTCTCTGCTAGTCACCGCAAAGCGCTGCCGTTTGTTCGTTGTGGTTACAGCGAGTGCTCCAAGCCGACCGGCAACAACGAGCAAAGTAAATAATTCGTCATCCGACAATAATCCCGAAGTCAGTGAACCCTCCCGCGTATTAAGCATAAAATCTTAAATTAACATTAAACATAAATACATTAAATTCAACAATCAACAATTTCGTACAACATAAATATAAAATAATAATTCAACAGTTCCACAAACATAAAACAATATACAACAATGCACAAAAACTCAACAGTTTACAACAATCGACGTTCAACAATCAATATTTGAGTTTACATAAAGCAACATATATACAAACATTCAACGATTTCTACACAAATTTAAACAACACAAATTGTACAAAGAAAACATCAAGTTACGTAGATTCAACAAACACCACAGATCAACACAAAACAGCAACTCAACGTTGGACAACAATATTTAAGAACTCAACAAAAATACCAAAATACACGTATTGTATACAACGAATTATTATTGTATTACATAAATAACATATATTGAATTTTGTTATAATATATATTATAATAAACCCTTTAAATTGAATTTAGTGTTTCAACTTTGCCCAGCCTCCCGATTAAACAATGATAATTACAATCGTTATGTTTATTCCGTAAGAAACATTCTTGTGAAATTTTAATTCTTTAATTTCTTTGATATGTATTTGAAAAATTCTCTAATTCAATTTTTCCAAAATTTTCTGATTTTATTTCTGTTTGTAAGGGATTGTTATTAGGGTAAAAATATTTATCCTGTACTCAGTGTAGCCAACTTAGTTGTTTTCCCCCTAAATTTAGGGGGAAAAAATGCTCACAGGGGGTTTTTTGGGGGGTTAAAATGTTTAGGGGTTTTTTTAGGGGGTTTAAAAAATATTTAGGGGTTTTTTTGGTGGTTTTCTGGATCTGACAATCAATGCAGGTGTATAAAATTTATTGACTTATGTATGGTGTATTTGCACGACGAACCAAACTTTGCGCAAACTGTTTTGTTTTGCTGTCAAAACGCGTACCTGTGAGACGTGTCATAAAACATTAACAAATAACTATCGATAATTTTTTGTATGTATGTACAAAGAAGTAGATACTTCTTTGGTATGTATATCATACTTTATTTTTGAGCAAGACGCTAGCGGCCATTGTTAAGTTGAAAAGTGATTTGTGATTTACATATAAAAGAAACAAAAACGCAAAGAATAACTATGCCTAAAGATAAAATATGTAAGCAAAAATATTCCAAAAGTTGGGAAGTCGATGAACTAATGAAAAGTTTGTTTCATTTTATATTTACACTTAATTCTCCTTTTATGCGGTAGATACGTTCCAGAAAAAACCGCATAAAAAAAGACATGACTTACATTGTATATTTATATATATATTTTTTGAAAAGTTCGTAAAACCAAGAAATTTCTTAGAAAAGTCGAAGTCAATGCATCTAAAACTAATGTGCTGGTTAGCATCATATGATTATTTCATTTTACTTTACATATTTAGAAGAAAGAAAATTATTCATACACTGCGTTCCACTTGAATAGCACATCTTACAAAATGTTTTTTTCCTCTCCATATCTTTGAAACACATATTGAAAAATAATTTTTCAAAATTTTTATTTTAAGTTAAATTAATGATCTTTAAAAAAAAACCAAAACAAATTTAATACAGTCAACATTTTTTGATAACGAAGTTAAAAAATAAAAATACTCAAAAAAAAAACGCATTTGATTATGTTGCACTTGAATAGCACAAACTATTATTAAAACACATTGAATAAAATTTTATGTGTAAAACATCATTTTTAATGGGAAAATATGAAGCTAAGCTTAAATTAAACAATTTTTGGTAATGGGTGGAGCCTCCCTTATTTAAGATTACTTCGTACAACCTGTTTGATATAGAATCATATAGACTTTTAATGTATTGAAGTGAAATTGAAGTCTAAGATCGTTGAATACCCTCAACAAGTTCAGTTTTGGTTGAAAACTGTTTACCAGACTCGAGCTAGCCATCTCCAAACATTTTCTATTATATTAAAACAAAAGGAAACATTTTTGGTCTCTATCCACGACTTGATCACTCGTGCGGTGTTTATAGGCGCATTGTCGTGTTGAAATGTCCACGGCAAAGGTCTAAAAAGACTATCCAATGACGGGAAAGCCTTTTCTAAAATGTCTTGGTATGACTTAGCGTTCATAATTGTAGTTAAAAATTGGAGTTCGCATGTGCCATAATAGGATATAGCTCCCCATACCATAACACCGCCGCACAGTGGAAAATTTTTTAATGTTTTTGGACAAAAAGCCGTCTACAACGCAATTATAAATGGATTTGAAAAATTTTTTTTTTTAATATAATCGTTAGGTACCACCCGATGTGTGAGTACTGCCCAAATTTTTGAAAACGTTTAACATAACCTCAAAAAATCCTATAAGTATATATACCTCACAATTTGCGGTGAGCAAGATATCTGGAGACTGGTTCATCCGAAAAAAGAAAATAAAATTTTTTTCGGGTAAGCAAATAGTTAGGGGGCGTTTGATCGTTCGACTTTTTTTTGGATACATATTTTTTGATTATAGCCTAAAACGACATAAAGTTTGAGCACAAAAAATGAAAATTTTCTTTGTAAGCCCGCCATTTTGTTAAAAATTAATATTTTTCAAAAAGCAACGATCAAAAAATATATACATATGTATGTATATCGGTCATTCCTTTAATAACTGCACACTTTGTTTTTTTTTTTTGACGTTTTTGAACATTTTTTAAAACGAAATATCTCAAAAACTATAGTAGATAGGAAAAAAATCTCTATAACTTTATAAAAAAAGATTAAATAATTTTGTTAAAACACAAATTTTTTTAATTAAAAAAATTTTTCTCAAAATATTTTCAATATAACATATTTTTTTTATTTTAATTTTTTAATATTGTTACGAAATTTCTGTCTCTTTGACGATAATTTCGATCTCTCACACTTTTCTGAGTTCGATCACTGGATTGTGTAACAATTAAATACACACAAACTTATTTAGTTATAAAATGGTTTATTTTATTAACGTTCAAATTCTAATATTAATTTAACACTGTATAGAAAACTGTTTTACTTTACTACGGATCACACTGTATTCACTTTATTGCTTTTAATTCAAGTGTTCCACTTCACTGTTGAACTACAACTGTGTCCGACAACTCGAATGACACCCTTTTATACTACAGGCATCACTTTCTCGAATGATCTATTAGCTGCCAGATGGCGTATATTCTACTATTATCTACAACATTCCAGTGCTACTTTGTAGCGTGCATTCTACCACTATCCACAATTCACCAGCGCACTGACGTTGAGCTCACAATTATCGAGAAGGTTGCTATTATTAGATGGCGTTGTACGTTGTACGACGGCGATAATTTCTCTCGGTTGTTGACTTTTTATTGTTTACTGCAGCGTCTGTTCGGTTTATTATTTTTAGCATTTTGCGCTAGATGGTGCTAATATCGTTTAGTTTCTTTTGTTGGTATTTATTTCAAGAGTTTTCTAGCATAAGCCAAATTTCGCTACACTGCCCTCCGCTTAAACTTGTTCGTCCCGAACAAGAGTCTTTCCGTTTCTAGTATGAGGTGCCAGTCTTTCGATGTGGACTACCTTTAATTTACTTTTGTTCCCGGGGTATTTTTGGATTCGATACACAACATCATTAATCCTTGTGACGATCCGGTAAGGTCCCTCCCAATGAGTCTGTAATTTAGGAGACAAGCCTCGTTTTCGTTGTGGGTTATGTAGCAGCACTAGTTGACCTTCTTTGAACCCTTCAGTATTTGCTCGCAGGTCATACCGAGCTTTCATCTTGTCGCTAGCCAATTGAGTACGTCTCCTGATAAGCTCGTGTATATCTGCTAATTCTTCTCTTTTCCGCGACATGTAATCGTCAGCATGGGTCGTTTCTGGGACAACGCTTACTCCGTACTTCAAATCTGCTGGAAACCTTAAGTCCGTACCAAAAATGGCTTTTGCTGGCGTGACTGTAGTGGTATCGTTTATTGCCGACCGATAAGCCATCAGAAACATTGGTAGATGCTCATCCCAATCTTTTTGTCCTTTATCAACAACCTTTTTTAAATGCTCCTCTAGAGTACGGTTGAACCTTTCGACCATGCCATCGGACTGAGGATGCAAAGCTGTGGTGCGTGTCTTCTGTATTCCAAGCATGTCACAAACCTCCTTAAAAAGTGTCGACTCAAAATTTCGTCCTTGGTCGGAATGCAACTCAAGTGTAGCTCCATATCGGCAAATCCAATTTTTGATGAAAATGTCTGCCACTGTTTTTGCTTCTTGATTGGGAATGGGATATACTTCTGGCCACTTACTGAAATAATCAATTACCACAAGGATGTATTTATTTCCTGCATTGCTGATTGGAAAAGGTCCCGCTATATCCATGGCTATCCTCTCAAAGTGAGCTCCAACGTTATACTGATGCATTTTTCCCCGAGTGCGTTGCCTTGGTCCTTTAGCAATTGCACATTGGTCACAACGGCGGATCCAGTCAGCAACTGATTCTTGGCATCCTACCCAATAAAACCGTTTCTTTATTTACTCTGTGGTTTTCGTTATGCTCAGATGTCCACTACTCGATCCATTGTGATAATCCTCGATTATTTCCTTAAATTTGGCCTTTGGAATAACCAGCAGTTCTGAGCGAGTTTTACCATCCTCGCTTTCCCAGATTCGGTAGAGACAACCATCATGCAACTCCAAACTTTGCCATTGCGCCCAGTATGCTTTACAGATTTAGCTTTCATTTGAAATTTCTTGCCACGCCGGTTTCCTACCCAGCTCCTTATACTTAATTATAGTTGCCAAATCTGTATCATTGCGCTGGTCCCGTTTTACCTCCTCTTTTGTCCACTTTTCTTCAGGCAAAACGCTCAAAAGGCGCACATCAATTGTTCCAGCTTTATTTTCTGTTCGCGAACAATGACCGCATTCAATTTTACATGGACGACGGGAAAGTGCATCCGCATTTCCATGCTGGCTTCCTTTGCGATGCTCTATGGTGAAATCATAGCTCTGCAAGCGTTCTATCCACCGTGCGATTTGACCTTCAGGATCCTTGAATTGAAGTAGCCACCTTAATGCCGCATGGTCTGTCTTCAGGAGAAAGTGCTGTCCATATAAGTACTTATGGAAGTGTTTCACGCATTCCATTACTGCCAGTAACTCTCTCCGAGTTACGCAATAATTCCTCTCAGGTTTCGACACAATTTTGCTGAAATATGCGACGACTTTTTCTTGACCATTGATGATTTGGGACAAAACTCCTCCAATACCATGGCCACTCGCATCGGTGTCCAATACAAATTCTTTGCCGGGTATTGGGTACGCGAGTATTGGCGCTGTGGACAGTAATTCTTTGAGTTTTTGGAATGCAGTTTCCTGTGCCCCACTCCATTCAAATTTTCGATTTTTCTGTGTCAGCTCATGTAGACTGCCTGCAACATTTGCGAAACCAGGAACAAAGCGTCTGTAATAAGTGCATAGACCCAGAAAACTTCGCAACTCATGAAGATTAGATGGTCGTGGCCAATTTTTCACAGCTTTTATTTTATCTTCATCTGTGTGTATTCCTTCTGACGTAACCTTGTGCCCCAGATATTTGACTTCACGCTGGAAAAGTGAGCACTTTTTCGCACTTAATTTTAGTCCAGCTGCCTCCAAGCGCTCAAACACTTCCTCCAGATTTTTCAAGTGGTCATCAAAATCTTTACCCATGATGATTATGTCATCGAGATACACTAGACAAGTCTTCCAATGTAGTCCTTTGAGAACTCGTTCCATTAACCGCTCAAACGTAGCTGGAGCGTTACAAAGACCAAACGGCATGACGTTGAACTGCCATAGACCATTCCCAATACTAAAGGCAGTTTTATCTTTGTCTTTTTCATCTATTTCCACCTGCCAATATCCACTTTGTAAGTCCAGGGTGGAAAACCATGTTGCTCCAGATAACGTATCCAGTGTATCATCGATTCTGGGTAACGGGTAGCTGTCTTTTTTAGTGACGTCATTCAATTTTCTGTAATCCAAACAGAATCGCATACTTCCATCCTTTTTCTTCACAAGTACTACCGGTGAACTCCATGGGCTTTCTGATGGTGCAATGACATTTTCTCGCGCCATATCTTCTATAAGGCCCGTCACTTCTTCTCTCTTAGCGAAAGCTAGCCTCCTTGGAGGTTGACGAATCGGCTGAAAATCACCTGTATTAATGCGATGTTTGACAACTGATGTTCGGCCATTATTTTCTCCTTTGGACGCAAATATCCGCCAATGTTTTTGCAGAAACCTTTTTGCTTTATTTTTGTTCTGGGCAGACAACTCCTTCGTCCATTCTTTCGTCAATACTTCCATGGCCGACGATTTCGTTAAAGTTGGGCCTTGTGTGTTCTGCTGGTTATTTTCACAATTTACCACAGCCGTAACTTTCTCACATTGCGCTATAAGTTCACCTTTTTGCATCCATTTCGGCTTATTTGTTGGATTCAAAATTCGCACCGGTATTTTTCTGTCTGTTCTTGTGTTTACTAGGGTCTTTCCAATAATCAGGTCTTTCTTTACATTTTTCTTATCTGCTTCCACTACCCACAGATGGCTTGTCCCACAGTCTTCATTTGTTGTGGCCCAAATAATTTCTTCGGTATTGGGTTCAATTCGACAGCGCTCACTTATGTAGACTCTTGCAATTGATAATTTTTGTCCACAGCCAATGTCTAAAGGCAACTCTACATTGGCATACCTTAACGGTTTTTTCTTAAGATCCAAAGTGAACCCGTGTCGAATCATGAAGTCCACGCCAATGATAGCCTCATCGGTGATGTTTGCAACAATAAAATCATGTTCCACAGTTTTGTTGCCGATGAGAATACTCGCTGTAACTTTTCCTACTATTTGCGCAATTTCTCCTGTCGCTGTTCTCAATTGGATCCCATTTAACGGCGTTACTCGTCGTCTATCAAATAAGTTTCTCCTCACAATTGAGTGCGATGCGCCTGTATCCAAAGTAAGCTCACATGGTCTTTCGTTGATTTTTCCACCGATGGTAAGGCTGTTGGAATTTCGGCAGAGCTTCGAAACCAAGACTATGGGGCAATCATCTGTAAGAGTCAGCTCACGCCCCGCTGTACTGACTCTCTTTAGTTTAACGACTGCTGCTCGCTACCATTTTCGCCATCGTTCACCCTATTTCCAATTTTTCTTCTTGGTGAACGTGATGCAGATCGTTTACGACGTGATTTGCAGTCACGTGCCATGTGTCCCTGTTTACCACAGTTGTAGTATTTTCCGCTGAAGCTACCGCTGGCGAACGATGAATTTTTCTTTTCAGCCTCCACCTCCATCCGATGAGTTTTCAGTGATGGGCGGCATGTTAACGCAATCGTCTCCTGCGTGAGGGCAACCGTTACTGTTTCATTAAATGTTGTCTTCGGGCTCCTCATTGTCTCGCGTTTTGTTTCTGAGTCACGTATGCCGTCAATAAACGCCTCTATTTTGAATTTTTCAGCTACGAGACTTAACTCGTCAGGATAGGAAAGGTGTGCTAATCGCTCAATATCCGCATCATACTCCTGCAAGGACTCACCAGATTTCTGGATACGACTTTTCAACTCCAATCTGTGAATCTGCTTCATGTGGTCACTGCCATATTTTCGCTGTAAGGCATCCATCACCGCCTTGTAGTTTTTCTGCTCCGCCACTGGAACCGTTTGCAATACTTCTGCAGCTGCGCCTTTTAATGCCACAATTAGCGCTGCAGCTGCGCTTTCGTTATCCCAACGGTTGTGACCAGATGTTGTTTCGAACTGGAGCTTGAAAACACTGAATGGCGTTGTTCCATCGAATGAGGGTGCCTTAAGCCTCTCTGCGCTGATTTCTCTTATAACTTGAGTGGTTGGTGCACTTATTTCCAACTGTTGAATCCTTTTATTAACGTCTTCAAAATTATTTTGAACTTCTTCCTTGAATGATTCAACGTCATCTCGTAACTCAGTCATTTTTGCATCGAGGCCATCTACCATTTTGGCAACCTCCGTTCGAACAGCCTCGTGGATCTGCGTCGCGTTCTGACTTAATTTCTGATCTATTTGCAGTGCATTTTGACTTAAGCTCTGATCAATTTCTTCACGAACCGCCTGGATCTGCAGCGCGTTCTGACTTAACTTCTCGTCTATTTTTTCCTGAACCGCATGGATCTGCAGCGCGTTCTGACCAATTTCTTCCCGAACGGCCTGGATATTGCTTGTCATCGCCATTAACATTTTCTCGAACTTTGACATATCTGCAACTTCACCACTTGCCGCTGATCCAGAAGCTTCTTCCACTTTCGCTGCTGATTCTGATACATCACTATAAAATTCATGCTCTTCCAGGTTTACACCTTGAGCCTCAAGAGCCTGCCGTAAGCGTTTCTGTAACTCCACCTTTCCGCCAGTAGATTGCAGATTCAGCTGCTGCAACTCCTTCTTCAGTTGATCCACTTTCAGATCTTCAAACTTGACCTTTTTAATTTTTTTTTTTTTTTTTTTAAATTGATTGTTAATTCTTTTACACAATCCCACTTCTGACACCAATTGTTACGATAATTTCGATCTCTCACACTTTTCTGAGTTCGATCACTGGATTGTGTAACAATTAAAAACACACAAACTTATTTAGTTATAAAATGGTTTATTTTATTAACGTTCAAATTCTAATATTAATTTAACACTGTATAGAAAACTGTTTTACTTTACTACGGATCACACTGTATTCACTTTATTGCTTTTAATTCAAGTGTTCCACTTCACTGTTGAGCTACAACTGTGTCCGACAACTCGAATGACACCCTTTTATACTACAGGCATCACTTTCTCGAATAATCTATTAGCTGCCAGATGGCGTATATTCTACTATTATCTACAACCTTCCAATGCTACTTCGTAGCGTGCATTCTACCACTATCCACAATTCACCAGCGCACTGACGTTGAGCTCACAATTATCGAGAAGGTTGCTATTATTAGATGGCGTTGTACGTTGTACGACGGCGATAATTTCTCTCGGTTATTGACTTTTTATTGTTTACTGCAGCGTCTGTTCGGTTTATTATTTTTAGCATTTTGCGCTAGATGGTGCTAATATCGTTTAGTTTCTTTTGTTGGTATTTATTTCAAGAGTTTTCTAGCATAAGCCAAATTTCGCTACAATATGTTATTCCTCAATCCATCCTAAGAATGTATCTGCTTTCATATCGAAATTCCCGCCATAGCTTTGGAAACTACGAATTTTTTGCTGATAACGCATACAACTCATACAATTAGACTGAAACACTCATATTTTCCAAAGTTATGTCGGGAATTTCGGTTTGAATACAGATTGGGATTAGGATTGATTGAAAATAACAATACAAAAAAAGATTTATGTCGAATTTTATGTCGAAAAAATATGGTGCGCGTCATCTCTAAAAAATTCGTAGTTTCCAAAGTTATGGCGGGAATTTCGATATGAAAGCAGATACATTCTTAAGATTGATTGAGGAATAACATATCGTCGATCTCGGGTAGAAAGGCCCTAACTCAATTTTTTTTTTTTTGAAATTTACTTTTTTGTCGATCCTAAAATATAACCCTCAAATACACGTCCACTCAAAATTTTGACGTGATATTTCAAAACATAGCGAACTTACACCCAATTGAAAAAATACCCTAATATGAGATTTTGAAGATTTTATGAAGTTTTTCGTCCTCCTGTAAAATTGCAAAAACATGAGTTAGGGCCTTTCTACCCGAGAGCGACGATATTAAAAAATCAAAACAAAAAAAATATGTTATATTGAAAAAATTTTGAGAAAAATTTTTTTAATTAAAAAAATTAGTGTTTTAACAAAATTATTTAAATTTTTTTTATAGTCTTTCTTAACAAATATGATTAAATGATTTTTTATCCTATCTACTATAGTTTTTGAGATATTTTGTTTCAAAAAATGTTCAAAAACGTCAAAACAAACCTTCAATACCTTCGGATATGTAACTTATTTGAAAGGTATTTTAAGTATACACTGCGTTCCACTTGCATAGCACATCTTACAAAATATTTTTTTCCTCTCCATACCTTTGAAACACATAATGAAAAATAATTTTTCAAAATTTTTATTTTAAGTTAAATTAATGATCTTTAAAAAAAAGCAAAACAAATTTAATACTGTCAAAATTTTTTGATAACGAAGCTAAAAAATAAAAATACTCAAAAGAATACGCATTTGATTATGTTTCACTTGAATAGCACAAACTATTATTAAAACACATTGAATAAAATTTTATGTGTAAAACATAATTTTTAATGGGAAAATATGAAGCTAAGCTTAAATTAAACAATTTTTAGTAATGTTTGGTATAGAATCATATAGACTTTTAATGTATTGAAGTGAAATTGAAGCCCAAGCTAGTTGAATGGCCTCAACAAGTTCAGTTTTGATTGAAAACTGTTTACCAGACTCAGACACTTTTCAAGCTAGCCATCTCCAAACATTTTCTATTATATTAAGGTCCGGCGAATATGGTGGCCAGTTCAAAAGGGTGACATTTATCTGTCCACTACTTGATCACTCGTGCGGCGTGTATAGGCGCATTGTCGTCTTGAAAAGTTCACGGCAAAAGTCCAAAAAGACTATCCAATGACGGGAAAGCCTTTTTAAAACGTCTTGGTATGACTTAGCGTTCATAGTTGTAGTTAAAATTGGAGTTCGCATGTGCTATAACAGGATATAGCTCCCCATACCATAACACTGCCGACTCGACTATGCTAACGATCCAATTGAAGAGTCTCCTTTCTCAAATCATGAAAATAATAATTAAATCCAACGGGTCCACCAAATTTAATTTCTTCTCATCAGAAAAAACAACGCGAAGTCACTCGTTGTTCCATGTCATGTGGGATCGGCAAAATTTCAACCTCATTTCCTTACGTGCAGGGTTGAGTGGTGGTTTTTTCTTTTATTTGAGACGTTTGAGATGTGGAGCTTTCGAAATGACGCACCAGACACTTGTTTTGCTTGCATGGATACCAGCTTTTGCCTTAATCTTAGCCACCAAATCATGCGAATTCGAAGCTTCCCGTAAAATAGCCCGCTTATCTGTGTCAGAGAGCACACTATGTATACGACCTTTCATATTTTTCCATAATTTTCCTAATTTTGAATAAAATTACATATCACTTTTCTGCTTCTTCCGATTTTAATCGATATTTCGGCCACAAAGAGCCCACAATCTTTATAAGTTTGGATTTGACTTGCTCATTGCAACTTAAGGCTTTGTCGGGACCCATTGTAATTTTAAATTAATTAGAATTATTTTAATTACTCAAAAAGGAAATATTTTTTTCACTTTTCTTGCCAACTTACACAGCTTAAATGAAGCTTAAACCGTAATGTGCTATTCAAGTGAAACAAAAAATGCTCTAGCTTTTTGAACAGAACTAAAACAAAATGGAAAAAAACATATAACGGTACATTTTCACTGTATCAATTTAGTTTATGAAAGAGTTCAAATGAGTTAATTCAAATTAACTTGTGAATTATCTCCATCCTAATGCGCATCAACTCTGAAGTTAATGCACAAAATCAAACTGAATTTATACTGAATTAAGCTATTTCGATATGGCAACACAGCCAATAATTCTAATGTCATTGCAGACAGCAAAGGTAAGTTATTTCAATTATATTAAGCAAAAAATTGTATATTAAAACTTGTATATTAAAATCTAAATGCATTTGTTTTTAATTTAAGAAGTCCAGCGGAAAAAAACGCATTGTGTGGAGCGAGAGGGACGAGCAGGTGCTGCTAGAGCTGTGGGCAGAACGTTCCAATGATTTGCGGCGAGCAAAACGAAATGGGCATATTTACCTGGAAATGGCGCTAGAAATGGGCAACAAATTTAGTGCCGAAGAAGTGCACGTAAAAATACGAAATTTTACACAAAAATACAGGTAATGCTCTGATATCACAATTATTTTTTTGACACAAAATACATTTTGGAAATTGCAGAGAAGAGAAAAAGGAAATGGGTCCTTCCGGCGGCAGCCCATCGAAATGGAAGCATTTCACTGCTGTGCACCAAATAATTGGGAGCACTGCGGTCAACAACGCTGAAATTTAAGAATCGTTTTCATTTGTAAGAATTCAAATTATATTTTGAAAATGTTTGAAAATTTTATTTTAACTAGGACAGTACATCGTTCACAATTTTCCAGCCATCACCGGAGGAGCAACCAATGTCGAGCCCAAGCTACCAGCCATCACCAGAGATTTGCACACTTCCGTCGTCCTCTCCGGTTCTGCTTCCGTCGCCCTCGCCAACATTGTCTTCACTTGACACCACGTCCGCATCAACTTCGTCCTCTGGAAGAAAAAGAAATAATGTGGGTGAAGTTGTTAAAATCATGAAGGAGCAGAACGAAATGCTAAAAATTGTTGTGGAAGACGGTCAGTCCTTGTCAACTGAAATTGTAAACGCAATTCGGGAACAAAATGAGACTTCCAAACAATTTTTAGTATTAATGAAAAGTTTAATTGATAAAATGTAAAAATATAAAAAAAATAAATATTTACTAAAACTCAAAGCAATTGTATTTCTTATAGCCGATGCTGTCACGTCATTTTCTCCAACTCTTGTAGAATGGTTGGGCTGGCTTCGCATAGTTGATTCTACTGCTACAGTTTCCATCCATGCCGAAGAAACTTCGTCGTTTTCATTTTTTAAGAAGTTGTGTAAAATGCAGCATGTTTTTATTATAATGTTAACATTTTTTGGTGCTACTTGTAAGCCTATACCTACTCTTCGGAATCTAGCTTTAAGTTGGCCGAAACCATTTTCAATTACCCGACGACATCTGGACAGTCGATAGTTGAAGGTTTTTTCAATATCTGGCTGATTTGGTGAGTATGGGAACGGCTTCATCATATAGCGCAATAACCGAAAAGCAAAATCGCCAATAAGCAACAAAGGCACATTGATGCCGGCAATGAGTTTGCTTTTCTGTTGAAAAACTTCAGCGTTTTCATGGTATTTTTTCAATGAACTTTTTTCAAAAATATATGAATCGTTGTTTCTCCCACTTGATCCAATGTTTATATAGGTGAATTTTGATCTGCGAAAAAAAGCATAAATGTAAAAGTTTTCAATAACCTTTAAAAAAAATTTACCTATAATCACAACTTGCCAATAAAATCACTGAATACCAGCCCTTATAATTGTGGTAGTCTACTGCATCCTCTTTTTTTGGTTGAATTTCAATATGACAACCATCTACAGCTCCAAAGCATTGCGGAAACCCGAGGTATGCGAACCCATCAACAATTTTTTTTATTTCTTGCGGATGTGGAGGATAGGAATTTATATGGTTGGAAAGATTTTCGCATACTGCTTGGCAAAAGCTCATAACTATTTCCCCAACAGTACCTCGTCCTATACCGAATAAACTTCCAACAGTCCTGTATTCCGCTGAAGATCTTAAAACAATGCAATTGCCAGTCTTATCGAGTGAAATACAGAGCCTCATGTTGGTGTCCAACTTCTCAATGCGAACTTTTTCACAGACTTTTTGAAAAGCCTTCCTTTTGAGGCGAAAGTTCTCCTTAAATCTGTTATCGTCCATTTTAGGCACGTCACACTCCCAAAAAGTGCTCTTGCGTACCTTCAAAAAATGATTTGTATGAATTATATCACCCATGAAAAGATCATTTTATATTTACAAATTTCCACAATTGCCTTGCTCTTATTTCCGAGTGTCCAACTTCGATCCCAGCTTGTAACAACACGTTAAGACTTATGTTTGCCTGAAGTCTTATAATTTTGATGTTATGGAGCAGTTTCAGCAAAAGTAATTTAAGCTTTTTTTCGTATAAATAATGGTTTTTCACCAGCAGCATAGCTGCTAATCTCAATTGTTGCCTTCTATCCATTTAAAATTGATAAAAATTGTAATTTGTTGATAAACAAGTCAGCTGTTTTTTAAATACACAAAACTGTCAGCTGTTTTCTAAATGCAGAAAATTGTCGTCTGTCAGGGTAAAATTTTAATTCGCATTAGTAAATTTTTAATGCGAATTAACGCTGCCGTCTGTCAACGCTATAAAACAAGAGAATAACAATCATAAAGTAATAAGAACATTGATAGATAAGCAATTAACAATAAGAAAAGGAAGTGTGCTATTCAAGTGGAACGCAGTGTATATACATTAGAGCGGTTCAAAAAAAAAAACTTTTTGATTTTTTCACGATGTGTCAGCGGATTACAATAGCCTTATATATCTGGACAAGCCCCATTACTATGATTAAGGTTAATATTGAAAACTGGTTTAGCGCCCTCTGTTTTAAGTAAACAACCCATTTTCAAAAATCTTGATTTAAAAAATGCTGCAAGTTGTAGAGGTTATAAAATTTTTCAACAAAGTGGGTATGGTTTTCGGGAAACAACCGATCGGGGAAATCAAATCCGTGATTGGTTTTTCTTCTTCTTCTTCCTTTCTTACAAAAAAATTGACAATTGACCGGACAAAAGTAAAAAAGTACCGATTTTCCACTTTCTAGCTCCAACACCTCAAGTATTATGTTACCGCCGATCCCATCGTACATCATTTTTAATGAACTGATATTCGCTTAAATGAATGCCGAAACCACATATCATTATCTTATTTTAAAACAAAGATATCTGCATTTTTCTAAATTAACAGACCTGATTTTTTTCGAATCGGAGTCGACAAATTTGAATATTAAGGTGATTCTAATTTTTTTTTTAAAACAATAACCATCAATCGGGGAATTCGAATTCGTGATTAGTTTTTCTTCTCCTTCTTTTTTTCTTACAAAAAAATTCAAAATTGACCGGAAAA
Source organism: Tricholauxania praeusta (assembly GCA_949775025.1). NCBI lineage: Eukaryota > Metazoa > Arthropoda > Insecta > Diptera > Lauxaniidae > Tricholauxania > Tricholauxania praeusta. The sequence continues at coordinate 26,509,257 of OX459032.1, forward strand.
AAATTGAAAAAGTCCGATATTGTCCTTGAAAGTTGCAAAATCACCCCATATTATTTTACTGCCGATCCTGTGTTACATCATTTTTAATGTACTGTTATTTGCTTAAGAGAATGTCGTAAACTGCATATCATTTCCTTATTGCGAACTCGAGATATCTGCATTTTTCCAAATTAACAGAAATGCCATAATTTGAACTTTTCTATAGATTTTTCTAAAATATTGGAAAATCGGTACTTTTTTACTTTTGTCCGGTCAATTGTCAATTTTTTTGTAAGAAACGAAGAAGAAGAAGAAAAACTAATCACGGATTTGAATTCCCCGATCGATTGTTTCCCGAAAACCATACCCACTTTGTTGAAAAATTTTATGACCTCTACAACTTGCACCATTTTTTAAATCAAGATTTTTGAAAATGGGTTGCTTACTTAAAACAGAGGGCGCTAGTCCAGTTTTCAATATTAACCTTAATCCTAGTAATGGGGCTTGTTCAGACATATAAGGCTATTGTAATCCGCTGACACATCGTGAAAAAATCAAGAAGTTTTTTTTTTGAACCGCTCTAATATACATACATATGTATTTGGTCATTATCTTCACTTTCTGATAATACTCGCAACCGTTTGTGAAATGGTTCCAAGTCACTATCACTACTGTTATAGATAGTCAGAGCATTAAGTGACGAGATTGCTCCTTCATCAATAAATCCAGTTAATATCAACTTCTGAAGGTTCTGCTGCTTTGACAAGAAAATCAGTTATTAAACTTTGCGACTCCTTTTGTAATTTTTTATGAAGTTGCTGGTACCCAAAAGTGCAATTACTCAGCAAACGTTGAAATTTGAATGCCCTTTCAGAATTCGGTACATTATTAAGAAAATGTGCTTCAAATTTCGACAAAGTTGAAGACCTCGAATTATTTTTGCAGCTCATTAAACAAATGCCCAATTCAATAAAATAAATAAAAACTACTTATAAATTCCATAAAAAAAATCTTACAGAAAACTGCATAACTTTGAAATCGCATAAAAAAATATTACACATGTGAACATTGGCTGTAGTATCTTTGTTGATGATTCAACATAATTTAAGAGTTAATAAATTAAATATTTTTTGTATAAGAAGTATTTTGTTAACAAGTGTATTGAGTGACAAAATAGGAGTAATATTTTGTTGCACAATGCATTTAGTTGCAAAACAAGCAAGAATTAATATAGGCTAAATATTTTATTGCTTGCCTAGCATAAGGTAAATTAAATGTTATACTACTACTTACCTAGCATATAGTTAAACTACATTATTTATTACTGCTGGGTAAGCAAATATTAATGTAGAGCATTTTTTTTTTGTGTAAATTAATTACTGCTCGTTTAGCAATTTTTATAATAAGAATTAATTATATATAAAGTAGCGCATAATCAATTAAAATCATTCACTATTCTTCAAAGCAAAGTACGTGTTTCAATTTGGTAAAACTTGCCCCCACCAGAGGTAAGCAGTTTTACTTGTAAAGGATAAAACCGTAAAACGTTTTATTTCATGGTCCTTCGAGCCGGATGTCTGATTAAGGATTTATTTTTTTTTTTTTTTTGTGACAAGCGTCCCGTCGCTTTAAGAACGGAACAGTGAAAAAATAAAAAAAATAAAAAAAATAATCAACTTTAATCCTGCAACTCTACCCAGCAGCTGACCCACAGAATTTTCATTCCTAAGACCTGCAGTTTTACCCAGCAGGAAACTACAGGGAATTTTTCAGCACAGAAGCCTGCGACCAGGAGCAAACAGCCTCAAATATACCAGCAGCATAGAAGCCTGCAATCAGGAGCAAACAGCCTCCAACATACCAGCAGCATAGAAGCCTGCGACCAGGAGCAAACAGCCTCCAAACTTACCAGCAGCTTAGAAGCCTGCGACCAGGAGCAAACAGCCTCCAACATACCAGCAGCTTAGAAGCCTGCGACCAGGAGCAAACAGCCTCCAACATACCAGCAGCATAGAAGCCTGCGACCAGGAGCAAACAGCCTCCAAACTTACCAGCAGCTTAGAAGCCTGCGACCAGGAGCAAACAGCCTCCAACATACCAGCAGCATAGAAGCCTGCAATCAGGAGCAAACAGCCTCCAACATACCAGCAGCATAGAAGCCTGCAATCAGGAGCAAACAGCCTCCAACATACCAGCAGCATAGAAGCCTGCGACCAGGAGCAAACAGCCTCCAAACTTACCAGCAGCTTAGAAGCCTGCAATCAGGAGCAAACAGCCTCCAACATACCAGCAGCATAGAAGCCTGCGACCAGGAGCAAACAGCCTCCAAACTTACCAGCAGCTTAGAAGCCTGCGACCAGGAGCAAACAGCCTCCAAACTTACCAGCAGCTTAGAAGCCTGCGACCAGGAGCAAACAGCCTCCAAAATACCAGCAGCATAGAAGCCTGCGACCAGGAGCAAACAGCCTCCAAACTTACCAGCAGCTCAGAAGCCTGCGCCCAGGAGCAAACAGCCTCCACCTAAATAGCAGTAATATAGCCTGTTGAGTGCAATTTCACACACTATGGCAGATGAAGCTCAATTCAATGAGCTGACCTCCAGTCAGCTTAAGCTTCCTGTTGTCAATATCCCAGTCTTCAGTGGAAGGTATGAAGAGTGGACTACATTTTGGGAACTATTTGATCATTTAGTTCACCAAAATAAGCAGCTGAGCAACGTCGAGAAAATGCAGTATTTGAAAACCAACCTGCGTGGGGAAGCAGCACGTCTGCTATATCATCTTCCCTCAACTACAGCCAACTATGAAGCATCAATCGATCTACTGATAAAAAGGTTTAGAAATCCTGCAGCACTCATAAATAATCACATAGGAAGATTGCTGAATTTGAGGTCGGTAAGGGCAGACTATGCCTCGGATCTCAAATGCTTGATGGACACCACCAAGGAAATTCTTCACGGCATACAGAATTTGGGTGTTGATGTCACGTCTTGGGATCCATTAGTTATACAGCTTTTACTACCAAAATTGGATATCGGGGCCAGGCGAGCCTACCAGCAACAGCGAGGGACATCCACTGACATCCCAGGGCTAAGTGAATTTCTTGACTTCACTGAAGCCAGATTTCGAGGTCTAGAAAATATCAATGAAAAAAGGGAACCTCAGGCCAAGGTTACAACACGAACGACAAGTCATGTGACTGCGATTTCTGGACAAAGATGCACAGTTTGCAAAGAGAGCCACTCCCTATTTAGATGCACTCAGTTTGTCAATATGGATTTAAAAAAGAGACAAAAACACATTCAAATTCATCGATTATGTGTTAACTGTCTCAAAAAAGGACACAACAGCAAGGACTGCACTAGCAAATATAACTGCCAGCATTGCAAGCTTAGACATAATACTCTCCTTCACGCAAACTATGAAGGGGCAAAGCAATCATCCACTGAATAGCTGCTGCTACTACTACCAATCCAACAGTAACAGTACTATTAGGCACTGCAATTTTACACGCACAAGGAAAAGGATATCTTCGACCGATAAGAGCGTTGATTGATTCTGGGTCACAGGCCTGCTTGATTACCGAGGATCTTGTTCGCAAGTTAAACATTCCATGTATTCGTTGTGAAAATCAGATAAACGGAGCCAATGGTCATTCAACGGATACAATGTTCAAAGATTCACTAACGATCCAATCAGTATACAATTCAAAAAATAGGTGTGAAATTGATGCCGTGGTGGTGCCAAAGATCACATCAGTGATGCCCAGTGCAGAAATTAATGAAGGCAAGTGGCCACACATTCGTCATTTGCAGCTAGCGGATCCATGGTATTTTAAGCCAAGGGACATTGAGTTACTTCTTGGAGCCAACATGTTCCCTGAAATAATGACGGAAGGACTCATAAGGGGCCCACGCCAAACACCACTCGCACAAAATACTATTTTTGGGTCGACCCTTTCCGGCCCGGTGGCTCTTACAGGTCCAAAACACCAACACATCGCAGCAACCAATATCGTAACTTGCCTCAATGTGGAAGGAGTTGACGAAACTCTAAAACAATTTTGTCAGTTGGAAGATGTTTCAACAGCAGATTTACAAACGGCTGAAGAGATTGAGAACGCACAATGGATTATCATTCAACAAGGACAGCAACGATACCTTCATGAAGATCGAAGACGGTTACAAAATGCCATGCAGCTCAGTAAATCTAGCAACCTACAGTCGTTGAATCCATTCCTAGATAAGAACGGCATTATAAGAGTAGGTGGCAGGCTTAAACAATCATCATTGTTCATGCAAAAGAAACACCCAGCCATCTTACCTTCATCAAGTACCCTCACGAACCTAATAATTCATCAGGCACACATGGAGACACTACATGGCGGAGTTAAACTGACACTCAATCAAGTTCGCAACAAGTTTTGGATTATTCGCGGAACCAACGCTGTCAAGGCATGTGTTAACAAGTGCATAAGGTGTTGCCGATTCAAGGCAAAAATACAAACTCAACTAATGGGTCAGTTACCCACACCACGAGTGCAATACTCAAGACCCTTCACTCACTGCGGTATCGATTATACTGGTCCATTACAACTCAAGAGTTCACATCTCCGAGGTGTTCGTACATATAAAGGATACATAGCTCTGTTTGTATGTTTAGCAACAAAGGCCGTTCATATTGAGCTTGTTTCAGATCTCACAGCGGATGGATTTCTGGCTGCACTAAAACGAATGATGAGTCGACGGGGAGCTACAAGCCACATCTATAGCGATAATGGCACAATCTTTGTAGGAGCAAACAACATCATTCAGAGGGCCAAACTACAGCAACAATTAGCAGACGATGGTATAACGTGGCACTTTATTCCACCAGGATCACCTCATTTTGGTGGTACCTGGGAGTCAGGGGTGAAGTCTGTAAAATATCACTTGGTCCGAGTTGTTGGAGATCATGTTCTGACATATGAAGAGATCAACACAGTCTTAGTGCAGATAGAAGGATGTCTTAATTCGAGACCACTATGTCCATCTTCCGACAACATAGACGAATTAGATGCACTGACTCCAGGTCATTTCCTCATAGGATCTACCATATTGACTCCAACACATGATACACTTTTGGAGGTAAATAGCGGTAGTCTTAAAAGATGGAAATTGGCACAAAAAATTCAAGAAGACGTCTGCAAAAGATGGCAACGTGAGTACGTGCGCGGCACGCTTCAACGGATGCCAAGGTGGACAAAAGAAAAGCCAAATATAGAAGTCGGACAGTTAGTGCTCTTAAAAGACGATTCAACAAATCGCTCCGGTTGGCCAATGGGTAGAATCGTACAGCTCCATAAAGGAGATGACAATCTGGTGCGTGTGGTCACCGTTAAAACAACCAGGGGTATAGTCAAACGGTCCATACAAAAAATTTGTCTACTACCCCATGAAGACAAGGCGGAACCTAAGCAAGTCCACAGGAAAAAATCGACAGTCTCAAAAGTTATATGCACAGCTTTAACGATCTTACTATTGCTCGTATCTATGCCAGCCACGCTGGCTAAACACACCATTGAGTTTCCGGAGGCAGGATTATTCATTGAAAGGCTAGGAGTGGCAAAAATTCAGCGCGGAATTCTTCGTACAACCACTCGATTTCCAATGGAAGGCGTTATAAAAGACGAATCTAACATAAACTATACAGTATCCGAAATAACAAATCTGTGTACCAGAGCAAAGACTTTCGGAGGTGCGGAAGTTCAGTGCGATGAGCTAGTCACACACATGAAATATGAGACTCGCAATTTGCAGACAATGTTCAACAAACTGAAGGTAGTTACTAGTCATGGAAGACAAAAAAGAGGCTTGGTTGGAACACTACTCACATCTTTATTCGGAGTAAACGATGAAGTTTACCACGACATTGAATCTCTAGATCAGAACCAGAAAGAGTTTATCAAGGTAACAAAATCAAATGCAAGACTCATGTTATCCACCTTAGCCACAGTCAACAATACCGAAGCAAGAATTACAAACCGTATAAATTTGTTTACCAAGAAACTGAATGATGGTTTAAAAGCAATCAACCAGATGCAAGGATTTCACGAGCTTTCTGAAAACAACAAAATTAATGTACACTTAATGAATTCCTACCTAGTAGCATCAAGCTACATAAGAGAAGTGGAAACAAAATACAACAGACTGTTGAACGCGTACCTGAAGCGCAGTCACCTCTACGAATTTTTATCCCACGAAGAAATCAACAATATTACAGAGAACTGCAACGCGAAAATTGGGCCAGAGTTACACGTACTTCCGGATCCCCTAGACCGGTTGGAGTTTGTTGAAGATTCTACAAATATTTTCATTTACGGATATTTCACCATTAGCGACACTGAAACGTATGAAGTCATCAAAAGTAATGCAATACCGGAAAGTCTGGGAAATAATACATATCGGGAGGTCGTCATGTCAACATCGATCTACGGCGTCAATTATGATAAAAACCGATACTTTGAAACAACAATTACCGAGATAAATAACGCAGAAAAGCTTGATGAATCAACTTTTTTAATGCATCCAGCAATATTTTATAATCTCGATCAAAGTCGCAATTGCATTATGCAGCAAGTATACAGAAAAATAACCTATGAGGAATGCGCCACACGGAAGTTTCAAGTACACAATATTATTTGGAAGGAACTGTGGACCCACAACGCCTGGATTTTTGTCTCACCAACCTCTGCTACAGTGTTTGTGATATGTCATATGGGGAGAGAAGAGGTAGTACTGAATGGTACCGGCATCCTTCATATCACTCCAGATTGCATAATCCGATCTAAAACTGTTCAGCTAGAAGGGAAACTCATGAAGGAAGTTCAAACAGTAACACATTATGTTAAGCCCATACTCATGAAAAACACAACAATTAACGCCAACAGAGTACCCCAAATTTTCAACGAAACAATCTTGCCATTAAGCTATGATTTCGCAAAGGTATTAAGCGATAACAACAAGGATGCTGTCTACAATCTTGAAGAGCTATCAGAGATGAATTGGAAAACCATAATACCGCACAAATATTGGACAGCTTGGGGTGTCGGTATTTTAGGGTTACTGACATTGACATTATTATTGTCAGCCTCTGTTGCCGACATCGTACTCGTCTGAAACCTCCAGTCAATCATCCCATGGAGTTATCAACTATCGATTCACAGGCAGATGACAAAGGACGCAATTTCGATATAGACTGGAGTTAACAGTTTCATCGTCGGAGGTGCCAAAATGTTGATGATTCAACATAATTTAAGAGTTAATAAATTAAATATTTTTTGTATAAGAAGTATTTTGTTAACAAGTGTATTGAGTGACAAAATAGGAGTAATATTTTGTTGCACAATGCATTTAGTTGCAAAACAAGCAAGAATTAATATAGGCTAAATATTTTATTGCTTGCCTAGCATAAGGTAAATTAAATGTTATACTACTACTTACCTAGCATATAGTTAAACTACATTATTTATTACTGCTGGGTAAGCAAATATTAATGTAGAGCATTTTTTTTTTTGTGTAAATTAATTACTGCTCGTTTAGCAATTTTTATAATAAGAATTAATTATATATAAAGTAGCGCATAATCAATTAAAATCATTCACTATTCTTCAAAGCAAAGTACGTGTTTCAATTTGGTAAAACTTGCCCCCACCAGAGGTAAGCAGTTTTACTTGTAAAGGATAAAACCGTAAAACGTTTTATTTCAATCTTATTTTATTCTTTAAGTAAATAAAATTTTTTTAGGGGGATTTTAAATAGCATAGTGTAATTTTAGGGGTTTTTTTTTAACCGCGGTTATAATTTTTATTTTACAGTTATAATAAGTAAAAAGATAGTTTTTGTTAACGGTCAGATTTCTGTTGTCGCAATTTTGCTTTATTCGCAGATCAGCAGCAGTCTTTATGAAAACTAAATCATTTTCGAGCTCTTCGATTTGAGTTTTGTTGTTAAATTTATAATTACAATTATTCAAAATCGTGCAATGTTTACTTTGTTTTAAGTTTTTCAAGTACACACTTTCCTTATATTCTAACACATTGCTTTCAATTTCAATTACATAGCTATTTATTTCAACAATTTCCATACAGTTTTTGTTAGGAAGTGGTACAATTACTTTCAAATTAGTTGTAATTGGAATTTTTAATGCTATGACGACTAAATCATTTTTGTAATTAAGAACATCAATTTTCATTAATTTTAATTTAAAGAAATCTATTTCAAACTGATCTATTTCTTCGGAAGTTAGTATATTTGGATTAACAATATGGTGTTTTGCTGATGCTATATTTTATATGTTGTATTAAGACAAGACAATTTCCGTTGATATCTCGACACCAGTAATTGAATTACTGACTTAGAGTTAGAAAAACGAAACTTTGAGATTGCAGGCATTGTGCTGGCTTATATTTGGAGCCAATTGGTCATTGATGATTTTCCTGTGGCTGCCAAATAAATTGTGCCAACCAGCGTTGCCATTAAACCGAAAAATATTATGTCACGATGACTCAAAAATTATGTCAGTGACATAATTCTCTATCGAGAATTGAAAAATAAAAAAAAAATAAAGAAAAACTCCTTAATACACACTTATTTTGCTCTGTCCAATCATTTTAGTAATAAAAAAATAAACAGAATCCTTACTAGTAGGTATGACTTGTATAAAAGTCATGTAGATAACATTTCTGCATTAGGTGCTTCGCTCTCTGCTGAAAGAAGTCAATTGATGGTTTTCGGTGACTTTAATTCAAGTGGAGTTTCTTGGTCTAATCTGTACGGCGCTAACTATCTCTCTGCAACTAATGTGTCTAGTACAATTGAAATGTATGTTATTGATAATTTGTTAGAGCTTGGTCTTATTCAAATCAATAACTGTTTTAATGTTCTTAATAGATTATTGGATTTAGTTTTTATTTCAAGTAACTTTAATTATAATATTCATGTTGCTGCTTTTCCTATTTCACCAATAAGTGTGCATCATGTACCTCTTGAGTTAGAAATTTCATTTTATAATTACCTTAATCTACCTAATAATTGTAAAAATTATAATTACAATTTTAAAATTTGCAATTTTGAAACTGTTAATAATGCTATTTGCCGTATTGATTGGGATAGTGAGTTTCTACATTTAGACACTTTGTCTTGTTTTAATACTTTTAAATATGTAATCTCTATAGTTTGCAATGAACACATTCCTAAAGTAAGGAAATGTATTCATACGTTACCCTGGTATACTTGTGGCCTTAAAAAACTAAAAAACCTACGTTCTAGATTCTATAGAAAGTTTTTAAGTACGAACCAAAATTCTTATTTTTTAATATACAGACATTATATGCGTGAGTTCAATTTTCTAGATAAATATCTCTATAGACAATATTTGAATAAATTTGAAAAGAATATAAAGATAAATCCTAACTCTTTTTGGCGATTTGTCAAATCTAAAAAAGGATGTTCTAGCATACCCTCATCAATGTATTATGGTGACAAATTTTCTAATAATGCTGCTAGTACAGCTAATCTTTTTGCAGATTTTTTCATGTCAAACTATGAATTACCAAGTAATTGTGATCGTGAAGTTTCCGACGATGTAGTTCATGCGTTAGATTTTGGATCACTCTCTTTAAGTGATATTGATATTTTAAAGGGTATTCATAAGCTTAAGGCATCGAACTTTGTTGACGCTGATGGCATTTGTGCTTTTTTTATAAAAAATTGTTCTGAAAGCTTACTGCATCCTCTAAAAATAATTTTCAATAGTTCGTTGCGGTCTGGTGTATTTCTCGATTGCTGGAAAGTTTCTTTTATAACGCCGATTCATAAATTTGGTTGTGAAAATAATGTAGACAACTATAGGCCTATTTCTAAAATTAATGTTATATCTCAACTTTTTGAGTGCATTGTCAAAGACAAACTTTTTTTTGCAGTGAAAAATATAATTTCTCCTTGCCAACATGGTTTTGTCTCGGGTCGTTCAACAATTTCTAATTTACTCTTATTTTCTGCATACTGTTTATCAGCGTTTCAGAAAGGTTGTCAGGTTGATGTTGTTTATACGGATTTCTCAAAAGCTTTCGATAAAATATCGCACCCCCTTTTAATTAAAAAACTTGAGTTGTTAGGTTTTCATTCTAACTTTTTGAATTGGCTTAAATCTTATTTATTAAATCGTCAAAGTTTTGTAGCTTTTGATAATGTGAAGTCGTTTCCTTTTTGTGCAACATCAGGTGTTCCACAAGGGAGCATTCTGGGTCCACTTTTGTTTATCATCTTTATTAATGATATTGCATCTCTGTTTGTGCACTGTAAATGCCTGCTTTACGCTGATGATCTAAAGACTTTCCTTAAAATAAGAAATGAGTCGGATATTGTTATTCTTCAGAGTGAAGTTAATAAACTGTATAATTGGTGTAACCAAAATTATCTCCATCTCAATCTTAATAAATGTGTTTTCATGTCTTTTTCTAAGTCCGTTAGTCCTCTTTCTTCCTCATATTATATTTCAAATGCTTCTCTATTGCATGTCTCTCAGTATAAAGACCTTGGGGTTGTTTTTGATTCTAACTTTACCTTTCGTGCTCATTCGGATTATATTATACCTAAGGCTTACGCGATGCTAGCTTTTATAAGATGTAATGGGTCCTCATTTAGGGATCCATATACCCTTAAAACTTTATTTACTAGTCTTGTTCGCTCAAGACTAGAATATGCCGCAATTATATGGAATCCTTTTTATGAATTGGATAAAGTGCGTTTGGAAAGAGTTCAGAGGTCTTTCAGCAGGTTTGCTTTACGCACTATTTATTTTGAAGGTGTTCCTCCGCCATATAATTCCCGTTGCCTTCTGATTGGCTTAAAAACTTTAGAAAATAGAAGACAAATTTTATCTTTAATGTTATTATTTGACATTGTATCTGGTGTAGTTGATTGTCCTGCACTTCTCAGTATGATACAGTTTAATGTCCCAACTAGGAATCTCAGAAATTTTGATCCGTTTTATTTAAATGCTGTTCGCACGAACTATGCGGCAAATGCACCTATTTTCAGAAATCTAAAATTGTTAAATGATATTAATCCGTTACGTAACCTAGATTTTTCAATCTAGACTATAAATAAATAAATAAATAAATAAAATGTCTCAAAAAATTGGTATAGGCTGAGAGCCGGCTGTAGAAAAGTCGAGTGTATAAGATTACAGGATGAGATGTATGCTAAATGATAGAGCTCAATGAGCCTAAATAGAATATCTAGGGTTGCCTTGCCAAAGCCTGTCCCGATGGCCGAAAATGCCCGAATTTTAGCCAATTTTATTGTTCTAATTAAAACTGTAGTACATAATAGCTTGAAATGTATGCCAAATGATAGAACTTGAAGAGGCCTAAATATAGTACCTTTATATTCGTGTCCCTATTATTTCGCACAGGCTAAATTGAGCCCATTGCACAATACAATCAACAACTTCGAAACGACGAAAAATATTTTTACTCTGATAACGGTTCTTTACAGCATTGATATCTCAGCAAGTAATGTAATATTAAATTTTATCTCAATTTTTTCAAACAGAAGCAGAGGAGTGTTTGAACTTTTTTCATGTAAGTGTCCCTATTATTTTTCACATGACTGTACATACGAACGATATTGTAACCATTTTTATTTTATTATACTAAAGATTAAATAAACTATAAACTGCAATAGTTACAGTATTCTAAATTCATTTGTTTGGTTGGTATCGAGCTGAAACCAATGTCGTTAGGGGGTGTGCTATCCTAATGACGCGCAGTGTATATAGAAATAAAAAATCCAAACAATTTGTGAACACAAAAAAAAAAAAAATAAATAAGAAGCAAACAATTTGTGATCGAAAGAAAGAAAAAAAAAACGTTTATTAATTAATACCGAGTAATTTGTGGCTTATTGTGCATGTAATGCAAAGGCATAAATCATTCGATAAAAACCGAAATATCAATATGGATGCAATCAATAAAGAAAATGAGGACATTATCAAGAGGCAGGAGGAATTAATCCTTCAACTGCAACAACAACACCAACAGCTGCAACAACAAAATGAACAGTTACAACAACAACACCTACAGCTGCAACAACGAAATGGACAAATGCAACAACATCAAAACGAACTGCAACAGCAACAACTAAATGATCAACTGCAGCAACAGCAACAACGAAACAAACAACTGCAACAACAGCAACTACAAAATGAACAGTTGCAACAACAACAACAGCAATGGAAATATCAACCAACAGCTACATTTTCTATGCGACCACAAGACATCCTGGATCAGTTTAGACGATTAAGACCATTCGAGGACAATAAAAATCATTGTTACTCGTCCTTCGTAAAATCTGTAGAGAAAACTTTGGGATTGTTTGGCGTAAATGCACAAGTTTACGATTATGGCATGCAGATTATCTTAAATGAGAAAATACGTGGGGAAGCAGCAAGCTGTATCCGTGAACTTGATGATTTTCCAAATTGGGAGGATATTAAGCTAAAACTGAGACAACGCTTCAAGCCCAACAAGACGTATGGAGAATAATAACAAAAACAGATAATAACAAAAACAATCCAGAATTTTATAGAAGAGATTTTAATCGAAATTTCAACGGTACCAGACCAAATTCAGTTAATAATAGGAATGGTCCAGAGTACTCTAATCGTAACCAATTAAGCCAGAATAGGGTTGATTCCGCTCAAGCTCGCAATTCAGAAAAAAATTCTACATGAAGCCAGGCCCAACCGATGGAAATCGGAAATGTAGAAGATGTAAATTTTACCAACGAGCCTCGGAACCCACATTGCCCTTAATTAAATTTAATATAAAAGATAACACTTTTATTGCCTTAATAGATACTGGCTCAAGCACCAGCATAATTAGTCCAAATGTAGCAAAGAAATATCAATCTTTTTCATGGGAAAAACCAAAGTTTTTTTCAAGCATAAATGACATAAGCAAAATTACTGAAAAAGTAATTACTCCAATTCCGATAGAATTAGTTGCTCATGGAACCATTTCTTGGAATGTAGTCCATTTACCTAACAGAAAATATGATGCCATTATTGGACAGAATATTTTAACTAAATTTGATGCGATAATTAATCTAGAAGAAAAATATATAAAAATTAAAGGACATAAAATTTTCTTTGATAACTCCAATTTTCCAAATAATACCAATGACGTATGTTCCCTAGAACCCATTAAAATGATTTTCTTGGGAAAATTAATTTAGACCATCTCAATAGCGAGGAAAGACAAAAAATACATGAGTTACTGACCCAATATAAAGATATATTATTCCTTGAAGGAGATTTACTCACTTTCACCCATAGCATTCAACACGAAATAATAACAGAAACAGATAGGCCGATCTATGCTAAAATTTACAGGTACCCCAAGATCCACGAAGAAGAAATTGAACGGCAAATCAGTGAAATGCTCCAACAGGGTATTGTCACCCAGAGTAACTCGCCATGCAATAGTCCTTTGTGGATAGTCCCAAAAATTGCAGATAGCTCAGGAAATAAGAAATGGAGGATTGTTGTTAATTACAGAAAGCTTAACGAATGTACTGTAAGCGATAAGTATCCAATTTCCAATATTGACAATATATTGGACAATTTGGAGAAAGCTCAGTATTTCTCTACGATTGATTTGGCCAATGGGTTCCACCAAATTTTGGTAAAACCTGAGGACAAGAAGAAAACTGCATTTTCGACTGCGTTTGGTCACTTTGAACTCGTGAGAGTGCCATTCGGCCTCAAAAATTCTCCTCAGAGGCTAATGAATTAAATTTTAAAGCAATATATCAACAAAACTTGTGTTCTCTTCTTGGACGACATTTTAATATTCAGTACGTCACTGCAAGAACATATTGACAATGTTAAGTCTATTTTTGAAACTCTTAGAAATACGGGACTCAAAGCACAAGTTGATAAGTGTAGTTTTTTAAAAAAAGACACTGAATACCTAGACCATATCCTAACACAAAACGGTGTAAAACTGAACCCAACAAAAATTGAGGCTATAAAAAATTTGAGCCTACCAAAAACACAAAGGCAATTCAAGTCATTTTTAGGAGCAACCGGCTTCTATCGCAAATTTATAAAAGACTATGCAAAGGTTGCATTCCCTATTGTTAAATATTTAAAAAAGAACTCGAAAGTTAACACCAATGACCCAAACTATATATCTTCCTTTGAAAAACTAAAGGAAATTATCACAAATCATCCGATATTAACCTATCCGAATTTCAATAGAAAATTCAAACTAGTAACGGACGCTAGCAATTTCGCTTTAGGGGCCGTTCTGACCCAAGATGGACATCCGATATGTTTTGCCTCTCGTACTTTAAATGATCACGAGAAAAACTACTCTATTGTAGAGAAAGAGTTACTAGGACTTGTTTGGGGTTGTAAATATTTTAGGCCATATTTATACGGCAGAGAATTTGATGTTTAAAAACCACAAAGCTTCAAAAATACAACTTACTTTATATTCGTGTCCCTATTATTTCGCACAGGCTAAATTGAGCCCACTGCACAATACAATCAACAACTTCGAAACGACGAAAAATATTTTTACTCTGATAAAGGTTCTTTACTGCATTGATATCCCAGCAAGTAATGTAATATTAAATTTTATCTCAATTTTTTCAAACAGAAGCAGAGGAGTGTTTGAACTTTTTTCATGTAAGTGTCAATATTATTTTTCACATGACTGTATATGTATTTCTGATAACTTTTTTTTTATAAATACACAAATAAGTACAACTAAAAATTGGTCATAAGGTTAGCACACCGTATTTTATTTCAGGTTTTTTAATATTTTAAGCTATGACATTATTTTTTACAGTAGTTATTATTGAATTTAAACATTTTTTTAATAAATTTAATAATGGCTTGAACCGCCTTTTTTGAGAATAACTTCATAGATTCGATTGGGGATCGAATTATATAGATTTTCAATATAATTTAGTGAAATTTCCGCCCAAGCGCGTCTTATGCCTTCGATAAGCTCAGTTTTGTCAGAATATTGTTTGCCGGACTCATAAACTTTTCGCGCTAGCCATCCCCATACGTTTGCGATAATATTAAGATCGGGGGAGTAAAGTGGCCACTTTAAAACATCGACATTTTGACGGTCTATCCATGATTTTACCACCCGAGCAGTGTGAATAGGCGCATTGTCATGCTGAAAGTGCCATGGCAAATTACCGAACACATTTTTGAAGTGGGGAAAAGCAATTTCCAGTACGCCATTTTAACTTACCGCATTCATAGTCGTAGGCAAAAACTGCAACTCGCACGTCCCATAATAGGAGATGGCTTCCCAGACCATCACACCTCCCACCCGACTATGATGGCGATCCAATTGATGTTGTTCCTTGCATAAGTCATGAAAGTAGAAATTGTATCCATCCGGGCTTTCTAAATTGAATTTTTTTTCATCCGAAAAGACAACGTAGCGCCACTCCGCATTCCACGCCATATGCGCGCGACCAAAACTCAAGCGCATTTCTTTTTGAGCCATGTTAAGTGGTGGTTTCTTTTTTAATTTCAGTCTTTTTAAATGTGGAGCTTTCCTGACAACTCGTCGTACGGTAGATAAGCTCGCTTTAACGCCAACTTTTGCCCTGATTTTGTTGGCCGAGTCGTGAGAGTTGGAAGCTTCTCTCAAAATAGCTCTTCTATCAGCATTTGAAATTACTCGATGATTACCACCTTTATTATTTTTTCCATATCCCGACTTATCGCGTAAAAACATAGATATAACTTTTCTGCTTCTACTAGTCCAAGAGCCGGCTGTAGAAAAGTCGAGTGTATAAGATTACAGGATGGGATGCATGTCAAATGATAGAGCTCGACGAGCCTAAATAGAATATCTAGGGTTGCCTTGCCAAAGCCTGTCCCGATGGCCGAAAATGCCCGAATTTAAGCCAATTTTGTTGTTGTAATTAAAACTGTAGTACATAACAGCTCGAAATGAATGCCAAATGATAGAACTCGAAAAGGCCTAATTATAATACCTGGAATTGCATTGTTGAATCCTGTCCCAAACATGGGTTTTCACCGGTTTTTTAGGTCAATTTTCATTAATGAAGATAACAGCTTGAAATTTGTGCCAAATGATAGATATCGAAGAGCCTTAATAGAATATATAGGGTTGCCTTGTAGAATCCTGTCCCAAACATGAGTTGCCACTCATTTAAGAAAAGTTGACCCCAAAAACGGGTGTCAAATAATGTTTAGGACATGATTCGACAAGGCAACCCTATATATTCTATTTAGGCTCTTCGATATCTATCATTTGGCACGAATTTTAAGCTGCTATCTTCATTAATGAAAATTGACCCAAAAAACCGGTGAAAACCCATATTTGGGACAGGATTTAACAATACAATCCCAGGTACTATATTTAGGCCTCTTCAAGTTCTATCATTTGGCATACATTTCAAGCTATTATGTACTACAGTTTTAATTAGAACAATAAAATTGGCTAAAATTCGGGCATTTTCGGCCATCGGGACAGGCTTTGGCAAGGCAACCCTAGATATTCTATTTAGGCTCATTGAGCTCTATCATTTAGCATACATCTCATCCTGTAATCTTATACACTCGACTTTTCTACAGCCGGCTCTCAGCCTATACCAATTTTTTGAGACATTTTATTTATTTATTTATTTATTTATAGTCTAGATTGAAAAATCTAGGTTACGTAACGGATTAATATCATTTAACAATTTTAGATTTCTGAAAATAGGTGCATTTGCCGCATAGTTCGTGCGAACAGCATTTAAATAAAACGGATCAAAATTTCTGAGATTCCTAGTTGGGACATTAAACTGTATCATACTGAGAAGTGCAGGACAATCAACTACACCAGATACAATGTCAAATAATAACATTAAAGATAAAATTTGTCTTCTATTTTCTAAAGTTTTTAAGCCAATCAGAAGGCAACGGGAATTATATGGCGGAGGAACACCTTCAAAATAAATAGTGCGTAAAGCAAACCTGCTGAAAGACCTCTGAACTCTTTCCAAACGCACTTTATCCAATTCATAAAAAGGATTCCATATAATTGCGGCATATTCTAGTCTTGAGCGAACAAGACTAGTAAATAAAGTTTTAAGGGTATATGGATCCCTAAATGAGGACCCATTACATCTTATAAAAGCTAGCATCGCGTAAGCCTTAGGTATAATATAATCCGAATGAGCACGAAAGGTAAAGTTAGAATCAAAAACAACCCCAAGGTCTTTATACTGAGAGACATGCAATAGAGAAGCATTTGAAATATAATATGAGGAAGAAAGAGGACTAACGGACTTAGAAAAAGACATGAAAACACATTTATTAAGATTGAGATGGAGATAATTTTGGTTACACCAATTATACAGTTTATTAACTTCACTCTGAAGAATAACAATATCCGACTCATTTCTTATTTTAAGGAAAGTCTTTAGATCATCAGCGTAAAGCAGGCATTTACAGTGCACAAACAGAGATGCAATATCATTAATAAAGATGATAAACAAAAGTGGACCCAGAATGCTCCCTTGTGGAACACCTGATGTTGCACAAAAAGGAAACGACTTCACATTATCAAAAGCTACAAAACTTTGACGATTTAATAAATAAGATTTAAGCCAATTCAAAAAGTTAGAATGAAAACCTAACAACTCAAGTTTTTTAATTAAAAGGGGGTGCGATATTTTATCGAAAGCTTTTGAGAAATCCGTATAAACAACATCAACCTGACAACCTTTCTGAAACGCTGATAAACAGTATGCAGAAAATAAGAGTAAATTAGAAATTGTTGAACGACCCGAGACAAAACCATGTTGGCAAGGAGAAATTATATTTTTCACTGCAAAAAAAAGTTTGTCTTTGACAATGCACTCAAAAAGTTGAGATATAACATTAATTTTAGAAATAGGCCTATAGTTGTCTACATTATTTTCACAACCAAATTTATGAATCGGCGTTATAAAAGAAACTTTCCAGCAATCGAGAAATACACCAGACCGCAACGAACTATTGAAAATTATTTTTAGAGGATGCAGTAAGCTTTCAGAACAATTTTTTATAAAAAAAGCACAAATGCCATCAGCGTCAACAAAGTTCGATGCCTTAAGCTTATGAATACCCTTTAAAATATCAATATCACTTAAAGAGAGTGATCCAAAATCTAACGCATGAACTACATCGTCGGAAACTTCACGATCACAATTACTTGGTAATTCATAGTTTGACATGAAAAAATCTGCAAAAAGATTAGCTGTACTAGCAGCATTATTAGAAAATTTGTCACCATAATACATTGATGAGGGTATGCTAGAACATCCTTTTTTAGATTTGACAAATCGCCAAAAAGAGTTAGGATTTATCTTTATATTCTTTTCAAATTTATTCAAATATTGTCTATAGAGATATTTATCTAGAAAATTGAACTCACGCATATAATGTCTGTATATTAAAAAATAAGAATTTTGGTTCGTACTTAAAAACTTTCTATAGAATCTAGAACGTAGGTTTTTTAGTTTTTTAAGGCCACAAGTATACCAGGGTAACGTATGAATACATTTCCTTACTTTAGGAATGTGTTCATTGCAAACTATAGAGATTACATATTTAAAAGTATTAAAACAAGACAAAGTGTCTAAATGTAGAAACTCACTATCCCAATCAATACGGCAAATAGCATTATTAACAGTTTCAAAATTGCAAATTTTAAAATTGTAATTATAATTTTTACAATTATTAGGTAGATTAAGGTAATTATAAAATGAAATTTCTAACTCAAGAGGTACATGATGCACACTTATTGGTGAAATAGGAAAAGCAGCAACATGAATATTATAATTAAAGTTACTTGAAATAAAAACTAAATCCAATAATCTATTAAGAACATTAAAACAGTTATTGATTTGAATAAGACCAAGCTCTAACAAATTATCAATAACATACATTTCAATTGTACTAGACACATTAGTTGCAGAGAGATAGTTAGCGCCGTACAGATTAGACCAAGAAACTTCACTTGAATTAAAGTTACCGAAAACCATCAGTTGACTTCTTTCAGCAGAGAGCGAAGCACCTAATGCAGAAATGTTATCTACATGACTTTTATACAAGTCATACCTACTATTATTAGGCGGTACATAAGAAACAGTGATGTATACAGATTGTGACAAGCCTTTAATCACCACACATAATTGATTCAAAAGCAAATCAGTATTCTTCAGCAAAACAGAAGATGAAAAAAGCGCACGATTAATCGCATTTAACACCCCACCGCCACGATAACAACCAGTAGCATTAACATCACGATCTTTCCGGTAAATATTGTAGTGCCGAGAATCAAAAAACTCTTCACTATAAAATGTGTTGCTGAGCCAAGTTTCAGTTAGTATGAAGACATCATACTCATACTGGGAAGTAGCAGCAAAAATTGAGCTTGACTTAGTTCTCATACCGGATACATTTTGATAATATATTTTTAAAGCATTATCACCCAAACTAAAAAGAGACTTCGCTACAGTACATTCTTTTGCTTTGTTACTTTTTGAAAAAACTCAAAATCTTTTACTCTAACATCCACTGGCCACAGAGCTGGACTTAAAATCATTTTATAGAGTAACGAGGGTACTCCAAGCTTAAAATTGATACGTTTCAATGTTTCACAAAGCACATCTTTTTTTATCAACTTATAACAAAAAATATTATTTCTTGCAATTTTCGTATGTTTAGTAACATATTTAATTATCTCTTCTCCAGAGACAGTAGGTTGAAAAGAAGAGAGATGAACCCATCTCATTCGATCAGCAACCGCAAGCTCAGCATTAGAATTTTTTCCAACAACAAATGTACGCTTTCTATGTCTTATATTCGTCATGGTGTAATAACCAAGGTGGCGTACTTAAAAACGAAATTCTCAAAAGTTTGGGTTTCTTGTCCTTCATTGTCTCTTTTCGTAATTTTTTTTGACACTTCGGTGTTTTGATTAATTGGCCCGTTCAGCATCTTCAGTATTTTTGAAGCGCTTTAAGCAACTTTTTACTAAGAGGTATTTGTGTTGAGTTTCAAAATTCTGATGCGAACAAAAAACTACGCTAAATAATGTAGCAGGCTTCAATATGATAGCAATAAGTCTTTTTTGTTTTTGCAATAACAACCACATCGACTAAATTTTTAAGTTTCAATGTAGTTTGCAGCTATCGTTCAGAAAACGTTCAAGATCTTACGCCTAAGCGCTGCAATTTCTCAAAGCGCTTAAGTTTTCTGAATGGGCAATTGAAATGTTATGAACAGGGACCCAAAATAACTATTATTTTCTTTTTTCAGATTGAAAAAATTGCCCAATTTTAATAATTATTTTTAAAAATTGGTTTATAACTATTATGAATAAGAGATATTTTATTAGTTGTCAATAACTATTATTTTTCAATGGATTTTTTTTACGTTGAGTCATAACTATTATGCATAAGAGATATTTTATTAGTTGTCAATAACTATTATTTTTCAATGGATTTTTTTTTACGTTGAGTCATAACTATTATGCATAAGAGATATTTTATTAGTTGTCAATAACTATTATTTTTCAATGGATTTTTTTTACGTTGAGTCATAACTATTATGCATAAGAGATATTTTATTAGTTGTCAATAACTATTAATTTGGAAAAAATATTTTTTTACGTTGTTTTGAAAAAAGTGTTCAACAGATTTTCATTTTTGTGAATCTTTTTGCACCAATCGATGGTGAGGTGGTTTTTATGACATCACCAGAGGTGGTCATCGGTTCGAAAATGTACGCGATTTTGACTCATTTTTGAAGTTTTTTTTGCTTCAATCAATGAAAAGAGATCTAAAAAGGATATTGGCCATCACTAGAAGTGGTACCGATCCTTAAAAGTGCTCTATTTAGGTCCATTTTCGAAATTTTTTTTGCAAAAAATCGATGGAAAGAGGTTGACAATGGGCTTTGGCCATCACCAGAGTTGGTCCCAACTAAAAAAGTGGTCGATTTTGGTCCGTTTTGAAAAAAAAATTTTGTACCAATCGTTGGAAAGAGGTCGAAGTCGAAAAAAAAGGTACCAAAAAGTGCCCGATTTTGGTCCATTTTCGAAATGTTGTTTGCACCAGTCGTTGAATAGAGGTCGAAAATAGATTTTGATCATCATCAAAGGTGGTCCCGAGTCCCAAAAAGTTCCCGATTTTGAACCATTTTCGAAATTTTGTTTGCACCAGTCGTTAAATAGAGGTCGAATATGAATTTTGGACCTCATTAGAGGCGGCTCCGGACCCTGGAAAGGACCGTTTTTGACCCATTTTCGAAAAAAAAACTTATTTTTTCTGTAATAAATGGGAAAAGGTCGAAAATGGATTTTGGACATCACTTAGAGTGGCTTCTGAGTCCGGCCCCGAGAAAGAACCGTTTTTGACCCATTTTCGGAAAAATTTTTTTTTCTGTTATTAATGTGAAAACGTCGAATATAAATATTTCACATCATTTAGGGTGGCTCCGGGCCCTGGAAAGGACCGCTTTCGATAATTTTAGTAGTTTTCAAGTTCCGGAGCTACTTTAAAAGATATCCAAAACGCATTTTCAACCTTTCATAATCGATATGAGCAATAAAAAATTTTAAGGTGGTTCATAAAAAATTTTTTTTTTGTTCGAATCGATAGGGAAATGTCGACAATAGTCATTTTCGAGCTTTATCTATGCATTGGAGCAAAAAAAAAATTTTTTATGAACCACCCTAAAATTTTTTATTGCTCCAATCGATTATGAAAGGTTGAAAATGCGTTTTGGATATCTTTTAGAGTAGCTCCGGAACTTGAAAACTACCAAAATTATCGAAAGCGGTCCTTTCCAGGGCCCGGAGCCACCCTAAATGATGTCAAATATTTACATTCGACGTTTTCACATTAATTACAGAAAAAAAAATTTTTCCGAAAATGGGTCAAAAACGGTTCTTTCTCGGGGCCGGACTCAGAAGCCACTCTAAGTGATGTCCAAAATCCATTTTCGACCTTTTCCCATTTATTACAGAAAGTATAAGTTTTTTTTCGAAAATGGGTCAAAAACGGTCCAAATGAGGTCCAAAATTCATATTCGACCTCTATTTAACGACTGGTGCAAACAAAATTTCGAAAATGGATCAAAATCGGGAACATTTTGGGACTCGGAACCACCTTTGATGATGACCAAAATCTATTTTCGGCCTCTTTCCAAAGATTGGTGCAAACAAAATTTCGAAAATGGACCAAAATCGGGAACTTTTTGGGACTCGGGACCACCTCTGATGATGATCAAAATCTATTTTCGACCTCTATTCAACGACTGGTGCAAACAAAATTTCGAAAATGGACCAAAATCGGGCACTTTTTGGTACCTTTTTTTTCGACTTCGAGCTCTTTCCAAAGATTGGTGCAAACAAAATTTCGAAAATGGATCAAAATCGGGAACTTTTTGGGACTCGGGACCACCTTTAATGATGATCAAAATCTATTTTCGACCTCTATTCAACGACTGGTGCAAACAAAATTTCGAAAATGGACCAAAATCGGGCACTTTTTGGTACCTTTTTTTTCGACTTCGACCTCTTTCCAACGATTGGTACAAAATTTTTTTTTCAAAACGGACCAAAATCGACCACT
This sequence comes from Tricholauxania praeusta, assembly GCA_949775025.1. Classification (NCBI taxonomy): domain Eukaryota; kingdom Metazoa; phylum Arthropoda; class Insecta; order Diptera; family Lauxaniidae; genus Tricholauxania; species Tricholauxania praeusta. The sequence continues at coordinate 26,531,950 of OX459032.1, forward strand.
TTTTTAGTTGGGACCAACTCTGGTGATGGCCAAAGCCCATTGTCAACCTCTTTCCATCGATTTTTTGCAAAAAAAATTTCGAAAATGGACCTAAATAGAGCACTTTTAAGGATCGGTACCACTTCTAGTGATGGCCAATATCCTTTTTAGATCTCTTTTCATTGATTGAAGCAAAAAAAACTTCAAAAATGAGTCAAAATCGCGTACATTTTCGAACCGATGACCACCTCTGGTGATGTCATAAAAACCACCTCACCATCGATTGGTGCAAAAAGATTCACAAAAATGAAAATCTGTTGAACACTTTTTTCAAAACAACGTAAAAAAATATTTTTTCCAAATTAATAGTTATTGACAACTAATAAAATATCTCTTATGCATAATAGTTATGACTCAACGTAAAAAAAATCCATTGAAAAATAATAGTTATTGACAACTAATAAAATATCTCTTATGCATAATAGTTATGACTCAACGTAAAAAAAATCCATTGAAAAATAATAGTTATTGACAACTAATAAAATATCTCTTATGCATAATAGTTATGACTCAACGTAAAAAAAATCCATTGAAAAATAATAGTTATTGACAACTAATAAAATATCTCTTATTCATAATAGTTATGACTCAACGTAAAAAAGAATCCATTGAAAAATAATAGTTATTGACAACTAATAAAATATCTCTTATTCATAATAGTTATAAACCAATTTTTTGACATAAATCTTATAATAGTTATGTCCCTGGTTATGAATGTCAAAACTACAGCAAATAGGATGACAGATGATTGAAAATCGAGGCTCTCCCTAATTACTCAATCAATCAATTGCCCATTCAGAAAACTTAAGCGCTTTGATAAAATGTGGCGCTCAGGCGTAAGATCTTGAACGTTTTCTGAACGATAGCTGCAAACTACATTGAAACTTAAAAATTTAGTCGATGTGGTTGTTATTGCAAAAACAAAAAAGACTTATTGCTATCATATTGAAGCCTGCTACATTATTTAGTGTAGTTTTTGTTCGCATCAGAATTTTGAAACTCAACACATATACCTCTTAGTGAAAAGTTGCTTAAAGCGCTTCAAAAATACTGAAGTTGCTGAACGTGCCAATTAATCAAAACACAGAAGTGTCAAAAAAAAATTACGAAACAAGACAATGAAGGACAAGAAACCCAAACTTTTGAGAATTTCGATTTTAAGTACGCCACCTTGGTTATTACACCATGATTACACCATGATATTCGTTATTTTATTCCACTGAGGCTCATTATTCTCAGCAGAAAGAGCAACAGCACCAGCACCACCGCATAACGAAGAATGGGAGACAGCAGAATCAGCAGCAAACGTATAAGAAGAAATAGAATTTTGCACATTAGAAGGAATAGCAGCGACGGCAGCATGATTGGAGTAGCAGAAACGACAGCTGCGGCAGCAACAGCATGAATTGGAGTAGCAGAGACGGCAGCAGCAGCATATGATGTAGTTGCATTACAAGGAATAGCAGCGACGGCAGCATGAATAGGAGAAGTAGAGACGGCAGCAGCGGCAGCAGTAGTTGCATTTGCACAAGTAGACAAATTACAAGAAGCCATAGAGTTACATAGGTAACTCATCAGAAGTGGTAGCAGTAGAAGCAGCGTCAACATGAGCTACATTTGCTAACACCAAAGTAACATCGGTATCAATTTGTTTCTCATTTTTCTCCTTAGTTGTGTTCGTAAATTCACGAAAGTTATTTTGCAGGTCTTTGACCTCATTAGATAAAAGAGTTAAGTTAGAGATAACATCAAAGTCACTCAGTTTACGATGTACCGAGTGCAACTCTATTTGCAAATCATCAATTTTTTCCAATAAGAGAATTTTATCAATTTGCAAAGAGTTTATTAAAGAGAATAAATGCACATTATCAGATCTAAGAGCGACAATTTCATTGTACACAGCTTGTAATGTCACTTCTTTCTTGTTGCACTTTTGTTGCTGAGACAGAGACAAAACCGGTTTACGTTGTTGTAGTTGTTGCTCTTTAGAAAAGTTCAAAGATTCTGACAAATTATCACCAACTACTCTTACTGGTGGAGTATTAGAGCGCGGGGGTGAACGGATGGAATTATGACGCACACTCGCACAAACTTTACCATAAAAAGGAGAATTAGATTTTTGCATAAAGTCAAAATCGTCAGGCAAAATATTTATGCAGTCTAAATGAAATAATTCACTGCATTTACAACACTGTATTCCAGGCCGACTACGATCAACCTTTTGACCACAACAGCAAGACATTATAAATAAAATTAAGAGACGTTTCAAGAGAAAGTGTCCAAGTAGCAACGACCGAAAACGATATCGTCACACACTCGCACATACAAGTCAAAAAATATTTTATTAGAAATTAGAGCTTAGACAAAGCAGGAATTAACACGTCCGCACAGTACGAGCTGAAATCACGGAGTAAATAGTTATAGTTATAGATAGTCCCAAATCCTTGTAAGCTTCGATTTTTGATTTTTCCTCCACAGATAGTGATTTTCCTCTACCCTTATTGAAGCAGTTTTATTGCAAATAGTTCAAATAAGCTTAAAAAAAATTTGGAGATCGTACGTGACTAATTACGAAAGATAACTGGGGTGTGCTAACCTAATGTTGCGAAAACAGAGCAAGCTTTTCTATCCGAAATAAAAGATAATAGCGAAAACTATATAACGGTACTTTTCCAGTAAAAGCTTTTTTTCTCAGTTAGGTGCATACGAAGGTGACAAAGACAGAAAACAAAATAAGAAGCTGCATGTTAACAACAACAAGATAAAACCAATTATATTTCTCTTATTGGGGGTGTGCTATCCTACTGACGCGCAGTGTACTTATATTAAAGCGAAGTTATATTTCGTTTAAAAGAAAAATCTTTGGATTTTTCGAACTTAACTTCTTTTGCAAGTTTTAGCCGCTTTAACCGACTGCGCCAGTTATGGAAAAAAACAAACACAAGCTTTAGTTTGATAAAGAACTTTATTTTCCTATATGAATCTTAAGACTAATTACATTTTATTTCTTAAACTCTAGAAGCCTTTTCAACTCAAAAAGCCTTTTCGTTGAAAAAGATAAATAAAAGCGATAAGACGAAAAGTGTTTGTGGAAATTTGACCAGTCACAATGCAATGCAATGCACTTTTTTAATGCATTAATAAAATACAAAAAATAAATAAAAACTATTAAGTACACTGCGCGTCATTAGGATAGCACACCCCCAATAAGAGAAATATAATTGGTCTTATCTTGTTGTTGTTAACATGCAGCTTCTTTTTGTTTTACTAAGAGGATTAAAATTAGGGTACTTATGTATCAAAAATTTGTCCTTAGATGTTGCTATTGGTAAAAATTATTATATTGTATACATTCATAAAAATTTGTATATATTTATATAAATATTGAATTCAGTGAAAACGGTACATTCACGAATTCATTCGGAAATTCGCAAGAGTACTCAAAAACAAATACAGCAGGCTTTGGTTTTAACGAATACTTAAAATAGGATTTAGAAAAATTATTTAGGAAAGCTTGCTAGATTAAAATCTTTTTTTTTTGACTTTCGAACCTTCATTCGTGTTCATATGTATGTATATTGCACCAATCGATGCGAAAAGGTCGAAATTAAGTTTTGGAAGGATGAAAAAAAAAAGATTAATAGATAACGTTGAAAATGGAAACAAAAAATTATTTTGAGAGTTTTTATTTTCCTTATATAGGGCCAAACAAATTCCTTCCAAAAAATTATATTCGACATCTTCGCTTCAATTGGTTCAGTAAGTTTTTTTTTCATCAAATGAGGTCTAAACAGATATATGACTTCGTGCTTCAAAATCCATTTTCGGCCTTTTTGCAACGATTGGCCCCAGAAATTTTTTGTCTTGAAACGAGGCCAAGTCACCGCAAAAAGTATATATAATGGATGTGTTTTTATTATTTTTGAAATTATCGTGAAAAATACCTTTAATAGGGTTTTTTTTTGTATTTTTTTAGGTGTTGCAAGTAACTTAGGATTTTGGGACCTTGGTTTTCGTAATCAGCGGCTCAAAGACCACATCTATAGAGATAATAAAATTAGTCTCTGGCCGTTAATCATCTTTAGCACCCACAACTACGTATTCAATAGTCTTGAATGCTTGTGGCGGATTGAGCGACCTCTAGAATATACTTAAAGTTCTGAAAAAAGGCATATTAATTTCGGAGGACATATAGAACAATATACTAAAAGAAGAACGATTTTTATAAACTTTCTTTGTGTCTGAATCACTATAGCATACAAGTAACCTCTTGGTTTGATCCCTTCAAACCATCCTAACGCTTCTCAATAAAAATAAATCTAAAAAATGAGTATGGGAAATTGTTTGAAATAAAATGGTCTACAAAAAACGTCTGAAGAATTTTTTTAATTAAATCAATGGAAAAAAAGTTATAGTCCTTATATGATATTTTACCCGAAAATTTTAGTCGTTTTTTAGCTATAACTTTTTCATTTTCAATTTTACGATGAAAAGTATTTCAATCAATATTGTAGAAAATGCAATTTTCTACTCAAAAAGTTTTAAAAAAATTTTGTGAGACATACGGCTGTTAAGATATCGTGGAAAAATTATTTACACCAATTTTTTAAAATGGCGGCCAAATGGGGCCGAAAACTGAGACTTATACTCACACTGATCCCCTCTACACAACACAAAAAAAAAAATCTTGTCCTATACAAAATGCAAGGTTCAGCCAAAATTTTGTAACATTTCAATGAACTATATTTAATTATTAAAATGGCTAAAATGTTTGAAAATAAAAAAAAATATAAATATGTATGTATTTTTCAAAAATAAAATAATTTTTTCATAGCATAACATTTATGTTTTTTCAGTTCAACGATTATCACAAGAATAGCATTTCTTAATGCTAAGAAAATTCGTTCGCTACGTAACGAAGTTTTCATCACATTTTTCGGTCAAGTCAACATTGTGCTGGAAGGTTATTTCCACCAATGATTGACTTTTTCTAACATCAAAGTCATTTTTTGTAAGTCACAGTATAAAATAAATTTTTCATCCCATAACATGTAGTAAATCCAAATCGTTGAAGTGAATTTTCAGTCATTAAATGGCCAAAGAAGCTGTATTTAAGAACCCACGTACGAATCCCAGTACCTGCTATCCAAAAAAATTAAAGAAATATTTTTTTGATTTTTATATTTTTTTAATATGTTTTATATTTTTTACATGTTTATATTTTTTTTTAAATATTTTTCATAAATAGTAATAAGGAAATAGAATTTTTTGCATATTGCAGATATCAATAAGAAGAAATTAACATAAAAAAGGTAAAGGTAAACAAAAGGAAAGAAGCGCATATGTGTGAAATAGCAATAAGAACAAATCAGTCATATTTTCATATGAGAAGACAAAATAAGAAATTAGCCGAATCAAAATGAAAAGAAACAGCAACAAGAAACTTCGTTCCATTCCTATTTCAGTTTCGCAGAATATTTGATGCTGCTCAAAAACGCTGCTGCGTCGGTTCTGAAACTACAAATGTATACGGTCCTTAACTCCGGACGAGTTAAGCCTAAACCAAAATAGACGAGACGACACGTAACGAGTAAGTTCGAGTGTATGTAAACCAATGTTGATAGCCAAAATAAACCAACGTAATTGATCGAAAGTGAACGAAACATTTTGACGAGACGAGTTGTTCCGTAAGAACCGAACTTCAAAACGCTGCTACTAGTCATAACAGCTTTTTTGGTTCGTTGGCTAGCGTAACATTTTGGGTTAAATGTCAAAACAGACAAAACGAGTGCAAACGTTCGTTCAATTGCAACCGTCTCGTCACGTCTATTTTGGTTAAGTCTTTAGCCAGCAACATGAGTCTGTTGTGAGCGCAAATCTCTCTCTTCCATTATATATACTTTTTGGTCACCGCCGGGGATACCTTTTCACCTCTCTTACTAAAGTCCATTCTCACTTTTCACCTGAGAGCGATTGTTTACTATTTAATGTGATTTCAAAGGCAAAAAAGCAGTTAGGACATTTGCACTCCGAGATTTTATTCTGAAAGCTGCAGTTAGGACATAACACATACTGAGATCTTTGGAACGGGAAGAGGTAGCCAAATTTCGATAACACCAAACGAAAGAGTGTATTTTCTTTAGTAAGTTGGTATATTAAAAAAATTTTGTCAACAAGTGCAATAGCACACTTACACTCTGAGGTGACGATATGTACATATACCTAATGCGGTCAACCAGTGGCGGGGCAAGACCTATATTTGAATACATTTTGCGAGGCTCCCTAATAGATGACGCAAGAAGACGGATTTTGTTGAGAGAAAAATTTTTTTGATTCTCAAATTTTTATTCATAAAGCAAAACTTCTTCATTGTAATTATTTAACATTATTGAGTATACCTCAATTAACAGTAAACAATTAAAGAAACAGAAATGTTCTGCTTTTAACGTTACTGAACTCCTTAATAACTGTGTCGTAATCCAGATTAGATGCTATATTTGCCTCGATAGATGAAACTGCCAAAGCTGAAATTCTCTCCTGCACCATTGTACATACTTCTTAAATAACACTAGGCGACACCAAAAATGTTCCTTGACATTTCTTAATTTTTTATGATGTAATTAGGTCCCCTAAGTTCAAAAAAGTTTTTGATAGATTTTTCTCACAGTTAGTTTTTTTTAGTGTATTTTCAGTGTATCCAAATATAAATCGATTTTCTTTAAATAAATTTCGAAAAAAAGCTAATAAAATTCTCCACAGCTTTTGTAACAACAGGTTTTGGTTTGAGTATACAGGTTACGAGAGAAAAGCTGACACATTTGAAAAAGTTGATTTTTTTCAAATTTGTATCCAAATAAAAATAACTTTAAAAATATAAATATTTCAAAATACATCAATTTAGCTCTTTGATTACAAAGGAGAAACTCTTCAAAAGGAAATAATACCAAGTTTTTGAAAATCCGTTCATTAATGCCGAAGTTATAGCCAATTTAGTATAAATTATCATAATTTCATTTTACCAATTTTTCAGTTTTTTCTTATTTATAGGCTTTTAATCCAGTAGTATTAGTCGTGAAAATGAAAAAAAAAAAAAAAAAAACAAGTTAAGGTGTTATCCATCCTATCAAAAAAAGTTTGAGGTAAAAGTTGTAGGAAATAAAAAGATCTACAACTTTTGCATTAATTGTTTTCACCTTAACCTCAAAATTTTTCAAAAAAATGGCTCAAAACCGGTTTTTTGGCTTTTAATTTTTTGCTTTGACAAAAAAGTTTCTATGAAGCTGAAACTTTGGCAAAAGATACTTTTTAGTGTTACACTAAGGCAGTATTTTTTTCAGACGGAAATATTAAGAGGTTGTTGTTAAATTTAATTTTTAAAACAAAAAAACCGAAATTTTCAACTGAAAAATTATTTAAGTAATATTGTTTTTTATATTTATATTTTATATTATTACAGAAGCAAAATATTGTAAGTACTTGCTTATACGATACTTCGAAACTTTTTGGACCAAAAATTAAAAATTTTTTTTTTCTAATAATTTTTTTTGATGGAAATTCATGTAGTGGCATTCACAATTTCAAGTTATAGTGTATTAAGGTGAATACAGTGAAAACAACAAAGGCTTTGAGCTGTTACACAAGAAACACCAAAGCTCTACTAGCAGAGAGACCATAGATTTTTAATTTTTCGATAATTTTTTCCGTTGCAGTATACCATTTTTTTTTAAATTTATCAAAAGAAGACATGACAGTGAGTAAGTGAGCCAAAACAGAACTCCTTAAGAGGTGTAGTTTTAAGAGGAATCGCAGTTGAAAATTTCGGTTTTTTTTGGCTTAAAAATTAAATTTAACAACAAGCTCTTAATATTTCCGTCTGAAAAAATTACTACCTTTGTGTAACACTAAAAAGTATCTTTTGCCCAAGTTTCAGCTTCATAGAAACTTTTTTGTCAAAGAAAAAAATTAAAAGCCAAAAACCAGTTTTAAGCCATTTTCTTGAAAAATTTTGATGTTAAAGTGAAAATAATTAAAGCAAAAGTTCTAGATCTTTTTATTTCCTACAACTTTTACCTCAAACTTTTTTTGATAGGATGCACAATTTAGCCAGAAATCGTAAAAATCTGTGTTCGACCTCTAAAAATGCACCCTATTCCACCCCGGATAGCTGCTGTCGGTTCGATTTATTTTGTCCTCTTTTACAAGAGCTTCTACAACAATTTTCCGCTGTCAGAGTGCTGCAACGAATTATTTTTATACCCTACACCGAGGGCACATTCATTTTGTCGCTCCGTTTGTAACACATCGAAGGGGGCGTGGCAGGTATAGAAAAGTTTATATTCTTCATCAGCGTCACCACCTGAGTCGATTGAGCGATGTCCGTGTGTCTGTCTGTCAGGTCACACCTTCTTTCAGACATCTTGCTATTGAAAATCGGTTTACGGACACGTCTACCGCCCATACTCTATGTATATTTACCCAGGCCAATTTTGAAAAAAGTTGCAGCGATTTTTACGAAACTTGGTGATTTCGTGCACATGTGAACCAAATTAGGATAAGGCTATGTTTCAAGTTTCCAAAGGATCATACAGGGGCGTGGCACAGCCCTAAATTTTATCATTTATACTACCATATCTTGTAAGCCGTTCAAGATATTGCGATGAATTTGATAGGCTGATACATATTAAATATATCGTGAATTGTGATATAAGTTGGCGGAATCGAAAAAGTGGGCGTGGCACTTTTCAACTGTTAAAAATTTATATTCCGTATATCTCGAAATTGGCACAAACGATTTTTATAAAAATTTTGGAGATGATGCCGCTGAAAGCAGTCATCAACACAAGATTAGCCATTTTACTGAAAAAACTACTTGAAGGGCGTGGCACCGCCCACAATATTTGTAAACGTTATATGAAGAGAACTAACAACGTAATCGCTATGAACTTTTATGAGGTGGATATACTTGCTATAAGGTCTCTTATTACAAAAATTTGGTCCAATAATACTTGTGGTTGTGGCACCTCCCATATAAGCAAGAAAAGTTTATTGTTATAGATAGTGTGCTATAAGAGTAATCTTCATAAAATTTGGTGTAAAGATGTCAGTTACTATAAGCTTTGAAAATAAATGAATTTTGATGGGATTGCGTCAGTGGGCGTGGCACCTCCCATATAAACATGAATTTGTAAGCGCTGTTTTAAGTGAACTATTGCAGCAATTGCTATGATATTTTATGTAAGTGGTTCAGTTGCTATAAAGCATATCTAAATCAAAAGTGGTTGAAATCGAACCAGTGGGCGTGGCACCTCCCATACAAATAAAATACGGTAAGTGGCATATTTATCGAAATATGTGAGCAATCATACTAAAATTGGGTGTAAGGTGTTTGCTTATAAAAAGCTATTTCTGTATCAAAACCGGGCTGGATTGTACCAGTGGGTGTGTCACCGCCTTAAATTTTAAATTTAACTGCAGCATATATCGCAAACTATACAAGCTATTGTGCTGAAATTTAATATGAGGATGTCGATCACGAATATAGTTTATAGAACCAAAAGTGGGCGTAATTGGAGAAGTGGGCGTGGCATATTTCAAATTTTTCATTTCTATTCGATTTTTTTCAACATTTTCCATGTTTTTTTGACTTTTTCAACCCTTCAACTTTTTCCAATATATCCTATTTGTATTTGATCGACTTTTTCAACCTCTTTCAACGTTCTTCATAAGTTTCTTTATTTTTTTCGACTTTTTCATTGATTTTGATTTTTTCAAATTTTTTCAACCGCTTTCAACTTTTTTAGACTTTTTCAACCTCTCTCAACATTTTTCAACATTTTGCATATATTTTCGACTTTTTCAACATTTTTCAACCTCTGGCAACGTTTCTAACATTAGACATTTTTTTTTCGACTTATTCAACTTCTTCAACCTCTTCTACGTCTTTTTAATATTTATTTAAAAGGTACTTTCAGTGCAGTGTAGGGTATGTGAGTTTCGGCCAGGCCGAAGATAACACCTTAACTTGTTTTTTTTTTTCATTTTCACGACTAATTCTACTGGATTAAAAGCCTATAAATAAAAAAAACTGAAAAATTGGTAAAATGAAATTATGGCAATTTACAATTAGCTATAACTTTGGCATTTATTAACGGATTTTCAAAAACTTGGCATTATTTCCTTTTGAAGAGTTTCTTCTTTGTAATCAAAGAGCTAAATCGAAGTATTTTGAAATATTTATGTTCTTAAAGTTATATTTAATTGGATACAAATTTTAAAAAAAATCAAATTTTTCAAATGTGTCAGCTTTTATCTCGTAACCTGTACATTAAAACCAAAACTTTTCTTTACAAGAGTTGTGGGAAATTTTATTACACTAAAAAAAATTTTAAGAAAAAACTAACCGTGCGAAAAATCTGTCAAAAATTTTTTTTGAACTCAGGGGACCTAATTACATCAACAAACATTAAGAAAGTTCATGGAACAAAAAAAAAATGTCAAAAAAGTCGCCTAGTGTAATTTTTAATTAGTTTTAATTTTGAAATACTCCTTTTAGCTGAGGCTGTACTTAACAAAACTTGAATGACAATATAAATATTCGGGTAAATTTCTTCTAAATTATTTTCATTTATGTATTGCAGAAGCTGTTTCAAATCTTTAATGAAGTCGGGTAAATTTGGAACTATTATTTATAATTCTTCATATAATTCGTAAGGTTGGAAGTCACTGCTCTCGCCCACTCGCAGGACTGTGTGTAAATCTTGACAATTTTTTAATATATGCTCTTTTGAAACATTTTTCAACATTCTTATAACATTGGGAAAACGAAAATTATCAAAATGTTGATGCAAAGGTATAATTTTTCAATTCATAATGCTCATGGTGTTAAAAAATCTATTTCGTACCTTCTTTGGGATTGTATAGATTCGTCGCTTCTTTCACAATTGAACGTTCTTTTCTTTTTGGCTACTCTTTTGTTTTTAAAGTCTTTTGGCAGATAATAACTGCTTTTGTCAATAAATTGACGAGCATCAGTCAAGCATTGAATTACAATCACTAAGAGTTTCTTCCTTGTGCTTTTTTAAGTTTTCAATGCATTCAGCAACATCATCAAATTGCAACAATATGGCTTTTACTGCCTCGATTCTGCTTTCCCACCTTGTGTCTGTTAAGTCTTTATGGAAAGCTTTAATTTGTCATTTGATTAACTCCCAGCGTTTGCTGGATCTTGAAAATAGGAAATAAATCTTCTGAATAAAACCAAAAAATGTTTTTGCTGCCGTGAAAAAATTAGCTGCATCTACCAACAGCAGATTCCAACTATGACACCCGCAAGGTGTAAAACATGCCCTAGGATTAATATTTAATATTCGCGTTTCAACTCCACTGTTTATGCCTATCATATTTGCACCATTGTCGTATCCTTGTTATGGTGTGCAAGTTGTTTGTCGTTAATAGGCTTCATATGTTCCCGTAATGTAGAATCATATTTAGATATCAATTTAAATAAGTCTATAAAGTTTCCAGAATTCCTACCAGAACTTTCGTCTCCTGCCTTGAGAGGTTCTCTGTGACCCCTAAATGCCAGATTATGAGAAGCTAAAAAATTAATTCAATCAACTAATCTCTCAAACAAATTGTGACAATGTTTTTGAGATTCTTGAATCAGCTTTTCGTTTTCTTGGTCTATTGCTTAATCATGTTTTATTCCTTTCTCTAATGTCATCCATTGAAACATATACATATGTATGCCATATGTTTTTTGGTATTCTCATGGCTTTGTAAAATACAACTTAAGTGTTTCCAGTCACACCACCCTTTCTCAGGGCTGTCGTTTTAGAATTTTTGACCGCAGTGAAAATACCTAGAAATTCTGGAAAATTGAAGTGTTCGCAGCGTTTCAAAAACAAAGGTGCAGTGAATTTCGCAGTGTTATAAGATATAGGACCAAACCCATTTCAAACCATGCAGTCGGATGTTTTATGTTACGGAATTGGTTGCCGATTAAATATGTTGTTTTTCAAAGTATATAAGGGGACCTATATTTCCCCGATTTGATTTAAAAAAAAAATTACGAAGTTATGCCCATTTTAGGTTTTGGTGTCAAAAATTAAAAAACCGCTAAAAATTTTTCCAAAAATGCGTCATTTCCATCCAAATCAAAATAATTAACTTTTGTCTTTTGAATAGAACCTCTTATTCTCTCTCAGAATCTGTAAAAAATTTCAAAATGGTTGAAAATTGATAGAGCTATAACGCTTTTTATGAGAAGAAAACAATGCTAATTTTCTGAAAAACTCCACCTTTTTTTCGCTTTAAGTTATATTATGGATATAAGAAAGAAATGACATGAGTTTAATGCGCGCTTCAAAAAATTTGAGGCCTGGAGAATTTTTTTCTCAAAATAAAAAATTAAATTTTTGTTTCAACATTGCTAAGCCATCTGTGATACTACTACTTTCAGCATATTTTTGATAACAACATCGTCTACATAGTACCGTTCCTTTTCTTTAAAATGAGCTTTCAAGTAGTCATCTGCGATGTTTCCTCGCAAAGTTACACCCATTTAAAAAATACATGAATTTGATCCCCTACGACAAAGATGAAATAAATTTGTAACCGGTTGGTTAATATTGTTTGGTCGCAGGAGATAAAATGCATGCATGGATGGATGATTTGAAAACATTTTTAGTGGTTTTTTAATTTTTGACACCAAAACTTAAAATGGGCATAACTTCGTAAAAAATGTTTTTTAATCAAATCGAGGAAATATGGGCCCCCTTATATACTTTGAGTAACAACATATTTAATCAGCAACCAATTCCGTAATATAAAATAATCCGACTGCATGGTTGGAAATGGCTTTGGTCAAAGGTATATTATTTTTAATAACATGAAAAAAAAAATACATTTTTTCGATATTTAATTTTTTGTTAAAGTTAAATAAATCACTTTCTGTCATTTTGTGCCTCCATAGCATATTTCAGTACATTTTGTAAAAATTTTAATTATAAAAGTATATGTATATGTACAATCAATCAGTAATGGCACTTGGGTTTTGTGGAAATGTACTGAATGGAGAGTTGAAATGTACTTTTAGCTTTGCACGAAAAGAAGAAAAGAAAAGAGTTGAAAAGAAAAGTTAAAATAAAATATCAAAAGCTGATTAAATTTCAATAATGTTAAAGTAAGATTAATTAAAAGTTCAGTTTTGTCAACTATAAAATGTAAATAATCCAGGAGTTATTGTGAAAATTTATAATTTGGAAATTTTTTACCAGATTACTTTTGCAACATTTTTTTTCTGAAAATGCAGTGTTTTCATAAAAGATGCAGTGTCGCAGTGTCGTACTTCAAAATGCAGTGAAAAACTGCGATTGAAAAGACAGTGACAGCCCTGCCCTTTCTCAACCATCTGAGTATGTGAATTGCAATATAGTCTTCATGGAAAACAGAAAACTTTATTTTGGGAATTAGAATAAACCCACCAGCGACGATGTTGAGTTTCACCATTATTCAGTTTTCTTTTGAAATAAAAATTAGAAAAGTGCCTATGATCTTCATATTTGGGATATTCTTCTTAACTGTTTTTTAACTGCTGTGTAGAGCCGCTTTGAACTATATCATGACGCTGAGAATCCGTTATGGGAAACTTTCACAGTACCGGATCCGAACACACAAATGCTTGTTTGATTGCATCACTGGTATCGCTGCTAACTGGCGTAGAATTTCAAAATTTTTAGAGTCTGATAGGCTAGTAGTGCTTCACCGAGAACCGATAAATATCGTTCCCGTTATCGTTGTCGGGACCGAGAACGAGAACGATAACGAGACGATAGTAAAAAAATTACTTCTCGTATGACCGAGGGCGAGAGCGAGAAAGGTCTGGCCGATATCTCGTTCTCGGCGATAATGTAGTGTTTGTCGTACGATAAACAAGTGTTCAAGGATTTAGAACATTAAACGCGTATAACACTTGCCCATACATATGCATAAACACTCATACATTGATGTAAGTATATGTTTTCCTAAAAACAAACAAAAAAAACAAATATAACACACAAATATGGAAACCAAATTAAAACAAAATGTGGTGATATACATCACGTTATAGCATAGCAGCAGCAACTCAAAATAATGCTCCTTCGTCTCCCATCAAAATAAGATTTTTACCAAATTTTTTTCGTTTTTTTCTGTATGTTTTCTTATATATTAAAATAGTTATATGTATAAATTTACGTGGTCCAAGGCATAAATGTTAGAAAAAATTTACCCAGCATGCTGTGGGGCTCGGACAACAAAAACATAAAAATACACACCACCATTAAGCTACAAATTTAGCTATAGTTAGTTTTCAGTTTAAGCTGGAGTTGACCTTTTGACAAGCTAATGTTATAAACTTCGCAATTATTAATAAGAGTTGTCTTGCGATTAAAAGGAGCTGTAGCTATATAATTAGTTCTACTAACCGTTTGATAAAATAATTGATAGCAGTTACGAGTACTCCTCCGATTAGTATTAAAATGTATGTAGTTAAGAAGCTCTGGTGCAGCAAGAGACCCATTTACAAGTTGATGCAGATAAAGTATATCCGCAATATTTCTACGGGAGCTCAAAGACTGCATATGTAATAACTTTAAACGATCCTCATAAGGAGGAAGGTTTAAATGGTCAATCCAATTTAAGCCATTGAGAGCAAAACGAATAAAATTTTTTTGGATTCTCTCAATTCTATTTATATAAATATTATAAAAAGGTGACCATACTTGGCTGGCATACTCTAAGTGAGGACACACTATTGTATTATATAAAGTCACCGTTACTAAAGGGCTATTAAAGTCTTTTGCCCACCTCTTAATAAAGCCAAGCAGAGATGAGGATTTTTTACAAATTTGATTAATATGCTTATTAAAAGTCAACTTAGTATCAAAATGTATATCTAGGTCTTTGACTACATCGACACGACAAATATTTTTATCTTTTAATTTATAATCAAATTCCACAATAGTTTTCTTCCTGGTAAAAGTCATAGCTTGGCATTTATCAGGATTGAGATGTAAGTTATTCTTAGAACACCACACTTCAAAGGATTTCAAGTCAGACTGAAGTGGAATAGTGTCACCCTTTACGTTCCTGTAAATTTTCATGTCATCTGCATATACTAACAGATGGGAGTTTTTAATAATTGTGTAACGTCATTAATTGCTAAAATGAACAGGAGCGGCCCCAGGTGGCTTCCTTGTGGAACACCTGATGTCGCGTTAAATGGGGAGGAAAACATTATCCTAAATTTTATTTGATACGAGCGATCAGATAAATAAGATTCAATCCAACTGACAAAACTTAAGGGAAATCCAAGCTTCTTTAACTTAAACAAAATCAAATTATGTGGTAATTTATCAAATGCCTTACTGAAGTCAGTGTAGATGCAGTCAACTTGCCCACCAGTCTAAAGAGCTTAATGCAAAAGAATTGAAATCAAGAAGGTTAGAAACTGTAGATCTGCCATTAACAAAACCATGCTGACGAGTTGTTATGACTTCACTACAGCACACCTTAACCTGATCGTATATAATATGTTCAAAAATGTTCGGTACTGATGATAACTTAGCCACGGGCCTGTAGTTTTCAACATCATTTTTACACCCTTTCTTGAAAATGGGGCTAATTTATGCATTTTTCCAAAATTTAGGAAAATAGCTTTCTTGAATTGATCTATTAAATAAAATACTGAGGGGCTGACTCAGCACATAGCTGCAGTTTACTAAAACTGTCTCAGGAATACCATCCGGCCCTTAGTTGAAGTCATCATCAACAGATGAAATATATTTCTCTATGAGGTCAGGAGAGAAAGATATCTCATTAACCGAAACTAAAGGGTCGTTATCCATACATTCAAAACAGACCTTGAAACTTTTATACTTTTATTCAAAAAGTTTTCAAAATAAAAGTTTCTTAAAACTTTTTTGCTGCAAAAGTTTTTACAAACTTTCTTCAAAAACTTTTATTGAATAAAAGTTTTTCCAAAAAACTTTTTCAAAAAATTTTTACTTTTATGAAAAACTTTTTCATAAGAGTTTTTCTGAAAAACTTTTAAAAAAACTTTTATTAATAAAAGATTTTTTTAAAAGTTTTTTTTGACTTTTATTAATAAAAGTTTTTTTTGAAAAGTTTTTTTTAACTTATATTTTTAACAGTCACATGCAAAGAGTTTTTTTGACTTTTATTTTTCAAAAGACGAAAATAAAAGTTTTTTTTTGTATGAAAGAACGAGGAAAATCCTAAAATAATATTTTGGATCACTAAGCAAAAAATTTCAAAGCAGAAAACTTAGGATTATTGATAATAAAGTCCAATGGGAAATACATAACATGTTTATGAAAAGAGAGAAATTTATGATAATTATTCACTTATAATTTTAAGAAAAATTGTGCTCAACGCATCAATGGGAAAAGGCCGAAAAGGTTATTGCGAAAAAATGTTTCATGCCTCTTGTGCTAATTTATCTAAATCCATTATAGATTTGTTACGTTCTGAACGTTCGGGCCTGCATTGGTACTGTCCATCTTGCAGGCCCCTGTCCCCGTCGGCATTTTTCGACAAAATTAAGAAATTTGGGGAGAACCT
This sequence comes from Tricholauxania praeusta, assembly GCA_949775025.1. NCBI lineage: Eukaryota > Metazoa > Arthropoda > Insecta > Diptera > Lauxaniidae > Tricholauxania > Tricholauxania praeusta. Next base: position 26,548,612 of record OX459032.1, read on the forward strand.
AAACAATCTGAATAATAATTTCAGAGATATTTTAAGCAATTACGTAGATATAACTCCCCAAATTGAAATTGAAAAAAGCCTTAATGAGGCTATTTCACCTAATGTTAGTTTTTTTCATAACAAAACTATTACCGAGGCTTCTATGGCTTTTGCTTCCACTCCTTCGATTTCTACTTTACCACAGCAAGCTATTCCCTTAAAAATGAATAGAAAACACAAACGAAAGTTAGCTAAAATAAATATGGGTAGTGTCGGAAGCACGAGTGTCGTAGACATTAATCGTGACAAAACTTCTACAAATCCCCCTCCTAATATCCATTCATCCAATCCTATCGCTAAAAATTCTGTAAGCAACCTTCCATCCTCTTCTTCCACTTCTAATATATCTTCTATTTCAGTAATTCTCAATCCACAAATTTTTGGTGGATCTGAAACTCCAGTTTCCTTACAGGCATTGCCTAGATTAAAATCAATCTTTATTTCACGTCTACATTCTAATACCACTACTGACAACGTAAAAAATTTCATACGACAAAAACATATTATTCCTGCCGACGCCTTCATTTCATGCAGGAAAATCGGTAATAAAACAACTCATGCGTCTTTAAAAATTACAGTGGCGTCTTCTTATTTTTCCGCCATTCTAAATTATAATGCATGGGTAGATAATATATTTATTTCTGAATTCAAGTCGAAAAAAATTAAAAAAAACTGTCCGTTCCAATTCAAAAAACTGAAAAGGCTATCCCTTTACTATCAAAATGTTAGGGGCTTGCGTTCCAAGACGCATGACATCTTTTTATCTACTCAGAATTTCTCTGAGGATATTATCGTTTTTACCGAAACTTGGTTAAGTAACAGTTTTCTTAATTTGGAACTTTTCGATAATAGTTTCAGACACAGACACTTGGAAGATCATTCTTCTGTTGGTGGAGGCGTCTTAATTGCTGTAAAAAATCACTTAACCAGTTCATTAATCGAAATTGCCTGTGCGTCTAATATTGAACTTTTATGTGTTAAAGTTACACATTGTAACTCTAATTTATACATTCTTGACACTTATGTTCCACCAAATAGTTGCGCAGATGTCTACGCATGTTTTTCGATGGCCGTAGAATACATTATAAATGAACTAGACGCTAATGACGACATTTTGTTGTTAGGTGACTTTAATATGCCTGACCTGAAATGGACTCCTTCGGACGATGGTACATATTTTTATGCATCTTATCCAAAAACTCGACAACAACAAATTTTTGTTGACGAAATACTTTCAAATTTACAACAAGTAAGTTGTATTACTAATTGTCACGGACGACAACTTGACTTAGTCTTGGCTACAAATAGTACTAATGTTGTTGTAAGAAATGCTATCCATGCTCTGTCTACGGTAGATTCCTATCATCAACCTTTGAGTATTGTGTACCAATCTGACAATGAAAATTTGACTAATGCATGTTCATCCATTAATATTTACGAATTCAATTTCAAGAAAACTGACTTTTTGAAATTGAACGAAAATTTAAGAAATAAATTATAGGCGGAGAGCTGGCTGTAGAAAAGTCGAGTGTATAAGATTACAGGATGAGATGTATGCCAAATTATAGAGCTCAATGAGCCTAAATAGAATATCTAGGGTTGCCTTGCCAAAGCCTGTCACGATGGCCGAAAATGCCCGAATTTTAGCCAATTTTGTTGTTCTAATTAAAACTGTAGTACATAACAGCTTGAAATGTATGCCAAATGATAGAACTCGAAGAGGCCTAAATATAGTACCTGTGATTGTATTGTTAAATCCTGTCTCAAACATGGGTTTTCACCGGTTTTTTGGGTCAATTTTCATTAATGAAGATAGCAGCTTAAAATTCGTGCCAAATGATAGATATCGAAGAGCCTAAATATAATATATAGGGTTGCCTTTTCCAATCATGTCCAAACATTATTTGACACCCGTTTTTGGGGTCAACTTTTCTTAAATGAGTGGCAACTCATGTTTGGGACAGGATTCTACAAGGCAACCCTATATATTCTATTAAGGCTCTTCGATATCTATCATTTGGCACAAATTTCAAGCTGTTATCTTTATTAATGAATTTTGACCTAAAAAACCGGTGAAAACCCATGTTTGGGACAGGATTCAACAATGCAATTCCAGATATTATACTTAGGCCTCTTCGAGTTCTATCATTTGGCATTCAATTCGAGGTGTTATGTACTACAGTTTTAATTAGAACAATAAAATTGGCTAAAATTCGGGCATTTTCGGCCATCGGGACAGGCTTTGGCAAGGCAACCCTAGATATTCTATTTAGGCTCGTTGAGCTCTGTCATTTGGCATGCATCCCATCCTGTAATCTTATACACTCGACTTTTCTACAGCCGGCTCTTGGACTATTAGACGACTTACTACATTTTTTTAATAACAATACATTTCATGATTGCATTAAATTTTTCTATGGTGAACTTTTTTCTGCCATAGCATTTTCGGTGCCATATACAAAGAGGTACGTTAATAATTCCTCGTACCCTTGGTATACAAAGGATTTGAAAAAAAATCGCAATGGCCGTAATAGGGCATGGAATAAATACGTTTGTAGCCAGGACCGAAATGACCTTGTTGCTTATCAGCGACTGTTTATTGAATTTAAAGATATGTCAGCTTTAGTTTATTCTGAAAATTTAAATAAAATTAGGCTGAATATTCTTCATGACCCCAAGAATTTTTGGGGTCTTATTAATTCTAAAAAAAAAATCTGACGGGTTTCCATCTGAGTTTAGAACAGTTGATGGGCTCACTAGCGACCCACAGGTTGTAGCCGGGTCGTTTGCTAATTTGTTTAATGAATCATTTTCTACGGATTTATTTAGCCCTGAAATCAACTGTTTTGAATCAGAGCTTGAAATAAACTTTTATAAAAGTTTTTTTTTTAGGTAAAAGTAAACTTTAAACTTTTATTTTTGTGAAATAAAAGTAAAAGTTTCCTTAATACTTTTATATCCGAAAATAAAAGTAAAAGTTTTTTTTAACTTATATTTCAAAAAGTCAAAAAAAACTTTTAAAAAAAACTTTTATTAATAAGTTTTTTTTTTGACTTTTATTAATAAAGTTTTTTTTTAAAAGTTTTTTTTAACTTATATTTTTATCAGTCACATGCAAAGAGTTTTTTTTTGACTTTAATTTTTCAAAAGGCGAAAATAAAAGTTTTTTTTTGTATTAAAGAACGGGGAAAATCCTAAAATAATATCTTGGATCGCTAAGCAAAAAATTTCAAAAGAAGAAAACTTATCTATTATATAAAATTCATTTTTTGCCTGTCTGTCTGTCCTTTATGGACGCGAAAACTATCAAGCCGATCTAGATGAAATTTTTACAGTTTGTTAGTATCGATCAGGCGGGTGTCATAGGCTATAAAACTTTTATTTAGGGTGCATATTTAGGGTGGCCCTCATACACAAATATTTTAAAAATAGCAATTTCACAAAGACAGGCAAATCGATTCTCATGAAATTTACACAGTATGGCTTTTATGTTAAGAGGCACATATTGGATGGTAAAAATTTTATTTAGGGTGCATAGTTAGGGTGGCCCTCATGCAAATATATTTTTAAATATCATTTTCACGAAGACAAATAAATCGATTCACACCGAATTTACATTACGTATCTCTTATGTTAAGAAGCATAGCTTAGACCACAAAACTTTTATTTAGGGTGGCCCTCACACAAAAATATTTTTTGAATATCATTTCACAAATACAGTTTAGTCGATTCGCACCGAAGTTACACCACGTAGCTCTTTTGTTAAGAGAAATAGTTAAGGATACAAAACTTTTATTTAGGGTGGCCCTCACACAAAAATATTTTTTAAATATCATGTTCTTAAAGACTGTTTAATCGATTTTCTTGGACCTTACACCACATTGCTTTTATATTAAAAGGCAGAGACAAACTTAAAAAAAGTTTTATTTAAGGTGCATATGTGGGGTGGCCCTCACACAAAAATATATTGAAATATCATTTTCTCGAAGACCGCTAAGTCGATTCTCATGGAATTGACGCCATATGGCTTTTATATTAAGAGGCACAGATAAACTCAAAAAAATTTTATTTAGGGTGCATACTTAGGGTGACCCTCATACAAAAATATTTTAAAATATCATTTTCAAGAAGACAGGTTAGTCGATTCACTCCGAATTTACACCACATAGCTCTTATATTAATAGTCATAGCTCAAGCTACAAAACTTTTATTTAGAGTACATATGTAGGGTGGCCCTCATACAAAAATATTTTTAGATATCATTTTCTCGAAGACCGCTAAATCGATTCTCATGGAATTTACACCACATGGCATTTATATTAAGAGGCACAGATAAGTTCGTAAAAATTTTATTTAGTTTAGTTTAGTCGAATCACACCGAATTTACACCACGTAGCTCTTATGTTAATAGGTATAGCTTAGGCTACAAAACTTTTAATTAGGGTGGCCCCCAAACAAAAATATTTTTATACATCATTTTCTCGAAGACCGCTTAATCGATTCTCATGGAATTTACACCACGTGGTTTCTATATTAAGAGGCACTGCTAAGGTTGTAAAAATTTTATTTTTGGTACATGCTAAGGGTGGTCCTCATACAAAAGTATTTTTGAAATAGAATTTTCACGCAGACTGCACATCGAGAATACACCACGGTTGAGGTGAAGCGATGCGCACAGGGTAATGCTAGTTGATAATAAAGTCCAAAGGGAAATACTTAACAAGTTTCTGAAAAGAAAGAAATTTATGATAATTATGCACTTATAATTTTTAGAAAAATTGTGCTCAACGCATCAATGGGAAAAGGCCGAAAATGGATTTTGGAAGTGACAAATGAGGTCCCCGACCCTCCTAAAAGAGTTTTTTGGACCCATTTTTCGAAAAAAATTTTATTGCACGAATCGAAAATGGATTTCGGATGTGAAGGGGTGGTCTCTGAACCTCCTTAATTTTTTTTCGAAAAATGGGTTCAAAAAACCCTTTTTATGAGGGTCGAGGACCTCACTTGTCACTTCTAAAATCTATTTTCGGCCTTTTCCCATCGACTCGTGCGATAACAAATTTTTCGAAAAATGGGTCCAAAAAACCCATTTAGTAGGGTCGGGACCTCACTTGTCACTTCCGAAATCCATTTTCGGTCTTTTCCATCGATTTGTGCAAACAAATTTTTTTCGAAAAATGGGTCCAAAAAACCCATTTATGAGGGTCGGTGACCTCACTTGTCACTTCCAAAATCCATTTTCGGCCTTTTCCCATCGATATGTGCAGTAAAATTTTTTCGAAAAATGGGTCCAAAACACCTCTTTAGGAGGGTCAGGAACCTCCCCTGTCACTCCCAAAATCCTTTTTCGGCCTTTTACCATTGATGCGTTGAGCACAATTTTTCTTAAAATTATAAGTGCATAATTATCATAAATTTCTTTCTTTTCAGAAACTTGTTAAATATTTCCCTTTGGACTTTATAATTAATAATCCTAAGTTTTCTTCTTTTGAAATTTTTTGCTTAGCGATCCATATTATTTTAGGATTTTCCCCGTTCTTTAATACAAAAAAAAACTTTTATTTTCGCCTTTTGAAAAATTAAAGTCAAAAAAAACTCTTTGCATGTGACTGATAAAAATATAAGTTAAAAAAAACTTTTAAAAAAAAACTTTATTAATAAAAGTCAAAAAAAAAACTTATTAATAAAAGTTTTTTTTAAAAGTTTTTTTTGACTTTTTGAAATATAAGTTAAAAAAAACTTTTACTTTTATTTTCGGATATAAAAGTATTAAGGAAACTTTTACATTTATTTCACAAAAATAAAAGTTTAAAGTTTACTTTTACCTAAAAAAAAACTTTTATAAAAGTTTATTTCAAGCCCTGATTCAAAATAGTTGATTTCAGGGCTAAATAAATCCGTAGAAAATGATTCATTAAACAAATTAGCAAACGACCCGGCTACAACCTGTGGGTCGCTAGTGAGCCCATCAACCGTTCTAAACTCAGATGGAAACCCGTCAGATTTTTTTTTAGAATTAATAAGACCCCAAAAATTCTTGGAGTCATGAAGAATATTCAGCCTAAACTAAAGCTGACATATCTTTAAATTCAATAAACAGTCGCTGATAAGCAACAAGGTCATTTCGGTCCTGGCTACAAACGTATTTATTCCATGCCCTATTACGGCCATTGCGATTTTTTTCAAATCCTTTGTATACCAAGGGTACGAGGAATTATTAACGTACCTCTTTGTATATGGCACCGAAAATGCTATGGCAGAAAAAAGTTCACCATAGAAAAATTTAATGCAATCATCAAATGTATTGTTGTTAAAAAAATTTAGTAAGTCGTCTAATTTATTTCTTAAATTTTCGTTCAATTTCAAAAAGTCAGTTTTCTTGAAATTGAATTCGTAAATATTAATGGATGAACATGCATTAGTCAAATTTTCATTGTCAGATTGGTACACAATACTCAAAGGTTGATGATAGGAATCTACCGTAGACAGAGCATGGATAGCATTTCTTACAACAACATTAGTACTATTTGTAGCCAAGACTAAGTCAAGTTGTCGTCCGTGACAATTAGTAATACAACTTACTTGTTGTAAATTTGAAAGTATTTCTTCAACAAAAATTTGTTGTTGTCGAGTTTTTGGATAAGATGCATAAAAATATGTACCATCGTCCGAAGGAGTCCATTTCAGGTCAGGCATATTAAAGTCACCTAACAACAAAATGTCGTCATTAGCGTCTAGTTCATTTATAATGTATTCTACGGCCATCGAAAAACATGCGTAGACATCTGCGCAACTATTTGGTGGAACATAAGTGTTAAGAATGTATAAATTAGAGTTACAATGTGTAACTTTAACACATAAAAGTTCAATATTAGACGCACAGGCAATTTCGATTAATGAACTGGTTAAGTGATTTTTTACAGCAATTAAGACGCCTCCACCAACAGAAGAATGATCTTCCAAGTGTCTGTGTCTGAAACTATTATCGAAAAGTTCCAAATTAAGAAAACTGTTACTTAACCAAGTTTCGGTAAAAACGATAATATCCTCAGAGAAATTCTGAGTAGATAAAAAGATGTCATGCGTCTTGGAACGCAAGCCCCTAACATTTTGATAGTAAAGAGATAGCCTTTTCAGTTTTTTGAATTGGAACGGACAGTTTTTTTTAATTTTTTTCGACTTGAATTCAGAAATAAATATATTATCTACCCATGCATTATAATTTAGAATGGCGGAAAAATAAGAAGACGCCACTGTAATTTTTAAAGACGCATGAGTTGTTTTATTACCGATTTTCCTGCATGAAATGAAGGCGTCGGCAGGAATAATATGTTTTTGTCGTATGAAATTTTTTACGTTGTCAGTAGTGGTATTAGAATGTAGACGTGAAATAAAGATTGATTTTAATCTAGGCAATGCCTGTAAGGAAACTGGAGTTTCAGATCCACCAAAAATTTGTGGATTGAGAATTACTGAAATAGAAGATATATTAGAAGTGGAAGAAGAGGATGGAAGGTTGCTTACAGAATTTTTAGCGATAGGATTGGATGAATGGATATTAGGAGGGGGATTTGTAGAAGTTTTGTCACGATTAATGTCTACGACACTCGTGCTTCCGACACTACCCATATTTATTTTAGCTAACTTTCGTTTGTGTTTTCTATTCATTTTTAAGGGAATAGCTTGCTGTGGTAAAGTAGAAATCGAAGGAGTGGAAGCAAAAGCCATAGAAGCCTCGGTAATAGTTTTGTTATGAAAAAAACTAACATTAGGTGAAATAGCCTCATTAAGGCTTTTTTCAATTTCAATTTGGGGAGTTATATCTACGTAATTGCTTAAAATATCTCTGAAATTATTATTCAGATTGTTTAGGTTCTCCCCAAATTTCTTAATTTTGTCGAAAAATGCCGACGGGGACAGGGGCCTGCAAGATGGACAGTACCAATGCAGGCCCGAACGTTCAGAACGTAACAAATCTATAATGGATTTAGATAAATTAGCACAAGAGGCATGAAACATTTTTTCGCAAGGACCTGAGCAGGAAAACATAGAATTTAAAATATTCTGACTTTTGCACTGTTTTTTGCCGGTCCAGAGTTGGCAGCATTACATATACCTATGTCAAATAAGTCGATAAACGTCGAAAAATGTTGGAAAAGAGCAAAAAAAAAAAATACGGGAAGCGTCAAAAAATTTTAAAAATGTCCAACAACTTGGCAAAATTCTATAAAAGTCACAGTATAACATCGATAGCGTTGGGGTAAATTTTGGTATTTTGTATTTTGCGTTAATTATGTTAAAGATTTAAAAGTCTGGCAACATACATTTTCTATTTTGCTTCATATTGTTCCATTTTTCATTTAGTTTCAACTAACGTTCATGTAATACGGCTTCTCAGCCACAAAAATTACCGTTACCGTTGTCGTTGCCATTGAGATGTAGCGCGTTTTGCCTTTAAAGGGTTTTGGCATCTGTTCACCACAATCGCACACTAGTGAGCAATGAGAGCAGTGTAGTTTGCAAACAAGCGAGGTTGTCTTACGTAAATTAGAACAAGTCCTCCTTGGCTTTCATTAGTGCGGTGAAGTAAAAATATTGAAAAAACGAAGTGCAGATTAAATGTAATTAAATCGACAAATGTTGCAATATTATTAATGGAAAGGAGAAACTGAAGCGGAAAATCCTTAAAACGTGAAAAAAAATCCTGCAAACGACTTTCATTATTTAGTTAACTTAGTGCTTAAAGAGTGTGCTGTGCGTGCTTACGGGTGACTATAAGAAATTTGATTGATATTTTCCAAACTGAATAAAAAATCGATTAAAATAATTGTTAATTGATCAAAAATCACAAAAAAGCAGATGCAGGAAATCCTTTGTTTTTCCAAGGCAACATACCAATCAACATGCAATGGTAGCAAATTATGTTACATAAGTACGAGTCTTACGAGTAGTTTTTTAAATGTCAGTGGTGCAATGAGTTGAATAGGCTTAATAATAGGTGGCTAGTCCGTCTGTCTGTCTGTCTGTCTGTCTGAATGACTGCCTGTCGTTAGGTCGGTCAACTGCTGTTTTGGATAGCAAAAAGTGCTCTACTCAACTGACCTTAATTACGTGCTGATGAAGCACTGCGTATAATCCGGGTGATAGTGCAATATGATATATCTAACGAGAAATGCAGGTCATGTGTGTAAGATAATATTTGATTTCTTTGGCATTCTTTAAATTGTAAAAATGAATACCAGCCATGTTACCATTGGTAACAATTACATTGTAATACGTAATATGTGTGTTAAGTTATGAAAAGCACATAACCCATTTTGCTTTTTCCTTTTAGAAATCTTGCACAAGTTTTTCATAGCTCAATAACAGAAAGTGAGCACTTTTATTTAATGACAAACTGTCTTACCTGCTTAAAAGCAGCCCATTTTTTTAATTGGCGAATGTTTTCATAGCACTTAACAGGGTGTTCTAGTTACAATTGTGCAACAAAACCCAACTGCACTTAGGTTTGCAATTCGTAGAACTTAAAATTTCTTTTATTCATTTAATTTTATGTAAATTTACTGGTTAAGCAGGGCCGGATTAATGGCACTGCCGTGAGGGTCAGATTTTAGGAGGCGGAATTTTTGGGTTAGAATAGATTTTTTTTCTCTTATTACCCCTTTAGGCGCGTTTTGCAATTTTTCCGCCATATATGTAATAATAGTAACGTTGCATATATGCATACAAAAAAATGTTCAAAGGACTCAAACCGAACTGATCTTAAAAATAATGGGCCATTTTTTTTTGTATTACAATGAAAATTAATACAGGGATGTTAAAACTTCCAAATTTTGATCTTAAGTGGCGCTGTGGGAAAAATTAATTGTTTGACAATATCTCTGAAATATGTACGACGCACAGTGGATGGATTTGTATGGAACGGCGGCCATAAATAGTAATAATTGCGCTAGGCTTTCAAGGTAAAGAGAACAAAAATTGGTGATTTTTAACAAAATCGGTTCAAGGACACGCCTACCTCCCATACAAAGGTGGGATGAAGTTGTGACTTATTTTCAAAATTGGTATCAATTTTCATTAATTTGGCAATGCTGATTTCAAAAATGTTATTAATTCTTCAATATCTCTTATAGTTTTAAAGTTATCACAGCAAAACCAAAAAACGGTGGCCATAAACAGTAAGCATAGCGCCAGAGTCTTGAAATTTAGCACAGACGTTTTTTAGGTTAAATCAACAAAAATTTATATATATGAAAAAAATCGGCCAACGTACACGCCTACCGCCCATACAAAGGTGGGATGTGATTGAGACTTGCAATGCTGATTTCAAAAATGTTACAAGTTCTGCGATATTTTTATAGTTTTCAAGTTATTAAAGAAAAACTGAAAATTCAATAAAAACCTAATTTACAAAAAACAGCTATATTTTTTTTTAAATTTATTTTAATCGTCTTCTTCATAGATTTCAAGCATTTCTTGTGCCTCTGGTGATAACTCTTTATATTTGTTATCTCGCTTTATTCGAATTTGGCTGATAAGAGGATCAGAAGAAATCAGCAAATAATGCAAAACATCTTCGTTGTTTGCTACTCTAGAGCAACACCTGTTGTTGTGCAACCTCGGGTTTTGAAAAACTTTATTTGATGCTTCCTGAGCTTCTTCAGAAAGACGTTCAATTGGAACTTCTAGTTCTTGCATAATGTGACTTCAATGTATTAGAACTTTGTGCACGGAAGGAGGCATGTTGTACCAATTGTAGTCCTTTTTATAAAGTTACACAGTTTTTTGGGTATATTTGTAAAAGCTTTCGAGATTTATAACTTCTCCGTAAGCCGGAACTTGTAAAATATTCTACTATATTTGTTTTGATAAAATAACTGTACAATGTTAATAGTAAAAGCAATATTCGGCCGCAATGACTTTTGAAACACTGTACGTTTAGTTTCTAATAAAAACATAAGTTTTTTCTGAACATATATTAAATACATTGAAAACATAAAATAAATTTATTGGAAAATATAGAATGATTACTATCATAATAAAGGACATAAGAATTTAAAATAAATTTTTTTGGAAATATATTACGATAATAATAATAACAAAAATGTTTATAATCGGACCCCCTATGCTGCACCATACATATCTGCACTACGTTATGTTTAGTTCTAAAAAAGCGAAAGCAAAGAGGGATGAAAAAAGAAAAAACAGCCTTAACCAGTTCCCCTCTATTTGAGGGAACTCTTATCTAATTTGAAGCAACTTCCTTCACAATGTAAGCTTTTACAATTTATAAAATTGTTGTAAAGCATTGCAAAATGCGAAGATACACAAATATTTTTTTCTTCAAATATTGCAATAGAAAAAAATTCATTAAAAAAAAGTTATGAATATGCGCAGCTTATTTTTTTTTTTTTGTTTTTGCAAACCATACTTTCGCACATAATATATAAAAAAAAATTTTAAATCTGGAGATATGCTTTTTTGTTTTTTGCTGTTAAATATTGCGAAACTTTTGAATTATGACTTTTTCAGCCCTAATTTTTAAAAAATCAGCATAATTCACACATAGAATAAAAGATTTCAAGCAAACAATTTTTGAATAGTACAATTAATGAACTTTATGCCAGTATGCAATTTTTTTTAAATTTCGATACAAACAAATTAGTGAAAGCATTTAATAAAAGTCGATATATTCTGTTCCATCTAAAACTACATTAGGAAAAACCTGATAAAAAAAAAGTTTTGAATATGCGCAGCTTTTTTTTTTATTTTAATACCTTCGCACATAATATATAAATAAAAAAATTTTTTAAGTCTGGAGATATACTTTTGTGTTTTTTTCTGTTAAAGTTTTAAAATTTTTCAATTTTACCATTTTTCATTCTAACTTTTGAAAATTCCGTAAAATTCATATCAGGCCGATAAAAGAAAACTAAATTAATTTTTATAAAGTAGAAACAATGTACTTTTCGCCAATATGCTACATTATTGCATTTTGTTTCAAACAAGTTAACTAGAGCACCCTATCTAACAGTTGCTTATATAAAAAAATTCATAAAAAATTTTTGGAGTAAAAAGTTCAACTTTGAGCCCACTGTGTCGCTAAATCCAAAACAAATTTAAAACTTTTATAGTTTTTTTTCATCCCCTAAGTATTATCTGACGATTGTACTACAAAATTTTTCAATTCCTAGCACTTTCAAATTCTTCCTATTTATGGCCACAAAAATCCACTGTACGACGGTACAATACTTTTTTTATTATTTATATTTATAATTGTATAACAAGTAATTACATTTATAAAGTACATTCAAACAAAGATTTAATTTAGCTTATTCAATAAGTTAGGACTTTTGATTCAGCCTGACGAAGTCTTGAAGGCAAACGAAACATTCAGCATTATGCGGCGAACTGAATCGATGGATCTGTATCAGTTTACTTTCATAAGTAGACAAATGCTGAATGGATTCCAGTTGTGTCCTCTTAAAAAAAAAAATTAAAATAGCTCTAAACCAGTGGTCGGCAGAGCGCAAATATCAATTATTTTCATACTCTCAAAAGAGAGGGAAATGACAAAAGCACCAATCACTGCGAAAAATGTTTGCACGTTTTGCTGTTTACGCTCCATATGATTTCATCATTCAGGGTTTGAATTTTAGTTATAAAATGGCTTATTTGAAGCATTTTTTGCAGTGCATTAACGAAATAATAAGATCATTTTGTAGTTTGCTTACTCTCGCTTATTCTCTTCGTTTGCTCGCGAGCATAAGGGGTGCCGACCACTGCTCTAAACATATCAAGTGAGCCGATGCAGCATACATTAAAGCGGTGCTGCCCAGGGAACGAGCAGGCGCTCAAAGAGCGTAAAAATGAGAACGAGAAGCTACTTAAAGAGCGTAAAAAAAGCGTTAATGAGCGCAAGAAAGCGTGCACGTATACAGAATTGATAGACAAATGATCAACACATGCTTACTGTGAACACGTTTGCTTGTGGTAGTGGGCACCACTGATTAAAGGGACACCACACTATTGTAGTGTATCCAAGAATGAATCTAACGACGGTTGTATCATGGTGTAATTACCAAGGTGGAGTAATTAGGGAGAGCCTCGATTTTCAATCATCTGTCATCGTATTTGCTGTAGTTTTGACATTCATAACATTTCAATTGCCCATTCAGAAAACTTAAGCGCTTTGATAAAATGTAGCGCTCAGGCGTAAGATCTTGAACATTTTCTGAACGATAGCTGCAAACTACATTTAATCTTAAAAATTTAGTCGATGTGGTTGTTATTGCAAAAACAAAAAAGACTTATTGCTATCATATTGAAGCCTGCTACATTATTTAGTGTAGTTTTTTGTTCGCATCAGAATTTTGAAACTCAACAAATATACCTCTTAGTAAAAAGTTGTTTAAAGCGCTTCAAAAATACTGAAGTTGCTGAACGGGCCAATTAACCAAAACACCGAAGTGTCAAAAAAAATTACGAAACAAGACAATGAAGGACAAGAAACCCAAACTTTTGAGAATTTCCATTTTAAGTACGCCACCTTGGTTATTACACCATGGGTTGTATAGAGTGATTTAGTACGGATCCTTAAGTTCTTTTGTTCATCTTATTAATATGACACAGTGAGCTTCTCTATTATCATTACAAATAGGTGATTGAACGAAGCTTATTAACAACAAGCACTCCAAAATTTCGCCACAAATGTAATACATGTATAGTATTTCAGTTATAACAATGTAATGTCTAGAAAATATGTTTCGAAACTGTTCAATACTGTTGAATTTAGATTTACTTTTTCGATATTTTTCAATACAATTCGATACTTTTTGATTCTTATCGGTATATTTACTTTTTCAATACAATTCGATACTTTTTGATTGTTATCGATTTTTTCGATGCTTTTCGCTTTGGGTACTTTTTGACATTTTCGATGTTGTTCGTTGCGCATCAATTTTTTTAAAACAGCGATACTATTCCTTTTTTCCGTTGCATATCGATATTATTCAACTATGTTTTTCGATACTTTTTGATACTTCTCGACTTTTTCGATGCTTTTTGCTTTGGGTATTTTTTGACGTTTTCGATGTTATTTGATGCGCATCGATTTTTTCAAAACAAGAAATAGAATTTTTTGATGTTTTTTGTACTTTCTGCCTCATATGAACTTGGTCGATGTTTTGCAATACTTTTCGAGCCGATGTTTTTCGATACATATCCACTTGTTTCAAAGTTGATTTTTGAGATGAGGAGACCATACCACACACGTGAATTTTATAAAGGAGTCCGTGTCATTTTCAGACTGTAAAATAGTGGAATATGCGCTAATGAATACAGTTGTGAAGTCAGTGAAGGCACTTTTGCCATAGTTACTTGCTCTTGGATAATACGGAGATGATCCGCAAATGAGCGATTTATAGGAAAACTGCCTAGGCAGTCATCTCTCAGCTACTTTTACAAAATTTGGAATCACCTTTTTAGGAATTTTACTAAGTAAACCTTCAAGCGATTTATAGGAAATTCGGAATCACCTTTTTAGGAATTTTACTAAGTAAACCTTCAAAGCAGTTGTAAATGAGACTCTCTTTCCGAATGGCTTCAAAAAAGGAAAGGCGTAGATGAGTTGACTCACAACACCATATTACCTTAACTTGGTGCTAAGTTTAGTTTACGAGGCAACCTAAAAATGGGTAATGGGTAATACGTTCCTGAACATTATTTTTTTTTTTTTTTGTGATCGGTCCCTGCGGTCCCACTTACCCGCCTAACCGCACGAGAGGCGCATCCGTCTGTCGTCCGGATCGGTGCCCGACTACGAACAGCCTGGACTGCTCTGCGTTCATTAGGCGAAACCGTACGTGACGCACATCCGTCTATCGTACGGATCGGTGACCGGGACTGCACTATTTCTCTGAACGAAATGATGGGTTCAGCAATTTCCGATCACAGGTTAAGCACAATTTCTACTAAGCTCAGTGGCTGTGCAGCAGAAATAAAGGAAAATGTATAGTTTCAAGAATTTAAGAAAATAATTATTTTTTGCTTTATAATATTGTGAGAGTCTATTGGTGGAATAAAGGTTATTATAATCATTACATATACACCGAAATGGACAAAAATTAGCGTAGTTAGAATTGCATATATCAAGTCTTAGGAAACGAAAATGTCTCAAATCTCTTCCTGGATTATTAAAGTTGATCGTACCCAGCAACAACTCAGAGTTCATTGAGCCGGTGAACAGTTTATTTAAAAAAGTTACATTTAGCATAATTCTTCAACTGCGTAGTGTTGGTAAACGTATTAGTTTGAGGCGGCTTTCATATGAAGGTAAATTTGAGTCCGGATTCCAAGGTACCCACGAAGCGAAAACAATAGAAATTGTTTCTGCACCGGCTCCAGCATATAAATGCTTATTTTTTGTGTTTTTTCATTGTTGTTGGAAGCTCAGCGTCTTCGTCTTTTTTAAAATTTTGTGATATTGTTTGACATTTTTCAGCAGTTATCATTGACAAAGTTCGATTTATTCGGAATATTTGTAATCTTCATAGTTCAAAATTCTTCGACTTCTTCCAAGTTAGCGATTTCCTCACGTTTTTCAAATTTTTCGACATATATCGACATTTTCGAAACACTTGACATTTTTAGTCTCGTGTGATATTTACAATTGATTTAATTGCTTCGAACTTTTTTTTTTCCGTGAGTAAAAGGAAAAACAGCTAAGTCACATGCTTATGCTCAGAATTATATTGTTTTGCCTTGTGATCACATATTACCTTTAGCTGTTATTCCTTGTGGTCATAGATATATCTACTTCTATCGATATTATTCGCCTTTTGACGTTTTTCAACATATCGAATTATTGTCGGTTAGTTTTTTTTATCTTTTTTTTTTCAAAATTTGAGGCGCCTAGTTGCAAAACCGGCCAAGTCCAATAAAATCAAATTTTGAGATAATCTCACATATCAAAATCTAGACCATGCTTATCTTTCTATTATGTTTTTAGATTTAAAAAATTTTTTTTGACAAAAATTGCATTTTAAAAATTTATTTTTGATGCATAGATTTTAAAAACCGGTCAAGTCCATGAACTTACTTTCAAAACTGGTCAAACACCTTGAAATCAAGGCCAAGTCCAAGGCCAAGTCCACTTTTTTTCAAATAAAATTTGTTGATTACTATGTCAAAACCGGCAAAGTCCAGTACATTGGTATCAAAACCCGTCAAGTCCAAAATTGTCTCGTCAAAAACATAGGCAGATGAAACTCGAAAAGTCTGATCTGAAGTGTTTTGAGTCAAAAATCTTATCTTCTACTATTATTAAACGAGCTAAAATTGTATGTTTATAAATATGTTTATATGTATATATGTATATTAAGGTGGCCCCCGAGTGTATGGGAAAATTTTGTTTCAGTGCGATTTTTGATCGATCTACCTTAATGTGTGCCAATAGATGAAAAACGATAAAATGTGAAGTTTCAGATCAATCCGGAGGGTTTTGGAGGTCGCTCAAGCTGACCGAACAATATGATTTTTTTGCATTTTGTTCATTTACTCACTCCTGAATGTGTCAAACCATAAAAATAAATACTAATGCATATTATATAATTAATAAAAAATAACAAGCTAATAATCATAAAAATCGGTTGAAAAATAAAGAAGTTATGGCCATTTTTTTTATCATTATTATTAGGGAACAGTGCCCGAGACGAGCTAGGTCCCGGTACAAAGTCCACTTTGCAAAGAATTTGAAATGCTTCTATCGTTGCGTATGCACATGCTCAAATGGAAGTTTCACGATCGATGCCAATAAGCGTGGAGGATATATTTAAAATAGCTGGGCGTTCAGACCTTTTTAAACGCGAAGGTGCTGAAGCGTTGGCAAGTGGCGAAGCTAATGAATTGATGTGATTTTGCAGTTTTTGGATGTATTTTCCTCTTTTCATCCTTAACCATAGGTATATGAACCAAGGTGCTCCTGTTATTGTCCTTAGTATCTTTGCTTGAACTCTTAGTAGAATTCCTATATTTGATGAATTAGCGAATCCATATATGTAGCTGTATGCCATAGGTCCAGATAGGCTTGATGACACTATTGTATAGTAGAACTTTATACTCTAATTTTAGAGGAGAGTGTCTGTTAATTAACCAGTGTAAGCTAGCAGCTTTGAGTTTGATTTGCGTCTTTTTGGCTTCGATATGTTAACGCCAAGTTAAGCGTTTATCTAAGTGAATGCCAAGATAAGTTACATCATTTGCTTCTGGAACTCGAAAACCATTTAATGTTAAGGTTGAACTTGGATTTCAATTTAATGTTAATATGACATGTCGGCATTTTTGTTCATTCAACTTGATACGCCATTTTGATAGCCAGTTTTTAATAAGAACTAGATGATTTTGAAGCTGGTTGGTGGCAACCACAGCATTTTTGAGACAACTTAAAATTCCCGTATCGTCAGCAAAAGTGGAGGTGACTGGCTGGTCATTTTTCGGAATATCAGAGGTGAATAAAATATATAAAAACGGACCAAGAACACTACCCTGAGGAACTCCAGCGCCAATCCAAAATTTAGATGTATTAAAACTTTGATACTTAACCCTATAGCACCTGTTTGCCAAGTATGACTCTAGGACTACATGGACATTTTGAGGTAGGAGCTGTCTGATTTAGTAAATTAGACCTTCATGCCATACTTTATCAAAAGCTTGTTTAAGATCGAGAAATATGGCGGAACAGTTCCAATGGTTCCATGTTTTTCCCTAAGGCCAAACTGGTGTGAAGGAATAAGTTAATAATCTTGAAGGTATTAGCTAAGCTTTTCTAAGAACACTTTTTCAAACAGTTTTGAGAGGCAGGAAAGCAAGCTAATAGGTCTGTATAAAGATGGTAAAGTGGAATCATTGCCGGGCTTCGAGATCATTTTAGTTATTGCTTTTTTCCAATCATCAGGATAATGGCCAAAATTAATTATAGCGTTAAAGAGCCTGGTAATGAAGACTATAGCTGTTTGGGGTAAATTTTCCAGCATTATGGGGGTAATGGAGTCATGGCCAGGAGGTTTTCTGCAAATAAGTTTAACATTTATGACAGTGGCTACCTCATTTAGAGTAATATGCATATTTATCTTTTGGGTGTTACTTATTTGCGAAAGAAGATCAATAATGATTTTTTAAATGAAGACCCTTCTAAGTGGAATGTCAATGAAGCTTATAAAAAAGGAAATAATATAATTCAGAATATAAATGTGGTAAATGATGCAGCAGAACGTGGAGTAAAATTAATTGAAGAATACAATAAAATTTTAACCTAGAAAGAACAAGAAAAGCAATATCTATTGCAAATGGTTACTGACTATCGGAAAAACTTCAAATCACATACTAAATCAGCCTTGACTTAAATATTAGTTTTGTATTATTTTTCCTGTTGAATTTTCATATTGTTAAAAAAAATTTTTCAAAATAAAAAAATATTGATAGCTATTATCTTTATATGTATGTATGTATAGAAATCAAAATGTTTGGTTTTTAAATAATATAAATGGCCATAACTCCTTTATTTGTCATCCGATTTTTATGATTTTTAGCTGGTTGGAAAGGTAATCGATTACATAATATGTATAAATATTTACTTTTCTATTCAAGATTGGTTTAATAAACCTCAAGGGTGGGTAACAGGAAAAAAATAGAAAAAAAACATTTTTCGATATTTTGACCGGCTTGAGCGACCTCTAAATCACTTCGGATTAATCTAAAGCTTCACATTTTATCGTTTTTCACCTATTCGCACATTTTTAGGGGATCGATTTAAAATAACGACACTTTTGAAAATAAGGGCCACCTTAATGTATATATGTATATGTGTATGTATATGACTGAACTTTATTTCGAAAACGGATGCAGGAATTTTGATGAAACATGGGGATTTCATGCATATGTCAACAAAATTAGAATTGGGCTAAGTTTTAAGTTTTTCAAGACTCTAACAGGAGCGTGGTACAGCCCTAAACGTTAATTTTTATAACGTGATATCTCGCAAACTATTTAAGATATTTTGATGAAATTTGATAGACTGATGCAAATCATAAATATCTTCAACGGTACCAAAAGTGGGCAGAATTGGAGAAGAGGGCGTGGCATCTTTCAACAATTGAAAACTTACTCAAAAACGGCGCCTACGATTTTCATAAAAATTTTGAAGACAATGCCGCTGAAGGCAGTCATCATAACAAGCTATGCCACTTTACTGGCAAAACTCGCTGAAGGGCGTGGCACAGCCCACAATATTTATACACGTCATAATAAGAGAACTAACAACGCTATCGTAATGAAATTTAACATATAAGATACACTAGCTATTGGGTATCTTGTAACCAAAAGTGGGCGCAGCTTTTTTCGCATGCGAAAAAAGTAAAATGCTATATTTAGTGTGCTATGGGAGTAATCTTTTTGAAATTTGGTTTAGAGATGTCAGTTACTATCAGCTATGAAAATAAATGGATTTCGTTGGGATTATATCAGTGGGCGTGATACCTCACGAGCAAGCAAAAACTGTTAAGTGATATATTAAGTGTGCTATGGGAGTAATCTTTTTGAAATTTGGTATAGTGGTGTCGGTAACCATGTGCTTTGAAATTAAATGAATTTCGACGGGATTGCATTAGTGGGCGTGGCACCTCCCATACAAGCTGAGAACGTTTAAGGCTATATTTAGTGCACTGTATGAGTGATCCTAATAAAATTTGGCATAGAGATGTCGGTTACTATAACCTCTTAAGTTAAATGAATTTTGATGGGATTAGATCATTAGGCGTGGCACCTCCAATACATGGAAAAATCGTTAATAGTTATATTTAGTGTGCTGTACGAGTAATTTCATTAAAATTTGGTGCAAAGGTGTTTTGAAATTAAATGAAAATCGACTAGATTGCATTAGTGGGTGTGGCACCTCCCATATAACCAAAATACGTTAAATGCCATATTAAGTGTGCTATTGGAGTAATATTTTTCAAATTTGGTGTAGAGGTGTCGATCACTATAAGATCTAAAATTATATGAATTTTGACAGATTAACTTCAAGAAAAATCATTTTTGAAGTCTGCTCCAAAAAAAAAAGTAAAAAAAAAAATCGAAATTGTCATCTTAGCTCGACCATGGCTTCGATTTTTCTTTTTTGGAGCACACTCTCCAATTATGGTTTTTCTTGAAGTTAAGACTATTTTGAATTATTATTCAAGGAGGAACAATTAAAATTCAAAGGGAGACATAGTTAAAATTGCATTTAAGTAAAAAAAAGACATGAAAAGTTACATATAAAGTTAAATAAAAAAAATAGCTATCTGAATTTTACTTGAACAACCTTGAATATTAATTCAAGACAGCCTTAGTGTGCGTCCACAGTGCGCGCTCAAAGCGGAGCCGAGCGCAAAGCTGATCAATGCGAGAAGCAATGCGAGAAAACTGGCTGCATACAATTTCATACGAAATCGCGCATAGTGGCCACAGTGAAAGCCGAGCCGAGCCGAGCGCAAAGCGGATTGAATGCGAGAAAACAGTTTTGAAGTGTTTTTCAGCGCCGACTCGCATTACAGGTGTTGATGTTATGTGTAGTTGCTTTTTCCAAGTGAATTTGTGTTTTGTTCGTCGTTATTGTTTTTCATTATTCGTAAATAAAAAAATAAAATGGACTGTGAATTATTGATTAGTAAAATTTTTTCTCATTCTGCTTTATGGGACCAAAAAAATAAATGTTATCATAACAGAAATTTAGTAGAAAACTTATGTAAGTCAATTTTAACAGAAATTAATGTACCAAGTAGAGATTAACAATTAGTCGTTCACAAGGAGTTATGGGTATTTTTATGAAATTGGTCCATTTTTTATCAATATGTTGCGAAATTTTTTTTTTGGGTATATTCAAAAAATTTTTCTGGGTATTTCCTCAAATCTTCATATAAATGATGAAACTCACCAAATTCGTTCCTTTTTACGTTTATTGGATGCTTTCCAAATTGTCTTTCTTTTAAAAAATAGTCCATGACAATCGGAGAAACAAAATACTCTTCATCAGACGAATCCATTGCTTTTTACTTTAATAAACACAAATGAATGAATGAATTAAATACGAACAGGAAATACGAACATGAAAATACGAACGACAAGCAGAATTTCAGCGCCGATTCTCGCATTCACTGTGGCCACCCAAAATTCCGCTTCTCGCATGAAAAATCAGCTTTGCGCTCGGCTCCGCTTTGAGCGTGCACTATGGACGCACACTTAGCTTCAAGAAAAACGCGAAAACGCCAGCGAAAAAATTTTTTGGCTCCGATTTGGCTGAAATTTGGCATTATTGTAATATCGATGTCCAGCAATAGAACTGCGTTCAGGAATTTGCCCTAGTATTATTTGTTGTTGAGATACGCGGGTATGAAATTCACGATTTTTGTACTTTTTCAGAATAAGTGTTTTTTTCGAAAATTCATAGCTTACAGCAATTAATAATTGGTATACCTACGATTTTAGGTTTTTACTTGTATTTTTCGAAAAATATACTGTTTCTGAAAAAAAAAAAATTTTTTCGCAAAAATTTTGCGAATTTAAAACTATTTTTGAATTTTTTTTAAAAAAAATATTTTTTAAATTTTTTTTTTTTATTTTTTAAAAATACTTTGATTTATTCTGCGCTTAACGCCGTAAAATTTTTTATGGGGAAAAAATTATTTATATTTTTTTTTTAATTTAAAAAAAAATAAAGAGTCAAAATGTTGAAAATTGAAATTTTTGAATTTTTTTTGAAAAATGCATTTCTGAATATTTTTTTGTTTTTACATTTTTAGGTTTTTACTTGTACTTTTCAAAAAAAAGTACTGTTTATGAAAAAAAAAAAAATTTTCCCAAAAATTTTCCGAATTGAAAAATATTTTTGCATTTTTTTCAAAAAACCCAGTTTTCAGCCGTTAACCTGAAAACTAAAACTGAAATTTAAAATCAGTGCAGTAGCCTTTCAACGCGTAGTACAGCGCGCTTTTAACGGCTCAAACATTTTAATTAACTACTTGCCCTCATGTTATGGCATATCATTTTGAAGCTTGCGTATCAAGCTGTAATCTGAAGTTCACCGAAAAAATATTCAGAAATGGATTTTTCAAAAAAAAAAATCAAAATTTCATTTCAATTTACAAAATTTTAGCTCTTTTATTTTTGTTAAAATTAAAAAAAAAATATAAATACTTTTTTCCCCGCAAAAATTTTTACGTCATTCAACACAGAATAAATCAAAGTTTTTTTTAAAAAATAAAAAAATAAAAATTTTTTTATATGGGTTTTTTAAAAAAAATTCAAAAATAATTTTAAATTCGCAAAATTTTTGCGAAAAAATTTTTTTTTTTTTCAGAAACAGTATTTTTTTCGAAAAGTACAAGTAAAAACCTAAAATCGTAAGTATACCAATTATTAATTGATAGAGTTTGCTGTAAGCTATGAATTTTCGAAAAAAACACTTATTCTGAAAAAGTACAAAAATCGTGAATTTCATACCCGCGTATCTCAACAACAAATAATACTAGGGCAAATTCCTGAACGCAGTTCTATTGCTGGACATTGATATTACAATAATGTCAAATTTCAGCCAAATCGAAGCCAAAAAATTTTTTCGCTGGCGTTTTCGCGTGTTTTACCCCATATATGTACATATAAACATAAGTATTATAAACATATTTATAAACATACAATTTTAGCTCGTTCAATAATAGTAGATATACATAGATAGATATTAGTGATCTTAATAAAATTTGTTTCAATATATTCAGCCTCATTCAACTCAGTTCGAGTTTTTCAACCTTTTTCAACTGCTTCATTATTTTTCAACCTCTTTCAACTTTTCTCAACATTTTCCATATTTTTTCGACATTTTCAACCTCATTCATTTTTTTCGAGTTTTTCAACCATTTCAACTGTTTCAACATTTTTCAACCTCAATCAACTTTTCTCAACATTTTCCAAATTTTTTCGACGTTTTCAACCTCATTCAATTTTTTTCGAGTTTTTCAACCTCCTTCAACTTTTTTCGAGTTATTCAACCTCTTTCACCTGTTTCAACAGTTTTCAACTTTTTTCAACATTATTCTTTCGAATTTTTCAACCTTATTCAACTTTTTTCGAGTTATTCAAACTCTTTCAACTGTTTCAACAGATTTCAACCTCTTTCAACTTTCCTCAACATTTTCCAAATTTTTTTGACTTTTTCAACCTCATTCAACTTTTTTCGAGTTTTTCAACCTCTTTCAACTTTTTTCGAGATATTCAACCTCTTTCAACTATTTCCAACATTTTCCATATTTTTTCGAATATTTCAACCTTATTCAACGTTTTTCGAGTTATTCAATCTCTTTCAACATTTTCCATATTTTTTCGTCTTTTTCAACCTCTTTTAAATTTTTTCAAGTTTTTCAACCTCTTTCAACTGTTTCAATATTTTTGTCAACCTCTTTCAACTTTTGCAACATTTGCCATATTTTTTCGAATTTTTCAACCTTATTCAACTTTTACCGAGTTATTCAAACTGTTTCAACTTTTTCAACGTCTCTCAACTTTTTCAACATTTTCCATATTTTTTCGATTTTTCAACCTTATTCAACTTTTTTTGAGTTATTCAAACTCTTTCAACTATTCTCAACATTGTCCATATTTTTTTTCGCATTTTTCAACCGTATTCAACTTTTTCCGAGTTATTCAATCTCTTTCAACATTTTCCATATTTTTTCAACATTTTATCGACTTTTCAACCTCTTTCAATTTACTTCGACGTTTTCAACCTCATTCAACTTTATTTGAGTTTTTCAAAATTTTCCATGTTTTTTGACTCTTTCAGCCTTTTACCTGTTTCAAAATTTTTTGAAGTTTGTTCAATCTCTTCCATATTTTCCATATTTTTCAACATATATAATTTAACCTCATTTCGCTTTTTCGAAAAACTGCATATTTTTTCGACTTTCTAAACCTCACAACGAAAAACCGAACTAGGGTCGGTCTCCTGGTACTAAGCTATTATGTTGGAAATACGTTTTTATTTTTCAATGAACATAGATGAAGATAAACGTTTTTTGTTGTTTTTCCAAAAGTATGAAAAAGGGACTTGGCCGGTTTTGCAACTGGACGCCTCATTGGTATTTTCTTAGCCAAAAAAACATTTATCTAAGAATGAAGCTTATCATTACGTGCTTTTTTCTGTCCTCTTCAATCGAGAGTACACTCATAGTGGTATTCAAAAATTTACCCCCATTCCGTCGATTCAGATCTGTTTCAAAGTACCTACGAGTAGTTTGAAATTGTTGCGCTATGAAATCTAGTCCAGTTGCATATTTATTGATAATATACTCGTATACACTTAAGCATACAAAAAACTCATATGCTGACATGACAACAAATTAGTGCACTTGTCAATTTTGTGCTTCTCTTTGGTAATGGATGCTATAATTTGTTGTTAATTCAATGCTTTAAAAAAACAAAAATTTTCCTTGTCGTTTTGCTGCTGCTGCTTCTGGTGATTTTTTGTTGATAAAGTCATGAATTTCGTATTATAGTCACTAACAGTTACAATACGGCTTTACGTGAAACGTGCGATAGTGTCTCCATGTCCTCTTCCGTTTCCTTGGAATTGAAAATTTGAGAAACTGGAAATATTTAAATTAAAAGCATATAAAAAAAACAGTTTACAAATTAAAAGCATAATAACGTGTGTATGACAAATAAAAACAAATACACTATTCTCAATAAATTATTTAATATTATTATTTAATTAAATAAATTAATAACTTAAAAAATTAATTAAAATAAATAATTTTAAGAAAAATGTCGTCAGCTATAGATCGAATTTTAATTTTGTTGGCAGTTCTGTGTTGTATAAATGGTGAGTTAGTCTTATCTCTTGGTTGTTTTTAGTATTTTACTGATAATCCTATGTTAAATATTTGAACTTTTGCACAACGTAAATTGAAATATCAATTGTTTACTTATTTCACTATTCACTATAATTAAAATAAAACCAAACAAAAATCAAATATATAAGAAAATAAGAAAAAAATATCAAAATACATTGCACAAGAAAAAAAACTTTAGTTCCGAAAAACGACAATTGCTATCGATTTTTCTATCTATATTCTGTTATCGACTCTCGATAACTTTCCCTAACGACTGCTATCACTTATTGTTGACAAAGAATAACTGCTGGTTATTGTTAACTGCTGGACCTTACTAACTGCTGACCTTGACTACTTCTTAAAATATAGATTTTCATCATTGATTGATTACTCAGACCAATAAAATTTAACTTTTTGTTTTGAAGCAGAAACTTCAATATATAAATCCGAAGGATTTTGGTGCGCTGAATTGAAACCTGGCCGCATAATTGCTCTATCAAGTCAGGCTTTTGAGAAAATGCGAAAACACTATTTTCCGTCATATTTGAGGTTATGTAGCACCGTGAACTTTATTTTTCAAAAAACTATGTATGAGATCTTAAACTACAGTAATTATTCTTACAAATACCGTTGAGATTTCTGAAGTATCTTTTTTTTCGTTGAGATATCACATGTTGAAATTTTGAAATCTTTTCATATAGAAATGTCCCTCATGAGTTTGCAGATATAGGGAAAATTACAAATATGAAAATTTCAAAATGCGATTACTCGACGAAAAAAAAGAAGATATTTCAGACAACTTAATGGCATTTTTAAGAAGAATCGCACTTTAAGACATCACACATAATTTTTTGAAAAAAAAAAAATCACGGTGCTACATAACCTCAAATATGAAAAAAAAATGTTTTTTGCACTTTTAGGTTACGATATCTCAAAAACCTGCCGTGACTGAATCATTGAAATAGTCAGTAGTCACAATGAATACGAATTTATCCATCCAAAGTGAAAAAGTCGTCTAATGTTTGACTTGAACTCCTTAATTCGAGCCTTAGAACAATAAAACATTAAATATCAAATTATTCACTCTCATTCGCATTCGAACTTGTTCACATTAGAGATGCGCTTTTCTTGCTTTCTGGGCTGAAAATATTTTTATAATTGTATCAAAATCCAACTGTTTGGCTAACGGGGCCTCTATGCAAAGAGTCCCAAGTCCTGATACTCGCTCTTGTGTGGAGTACGATCGGCGAAAGTTTTTTATTCGAGCAAAAACACTAAAAGAACGTTCAGCACTAGCAACAGTTACAGGTATAGTGCAAAACACACGTAGAGGTGTTAACTCTTGTTAACTTTTTAATAAACAAACAGAATTTTAACTATTTTCTCATATGTACAGAAACAAAATTTTTAAACAGAATTGTTCTGTAAAGTCTACACAACTTTTTCCTGAAAAAAAATGTTAGTACGTTTCATAAAAAAAAAAGTTACGAATGTTCAAGTGTCGCCACCAGTTTTCTCCTACAAGCCATCCGATAAGAAAAATTTTAATTTTACAATTCAAAAAAATAAAAAAACAATTCAAATTTTTCTTATCGGATGGTTTGTAGTAGTGAAATTGCCTAGGTGGCGACACTTAAACGTTCGTAGCTCCAACTTTTTTATGAAACTTACTAAAATTTTTTTTCAGGAAAAGTTGTGTACATATGAGAAAATGGTTAAAACTCTGTTTGTTTCTTAAAAAGTTTATTTTTATATAAGTAATAAATAAAATTTTCATGAAAACTTTAATTCATATAAATTGTACAATATTTCTTGTCCTCTCACGAAAATTTCATTAAATTTTTCCCAATATTTACTGAGGAATCGCAATTTAAAGAAACACGCACATAAAAATTCACTTGTTCATAACTTTTTAGAAACTCCAAATTTGGCAAACAAAATGTAAGGCCGTAATATTGATAAATAAATCTTCAAGTTATGCAATAAAAAGTTTAAGTTTAATAAGTTGGTTTTTACTGTGCCCACTTGAGAAAACTTTGCTCACAAGTTAAAATAATAAAAAAAAAAAATGGAATTAATAAAAAATTAATTTTTTTACATAATTTCAAAATGATTTAAGATCACAAATAATTTTGTGTTTCAATTTATATTGTTTTTCATACACTGAGAAAAAATTAACCTGGTTAGTTCAACTAGTAAACGTAATTGGTGCCAAGCTTAAAACTGGTTATTTCAACCAGAAATCTGATTGAATATAACAAAAATGAATCTAGTTAATTAAGGCTTGTTAATAATATTTACCAGGAATCTATATAAATTGACTAAGATTGATAAACGTACAGTCACGTATCCACATAACCAACAAAATAAGCCGAAAATCCCTAGATCTTAGACACAATCGATAGAGGGCGAGACGATAAATTTACATTGGAACCCGCAAAAAGGCCCTAAGGCGCACTTCAGTCTCTAGTTTCTCAACAATTTTTTTTGTTTTCACATTCACCAGTATATAAATAGAAAGTAGACAACTTTACCTTATTAATAAAATTTGTTTCACTTAGATTTCACTTAGAATTTGGTTTTAAGAATTTAAAATTTCGAGCACACAATTTCACGTACTAATTAATTGTCTGACTTTTCACACACAATCATTAACAGAAACGAAACATTAAGTGCGCGCGAATCTACAAAGCAAAGGTCACGAGATACATATGTATGTATGTTTCTCAAGAAAAGTTTCAAATTTTGCGAAGCATGCCTTGAGACATTCTTACCGGTTAGATAGTTAGATTCGTACAAATTTTTTTGAAAAGCTTTTGACTCTCAACTTTAAGCTAACTATGCGTTCAAAACTTATATTTTTCGAAAAAATTTGTAAAAACACTAATTGTATTTTATGGTAAAAAGGCGAAAATTTTGTTGTCGTGCCTCCGATTTACGGGCCCTATTGCAAAGCCCGGGCCCGGGGGTTTGTCCCCCTCTCGACGGGCCTGGGCCAGATTCGGATTCAGCGCACCAAAATCCTTCGGGAATGCATATTAGTGTTTCTGCTTTTTGACCCTTGTTTACCTGTGTTATCTTTATCTACACTATAACAGGGACGCACCAACCCTACTTGGCGCCGTGCTGCAAGATGATGTATGACACCGGGCCACCGGTTTGATGAGCAAAAACTCACAGAGTTACGCTGCTGTCATTAGCCGTGTTTTATTCGCTTTGGTTAAACCAAAATCTCATACAAATGTGTGAACAAGCTCAATTTCTGGTTCAATTGATTCAACTTTTTTGTCTTTGCTAAACTTTGAAGCATCATAGACACAAACCTAAAATAATCAAAAATATATGACAACTAAGCCGACTTTAGGATAGCAAGATTTTGAAAAAAAAATTATGTACTGATACGTGAGACCGCTAACCGTGCTAGGCCCCGTTCAACCACACGACCATAAAGGTGGCTCTGATTTTAAAATAGAATTTTTGTCAAACACTGTCATGCCACCTTTTGGTCAAATGCAGAATTATAAAAGGTTAAACTTATGCGTTTTATTCATATTATTTAGGATTAACCAAAGCGAATAAAACACGGCTATTGTGTGTTCTTATGCTTCGTAGTTCTAAGCCAAGATTTTCTTTGTTTTTTGGAAATATTGTGAAAAAAAAATTTTGCACTAAAATTTTTACTGTTTTACCGATAGCTTTAAGTGTTGTACCACCTTTTGTTGTTTTTTGCGATGTTGCTCAAGAATTTTTTTTTATACTTTCTGCACGAGCAAACGAAGAGCAATTTTTCTAGATACATTTCATTTTGATATCTCGTAGTCACGAGCCTACTTCACAGAGCTGGATGGACATCAGAAACATTCCAAAACGATGAATAAGTCCAACTAATGTTGAATCAATGAAAAAAGCAGCGTTATGACCAAGCCACGGTTGGGCTGATATGCCCACAGGCTTATGTTGAGATTTGCAAGAACTCTTTTCACTTTTCCTGATTCAAACAGAAAAAAGCCTCGGTGATTTGATTATTAAAAGTTTTCTTTTATTTTCATGTTTTTTCAGCTGCGACTGCACTGATTTGTTACGACTGCAACAGCGAGTATGATCCACGATGCGGCGATCCCTTCCAACCATATTCAATAGGAGAAGTTAACTGTAGTAAGCAGGAGCCGTTAGAGCATCTAAAAGATAAATTTAAGCCAACATTGTGCCGAAAGACAACACAAAAAAGTGAGTATGAATACCGGTAATCAATATACATAGTTATTTCTTTTACATTTAACCCTGAAATGGCGAAAAAGTAAGTAAGTCTTTAGCTTTCAACAATCTGTACGAATTGCGATGTTACGATTTTGAGATATTCAAACTATATGTACCTAGTAAAAATTTATTTTTCACCACTATTGACAGCTTCAGTGTCGAATGCCTCAACACTTTGACATGCTAGAAATATTCTACAGCCAGATTTGAATTCTGCATTGAAAAATCTATGAAAAATTATGAGTTCATTAAGTTTGTCTAAGAGCTAAAGATTTTTTGGTTAAGTATCTCAAAATCCTAACGTGCTGGAAAAATTCTGACTTAATATTTGGTTAAAGTGGCTCAAAATCCATGGGTCTGTATTACTGAATTCCAGGATGCACGGTTCTCTTTGTTTATCTACGATCTACGACTTTTTCAAAATTTGTCTACCATTTTAACTTTTTTCGACTTTCTCATAATTTTTCGACTGTCAACATTATGTATAATTTTTTAAGCATTATTTGAATTTATCCATATTTTTTAACATACCGGGCATGTCACGCGAAGCTGACAGGGGAAATGGGGTCATGTTTCCAATTTCAGATATATTTGAATATGTTGTACCTGTACATGACCTCGACACAGAAACAAAATATTTTTAGAATGGCAACACTGGCTTACAAAATATAGGAAAAAAAGGAGAAATAATTTTCTTTATCGTTTTTTCCAATGTTCGCCTTACAAAAAATTTTTTTTTTAGTGCATTAAAAAAAGCTTATAGTATGCTTATACTTCGTGCAAAGTTTGATAGTAGGCCGCCCAGCCGTTTTGGAGCTAAATGCATTGCAATGCCGAAACCCGAGTCGAATCAGTTTATTTTCATAAAAATAACAAGATATTCTATAATATCATGTTATTTATAAAAATTTCATGTTATTTATAATAATAAAAAGTTACTTTTGTGAATAACAACTGATTCGACTCGGGTTTCGGCATTGCAATGCATATAGCTCCAAAACGGCTGGGCGGCTCACTATCAAACTTGGCACGAAGTATAAGCATACTATAAGCTTTTTTTAATGCACTAAAAAAAATTTTTTGTTAGGCGAACATTGAAAAAAAAACGATAAAGAAAAATATTGCTCATTTTTTTCAGTGTATTTTTTATTACTTTTAAAATCTAATTATGAGGTTAAAAGGGCCAATAAATGGAGTATAAAATCCAGTAGTCAATTCATTTTACCAGAATTGCTTAAGCTGAAGAATGGCATTTGAAGTAGTACATACCTTACGATTTCTTAAATTTTCAAGTACCCATATTTTGTAAACCAGTTTTGCCATTCTAAAAATATTTTGTTTCTGTGTCGAGGGCATGTACAGGTACAACATATTTAAATATATCTGAAATTGGAAACATGACCCCATTTCCACTGTCCGCTTCGCGTGAAATGCCCGATACACTATATCGACTTCTTCAATATATTCCGAGTTTTTCAATATATTTCGACTATAAATAGTTTCAATAAATAATGTGTTTGATTCAGATGCATTTTTGGATAACACATTTGACATAACACGTTACTCACTTGCTAAACAGCCTTTGGACATCGTGATAAATGATGGGCGCCGGACTTAAGAGCTTCCGGAAGTTTTTCGAAAAATTTAAAGACACTTTTTTAAAGCATTTTATCTTAGACCAAAATTTTTTATACTTTATTAACATACATCTATTCAAGATTTATCCCTGAAATTTTGGTACAAAAATATTTTTCAATAAGTTAGAAAAACGCAATGCCATGAACGACCTCAAAATTTGCGGTGAGCAAGATATCTGCAGACTGGTTCATCCGAAAAAAAAAAAATTAAATTTTTTTTCGGTTAAGAAAATAGTTAGGAGGCGTTTGATCGTTGATTTTTGAAAAATATTAATTTTTGACAAAATGGCGGGCGTACAAAGAAAATTTTCATTTATTATGCACAAACTGGAGGACGTTTAAGGTTATAAATAAAAAAATATGTGTCCAAAATCGTACGAACAAACGCTCCTTAACTATTTGATTAGCCGAAAAAAAATTTAATTTTTTTTTCGGGTGAACCAGTCTCTAGATATCTTGCTCACAGCAAATTTTGAGGTCATTCACGGCATTGCACTTTTCTAACTTATTGACTTATATTTTTGTACCAAAATTTCAGGGATGAATCTTGAATAGATATACCTTAATAATGTAAAAAAATTTTGGTCTGAGATAAAATGCAACATCGAAAAAAAGTTTAAAAAAAATGTGTTTTTATTTTACGAAAAACTCCTGGAGGTGTTGCAAAATGAACGCTCCATTTTAGGTTTTCTAACTTTTGCAAGTTTTTAAAGTTTTTCAATTTTTTGAAATTTTAAATTATAGCAATTTTTTTAATTAAAGTTTTTTCGAAGTTTTGAAATTTTTTCAAGTCTTGAATATTTTAAAAATTTATAAAATTTTTTTTCAATTTTTCTAAGTTTTCTAATTTTTGCAAATTTTTGAATTTGCGAATTATGTCAGGAAATGTTCGACTTGTAGAGAGAGAGTTTAAGATTTATTTCAACTAATTTTGAGTTAGAGAGGTGAAATAAATAAAATCTCTAGTTATAGAGGTATTAAAAATTGGTGGATATTGCAGTAGGACCAAACTATTTCTGATAATTTTTCAATCGACAATTAAGTAACTTCGCTAAAGTTCAAATAAAATCACGTGTCAAAATCAGTCATAAATCCTTTATCATTTCATAGAATTGGTTTATTGAATAAGTAGGCTTTTACATTGATTTCTAAGAAACAATAAAGTAGATTGTCGGCATATTCTTAAAGTCGATTATTTTTTTTTTTTTTCTTCGAGCTATAGAGGTAATTTGCTTCAGATAATCGAGTTGTAAAGGTTGTAAAATCAAACATTGCTATGTTCGAGATTCAGAGGTCAAATCTATTTTTTCGAGTTATAGAGGGAAAATATGTACTGAATTTACTTGTAGGAACACACTAATTATTTCGACTTATAGAGGGGTCAGATTTCGAGCAATAGAGGTTTTGGGGCTTGTGGGGAAGGGAACACAACATTTGTTCGACTTTGGGAGGTTTTCGACTTTTCAAGGTTTGACTTAAAGAGGTTCCACTATACACATACCAATTTGTATATAATTGATAATAGCTTTAATTAGAACTAAGAGCTTATAACTTATGGTTAGTCTTTGCAATTTAAAGAGATACAATAAATAAAAGAAGAGGGCAGTTTTCGTAAAACGTCGTCTACTTATACTAACTAATATATTCGTTTCTTTTATTTTAATTACATATAGTTTATGGAAAAGTGCGCATCGTGCGAGGCTGCGGATACATTCCAGATGAGCGAACAGATGACGGGGAATGTATGAAGCGCTTGGGCACTCATGATGTTCAAGCTACATACTGCGCATGCACAGCAGAATTGTGCAATCATGCTGCCTCTCTAATGCGTTCTAACAACTCCCTATTGCGTTTATTTCCCTGTACGTTAGTGATGTTTTTGCTACTGCTTATGACACGCAGCTTCAACAAATTATAAATTGCGCCGAATGAACAACGATGAATATCGAAAAAAGAGCAAGAGCAAGCGTTAAGGGATTAATTATGTTTTATATTTAAATCTGTAGCGTTAGAAACAACAACAAAAACGTGTTAGTTAAAACTGATCGATATATAAAAATATCAATATATATATATATGTATATATACACATATATTAATTTATATATTTACATCGGTCATTCTTTTAATAACTGCACACTTTGTTTTTTTTTGACGATTTTGAACCTTTTGTGAAACGAAATATCTCAAAAACTATAGTAGATAGGATAAAAAATCATTTGATCATATTTGTTAAGAAAGACTATAACTTTATAAGAAAAGTTAAAAAAATTTAAATAAATTTGTTAAATTAAATTTTTCTCAAAATATTTTCAATATAACATATTTTTTTTGTTTTGATTTTTCTATATGTTATTCCTCAATCAATCTTAAGAATACATGTGCTTTCATATCGAAATTCCCGCCATAACTTTGGAAACTACGAATATTTTACAGATGACGCGCACCATGTTTTTTCAACATAAAATTCGACTGTAATGTTATTTTCAATCAATCCTAAGAATGTATCTGCATTCAAATCAAAATTCCCGACATAACTTTGGAAAATATGAGTTTTTATAAAGGCGCGCATCAGTCTAATTGTATGAATTGTATGCTTAAATCGAATTTTATGTTGAAAAAACATGGTGCGCGTCATCAGTAAAATATTCGTAGTTTCCAAAGTTATGGCGGGAATTTCGATATGAAAGCACATGTATTCTTAAGATTGATTGAGGAATAACATATAGAAAAATCAAAAAAAAAAAATATGTTATATTGAAAATATTTTGAGAAAAATTTTTTTAATTAAAAAAATTAGTATTTTAACAAATTTATTTAAATTTTTTTAACTTTTTTAATAAAGTTATAGTCTTTCTTAACAAATATAATTAAGTGATTTTCTATCCTTTCTACTATAGTTTTTGAGATATTTCGTTTCAAAAAATGTTCAAAAACGTAAAAAAAAAAACAAATTGTGCAGTTATTAAAAGAATGACCGATATGTATATATATATTAGGGTGATTCAATTTTTTCTTTTATGTCTTAAGCAGCTTTCATAGTTGCAGCTTCATGAAAGGAAAATTCTGGTGCAAGAAGAACTCATATTTACTGGTGGCTTAATGAATTAAATTTCAAATTTACTGGACAGTTGCAGCTATATCTCGTGAAAAAAAACTTTTTCAAATAAACGAGCAGAAAATTTTCCATCAAAAAGTATTGCATCATTTTTTTTTTCGTTAGTTTACTAGGAATATTTCCAAGATTGAGAAAGAAATCGTGTTTTTTCTTTTGTAGAATATTGTACGAACTTTTAATGGGTTTGGTTCAGTTTGTGAAAAGTTTTTCACTCACGCGATGTAAGCGAAACGACAGTTGTTAACGTGACAAAATTACAATGTGTCAAATCAAAAATCTGAGCTCAAAAATTAATTGTTTGCAAATTATGTTTTTGTCACTCTGTTTTCCCCATACGATTCTCTCACCAAAATAGAAAATGAATATAACTTTCTAAGTACATGCTTAAGGACATGCTTAAATTTATCGACTAGTGGTAATTTGGGTGCCGTGACATAATCCCCATTTTTGGTATGGGGGTTATGTCCGAAAATTTTTCGGACTTAGTCCCCATGGGGGTAATGTCAGAAAAATTAAATTAATGATAATAGTTTTGGGCCTTATGTCTGATTTTTTTTTTCGGTCACAATCCCCCCATCGTGTTGGGCTTGTAACAACTTCTAAGAATGGACATAGCCGGAGTTGCATATATTGGAGTATGTAAGTCCTGAGAAGCCACCATTGGAATTATGTCCGTATGTTCAACACCGGGTTCGCTAGCTACAGTAATTCAACATAATAGTTAAGGTAAGTTGGCGGCCTTCGGCCGCAGCTCAGGATTTAAAACTCCCAAAAATCCAACACCGGCTTCGCGGCGGCCTTCGGCCGCGGATCAGTCTATAAAATATCCAACACCTAGTTTGCTAGCCACAGTAATTCCACATAAAAGTTAAGGTAAGTGGGATCACAAAAGGCCGCCGAAGTCCGCCCACTTACCTTAACTTTTATGTGGAATTACTGTGGCTAGCAAACTAGGTGTTGGATATTTTATAGACTGATCCGCGGCCGAAGGCCGCCGCGAAGCCGGTGTTGAATTTTTGGGAGTTTTAAATCCTGAGCTGCGGCCGAAGGCCGCCCACTTACCCCTATTCTTATGTAAAATTACTGTGGCTAGCAAACTAGGTGTTGGATATTATATTATACTAGCTGTCCCGGCAGACGTTGTTCTGCCCTTTCCGGTAGGTGGCGCGAAGCTGTATACTATGGAATGTAAAAGCGAATCCGCCCATCCTTAAAGTGAAATCAACTACTGTCCCTACTTTTTTACATATAGTATAGTATAGTATAGTATAGTATAGTATAGTATAGTATAGTATAGTATAGTATAGTATAGTATAGTATAGTATAGTATAGTATAGTATAGTATAGTATAGTATAGTATAGTATAGTATAGTATAGTATAGTATAGTATAGTATAGTATAGTATAGTATAGTATAGTATAGTATAGTATAGTATAGTATAGTATAGTATAGTATAGTATAGTATAGTATAGTATAGTATAGTATAGTATAGTATAGTATAGTATAGTATAGTATAGTATAGTATAGTATAGTATAGTATAGTATAGTATAGTATAGTATAGTATAGTATAGTATAGTATAGTATAGTATAGTATAGTATAGTATAGTATAGTATAGTATAGTATAGTATAGTATAGTATAGTATAGTATAGTATAGTATAGTATAGTATAGTATAGTATATTATAGTATAGTATAGTAGACTTGGCTGACATTTTTCTGGCCTTACTGCTAGGTGGAGCGATGAGTTTAATTTACTATAGCTTTTATGTTTTATATAATTACCAAGTCTCAATCATCTGCATCAAATAATTACTGATATATGCAAAATAATTTATCGCATACGGCATCTGCATCACAAATTATGGTATTACCTCTTAATATGAAAGATACGTGGTGTAAATTCCATGGGAATCCATGCAGTGGTCTTTGTGAAAATCCCATTTTAAAAATATTGTTTTTGAGGGCCACCCTAAATATAAGTATTGTAGGCTTAACTATGCCTCTAAATATAAAAGTTACGTGGTGGGAATTCGGTGTGAATCGAATAACCGGTCTTCGCGGAAATGATTTTCTTAAAAATGGCTTTGGGAAAATGCTATTTTAAAAATATTTTTGTATGAGGGCCACCCTAAATAAAAATTTGTAGGCTTAAATATGCCTCTTTCTATAAAAGCTACTTGGCGTAAATCGATGTGAATCCATTAACCGGTCTTCGTGAAAATGATTTTTTTAAAAATATTTTCTCATGAGGGCCAACCTAAACATGCATCCTAAATAAAAGTGTAAGTTCCATGTGAATCGATAGAGTGGGGTTCGTGAAAATGCTATTATAAATAAAAATTTGTATGAGGGCCACCCTTAATATGCACCCTAAATAAAAGTCTTATGGACTTAACTATGTCTATTAATATAAAAGACTTGTGGTGCAAATTTTTTGTGAAACGAAAGAGTGGTGTTTGTGAAAATGCTATCATAAAAAAAATTTGTATGAGGGCTACCCTAAATATGCACCCTAAATAGAAATTTTATAGACCTTACTATGTCTCTTAATATAAAAGCTACGTGGTGTAAAATCCATGTGAATCGATGCAGTGGTGTTTGTGAAAATGCTATTATAAAAAAAATTTGTGTGAGGGCCACCCTAAATAGAAGTTTTATAGACTAAACTTTGTCTCTTAGTATAAAAGCTACGCGGTGTAAATTTCATGTGAACCGATTCAGTGGTGTTTGTGAAAATGCTAATATAAAAAAAAATTTGTATGAGTGCCACCCTAAATAAAAATCTTATAGCTTACCACCTATTCTCAGACCTACCAAAAATTTCATAAGAATCGGACTAGCCGTTTGGGAGGAGTTCGGTAACACACACTGAAACACAAGAACTTTATATTAGATTATATTTTACATATTATATTATATTATATTATATTATATTATATTATATTATATTATATTATATTATATTATATTATATTATATTATATTATATTATATTATATTATATTATATTATATTATATTATATTATATTATATTATATTATATTATATTATATTATATTATATTATATTATATTATATTATATTATATTATATTATATTATATTATATTATATTATATTATATTATATTATATTATATTATATTATATTATATTATATTATATTATATTATATTATATTATATTATATTATATTATATTATATTATATTATATTATATTATATTATATTATATTATATTATATTATATTATATTATATTATATTATATTATATTATATTATATTATATTATATTATATTATATTATATTATATTATATTATATTATATTATATTATATTATATTATATTATATTATATTATATTATATTATATTATATTATATTATATTATATTATATTATATTATATTATATTATATTATATTATATTATATTATATTATATTATATTATATTATATTATATTATATTATATTATATTATATTATATTATATTATATTATATTATATTATATTATATTATATTATATTATATTATATTATATTATATTATATTATATTATATTATATTATATTATATTATATTATATTATATTATATTATATTATATTATATTATATTATATTATATTATATTATATTATATTATATTATATTATATTATATTATATTATATTATATTATATTATATTATATTATATTATATTATATTATATTATATTATATTATATTATATTATATTATATTATATTATATTATATTATATTATATTATATTATATTATATTATATTATATTATATTATATTATATTATATTATATTATATTATATTATATTATATTATATTATATTATATTATATTATATTATATTATATTATATTATATTATATTATATTATATTATATTATATTATATTATATTATATTATATTATATTATATTATATTATATTATATTATATTATATTATATTATATTATATTATATTATATTATATTATATTATATTATATTATATTATATTATATTATATTATATTATATTATATTATATTATATTATATTATATTATATTATATTATATTATATTATATTATATTATATTATATTATATTATATTATATTATATTATATTATATTATATTATATTATATTATATTATATTATATTATATTATATTATATTATATTATATTATATTATATTATATTATATTATATTATATTATATTATATTATATTATATTATATTATATTATATTATATTATATTATATTATATTATATTATATTATATTATATTATATTATATTATATTATATTATATTATATTATATTATATTATATTATATTATATTATATTATATTATATTATATTATATTATATTATATTATATTATATTATATTATATTATATTATATTATATTATATTATATTATATTATATTATATTATATTATATTATATTATATTATATTATATTATATTATATTATATTATATTATATTATATTATATTATATTATATTATATTATATTATATTATATTATATTATATTATATTATATTATATTATATTATATTATATTATATTATATTATATTATATTATATTATATTATATTATATTATATTATATTATATTATATTATATTATATTATATTATATTATATTATATTATATTATATTATATTATATTATATTATATTATATTATATTATATTATATTATATTATATTATATTATATTATATTATATTATATTATATTATATTATATTATATTATATTATATTATATTATATTATATTATATTATATTATATTATATTATATTATATTATATTATATTATATTATATTATATTATATTATATTATATTATATTATATTATATTATATTATATTATATTATATTATATTATATTATATTATATTATATTATATTATATTATATTATATTATATTATATTATATTATATTATATTATATTATATTATATTATATTATATTATATTATATTATATTATATTATATTATATTATATTATATTATATTATATTATATTATATTATATTATATTATATTATATTATATTATATTATATTATATTATATTATATTATATTATATTATATTATATTATATTATATTATATTATATTATATTATATTATATTATATTATATTATATTATATTATATTATATTATATTATATTATATTATATTATATTATATTATATTATATTATATTATATTATATTATATTATATTATATTATATTATATTATATTATATTATATTATATTATATTATATTATATTATATTATATTATATTATATTATATTATATTATATTATATTATATTATATTATATTATATTATATTATATTATATTATATTATATTATATTATATTATATTATATTATATTATATTATATTATATTATATTATATTATATTATATTATATTATATTATATTATATTATATTATATTATATTATATTATATTATATTATATTATATTATATTATATTATATTATATTATATTATATTATATTATATTATATTATATTATATTATATTATATTATATTATATTATATTATATTATATTATATTATATTATATTATATTATATTATATTATATTATATTATATTATATTATATTATATTATATTATATTATATTATATTATATTATATTATATTATATTATATTATATTATATTATATTATATTATATTATATTATATTATATTATAAACTAATCCTAGCTTTGGGTATTATATCCGCTTTTTTATGGGGATTATGGCCGAAAATTTTGCGGGGACTATGTCACGGCACCGTAATTTGCATTTATATGGGAAACAATAACAAAACAAGTTATCACTTTCAAATTAATGTGAAATTGCAACATGTAATTTTACCAGCCCAATTTGCAATGAACTGTGAATTGCATAATTAACGTTATTAGCTTCTCTTGCGCCAAACATTTTTCTTTCATGTGCCTCCAACTAATAAATCTGTTTGAAAAAAAAAAATTAAAACTTGAATCACCCTAACGTATATAACTTTCCATTTATGTGTATATATATACATATAGAGAAATCGAAAGTCAAAAGTTTTAAGAAATAAAAAGCAAATATATTAAAAAAATTGAAAGAAACTGTAAAAGTAGGAGAGTAGAAGAGCGATAACAAATTAAAAAATCAAAGGATGATAAACCATTGTATGCATATGTGTTCTTTTAAATTAATGTATATATGTGTATGTATGTTGAATACATATATATGCAAGTGTGTAAACTTAGTGCTAGACTAAAGTAGCAAATATAATAATGTTTAATGTAAAGTAAGAAAAGTAAAACTAAAAAACATATAACAAGCAACATCATAACAGCAAAAATTAAGCTGAACACAAAAAGAATTAATTATTAAAATTGCCATTATCGAATACAACTATACACATATTTAATTACACATACTTACATAAACACACACACTAAGATCACAACAACAACGACACCTTTAAAAATACTCGTAATTACCAAATAAGAAAGTAGGGTTGCCAAATTTTCCGCGGCCCAGACCCGGAGATCAACCAAAAAATATTTTTTGTTGATTGATTAAAAACATATCATGTGCTTGAGTTCTTTGGGAACGCTTAAAATTCAAAAACATACAACTTAGGCACATATTCCTTAAAAAAACTAAGAATTTTTTGTCAAAAAGTAAGAATTTTTTATTTTTTATCTATTTGAAATTAATTTCAACTCTTCACAAACGCCTAAAATTTGAAAACTTACAGCTTTAAAAGAATGTTTCTTTATTCAAAAACCGGTACTCATGCAACTTTTACACTAAAGTTGTAAACGAAATTTGGCTGACAGTTCATTTGGTCTACTGAAACGTAAGCAACGTGGCAGAAATGATAGGCCAAATTGTTTTTGATTGGCAATTGTTATTACTACCAATAACTGGCCTTATTATATTAATGTTGCGTCAACTCTTAAATTAAATTATTCCAACTTAACGTATTCAAAGTACCAAGACACCTGCTATGGTTTCGCTGCCACGCATTTTAGCAAGTTTTCCCTATACAGTGACTTGGTTTGTACTGATTACAGTTCTTATGGGTTTCATCATCCCCTTAGTTTTTAATAGAATTCTTTCCCCGCTTTTGAGCAATGTTGAATCAAATGCTACGATTTTTGAAACGTACACGCCTACATTTTCAATGTCACCCACTTTTATTTCATTAAGGAGGGGGTAGGGTTTGAGCGCTGCATTTTAAGCATAAGCTTAAAAATGTTTTTTAGTGATATGGTAAAAGTAAATTTATTTATTTAAAAAACATATAAAAGTACAATATTTAAAGATTATTCTGTGAAAATTTCATAAAAACATATTGCAAAATAAGCCATTGGCAGCAAATTTCCGCGGATGCCTAAAAAGAAAGTGGTTTGCGGTGGACAACATAACTCATCAACAACTTTATCATTTGATATCAAAAAATCAAAAAAATTTTGTTAGCTTATGAATTTTTCAAGGTATTGACGAAGCGTTTTTTTTTTGACGATTTTAAAGATTTTGGCATAACTTTTAAGCCAAAAAAAGAATTTTTTAAAAAAAATTCGTTAAAAAATGGCTTATTTTGCAATATTTTTAACTGAAATTTTCACAGAATACTCTTTAAATACAGTGAAATTCCCCATAACCGGATACCCACCGTCGCAGTATTTTTGTCCGGTTATTGGAGCGTCGGGCTGTCGGTGACTGTCGCTGAAATATGCTGAAATTAGTCCGGTTATTGAAGCTGTCCGGCTATGGAGGCTGTCCGTAATGGGGAATTTCACTGTATTGTACTTTTATATGTTTTTCAAATAAATAAATTTACTATTACCATATCACTAAAAACATTTTTAGACTTATGCTTAAAAAGTAGCGCTCAAATCCTACCCCCTCCTTAAATGACATTTCTTTTTGAAATTCCTCTACCAAATTTTAT
Organism: Tricholauxania praeusta; assembly: GCA_949775025.1. Lineage (NCBI taxonomy): Eukaryota > Metazoa > Arthropoda > Insecta > Diptera > Lauxaniidae > Tricholauxania > Tricholauxania praeusta. The sequence goes on from OX459032.1 coordinate 26,590,579, forward strand.
TACAATATCACGCAGAGTTTGCGAGATATATCGCAATAAATTTAAAAGTTTAGCTCTTTAAGAGCTTTAATGAACTTGAAGTTCATCCTAATCATTATTTTGTTTTTATATGTACCAACTCATCAAGTTTCATTAAAATCGCTGCAGCGATTATTATTAACTTAACTTATGAATTCTCTTTAGGGAGCATAAAAAAAAAAGTATTTTCGGCATTGGCTGGCATATACCACGGGCTGTCCTCTAGGATTGCTCAATACCTCTAAGAAGCTACTCTAAGAATAGTAGTTAAATACATAGTCGAAACCATAGTCTACACATCTTTTTTTCACCGAAAATGTTGAATTTTATCGTAAAATTTAATTTCGTTTAGAACACCGAAACTTGAAAACTTGGAAAATAGACGAAAAAATTAAATATATACAAAAGAGGTGAAAACGTTGAAAAGTGGAAAAAACTTAAAACATTTGGAAAATTCGTTGAGTATTGAAAAGTCTAAAAAAGTTCAGAATACATGGAAAATGTTGCAAAAAATCACAAAGATATTAGAAATGGTTAAAAAAGGTCGAAAAATTAAAAAAAAAATTCAAAAAATTAGAAAAAATAATGGAAAATATCAACTGAAAAAATCGAAAAAAAATTAAAAGTTGAAAAAACCGACTCTAACTATTCCAACTCCACCTATTATGGGTTCTTGTAAACAACATTCTCACACGACATTGTAGTATGTTTGCTCACATAGTTAGTCAGATATAAAATTTAAGATATTTTACTTGTAAAAATTTTTATGGAGAAAACAAAAACATCGAAAATTACGGTATCGGTTGCGAACTTAAATTACGAAAACGGTAGATGTAGTAACTTTGTTTGATGAATGAAGTCAAAATAAGTCGTCATGCTATTGAATTTTCTGGTTGCCTAACAGCGCCGGATTAAGACTTGACAAGGCCCGGGGCTAAAAAGTGGAAAAGGGGTACGTTATAACTGAACATAAAAAAATTTTATGCATATGAGAAAAATAAATTTCCTAAAAATGCATAAAAATATAAAATTGCATATTGATGACAAAAAAATTAGGTTTCTATGTTCCATGAGTTTCATTTCCGCCGTCCTAGCCGTGTCTTTACCCCAACCTCAATAACTTAGCGCTGGCTTGTGGCCCCCTTAACCTAGAGCCTGAGGCTATATCTATCTCTAGACCAACCCAGGGCCGCATTATCGCCATCGGTAGCAACGACGTGTTGTAGGGACGGCAATTAATTTTTAATAGTAGTTTAGACGAATTTTAATATAATATTGTTGAGCAAAAAAAAAAAAAGGGTCAGCACAAATATTATTACAAAAACATTATGACTTTTTGCGGAACATGAGGTGGCAAAAACCGTAATGAGGCCACAGCCCTACCTTAATCCAGCGATGTTCCCAAGTAGTAATAAAAATTAACTTTAATTTTTGAAAGATCCCAAGATTAAAATATTGAAACCAAGTTCTTTTTCTTAATTTTTTGACGAAAAATTCATATTTCATTACGCATTTTTACGTCACAACAACGAATTTTTCAAGGTTAAAAGGTCAGAATTTCTAAAAATTTACTTTAGCTTAATAGGCATATATTTGCATATTTGACCAGCACCCTGAGCAATTTAACTTACTGAAAGTGTAAAAAAATCGGGGGTAAGAACGCTGAAGTAAGAAAAAATCGTACCTCGAACAAGGGTCGCACTATTTGGTACTTCACGATTTTGTCAAAACTGTTCCATAAATCGATTTTTAAGATATCTTTCGAAACTATTTATTCGATGTTCCTCAATATAACTTTTTTCTTTCAATATTATCCATACAACACTTTCTCATTTCATCTCTGATCCTTACTCTGTAATTTTTCGAGATTTTTGGACAGTATTCGATGTTTTATAAATTTTTCAATATTTTTTTAATTCTATTCAATACGTGCATGTCGAATTTCATCGATTTTATTGATATTTTTCGATACTATTCGAAGCCTATTGACTGTAGTAATTATTTCGATACTGTACGATGCTTTTAGAGCTTTATCGACTTTTTCATTTGTCTTTGGTATTTTTTCGATACTGAAAAATATTTATCGACTTTTTTATGTTTTTCGTTACATTAATCGATTTGTTCGATAGACTTATCGGCTTTTTTGATACTATCAATCTACGTAATAATCCAATAACACTTCGATCCTCAGCACAAACGACTTGCATACGTTAAGATTTGACCCATTTTAAAGTTATTACGTTTTATGAACATTTTTGCTGTCGGCTAATGCATGTAACTTATAATTTTTTTTAATATAACTTATAACAAATCAACACATATTTTGAAAATCCGTTGAAATTTACAACAAATACAAAGATTCCGGAGTCTCTGGTTCAAAACATCCTAGTTGGCAACCCTATAAAAAGGTACCTTTTGCTTGAAAACCAAACGCTTCATTCGCTTGTACATTTCTTGAGATTCTCCATTGTTGCTTTATTATCCGTTTTATTTTGACAAACACAAACGATCAAGAATTCGTTGACATTTTCAAGGCTGGATGCAAAATGTTCCACCCGTTAAACATTTGATGATTTACTTTGACCTACTATTTTAAAATACAATACATTTTACAATACTTGCGTATTGTAAGACCAGAACCCTATCTCAATGCATTACGGGTGAGACATTGATGAATGAAATCGACAGGTAGTTTTTTTTTTAGGAGCAAAAGAAAAACTTAAACGTGGACTAGAAATAACAAAAAAAAAACAAAATGATTCTTTTGTTTATTTTTCGAATCATTTTAGCAAAGCAACTATTTAGCAATAGTAACCACGGACAAAAAAGTTAAGATATTGCTTGAGCACAGACGGCGCTCAAGCAAAATCCTTTTCACTACCATTGCTTACACCATATCACAAAATTACATACATACATAATAATAAAAAGTTATATTTATAAGAGAAAAAAAAAAACGATTGTTTTAATTTGATTGTTGCTATTGCTGCTTTTTATCGATTTATTACAACAAATACTCAAATTAACAAGTCCTTATCTTCTTGTACCAAAATTCATATGATAAATTATAGGCAGTTCCATATATAAAATTGAGCCTCGATTATCCTAACCAACATCAACTGGGAACATCTATTAACCGGGATGCTGTACGGTTGATTTTATATCTCAATTAACCGTGATTTACCTCTACTATCCGTGATTTTCAAAATAAATGCATTTTTTTGTTTTTATACCCTACACCGAGGGTATATTCACTTTGTCATTCCGTTTGTAACACATAGAAGGGGGCGTGGCAGGTATGGAAAAGTGCATATATTCTTGATCAGCATCACCACCTGAGTTGATTTAGCGATGTCCGTCTGTCTGTCTGTCTGTTTGTTTGTCTGCTGAAATCAAGAAAGCTAATTGAATGACACTTAAAACCAGGCTTTCGAACCCTGTAAATTTTGGGTGCGGGTACGGGTTCGGGTTCAATGCATTTAAATTGAGTGGATCCAGGTTCGGTTCTGGCTCAATTTTTTTCCGAAAAAATAAAAAAACTAAACAAATTCATTTAATTTTTATTTTAGAATGTTATTCTACGTTGTTAATTTTTTGAAGCACACTCTTCAACCAGGATTTTTCTTGAAGTTAAGACTAACTTAATCTTATATTCAAGGTGGAACAATTAAAACTCAAAGACCTATTTTTTTATGTAACTTTTCGTGTTTTCTGAATTTTAATTGTTCCTCCTTTCATATTAAGTACCAGGAGACCGACCACAGTTCGGTTTTTCGTTTTCAGGTTGAAAAAATCGAAAAAATGTAATGCAATTGAATGAGAAGTCGGAAATATTTAAAAAAATATTGAACATGGTTGAAAAGCAGATAACAAATTAAAATAAAAAATAAAGAGTTGATTATACATTAGGGTGTTTTTTTTTTCAAACTTTAGGCCAAGGATTTTGTTTATTTTTTCCTATATTATAGCTTGAGGAATAAAAATAATTGTCCCAACATTTGAGTTTCCTAGCTCTAACCTGAAAACTGCGCGGACAGAGTTTACATATGTCCGATTTTTAACTACTTGCTCTCATGTTATGGCATATCATTTTGTAGCTTGCGTATCAAGCTGTAATCTGAAGTTCACCGAAAAAATATTCAGAAATTCATTTCAATTTTCAAAATCTTAGCTCTTTAATTTTTTTTAAAATTAAAAAAAAAATATAAATAATTTTTTCCCCATAAAAATTTTTACGGAATTAAGCGCAGAATAAATCAAATTTATTTTAGAAATAAAAAAAAAAGTTTTAAGAAATGGTTTTTTAAAAAAAAATGCAAAAATAATTTTAAATTCGCAAAATTTTTGAGAAAAAATTTTTTTTTTTCAAAAACAATATTTTTTTTCGAAAAGTACAAGGAAAAACCTAAAATCGTAGGTATACTAATTATTAATTGATAGAGTTTGCTGTAAGCTATGAATTTTCGAAAAAAACACTTATTCTGAAAAAGTACAAAAATCGTGAATTTCATACCCGCGTATCTTAACAACAAATAATACTAGGGCCAATTTCTGATGGCAGTTCTATTGCTGGACATCAATATTATAATAATGCCAAATTTCAGCCAAATTGGAGCCAAAAAATTTTTTCGCTGGCGTTTTCGTGTGTTTTACCCCATATGGAAAATGTTGAAAAACGTAGAGAGAGGTAGAAGCAGGTGAAAAAGGTTGTTTAACTCGATAATATATGAAAGTGTTGAAAAGTTGAAAGAGATTGAAAGCTCGAAAAAAGTTGAAAGTCTCGAAAAAAAGTTGAATTAGGTTGAACCGCCGAAAAAAGTTGAAAGAGGTTGAAAAAGTTGAAAAATTTTGAATAATGCGAAAAAAAGTGAATATGGTTGAAAAATTGGAAATAAATAGAAAATGTTAAAAAAATTTTAAAAAGATTGAAAAATGTTGAAGGAGGTTGAAAAGTCGATAAAAGTTAATGAGGTTGAAAAACTTGAAAAAAAGTTGAAAATCTCGAAATAAATTGAATGAGGTTAAACAAGTCGGAAAAAAAATGAAAGTAGTTGAAATCTTCCAGCAGTTGAATGAGGTTGATGAAGTTGAAAAGCCAAAAAATATGAAGAATGTTGAAAGCAGTTGAAGAGGTTGAACCAGGTGAAGAAGGCTGATAAAGTTGATAATATATGAGCAGTGTTAAGCTAAGAAGTTGAAAAGTCCAAAAAAAAACAATGAAAATGTTAAAAATATTTTAAAGAGTTTGAAAACCTCGAAAATAGTTGAAAATCTCAAAAAAAGTTGAATGAGGAATAAAAATGTTGAAAAAGTTGAAAGAGTTTGAATAACTCGAAAAAAGTTTAACAAGGTTGAAAAATTAGGAAAAATATGGAAATTGTTGAAAAAAGTTGAAAGAGGTTGAACAATAATGAAAGAGTTTGAAAAACTCGAAAAAAGTTGAATAAGGTTGAAATGTTCGAAAAATATGGATAAGTTTAAAAAAGGTTGAAAAATGTTGAAAGAAGTTGAATAATTCGAAAAAAGTTGAAAGATTTTGAATAACTTGAAAAAAGTTGAATAGTGTTGAACAATTCGAAAAAATATGCAAAATGTTGAGAAAATTTGAAAGAGGTTGAAAAACTCGAAAAAAATGGAAAATGTTGAGAAAACTTGAAAGAGGTTGAAAAACACGAAAAAAGTTGAAAGAGGTTGAAAAAGTAGAACAAATTTGGAAAATGTTGAGAAAAGTTGAAAGAAGATGAAAAATGTTGAAAGAAGTTGAATGAGGTTGAAAAGGTCAAATATATATTGAAAACAATGAAAGTATATGAGAAATGTAGAAAATCGTTGAGAAAAGTTGAAAGAGGTTGAAAAATAATGAAGCAGTTGAAAAACTCGAACTAAGTTGAATGAGGCTGAACATATTGAGACCAAATTTTATTCGGATCACTCCTTTAGTTTGTTAAATATGGCATTGACGTTATAAGTTTGTATGGGAGGTGCCACGCCCACTAAAGAAATCCAGTCAAAATTCGTATAGTTTCAAAGCTTATAGTAACCGACACCTCTATACCAAATTTCAAAAATATTACTCAAATAGCACACTAAATATAACATTTAACGTATTTTGCTAATATGGGAAGTACCACACCCACTGATGCATTCTCGTCGATTTTCATATAATTTCAAAGTTTATAGTAACCGACATCTCTGTACCTAATTTTATTAGGATCACTCATATAGTGCACTAAATATAACATTAAACGGTTTTAACTTGTATTGGAGGTACCACGCCCACTGATAATTTTTTTCTTTGATAATTTTTTCGGAACTTAGAAAAATTTTCCAAAAAAATTTGATCTGTTTTATGAACAAAAAACGTATTCGAAACTGATACGATTTATGAACAAAAAACGAATTCGAAACGAATTCGTATTTGAAGTCCGTAACGAATTCGAAACGAATTCGTTTTTTGTAAATAGAGCGTATTAAATGAGAGAAGATATCATTCGCTTTTGACATATATTTTAATATATGGCAGGTAGCCTAGTAGGTAGCGCGCATTGCTATGAATCGCCGGGACATGGGTTCGAGCCTGACTTTGGAAATTCGTAAATCGTAAGTAAAATTTAATTTGATAATAAAATAAAATTATATGCAATAAAGTCTTAAAATTTGCATATAAAATATTAAAAATTTTTGTTTTTAAATAAAATTAATTTTTTTATGAACAAAAAAATTCGTTTTACGAATATACGAATTTGAAGTCCGTTACGAATTCGTTAATGCGGACGATCCTTCCGTTTTTTCCAGAGGAATTTCATACGAAAACGAGTTCGAGATGAATTCGTAGCGGAATCCGAAACGGATGAATAGTACGAAGAAACGAATTCCTTTGGCACACTGGGTTAGTGTATGTGCGTTTTGTTTTTATATGGCAATGCAATGGAAGAGAATATTCAAGTTTTACTCTCGCTCTCATTCTGAATTTGTCAACGCAGCAACGCGGAATTTATGAACAATGAAAAAAAAAATTATAGTACGTTCACACATAGAAAACACACATGCTGTCCTAAATGGCTTGACAACATGTGTGGCTGTCAATATTTTTTGCGTTCACATTTGTGTGCATGCCATCAAACATCAATTGCAGAACAATTTATGAGCGTCCACATCGAAGTGAACTGCATGAAATCCTATTTAAAATGAAAAATGTTCACTAGGTTTGACAATCAGTTCACACAGGTTGTATGGTTGGACAAGCCAGTAGGAAAGTCAACAATTTTTGAAATCCATCCAACATGTGTGTCAAGCGGTCCTTCCTAGATATCACATTATCGAACATTGATGTTGGACTATATGTGTGATAATGTGTACTAGGCTAATTGAATGTATTAGTTTGTAGGTTCGTTCCAGAACTTTTTGGGTAAAATCCTGTAAAACTGTCAAACACGAGAGAATAAGAAAATTGCGCTCTGTGAAAGAGAAATAATGTCAAAAGTACAGGATCGGAAAAAACCATTTTTTTGGCACAAGAATAAACGTCAAAAATTTTGAATGTAGTTAGTGCAAAAAGTTAATTTTCTAAGTCCAGACAATAAATAAACATCTTAAATTGAATGTAGTTGAGCAATAAATTCAATTCTATGAACGCAAAGAATAAAATGGAAAATAAAAATAGTCAAAATAAACTCAATGTTTACAATTCAGCTTGCACAACATGGAACAGCTGATAGTTTGACACTTTTAATGAGTTTACACGCAAAAATTCTGCGGGTAAAAACCTGTAACTTCTTACAAAGAAAAAACATAAATTGCTTTCTCATTTTCGTTCTCACTTACAGGTTTTTCGTGTACGGGAACGCTTTTTGGTCCGAGAATTATCAAAAATTTTTTTCTCATTTATTTTTTAATGGAAATTTATGTAGTGGCACAGACAATTTCAAATTATAGTGTATTAAGGTAAATACAGTGAAAACAACAAAGGATCTGAGCTGTTACACACGAAACACCAAAACTCTACTCGCGGAGAGACCACATATATGCAATTTTTCGGTCAATTTTTCCATTGCAGTTTACCTTTTTTTTACCATTTATCTAAAGAAGACATAACAAAGAGTAAGTGAGCCAAAACAGAACTCCTTAGGAGGTGTAGTTTTAAGAGAAATCTCAGTTAAAAATTTCGGATTTTTTTAGTCTAAAAATTAAATTTAACAACAACCTCTAAATATTTCCGCTTGAAAAAATTACTGCCTTTATGTAACACTGAAAAGTATCTTTTGTCCAAGTTTCAGCTCCATAGAAACATTTTTGTTAAAGAAAAAAATTAAAAACCAAAAAACCGGTTTTCAGCCATTTTTTCGAAAAATTTTGAGGTTAAGGTGAAAATGATCAGTCCAAAAGTTGTAGATCTTCTTATTTCCTACAACTTTTGTCTTAAACTTTTTTTGATATGATGCACAGTTTAGCCAGAAATCGTGAAAAACTGTGTTTGACCTCTAAAAATACACCCCATTCCACCCCGGATAGCTGCTGTCGGTTCGATTTTTTTTGTCCTCTTTTAAAAGAGCTTGTTCAACAATATTCCGCTGTCAGATTGCTGTAACGAATTATTTTTTTTCTCATTTTCTCGACTAATTCTACTGTACTATTTGACCTTTTACCACGTCTGAAAAGGTGTTAGACCCATTGAATAGGTCTGGCTTCTTGAATACTAACTTAAAATAGTTATTTAAAGACAATATATTAATCCCAGCTTTTATACTTTAACGTGAGAGAGTGTATGTCCGACCCTCCTTATTACCTGATACCTGGCGAAAGCACCATTAGCCAAGGTTTATAACCCCCAAACATTGTACTCTGTACTAAAAAGAATAAGATACAATTTATTTCAACTTTTATACTTTAACGTATGTCTGGCAGGCCCTGGCTCTTAGTCTAGGACCTCTGCACTGGCATCTCCCCTGGTTATCTATTCATATCTTCATGTTTTGGAACATCTCATGTTTGCATATTTTTTTTTGCTTTCTAAGTCGCATCAACAAGTTCTTTGAAGTTTTTGTTTTATTATAAAAAAAAAAATCTTAAAAAAAAAAGTTTATGTATCCTTTTTAAAAAAAAGGAAAACAAATTTTTTTTGTAAAATTTTTTTTTTGGTTTTTTTTTGCCCGGCTTGCTAATGGTGGAACATGAGACTTATATTCTCAGGGTTGTGAGTCGAGCCCCATTTTAAAGATATGTACGTTTCATTCTGATAAAATTCAACCATATGGTTGTTTCGATAATTTGTTGTTCATATATTTTGATTTGCCCGGCTAGCTCAGTCGGTAGAGCCATAAACCTCTTAATCTCAGGGATGTGAGTCGAGCCCCACGTTAAATAAATTGTTAAAATTGAAAATGAAAATTCTATTCCTGTTTGTTATTTGTTTTATTTCTGATGAAAGAAAACATATAACAAATCAGGTTTGTAACGAATTTATCGGACCACCCTATTTGTCATGAGAAAAAGAAAGAATAAGTTCTTAACTGTTCATACGAACGGGAAAAACACGCCACCTTGATGATATTTTTCTCTTCGCTTCTTTTTTGGTCATGGTGATTGCTATGAAAATGTATGTATGTTAGAGCGGTTCAAAAAAAAAACTTTTTGATTTTTTCACGATGTGTCAGCGGATTACAATAACCTTATATGTCTGGACAAGCCCCATTACTAGGATTAAGGTTAATATTGAAAACTGGATTAGCGCCCACTGTTTTAAGTAAACAACCCATTTTCAAAAATCTTGATTTAAAAAATGGTGCAAGTTGTAGAGGTTATAAAATTTTCCAACAAAGTGGGTATTATTTTGGGGAAACTATCGATCGGGGAATTCAAGTCCGTGATTGGTTTTTCTTCTTCTTCTTAGTTTCTTACAAAAAAAATTGACAATTGACCGGACAAAAGTAAAAAAGTACCGATTTTCCACTTTCTATCTGCAACACCTCAAATATTATGTTACCGCCGATCCCATGGTACATCATTTTTAATCTTCTGTTATTTGCTCAAAATAGTGCCGAAACCGCATATCATTATCTTATTTCAAAACCAAGATATCTGCATTTTTCTAAATTAACAGACCTGATTTTTTTCGAATCGGAGTCGACAAATTTGCATATTAAGGTGATTCAAATTTTTTTTTATTTTAAACAGTTATTATTAATCGGGGAGTTCAAATCCGTGATTTATTTTTCTTCATCTTCTTTTTTTCTTACAAAATAATTTAAAATTGAAAAAAATTCCGATATTGTACTTTGAAGTTGCAAAATCACCCCATATTTTATGTCGCCGATCTCGTGTTACATCATTTTTAATGAACTGTTATTTGCTTAAAAGAATGCCGTAAGCCACATATAATGTTCTTATTTCGAACCCGAGATGTCTGAATTTTTCTAAATTAACAGAACTGACATAATTTGAATTTTTGAAAATGATAGAGAAATCTATAGAATAATTCAAATTATGTCAGTCCTGTTAACTTAGAAAAATGCAGATATCTCGGGTTCGAAATAAGAAAATGATATGCAGTTTACGGCATTCTTTTAAGCAAATAACAGTAAATTGAAAATGATGTCACACGGGATGGGCGACAAAAAAATATGGGGTTATTTTGCAACTTTAAAGTACATTATCGGAATTTATTTATTTTTTTTCGGTCAATTTTTTTATAAGAAAAAAAGAAGAAGAAGAAAAACTAATCACGGATTCGAATTCCCCGATTGATGGTTACTGTTCGAAATAAAAAAAAAATTTAACCACCTTAATATGCAAATTTGTCGACTCCGATTCGAAAAAAATTAGGTCTGTTAATTTAGAAAAATGTAGATATCTTGGTTTTGAAATAAGATAATGATATGCGGTTTCGGCACTATTTTGAGCAAATAACAGAAGATTAAAAATGATGTACCATGGGATCGGCGGTAACATAATATTTGAGGTGTTGCAGATAGAAAGTGGAATATCGGTACTTTTTTATATTTGTCCGGTCAATTGTCAGTTTTTTTCATAAGAAAGAAAGAAGAAGACGAAAAACAAATTATGGATTTGCATTCCCCGATCGATAGTTTCCTGAAAACCATACCCACTTTGTTGAAAAATCTTATAGCGTCAGTCACTTGCACCATTTTTTAAACCGTCAGAGCTCACAAAATTTCACCAAGTGGAGGGGGGTGCGAATTTTCAAAAAACTTCTCACGTAATTAATGGACGGCCCCAAGTACACATTTCTTTATTTTTTCGACTTTTTCATCAATTTTGAATTGTTTCAACATTTTTCAACCTCTTTCAACTTTTTTAGAGTTTTTCAACCTCTCTCAACTTTATTTCAACATTTTGCATATATTTTCGACTTTTCCAACATTTTTCAACCTCTGTCAACCTTTCTAACATTTCCTATTTTTTTCGACTTATTCAACCTCTTCAATGTATTTTTAACATTTATTTAAAAGGTACTTTCAGTGCAGTGTAGGTCATGTGAGTTTCGGCCTGGCCGAAGATACCACCTTAACTTGTTTTTTTTTAAACTGTTTGACTTTTTCAATTGAGGTTAACTTTTTCTAGATTTTGCAACCCTATTCTAATTTGTCAATTTTTTTATATTCAACATTTTTGCAGCTTTTCAATAATATTCAACTTCTTAAATATTTCTCGCTATTTAAATTTGTTTTTTACTTTTTTGAGCATTCCTTGAATCGAAATATCTCAAAAACTATGTGATACGCATGAAACATTGGATCACATTTGTTCAAAATAAACAACTTTGAATAAATTAGTTTGAGCTTTAAATTTTTTATTTAAAAAATTATTTCTCAAAATATCTTCGATTCAATCTTTTTTTTTTTTTTTGATTTTCTTATATATTATTCTCCACTAAATCCTAAGAATGTAACTGCTTTTAAATCGAAATTCCCGCCATAATTTTGGAAAATACGATTTTTTCATTGAAGGCTCTCACAATGTATTTATATACATTTTTAGCTCGATTACATTTTTGTGTTTTTAAATGGAGTTGCTTTGAAGCTGCAAATTATTTAAATGTTTTCAACTTTTGTTTTAACTATATGATTGATTTTAATAATATTAAACTGGCGGTTAAACCCAAAAAATTATTAATATATAGCTGCTCAACATAATAATAAAATCATCGCATCCGCTATGGTGTTTTTAGTGTTTTAGGCGGAGTGCCCGCTGTAGAAAAGTCGAGTGCATAAAATTACAGAATGAGATTTACCGAGAAAGCCAGTAGCAACCAATGTTTGGGACAGGATTCAACAACGCGACCCTTTATATTATATTTAGGCCTCTTCGAGTTCTATCATATAATTTGAGGTATAATATTATACAGTTTCAATTAAAACGAAACTGTCTAAAATTCGGGCATCGGGACAGGATTTGGCAAGGCAACCCTGGTTCGTTAGTTTCACCAAAATGGCTCACAATCTTTCCCGTACATCCCATCCTGTAATCTTATACACTCGACTTTTCTACAGCGGGCTCTTGGGCTATTTTCAAAGTCTCTGAGAAGTCTTTAGGTTTAAAAGGTAAGTGTTTCCAATTTTGCTTTTTACTATGCGTACATTGGAAAAAATTGCAGAGTTAAGTTCACTTTCAGAGTTATTTTTGATGACTTATCCCGAAAATTACCAAAAGTCTTAAGTTCACTTTAGGGACAATCCTTCTTTTTTGGTTTAAGCCAACATTTTCTTATTTTTCTTTTTGACGTTGAAAAAGCCGAGGGTTGAAAAAGTCGGAGAGATTGAAAAAAGTTGAAAAAATTTTGAAACAGTTGAAAAAGGCTGAAAGATTCGAAAAAACATGGAAAAATTTGAAAGAGTTTGAAAAATGTTGAAACAGTTGAAAAACTCGAAAAAATTTAAGTGGGTTGAAAACGTCGAAATAAATTGAAATTGAGGTTGAAAAAGTCGAAAAAATGAGGCGTCCAGTTGCAAAACCAGCTAAGTCCCTTTTTCATACTTTTGGAAAAACAACGAAAAACGTTTATCTTCATCTATGTTCATTGAAAAATTAAAACGTATTCCCCACATAATAGCTTATAAAATTTCTAACTCAAAACACTTCAGATCACACTTTTCGAATTTCATTTGCAAATGTTTTTGAGAAAACAATTTTGGCCCTGGCGGGTTTTGATACCAATATACTGGACTTGGCCGGTTTTGACATAGTAATCAACAAATTTTGTTTGAAAAAAAGTAGAATTGGCCGGTTTTGATACCAATATACTGGACTTGGCCAGTTTTGATTTCAAGGCGTTGAACTTGTTTTGAAAGCAAGTTCATGGAATTGGCCGGTTTTGAAATCTATGCATCAAAAATAAATTAAAAAGTGTAATATTTCTGTCAAAAAATTTTTTTTAATCTAAAAACACAGTAGAAAGATAAAACATGGTCTAAATTTTGATATATGAGAATATATCAAAATTTGATTTTATTGGACTTGGCCGGTTTTGCAACTGGATGCCTCATTTTCTCGACTTTTTCAACATCAATTTCAATTTATTTCGACGTTTTCAACCCACTTAAACTTTTTCGAGTATGGAAAATGTTGAAAACAGTTGAGAGAGATTGAAACAGGTGAAAGAGGCTGATAAAGTCGATAATAAATGAAAAGTGTTGAAGGTAGTTGAAAAACTCGAAAAAAGTTGAATGAGGTTGGAATATTTGAAAAAAGTTGCATGAGGTTGACATTGAGGAAAGAGGCGGATAAAGTCGATAGTATATGAGAAGTGTTAAAAAAGTTGAAAGAGATTGAAAAACTCGAAAAAAGCTTAGAGCCTCCAAAAAGTTGAGTGAGGTTGTTAAAGTCGAAAAAAGTTGAATGTCTCCAAATAGTTGAGTGAGGTTGAAAAATTCGAAAAAGTTAAATAAGGTTGAAACAAGGGAAAAAGGCTGATAAAGTCGGTAGTATATGAGAAGTGCTCAAAAAGTTGAAAGAGATTGAAAAACTACAAAAAAAATGAAAATCTCCAAAAAGTTGAATGAGGTTGATAAAGTCGAAAAAATATGGAAAATGTTGAAAGAAGTTGAAACAGGTAAAAAAGACTGATAAAGTCAATGAGATATTGTCGGCTTACAAGCAGAATCTACAAAAAATAAAAGTTTGTGTTTTTGATGGAAAGTGTATAAATTGTAATTGTTAATGCAAGAATGTACTCCTACAACACACCTTATCTGGTACTGTATACATTTTTTTTCAAAACCGAAAATAATATATCACAAAGTTACGAGAAACATAATTAATATAATAATTAGCGTTAATCACTAATTATTTCTTTGCAGATAGTCAATTTTGCTTGTAAGCCGACGATATGAGAAGTGTTGAAAAAGTTGAAAATCTCCAAAATCGATTTCACTTTATTTCTTAAGTTTTTTACATGCGTAATTTCAAACTCTGGAGTAGCTGCCAGCCATAAACGAGTCACATGCAGTTCCTCTAACAGCATTCTTTATATAGGCTTTTAGAATACGAAAATTTATATTGGTGTAGTCAAGTTGAGCGTACAAATAAATTGGCAGACGATTGCTCATTACCCATAATCCTTGATCAGTATCTGAGTCAAGTTTTAAATCGTTGGGGAATTGTATTAGCTTGGTTTCGTTGCCAGCCAAAAGGCCTAAATTTTCAATTTTGTAAGGATTTCTTGTATCCCAGCAACCAATGGCATCTTTATGAACTTGCGTATAAAACATAACTCCATTGCGGGCGATGCCTGCTGTAGAACTCTGTCCATTTACTCCTCTATCGCCAACTTCACTAAAGTACTTTGAGACGTCTTGTGCGCTAGTAGGCCATAGCGACTCGTCACGTAACAGTTCTGTTGAAACCATAAACTCCTATAAACAAAGTAATTGAAAAATAATTTGTGAACATTTTACTTTAAGATTAAGATTAGGATTATGTGTATTACTGTCCGCTTTAAACTTACCTTAAAACTAGCCATGGGATGAAAGAAAAGTACACGTTCTTGCTGTTGTTGTTCCAATGATAAGCTCATGCCGAAAATGCCATCCAACCATTGAAAGTTTAGTCCGTATACATTAAAATCCGATGCAGTTGGATTCGGTGAAAATTGATAGTTGGTTATACGCCAACTTCGATTCTTAGCCAAACTGTAAACTACTAAGCCAAATCGCCAAACATCCGTAACATAGACATGCACATCGTTACACTGACCATTATTTACCTCAACTAGTATATTTGAGTGCAATGAATCTTGTTTCACCTGGTCTGGTGGCAATTCATAATTTACGACTCGCGTATCCCCAGCCAACTCGTAAGCAACAATTTTTGGCGGACATACTTGATTAAGTTTAACAGTTGCATTGACAATTCCTGAATCTATGAGCCAAATGCGTCCGCACTGATCAATGGACGTGCGATAAACTGATATTAGCTTAGAGCAGTCTGGATTGTATGGATCACCATGAGAGTCCCAGTCGGGATATGGCCGTATCGCTGGGCTACGTTCTTTCGGAGGATATGGCAGGTATCCAAAACTTGCCGGAACACCGTCTTTCCAACGAGGAGTACTTATAAATATGCGATTTCGGTAGACATCAATTCCAAGCGGTAAGTTGTTTTCCGGAATAAACTCTCTACAATTAAAGTAAAAACATGTTACAAAGTTTGGTGCATTCAAATTTAATTAACTGAACATAATCAGCATTGATCTTTGCATATTTAACAATATCAAGACCAAAACAAGACTATAATTGCAAGACTAAAAGCGCGATACCAAGACACAGACCATGACCCAATGTGCACGACCAAGACTGATTTCACACATTATCTATCTCTTGGTCTCGCGCTTTAGCCTTGGTACATTGCAGACATGGTTTCACGCTCTATCAGAGCAGTGTTATAATCTTGGCTTTGAAAAGTGTGCTAGACCAAGACTTATTACCGATTTGCAAAATCAGTCTTGGTCTGGCACATTAACATGTGTCTTGGTCGCGCGCTCTTAGTTTCTGTTTCGGTTTGCAATTATAGCATTTTCGTGGCCTTGGTTTTTGCAAAATCTGCGGTACCCAGACTTAGTACTGATGAGCAAAATCAGTTTTGACACTCAGTTTTCTATTGATATCGTGCTTTTAGTTTTCATCTTGCAATCATGACAGAGTCCGAATTGGGCGCGGTTCTGCAAAAAGTGCAAGACTAATAGTTATTAGTGATAGGCAAAGTCCGTCTTGGTCTTAATCTTGTACATTTTGCAAGACACCATTACTACTATTGTAATAGTCTTGCGTTTACCCTTCACCACCTAGTCCTGGAGCCGATGAAATCAAAAGTACCGTCATCGCGAATTTGAATAATTCTAATGAAAATTTAATGAAGAAAACCATTAATACAAAATGAACTTGATATGACACGATTTTTTTATGGGAATTACTTTTAATTAAATTAATCGCGGAATTTGATCTAAATTAGAGCATTTTCAGGAATTTTCATGCTTTTTTAGAAAAACCAGGCATGACAACCTACACTCTGCCCAAAATATCACTCATACCTATGTGAAGGAGGTAACAGGCTTGAGAAGCCCCCTCTATTTATACTCTATATATATATATATATTCACTTTGTCCTTCCGTTTGAAACAATTAGAAAGAGGCGTGACAGGTATTGAAAAGTACATACAAGTTATCACGGGGTAGTTTCATAGCTTAATTTGGCACTGGGGACTTGTACTTAAATAAAGAGCAGACTAAGTACTCATGCGGTCGGCGACTCCATCGTCAGTAGAACTGTTATGCGAAACCTCTTGCGCATGAAATGTGCAAGATCAGCATAACAGCAACGACAAAGCTGATGCAACAATTGAGGGTTGGGTTTTTAAGTCTTTTTGCCTTGTGTAACTTTTAGTTTTAAGATCGAAGTCAGGCTAGCATATCATGCAGCCAGTAATTGTAATAATAAAGAAATTGTCTAATAAATCTCAACAATAAACTTAAACAGTATCTAAATTAAAATAACTGGCGCCCAACGTAAAGACGAGGATAATTTTACAGTCACCTAAGGCTACCAACAGCTTAGGGCAGCAGAGAGACAGCACATAGGACGAAGGGAACATATTTAGAAAGCAAAAAACATCGTAAAGACGAGGATTTAGAAAACAAAAACTTGTAAGTGATTTGTTAATCCATTTTTGTGAAAATATGTGTTAGAAAGAATTGTGGTAAATTAGAGCAAATTAAGTGCTTTACAGTTGCTGAGTGTGATCGAATTTTCGGTTTAACGTGTTCTGTTTTTGTTTCTGCGCATGCTTAATAAATGCGGTAGGTCTTTAGTTTGAGAATATTTTGTTTTTTTTTTTCTCCTCTCCTTTTTCTTGCCAATGGGACTGCAAGATAAATAAAAATGGAAGTTGAAATATTTAACTGTGTTTGTGTGTTGCTTCTAATGAGCGATAGAGAAATTGAAAGTGATAGTGAACTAGAAGATCTGATAAATAGTATTGGGAAACTAACAGTTACAAAGCAGAAAATAGATAATAAAATGGACGCTGCGGATGTGCAGAATCTTATAGATGCTGCGGTAAATGCAGCACTTATGCAACAGCATAATGAATTTCAAAAAAGAGAGGCTGCCTTCAGCAAGGTAATGAAGGCTCACAATGATGAGATAAATCAAAAATTGCAATCAATGACACAGCAGTTGCAAAAAACTACATTAGTTGTACCAGAAATTGAAATCTATCAAGAAATAGAGTTGAATGGGACGAGATGTGAAGAGTCTTTGGACGCTGTAAAGTCCCTACCAGAATTTAATGGCTCACAGGAAGCATATGTGTCTTGGCGTCAAGCGGCACATGCTGCCTACAAAATTTTTGAACCTTTTACTGGCAGGAGCTTTAGTGTCTGAGGCAGGGCCAGTTAACCCTTTTACAGTATTATGATGAAGTAGAAAAAAAGTTAACCCCATTGACAAATAAAACTTTAATGTCGTATGACAAGACTATGGCAAGTTGCATGAATGATAAGTACAGGAATGATGCTTTGCGTGTGTTTATTTCTGGTTTAAAAAGAAGTCTAACTGACGTTTTATTTGCGGCTCAGCCACCTGATTTGCCATCCGCGTTGGCACTAGCTAGGGAGGTTGAGTCCAATCACGAAAGGTATGCCTTTGCGGCAAATTATGCGAGAAGTATTGAGGAAAAGACACAAAAGGTTGAATACCAGCGATCACAAAATCGCCAAAACTTTAAACAAAATCAAAGTAGTCAGTTCAAGACCCCTTACAAGGATACAAGGAGGTCCCAGAGGTTTCAATCAGGTCGAGAAAATGGATGTGGATCCCACATCTTCAAAATTTAGACAGGCCACAAATTACCAACGGCAAAAGACTTATGGACAAGGGCCGTCAACCTCACGTAGCGCATTTAGAGAGCATCAACATAACGGAAATTTCAAGAGAGCAAATAGTTCAGAAAGATTGTCCGACCAGAGACGCCAGAGGGTAAATCATGTGGCGCAATGTAACCAAGAAGAGTTAAATTATGAGGATGCAGCGACAGCAGCAGTTTCAGAGGTTGAGACAGATGAGGTTGGGTACCAATCAGATCAGGTTAATTTTTTAGAGGAAAATCCCTGCTCCCGTTTATACAACGGACAGTGGCAGGGAGATGCGTAAGGTTGTTATTAGACACCGGAGCATCAAAAAATTACTTAAAGCCACTTCAGGGATTACGGAGTGTAGTTCCTGTTGATGTTTCATTTATAGTGAAGTCGATACATGGCTTCAATACAGTTAAACAGAAGTGCGTATTAAAGCTGTTTGGAAAGAGCAGTCCGTTTTTTTTATTACCAGACCGTGGTACCTTTGATGGTATAATTGGCCTCGATTTGCTAGCGCAGATAGGTGCTACCATCAACTTAAGACAAAAGAAAATACACTTTGATCTAGGGTCAGAACAGATCCAGTTCTATGAGTGTGAAAATGTCAACTTTACAAAAATTGATGACATTGAAGTTCCCCCCTCCGTTAGGGCTAGTTTTCAAAAAATGTTGAAAAATAGAATAAAGACATTTGCAGACTCTAACGAATTGCTACCTTATATTAAGTACTTCGGTTGTTGGAGTAATCCGAACTGAAAATGAGGAACCTGTCTATTCGAAATTACATCCATACCCTATGGGTGTAGCCGATTTTGCCAGTAACGAAATAAAAGACTTACTGAGGAACGGTATTATCAGACCGTCTAGGTTTCCATACAACAACCCCGTTTGGGTTGTGGATAAAAAAGGCAATGATGAAATGGGCAATAGAAAGAAACGTCTAGTTATAGATTTTCGGAAGCTCAATCAAAAGACGATTGCTGACAAATATCCTATACCAAGTATCTCAATGATTCTAGCGAACTTGGGAAAGGCTAAGTACTTCACGACATTGTATCTACTTAAAGTCAGGTTACCATCAAATCACACTTGCAAAACGCTACCGTGAGAAGACTTCGTTTTCCGTGAATGGCGGAAAATATGAATTCTGCCGACTTCCATTCGGTCTGAAGAATGCTCCCAGCATTTTTCAGAGGTCAATTGATGACGTATTGCGTGAACAAATTGGAAAGATTTGTTACGTCTATGTTGATGATGTCATAATTTTTTCCGAAAATGAGACGGACCATGTAAAACATATGGATGAGGTATTAAAAAGTCTTTATGAAGCCAACATGAGGGTCTCAAAAGAAAAGTCACAGTTTTTTAAGGAATCTATAGAATATCTTGGCTTCATTGTCTCGAGAGGTGGAACAAAAACGCATCCTGAAAAATTAAAGCTATTCAGGAATATGCGGAGCCCACCAGTCTGTTTGCGGTAAGGTCTTTCTTGGGGTTAGCAAGCTATTATAGGTCTTTTGTGAAGGATTTTGCCTCAATAGCGAAACCTTTGTCAGACATCTTGAAAGGAGATAATGGCAGGGTTAGTGCTCAGCAATCAAAAAAAGTTGCTGTTAAATTTAATGAAATTCAATTTCAGGCTTTCAATGAGCTGAAGAATATTCTGGCATCTGAGGATGTCATGCTCTTATACCCAGATTTCAAGAAGCCGTTTGATCTAACGACAGACGCTTCGTCTTCTGGTCTTGGAGCAGTTTTGTCCCAAAACGGGACAATGATCTCAAGGACATTGAAGGATACGGAAAAACATTATGCAACGAATGAAAGAGAGCTGCTGGCCATAGTATGGGCCCTGAAAGGTTTGCGTCATTACCTCTATGGGGTAAAGGATTTAAATATTTTCACGGATCATCAACCCCTTATTTTTTTGGTTTCAGACAAAAATCCGAATGCGAAAATTAAGCGCTGGAAAGCGTTTATTGATGAACACAATGCCAAGATTTTTTACAAGCCTGGAAAAGAAAATCTTGTCGCAGATGCGTTGTCGCGACAGAACGTTCATGCTCTAGAGAGTTTACCAAGATCTGATGCTGCCACGACTCACAGCGAATTGTTCTTGACCTACACGATAGAAGCTTCTGAAAAGCCACTGAATTGTTTCAGAAACCAAGTGGTAATAGAAGAAGCACAAATTCTCTTGAAAAGGTTTTTTATCATCTTTGGTGAGAAAACTCGACATGTAATACAGTTCAATGACTGGGAAACTCTTTCTGAAACAGTAAAAGAGATTATAAATCCACAAGTGGTGAATGCGATTCATTGTGAATTACCAGTGTTAGCACGCATTCAGCATACTTTAGTTGAGACTTTCCCGACGACAAAATTTTTGCATTGCAAAAGAATGGTGTCAGACATTTTTGACAAAAATGATCAAAAAGAAATAATTAGTACAGAGCATAATCGAGCTTACAGAGCTGCACAAGAGAATGTAAAGCAAATACTTTGTGATTACTATTTCCCGAAAATGACAAAATTGTCTAATGAAATAGTAATGAAATAATAGCAAACTGCAAAATCTGTACAAAAGTAAAATATGATCGACACCCGAAAAAGCAAGAACTTGGAGTAACTCCGATTCCTTCTTACGCTGGTGAGATGCTTCATATTGATACTTTCTCCACTGACAGGAAATATTTTCTCACTTGTGTAGATAAATTTTCAAAATTTGCTATAGTCCAACCTATAGCTTCCCGTACAATTATTGATGTAAAAACACCAATAATACAATTAGTGAATATTTTTCCAAAAGCAAAAACCATTTTTTGTGATAATGAGGCATCACTAAATTCCGAAACCATAAGATCATTGTTACTGAACCAATTTAATGTTGCTATTGCAAATGCTCCTCCTCTGCATAGCACGTCCAATGGTCAGGTAGAGCGCTTCCATAGCACTCTTTTAGAAATTGCCAGATGGTTGAAACTGGAAAAGAAAATTGATGACACAGTTGATCTTATACTCCAGGCAACTGTGGAGTACAACAAAACAATACATTCTGTAACCAACAAGAAGCCAAGTGACATAATACATTCGGCTTCTGACGAGTTTAGGAAACAGATAAAAGACCAGATTCAGAAGGCGCAAGTGTTGCAGCTAGAAAGACTTAACCAAACTAGAGAAAATAGAAAATTTAGGGTTGGTGAAAAGGTATTAATTAAAACCAACAGGAGACTCGGAAATAAATTAACCCCCTTATGCACTGAGGGAAGGGTAGAAGCGGATCTGGGAACAACGGTTCTCATTAAGGGAAGGGTGGTCCACAAGGACAACCTACGGTGAGTTAGGCTGAAGAACTTAAAATTGTGTTATAAGCATTACTCATCCTTTTTAGTATATGTAGTTATTTACGTTTTTTGTTTGCATAATTTTAGGACTCCTTTAATATTACTTCCTGTGTTGACAATGGCTGCGACAAAACTAACCGATTATTCCCACTCCGATTACATCCCCATCCTTGACGGTGAAGTTATTGTTTGGAATGAGTATGGGTACCTGAGGCATACATCAGACTTGGGACTCTTTTATGACATGGTGAATGAGACAAATGGTATGGTTAGTTATTTTCCGCAATCGCATATGAAAAAAATCCTGGAGATAGATATAAGGCATTTGGAAACATTGTTGTCAGTCGTAAATGTGCACCACAGGCTCGCAAGAAGTCTGAACTTTCTGGGCTCTGCTTTAAAGGTGATAGCTGGCACCCCTGACCATGACGACCTTGAACGGACTAACATTATAGAGGCTCAACTTATTGAGTCAAATAACAGGCAGATAATAACTAACACTAAGACACAAGAACACATAAATAGACTGACGGAGACTGTGAACAGACTTCTGGATGTTGCAAAAAAAGAGGAGATTGATACCGCTCATTTATACGAGGTTCTCTTGGCAAGAAATAGGATTTTAATAACGGAAGTTCAAAATTTAATGTTGTCGGTGACACTGCCGAAGCGCAATATAATAAATCCTACAATTCTTGACGACAAAGATTTAAAAGCAATTCTGGCTGAACAAATCACAGGTATTAGTATAGCCGACCTTATTGAGGTAGCTTTTGTGAAGGTCCTACAGGATGATAAATTTATTCATTTTATTATTAAATATCCTAGACCTAAGTTTTACTGCAAGAAAATTACCATTTTTCCCGCCTCGCATAGGGGAATAACCCTTCAGCTAAGTGACAACATCATAGCTGAATGTAACAATGGAGTCGTCGCAGTCACTACATGTGATACAACAACAATGGCCACATTTTGCAGAGAGGCTCCCAATGGCACATGCGCACAAGATCTACATATCGGTGGTGTGGCTCATTGTAAAACACAACCTAGTCATCTAACTCCCATGGAAATTGTAGATGATGGGATAATCATTATCAATGACAGCCCAGCCAGAGTTAGTGTGGATAATGGTGCAGAGAGAGCCATAAAGGGTACTTACCTTATCACTTTCAATGGTTTTGCTTATATCAATAACACCAAAATCGTAAACCGTAACAGCATACAGAAAAGAAGGCCAGGTACAGCCACTTCAACTCTGCTCAATGTCACTGAGCACCACACAATACTGAGCCTACCCTTCCTCCAGAGGCTAAGTGAAACAAACCTACGTTACATTGATGAGGTGAAGGTTCGAGTAAACAGAGAACCCTTACTAATAACTGGTTTGGGTCTAATATTATGTGCAGTTGTGTTGGGAATTATAGTTCTCTTAAGGCACAAGAAGAAGAGGCGTGGTCTGTGTAAAATTCGAAAGGTAATAGAGAGTGGTAAGTCCACCATAGACCAGATCTTCACACTGCGTCAAATCCTGGAAAAAACCCACGAAAAACAGATCGATACCCATCATCTCTTTATCGATTTTAAAGCAGCTTTCGATAGCCCGATACGGGATTGCCTGTATGCCACCATGTCTGAGTTCGGTATACCTGCGAAGCTGGTGCGGCTTTGCAGAATGACGTTGAGCAACACAGCCAGCTCCGTTAGAGTAGGAAGGGACCTCTCCGAACCATTTGATACCGAACGAGGTTTCAGACAGGGCGATCCATTATCCTGCAACCTCTTCAACTTTGTGATGGAAGGGGTGTTGCGAAGAGCCAGTGTACATCGTAATGGCACTATTTTCTACAAAAGTGTCCAGCTCCTTGCATATGCCGATGATATTGATATCATTGGACGTTGTAAGCGAGATGTTACTGCTGCGTTCTCTGCTTTCGAAAAAGAGTCAGCGAAAGTGGGTTTGACGGTGAACGAGGGCAAAACAAAGTATATGCTGTCCACAAACAGGGAGACGCGGCGTATTGGATCCTTTGTTACTGCGAACAACTATACTTTCGAAGTTGTCAAGGAATTCACCTATCTTGGCACCGCCGTTAACACTCAAAACGATGTCAGCCTGGTGATAAAGCGAAGACTAACTCTTGCTAATAGGTGTTACTATGGTCTCAGTAAGCAATTGAGTAGTAGAGACCTCTCTCGCCCGACAAAACTGACACTCTACAAGACGCTCATCTTACCCGTGCTACTTTACGGCGCAGAAGCATGGGTTGTGTCGCAGACTGATGCAGCCACGCTTGGGGTGTTTGAGAGAAAAATTCTTCGCAAAATCTTCGGTCCTGTTCACGTCGGCGACGACTACCGTATTCGAATGAGCCACGAACTGTACGAGCTCTACGCTGACATTGACATAGTCAAGCGCATCACTATTCAACGTCTGCGCTGGCTGGGACATGTTGTGCGTATGGACGAAGAAGCTCCGGCGAAAAAGGTGTTTGATGCGGAAGCCGCTGGGCGACGACGAAGAGGAAGACCATGCCTCCGATGGAAAGACCAAGCCGAGGAAACCCTATCCACGCTTGGTGTGAATGATTGGAGAAGGCGTGCGCAAAGCAGAGGCGCCTGGAGAGAGCTTTTGAGGTCGGCCGTAACCCGGTAACGGGTTGTTATGGCCACCCAAGTAAGTAAGTAAGTAATAGAGAATTTGAGCAAGACCGAGGACGGCCTTGATTTAAAGGAGGGAGGAGTTATCACTGGGTAGTTTCATAGCTTAATTTGGCACTGGGGACTTGTACTTAAATAAAGTGCAGACTAAGCACTCATGCGGTCGGCGACTCCATCGTCAGTAGAACTGTTATGCGAAACCTCTTGCGCATGAAATGTGTTTGATGCACATGTGAGCAAGAATAGGATAAGGCTAGGTCTCATATTTTCAAAGCTTCCTACAGGGGCGTGGCAGAGTCCTAAATTTTAACCTTTATACCACCATATCTCCTAAGCCGTCCAAGCTATTGTTATGAAATTTGGGAAACGGGTACATTTCAAATGTATCTTAAATTGTGATAAAAGTGGGCGAAATCGTAAAAGTGGGTGCGGCACTTTACAACAGTTAAACATTTTCAGAAGGTATGTTTTCCCAAAAACTTGGCGCAATGTAGCATGTGGGCGTGGAACCTCTCATAGAAGCAAAAATCGTTTAATGTTATAGATAGTGTGCTATGAGAGCAATCTTTATAAAATTTGGCTTGGATGTGTCAGCTGCTATGGGCTTTCAAATTAAATGAAAATTGACCAGATTGCATTAGTGAGCGCGGCACCTCATATATAACCATAAAATTTTAATCGCTGTAGTAATTGAACTATTGCAACAATTGGTATGAAATTTAATTTAAGTGGTTTACTTGTTATAAGTTATACCTGAATCAAAACTGGACGAAATAGCACCAGTGGACGTGGCACTCCCCATACAAGTAAAATGCCTTAAGTGGCATACTTATAGAAATATGGGATCAATTAAACTTACTAAGATTTGTTAGCTTAAGGGCTCAGTAGCTATAGCTGTAAAATATTTTAAGCTTTCAATTTAGAATTTAAAGCTTAAAAATAAATAATTAATAAATAAAATACTAAGATTTGGTGAGAGAGTGATGCTTATAGAAAGCTACATACAGTCGACGTCCAATAATACAAATGATATAATGTCAGGCCTATTCGTAAAATCGAAAAATTCGTATTATCGCAACGAAATTTCGCCCCGTCTTTTAGTAAATTATGCATACATACATGCATACATATGTATATAAGTATGTATGCAAATTCAATCCTCTTATTTTTTAATCATTAAACAAAAACATAGCTCAAAAGATAATTTGTAACAATTCAAATACAAAATTATATTTTTATTCAAAAAACTTATAAATAAAAGAGTATGTCTTAAATGGGCAAATATGCCCTAATCAGTTTCTTGAAAACTCTGTCATTAAGCTTTACCGCAAACTTTTAAGCATAGGCATTTTTGAAGCATCAATTTTATTTTCAACTGCCCACAGAATGCAAGTTCGAAAACGGTTGATTGTATCCGTGTGATTAACCTTCTGATATTTATTCTCTTTGTGTTGAATTGGCTAATATCTGAGCCTTTTGTTTTTTTTTTACTGCGCAGATGGTTGACTTTGATAACCCGTCAATATTAATAATGTCCACGCTTATGTTCCAATTTTTCTTTCATTTAAAATCTAATTTCAGTTAATAGATTCAAAAATAAATAAAAATAAAATTTTGAATTATAAAAAAAAAACACAAAGTCTACTAAGAAAAAAAAAATATCGTTCGTACTATTGAACAGCCAAATTTACTGCTATTCGTATTATAGACATACATATGTGAAAAAAAATAGTGCATTTGTATAAAAAAGAAGACGTCGACTGTATTTATGGATAAAAATCGGACCATATTACACCAGTGGGTGTGTTACCGCCCTAAATTTTAAGACTAATTTTCATATTTTTGCGACATTTTGAATTTCTTACAACTTTCTTCAATGGTTTCCATATTTTTTCGACTTTTTCAGTCTTTTACAACTGTTTCCACCTTTTTTACACTTCACATTTTTTCGACTTATTCAACCTCTTCAACGTCTTTTAACATTTATTCAAAAGGGACTTTCAGTGCAGTGTAGGGTATGTGAGTTTCGGCCTGACCGAAGATAACACCTTAACTTGTTTTTTATTAAGCCATTCTTTTCTTACGAGACTTTTAATGCTGACAACGATCATAGAATCATAAGTTCAGGGACGCATCTGGTTTCAGAGATGTAAGCATTGGATTTCGGGGACATAGATTTTAATGAAATCATTATATGTACCTACTATAAGTAGGGAACTTTTAAATCGATTTCTAAAATGTGAATGTCATATGAAAGGTAATTTAATTATATTAAATAAAATATTATTAGTTCATAAAAGTTTCTTTAAAATTCTTCTTTAAAGGTGAAAGGGCTAATATCGAAGATGTTGAAAAAAATTGAGAGAGGTTGAAACAGGTGAAAAAGACTGATAAAGTCGATAATATATGAATAGTGTTGAAAAAGAGATTGTAAAACTCGAAAAAATTGAAAATTTCGAAAAAAGTTTGAGGCTCAAAAAAATTCGAAAAAAGTTGAATAAGGTTGAAAAACTCGAAGAAATATGGAACATGTTGAGAAAAGTTGAAAGAGGTTGAAAAATGTTGAAACAGTTGAAAGAGGTTGAATAACTCGAAAAATGCTGAAGGAGTTTGAATAACTCGAAAGAAGTTGAATAAGGTCGAAGAATTCGAAAAAATATGGGAAATGTTAAAAAAAGTTGAAAGAGGTTGAATAACTCGAAAAAAGTTGAAAGAGGTTGAAAAACTCGAACTAAGTTGAATGAGGCTGAATAATATTAAACCCAAATTTTATTAGGATACCTCACATAGTATACGAAATATATCATAAAATGTTTTAAGCTTTTTTGGGAGATGCCACGCCCACTAATGAAATCCCGTCAAAACTCATATAATTTCAAATCTTATAGTAACCGACACTTCTACACCAAATTTAAAAAATATTATTCCAATAGCACACTAAATGTAGCATTTAATGTTTTTTGCATATATGGGAGGTGCTACACCCACTAATGCAATCTTGTCGATTTTCATTTAATTTCAAAGCTTATAGTAACCGACACCTTTACACCAAATTTTAATGAAATTACTCCCACAGCACACTAAATATAACATTTAACGTCTTTTACTTAAATGGGAGGTGCCACACCCACTGATGCAATCTCGTTTTTAATCTCGCATTTAATGTTTTTTGCATATATGGGAGGTGCTACACCCACTAATGCAATCTTGTCGATTTTCATTTAATTTCAAAGCTTATAGTAACCGACACCTTTACCACAAATTTTAATGAAATTACTCCCACAGCACACTAAATATAACTATTAACGTTCTTTGCATGTATGGGTGGTGCTACGCCAACTCATGTAATCTCATAAACATTCATTTAATTTAAAAGGTTACAGTAACCGACATCTCCATACCAAATTTTATTAGGATCACTCATACAGTGTACTATATCGGGCATTTCACGCGAAACGGACAGGGGAAATGGGGTCATGGTTCATGTCGATGTAGTCAAAGACCTAGGTATACATTTTGATACTAAGTTGACTTTTAATGAGCATATTAACCAAATTTGTAAAAAATCCTCATCTCTGCTTGGCTTTATTAAGAGGTGGGCAAAAGAATTTAATAGCCCTTTAGTAACGGTGACTTTATATAATACAATAGTGCGTCCTCACTTAGAGTATGCCAGCCAAGTATGGTCACCTTTTAATAATATTCATATAAATAGAATTGAGAGAATTCAAAAAAATTTTATTCGTTTTGCTCTCAATGGCTTAAACTGGATTGACCCTTTAAACCTTCCTCCTTATGAGGATCGTTTGAAGTTACTACATATGCAGTCTTTGAGCTCGCGTAGAAATATTGCGGATATACTTTATCTGCATCAACTTGTAACTGGGTCTCTTGCCTCACCGGAGCTTCTTAGCTACATACATTTTAATACTAATCGGAGGAGTACTCGTAACACTTATCAATTATTTTACCAACCGGTTAGTAGAACTAATTATATGGCTACAGCTCCTTTTAATCGCATGACAACGCTTATTAATAATTGCGAAGTTTATAACATTAGCTTGTCAAAAGGTCAACTCAAGCTTAGACTGAAAACTAACTGTAGCTAAATTTGTAGCTTAATGGTGGTGTGAATTTTTTTGTTTGTGTTGTCCGAGCCCCACAGCATGCTGGGTAAATTTTTTCTAACATTTATGCCTTGGACCACGTAAATTTATACATATAATTATTTTAATATCTATATGTCTATTTATACATGGTGTGAGTGGGTATGTTGAGAAAGTGCGATAAAGCTAAGAAAAAATTATAAAATAAATAACAAATTAATGTGCATGATAATTTTTTCTATTCCATTTTTTATTGAATAAGCTTTTTACTTGGTATAAAGCTTCAATGCTAAATAGCTAAGAAGGCTATAATAGCTGTAGTAGCTAAACTCTATTATTATGGTTCCAATTTCAGATATATTTGAATATATTGTACCTGTACATGACCTCGACACAGAAATGTTATGTTAAGTGTATTTTTTATTTATTTTTGAAATCCAATTATGAGGTTAAAAGGGCCAATAAATGTAGTATAAAATCCAGTAGGTAATTCATTTTACCAGAATTGTTTAAGCTGAATAATGGCATTTGAAGTAGTACATACCTGACGATTTCTTAAATTTTCAAGGACCCATATTTTGTAAACCAGTGTTGCCATTCTAAAAATATTTTGTTTCTGTGTCGAGGTCATGTACTGGCACAACATATTCAAATATATCTGAAATTGAAAACATGACTCCATTTCCCCTGTCCGCTTCGCGTGAAATGCCCGATAATACCTATGGCGAGTCACCTGAATTTGTCGATTCGTCTTCCGTGGCGAATCGCTTATGTCTCTGTATTATGGTTGGCGAATTGTACATGCCAAATTACAAAATTGAAATTGACGTCTAAAAAACTTCAAATTTGATGTTTTAGAAATATTCAACTTCTAATTTTGATTAGTGAAAGATTGTGTTTAAGCCAAAATACACCTTGTTGTAAGAGTTCTTGAAAAGCACTGTAATATGATATCTCTAGCGATATGTAATACTACTGCAGGGTTATGAACGACTACCAACATTTAAAATTTTAAATTAGCTACTAAAAACTTTATTAAGACGATAGGTTAATTTTTCAACCATGTTTTTTCATATTGTGAGCTTCCGCTTATTTTTTTGGTCTTGTCTTTTCTGGAACTTAAAACGCATCGCACGTAAGAATATTGGTTTGAATATATAATCTTACTTTTGGAAACTTATACCAACATTTTGTTGTTTTTCATTTATTTATATCTTGGAGTCTTTCTCATCTTCGTCACATTTTTGCATAATCATTTTTTGGTCCATTCGAGCCGGAGATTTGTGTTGGAAGCTTTCATTTCTTTTAATTAAGCAGAAGCCAAATTGCGGAATTCATAGCAGCTCTTGCCCAGTTTTCTTCACCTTCGTGAGAACATTATTGTGTGGAAAGAACAAAAAACTATTTTTGGACGGACATCAGTCTTACTGCAGTTTCATCGGAAAAAGGTGCGTGATTTTTTGATTTCGTTCGAAAGTTATTTTTAATGAGCATCGCGTAATAGAATAGGAAAGAAATAAGTGAAAACATTTTGAAAAAGGTAAAAAAGTGTTGGATCTCGAAGAAAAAAAAAAAATATATATGGGTAGTTCTTTGTCAAAAAGGCCACCCCCTCTGCCCATTTCAGTTTTCAAATAAAAAATGTTCAAGCATAAGAAAAAATCGGAAATTTTCTCAATTTCTTGATGCCGTCTGGTCTTTTTCGAAAAAATAGCTTTCTAACCTCAAAAAACGTGTTTGAAAAGAAAGTGCTACTAAAAAATATACATAAATAGGCAATCTCTAAACGGTTGCACCACTTTTTCTCAGCCATAGCACAACGTAATCGCTCAATTTTTTTTTTGTTGGAAAGGTTGTAAGGAGAAGGGGGGACATGTATACTTTGTTTTTCAATAGTAGGCGATGCCACGCCCCTAAAAAGGAAAAACGTTTCCTTGGCTAAACTAATGGACCGATTTTGATAAAGTTTTGTTTGAAGATAGATTGAATCCTAAGAAAGATTATTAAAAACTCTGATTTCTAAAAAGGGGCGTGGCATCGCCTCAAATTTGAAAAAACGCTATCACGGCTATGCCACTGCACCGATTTTGATGAAATTTTGTATGTATGTATTGGATCTTAAGTAAAAATATGTTTTTTTTGGTGGGCGGTGCCACGTCTCTTACAGGAAAATACGTCTTTACTACTAAACTAACGGACCGATTTTGATGAAATTTTGTTAGGATATAGACTGAACACTAAAA
This sequence comes from Tricholauxania praeusta, assembly GCA_949775025.1. Classification (NCBI taxonomy): domain Eukaryota; kingdom Metazoa; phylum Arthropoda; class Insecta; order Diptera; family Lauxaniidae; genus Tricholauxania; species Tricholauxania praeusta. The sequence continues at coordinate 26,621,316 of OX459032.1, forward strand.
AAGATTTTTAAAAACACAAATTTTTTGGAGATTACCTGTCATGGCCAACGTTCCGTAATATGTTTTCGGCTGTGTATATAAATAATTCTAGGTTGAGTGATGTTGAGCGGCTTTATCATCTTATTCACAAGACAAGCGGAGATGCAAAGGAGATCGTTAAAAAATCTCCTTTAACGAATTGTGGATTCACGTTAGCTTGGCAAAATTTAAAGGACACCTATGAAAACAAACGCATTTTGGTGAACAGTCAATTAAAACTGTTATTTGATCTCCAACCCGTACATTCGGAAAATAGCTGTGATTTAAAAAACCTGCAAAGGGGTATAAATACCTGCTTATCTGCACTCCAGTTATATTCCATAGATACTTCGAATTGGGACCCAATTTTAATTTATCATTGTTGTCAAAGGCTTCCTGACACAACTCTCTTTTTGTGGGAACAGAGTCTAACGGATAAGACTGTAATTCCAGAGTGGAGATCCTTAGATAATTTTTTAATCGAAAGGTATAAAACCCTTGAAGCTATTCTTCATATTGAAGGAAATTTATCAAAAATGGCAACCAAGAAACCACCTGCTGCTCAACAACAACAAAAAAGGTTGAACACTTATCATGCCAACTTGTCTGTAAGTTCTTGTGTCCTTTGTTCCAAGCAACAACACTCTTTAAGGACTTGTCTCAAGTTCTTAAACCTCACTGTTGCAGATAGGTTTTCGTTGGTGAAAAAATTTTCTTTCTGCATAAACTGTTTAACTAGGAATCATTCGGTTAATGTCGCAGTACTTATAACTGCTCGGTTTGCAAAAAACGGCATTACACGCTATTGCATAAAAATATTATTACAGAAAATTCTCCTATGACAGGACCACGACCGTCTGATGATATTCCTTCTGGGTCAGGATAACAATCTTCAACATCTAAAAATATTTCGCAAACTTTTCATAATTCTGTACAGTCCACTTCATCTGCGGTACAAAGCCTGAATATACGTTCAGCTTCATGCAACAATATTTTATTAGGTACTGCTAGAGTACTTATATGCCACCTTCGACGCGTGCTCTAATAGATTCTGCATCCTAAGCTTCTTTTATTTCGGATCGACATCGAAAACTACTTCAGCTTCCGGTATGTCATACCAAAGCAACCATATCTGGGGTTAATCAAAAGATTTCTGCGAATCCTTCGCAACTTTGCTCTTTTATATTAAGCTCTTCCTTAGATTCTAATATTCAAATTGAAGCTACAGCTCTAGTGCTTCCTCAAATTACAGGTAACATTCCGTCTACTTCTATTGATTTACCGCTTGACTATCACTTGCCAAACCTTCAGTTAGCCGACTCTAATTTTCCAAAAAGTGAACCTGTGGATGTCTTAATTGGTGGGGATCTTTACCCCTTAGTTTTACTAGAGGGAGTTAAACGCAATATTCTTGGTTCTCTTATCGCCCAAGAAACTGTATTTGGATGGATATTCACTGGTTCGATACCCACTCAACGCGTTTCATGTTTTACAACACATGTTAATTTTTCTGCTGAAATTTCAATTGACAAGCAAATACAACGTTTTTGGGAATTGAAGGAGGTTCCTAAGAAAACATTCGTCTCTAATGCAGATCAGATTTGCGAGGAAATTTTCGTAAAAACGACGAGAAGAAACAAAGAGGGAAGGTATATAGTTTCGCTGCCATTCAAGATTAATTTTCCATTGGAACTTAAGCTCGGCTCTTCTCGTCATATTGCTTATAAGAAGTTTCTTCGGAACGAAGCATCGCTTTTAAAAAATCCTTCTTTTAAAAATTTTTACGATAGCGTCATCAAAGAATACCTTCAGTTGGGTCATATGGAAAAAGTTGGTCCTTCAAATTTTGTTTGCTTTCCATCTCATTGCTATCTTCCACATCATTCTGTCATTAAGCCAGATAGTCACACAACTGCACTTCGCGTCGTTTTTAGTGCAACATGTGCCACTTCAAATGGCAATAGCTTAAACGATGTGCTTTATGTGGGACCAGTTTTACAAGCTGATCTTATGCTACTTCTTCTGCGCTGGCGAATGTTTAAATATGTTTTTAATAGTGACATTCAAAAAATGTACCGGCAAATTCTAGTGGAACCCACGCACTGCCCTTACCAACGTATTTTATTTAGAGAATCTCCAAACGAGGAGATTTCCGATTATCAGTTAAAAACTGTCACATTTGGGGTAAATTGTGCTCCTTACCTAGCAATACGCATATTGTTACAGCTAGCTCAGGATATTCAGGAAACCCTCCCATTCGCAGCTTATATACTACGGAAGAGTATGTATGTCGATGACGTGTTGGCTGGAGCTCATGACGTATCCACCGCTGTGAGAGCAAGAGATGAACTTGTCCAAGCACTTAGTTCAGCTGGATATTCTCTTAGGAAATGGACAGCAAATGACAAAATTATCCTCAGAGATATTCCAAAGGATCACCTACTCGAAACGGATTTTTTGGACTTGGAAGACTCTAGCCATGCAAAGGCCCTCGGAATACGGTGGAACGCGCGACATGACCATTTCTACTTTATTGCTGAGTCGATGTGCAATAAAGATAGTTTTACAAAAAGAGAAGTATTGTCTGCAACTTCAAGATTGTTTGATCCAGCTGGGTGGCTTGCTCCCATTGTAGTAGTTGCGAAGATAATAATGCAACAAGTTTGGCTAGACCAAACTCCATGGGACGAAGATCTAAATCCAGCAACCCTTTCTAAGTGGAAAATTTTTATCACAAACTACAAAGGCATCAATGAAAAGTTATTTAGGTCGCGCATGTCGCTTAACAATGGGATATGTTTTGCGTTTTCGTTTGTTTTTCGACAAAAGCAATGCACTTAGAGGCTACAAGTGATTTGTCAGCAACTACTTTTCTAGCAGCGTTTGCAAGATTCGTTTCAAGAAGGGGTTGCCCCCGTAAAGTTTTTTCTGACAATGGCACCAACTTCGTTGGAGCTTCCAAACAACTGAAGGATGAATTTTAAAAATTCATTAGTTCGACGCAGGAAAAAGTATGCTTCACATACAGCAATCAAAACATTGATTGGAAGTTTATCCCTGCTGGGGCACCTCATATGGGTGGTTTGTGGGAAGCTGGTGTTAAAAGTTTTAAGACACTCTTTCGCAAAATGGCTGCGAATCACAAATATACTTACGAAGAACTAGCGACACTTTTGTGTCGTATAGAGGCTTGTCTTAATTCAAGCCCTCTCAGTCCAATGTCCAGCAACATAACAGATCCCGCTGCACTCACGCCAGGACATTTTTTGATTGGTACTCCAATACTTGTACCTGCTGAAATAAGCATAGAGGAAAATCCTCTAAGTTTAATCAATCGGTGGCAAAGGCTTAAAGCATTTGCTCAACAGCTCAGCCTCCGTTGGAAGAAGAATATCTAAAGGAACTTCACAAAAGATACAAGTGGCGGTATCCAGTCAGAGATATAGCGGTTGACGACCTAGTTGTCGTGCGACAGGAAAATTTGCCAACCACAGAATGGCGCCTGGGAAGGATAATAAGAGTCTATCAAGGAAATGACAAAATGGTCCGTGTCGCCGACATAAAAACGCAAAAAGGCGTAATAACTCGCCCACTTGTAAAATTGATTGTACTACCAAATTAGTTCATCTTTTTTTTAAATTTTTTATCTACATATGCATCAGTTTTTTTTTTCTCCGCTATTATTATTTTTTGTTTTTATTTAGATACTATGGAATCATCACAGTCCAAATCGAAAAATTCTACTAGTGGTACATTTTCGTGCAGGGTGTGCAAAAGGAAGCATCCGTTAAGATTTTGCCATAAATTTCTTGCAATGAACTGCGAACGACGTCTAGGGGCCATATTAATTCATCGCTATTGCGCTAGATGCCTTGCACATTCGCATCAATCGAAAAACTGCAGAAGTAACTCATTCTGTACTTACTGCAGCAAAAAGCACAATAGTCTAATTCACCTTAACTCAAGACTAAAAGAAGATGCTTCCACGCAACAACCATCGATTTCAACGATCAACCAGCCGATGTCACTGCTGCCTACGGCAGTAGTTAGGCTGCGCGTACGAAATTCAGAATTTATAGCACGCGCTCTCTTAGACCCTTGCTGTGAAGTTAGTAAAATATGTGCGTCATTCGTCAAAAATTTGCAGATACCTATAACAAAAGTTGGAGATAAGACAATGTGTGAGGTTCTAATTTCGTCATGTCATGATCCAACAGTACGTCTGAATTTACATGCACGGGTTGGACATGATTTCAATTTTAAAACGCCGTCAAGACACGCAAATGGGGCTATAAAAGAGAAATTTTTTAACTTAATGTTAGCTGATCCAAACTTTTTTACGTCGTCGGCTGTTGCTGTAATTTTAGGAGCTGACATACATCACAAAATTGTACGGTCTGAAATGATTTCAAATCCAGGCTTACCTTTAGCCCAAAATACACTGTTTGGTTGGGTCCTTTCTGGCCTGTGTGTCCTTTAATACATTTTGTTTTTTAAGGGGTCCTTTATGACCCGTGTGTTTCTCACATATATAAAAAAAAAAAAAGAAATATAACTTTTTGTTTTTCTAAGCTTGAATTTAACTTTTTTATTTTTTTTTTTTGAATAAAAATGCTCATTGAGGAATACTTTTTGAATATCAAAATATCACGCTTCTTTATTTTATAGAACTTATTAAGTTTCGTATTTACATAGATATATCTATATATTTTATTTGCAGTTATATACTGCAAGGTGGCCGGCAATGTTTAAGCCAAAATACACCTTGTTGTAAGAGTTCTTGAAAAGCACTGTAATATGATATCTCTAGCGATATGTAATACTGCTGCAGGGTAATGAACGACTACCAACATTTAAAATTTTAAATTAGCTACTAAAAACTTAATTAAAACGATAGGTTAATTTTTCAACAATGTTTTTTCATATTGTGAACTTCCGCTTATTTTTTTGGTCTTGTCTTTTCTGGAACTTAAAACGCATCGCACGTAAGAATATTGGTTTGAATATATAATCCTACTTTTGGAAACTTATACCAACATTTTGTTGTTTTTCATTTATTTATATCTTGGAGTCTTTCTCATCTTCGTCACATTTTTGCATAATCAGATTGAATTAGCAATGCGAAGATATTTTTTGAAGACGAATACGATGTTGTGGAGAGCAATATTCAAAAATGCTGAGGGTGAGCTCGAACCCACTCTAACATTTATTTAAATATTTACAGAAAAAGTATGGAAAAATTCTTTATCAAGACTTAGTAAAGTTAGTAAAGAAGTTATTGCGTTTAAATGGAAAGCTTATTTACAGCATATCGTACGTAGTGAATCAATTCTTTCGATTTTGAAACTACCGCAATTGTCGGTGCAAACAGACATACAATACTTGACAATTGATGATGTAGATACCACACGCATAACAATTAGGGTTGCCAGATGGTACAAATTCGCCTGGATTGTCCAGATTTTTAGTCCCAAGTCCAGAGTCCCGACAATCAGAAATATGTCCAGATGAAATTCGAACAGTAAAATAAATGAGAACTAGACAACGGCTTCGTACCTTCAAATGAAAATTAGTCTGCAATACTGACGACCAGCTGATTTAATTTGTGTTGTGAACAAACAAAGCATAGTCAATTAATTAAAAAAAGAAAAAAACAACACAACTTGTAAGTTATTAGTTTGAACTAAAAAAATGTAGTTAGTATTGACTTTTTATTTATATATAGAGCATATAATGTCAGAAAAAGACGAAGAACAGGCAGGACCATCAAAGAAAAAAAGATTGACCGTATATTCTAACAGGTGGGAGGGCCTGCCCGATTTTTCTGAATGGATAAAAAAGAAAGACGACCACACTGCGATATGTAAGTTCTGTCAAGTCGACGTTTCAATAAAATATGAAGGAACTCGCGCTTTGGAAAAGCACTTACATACGAAAAGACATCAACATATGAAGTCATCTAAAAAAATCGCTGGCTGCCTCAACAAATTTATTATCAAGGACAATGAACCTACAGTCGACACCTTAACATTGCAGACAGAATTGAAATCGGTATTCTATAACGTCATTCATGGCTTAAGCTATAATAGTCTCGATTGCTACATGAAAATCGTTCCAAATATTTTTCGGGATAGTAAAATAGCTTCAAATATTTCATGTGGTCGCACAAAAGCAGCTGCAATAACACGAAACGTGTTAGCACCCTATGTTCAAGAGCAGCTAGTCATCGATATCAATAATAATTTGTACTTTTCGATTGGTAGTGACGCTTCGAGTGTCGGAAATTTAAGACTGTAAAAATAGGAATTTGTAAAAAACTTTTAGATTTTTATGAGGATCCTTATGGCGGATCTAAGGATACCATATATTTGCCAATATAAAGCGAATAACTGAAATTAATAATTTAGAGATTAATCAAATTTCTTCGTTCAGTGCAGACAATGCAGCGGTCAATTATGGCGTTCGCAATTCGGTTTTTCAAAAACTGGTAGAAATTAACCAAAATATACTGAAAGCGAATTGCAATTGCCATGTAATAAATAATTGTGTGAAATACGCACTTAACTCATTGTCTGTCGACATTGAAAATATTATTATTAAGATATTTAATGAATTTAGTTCCTCAGCATCTACGACGTTAAAATTGAAGGATAGCTTTGATTTCGCTAATATAGAGTATAAAAATCTTCTTCGTCACGTACCAACCCGTTGGCTCTCTTTATATCCTGCTTTAGACCGATTAATTTATAGTTGGCCGGCTGTAAAAAGGTATTTTCTTTTAAAAGGAAAGCAGAATACTCGCAAAGAGTTGTGGGAGTTTGTGGCAAAGGGTTTAACCATGTCGGCAATTATCAGCGAAGATGAAGAATGTTTCCAAGAAGGGTTATCAGAAGCTTATTTATATTTCGTACACAATGTTATACCAGAATTTCATTCAGCGGTACTACAGTTAGAAAGTGATGAGTGTACAATTGTTGATCTAGATATAGTAATGAGAAAACTAAAGACTAACTTAGAAAATAGACTGAATGATAGTTATTTTGGAAGCAAGGCAAAATCTATATCAGAAAATTTGTCAGATCATGAAAAAGAAGTTTTTCATCAAGAAGCCAAAACTTTCTTAAAAAGTTGTCTTAACTATTTAGAAACCCGATACGAATATAGTGACGCTTCAATTAAAAAGCATTTATCTTTATTTTGTCTTAAATATAAGTTAATTTCTTGGGATGAGCTGCAAACAGCAATAGTAGTCTTAGGCTTAGAAAATTATATCAACAACGATAAATTATATACAGATTATTGTTGCTTACGTAGTGTTTATGAAAACCTACCAAAAAATATTCCAAACGATAAAATTTGGGGAAGTTTTTTTTCCAAATTCCAAAATGACGAAATTAACAACTTACGAAAATTGATCTCATTTATTTTTTCAATTCCAATAAGCAACGCTTATTGTGAAAAAGTTTTTAGCCTTTTAAATAGCTTGTACTCTAAAGAGAGAAACCGAATGCTGATAGATCTCATAAAGTCAGAACTAATTATAAGATTGAACTGTACCGAAAACTGTCAATCATTTAGCTCCTTTTTAGAAACACCGAAAGGTAATAAATTAATAAAAGCAGTTCGATCTAATAATAAGTATTTATGGTCTTAATTTAACTTACTTAAAAATGCACTAAATTTTGTTTTAATGAATTGTTATGTTTCTGTTTTATGTTATGTTTATTTTTGTGTTATAAAATAAATAAGTTCTTCTAAAACTAAGCTTTAGTTTTATTTATTGTCCAGAAAAATCAAGATTTTTTTTTTTCAAGTGTCCAGAAAAATCCAGATTTTTTTGTTTTTTTCTTAAAATGTCCAGGTAAAACGCAATTTGGATCTGGCAAGCCTAATCACAATGCTCGTGTTGACTTTGGATTTAGCATTATATTCATTGCATAAATAAGGCTAATAGCCTTTAACGGTCTTAGCTTGCCACGCCCACTAATGCAAGCCCGTCGAACTTCATTTAATTTCAAAGCTCATGGTAACCGACACCACTACACCAAATTTCAAAAAAATTACATAGCACACTAAATGTAACACTTAACATTTTTTGCATACAGGGAATGCAATTCCATCGAAATCCATTTAGTTTCAAAGCTTATAATTTAGCAAACTAAATATAGCATTTTACTTTTTTCGCTAGTAGGGAAGGTGCCAGCCCACAAGTGTCGTTGCGCCTCCTTTTGATTGCAAGATACCTAATAGCCCGTATACCTAAGTACCATGTTAAATTTCATAACGATTAAGTTGTTAGTTCTCTTATTATAACGTTTACAAATATTGTGGGCTGTGCCATGCCTTTCAACGAGTTTTGCCAGTATAATGGCATAGCTTGTTATGATGACAGCTTTCAGCGGTATTGTCTTCAAAATTTTTATAAATATTTTAGGCGCCATTTTTGAGCAATATTGAATCAAAATTTTCAATTGTTGAAAAATGCCATGCCCTCTGCTCCAATTCCGCCCACTCATTGTATTATTTAAGATATTTATGATTTGTATCCGTCTTACAAATTTCATCAAAATATCTTATCACGTTACAAAAATTAAAGTTTAGAGCTGTGCCACGCCCCTGTTAGAGTCCTGAAAAACTTTCATACGCACCAAATCCCTAAATTTCAGCCGTTTTCGAAATAATATATATTGTAGCGAAATTTGGGAGGATGGAGCTGCTTGTAGAAGTCCACGTAAGTGAGTAAAGTTCCTAATCGCCACTCACCTGGGAGTGGCCAAGGATGATTCTTTTGCAAGCAGTTCAAGCAGCTCACAAACTTCCGGCCTTTTGGCCAAGTATCCTCTGGAGATCCCTTGGACACCCGTCCGGGGGTGAGCTAGTTGTGAGAAGGCGAGTCTCTCCTTGACTTAAAACTTGGAATGTGTGCGTAGGGTTTGGGTCCCACCACACATTATCATCATTTCCAATGAAAACCAAAACAGCCTCGGATAGTAACCCCCACTACGATCACGACCACTGCAAACGAAACACGGACAATGATTTACGGATATGCACCTGGAATGTCCGGACCCTCCGTAGGGAAGGTGCAACTATCCAACCGGCGGAAGCCCTCGTTAAAATAAAGGCTGACATCACTTCCATCCACGAGATGCGATGGAAAGGACAAGGCTGCTCTAAACGGACCAACTGTGGTATCTACTACAGCGGCTATGCGGAGAGGCGAGAATTTGGTTGCGAATTCGTTGTAAGTCGAAAATTACGCCACCTAGTTTCCCGGTTCACGCCAATAAACGAAAGGTTGGCTATGATCCGTATCAAGGCAAAATTCTTCAACATAAGCCTAATTTTCGCGCACGCCCCGACGGAGGAAAAGGACCACCACCAAGGATGATTTCTACGCGAGCCTAGAGGACGTGTATGACCGTTGTCCGACCCACGATGCAAAAATAGTCCTTGGCGATTTTAACGCGAAGGTCGGAAGAGAAAGCATCTTTGGCGCTACAGTCGGTCAGTACAGTCTCCACGAGACCACTTCAAACAACGGTCTGAGACTGATTGACTTCGCCGCGGCGCGAAACATGGTACCCACTAGGCATTTTTGCATTTATTAGGGTCTTCAAGAGTTCTATATAACTATTCTTTAAGAGCAGAACTCTTGAAAATATTCGGTAAAGAGGTTTTAAGACGCAGAATAAATCCTACTTTAGACTAAAAGGGCACCTTCTATGGGGACCTTCAAGAGATTTATGTAAGAGTTAGCTATGACGTTTTCAAAACCTCTTGAAGAGTTTAATAAATGATGTGTTTAGTGCTGTTCAAGACTTAGTCGCCATATTTATAGGATTTATTAACCTCTCGGTTAAAAAAATCGTTAGTCTTATAAAGACTTCGAAGATGTCAATAAATTAATACACCTAGAGGTCTATAAATATTTTGTGCTCTTGGAAATATTTATACACAATTTTTTTTCGAACGGAATTTTAATTAGGTTTATTTTATTTTGACGAAGTTTTAATTAAGATTTTGTTTTTGGTATACATACTTTTTGCAGTATTACAAAGTTAAATAGATAAAAAGAGAATAGCAAATGGAATTATAAAATGGCAATATGAAAATGATGCAACGCATAATTATGATTTTCGGTACAATTATTGACCAAAATTTACGTGCGAGCAAAGATTTATCGTGAAGTTTGGGGTTTTGCTTGGAAAAACTTAGCGCGCTTCTGAAATATTACATATTAGAAAAATAAAATATTTGGTTCAAAATTAATTTTTAGGTTTTTCTTTAATATTTCTGTCTCAAAATACGTTTAAGTGATTTTTTAGGTAAAAGCAATTCGAAATAAAATGATTTAGTGCACAAAAAATCATTATTTTGGGAAAAAGAAAAGAAACGCATTTATTTTTGTGTTGTTGTTGTTGCTATTTTGTCGGCATGTATATTAAAATTCCTCGATGAGTGGCATATAAAACTTAAGGATTATCTCTAAAGCTTCATAAGAGGTACTCTAAACTTAAGGATTATATTAAAGCGGCCCTCACACGATCAGTACTACTGACAGTATTTTGCATACTGACAGTATTACTGATCGTATGAGGTGAGTGCTGATGTACTGTCAGTATAGAAAAACGATACTGATGACTGATGAAAAAATCGGATATTACTGACGAAGTTTTTAAATACTGACAGTAATACTGATGGTGTGAGGTGAATACTGACAGTTCATCAGTATTATTTGCACAGAAAAGTCACTTTTTGGGGCAGATCCGGCTGAAAGTTGGTCAGAGGGTGCAAGTAGGCACGGGACGGCAAAATCCTGGGAGGGGGCGTAGCATGCCCCATTTTGTGGCAGATAAACGATGAGGCAGCGAAACTTGGAAAAGTTCCTCATTCAGTGGCATGGAACATTGCGTCCAAGGGTATGGTCGTCCGATGCCTAGCTGGAGGCGTGGTGCAAGGTTGGATGGAATCTGCCCCAAAAAGTGGCATGTCATTTTCGGCTGTCGGTCACGTAGCCGGAGCATAGTTCGCACCTTCACCAGTCGAATGTCAAAAAAACTGATTACTGACAATAAACAATACTGACCGTGTGAGTGGTACACTGACAGTAATGTAAATACTGTCAGTAATTATACTCTCAGTAATATTGATCGTGTGAGGGCCGCTTAAGGGCTTAATAAAACTTGACAGTTTTAATTTGCTAAAATTGTTTATTTAAATAAATTTTGAGTCCATTGCTAGGGTTACCATATGAACAAGTGGCAAATTAAGAAAGAGATGTTTTATGAGCTGTTTTCTTTATCGAAATACTAATTATAACCCAAATTTGAACAAACATATTTTGGGCCATCTTGCGTTTATTTTTGTTTTCTCAATTTAGTTTTGGTAATTTGAGCCTCATATTTTTTTATTGTCCAATGCCAAGATCTGGATAATTAAAGAGGACGAGAAACGAGTTTTGCTTAATATCTCTGAAAGTAAGCTGCAACAGAAAAATATATTAAGGCCAATGTTCTAGAGAAGATGAAATCGATTTCATATCAAAAAAGTCTTCGTATCACAAGATTTGACCCTCCTTTCATAGCTTCCGAAAACTAAATTTTTGCCCTAAATAATTATTTCTGTTCAAAATTAAAGTATTTATTGTAAGTTTAAATCAAAGTTGGGTCACTTGTCACATGGAGATTTTTCGAGCATGAAATCGATGTGTTTTTATCTGCTCCTCTACAACAGTGGTCTCAATATATTTTTCTGTTTGTGGCTTACTTTCCGAGTTCTTGGGTAAAACTTGTTTCTCGGCCTCTTGAATTGATCAGATCTTGGCATTGGACAACCAGTGTACAGGTAGGCGGCCATTTTTATGACGTACATCTCTAGCATTGTCGAATGAAATAATATTTAACTTTGCGAAAATGTGAAAACGGAGTACACAAGTCAAAAAAACGATACTACTTTTGGGGACTTGAATCAAGAATTTATCAAATTCCAAAACTTTAATTTTTAAGAAAATGTTTAAGTTATAAGTTATTTACTATTTTTATAAGAGTACTGGTCATTTAAAAATTTTTATTGAATTGCGGACGTTTAATAACCCTACTTTTCGATAAAAATTGTATGGAGCACTTGTGGAGAGGTCTATAAGTACATGAAACCAAATAAAGTTTTATAGAGCTCTTGGAAAGAGTTCGATAAATACATTAACTCGTACAAAGTTTTATAGAGATCTTGAAAAGATTTAAAGAGGTATTTAAGTGAAAGTACAGTTAATCTGATGTTTTGTTTTTAAAAAATCTTAATATACTCGTGTGATTGAATTCATTCAACGTTAGAAATTATTTTATTTTTTGATGCGGAAATGTCATTCAAAATAGTGCAAAGTATTAAAAAAAGGGTTTTGTGTTGACTATTGTGCCTTCAGCATGGGAATACAATAATATACTGTATTGGCCATTAGCAAAGTCAACAAAAGCACCACTTTTTTTTGTTTTTCTATAATAGTTTAAAATATTAGCGTTTTCCATTTTCAATCTAATAACGCACTGAGCACAAACTATGTAGTGAAGCATTGAGCAACAGCTACAATTGTCATTTTAAGCCATATCCAGCCATTTTGAAGACTAGTTCAATTATAAATCCGATTTAAGAAGCTCTTCATTAAATGTTGATATTTACAGAGGTATTTTATAAGTTCACGTAAGAGTTGAAGTTTATATTGGCACTTATATAGCACTTAAAAACTCAGAAATTGAAGAGCTCAACAAAATGTATGGCTCTTAAAGTAAAAAATAAATTTTATTTATTAAAAAGCTTTTATCAAACATTTTTTAAAGATCTTGATAAATATTAAAAATTTTGAATTCAAAAATATTTATAATCGTTTTATGAAGATCTTCCGAATGCTTCTTAAGACCTTATAAATACCTTAGCTCTCCTTAAGAAAGAAATGTTTACAGAAGATTTAAGAACCTTTGAAAAGACGTTGTTAAAACTTTGATAAATACTTTTAAAATTCTAAGCGTTTTTTGTATTTGTAAACATCTTAATTGGAAGTTTCGAAATGCTTCATAAATAATTTTCATCGCAAGACTTATTGTTATTTTTTTAAGAGGCGAATAAATACTCTGGTATAAGTTAAGAGCCCTATAAATGTTTATTAAATGCTTTCGAAAATTCACCAAGAGCTGGCGATTATTTTAATGCCCAGTGGGTAGTTAGTAGCACCAGATTTCAACACCTCGACATTCACAAGGCCACCTGGCTATCCCCGGATCAAAAAACGAAAAACCAAATTGATCATGTTGTGATCAACGGAAGGTACGCTTCAAGCGTTCTGGATGTTCGTACATTTCGGGGGGTCAGCACTGACTCCGACCACTATCTTGTTGCAGCTAAGATCCGCATGCGGCTATGCAATGCGAAGAATGTACGCACGGGCATGCAACGAAAGCTGGACGTTGCCAAGCTGCAATCACAACGGACTGCCGAGGCGTACTCCGCTCAACTCTCGGTTAAGCTCAACCAACCAACCTCTGGAACCGACGACGCCGGTGGACTTTGGACACACATCTCCCACTCCATGCGCGCTGCTGCCGAAGAAGTCATTGGTTTCCGACGCCCACAACCTCGAAACCAATGGTATGACCAGGAGTGTCGCGATGCGACTGCTGCAAAAAACGCCGCATACAAGAAGACGCTGCAGTCAGCCGCAACTCGAGCCGTGCGAGGAAACTACCGCGAAAAGAGGAAAGAAGAGAGGCGCATTTTGAGACGTAAAAAAAGGGAGCAAGAAAAGCGTGAGCGTGTAGAACTTGAGGTGTACCAGGGCAAGAAAGATGCACGAAAATTCTAACAAGTTAAGCGTCTAACTCAAGGTTTCAAGCCCGGAGCATCCACTTGTAGAGACGAAAATGAAAATCTGGTTACAGATACACAGAGTGTACTGAGGTTATGGAGGCAGCATTTCTCCAACTTGCTTACGGGCGATGATTCCACCGATTCCGCCCAGAAAGAATGCAGTACGATACCACCAATCGATGATAACGCAGTGGAAGTACCATCACCTAGCCATGAAGAGGTTCGAGCTGCTATCCAGCGACTCAAAAACAACAAAAAAGCGGGTGCTGACGGCCTGCGAGCTGAGTTGTTTAAAGCTAGTGGCGATGAATTGATAAGGTGTATGCATCAACTCATCAGCAAAATATGGCTAGCGGAAAGCATGCCCGACGATTGGAATCTCAGCGTGCTTTGTCCTGTAATAAAGAAAGGAGACCCGAAATCTGCGTCAACTACAGGGGCTCCTCTCGAGCGTATTGTGTGAAAGATTGAAGCCGTATACAGAAACACTGACCGGATCCTATCAGTGTGGCCTTAGACCTGGTAAATCCACCATAGACCAGATTTTTACACTACGCCAAATCCTGGAGAAAACCCATGAATATCAAATCGACACTCACCATCTCTTCGTCGATTATAAAGCTGCGTTCGATAGCCCAGTGCGGAGTTGCCTATACGCAACAATGCCTGAGTTCGGTCTACCTGCAAAGTTAATAAGGCTCTGCAGGATGACGTTGAGCAATGCGTGTAGCTCCGTCAAGGTAGGGAATGTCCTCTCCGGAACTTTTAATACCGAGTGAGGTTTCAGACAAGGCGACCCGCTCTCGTGCGATCTCTTTAATTTCATTATGGAGGTGATCGAACGATAAGCCGGTGTGCATCATAATGGCACCATTTTCTTCAAAGGTATTCAGCTCCTTGCGTACGCTGATGATATTGATATTATCGGTTGGAGTAAGAGAGATGTTACTGCTGCTTTCACTGCTATTGAAAAGGAATCAGCCAAAGTGGGTTTGACGGTAAACGAGGGCAGGACGAAATACATGATGTCTACTAACAACAACAACAGAGCACGGGATCTAGACTCTCATGTTACAGCGGGCAACTGTAAATTAGAAGTTGTCAAGGAATTAATTTACCTTGGCACTGCCGTAACCAGCAGCAATGATGTCAGTCTGGAGATTAAGCGGAGAGTAACAATTGCTAATAGGTGCTACTACGGTCTCAGTAAGCAATTACGTTGCAGAACTCTCTCTCGATCGACAAAGCTAACACTCTACAAGACGCTCATTCTACCTGTGCTTCTTTATGGCGCTGAGGCATGGGTGGTTTCGACAACAGACGCAGACGCTCTTGGGGTGTTCGAGAGGAAAGTTCTCCGCAAAACCATTGGTCTTGTTCGAGTTGGCGACGACTATCGCATTCGAATGAATCACGAGCTGTGTGAGCTCTACGCCGACATTGACATAGTTAAGCGTATAACAATACAGCGACTACGCTGGCTGGGTCATGTCCATCGTATGGAAAAAGGTATTCGAAGGGAAGATCCCCGGTCAACGACGAAGAGGGAGATCATGGCTCCGGTGGATAGATCAAACTGAGGAAGCCCTAACCACGCTTGGCATTAATGATTGGAGGAGGCGCGCGCAAAACAGAGGCGCCTGGCGAGAGCTAATGAGGTCGGCCGTAACCTGACAACGGGTTGTTATGGCCATCTAAGCAAGTAAGTAAGCGAAATTTGTTTTATGCCAGAAAACTCTCGAAATAAAAACCAACAAAAGAAAACTAAACGATACTTGCTAGCATCCCTGGTTGTATAAAAATGCTTTTACACCATCTAGCGGCCACGTGTAGTTTTTGTACTAAAAATGATAAACCGAAAAAGCGCTGCAGTACACTATAAAAGTCGACAACCGAGAGAAATTATCGCCGTCGTTAAACGCCATCTAGAAGGTACTAGTAACATATTAGATAATTGTGAATTCCACGCCGATACGGGTATATTTTTCCGCATTTTTAGTTACTCGAAAAATGTGGGCGTGGTTTTACAACAGTGGGTGGCGACCCTCATTCAACTAAAAAACCCAAAACGCTATATCTTGGCACCTAAAGTAGACTTTTTCTACGTTTTAGTAATTCGGTTTTTTCGTTAAATTTCAACGGAATTGGACGTAAACTCTGTCCGCGCTGTTTTCAGGATTGAGCTAGGAAGCTCAAATGTTGGGACAATCATTTTTATTCCTCAAGCTATAATATAGGAAAAAATAAACAAAATCCTTGTCCTAAAGTTTGAAAAAAAACACCCTAATGTACATACACACCTTACGATTTCTCAAATTCCCAAAGACCCATATTTTGTAAGCCAGTGTTGCCATTCTAAAAATATTTTGTTTCTATGTACAACATATTCAAATATATCTGAAATTGGAAAAATGGACCCCATTTCCCCTGTTCGCTTCCCGTGAAATGCCCGATATATATATTTACTAGCATTATCCTGTGCGTATCGCTTCACCTCAACCGTTTTGTGTATTCGATGTGCAGTCTGCGTGAAAATTCTATTTAAAAATACTTTTGTATGAGGACCACCCTTAGTATGCCCCCAAAATAAAATTTTTACAACCTAAGCAGTGCCTCTTAATATAAAAACGACGTGGTGTAAATTCCATGAGAATCGATTAAGCGGTCTTCGAGAAAATGATATTTAAAAATATTTTTGTGTGAGGGCCACCCTAAATAAAAGTTTTGTAGCCTTAGCTATGCCTATCAACATAAGAGCTACTTGGTGTAAATTCGATCTGAATCAACTAACCTATCTTAGTGAAAACGATATTTGAAAATATTTTTGTATGAGGGTCACCCTACATATGGGCATTTCTCTCATGTTGAACGGGACGGAAGTACACTTTTAAAGTGGAATAAGAGTCAAAGTAAAACACTTTTATTTTTTTCTGTTACTTTAAGGAATATCCCTTTGGTAGCACTATATTGAGTGGTAAAGTTGATGTCAGACGTAATACTGGTTCCAAGATAGAGGCAATATAAAAGCCATTCGAACGGGACAAAAAACGGAAGTGTTTTTCATGACCATCTATAGAAAAGCACAAGTCAGCGAAACCTGGCAACATTTTTTAATGCTACTGATTTTAAAAAATTATGGTACAGTATAACTTTTTAATAGATTTCGTTTGATTGAAATATTTTATTTACTTTTTTTCTGATAATGCATAATACTCCATTCGAACAGGACATTCGAACGGTACATATTTTTCCGCCTTGGCTTGGGTAATTTTCAAAAAGACTTTAATATTTATATATTTAATATTATTTAAGATACATACATTAATAAAACAAATTTAATGTTTAAATTTATCAAATTATTTAGTGAGATCAATTTTAACAAAGAAAAGAGGAAGGAGTAGATATTTTTCTTAAAAGAATATAAGAATATAAGTCTTTTTGCTGTAAAAACGTATTTCCTGTAAGAGGCGTGGCAACGCCTACTAAAAAAATATAGTTTTACTCAAGTTTCAACCTATCTACATACCAAATTTCATCAAAATTGGTGTAATGGCACAGCCGTGATACCGTTTTTTCCCATTTTGAGCGATGCAACGCCCACTTAAAAGACTAAGAGTCTCTACTAACCTTTTTTATATATAATTCTATCCCCTAGCCAAATTTCATTAAAATTGGTCCTAGCTTAGCCGTGGAAACGTTTTTGTCCGTTAGGGGAGTGGTACCGCCTACTATTGAAAAAAAAGTATACATGTCCCTTCTTCTCTTCACAACCTTTACAACAAAAAAAAAATATGCGATTATGTTGTGATATGGCTGTGAAAAATTGGTTTTACCGTTTTGAACTGGTTTTTACCGGTTAGCCTTTTGGCGGAAATGCCCATATGCACCCTAAATAAAAGTTTTGTAGCCTAAGCTATGCCTCTTAATATAAGAGCTACGTGGTGTAAATTCGGTGTGAATTGACTATCCTGTTTTTGTGAAAATGATATTTAAAAAACTGTTTGCATGAGGGCCACCCTAAGTATACATCCTAAATAAAATTTTTACAGTCTCTTTTTTAGTGTCTCTTTACATAAAATCCATGTGGTGTAAATTTCATGAGAATCGATTTATCTGTATTTGAGAAAATGCTATTTTTAAAATATTTTTGCATGAGGGCCACCCTCAATATGCATCTTAAATAAAGATTTTATATCCTATGACACCCCTCTGACTAATACTAACATACTGTAAAAATTTTATCACGATCGGCTGGATAGTTTCCGCGTCCCTAAAGGACAGACAGACAGACAAACAAAAAATGAATTTTATATAATAGATAAAAATACAGTTTTAGCTCGTTTAATAATAGTAGAATAGTTTTTGAAAGAACATAAAAAGTGCTTTCTTAAGGTATTAATAAAAATTTATGTTAGCAGTTAATTTTTTGGAAAAAACAACGGCCTTAAAAAAAAATCGCTGCTCAGAAATTTAAAAAAATTTACAACTATAGCCAAATTTCTAACTTTTATGTATCTCAGCTTGTTAAATTATTTTTAAAGTTCGGAATGTTACATCCAGAAGAAGTTTTCTTTTTCCAACTTTATCGAAATTTTTATTGGTCCTAGCAAAAAGTATCTGAAAGTCACCTTAAAATTTTTGTATTTTAGACCAGCCTAATGTATAAATGCACATTACCTTACAGCGATTGCTTGCTGCCTTCGTGTGTAGGTTGGATATTCAAAATCTAAGTACTTCCACTCGTTGATAACTTGAAATGTATTGTCATCGTAGCTCGTAGACTCATCATCTCGCAGAAGTGAATTGTGCTGCCGCTGCTGCTGCTGTAAGTTTTGATGCTGCGCCTCGCTATTGTGCGTTGCAAAATGTCCTAGACCCGGACTTAAGATTAGTTGAGCGTGCGCAAGAGCAGCTGGTAAGTAAATATATAGGCTTAATAAGAAGACTTGTATCGTATTGTTGCTTAAGAGAACCATGCCGAATGAATGTTACATGCGGCCTTTAACTGCTAATAGTCAATTGTTATTAAAAACAATTTTTAGAAAGCAAGAAATATAACTGCGAGCATTAATAATTTTTAGCTTAGCTTTATTCGCACGCTATTAACCATTAAACGAGAGGTGTTTTGCCAAAGGCAACAAAAATCAATGAACTGCAAAAAAAATTAACTTGTTTTTTATTTTCATACACTGCCAATTAAAAGTATGCGATCATAACAAGATGCTTTTATTCTTTTTTTTGTTTTTTTGCACTAAACGTACAGAACAAAAAGGGTCAGAAAAAAAACATAGGCCAATCATTATAGTCGCAAAATTAAGTTAAAATCTTGTTTTTATCCAAAATTGAAAATACAGAGTAACCCCATAAAAAAAAGAAAAACTTGCATTAAATTATGAGAAAATTTTAAAAAATAGATTACCCTGCGTTATTGACATAACATATTATAGACACAGTGAACAAAAGGATTAATAAAAAATTCGAAAATACAAGACAGCGTGGCGGAGTGGCTAGGACGGTGAACTCATAGCTCAGAGTGCGTGGGTTCAATACTCGTAAATGTACATGTTTTTTTATTGATATCAATGAAAATAAATGTTACTCTTAAACATGGTTGTAAATATTTAAAAGCACGTTGTCCTGCTTTTAAATTTAAAACGTGCTTATAAAAAAAAAAACATCTTTTCTGACGAGAATCGAACCCACGAACTGTGAGCTATGAGTTCACAGTCCTAACCACTTCGCCACGATGCCTCATGTTCGATTTTTTTATTATTGCTTTTTTTCACTGTGTTTACAATATTTCATGTCAACAACACAGGATAATCGATTTTTTTAAATTTTCTCATAATTTAATCCTGGATAAAGAACAGGTTTTAACTTAATTTTGCGACTATAATTATGGGCCATAATATTTAATTTTGTTCCAAACACACAAAATTTTTAGATTATATTTTATTTTGACTATTTAAAGAACCTAAATTAAGCCAATTTATTAACTTTACAAAAAAAATAATCTATATCTTCGTTTAAAAATTGTTCTCCTGTCAATTTTTTTTCCTATCCCCTTGTCAAGATGCAATAAAACATAAGACTCCAGCGGTCGCAAATTTAACTTTTTTTAAACATTTTTTTATTCTTTTTTAGTGGATGTTTCAACTTTACAACTATCCCAATATTTCCTTATTTTCTATAAAATATTTTTTTTTTGGCTTTTGTCTATGTGACGAATCTTTGCGCGTTTGTGCATCTTGTCCTTTGCTCTTTAGCACTTCCCACAAATGCTCCATCGGCGATTGGTTTGAATACATAGTGTTACCTAAAACTTTTGATCACGGCTGTACTTCCGTTTAACATTTTACGGATTTTGTAACATTTTTCGATCTTATAATTTTTAACTTTTGGTCAGCATGCGTGCAATTTGCAAAAATAAAATCGAAATGTTATACGAACGGTTGTATGTGATCAACAAAATTGTTTCACATTGTACCTTTCTTCAACAAAGTTAAGTTCAACGAAAACTTGTTGGCCTTGAACAAATCAACCGATTTGAATGATACTTATTAAAGCGAATGAATTAGACTTTAATTAATCGCTTGGAAATTTCCAAAAATGTTTTTCATAGACCAAAAATAACATCATTGTGTAGAGATTATAAAAAGTTTTTGTTTTTGTATTTATAGAGTTTTTTTAACATTTAGTTTTATTTTCCACTTTTCATAACATGTACTGCACTATATTGTCTAATGTAAAAATCGAAATCAATGAAAACGCTGCTGCTGCCAATAACTATGACGGTTCCGAAGTTGATCGCGTTGTAGCGTTAATAAAATTCTTATAGACGCTTGTTAAACTAAACGCATAGCACCACTCGATTTTGAGGAGGACGATGAAGTAATTTACACATAGACTTTGTTGTAGCCTCATACAATCTGCGCGCAACTAATTATAAGATTACGCGGCAAGATTATACCCGCCATTGCTACAACAACTCTTGTAGTATCAGGCCTTGCAGTACTCAAAGTCATCAAACTAATTACAGGGTAAATTAAACCAAAATGTGTTCGTGTTAAAATAAATTTTTCAATTTTTTTTTTCTTCATTTCTCTTAGTCACCAAAGTATCGGTAACCGCTCTGTACATTCGCAGAACCACTGAGAGTATCAGAAATAGAGTACTACGGCAAAGAGTACTATCGACTCAAGTTGCATGCTGAAACGTCACTACAGGAGTTCCTGGACTATTTCGAGCACCAGACGGAAGCAATGTCGCTTATGAATTTGAAGTTTAAATTAAGAAAAACAAAAAAGAATCAGACATTTCAAATTAATATTAAAATAACTAAATATAAAATAAAAAAACATGTTATGTAAATATATAAAACATATTAATTACTCAATAAAGAATTGGCAAAAATTAGACATTGCTTACATTGTGTTGTTTTATTTGGTAAGCAGATAAGTTATCATGGTTAGCTTCATTCAAATGGGTCCATTAATTCCGAAGAAAATGGAAGGAAACTGCTTCAAGCGCCATCCGGTGGCATTTTTCAGAGCTATAAGGTTTTCTATTCTCTTCCCCAACTCATTTACAGAAAAACGACGAATCCTTTATTCATATCAGTCCATTAATACCGAAAAAAACCACAGAAAACTATTAAAACTGCTAAAAGTGTCATCTGGTGGCAGTTTTCAAAACTTTAAAGTTTTCTATTCTCTTCCTAAGCTCATTTACAATAAAATTACGTTTCTTTATTCAAATCGTTCCATTAATTTCGAAGAAAACTGTTAAAACTGCTAAAAGCGCCATCTGGTGGCAGTTTTCAAAACTTTTAAGTTTTTTATTCTCTTCCTCATTTCATTTACAATAAAATGACGTTTTCCTTATTCAAATCGGTCCATTAGTTTCGGAGTTATTCAAGTTGTAACAAAACTGTTCCACATCTCATACGTTTTGCCAAAACATAGCCGAACTCAAAATTTGTACCAGTGAAAATTTCAAACACCACCCAGCAAAACCTATAACAGCTATAAAACTTAATATATAAGCGTCAGAGAACTGCAAGAGCGCGTTATTTCACAACTCTAAGTATACTCGCTACAAAATGGGTTGCAGTGCTATACACACCGCAAGATATGCGGTCTATGCAAATATCTACTCAAAGCGATATCTACTATTATTAAACGAGCTAAAATTGTATGTTTATATATAGTACCTGGAGATCGGCCATAGTTCGGTTTTTCGTTTTCAGGTTGAAAAAGTCGAAAAAATGTAATGCAATTGAATGAGAAGTCGGAAATATTTAAAAAATATTGAATAGGGTTCAAAACCCAAAAACAAGTTAAAAAAATTTTGAAAGAAGTTGATTATGTATGAAAAACGTTGAGAGAGGTTGAAGCAGGTGAAAAAGTTTGATAAACTCGATGGTATATTAAAGTGTTGAAAAAGTTGAAGGAGATTGAAAAGCTCGAAAAAAGTTGAATGTGGTTGAAAAAGTCCAAAAAATATGGAACGTGTTGAAAAAATTTGAAAAAGTTGAAAGAGTTTGAATAACTCGAAAAAAGTTGATTAAGGTTGAAAAATTCGAAAAAAGTAGAATGTGGTTGAAAAATTCGAAAACATATGGAAAATGTTGAGAAAAGTTGAAAGAGGTTGAAATATGTTGAAACAGTTGAAAGAGGTTGAATAACTCGAAACAAGTTAAACAATGTTGATAAATTTGAATAAATATGAAAAATGTTGAGAAAAGTTGAAAGAGGTTGAAAAATGTTGAAACAGTTGAAAGAGGTTGAATAACTCGAAAAAAGTTCAATAAGGATGAAAATTTCGAAAAAATATGGAAAATGTTGGGGAAAGTTGAAAGAGGTTGAAAAATGTTGATACAGTTGAGAGAGGTTGAATAACTCGAAAAAAGTTGAATGAGGTTGAAAAATTCGAAAAAAAAATGGAAAATGTTGATAAAATTTGAAAGAGGTTGAAAAACTCGAAAAAAGTTGAATGAGGTTGAAAAAGTCGAAAAAATTTGGAAAATGTTGAGAAAAGTTGAAAGAAGTTGAAAGATTTTGAAACAGTTTAATGAAGTTGAAAAACTCGAAAAAAGTTGAATGAGGTTGAAAAAGTCAAACAAATATTGAAAATGTAAAAAATATTTGAAAAAGGTAACAAATCGCGAAAACAGTTGAATGTCCTTTAGTCAGTGTCGGTTGTGTTGTTAAGTGTATCGTGATTTGTTTATAAATTTTTTGTCAGTTAAGTGTACTAAATAATAATTTTCTAAACTTGTGTTTAATTGCAGTATCGTTGCTAGTAAAATTGCATGCTAGTAGTAATAATTTTGCTTTAATTTTGTGCTTTTGTTTATTGAATATTGTTTTTTAATTTGTACATACAAACACACATATGTGAATATTTTTTTTCTGCAAGCGGAAATATTGTAAGCAGTGCGACAATTTTGTTTTTTGATTTGCTTTTATGCTTTATTCGTATACAAAGCTTGACTTTAAACTCAGTTGTTTTTTGTTGTTGCTGACTAACGGGTGCATTTTGTACAATTATTAACCCTTTTTTTCACGACATTAAAATTTTTTAAGCAACATTAAAACATTTTCTTATTTTATTTTTCTTTTAATTTTTTTGGGTGCCATATTTTCCACATACATACATACATATTTTATGATGGATTATTTTTCTTCCGAAAATTTATTAGCTTGCTCTCTAGGAGATCAATGCAAAAGCCAAAATATACTATGTTCTATGTTTTCTTGTTTAGGTCCCTGTGAACAAGTTTTTCATGCCTCTTGTGCAAACTTGACGAAATCTATTACAGATTTATTATGTTCTGTACGTTCGGGCCTGCATTGGTACTGTCCATCGTGCAGGGCCCTTTCCCCGTCGGTTTTTTTCGAAAAAATTAAGCAATTTGGGGAAAATCTTAACAATCTGAATACTAATTTCAGAGATATTCTCAACAATTATCTAGATTCAACTCCCCAAATTGAAAAATGCCTTAATGAGGCTATTTCACCTGATGTTAGTTTGCAAAATAAAACTATTACCGAGGCTCCTTTGGTTTTTGCTTCCACTCCTTCGATCTCTTCTTTACCTAAACAAGCTATTCCCTTAAAGAAGAAAAGAAAATCTAAGAGGAAATTAAACAAGAATCTGGGTAATGTGGGGAGAGCGAATAGTGCGGGCATCAGTCGTGACAAAACTTCCGTGGATTGCTCTCTAATTACTTCTCCACCTATTCGCAATTTTCCAACTACTATTTCTGTAACTAACCCTCCGTCCCCTTCCTCCTCTTTAATTACTCCTCTTTCGATTTCAGTTATTCCCAATCCACGGGAGGTTGATGCGATTGTGCCTCCTGTTTCTTTGCAGGCATTGCCAAGGTTAAAATCTATTTTTATTTCACGACTTCAACATAACACTACCACTGACAATGTTAAAAACTTTATCAGACAAAAACATATTATTCCTGCCGACGCCTTCATTTCATGCAGGAAAATCGGTAATAAAACAACTCATGCGTCTTTAAAAATTACAGTGGCGTCTTCTTATTTTTCCGCCATTCTAAATTCTAATGCATGGGTAGATAATATCTTTATTTCTGAATTCAAGTCGAAAAAAATTTATAAAACTGTCCGACACACTGTCCGTTCCAATTCAAAAAACTGAAACGGCTATCCCTTTACTATCAAAATGTAAGGGGTTTGCGTTCCAAGACGCAAGATATCATTTTATCAACTCAGAATTTCTCTGAGGATATTATCGTGTTTACCGAAACTTGGTTAAATAACAGTTTTCTCAATATGGAACTTTTTGATAATAGTTTCCAAGTTTTCAGAAGAGACAGACACTTGGAAGATATTTCTTCTGTTGGTGGAGGCGTCTTAATAGCTATAAAAAATCATTTAACTAGTTTATTAGTCGAAATTGCCTGTGCATCTAATATTGAACTGTTATGTGTTAAAGTTACACATTGTAACACTAATTTATATATTCTTAACACTTATGTTCCTCCAAATAGTAGCGCAGATGTCTACGAATGTCTTTCGATGGCCGTAGAACATATTATTAATGAACTAGACGCTAATGACGACATTTTGTTGTTAGGTGACTTTAATATGCCTGACCTAAAATGGACTCCTTCGGACGATGGTACATATTTTTATGCATCTTGCCAAAAAACTCGACAACAACAAATTTTTGTTGACGAAATACTTTCAAATTTACAAGTAAGTTGTATAACTAATTGCCACGGACGACAACTTGACTTAGTCTTGGCTACAAATAGTAGCAATGTTGTTTTAAGAAATGCTATCCATGCTCTGTCTACGGTAGATTCCTATCATCCACCTTTGAGTATTGTGTACCAATCTGACAATGAAAATTTGACTAATGCATGTTCATCCATTAATATTTACGAATTCAATTTTAAGAAAGCTGACTTTTTGAAATTGAACGAAAATTTAAGAAATAAATTAGACGACTTACTAAATTTTTTTAATAACAATACATTTGTTGATTGCATTAAATTTTTCTATGGTGAACTTTTTTCTGCCATAGCATTGTCGGTGCCATATACAAAGAGGTACGTTAATAATTCCTCGTACCCTTGGTATACAAAGGATTTGAAAAAAATTCGGAATGGCCGTAATAGGGCATGGAATAAATACGTTTGTAGCCAGGACCGAAATGACCTTGTTGCTTATCTGCGACTGTTTATTGAATTTAAAGATATGCCAGCTTTAGTTTATTCTGAATTTTTGAATAAAATTAGGCTGAATATTCTTCATGACCCCAAGAATTTTTGGGGTTTTATTAGTTCTAAAAAAAAATCTGACGGGTTTCCATCTGAATTTAAAACAGTTGATGGGCTCACTAGCGACCCACAAATTATAGCCGGGTTGTTTGCCAATTTGTTTAAGGAATCATTTTCTACGGATTTATTTAGCCCTGAAATCAACTATTTTGAATATATGGATAACGACCCTTTAGTTTCGGTTAATGAGATATCTTTCTCTCCTGACCTCATAGAGAAATATATTTCATCTGTTAATGATGATTTCAGCTCCGGGCCTGATGGTATTCCTGCGACAGTTTTAGTTAACTGCAGCTCTATGCTGAGTCAGCCCCTCAGTTTTTTATTTAATAGATCAATTAGAGAAAGCTATTTTCCTAAATTTTGGAAAAATGCATACATTAGCCCCATTTTCAAGAAAGGGTGTAAAAATGATGTTTCAAACTACAGGCCCGTGGCTAAGTTATCATCAATACCGAAAGTTTTTGAACATATTTTATACGATCAGGTTAAGGAGTGCTGTAGTGAAGTCATAACAACTCGTCAGCATGGTTTTGTTAATGGCAGATCTACAGTTTCTAACCTCCTTGATTTCACCTCTTTTGCATTAAGCTCTTTGGACTCTGGTGGGCAAGTTGACTGCATCTACACTGACTTCAGTAAAGCATTTGATAAATTACCACATAACTTGATTTTGTTTAAGTTAAAGAAGCTTGGATTTCCTTTAAGTTTTGTCAGCTGGATTGAATCTTATTTATCTGATCGTACGTATCAAATAAAATTTAGGAGAGTGTTTTCCTCCCCATTTAGCGCGACATCAGGTGTTCCACAAGGAAGCCACCTGGGGCCGCTCCTGTTCATTTTAGCAATAAATGACGTTACACATATTATTAAAAACTCCCATCTGCTAATATATGCAGATGATATGAAAATTTACAGGAACGTAAAGGGGGTTTGTGATACTTTTCCACTTCAGTCTGACTTGAAATCCTTTGAAGTTTGGTGTTCTAAGAATAACTTACATCTTAATCCTGATAAATGCCAAGATGATTTTTACCAGGAAGAAAACTATTGTGGAATTTGATTATAAATTAAAAGATAAAAATATTTGTCGTGTCGATGTAGTCAAAGACCTAGGTATACATTTTGATACTAAGTTGACTTTTAATGAGCATATTAATCAAATTTGTAAAAAATCCTCATCTCTGCTTGACTTTATATAATACAATAGTGCGCCCTCACTTAGAGTAAGTCAAGCCAAGTATGGTCACTATTTTATAATATTCATATAAATAGAATTGAAAGAATTCAAAAAAAATTTATTCGTTTTGCTCTCAATGGCTTAAATTGGATTGACCCTTTAAACCTTCCTCCTTATGAGGATCGTTTAAAGTTATTACATATGCAGTCTTTGAGATCGCGTAGAAATATTGCGGATATACTTTATCTGCATCAACTTGTAACTGGGTCTCTTGCTGCACCGGAGCTTCTTAACTATATACATTTTAATAGTAATCGGAGGAGTACTCGTAACTCTTATCAGTTATTTTACCAACCGGTTAGTAGAACTAATTATATGGCTACAGCTCCTTTTAATCGCATGACAACTCTTATTAATAATTGCGAAGTTTATAACATTAGCTTGTCAAAAGGTCAACTCAAGCTTAGACTGAAAACTAACTGTAGCTAAATTTGTAGCTTAATGGTGGTGTGAATTTTTTTGTTTGTGTTGTCCGAGCCCCACAGCATGCTGGGTAAATTTTTTCTAACATTTATGCCTTGGACCACGTAAATTTATACATATAATTATTTTAATATCTATATGTCTATTTTTACATGGTGTGAGTGGGTATGTTGAGAAAGTGCGATAAAGCTAAGAAAAAATTATAAAATAAATAACACATTAATGTGCATGATAATTTTTTCTATTCCATTTTTTATTGAATAAGCTTTTTACTTGGTATAAAGCTTCAATGCTAAATAGCTAAGAAGGCTATAATAGCTGTAGTAGCTAAACTCTATTACTATTATTATGAAGTTAAAAAGTCGGAAAAATGTAGAGAGTCGTTGAAAGAGGTTGAAAAATAATGAAGCAGTTGAGAGAGGTTGAAGAACTCGAACTAAGTTGAATAAGACTGAATATATTGAAATCTATTTTATAAGGATCATTCTTATAGTAAACTAAATATGGAATTTTACGCTATAAGTTTGTATGGGAGGTGCCACGCCCACTAATGAAATCCCATCAAAATTCATATAATTTCAAAGCTTATAATAACCGACACCTCTACACCAAATTTAAAGAATATTACTCCAATAGCACACTAAATATAACATTTAAAGTTTTTTGCTTATGTGAGAGGTGCCACACCCACTGATGAAATCTCGTCGATTTTCGTTTAATTTCAAAGCTTATGGTAACCGACACCTTTACACCAAATTTTAATGAAATTACTTTTACAGCACACTAAATATAACTATTAACGTTTTTTGCATGTATGAGAGTTGCCACGCCTACTGATCTACTCCCATCAAAATTCATTTAACTTAAAAGGTTATACTAACCGACATCTCCATGCCAAATTTTATTAGGATCACTCATACAGTGGCCTAAATATAGCCTTAAACGTTCTTAGCTTGTATGGGAGGTGTCACGCCCACTAATGCAATCTCGTCGAAATTCATTTAATTTCAAAGCTCATGGTAACCGACACCACTATACCAAATTTCAAAAAGATTACTCCAATAGCACACTTAATATAACACTTAACATTTTGTGCATGTTCGGGAGGTGCCATGCCCACTGATACAATCCCAACGATGTCTATTTAGTTTCATAGCTTATAGTAACTTATAATAAATTTCAAAAAGATTACTCTTACAGCACGTCATATTATGACGTTTATAAATATTGTGGGCTGTGCCACGCCCTTCAACGAGTTTTGCCAGTATAGTAGCATAACTTGTTATGATGACTGCTTTTAGCGGTATTGTCTTCAAAATTTTTATGAAAATCGTATGCGCTGTTTTTGAGTAATATTGAATCAAAATTTTTAATTGTTAAAAGATGCCACGCCCTCTTCTCCAATTCCGCTCACTTTTGGAACCGTTGAAGATATTTATGGTTTGCATCAGTTTACCAAATTTCATCAAAATACCTTAAATAGTTAGCGATATATCACGTTATAAAAATTAACGTTTAGGGCTGTGCCACGCCCCTGTTAGAGCCTTGAAAAACTTAAAACCTAGCCCAATCTTAATGTTGTTATCATATGCATGAAATCCCCAAGTTTCATCAAAATTGCTGCAGCCGTTTTCGAAATAAAGTTCAGTCATATACATGTATAGTAGATAGATAGTAGATAAGGTCACTTAACTACTAATTTTCTAATTTCTACAGTAGATTGCTTTCCATTTGGAGCCATTTTAAATACATTTTAAGTTATTGTTGACACTGTTTTGCCACTAAATGCAATTTACGAATGAATATGACAAAAAAACGCAGTTCTAAAATGCCTTTCTGCGAAATAACGGTATATTTAGCATTGCCATTTTGCTTTGTCCGATTATTCGTTGCGCGTTAGATATTGAACTGTTTCTGTTTTTTTTTGGTTTTGTTTTACAGTTATTGTTAAAAAAGTTAGGCTTTTTTTTATTGTTCAGAGGGATAATAATATGAAGTACAAATAAAAGCGAAAAAACAATATATTTTGCATGTTTGTTCTAAAGTTTAGAGCCCATTTATATCCAACAAAGTCTTGTCCGATTATGCGATGGAGCCACTGTATGTGTAAAAAATAGTGCATTCGTATAATTAGACATTCGTATAAAGGAGCTTTCGTAATTAGCATCCCACTTGTTAAAATCGGTTCAATAATTGTTAAGCAATATAATTTTAAAGAGCAACCAATTCGGGTGTCGAATTTCATTAAAATTGGTTTAGCTGTATCAAGAGTTACATACATTTAAAAAACTTACCTTATCATACGAGAACTAACAACGCAGTCAGATACTATTAGGTATCTGATAACCAAAAGTGGACGCAATAGTACATGTGGGCGTGACACCTTCCATATAGTGTACTATAAGAGTGATCCTAATAAAATTTGGTATAGAGATTTCAGTTACTAAAAGTTTTGATTTTAAATGGAGCTCGACAGGAATGAACAGGCCCGTACCTACCCAGGGGCTAGGGACGGGGGCTTTGCCTCCCCACGCGTTTTTTTAGGAAAACTTAAGGAAAAACTTATTTTTATAGTTCATACTGGGCTTACAGTTTATTTTTTTCTAAGACAGTAACAATAAATAGTTTTCTAAATTAACTGTACTTTGCGATCTTTCAGTGCATTGAATCTTTTTAAAGCCATGTCTAGATCTATAGGCTCAAGACGTTTGTGCTCGAAAGCCAGAAACGATAAAACAATTTTTCAACCAAAAAATTATTCAATAAAATTGTTTTTCTACCTTTTCTTATAAATGCTCCTTGAATTTCAGTGAGCATTGATTCAAAGAAAAAATTATTAATTTCGGACAAAATTTGCGCTCTCCAGCAATTTTTGAACCAAAAAATATTTAAAAAAAAATTTATTAAATTAAATTAATCAAACACGAAAAATATTTTTCAAAACTCGAGCCCCAACAATTTGTAAGCATTGTAGTTGACTTTTATTCAAAAAATAAGTTATTCATTTCCGACAAGACTTGCACCCTCTAGCATTTTTTGAACCCAACAATATTTGAAAACCAAAAAACATTAAAAATTTTTTTTTTTTTGGCCTGTTCCAAAAAACAGTATTTTGTTTTCCATATTCGGTCTCCGAGGATTTGTTGGAATTTTAGTAAGGAATTTAAAGAAAAAGAAAAGATATGCGCTTTCCAACCATTTTTGAACCAAAAAATTCTTTTTTCGGAACTTAACTTAAAATAAAAAAAAAGACGAGTTTGCTTTAGACCAGACAACTGAAGTATGTATGTATATACTTCTTTAGGTCCATCATACATAAGGGGCATTTCAGGCGAAGCGGACAATGCAAAAAAAATGAGACATAGAAATTTGTTCATATTTGGCTTAATTGTACTTCTAGAAGGTGTAAACACTTAATTTTTTTCTTATAGAAGGCTTAGTTTTGAAGTTGTGGACTTCCAAAAATTGATGTAATATGAATAATGGATTTTTCGGAAGCAGTTTTTCGAACTTATCAAAATTTCAATAAAATAAAAAACATTATGGTTTCAATAGGAAATTACTGCTCTTTTCAATTATGAAATCAGATTGGAAATTTTATTTTTTTTTTAAAAAACTTTAAAATAAAGCATTAAATATACCGGTAATATGCTAAAATTTTTTTAACGTGATCTACATTAGTTGACGAGATATGTGAATTGAAGTGCGTACTTGCCTCACTTTGTATGGGACGTGGCACTTTCTTAAGTACTTTAATTCATATATCTCCTTAACTAATAACGATCACTATATACATATGCATATACATATACATATATACATACATATATATTTATGAATATGTGTATATATGTGGTAATAGCCGAAACATATGTCACCAATTACCAGGTTAAATTGTTCCATTTGTTATCTTTGTCATGTTAGTCTATAAAGCATTAACCGATTTGTGAAATTTCACATGAATATTGTTTACTGCGATTGACTGAAAATTCAATTAAAAATTCAAATTATTAATAACGATCACGTTAAAATTTTTTTGTGCAACATCTATATACTTAAGGCTTTTTTTTAAAAATAAAATATTTAAAAAATATTATATCGAAGTTACTGAAAATTTGATTTAAAATTTTTACTTCCGGTTTTCCATACATGAAAAAATCTAAAATTCGAATTTAACTAAAAAATTAAAAAGAGCATCCTTTTTGCTAGTTATTGTTTATATTTTATTATAAATTCCTTGATTCCAATAACAGCGTTCAAAAAATACGGTCCTTAAACTTTGCCAATTCTTCAGAAGCCCATAACTCGGCAATTAAGCCTCATACGAAAAAAAAAAATTATGTGTGCACATTTATGTCTACTAGATGTATATCTTACCGGAATATAAAAAATTTCAGGACCTCACGTTATTTTCATTACCCGCTTCGCCTGAAATGCCCCATATGTAGGTACATGCATAGCTGGGCATTAACTCGTTAATCCGTAAATCGTTAATTAACGAAATTAACATTTCGACTAACGGATTAACTTTTAAGTTAACTTTAAAAAGTGTTAACGGACTCGTTAACTTCCGTTAAATATCCTCAAATCCGTTAATCGTTAATCCAGTACCTACTTTTTACCAAAAATATAAACGAAACATGTTCTGACAACAAATACGTTCCGGTTGATATGGCTGAAAACGGATGACAGTAGTCGAGTGAATACAGTAAAAAAATGCATTAAAAAAGGGTAGAACAGGCGTTACGACAAGAAGCTGCCAAAAGTTCGCAGAACAGAGATAGTTTAAGTGGCGGAGGTAGCAACGCGACAACAACGACAATGATGAGGAAGACTTTTTTAATTCTTTCAATCAGTCTAAAGAAAAACCTAACACCCACAAATCTTTTAAGACTAAAGCTCAAAATATCGTCAAAATGTGAGTAGACATGAAATCAAAAGACTTGTTCAACGACGTTGCATTACACAGGAAACAGATATTCATAAAGCTGTTTATTAAATATAATACTGCTATACCCTCAAGAGCGACAGTTGAAAATATTTTTTCCACGGGCAAAGTTATATTAACGCCGAAACGAGCCTCGCTTTCAGACAAGAATTTCAACATATTAATGTTCTTGAAGGGAAATATCCACATAGTGGCGTACCACGTGCGTATTTTTGGCGCCCGGGACGAAGAGTTCACTTGCCCTACATACACATTTCATCTTTTTAATTTCAAGAAAAAAATGCCTCTCCAAAAACAGTAGCAAAATGAGATATATTTCACAGTGAATTACAAAATCATCACACATACCCTCCACTTCTTTAAAATCTAGTAAAAAAAAAGGTCCTCACAAAAACCATAGCAATATAAGATACATATATACGAGGACCGCCCTCCCCTAGGTACGCTACTGTATCCACATTATACCAGAAGACTAAATTACACACTCCAATTATGCTCGTCTTTTTTTTTTTGTTCCTAACCTATTAACTTCTAGAACCCAAAGCAACAGTTTTTATAAGAAGATCAATAACGCAACGATATAAAAAATGAAATTTCTATCACGTGTTAACGGATTAACTGTTAACGTTAACTTGCGTTAAGTCTTCCGAAATGTAACGCATTAACGTTTAACGAATTTTTTTAGTAACGGATTAGCGATTAACGAAGTTAACTATTTGATTAACGGTGCCCAGCTATGTGTACATGTATGTATGTATGTATGTCACATGTGTCAAAGTATTCAACGTACATCAAAAGTTAAAAGTTGCCCAACTTCTTCCGTAGCGTTGACGGATAAGTTGCTTATGGGACGCTCTTCATACAAACCAATAGATTTCATCTTGGTTGTCAGTTGCAAACTTTGACGCAACGGACTTGACGTACTCTATGGGTTTAGGCCTTAACTTCTGGTATTGTGATATGGTCGGGTAATGTGATATGCCATCATATTTCCTTAAATAAACAACTCTCGACAAAAATTTTTTTGTCAACATATCAGTATCGGAAAACGATACGTGCTGCTTTCACTGTTTTTGGACTCAGTGTGGTGAAAGTGATTTAGCCACAAGCCGAGATTTTATTTGTGTGCATTTCATGTGTGAATTAAGCCCAAAATAAAGTAAGTACTATAGCCGAAGTACTAAAATTTGTTAATGGGTGGATATAATTTGTCATAAATGATGTGAGTTCTTTATTTGCTGAAGTGTGTTTTAATAAAAATAACCTGAGTGTATTAAAACTGAAATTCGGGTAATGTGATATAGTCCAATTTGCTCCACCCAGTAAGGACATTACCTGTGCATTTTGCAACAAATTCTTCCAGAGAGATACAAAGAATCAAACCTGAGTTCAATGCCTGCAATGCGATTTAGTTTGGGCTCACAATGATTGTTTTCCAATTTTTGTACGTGAGTCATCTATCTGATTTTAATATGTTCTGCTTTTCGCATATTGATTGAGTTTAAATCTAGTTTCCTATTTTATGGAAATTCTATTGAAAGATGTAATATTATTGTATTTTTAGTTCATACTGATTTATACTTGTAATATTTTTCATGATGGTATATCACATTATCCGAACACTATATATCACATTACCCGCCAATTTCATTAAGAGGTGTCACTTGGCTTTGTCCCATTTTGTTGAAATAGCTTCAGATTGGCTTACGTTGTAGCGCTCCGAAGTCGTAATATACTGCACTATGCATCAATAAACCACAATACATAAAGAAGTTGAAGCTATGCTATAAAAGTTAAGTGTAATTTAAAATACAAAAAAATACCCGAAGTTACTATATACATTAGAGCGGTTCAAAAAAAAAATTTTGATTTTTTCACGATGTGTCAGCGGATTACAATAGCCTTATATGTCTGGACAAGTCCCATTACTAGGTTAATATTGAAAACTGGATTAGCGCCCTCTGTTTTAAGTAAACAACCCATTTTCAAAAATCTTGATTTAAAAAATGCTGCAAGTTGTAGAGGTTATAAAATTTTTCAACAAAGTGGGAATGGTTTTCGGGAAACAATCGATCGGGGAATTCAAATCCGTGATTGGTTTTTCTTCTTCTTCTTCCTTTCTTACAAAAAAATTGACAATTGACAGGACAAAAGTAAAACAGTACCGATTTTCCACTTTCTAGCTCCAACGCCTCAAATATTATGTTACCGCCGATCCCATGGTGCATCATTTTTAATGAACTGATATTCCCTTAAATGAATGCCGAAACCGCATATCATTATCTTATTTCAAAACAAAGATATCTGCATTTTTCTAAATTAACAGACCTGATTTTTTTCGAATCGTGGTCGACAAATTTGCATATTAAGGTGATTCAATTTCTTTTTTATTTCAAATAGTTATTATCAATCGGGGAATTCGAATCCATGATTAGTTTTTCTTCTTCTTCTTTTTTTCTTACAAAAAAATTGAAAATTGACCGGAAAAAAATGACAAAATTCCGATATTGTACTTTAAAGTTGCAAAATCAACCCATATTATTTTTGAGCCTCTTTTAATTTCAATGAATTTACCAAAATTTTCCAACATTTTAGCACGGTTGGTTTTTTGGTACTACTTACATATGTGCATATCCATCAGATTGGGCCTTTTAGCTGGCCTCGTTTTTTTTTTTTTTTTTTTTTTTTGGAGTACATCTTCCAGCCATAGTTTTTCTTGAAGCTAAGGCTATCTTGAACTCATAATAAAGGTTGTTCAATTGAAATTCAGATAGCTATTTTTTTTATTTAACTTTGTATGTAACTTTCCATGTTTTTTTTTTTAACTTAAATGCAATTTTAACTATGTCTCCCTTTGAATTTTAATTGTTCCTCCTTGAATATTAATTAAAGATAGTCTTAACTTCAAGAAAAACCATGTTTGAAGAGTCTGCTCCAAAAAAAAAAAATCGAATCGAAAAAAAATTTTTTTTTTTATTTTTTTTTTTGGAGCAGACTCTTCAAACATGGTTTTTCTCGAAGTTAAGACTATCTTTAATTAATATTCAAGAAGGAACAATTAAAATTCAAAGGGAGACATAGTCAAAATCGGATTTTAGTTAAAAACAACATGAAATGTTACATATAAAGTTAAATAAAAAAAATAGCTATCTGAATTTCAATTGAACAACCTTTAATATGAGTTCAAGACAGCCTTAGCTTCAAAAAAAACTATAGCTGAAAGATGTACTCAACAGTCTTTAGACTACAGCGTAAAAACCCAATAAATTGACAATTTTTAAAAAACACGAAAAATTTCACATATTTCTTACTTTAAATGCAAATTAAAAAAATAAGTATCTAAATTTTAATTGAACAACCTTTAATATGAGTTCAAGACAGCCTTAGCTTCAAAAAAAAACTATGGCTGAAAGATGTACTCAACGTTCTTTAGACTACAAAGTAAAAACCCAAAAAATTGACAATTTTTAAAAAACACGAAAAGTTTCATATATTTCTTACTTTAAATGCAAATTAAAAAAATAGCTATCTGAATTTCAATTGAACAACCTTTATTATGAGTTCAAGATAGCCTTAGCTTCAAGAAAAACTATGGCTGGAAGATGTACTCCAAAAAAAAAAAAAAAAAAACGAGGCCAGCTAAAATTCCCATTCTGATGGATATGCACATATATGTACAGTGACCGAATGAAGTCTAGATACGCCACCACTTTTTGCGAGATCGGAAATCCGAAAACATAATGGAAAAATGTAATGATGCAGTTTTGTTTGAAACTCTTTTTTAATGATGAGCAAAAATAAAAGTTCTTAAATATAAATTTAAAAAGTTATCTGAGAAAAACGAGTGACATAAGTCTACATACACTACGCATATTTTTGCCTTGAGCTAATTGTTTATGTCAAATATGCTCGTAGTCTAGTTTTAGGATTAATATTTGAAAAACCTTACTCGCTATTAATTTATCCATTATCCGTTTAGTTAAGAATTCATTTTGTTAATTTAAATAGTTGTTGTTTGGTAACATATTTAAGGCTACTTCGTATGTTACGAGACAAAACTAAAATTATTGTAAAACCAACCAGCAAATTGTACGGTAAGCACAATTTTCATTGTCCGAAATAAAATTCCATTTAGAATAACTCCCATTTCTTTTCATTTTCGGTCTTTTAAAATTGTAAACTTATTCCAAGTTTACAATTTTTTACAAGAAATTACATCCTAATTTTGGGTACTAGGCTTCTCTCTGCGAACTTCCGCATCAAAGCAACAAAGCATTCATCCATCTCAGAATCTTAAGCTATTGCAGTTTCACCACAATAACATTGGTCCTTCGAACCGGATATAAAGTTCACAGAAGAAGAACTCTAAACAATTGGAATACCACATCAAGTTTTCAGCATTACTCCAAGCTCTCTTCTTTCGATTTTCGGCGGTGTAGAACTCACCACAGAGGTACGTTTGCATTTTATTCAAGTATCAGTACTTCAGTAGGTTTTTTATGTCAGTGCGTGCGGTCGTTGCCGAAAAGTGCGTTCAAAAACTCCGTCGTATTTTTTAGTTCAAAAAATCTCGTTTTTTATATAAAAACAAATATTTCCGTACAATATAGAATCTGTGTTAGAAAAGTGCGTTAAAGAACTCCCTCGCGCAACCTAAGCGTCGTATTTTTTAGTTCAAAAAAATCTCGTTTTTTTTCATATAAAGACATATATTTTCCGTCCGACACAGAAACAGTGCTAAAAAAGTGGTCCAAAAGTGCAAATTGCGTATTATTTATAGACAAAAAAAAATATAACCTTCAAAAATTTTACCCTTCAGAGTAAAGTGTTGAATTTATTAACTTAAGATTAATTAGAGTTTTGAAAAACGAAAAATTGGTTACTTAATTGGAAAAAATGTGTTTTAAATTGCTTGGAAAAAGGGCATAAAAAGAGTGAAAAAGTCATAAAAAAGTAAATAAAATTTTTGAAGGTTAAATTAAGTGCATTTTGAAACAAGGAAAAACTATTGGATAACCATATTTCATCAATGAAATTGAAGAGAAAAATCAAGGAAAACTAAGGTACAGTTTCCTTCAATTTATGAAAATATACAAAAATACATTTACATACATATGTATATACATATGAAGTTGTACAGTTTAATTTTATTAACGTTAACTAAAAATTGTTATATACAAACAAGTATATAACAAAAAAGCGCGATAATTTCAGTCTAATTTGTCTCTTTGTTGCTATATGCAAGTTCCGTATGATATATAGCAAAAGCGCGGTTATTCGAATCCGTATTCCTGTTCTGAGTTTTTGTTTCGTTTACACTACAGTAAACGGAGATTACAGCGCTTTGACATATTTTCGAATATTGGTATTTACTCTTTTTATAAAAAGTTTTCAATTTTCGAATTTCCAATTGTCATCAAAGTGCAGCAACTTTTTGTTTTCCTATGTTCCGAAAAAAGTATAATCAAAACAAAACAGAATATAAATGATCTACGAATTTTTTAATCGCGTATAAGAACTACGATTTAAAATTTTCAGTGTTACTATAATATTTATGTTTCGATAATATTTTTCAAATTTCTCCAACTAAACTATTAAATATATGTATGTACATACATACATATGTATCCAGTTCAATTTTAAGCAGTTTTTTGGTTTTTTATCTTGTTTATGAAAACTTATAGCTTGTGTCTTTTTCACGCATAAAATAAATTGAAATTATCTTACCATTAAACATATTTAAAGTTTTGAGTTATTCTGATTCTAAATTTGTTGTGAAAGTTTTTTGATTTCATGTGAAGTAGAAGTGAAATTTATTAATAAAAAAATAAAAAAAAAAAAAAAATTTTTGAATCTATTTTATCTCCTCATAAAACAATTCCTTTCCAGATTTCAAAAAATAGTATTTTATAATCGGCTTATATTTTTATTTTTCAAATTATAAAACATTTCATAATTTTTTATTGTTTTAAGCCTATGCGTGAAATTTGTTTAACTTTGAAAATTTAAGCATTATTTTTGTGGTTGAATGGATTTGCTTTGACAAATTTTAATTTTTTATACGAATTCTTTCTCGGGTATTATTTTTTACGAAATATATTTTCAGTTCCATTTCAAATAAATTGCGTGATTTATTTGTATTTATCGTGAATTTTCCTACAGTAAAAATTTTATGTGTGAATCTATATTTATTCGATTTTATTAATAATTTGGATCCTCTTTGCAATTTTTTCTCTTCACCTTTTTTATACACGCGTGAAATAACTTAAACTAAGAGGTAGTTTTAGTGAATTTTCCTTCAAACATCGATTCTGGACATTCGTCCCTTTGTTCATTTGGGAATTTTCTTCGCATCTTTTTTTGCCATTTTCGTCTTTTTCATTTACGCGTGAAAGTATTTAAAAGCTATGGCCGCTCTTGAAACCTTTATTCGCGTGACTGACAACCTGATAGAATTTGACGCTGATTTCGCAGATTTAACGCAGGAAATCTACACCAAACATTCATTGGAGGTGCATCGCGATGAAGTCCGATCACTTTGGGAAAGAGTTAAGACAGCATATGAAGGCTGCTTGGATGAGCTCGATGTCTCCAAGAGTGATGGAAAAGGCAAGGATCCAGCTGTAGATGTCGAAACCCTGAAGTCCCGTTACAGAACATCCTATCAGACCTACGTGCGTTGTGTATCTCAGATAGGGGAACTTATTCAACAAGTATCTGTTCCGGAAGATCCAGTATCAGCAGGAGTCAGTCAAAGAAATTCAGAGTCAGCAGGCCATAGCTTTCGTGTGTCGCCCTGTGAAATCGATGTTTTCACTGGCGATTATTTAACATGGCCGTCATTTCGTGATCTTTTTACGGCAATCTATGTCAATAATAATAGATTGAGCAACGTAGAAAAATTGTTCCATTTAAATGCGAAGACCCGGGGGGAAGCACGTGATATCGTGAAGAAATCTCCATTGACAAATGAGGGATTCGCCTTGGCGTGGGCGAATTTGAAGGATCGTTTCGAAAATAAAAGAATTCTCGTAAACTCACAGCTTCGCATTTTGTTTAGTTTACCTTCAATTAGTAGTGAATGTGGTGGCGCAATTAAAAAATTACAGCGAGATATAAACAATTGTATATCCGCTCTTCAACTTTATCGTATAAAAATCGAGAATTGGGACTCAATATTCATATATCTTTGCTCCACTCGTCTTCCTGATGCTACTTTGGCTCTGTGGGAGCAATCCCTGCAAAATAAAACAGAGATTCCAACTTGGAAAGAATTAGATTCATTTTTAACTAGTAGATACCAATCTCTTGAAACGGTTTGCGATATCAAATCCTCCAATTCAAGCCAATCTATTTCTTCTAAATCTATTTCAAATTCAAAAAATCGTGTGGCTTCCAAAAAAGTCAACGCGTATCACGCAAGTTCTTCCAATCTACAATGTAAGCTTTGTCCAAAAGAGCAACATACATTACGTCAATGCCCTAACTTTTTAAAAATGAATCCTGACGACCGGTTGTCATACGTTAAAAAGTAAGGTTTATGCATAAATTGCTTTGCACGCGCTCATTCAGTAAGAGACTGCAAGAGCCTTCACAATTGCTTCACGTGTCATAAGAGACATCATACTCTTTTGCACCGTGAATTTACTAACACTAGTCCACCATCTTTACCTTCAACATCAAACGCGATAAACCATAACAGAGGTTCTGCAGTGCAGCGAGCACACGTTTCACAGATACAGTCCACTGAAAAGGATAGCTCCACTAATAATGTGCAAACATGTTTTGCATCCAGTACAAAGCGTGTACTACTAGGCACAGCTATCGTGAATATCCATCATCTTGGAACCACCTATTCAGCAAGAGCGCTAATAGATTCCGGGTCAGAAGCAACCTTCATTTCTGAGCGTTTGCATCGCTTACTAAAACTTCCTACTAAGGCTATTCAAGCTCAAATTTCGGGGCTGAACAGCACCATTTCAGCAAAGGCCCAAAAAATATGTTCTTTTGTTTTAGGATCTGCTTTTGACTCAAATATTCAAATTTTGGCATCAGCATTAGTTCTTCCACATTTGACAGGAAATCTGCCAACGTGTTCGGTTGACCCAGCAGTGGCCAAATTTCTTCCAAATATACAACTTGCTGATGCTGAGTTCTACAAGAGTTCTCACGTTGACCTATTAGTAGGCGGCGATTTATTTCCTTCTATAATTCTTGATGGTATAAAACGAAACGTTTGCGATTCACTTCTCTCGCAAGAAACCATTTTCGGATGGATTCTTACTGGTCCGGTAACAAGCAAGGTAAATTCTTGCTCTGTTACTTATTCAGTGAATTTCAATGAAGTTTCTCTGGACAAGGAAATTTCTCGTTTTTGGGAGGTGGAAGATCTTCCCCAAAGGTCATTCACTTCCAATTCTGACCGTTTTTGTGAAGAGTTGTATGTGAAATCAACAAAAAGAAATAAAGACGGTAGATACATTGTATCACTTCCTTTCAAGGAAGAGTTTCCTATGAAATTACAGCTCGGTCAATCACGTTCAATAGCATTCGCACAGTTTCTTAGGAATGAAACACGTTTGTGCAAAAATACTGATTTCAAAAGCGAATACGACAACGTGGTGCGCGAATACTTAGACTTAGGTTATATGGACAAGATTTATCCAAAAATTTGGTCATCTCCAAATTATTATTTACCACATCATGCTGTTATCAAGCCGGACAGCGCATCCACTAAGGTGCGTGTTGTATTCAATGCATCTTCTCCATCGTCAAACGGAATAAGTCTAAATGACATTTTGTATACCGGTGCAGTATTACAAGCAGATCTGACCTTGCTTATCTTAAGGTGGCGATTTTATAAATTCGTTTTTAATTGTGATATACAGAAAATATATCGCCAAATTCTTGTCAACCCTGAGCAAACTTCCTTTCAACGAATTCTATATCGAGACTCATTTAATAATGAAGTTAATGACTACGAACTAAAAACAGTGACATTCGGTGCCAACTGTGCTCCTTATTTAGCGATTCGCACGCTACTTCAACTAGCAAAAGATGTTGAGAAATCCTTACCTCTTGCTAGCAGTATCCTACGCACTTCAATGTATGTTGATGATGCGTTAGCCGGTAGCCACAGCATTTCTGCAGCGATAAAAGCACGAGATGAACTAATCGCTGCTCTCAAATCTGCGGGGTTCCCTTTACGAAAGTGGACCTCCAATTCCAAAAACATTTTGCATGATCTTCCACGAGACTATCTTTTCAATGAGGAATTTTTAGAGTTGGATGCAAGTAGCAATGCAAAAACATTAGGTGTGTGTTGGAACGCTCATGGTGACTATTTTTACTTCACCGCAAAGCCTCTTGATCAAAAATCTGAGTTTACAAAACGTGAAGTTCTTTCTCAGATTTCCAAACTATTTGATCCTGCTGGTTGGCTTGCTCCATGTATAGTCCTAGCAAAAATTCTTATGCAAAGTATATGGATGCAAAAAGTTGGCTGGGATGAAAATTTACCAAACAAAAGCCTTCAATCTTGGCAGAGTTTTCTTGCCAGCTTTCCAACAACTAATCACATTCGTATTCCAAGATGGGTTAATTTTACTCCTGAGTGTGAGATCCAATATCATGCATTCTGCGATGCTTCGGAGAAAGCATATGCTGCATGTTTGTATATTCGTGTATTGCCAAAATCTGGTTCCATTAGTACACATTTATTGGCTGCAAAAACAAAAGTTGCTCCGGTAAAAACCATTTCTGTTCCACGATTGGAACTATGCGGCGCTGTTTTGTTAGCTGACATGGTCGAATCTATTATACCACAGCTAAATATTTCGAAATCACAATTGTTTTGTTGGACAGATTCCACTATTGTTTTGGCTTGGTTACAAAAGCCACCATGCCAATGGAAAACGTTCGTTGCAAATCGTGTGTCGAAAATCACGCAAAGTATTACGATTTCCAATTGGTTTCACGTAAACTCACAAAGTAATCCAGCAGATCTAGCAAGCCGTGGCGTGCAACCTCAAGATTTATTAAATCATAATTTGTGGTGGTGTGGGCCTGAGTGGCTTAAGTTTGAGCCAAGTTCTTGGCCAACATCTAATTTCATGCAAAATCTCGAAACTCAACTTGAGACGAAGCCTATTCAATCGCATTTTACTTTTTTCAAAAATTATGAAGATATCCTTGAACGATTTTCCAGTCTTTCAAAAGCTATCCGTGTAGTTGCATACATTTTTCGTTTTTTCAATCGTGCACATTCTGTGTATCGCTCTACATCTGTGTACACGTCTCAAGAGATAACACATTCCGAAGTTATGGCC
Organism: Tricholauxania praeusta; assembly: GCA_949775025.1. Taxonomy (NCBI): domain Eukaryota; kingdom Metazoa; phylum Arthropoda; class Insecta; order Diptera; family Lauxaniidae; genus Tricholauxania; species Tricholauxania praeusta. The sequence goes on from OX459032.1 coordinate 26,663,951, forward strand.
ATTAAAACTCGCCTAATCATTTTGAGCCAAAAGGTTGCCTATCCCAATGAGTATCAAGCACTTTCACGAAAAGAAAATGTTTCATCTTCAAGCAGTTTGCTAAATCTTAATCCTATTCTAGATGGAAAAAATGTGCTTCGAGTATGTGGCCGTCTTGTGGATTCTCCTGTGATGCAATATGACGAGCGACATCCTATGATACTTCCCTATAATTGTAATTTTTCAAGGCTAATGATTAAATTTACTCACGAGATTTCTCTTCATAGTGGAAACCAACTGATGTTACGACTAGTTCGTCTGCAGTTTTGGATACCTAAAGTCAAAAATCTTATTAAGACAACCATCAATAACTGCAAAACATGTGTTCTCTACAAGAAAAAAATAAGAACGCAGCTGATGGGTGTGCTACCGCCAGAGCGCACTGTCTTAAGTCGTCCATTTGCTCATACTGGGTTAGACTTTGCTGGTCCATTCGAGATTAAAAATTACGCCGGCAGAGCTTGCCTGATAACAAAAGGGTACGTTTGTGTGTTTGTGTGCTTTTCCACAAAAGCAATACATTTGGAAGCCACTAGTACTCTTTCAACTCCAACATTTTTAGCAGCTTTTAATCGGTTTGTGGCTAGACGTGGCTGTCCAACTCACCTATACTCCGATAACAGAAAAAACTTCGTTGGTGCTTCAAAAGAGTTGGCACGCGATTTCAATAAAGGTTTAGGATCAAAAATTTGCTCAGATTTCGCTCACCAAAATATATCCTGGAACTTTATTCCACCTGGCTCTCCTCACATGGGTGGTTTATGGGAAGCCGGGGTAAAAAGTTTCAAAACTCATTTTCGGAAAGTTGCCGGTTCCTTCCGGTACACTTTCGAAGAGTTCTCCACTCTATTATCCAAAATAGAAGCCTGCCTCAATTCCCGTCCAATATCGCCAATGTCGGAAAATCCTGACGATCCATCGGCTCTGACTCCTGGCCATTTCCTCATTGGAAGTCCACTCTTGGCCCCAATTGAGCCTAAAATTCCAGAACAGGCAATCTCCATTATAAATCGTTGGCAAAGAGTAAAAGCTCTACAACAAACTCTTTGTTCACAGTGGAAAAATGAATATTTAAGGGAACTCCATAAACGTAATAAATGGAAAAATTCACAATTAAATATCGAAATTAACACTTTAGTTGTCGTGCGTGAAGAAAATCTTCCTCGAAATGAATGGCGCTTAGGCAGGGTAATAAAGGTTTACTTCGGCAACGACAAGCGCGTACGCGTAGCAGATATTCGCACTATCCGTGGTATTATTACGCGTCCAATTGTAAAATTAGTAGTTCTTCCCGGAAACTAATATTCAATGCGATGTACAATTGTGTCTCCAATCTATTTTATCTTTTCCTCATGCAGCAATATTATGAATTCTCGAATCAACAAAAACAACCACGGCATCGTTGCCAACATGAATACACATAAATTTAGAATTTTTCAATGTCGAGTTTGCAGGCGCAATCATGCACTAAGATTTTGTCCGAAATTTTTGGAAATGAACACTGAGAAGAGGATGAGAGCAGTACTGTTACACAGATACTGCCCGAACTGCTTGGCACATCAACACTCGAAGAGGTCAAAATGTTTCAGCAAGACAGGATGCCATTACTGCCATGAAGAACACCATACACTACTGCATATGCATGAGCGCTTAAGAGACCACTCCAACGGTATAATAACTCCACGACTTAACGAGGCTCCAACCATTTCTTCCATACTGCGACAACATGTAGTGACATTGCTACCTACAGCATTAGTCCAGTTGCAACTTAATGAAAGTGCGCATGTGGCCAGGACTTTAATTGACTCTTGTGCTCTTGCAAGTAGAATTTCCATGAAGCTGGTACAACAGCTTAAAATTCCAATTTCCACTCTTGGAAATGATAAAATTTGTACTATAACAATTCGAGCGCATTCGGATCGGAATGTTAAAATAGAGGCAATAATGCGTGTCGATGACCGTATGAAAACTCCTGCAAAATCTTTATGTTCCACAGCAAAAAATAGCTTTTCAAATTTGCTACTCGCTGACCCAAATTTTCATGTGTCATCTCCGATCGCTTTAGTTTTGGGCGCGGACCTGTATCAAAAAATTATTCTAACTGGGGTTATTCCTAGCAACAAAACACTATCTTTGGATGGATCCTTTCAGGAAACATCGCAGCATAAAAAACTATTACTCAAAAAAATTTTCCGTTTCCATAAATTTAAAAATATTCAATGAAGTACTGAACTATTATCTATAAATGCAAACGTATTAATTAAGTTTTTTCCGTATTTTAAGTTTTATTTGAACTCCTATATATTTTGAAATAATATTTACATACATATATCTCTAAAATGAAAAATCTGTTCCCAGATAAACTTTGAATTTAAATAACAAGTATTTGTGAATTAATTTTTCCTTTTTTTTGCTGCCGTACCTACTGCAAGGCGGGCGGCAATGTTTATGTCAAATATACTCGTAGTCTAGTTTTAGGATTAATATTTGAAAAACCTTACTCGCTATTAATTTATCCATTATCGGTTTAGTTAAGAATTCATTTTGTTAATTTAAATAGTTGTTGTTTGGTAACATATTTAAAGCTACTTCGTATGTTACGAGACAAAACTAAAATTATTGTAAAACCAACCAGCAAATTGTATGGTAAGCACAATTTTCATTGTCCGAAATAAAATTCCATTTAGAATAACTCCCATTTCTTTTCATTTTCGGTCTTTTAAAATTGTAAACTTATTCCAAGTTTACAATTTTTTACAAGAAATTACATCCTAATTTTGGGTACTAGGCTTCTCTCTGCGAACTTCCGCATCAAAGCAACAAAGCATTCATCCATCTCAGAATCTTAAGCTATTGCAGTTTCACCACAATAACATTGGTCCTTCGAACCGGATATAAAGTTCACAGAAGAAGAACTCTAAACAATTGGAATACCACATCAAGTTTTCAGCATTACTCCAAGCTCTCTTCTTTCGATTTTCGGCGGTGTAGAACTCACCACAGAGGTACGTTTGCATTTTATTCAAGTATCAGTACTTCAGTAGGTTTTTTATGTCAGTGCGTGCGGTCGTTGCCGAAAAGTGCGTTCAAAAACTCCGTCGTATTTTTTAGTTCAAAAAATCTCGTTTTTTATATAAAAACAAATATTTCCGTACAATATAGAATCTGTGTTAGAAAAGTGCGTTAAAGAACTCCCTCGCGCAACCTAAGCGTCGTATTTTTTAGTTCAAAAAAATCTCGTTTTTTTTCATATAAAGACATATATTTTCCGTCCGACACAGAAACAGTGTTAAAAAAGTGGTCCAAAAGTGCAAATTGCGTATTATTTATAGACAAAAAAATATAACCTTCAAAAATTTTACCCTTCAGAGTAAAGTGTTGAATTTATTAACTTAAGATTAATTAGAGTTTTGAAAAACGAAAAATTGGTTACTTAATTGGAAAAAATGTGTTTTAAATTGCTTGGAAAAAGGGCATAAAAAGAGTGAAAAAGTCATAAAAAAGTAAATAAAATTTTTGAAGGTTAAATTAAGTGCATTTTGAAACAAGGAAAAACTATTGGATAACTATATTTCATCAATGAAATTGAAGAGAAAAATCAAGGAAAACTAAGGTACAGTTTCCTTCAATTTATGAAAATATACAAAAATACATTTACATACATATGTATATACATATGAAGTTGTACAGTTTAATTTTATTAACGTTAACTAAAAATTGTTATATACAAACAAGTATATAACAAAAAAGCGCGATAATTTCAGTCTAATTTGTCTCTTTGTTGCTATATGCAAGTTCCGTATGATATATAGCAAAAGCGCGGTTATTCGAATTTACTGCTTTGGTTCGGGTTTTTGAGCGAGATTTTCTCTTCGTTTTTTTTTTCTAAGTCGAACTTCATCGTCGGCACCATATTTGTATCATTCCTCTATTCCGAAATATTTGCTTAGCAACATTTTCACCTCACTTTTGAGAAATCGTTTTATCTTTATTTTCTTTCTTTCGAATTTATGCAAAGCTCTCCGTACATTACGACATATTCCTGTTCTGAGTTTTTGTTTCGTTTACACTACAGTAAACGGAGATTACAGCGCTTTGACATATTTTCGAATATTGGTATTTACTCTTTTTATAAAAAGTTTTCAATTTTCGAATTTCCAATTGTCATCAAAGTGCAGCAACTTTTTGTTTTCCTATGTTCCGAAAAAAGTATAATCAAAACAAAACAGAATATAAATGATCTACGAATTTTTTAATCGCGTATAAGAACTACGATTTAAAATTTTCAGTGTTACTATAATATTTATGTTTCGATAATATTTTTCAAATTTCTCCAACTAAACTATTTAATATATGTATGTACATACATACATATGTATCCAGTTCAATTTTAAGCAGTTTTTTGGTTTTTTATCTTGTTTATGAAAACTTATAGCTTGTGTCTTTTTCACGCATAAAATAAATTGAAATTATCTTACCATTAAACATATTTAAAGTTTTGAGTTATTCTGATTCTAAATTTGTTGTGAAAGTTTTTTGATTTCATGTGAAGTAGAAGTGAAATTTATTAATAAAAAAATAAAAAAAGAAAAAAAAATTTTTGAATCTATTTTATCTCCTCATAAAACAATTCCTTTCCAGATTTCAAAAAATAGTATTTTATAATCGGCTTATATTTTTATTTTTCAAATTATAAAACATTTCATAATTTTTTATTGTTTTAAGCCTATGCGTGAAATTTGTTTAACTTTGAAAATTTAAGCATTATTTTTGTGGTTGAATGGATTTGCTTTGACAAATTTTAATTTTTTATACGAATTCTTTCTCGGGTATTATTTTTTACGAAATATATTTTCAGTTCCATTTCAAATAAATTGCGTGATTTATTTGTATTTATCGTGAATTTTCCTACAGTAAAAATTTTATGTGTGAATCTATATTTATTCGATTTTATTAATAATTTGGATCCTCTTTGCAATTTTTTCTCTTCACCTTTTTTATACACGCGTGAAATAACTTAAACTAAGAGGTAGTTTTAGTGAATTTTCCTTCAAACATCGATTCTGGACATTCGTCCCTTTGTTCATTTGGGAATTTTCTTCGCATCTTTTTTTGCCATTTTCGTCTTTTTCATTTACGCGTGAAAGTATTTAAAAGCTATGGCCGCTCTTGAAACCTTTATTCGCGTGACTGACAACCTGATAGAATTTGACGCTGATTTCGCAGATTTAACGCAGGAAATCTACACCAAACATTCATTGGAGGTGCATCGCGATGAAGTCCGATCACTTTGGGAAAGAGTTAAGACAGCATATGAAGGCTGCTTGGATGAGCTCGATGTCTCCAAGAGTGATGGAAAAGGCAAGGATCCAGCTGTAGATGTCGAAACCCTGAAGTCCCGTTACAGAACATCCTATCAGACCTACGTGCGTTGTGTATCTCAGATAGGGGAACTTATTCAACAAGTATCTGTTCCGGAAGATCCAGTATCAGCAGGAGTCAGTCAAAGAAATTCAGAGTCAGCAGGCCATAGCTTTCGTGTGTCGCCCTGTGAAATCGATGTTTTCACTGGCGATTATTTAACATGGCCGTCATTTCGTGATCTTTTTACGGCAATCTATGTCAATAATAATAGATTGAGCAACGTAGAAAAATTGTTCCATTTAAATGCGAAGACCCGGGGGGAAGCACGTGATATCGTGAAGAAATCTCCATTGACAAATGAGGGATTCGCCTCGGCGTGGGCGAATTTGAAGGATCGTTTCGAAAATAAAAGAATTCTCGTAAACTCACAGCTTCGCATTTTGTTTAGTTTACCTTCAATTAGTAGTGAATGTGGTGGCGCAATTAAAAAATTACAGCGAGATATAAACAATTGTATATCCGCTCTTCAACTTTATCGTATAAAAATCGAGAATTGGGACTCAATATTCATATATCTTTGCTCCACTCGTCTTCCTGATGCTACTTTGGCTCTGTGGGAGCAATCCCTGCAAAATAAAACAGAGATTCCAACTTGGAAAGAATCAGATTCATTTTTAACTAGTAGATACCAATCTCTTAAAACGGTTTGCGATATCAAATCCTCCAATTCAAGCCAATCTATTTCTTCTAAATCTATTTCAAATTCAAAAAATCGTGTGGCTTCCAAAAAAGTCAACGCGTATCACGCAAGTTCTTCCAATCTACAATGTAAGCTTTGTCCAAAAGAGCAACATACATTACGTCAATGCCCTAACTTTTTAAAAATGAATCCTGACGACCGGTTGTCATACGTTAAAAAGTAAGGTTTATGCATAAATTGCTTTGCACGCGCTCATTCAGTAAGAGACTGCAAGAGCCTTCACAATTGCTTCACGTGTCATAAGAGACATCATACTCTTTTGCACCGTGAATTTACTAACACTAGTCCACCATCTTTACCTTCAACATCAAACGCGATAAACCATAACAGAGGTTCTGCAGTGCAGCGAGCACACGTTTCACAGATACAGTCCACTGAAAAGGATAGCTCCACTAATAATGTGCAAACATGTTTTGCATCCAGTACAAAGCGTGTACTACTAGGCACAGCTATCGTGAATATCCATCATCTTGGAACCACCTATTCAGCAAGAGCGCTAATAGATTCCGGGTCAGAAGCAACCTTCATTTCTGAGCGTTTGCATCGCTTACTAAAACTTCCTACTAAGGCTATTCAAGCTCAAATTTCGGGGCTGAACAGCACAATTTCAGCAAAGGCCCAAAAAATATGTTCTTTTGTTTTAGGATCTGCTTTTGACTCAAATATTCAAATTTTGGCATCAGCATTAGTTCTTCCACATTTGACAGGAAATCTGCCAACGTGTTCGGTTGACCCAGCAGTGGCCAAATTTCTTCCAAATATACAACTTGCTGATGCTGAGTTCTACAAGAGTTCTCACGTTGACCTATTAGTAGGCGGCGATTTATTTCCTTCTATAATTCTTGATGGTATAAAACGAAACGTTTGCGATTCACTTCTCTCGCAAGAAACCATTTTCGGATGGATTCTTACTGGTCCGGTAACAAGCAAGGTAAATTCTTGCTCTGTTACTTATTCAGTGAATTTCAATGAAGTTTCTCTGGACAAGGAAATTTCTCGTTTTTGGGAGGTGGAAGATCTTCCCCAAAGGTCATTCACTTCCAATTCTGACCGTTTTTGTGAAGAGTTGTATGTGAAATCAACAAAAAGAAATAAAGACGGTAGATACATTGTATCACTTCCTTTCAAGGAAGAGTTTCCTATGAAATTACAGCTCGGTCAATCACGTTCAATAGCATTCGCACAGTTTCTTAGGAATGAAACACGTTTGTGCAAAAATACTGATTTCAAAAGCGAATACGACAACGTGGTGCGCGAATACTTAGACTTAGGTTATATGGACAAGATTTATCCAAAAATTTGGTCATCTCCAAATTATTATTTACCACATCATGCTGTTATCAAGCCGGACAGCGCATCCACTAAGGTGCGTGTTGTATTCAATGCATCTTCTCCATCGTCAAACGGAATAAGTCTAAATGACATTTTGTATACCGGTGCAGTATTACAAGCAGATCTGACCTTGCTTATCTTAAGGTGGCGATTTTATAAATTCGTTTTTAATTGTGATATACAGAAAATATATCGCCAAATTCTTGTCAACCCTGAGCAAACTTCCTTTCAACGAATTCTATATCGAGACTCATTTAATAATGAAGTTAATGACTACGAACTAAAAACAGTGACATTCGGTGTCAACTGTGCTCCTTATTTAGCGATTCGCACGCTACTTCAACTAGCAAAAGATGTTGAGAAATCCTTACCTCTTGCTAGCAGTATCCTACGCACTTCAATGTATGTTGATGATGCGTTAGCCGGTAGCCACAGCATTTCTGCAGCGATAAAAGCACGAGATGAACTAATCGCTGCTCTCAAATCTGCGGGGTTCCCTTTACGAAAGTGGACCTCCAATTCCAAAAACATTTTGCATGATCTTCCACGAGACTATCTTTTCAATGAGGAATTTTTAGAGTTGGATGCAAGTAGCAATGCAAAAACATTAGGTGTGTGTTGGAACGCTCATGGTGACTATTTTTACTTCACCGCAAAGCCTCTTGATCAAAAATCTGAGTTTACAAAACGTGAAGTTCTTTCTCAGATTTCCAAACTATTTGATCCTGCTGGTTGGCTTGCTCCATGTATAGTCCTAGCAAAAATTCTTATGCAAAGTATATGGATGCAAAAAGTTGGCTGGGATGAAAATTTACCAAACAAAAGCCTTCAATCTTGGCAGAGTTTTCTTGCCAGCTTTCCAACAACTAATCACATTCGTATTCCAAGATGGGTTAATTTTACTCCTGAGTGTGAGATCCAATATCATGCATTCTGCGATGCTTCGGAGAAAGCATATGCTGCATGTTTGTATATTCGTGTATTGCCAAAATCTGGTTCCATTAGTACACATTTATTGGCTGCAAAAACAAAAGTTGCTCCGGTAAAAACCATTTCTGTTCCACGATTGGAACTATGCGGCGCTGTTTTGTTAGCTGACATGGTCGAATCTATTATACCACAGCTAAATATTTCGAAATCACAATTGTTTTGTTGGACAGATTCCACTATTGTTTTGGCTTGGTTACAAAAGCCACCATGCCAATGGAAAACGTTCGTTGCAAATCGTGTGTCGAAAATCACGCAAAGTATTACGATTTCCAATTGGTTTCACGTAAACTCACAAAGTAATCCAGCAGATCTAGCAAGCCGTGGCGTGCAACCTCAAGATTTATTAAATCATAATTTGTGGTGGTGTGGGCCTGAGTGGCTTAAGTTTGAGCCAAGTTCTTGGCCAACATCTAATTTCATGCAAAATCTCGAAACTCAACTTGAGACGAAGCCTATTCAATCGCATTTTACTTTTTTCAAAAATTATGAAGATATCCTTGAACGATTTTCCAGTCTTTCAAAAGCTATCCGTGTAGTTGCATACATTTTTCGTTTTTTCAATCGTGCACATTCTGTGTATCGCTCTACATCTGTGTACACGTCTCAAGAGATAACACATTCCGAAGTTATGGCCATTAAAACTCGCCTAATCATTTTGAGCCAAAAGGTTGCCTATCCCAATGAGTATCAAGCACTTTCACGAAAAGAAAATGTTTCATCTTCAAGCAGTTTGCTAAATCTTAATCCTATTCTAGATGGAAAAAATGTGCTTCGAGTATGTGGCCGTCTTGTGGATTCTCCTGTGATGCAATATGACGAGCGACATCCTATGATACTTCCCTATAATTGTAATTTTTCAAGGCTAATGATTAAATTTACTCACGAGATTTCTCTTCATGGTGGAAACCAACTGATGTTACGACTAGTTCGTCTGCAGTTTTGGATACCTAAAGTCAAAAATCTTATTAAGACAACCATCAATAACTGCAAAACATGTGTTCTCTACAAGAAAAAAATAAGAACGCAGCTGATGGGTGTGCTACCGCCAGAGCGCACTGTCTTAAGTCGTCCATTTGCTCATACTGGGTTAGACTTTGCTGGTCCATTCGAGATTAAAAATTACGCCGGCAGAGCTTGCCTGATAACAAAAGGGTACGTTTGTGTGTTTGTGTGCTTTTCCACAAAAGCAATACATTTGGAAGCCACTAGTACTCTTTCAACTCCAACATTTTTAGCAGCTTTTAATCGGTTTGTGGCTAGACGTGACTGTCCAACTCACCTATACTCCGATAACAGAAAAAACTTCGTTGGTGCTTCAAAAGAGTTGGCACGCGATTTCAATAAAGGTTTAGGATCAAAAATTTGCTCAGATTTCGCTCACCAAAATATATCCTGGAACTTTATTCCACCTGGCTCTCCTCACATGGGTGGTTTATGGGAAGCCGGGGTAAAAAGTTTCAAAACTCATTTTCGGAAAGTTGCCGGTTCCTTCCGGTACACTTTCGAAGAGTTCTCCACTCTATTATCCAAAATAGAAGCCTGCCTCAATTCCCGTCCAATATCGCCAATGTCGGAAAATCCTGACGATCCATCGGCTCTGACTCCTGGCCATTTCCTCATTGGAAGTCCACTCTTGGCCCCAATTGAGCCTAAAATTCCAGAACAGGCAATCTCCATTATAAATCGTTGGCAAAGAGTAAAAGCTCTACAACAAACTCTTTGTTCACAGTGGAAAAATGAATATTTAAGGGAACTCCATAAACGTAATAAATGGAAAAATTCACAATTAAATATCGAAATTAACACTTTAGTTGTCGTGCGTGAAGAAAATCTTCCTCCAAATGAATGGCGCTTAGGCAGGGTAATAAAGGTTTACTTCGGCAACGACAAGCGCGTACGCGTAGCAGATATTCGCACTATCCGTGGTATTATTACGCGTCCAATTGTAAAATTAGTAGTTCTTCCCGGAAACTAATATTCAATGCGATGTACAATTGTGTCTCCAATCTATTTTATCTTTTCCTCATGTAGCAATATTATGAATTCTCGAATCAACAAAAACAACCACGGCATCGTTGCCAACATGAATACACATAAATTTAGAATTTTTCAATGTCGAGTTTGCAGGCGCAATCATGCACTAAGATTTTGTCCGAAATTTTTGGAAATGAACACTGAGAAGAGGATGAGAGCAGTACTGTTACACAGATACTGCCCGAACTGCTTGGCACATCAACACTCGAAGAGGTCAAAATGTTTCAGCAAGACAGGATGCCATTACTGCCATGAAGAACACCATACACTACTGCATATGCATGAGCGCTTAAGAGACCACTCCAACGGTATAATAACTCCACGACTTAACGAGGCTCCAACCATTTCTTCCATACTGCGACAACATGTAGTGACATTGCTACCTACAGCATTAGTCCAGTTGCAACTTAATGAAAGTGCGCATGTGGCCAGGACTTTAATTGACTCTTGTGCTCTTGCAAGTAGAATTTCCATGAAGCTGGTACAACAGCTTAAAATTCCAATTTCCACTCTTGGAAATGATAAAATTTGTACTATAACAATTCGAGCGCATTCGGATCGGAATGTTAAAATAGAGGCAATAATGCGTGTCGATGACCGTATGAAAACTCCTGCAAAATCTTTATGTTCCACAGCAAAAAATAGCTTTTCAAATTTGCTACTCGCTGACCCAAATTTTCATGTGTCATCTCCGATCGCTTTAGTTTTGGGCGCGGACCTGTATCAAAAAATTATTCTAACTGGGGTTATTCCTAGCAACAAAACACTATCTTTGGATGGATCCTTTCAGGAAACATCGCAGCATAAAAAACTATTACTCAAAAAAATTTTCCGTTTCCATAAATTTAAAAATATTCAATGAAGTACTGAACTATTATCTATAAATGCAAACGTATTAATTAAGTTTTTTCCGTATTTTAAGTTTTATTTGAACTCCTATATATTTTGAAATAATATTTACATACATATATCTCTAAAATGAAAAATCTGTTCCCAGATAAACTTTGAATTTAAATAACAAGTATTTGTGAATTAATTTTTCCTTTTTTTTGCTGCCGTACCTACTGCAAGGCGGGCGGCAATGTTTATGTCAAATATACTCGTAGTCTAGTTTTAGGATTAATATTTGAAAAACCTTACTCGCTATTAATTTATCCATTATCGGTTTAGTTAAGAATTCATTTTGTTAATTTTGATAGTTGTTGTTTGGTAACATATTTAAAGCTACTTCGTATGTTACGAGACAAAACTAAAATTATTGTAAAACCAACCAGCAAATTGTACGGTAAGCACAATTTTCATTGTCCGAAATAAAATTCCATTTAGAATAACTCCCATTTCTTTTCATTTTCGGTCTTTTAAAATTGTAAACTTATTCCAAGTTTACAATTTTTTACAAGAAATTACATCCTAATTTTGGGTACGAGGCTTCTCTCTGCGAACTTCCGCATCAAAGCAACAAAGCATTCATCCATCTCAGAATCTTAAGCTATTGCAGTTTCACTACAATAACACTAATGATTAATCTGTTTAGAAAACGGTGAAGTACCGTTTTTTTATATATTATATCCATAATATGAGTTATACTTTGGTATAATGTGCTTAATTGATACTTGTTTGAATCAGCTATGCGTTGCACTGAATGGCCACTTTGGCCTGTTATTTTTGTGTGCATCTTATGTGACTCCAAATAGTGCAGATGAAATATATAAAGCGCATGCTGATAATATCAATCATTTGGTTTCAAATAATGCATCTGAAAGTCACTTCTGTATTATAGGTGATTTTAATTTACCAAAAGTTACATGGAATTATTCAGTTTATAGTTTACTGAGCATGGGTCTATCTCAAATTAATGGATTTTTAAATAGCTTAAATAGAATTCTTGATTTGGCCTTTGTTAGTAATAATATTAACTTTAAGCTTGAAGAATATAATTTTCCATTCTCAGTTTCTGATGTACCCATACAGCATTATATATTGAATTTGAATTCTATGAATTTCAGTGTATAACTACTGAAACTCACAAGTTCAACTACAATTGCAGTTCTTGTAACTTTAATATTTTTAATAGCTTACTTTCTGATGTAAATTGGGACTCTTTTTTGCATGAGCCAAATTACCCTCAAGGTTTTAAAGTTTTCATTGAAAAAATTAATTGCATTTGTTCGAATAATATTTCTTTGTATCCTAAGAGGATCTATAAAGTTCCTTGGCATACAAAGGGTCTAAAAATGATAAAAAATTTAAGAAATAGAAACTATGAGAAATATAGAGCCACGAATAATCTTTAATTTAAAATGAAGTACATACAACATATGAGCCCTTTCATGGTTGGCTACTATCTCGCGTTTTAGTCGCCGAGCACGAATTGACTGTATGTTTATAAAGCTAATTCTTGCTCGGCGACTAAAATGGCGAGGTAGTAGCCAACCATGAACGGGCTGATAATTTTCTTGAAAATTATCTGCATAAAAATTATATTCGTAAGTTCGAAAACAACATTAAAGCTAATCCTTTTTGGAGACTTATAAAATCTAAAAAAAAATGGTTCTAGCATACCCTCGGCTATTTTTTTCAAAGACAAAGTTGCTAATTCTGTTAATGAAACTGTTAATCTATTTGCAGAATTTTTCAAATCTAATTTTCAAAATGATTCAGATATCAATTTTACTTGTAATTCTGCTACTAATTCATGTATTAATTTTGGATCTCTCCAACTTTTTTGTAATGATGTAATCCATGGAATTTTATGCCTTATGCCATCAAATCAGGCAGATATTGATGGTATAACTGTGTTTTTTTAAAAAAACTGTATGCTTTCTCTTGTATATCCTCTCACTATGATCTTTAATAAATCTCTTTCTGAAGGTACGTTTATTGAAGACTGGAAAGTGGAGTGCATAACACCCATCTTTAAAAGTGGAAATAAAAATGATGTCTCAAATTATAGACCTATTTCGAAACTAGCGAATATTTCAAAACTTTTCGAAAGTGTGGTAAAAGAAAAAATTTACTTTGCGGTTAAAAGCATTATATGCTTGAATCAACATGGTTTTGTCTCAGGCCGCTCAACTGTGTCAAATCTGTCCGTCTTTACTGAAACCTGTATCGCCGCTTTTTCGAATGGCTATCAAGTTGATACAATCTACACGGACTTCTCTAAAGCCTTCGATAAGGTGTCACATATAATCCTTTTAACCAAACTGAATCTATTAGGATTCCATTCTGTTTTTCTGAACTGGATTGAATCCTATTTAACCAATAGGTTATGGTATGTTGTGACTGATAATTGCAAATCTCAACCTTACTATGCTACCTCTGGAGTTCCACAAGGTAGTATTTTGGTTCCTCTTTTATTTATTCTTTTTATAAATGATATTCAGAATTGCTTTTCTAAGTCTAGTTATCTTCTTTATGCTGATGACCTTAAAATTGTTTCTGTTATTAAAAACTCGATGGATTGCGTTGATTTACAGGAAGATTTGAACAAACCATGAATGATAGAATACCAGATTACGCCTTCTGAGTTGAAAAATGGAAATCTTCTGCGCACTCGTCATCTGGTGGACGATTACGGTTGCATTTTTCTACTTTTGCATCAAGTACATAAGGGTTGCCGAGTACTTTTTTCCTCAACTACATTTAAGCTTATATGAAAATATAGTATTTATTTTGAGTTCAACTTCAATATTTAGTTTGATTTATATTTTTATTATATTTAACTATTATACCATTATTTATTCACAAAAGTTGTAAAAATACCTGGATCTTGTTCTAAGTAATGAAAAACACATTCTAAGTCAGGTAATTGCTTTATTAAGTTTTCTTTTTCTTTTATAAACGTTTTCATCTAAGTCCCTATTACGACGTCTTATCCTAAAATACATCCTAGCTCTGAAGAACAATTTTTTTACTTTAAAATTGCAGCTTACATTATTTGCCTGTTCTTAAAGTTTTTCTAAATTATTTTCGGTTATTTGTATTCCGTCCTCATTAAACTCTAAAAAAAATTTATCCAGTTGTCTCATATGAGTCGTTAGTTCGTTACTTGGCTTTGATAGGCCACCTTCACTGAGATGGTTAACCCATGTGAAGCTAATCTCAGTTTCTTGTTGTTCTGATATGTTGGGAAGTTCTTCGTGCAGTTTATGGCATTTATAAGCAGCAAGATTTTCTAGGCCATCGTAAGCTAAGGTTTCAAGCTCATTATCTTCATTATTGTTATCGCCCTCATCAGAATTGGCTTCTGTTGTTATTGTTATTGGTTTGAAAATTATTCCTAAACAAAATAAATTATGTAATACTATGCTACAAAATAAACTTAGTCCATACAATAAATACCAATCATGCCTAAGTCCATCGAAAAATCTTATTTAAGACAATTAGCGATATTTGTCTTCACATCTACTTCTTGAATTCTAAGTTTGAACTTATTTTCCAATTATAAAATATAGAAGTATCAAAAGAGTAGTATAATGTTATATAATAGTAATTAGTATTTTTTTTTTTTTTTTTTGAAACATTAGTAGCAAAAAAGTAACTTGGGTATAGATTTCTTATACCACGGCAACTCTAACCGTCCACCAGATGACGCTCAAAAATGACAGCAAAAATAACGGAGATGCGCAAGGCGTAATCTTCTATTCTATCATTCTTGGAACAAACTCAGCTGTTGGTGCCAAAACAATAGATTACTTCTGAATTTAAATAAATGCTCCCAGTTAACATACTATAGGTCGAATAGAATCATAGATACTCAATATTACATTTCCAATTTCCGGTTGAATACGAGTGAAGTTGTCACTGATTTGGGTGTAGTTTTTGATAAAAACTATCTTTTATCAATCATTATGATTATATTATGTCTAAGTCATATGCTCTTTTAGCTTTTGTGAGACGAAACAGCACAGATTTTTGTGATCCCTATACGCTGAAATTGCTTTATACTTCGTTTGTGCGTTCAAGATTGGAATTTGCTGCTGTCGTTTGGAGGTCTTTCTATGGCAATCATATCAACAGATTAGAACGTATACAGAAGTGTTTCTTCGTTTTGCTCTTTTCTCACTTAACTTTACAGATCCCATCCCTTCTTACAATGCGAGGTGTATGCTACTCAACCTTAAGAGTCATCAAAATAGGAGAAGAACTTTAGCTTTATTATTTTTATATGATATTATTAATGGCTCTGTTGACTGTCCAATTCTCTTGCAGTCCATAGGTTTTAATATACCGTCAAAAAATTTACGTAGCTATGATTTTTTTCATATTGGCCTGATTAGAACAAATAATGCTTCAAACGCTCCAATCATTAGAGCTTTAATTGATTTTAATTCAATATATAATTCTTGTCGTCTTGACTTCAACTGTATTTAAGTCCTTACTACACTCTGTAAATACTTTTAATCGAATTCTTCTACAACTTAATATTTAAGTACATATAGTTGTTAATCTAGTCTGTAAAAAAAAAGTTTTTAGATGTCAATTTTCAAAATCCTGACACACGTTTATTTATTTATTAATTCATTTATCAATTGTACAAATAAGATTTCTCTTTACAATATGCACAAAGTTTACAAGTAATTAGAATAAAATGTTGGTAACTTATATAATTAGAAAAACTAACAAAATTTTAGATAATAAAAAAATAAAATAAATTATTTAGCTAAAAAGTAAAGAAATAGAATATAATATGAGAGAAAAGAAAGGAGTAGAGAACTTTTAAGATATTATCGGAGAAGTGTTTAAGAAGATCTCGCTTGAAGATGCGTACTATCTATACGTTTTAAATAAGTGGGTAGCGCATTCCATTGAAGTATCGTAAGAACGAAAAAGTGACGAGAGGTTGTTAGGTATTTATGTCGTGGCAATATGAGCCGTTCAGTTCTTTGGGTCCTCGCAAACCTTAAGATCTCAAAAAGATAGTCGGGTTCCTTGCTGAAAATTATTTTGTGTAGTAACAACATTGTGCGAAAATTTAGTAATTCTTTTAAAGAGCAAGCAGCTATTTTTTTTTGCATAATCAGAAATGTGGGAGTATCTACGTATGTTGAAAATAAATCTTGCGCAACTATTATAGGCAACCGTTAGTTTTCTATTCGAATCCACATCTAGGTTTGAAAACAATTCACAATTATAAAGTATAATTGGTAAGATGAAGGACTTCACAAGTCTGAGTTTGACATTAGTTGGTAAGAATTTGGATGTTGGGCTAAGGCCTCTAAGCGCTCCATAAACTTTAGAAACAATTTTATTGACGTGCTGATTCCACGTAAAGTTATTGTTGAAAATCACTCCAAGGTTCTTGATTGAATCTACATATTCAATTGGTGAATTATTTAAAAAAAGTGGGTAAGGGTTTGATTTTGTTTTTCCTTCTATCTACTATCATAGCCTTAGTCTTGACTGGGTTGAGTCTCAGACCATTGCCAGACCAGTCCATTTAAAAATCCTATTTAGTTCAAGATTTACCTCATTTATCACTTGCTGACTTAAATATTTCGGAAATAGTTTGTAAAGTTGTATGTCGTCGGCATATACATGGTGTTCGCATGTTGTAAAGCAATCAGTGATGTCATTTATGAAGGTCATAAATAGTAGGGGTTCTAACACTGAACCTTGAGGTACACCCGAAGAAATATCTATGAGCGATGAATTTTTATTGTGGACACTTACATATTGCATACGACCAGATAGATAAGAAAACATAAGTTTACAAAGAGGTATGTCAAAAAAAACTGTGTTGACAATTTTTCTAACAGGATCTTATTTATGACTTATGCAGTCAAACGCTTTTGAGAAATCTAGAAACACAATTAAACCAATCATGTCTTTATCCAACCCTGAGCAAAGAAGTAGATAGCCACATTTCGCTGTCAGATTTTAATACGACAATTTAATATAACCTATATTGTTATTTTCATGATCAAGTTGAAAAATATAGAAATTATAGAAATATTTTGATTTTTGTAAAATAATTTCAATTCAATACGTAAGATAAATGAAATTTTGTTTGAAGCAGGCGCTCAGCAAATAAAACAACATGAATATCATTTTAATTTTTCAGTTTGAATCGAAAAATGTACGTACTCGATCAGTGGCGGATCTAGGATTTTCTTCAGGGGGGGCTGACATTTTTTAAATGAAAAAACACATTGATTGAATTTTTCAACGACCAATTTTTATATTTTTCGGTATATTACAACAATCTAATCAGTAGTCCAGTCAATGGTTTCAAGAAGGCGAGGTTTCTTCTGGCAAAATAATTCAACAATTTCAATTTCTTAATAATTTTTGTATTGAACTTTTTAGTCATTTATACAACCAACATGACAAAGATAACAAGTGGATCAATTTAACCTGGTAATTGGTGACATATGTTTCGGCTATTACCACGTATATACATATTTATATGCATATACATAGCCTCATCAGACCAGTTTTTGGTTAAGTTGTACTGAGAATCGAACACCCGACCGTATGCATTTTTGAATTGCGACGGCCGCTCTAACACTTGAGCTATTGGGTATGTGACCTTGATGTGTACAAAGTGCGTGTTTCTTTTGATTATGCACGTATTGTTCCATTTTTCTTGTTATCTTTCTGGATAATATGGATATGGAACAATACGTGCGTAATCAAAAGAAACACGCACTTTGTACACATCAAGGTCACATACCCAATAGCTCAAGTGTTAGAGCGGCCGTCGCAATTCAAAAATGCATACGGTCGGGTGTTCGATTCTCAGTACAACTTAACCAAAAACTGGTCTGATGAGGCTATGTATATGCATATAAATATGTATATACGTGGTAATAGCCGAAACATATGTCACCAATTACCAGGTTAAATTGATCCACTTGTTATCTTTGTCATGTTGGTTGTAAAAATGACTAAAAAGTTCAATACAAAAATTATTAATATAATAATTATTAGTCTCAAAACAAACCAATTTCAATTTCTTTATGAATATTTTCCAAAGCCAAACCTTTCAAGCGATCTTCTGTCACTGTAGACCTTAAATACGATTTCAATCATTTTAACACAGAAAAACTTTGTTCTGCTGGAATTGTGGCAAATACTTGCAGTAGAATTGTGAAGCATTGGAAGAACAATTTAATTTTTTTTGGTTTTGATAACACTAGCTTACAAAAAAAGATCTGATTTCTCATAAACTTTTTCTATATATTTGGGGCGTAAATTCCAAAAATGACAACAACTTTGTTTTTTCTTAAGAATCGCTTTCGAGATATTCCCAAAAAAACGCTTTTTTATGCACTTTTTTCATTTATTTGGTCATATTTCTATCAATTTTTTTTCGACCTAAATCAGTTGCTATTCAAAAAATAATTTTATCTTCTGTCTAACGGTTTGCTGTTCATGAGGATCGGATAGGATTTGATGGAGTTACAAGCGGTCAAAGTCCAAAAAAGTGACTTTTTTGGTCTTTTCAAAAAAGTCAACAAATTTCAATTGCTCCATTTAAGTTCAAAAACCTTTCTTTTTTATGTTTTCAATATTCAGGATGAAAATCTATTTTTTAACAAATATTTTAAGTATATATTTGCTCATATCGGATACAAAATGCTAAAGCTATTCAAAAATCAATAAAAAGAGGTCATTTCCATATTTTCATTCATTCCCGTATATAGGCCATTGACTATGTAATTGAAGAAGGAACTAATTCGTTAAAGGTATTTTATTGTCTTATATTTATCAAAAATGATAAATCCAAAAGCACTATTAAATTTAGGCTTGGACTTTTGAGAACGCTCTAAGGGTAAAATGAAATTATACGATCCAAATAAGGATAGAATATTGCAGCTCTGAAACATTTGAGAAAGAAATGTGAAATAAAAATAGATTAAAACTAGTAATATTCGGCCATTCCAAAACTCACATACCTAACACTGCATTGAAAGTAACGTTTGAATAAATGTTCAAAAGACGTTGAAGAGCTTGAATAAGTCGAGAAAAAATGTAAAAATATTGAAAAAGTTTGAAAAGTATTGAAACAGTTGCAAAAGACTGTTGAAATAAATTAAAAAAGTCGAAAAAATATGGAAAATGCTGAAAAATTGAAGAAGTCGAAAAAATATTGAAAGCGGTTGAAAAACTCTCAAGGAATTGAAAATGTTAAAAATGTTGAAACAATTCAAAATCGATGAAAAAGTCGAATAAATAAAGAAAATGACGAATGCAGTTGAAAGAAGTTAAAAAAGACGAAAAAATTCTTATGGGATATATGTATTTAAAAAAGTTAAAGTAATATGGAAAATGTCCACTTCTTCAACTCCGTCTACTTTTGGTTATTAAATAAATTTTATTCGTGTTCAACATCCGCTTACTAAATTTTAGCACAATAGCTTGTATAATTTTCAATATCTTCCGTAATTAACCTTAAAATTTATGGCGGTACACACACCCTGGTACAATCCAGTTCGATTTTAATCCAGAAATAACTTTCCACAAGCAAACCTCTTACATCAAATTTTAGTATACTTGCTCAGATATTTCGATAGATATGCCACTTAACGTACTTTACTTGTATGAGAATCGCCACGCCCACTATTGCTATTGCGCCAAATTTTTGTAAGAAGATACCTTATAGCAAGTACATCTGCCTTGTTAAATTTCATATCGACTACGCTGTTAGTTCTCTTCATATAACGTTTATAAATATTGTGGGATATCCACGCCCCTGTGAGAGACTTTGAAAACTCAAAAAAATAACCAAATCCTAATTTTGTTCACATGCGCACCGAATCACCAAGTTTCATTAAAATCGCTGCAATAGTTTCAATAATTACTAAACAGATAAATCTAAGAATATTTGTTGGCCAAATTGCGTCGGAACACGGAATTTGAAAAAAAAAAAAAAAAATTTTTTAACTTAGAAAAAAATAAAAAAAAACGCTTCTCCACGATCGGTCGCAGAAATTCTAATATTTATTTTGAGAATTTAAAAAAAAAACGAAGAGGACATATGTAAATACATTTCGGAAATAAAGTTTTTTTGAAGTAAACTAAAAATAAATGATGAAGGTTAAAATTTTTCATAAATTCGTTTTTTTTTTTCTTAAAAACGGAATGACAAAGTGAATATACACTCAGTGCTGGGTATATTTTTTTTTTATTATTTATTTATTTACGAGCGGGGAAGAGTCAATGAAGTGTCTAACTCAGCAGCGATTGAAGATGCTTCATTAAAAATATCATCATATGACGTTTCATTTTTTCGCATCTGTGAAAACAGGTTGATAATTTGATTGAATATTAAAAATTTTTAGAATATGCAACGATACTAAGAAATCGGAGCGTGCTATCGAAGCTAAAAGTTGGACCGCTTTTGAAGACGCTTCGGTGTCTTGCTTTGTTCTAAGTCTTGTAATGTTTAAGAGTTAACAGTAATAATTCGCTGAAAGAATCAACGTACTTAGTCGCACACAATGCTTTTAAGCGATTTTTATGTTTCTGGACTCCGTTCGAAAATTTTATCTATCAATAGTTGTACTCTTTCAGATGAATTCGAGAAAAAATTTGATACTGATGAAACTGTACCTAGCATGTTACGAATTTCAGAAATATCACGTGATTTACCTGGTCACAAATTCAGAGAGTGACTGAAACAAATGAGTGTGAAATGCTAAAAGTTGGTTTTCAGATATCAAAGCCTTAACTCCTTTGATTTGTTCGATCCTCCATGAACGTTCTTGAATCAAAATATTTTTTTACCACTCCCAGGGGGGGGCTTCAGCCACCATAGCCCCTCACCCCCTTGTATCCGCCACTGTACTCGATCAAGGTATCAAGGGTGCTAAGCCCCTTATATGAATATTTCTGGATTTGGAAGGGTTTAAACCCAAATTAAAATAACACGTCGATAGTAGTAGTGTATTTTGACACATTGATTTAGTTTCCGTGTTAATTTTAAAGGAATCTCCATTTTTTATCGTTGAAAATATGATTTTCGTTTTTTTTTAAATGCAGAATCAGTTCTAGTGACTGAGCTATTCTTATTGAACTTATTTATTATTAACTTGTTTCAACTAATGATTCGTTTCAAGTAAGACAAGAAAATTGAAAAATATAATTTCATAATTTCTATATACATATTTATGGTCCCCAAGTGAAAAATCCTAGTTGCGAAAAATAGCATAATTTGAGCACACATACAAGCAAACAACATGAATATCATTTTTTTCGTTTTCACCTCAATTTTTCCGCCGAAAAAATACCAACAAAATTACAAGTAACGGCATCAGTTGTAAACTACAAGAAAGCAACAACAAATACACGCATTTTTTTAGGATATCTTCGACTGAAATTTTCTGAAGAAAAACCAACAACAAAATTTACGGGGGATCACTTGCAAATTTGCAAGTTTGAAGGAGTCAAAATAAAAATCGTGCTTTTGCATTTGCTGGTTGCCTGGTAGATATAAAAATTGATTTTCTCAAATGCAGGTTTAAATGTAAGTCATCGTAATTGAATAATTTTCTCAACAAGTTTCCATATTTTGAATTTCAATTTATTTATTTTCATTTTCTAATATTCAAATAACTTTTTTATGAATTTAAGAAAATAAATAAATTAGAAAATACAAAATGGTCTGAATTTAACATTGTGAATTCGTTTGGTTCGTTGCAAAAGCCGAACAAAATCAGAAATAAAATTCAATTGGATTTTGGCTGGCCAAAATTTAATACAGGGAAAAAGCTCCGAGTCTCGTTCTTTTCTATCTACTTCTTTGCACATTGCATTTAGAAGAGTGTGCGATACGTCAACAGTGCCACCCCATGGATGTATTACATTACTCATTTGAACTTAATCGTGGAGATGATGTGTAACCACGGTTGCCACTTTGGTCCAATTGGACCAAAACTGGTCCTTTTTTTTAGGTTTGGTCCGCTGGGCCTTCTTTTTCTGATTTGGTCCTTTTTGAGAAGTATCATAAATTAACATTTCTATATACATACGCATATAGTATACACTTTTCTTTTTGTTTTTATTAAAATTTTGTTTGTTGTTTTCTATTGCAGAATTGGCAAAAGAATTGAATAAAAAAAAAATTCACAAAAAAATATGTATTTCTTTTTTTAATTCAATATTAAAGTGAAAATTGTATTGCATAATTTATTTTGCATATGAGTCATTCCAGATGAAAACGTGTAAAAACTGGAAATATCGTTGCTGCACTACTTTGAATTTTGCTCAGACTTTGTGAGAATCTTTGTTAGGGTTCCAAAGAAGGAAATCCAAGGGCATTTAATTTTCGGATCCGTCAGTTCTCACCTGGCCGAATTGAAGCATATGAAAAACGTCAGTTTCAGGCTTCAATATTTTTAGCTGTAAACATTTTTCAGTTTAAGATATAGACAAACTTAAGATGGTAACTTAAAGCTAAGAGATGGTAGTATTTGTGCAAACAATGTCAATTCACACAATTTGTATTTTATTGATTTTTCGTGATTTTTAACTGGCTCCAGTGTCGCGACTATTGGATACAAGCCATTAGTATTTCCTACAGATCAAGAACACATATCGGGAAAGAAATAAAATCTACAATTAACTCTTTCCGCCTACTTTTTATAAGAAAAATCTGTGCTTGAAATTTCGAACTTTTGGAAAATTGAATTTTTTATGCCATTATATCAGCATGTGAACCACGAGATAAAAATATGAAACTTTTAGCATATTTAGTTTTAACCTTGAACTTCAAAAGCCTGAAATCTCGTTAACCGATTTTCATCCTTTCCACGTGTTCAGGTGGCTTAAAAGAAGCAACAAAAAAAATTAGAGTGAGTTTTTTGTTTGAATTTCGAACCCAAACATCAATTGTACAAATGAGAGGAAAAAACAACAATTGAGGATTGGGCGAACAGAACGGCACATGTCCAGTTGCAAAAATGTTAACAAATCGCGAAAAAAAGGCTTATGTCTCTGAACTAATTATTCACTTTGCTATCAAAAAAGAAGTGTACCTGTGTGTGCCATTGATAAGCAATTTTGCTCATTTAATAACATGTGATGTCGTTATAATTATAACACAATTTAAATTATTAAGACGAAAAAGCAAAACAACGAAAAACAGATTTTTTTTTTGCGTTTTAGTAAATTTTCTGTTTTTCGTTTTTCATATGAATTGTACTAGGAAACAAAGTGGATGCGCCGTTCACAGGTTTGATCTAGGAAGCTGAAATTTTGGGCGAATTTTCTTCAAAACCGATTCTATAATATACCCACATAGGACCGCAAATTTTTTTAAAAAAAAATAAAAATACATCCTTCGGGTGTATTTTTTCCGTAGTTTTAGTCACACGAAAAATGTGGGCGTGGTTTTACAACAGTGGGTGGCGTCCTCATTCAATTAAAAATCCCAAAACGCTATATCCTGGCACCTAAGGCAGACTTTTTCTACGTTTTAGTAAGTTGGTTTTTTCGTTAAATTTCAACAAAAATGGACATAAACTCTGTCCGCGCCGTTTACAGGTTTGAGCTAGGAAGCTCAAATGTTGGGACAATTATTTTTATTCCTCAAGCTATAATATAGGAAAAAATAAGTAAAATCCCTCTCCTAAAGTTTGAAAAAAAACACCCTAATGTATATGTAAGTTATTTTTTACACTTCTTTTACAATGTGTAATGTGAACTTTCAGGTATTTTTAGTTTTTAATGGAATATGTTAACTTGTTTATGTTAAATAAAACAAAATATGATAAAAAACGGCGGGTTGCACTTCGGGAGTGCCGACAGAAGTGAAAACAAATCGTTTAATGGCAAGTTAGTGTGTTAGTTAGTATGTGTGAGTTTTCTTTTTGTGTGGCACTGCAATGGAAGACAAAAACGGAATATGTATTCAAATTTTACTCTCGCTTTCATTCTCAATTTGTCAATGCAACAACGCGGAATTTGAAAGAAACAAACATGTAAGCATAACAATCGTTGAATGAGAATGGAATGTGTCAGTTAGTGTGTCTGCTTTGCTTTTTGTCTTCCACTTGGAATATTTATTTAAAAGAAACAATAGAACACTCAAATTTTACTATCGCATTCATGACGGGGAATCCCGATGACGGTCGGTGTCGTGAGTTTATACTTTTTTCCTCAGCCGCACAACGTGCCATAAGAAGTTTTCACTTCAAAAAATATGGTCCTTTTTATTCCATTTTGGTCCATTTTCTACAAAATTTTGGTCCCAAAAAATATTTTGGTTTGACAACCGTGTGTGTAACACAAAAATAACAAGCGACAGCATACCCAAACATTCACCGAAGATCTCTTAAGTTCAAAGGGTAATAGAAGGAGAGGAAAATAATAATAGTAGAGTAATGAAATGAAAAATAAAATAATAAAGAACTTAGATATTACATTTTTTTGGTTTGTTTTGAGACTAATAATTATTATATTAATAATTTTTGTATTGAACTTTTTAGTCATTTAAACAACCAACATGACAAAGATAACAAGTGGATCAATTTAGAATAATAGAATAATAGAAGGAGAGGAAAATAATAATAGTAGAGTAATGAAATGAAAAATAAAATAATAAAGAACTTAGATATTACATTTTTTTGGTTTGTTTTGAGACTAATAATTATTATATTAATAATTTTTGTATTGAACTTTTTAGTCATTTAAACAACCAACATGACAAAGATAACAAGTGGATCAATTTAACCTGGTAATTGGTGACATATGTTTCGGCTATTACCACGTATATACATATTTATATGCATATACATAGCCTCATCAGACCAGTTTTTGGTTAAGTTGTACTGAGAATCGAACACCCGACCGTATGCATTTTTGAATTGCGACGGCCGCTCTAACACTTGAGCTATTGGGTATGTGACCTTGATGTGTACAAAGTGCGTGTTTCTTTTGATTACGCACGTATTGTTCCATTTTTCTTGTTATCTTTCTGGATAATATGGATATGGAACAATACGTGCGTAATCAAAAGAAACACGCACTTTGTACACATCAAGGTCACATACCCAATAGCTCAAGTGTTAGAGCGGCCGTCGCAATTCAAAAATGCATACGGTCGGGTGTTCGATTCTCAGTACAACTTAACCAAAAACTGGTCTGATGAAGCTATGTATATGCATATAAATATGTATATACGTGGTAATAGCCGAAACATATGTCACCAATTACCAGGTTAAATTGATCCACTTGTTATCTTTGTCATGTTGGTTGTATAAATGACTAAAAAGTTCAATACAAAAAAAAAAAAAAAAAAAAAATTATTGATATATGATACATATTCATATAAATTAACTAAAATAAAAATAAAACTCGGAACATTACTCAGTTTCAGCATGATCATATTGGACGACACCTTCTGTACTTTCGCTATTTGTGGCAATGGTGGTGAGTGCAGCTTCGCAATTTACTCTTGTTAAAGACCCATTTTTATGTTTGCTACGAAGACTGAGCCATTTCTTGTGCAAACGGAGAAAAAACTTCCGCGGCGTTTCATACGCATGGCTTGCATAAACAGAGCACGATTTGCTTGAGTCAAGCTTTCATTGACGTAAATGTTTTTGTTGGAATCCAAACGGAGAAATTCTTCCCATAAATTTTAGGTCAGGTAATAGAGTTTGCTATATTGTAAAAATGTTTTGTACATAAAGAGGAGTTTAAGACTATCACTTGTTAATCAATATTGTTCAAGCTTTGAAAAATTATTCTTCAAATATTGAAAAAGTTTTATACTTCAGATAATTAAATAAAAAAGAAAAATGATTTTTGAAAAGTGCGATTTGGAAAAAAGCAAATTGCCAACAAAGTGCGATGTGATTCAATATTTATTACATCTGAAATATATTGAATCTGGCAACAGAAAATTAAATGTCTTTACAGAAAAAGTATTCAAAGACATAACTAGCTTGTGGGAACGCGCGAACCTTCCAACATTATCGAGATCAACGATTCGCAGATACATTGAAGCATGTATTGATAATTATTTTGAAATTTTAAAAGTCCCAAACAAATACAATGCAAATGGGTTGAACGAACTGTACCTAATATCTCGATGCAAGTGCAAAAATGAATGTCAGTCACCGGTGATAAAATTCCTGAAACAAGCAAAGCGGTTTTTATCGATCAATGTGGACCAAGTCACTTCAAAATGTGCAAATGATTGATGTGGAAAGTGTTGAAGGATCTAGCGGATTAAATTGGGATGGATTTTTTTTTATCTTATATAAATTTTGAATTTTTTATTTGATTTTAATTTTATATACCTACTTTATTTTGTTTTATTTATTTAAGTATTTTCGAAGTTGTATTAAAAATTATATTTTGTAATGTGTATTATATTTTAAGCCCTATCTGAAGCTCTTACTTGCTAGTGCTAGTAAATAAGTTATAAACTGTTATTTTATATCTTTTTTAATAAATAATGATGATAATAATAAAAATATACGGTACATAAAATTTTTTAAAACGAACATAAAAGCGCAATGATCTTGGAAGTCGATTGGAAAAAACATTGCATAGTTCTAGGAAGTTAAATATGATTTTATTATTCTGATCAAATATTTGCACTGAAAGTTTTGATTCGCTGTATCTTTTTCAATTTCAATAATTTGAGAAAACTTTGTGGAGATGAATTTTATGATTTGGTACGGACTTTAATTTTATGATGTGCCCTTGGCACGTTAGGGTGTAGAAGCTGAGATAATGTATACAACTAGTCGAAAAAAAAATCTGAGACAAATGACTTCTGTGAATAAAATGTAGTCCATGTTGAGGCATTTACAACGATATACGATACTTGTTGATCGGCCGGAGATATAAGAAAACTACATCGAATTTAGAGGCCGAAAAAAAAATTTGTTTTCCTTAAAAATCTTTCAATATTAGCTTTCAAACTGGGGGAGGTCATTCGAACTTTTTTTTTGTGATACTATCTAATGTGATATGGGATAGTAGAAGATCAAGAAAGATAACATGAAAACGTAGTATTAAGCCGCCGCTGTAACGCAATATATATCATAGAAAGTTTGTAGCAGGTGTCTTCATCCTATAAATGGTCTATAAGACAAGCATAAAACAAAGTTATGTTTCTTTTAAAACCTAGCAACTTATGCCAGATTGAGTCTTTATATTAAAATCGTTAAAAATAACATTAAAATTTACAAAAGGCATGTATTTTCATTGTACATAAAAAGGTCGATAGTCTTACTTAGAAACTTTATACAGAAAATTTGACATATATATGATAAAAACGGAAAACAAAACAAAGTTCTTTGAGTCATAGCATTACATGTAGGTAAACAAACCACAAAAAAAGCAAATTATTAAAACATCATATCGAGTTCTATTCAACAGTTACGGATTTGGCCAAGTTTCTAGGACAGTCGACATCGCAACCACGAAGAACTGCAATGTGATACGATAGTAGTTGCATTGGTATAACAGTTAGTACGCCTTGTAAGCAATCAACGGTGCGTGGAATTTCTAAGGTACGCGGAGAGAATACCTTTGTTTCTTCATCACCTTCCTCACAGATTAGTATTGGACGACCTTCACGAGATGTAACTTGCTGTAATGCATTCATACATTTAATATAGACAGGATCACGCATGACTATCATAATAACTGGCATTGAACCGTCAACGAGTGCAAGTGGGCCATGCTTCAGCTCTCCAGCCATAATACCTTCACTATGCATGTATGTCAGCTCTTTAACTTTCTAAAAACCGAAAAAAATTGTAGTGTTATTAATGAAACAATATTGGTTAAACTTTAATAATGTCAGTTGAGTAGCAAAATAAATGCAAGAACATCTTCCACAAGACCATTTACGCCGCCGTACATTTGCCAATAGAATGTTACAGCGCAACCATGATTTTCTTGGAAATCTCATGATGAGTGACGAGGCGCATTTTAATTTTATGTGGATAAACAGAATAATTGGTTGGGCAATAGAAAACCCACACATTATAAATGAGCCACCTTTACATCCATTAAAAGTGACAGTCTGGTATGCAATTGTGTCAGAAGGAAACATTGGTGCTTACTCCTTTGAGAATGAAAACGGCTTAACGTAAACTGTCACTGCAGAACGATATTGTGACCATGTTTGAGAACTTTTTGACGCAAGTACTGCATACATTGAGCTTGATTAATATATGGTTCCAACAAGACGGTTCCAGATCGCATATGACCAGAATTACAAATAAATTACTACGAGGCCTCATTCAACAACCAGTTATCTCAAAAACTGTTGATGTTGATTTCCCTCTTTGTGGGGATATCTGAAGAGCGAGGTTTATGCAAACAAACCAGAAACTCTTGACCAACTCAAACAAAATATTCGTCACATTTTTGAATTAAACATTTTTAGAAGCTAACTTTCATTGGAGTAAAAATTAAGAGGTTAAAAGAGAATCACGAGCGTAAAACGAGCATAAATTGTTGCATACATAAATTGATGGAAAATATTTTTTAGTCCAAATATTATTCCAAAATAATACAATTAGCTGCATTATGAAATGATATGAATGAGGGTATATATTAATAATATCTACTTACCAAAGCACCTTCAAGACATGTGGCAAAATTGTAGCCTCGTCCCATTATTAGCAAAGATTTGTGTTGATATAAATCTTTAGCTAAGTCTTGCACCTTCGAGTCTAACAACAATACTTCACGTATCTGGTCGGCCAAGTTTGACAAGCCTTTGATAATGTCCAAACGACGTTGCTGTATGGATAAGCGATCCTCGGACATTACTAATGCAAACATAACCAATGATATAAACTGTGACGTATAAGCCTTAGTTGAAGCTACACCGATTTCGGGACCAGCATTTATATGTACACCACAATGAGATTCTCGACAAATACTACTGCCAACAGTATTTGTAATGCCAACAATTAAAGCTCCACGTTGCTTGCAATATCGCAATGCCATTAATGTGTCAGCAGTTTCGCCAGATTGTGAAATAAAGAAACAAACATCATCACGAAATATAGGCGTATTGCGGTCAAGAAAATCTGATGCAAGTTCAACCATAACCGGCAACTCTGTTAACTCTTCCAGCAGCTGTCGAGTCGCCACCGCACTATGGTACGAAGTTCCACAGCCAATCAACATTAGACGACGGCAACGCTTAATTTCGGGAATATAGTCCTTAATGCCACCAAGCACAATGCTGTTCGATTCAAATTTAACACGGCCACGCATTGTATTAAAAACAGATTCCGACTGTTCGAAAATTTCCTTCAACATAAAATAGTCATAGTTTCCTTTCATTATCTGTTGAATTTCCATTTTTAAGGTTGTGATTTCACGAGCATGAGGATCATCGAGACATTTTCGCAAACGATGAATACTCAAAGCACCATCTTTAACAGCGGCAACGTCATCATCCTGCAAATTAAATTAAAAAAGCATTATTAAATGAATAAAATGATAATGATTTTGAGATAGTCCAGACAAAATCCAGGCGATAAAATAAAGAAAATTTTACCGTAGGGTACATAGCTATGTTTTTAATGCATCAAATCAGCAAATTAGCCCTATGGGAAAAAATTAAAATCATTATTTGAAAAATAGTACCCACTTCCTTTGTGTCACTATAGGTCACTAATGAAACCCACAAATATTTCAGGGTAATATTTTAGTATTAACACGTTCCGTCTGGAGCATACAATTTTAAACGAGGTAAGTAAGTATATCAAAACTGTATAGAACTTGAACCCTGCAGATGCTGACGCGTATCTTTAAAATCTATTGTCTCAGGAACGGTTTGAAACACCAAAACTTTAAAATCAGATTAGGAATTTCCGTGCGGCTTATTGAAAACAACTGCTTTCTTACCTAATTTGAAATAGTTGTTTCGTTCAAAGAAAGGGTTTTTGGTATATATTCAGGGCGGTTCCTGTTATCATAAGTATTTTGCCATGAAATTTTTGTATGTTTTATTAGTGACTTACATATAAGCACAAAGTTCAGCACTGCTCATATGCAGTTACAAGATTAGATGACAATCTCCCGTATCTAAACTGACCAAACCTATGTATAAATTTTGAATGGACTAAATTTTTTAAACTACTATATAACAAACCTCTAAGTATATGACACGGTTTGTGTGTTCAATAACAGCTGAAGCGTCCGAGGCAAAAAAATATTCGACCTCCTTATCCTCTAATGGCATAAACTCTGATGTGCTATCCGAACGTGGTATAACTGGCAATTCACGAGCATGTCCATGAGGACGGTGTTCTTTATGATTAGTTTATCGTTTATAATTTATAATGGAAGCACAAGCGATGCACAATTTTATGCGTTTGCGTTTATGTAGATTTTATAATTAGGTAGGCATAATATTTACATATTTCATCGGATGACACGTTTTGAACGAGGATGTTTTTTTATATCCAAATTGCCGATTTTAAGTATATTAAATTTATAATGCATGGAAATAAAACCAAAAAATTGTTGAATTTTTTGAATGCGTTCGAGTTATAAAATGTATTATTTTTATTATAAGGATATATACATATAAGAGCCAACACCGAAAAGTATAAAAGAAAATGTAAGAAAAAGAAAAAAATATAGAGGTCATATTTTTTAATTAAAAATAAATTTGCTTAAATGATAAAAGAAAAAATTCAATGAAGCAATTCCATGGAAATTTTCCACCTATAACAAGTTGTTTTTGTTAATGTAGTTGTGAAAGTGATTTTGTCCCGCTAAATCCTAAAATATGCTCCACTTTGCGCTATGAGATTAAATATATGAAAAACTCATTTCTCCCAACTTCCAGCATTTATTTTGGAAACACTAATTTTTCGAATATTTTGAATAAAATTTTAATATCCATTTTAAATGATCACGTCGTTTTGGTCACAGATATATTTATAGGCTACTTTGATGATAGTATGAAAAGTTATTTAGTTTTTTAACATATTAAAGACTCATACATATATCTCAAAAGTTAGCGCCAACTAAGAGAAATTGAGATCATTTTTGAATTCAGCAATACACTCGCATAACAAGGGAAACAATTCTGTGGGCATTTGACAAAGCAACGTCTTTCGATATACGGTAATGATTTAATATAGCGTAAGTCTTGCGTTGAAGCAAAGAGCTTATGCTGTATTGAATTATTTTTGTAGATCGAAAGAGGTTGTTTTGTCAAATGCCCACAGAATTGTATAGGTTCGATATTGTAATCTATTTTTTATTTATTTTTGGAAAGTGCAAGAAAGCTTCCAAGCCATTCTAAGATCAAAGTTTCAAAGTATGCAGTCAAAATTATAAATATTGCTTACGTTATGAGTGGAACATTGAGAATGGAATGACTCATGCATACAGAATGAAACATAAACTTTACCACAAAGTTCAACCATTTTTTTTTGTGAAATTGGTATTTGTTACAACAAAAAAAAAACAATATCAGAAGTAGCAATTGATAAAATATATTTTATTTCTGAGGAATAACAAAATCTTAGCTACTTAACACAAATTTAATAATATTGTTAGCGCTGGTAGTCGAAATTCGACCGTTCCCAGGAAGAATTTTATGACTGACAAAACATCTTTGTCGATGGACTATGAACTTATTTTGTAACACTTATCAACACATCTCACCTCACCTCCCTCACCACACCTTTGGAAATACATTCAATGTACATTGTGCTACATTATTTCTAATACACACATTTTGATTTCGACGCAAAAATTGTGCCTTCCTATCTTTTTACCTTTAAATCCTACTCGTTAGCGTTCTTCTTCGAGGCATATTTTCTGTTTACTTTTAGATAAAAATGAGCGAAATCGCAAATTTCAAAATGAATATACATTTTAAAAATTGAAAACGTACTTAGTTTTATTAAGCGTAAAAGTTTTTATTCACAAAAAAAAATCACAAATAAAAATACTGCAATTGAACGCGAATAAATCTCAACGAACAAACAAAAATATATAGTACAAAAATAATATGGCACTATGCTGTCAAAGTAGGTATAAAGAATGATATTCCGGGTATGAAGCGTATTGGAACGTAAAGTTTCATGTGCCAAAACAGTTTGGCATTGGTTTGGTTTGTCCATGTAAGGGTCTAATATCGAACAATGTCAAAAAATGTCAATAAATGTAGTAAATGTGGAAGAAGTCAAAAATCCGCAAAATGTCGAATAATATCGGATAAGTCAGATACTGTCGAAAAATTCAAAAACTGTCGAAAAAGATGAAAAATGTCGAAAGACTCGAAAAATTCCGAAAGTTCACAGTGTC
This sequence comes from Tricholauxania praeusta, assembly GCA_949775025.1. Lineage (NCBI taxonomy): Eukaryota > Metazoa > Arthropoda > Insecta > Diptera > Lauxaniidae > Tricholauxania > Tricholauxania praeusta. The sequence continues at coordinate 26,696,730 of OX459032.1, forward strand.
AATAACTTTTTTGATGTGACTTTTCTACAGCCACAGCCGTTTGAAACTTTTAATTAAGGACTTGCTCCGATTTTAATATTCATGTAAACTTAAATAATATTTGAAAAAAGTATCGATTCAGGCTTACACTGGGCAAGATCTAAGCAAACGAAAATGAGTCACTCAATTGTTTCGAGGAGGTTTTTTTTAAATATTTTAAAAAAACTATTTATGACCCCACTATGAGGAGCTCCCACTGTGACGCCACTCGATTTCTTATGCTTAATGATTTTTTCAAGTGATATTTTATTATTAGTTTTTGAGAATTTTTAATTTTCTAAAAACATACACACACGGCAAAAAATAACACCCGCATACCAGAAGGTAATTTTAAGTCAGAGCGGAGACTGGGAGACTAACTTTTTTAAATAGCATTAGCCACATAAGTTGAGAAACTAAGCAAAAATTAAAAATAAAAAAATTAGCACAATATAGCATAACTTTAGACTACTATAAATATAAATAAATAAAAATCAACAGTTTAAAGAAAATTTAATTGAATAATCTCTCCTTACATTCTTGGTCAAGAAATTGCATTATTTCTCTTTTTTAAAAATCGTTTTTATTTTTCAAAATGCGTTGTCGTGCTCGTAATTGAAGCGATAAATAATTAAACCAAACATTTCATTATGAACACTGCATTTATAAAATGGCAGAATGTTACCTACACCTGTGATAGAATTTGAATATTTATACACTCACAGAAAAATGCTTCTTAAGTTAACTCAAACTCTAATTGGAGTTATTGATATCCAAAATATGGTGATAATACAGTGGAACCTCTTTAAGTCGAACCTCGATAAGTCAAATACGTCCCAAACTCGAAAAAATGTTGTGTTCCCTTCCCATCAAGCCCCAAAACCTCCATTGCTCGAAATCTGACCTCTCTATAAGTCGAAATAATTAGTGAGTCCCTACAAGTAAATTCAGTACATAATTTCCTTCTATAACTCGAAAAAATAAATTTGACAAATTCGAACATAGCAATGTTTGATTTTACAACCATTACAACTAGTGTTTCACCGAGGCCGAGGCGAGGCGAGGTTCTAGTTGATCTCGGTCTCGCCTCGTTTTATAAATTTAAGTCTCGCCTCGCCTCGGCCTCGGACGAGATCTTGCCATCCAGTGCTGTCGTTTCGAAAAAAATTTAAGTGCTCAATTTAATATTTTTGGGTAGTACTTTGTGAAAATGGGTAGTACTACACTAATATATTTGTACTTACACCTGCTCATACTATGATAAGTATAAGTAAGAAAGTATTAATAAAAGTTAACAGTATTTGTAGAAATTCATTTATTATAGTATGTATTTATTGCATGAAGCTATTTGAAGGACAGATTCTTTTTCTGTGTTGGTACCAGCTTTGCTTAAATTAGCGGCTTCTGCTTTCGACTTTATTAGAAACCTATAGTAAAAAATAGATCATTTTCCTATCAAGTTATACCTTGGTAAATTTGTGGCATACTTTTCCATAACAGAAAAAAGAAAAAATTACATTAATTACATATGTATATTTAAAGACGCGCACAAGAACAATTAATATAAGCGAAATTAGTCGCGTTCTAAAGGTATGAATCTTTTATGAATCATAAATTATGATCAGAGTTGGTCAAAGTTATTCTCATTCTGCCGCAGTCCCGCGCGCGGTACGTTTTGCCCAGCCACGATTATGATCAGAGCTGGGCACCACTACACGTGTGTTTCTCTTAAATGTTCTTCAATGCATGTGTAGTTGTGCTTTGTTCGCTTTTCAAAGCAAACTGAATTAAATTTTACGCTCTCTGCTTTATATAGGTATATGAAAAGTTATTCTTATTCTGCCGCAGTCCCGCTCGCGGTACGTTTCGCCCAGCCACGGTTATGATCAAAGCTGCGCACCACTACACGTGTGTTTCTCTTAAATGTTCTCCAATGCATGTGTAGTTGTGCTTTGTGCGCTTTTCAAAGCAAACTGAATTAAATTTTGCGCTCTCTGCTTTATATACGTATATGAAAAGTTATTCTCATTCTGCCGCAGTCCCGCGCGCGGTACGTTTTGCCCAGCCAAGGTTATAGTTCAATTGTAAGGTTTGATGCGATGCTAAAATTTTTCTTCTTTCTCATAAATTTTTGAGCGACTAATGTCAAAATTAGTAAACCAAAATAATGGCGATGATTTTGACACCTCAAGAATTAAATATTTCAGTTTCAGAGATGAGTTTAATAACTTGCATGCCATTATAATTGAAGCATGAGAGATCAAAGAATGGTGGGGTAGTGCAAATTGCGGATTAGTTGGAACAAATTTTGGGTAGTACAAATTGAGGGTTGGGTACTAGAGTAGTACGCGTGGCTGAAGGGTAGTACAAAAGCACTATTGTAGTACAAACGACAGCACTGTTGCCATCACATGCCTCACCTCGCCTCGCTTCGCCTCGTTCTCGGCCGAGGCACCTCGGTAAAAAAGCGAGGTTTTTATTAAAATAAATAAAAAATTATATATGTATCAGGGCTGATAGGCTGATCAAGCCTCAAGAAATAAAATAAAATATCTGTTTTTATTTTTGGTGAATTGGATGAGATATGATGAATTTAATTATTTTCTTATATGGGAAGGAGACGACGCATTGCCTATTTTTCCAAGCCAAACTAAGCTATGAACCTTTTACAAACTATAAGCAAAATATGTACCAAATCTTATTTATCTACGTCAAATAGATATTGAGATATGATAAAGTTAATTTTTTTCTTATATTGAAGGCATGGTACCGCCCATTTTATTAATTGAATCTTAGTTATGCCTCTACCTTTTATAAATATACCAAGTTTTATTAATCTGCATCAAGTTGTTGATAATATATGATGAATTCTGTTTTTCTCTTATGTGGGGGTGGCATCACCCATTTATCGTAAACTATATTACGGAGCATCCGAAATCATAAAAAACATATATGTATGTCAAATCTTTCGTCGGTCGGTTGAACAGTTTAGGAGTCCATTAGCAACGAACATACATATATTGATTTTTATTTATATACTAGCATTACCCTGTGCGTTTCGCTTCACCTTACCGGTTCTTAGAAAGACTATTAGAATAAATCAATTTCAATGCAGTGTTGTCAATCATGCAGTTTTGCTTATAGCCTTACATAGCCTTACATGCTTCCCTAACTGATCAATCGAGGCGAAGTCGCATAGAAGCTGATGCGATCCAAGCACTTCTGCGCATTAGCACTTGGACCAAATCTGAACTCGTAAGAAGCACATGCGGATTAAAAATAAAACAAAGTAGTTTACTCAAAATAAAATACTAAAATATTAGTTAAATATAGATTTTATTATAAAAATTACATTCATATTTTGAATCTGCATATGATTCTTACGAGTTCAGATTTCGTCAAAACGCGCCTCGCTCTTGGTTTAGAAAACGAGGCTAGGACGAGGCGAGGTGCCGTGTGATCTCGCCTCGCATCGGTCAAGCGAGGAAAATTTATTTTTCCATCTCGCCTCGTTCTCGCCTCGGTCTCGCCTCGTTCTCGTAGTCAAAAACGAGGCTGCCTCGTAGCCTCGGTGAAACACTAATTACAACTCCACCATTTGAAACGAATTACCTCTTTAGCTCGAAGAAAAATAAGATACCGACTTTCAGAATATGCCGACAATGTACATCATTGTTTCTTAGAAATCAGTGTAAAAGCCTAATTATACAATAAACCAATTCTATGAAATGCTAAAGGAATTTATGACTGGCGTTAACATGTGATTTCATTTGAACTTTAGCGAAGTTACTTTATTGTTGTAGTTTGAAAAATTATCAGAAATAGTTTGGTCCTACTGCAATACACACCAATTTTTAATGCCTCTATAACTAGGATTTTTATTTATTTCACCTCTCTAACTCAAAATTAGTTGGAATAAGTCTTAGCCTTTACAAGTCGAACATTTCCTGACAAAATTCGATTAAGTCGAAGTCCTCCATAAGTCGAAAACTCTATAACTCGAATTTTTTGGCGTCTCCCTTCAAGTTCGACTTACAGAGGTTCTACTGTAATTGCGAAATATTTAACTACATATTTTACTACATTTGCATGTTCTTTCACGCGACGAGAAAATATAGTACAGTGAAATAGTTTGACTTTTATTTACATTTTTGCGACGATGCAAATAAGTAGACAACTAGGATAATTTGTAGCTTGATTTTTTCTTTTTTGAGATGGTGCACAAATACAGGGGCCGAATCGCGGCTGTCGTTATCGAGTAAGCATTCGTATCGAATCAAATTTCGAAACGAGTTGCTGGATCGCGGCACTCGATTCGAAACGAGACGAAATTTTACGATAAAGTTATCGATTTCTTTCATTATCATATGACAAAGTACGTCAAAATTTCAATTTAAATATAGTGCAGTTGGTAAAATTTGTGTTAAAAAAATGAAACCGGTGCTATTTTGCTATTCAGAGTAAGAGGAGGAAAGCCGGGACATGCGGACAACTTCCGATAAAAGCAATCCTTATATAGTGCAGTTGGTAAAATTTGTGTTAAAAAAATTAAACCGGTGCTATTTTGTTATTCAGAGTAAGAGGAGGAAAGCCGAGACATGCGGACAACTTCCGATAAAAGCAATCCTTTTTCGCTACGAACAGCAGCGTAAGACACATACAAGTTAAAAATACATAGAAATATTGAAAGTGATTTATTTTCAGATTTAAGAAACGTTTTAGGCTAACCAAAGAAGCTTTTAACTATGTACTCTCGGAGCTCAACTTCAGTGGTCATTTATCCACAGAAGTGCCGCCAACTAGCAGTAACACTATTGGCTGCCGGAAGCTTTCAACACACAATTAAGAATAATTATTTAATTGGAATGTGCCAAAACAAATGTTGTGTGTGAAACTGAAACCAAACTGTGCCCAAAGATGATAACTTAAGTCCTATGAGTTTATCAAACTTAGATATAATTATAGCTTGTGATTTTTCAAATGCCTCAATATTTGTCTTCAAAAGTGACAACTTTGATTCGCTTGGCTTTTGATATTTTCTTTTCTTCGGGACATCTTTATGAGCTTTTTTTAAAGCATCGGTTATCGTTGAAGAGTTATCGATGCATTCATTTTCGATTTCTAGCGGGTTTTTTAAGGATTCTTCTACCGGGTCAGGCTCATCTATTGATGCACGTTCGGCATTCGTTTCTTTTTCGGTTTCAATCACGTTTCCGAAAGACTTTAGAGAAATACCTTCGATCATAGTATCCATTCCGGTAGTAATACTGTAGTAGCTGCTCTTTTGCTGCACTCATCAGCTTTTCCTCATATGAATCTCCACCAGTATGTTTTTTTGAAGCCTTATTGAAAGAATGCTTTTTCTTAATATTGTGCTTCTGGTCAGAAAACACCTATCATTGAGAAAAATTTTACATTACAGGGAAAAGCAGAAATTTAAACAAACGTACCTTTCGCCATAATATCGAATCATTAATGGGAGGACCTGCAGAGTTTAATTTTTTAGTTAGCTTTTGACTTTCCCTTCTGCGCAGTTTGGCAGACGGTTTTTTGCAAAATGTTGATGCTCCAGCATAAATTCTGCCATCATCCTTTTTTGTAATTTTATTTAGATTAGTCCTTAAACGGGGCAAAAAGTTAGTTCACTTATTTAATTTAATTTTAAAAACAAAAATATACTTTCATTTTATTTCTTTCAAAGAATTTTAAATTTTTTTCAAACAATTCCGTTCACAGTTGATCTAACGAGTGAGGTTTCGTATGGTAGAATTCGTCCGACTACTCGTTATCGAATGGCATAATCTCAATTTTCGATACTTTTCATTCGATAACGAGTACCGTAATCTCAAACGAAGAAATTTCGAACTCGTTTACTCGATAACGACTGCCGCGATTCGGCCCCAGGTGTTTTCTTTCACGCGACGATGACATATAGTACAATAATATTGTTTCACTTTTGTTTACTTTTTTTGAGACGACGCAAAACAGAAGAAAAAAAAGGATAATTTGTAGTTTGATTTTTCTTTTTTAAGATGGCGCACAAATGATGGTTTTTGCTGAATCGATAAGCTGAAGTTGAGAATTTGCAAGTTTACATCCAGCCAGCGTTTTTTTCTTTTTAATTATTTTTTTTTTAATTCGAATCGAACTCACGTACTGAGAGCTATGAGTTTACAGTCCTAACCATTACGCCACGCTGCCTCATAATTTCGATTTTTTTATTATTCCTTTTGTTCACTGTGTCTACAATATTTTGTGTCAATAACGCAGGGTAATCTATTTTTTAAAATTTTCTCATAATTTAATGCAAGTTTTTCTTTTTTTATGGGGTCAGTCTGTATATTCGATTTTGGGTAAAAATCAGGTTTTAACTTTATTTTGCTTCTATGAATATGGGCCACTGTGTTTTTGTGAGTTTTAATATTGCACGCAAAATAAGAATGTGGAAATATTAAATTTGAATAAGATTTTTTTATGAACGTATGACTGATGTTATTTACCTAAATGAATTTGATTAACAATAATCATGTAGTGCATTTGTGAAAATACTTATTTACAGACCATACGATATGTTTATTATACGGCGACAATATATACTTATATAAAATACAATATTTTTTTATTTTAATAAGTTACGAGTATATTTAATAGCTTAACTGTCCAAAACCAAGAAAATCCCGTTTATCAGCCACTTTTAGTATTATTGGATTTTTTAAAAAAAGCTCCTTAAAAATAGTAAAATTTGTTATTTATTCATTACCTTGGACTTTGGCAGCATCGGTGTCTTTTTGTTGTTACAAATTTAAATTGTTAAAAAAAAAGTTTGCAATTAAATCACGAGAATTTCAACAATGTATATTTTGTTGATAAAGTTGCGGAGTGAAACAAAACGAAAATAAAAAACAGAAGATTATTTAACATAAAACTAATTGCCAAAAAACTCTTAAATAAACATAATCAAATGACATAAAATATTTTGTTTGGTTTGTAATAAGTAAATTTGGAAAAATTTCATGCAGGGTTGAATTCAATGTACAATATATTTGGTAAACGAGTACTGCGCATAAAAACAATTACTGCTGGAAAATATTTTATTGAATTATTATTTGTTTTTTTACAGCAAAGTTCCTGTATTAATTTTTACTAATTTACAACAAAAACTTAATTGATTTACATAGGCCCGTGCGCAGGAATCATCCATGGGGGGGGGGGGGGGGGGGGTGGGTTTTAACTCGGACATTTCATGTTAGATTATGTTCATAAAAAACGTCAAAAAAGATTTACTTTTAATATAGACATTAAGCTGGGTCGATTTGTATGAAGCAAAACAAAGTCAGCTAGACACCGACACAAAAGTTAGAAGGACCTTTAAAAACGATATCTGCGTCATTTTGTTTTCGTTCCGAGAAAAACCAATGGATCACTTTTGACCTGAAGGTCCTTTTTGGCTAAAAAACGTAAGTACTTATTTTTTGCTTATAACTTTTATATCTTCACAGAATGGAATTTGCTTGAAAAATAAAAATGCGCTATTGCAAAAAATTTGACGTTAAAAAATTTTAAATTTTTCTTTTGTTATAGATAATATTTAGACCCAAAATTCGATTTTTCCATATAAAAAATGTGAAAAAGTCTCAAAATTCTGAACTGAATATTATCTATAATAGAAAAATAATTTAAAACTTTTTAGCGTCAAATTTTTTGCAAGAACGCAATCTTTATTTTTCGACTAAATTCGGGTATCCATTCTGTGAAGGAATAAAAGCTATGAGCAAAAAACACGTTTTCTTAGCCAAAAAGGACCTTCAAATGACGCAGATATAGTTTTTAAAGGTTCTTCTAACTTTTGAGTCGGTGTCTGGATGAATCTAAATTTCGAACCGGTTTAAAAGACACTTAATTATAATTAAATGCATGCATATGTAAATGTGTTTATGTTATGATTCGATATTTAGTTATCATTACGTAAGTAGCTAAATCTGCGAGGTACTTGGAAAAACTCGTCCAAAACTCTATCCACATTGATTTCGATATCGCGATGTATATTTAGCGAGGCTAAGCCGTTCAGCCGATCTTCGGCCATAGTTGATATGAGGTATGTCTTTAGACGACGTAGCACTGAAAAAGAGCGTTCATTTGCTGCTGTTGTCACAAGTAAAGTTGCCATAACACGAAGCATTTTTGATGTCTTTCCCGGCGATGCGTTGACGCCAAATTTGAACTTCATTTATCCATATCGTGAACTATCATGCAAAATTTAAATATATGGCGCGAATAGATTTGTGCATGAATTATCATTGAAGCTGATTTTTGATTGAAAAATTTGTTGTCTTCTTGATTTTTCATTCAAATGCCAATAAAAACCTATGTGCGAAAATTCCCAATGGGGGGGTCTGAACCCCCAAAACTCCCCCCCCCCTCCTTGCGCACGGGCCTGAATTTACAACAATAATGTGTGTATCTCCTACTTATTTTAAAGTTTTGCTAGTGTGACATTCAAAATATTTTTAACAACAGCCAGAGCATATTCTTTCCTGGTTTAGTTAAAGTCTTGCATGGACAATTCACAAAAAAGTCTTACAGTTTTGTCATATGAAATTCACTTCTAGAGAAATGAAATAGAAAATACATTAAAATTCACACAAATATCCTAGAACAATCATTTTACCACCAATCGATTCGAAGAAAAAATGTTAAAATTTTATAAAAATTAAAAAAGTTTTGAAGTACATCAAGGAAAATCAATTAACATCCTTAACATCCTCTTTTGATTTTTGTAATTTTTTGATATTTTAACTATTGATGCTTTTGTAAAAACTTCATTCTGGAGAATCGTCTACGTGTGCCTACAAATGGTTTTAAGGTAATACAGAGACAATCGTCCCCGCAGTGGTGAAAAGCTAATGCATACAGGACAATTTTCTCCATAATGAAGAAATTGTAATGCAAACCTCAATTTCTCTGGTCTTCTCCAAGCCCTAAAAGCTAAACCTGCAATACTTTCTTCTTAGCCTTGACCTTAGCTATACCTAACGTGACCAAGTGAGCGTCCGTTGTAACTTTTTAGATCCGAGCATGTGTACTACTAGACTTCGAATGATCTTAGACGTCACGTACAATTTTTTTCTGTGAGAACATAGCCTAACATATTTCGATCTTTTGTATAGTACCGTTTCGGAGTAAAATTTAAAACATACATGTATATCATTAAAAAAAATATTTAGAATTTGCTAATTTTTTAAAACTTTGATCTATTAACATTTACGCTTGAATAGTGCTGTACAATCTAAAATAAATAGCAGATTCGAATGCATAATACTATTTGATTATTTTGTTTTCTGTAGAGCTTTTGGATAAGCCACAGGATAAGACAGTTATTGCTTTTCGTTTAAGATACAACTTTATCAAGAAAAAATTAGTCAAGTAGAAAGAAAGCATTTTTAAAATTATAAGCATAGATATATGTACCATATATTAAAGTAGAATTGAAAGAAATAATAGGTAACATAAGAGTGTTTAAACTAAATAGAGAAAATAAGTGTCTCAGTTTAACCTTAACTGGCAGTTTGAACCAAAGTTTAATTCAAATTATTATTTTTTTTTTAGTGGAAGGAAAATTTGAATTGAGCATTATGAAACCGGCCCATAAAGATACAAATAGTATGCAGGATATGAAGTCATTTCGGAAAATCTATTACAATACAAATTATGAAAATGTATTTTTATATGTGACTGGGAAAGTTAAAAGGGAAAGGGAAAGTTACGATACGAAAATAAATTTTCGAGAAAAACGACTTTGAAGTTAAGAAGTGGTTATTTATGCGCATGAACGTTTTTATAGCTTGAAATTTATTGCTCGAGAGTTTTTGGGGTCGCTGATTACGAATCTGGTATCAGATTTCAAAAATTCAAAATGGCTGGTTCAATATGGCGGACAAATTTTTTAAAAACTGATTGGATTTGCTTGAAACTTGTTACTCGGCTGTTTTCGGGGTCACTGATTACGAATCTGGTATCAGATTTTCAAAACTCAAAAAGGAGGATTCAATATGGCGGACAAATCTTCTAAAAACTGATGCGATTCGCTTGAAACTTGTTGCTCAAGGGTTTTTGAGGTCATTGAATACGAATCTGGTGTAATTTTTTCGAAATTTAAAATGGCGTATTCAATATGGCCTACGAGGTTTTTAAAAACTGATTGGATTCGCTTGAAACTAGTTATTCGGAGGTTTTCGAGGTCGCTAATTACGAGTCCAATTTCAGTTATTCAAAATGGCGGATCCAATATGACGGACCACTTATTTAATAATTTATCAGATTCGCTTTTCAAAATTCAAAATGGAGGATTTTAATAGATATATGAACGATTTTTCTAAAGAAATAAACAGCAGATCTACAACTTCATTATTTATTTTACAAATATACTTTAGAGAAGAACACAACAACTTAAAAAACGTGAAACAGAGAAGAACACAATAGATTAAAAACGTAAAAAATGCATACATTAAAAGTGTTTTCTTGGATTTATAATTTATTTTAACAAAGTAAAAATCTGTGTAGTGTTTAAGTACGCACATATTGAATCCGCCATTTGGAATTTTGAAAATCTGATACCAGATTCATAATCAGCGATCCCAAAAACCTCCGAGTAAGGAGTTTCAAGCAAATCCGATCAGTTTTTAAAAAATTTGTCCGCCATATTGAATCCGCCATTTTGAATTTTTAAAATCTGATACGAGATTCGTAATCAGCGACCCTGAAAACCCCCGAATAACAAGTTTCAAGAGAATTTGATCAATTTCAGAGAAGTTTGTCAGATTGGATTTTTTCGTACGTTTTTTTTTGTCAATGTGTCCATGTTTGGAGTGAATTTGTGAAAAAACTAATGCATCTAGAAAGCTGTGGTCTGTTGCATTGAAAAGAGCGTAGCCTCTTCTATAAGAATTGCTAACAAAGTGAAAATCGATTTTTTCGAACCGAAGGTCTCTTTTAACTTTCCCGGTCACATATGTATATAGATTTTTTGATATGATACAGTGGAAAAAACCACCACTTCTCTACCACGTCACCACTTTTGAAGTTTTTTCAGCATTACACTATATTAGAGCAGAATGAAAATAATTTGTTTTTCGCAGGACAAACCTCCTCCCGGACAATTTAAGATCTGGTGTCATTAATCAAGAAGTATAACTTTTTTTACGAATTTTTTTTTAGAAAATTAAAGCATTACTAAACAAAAACGATTAAATTTTTTTTATTCCCTACAGTGTTTGAGATATTCAGTTTGAAAAAATTGTTGAGTAAAATTTTGAAATACTCATAACTATTTTGAAATTTAAATATGTTTAAAATTCATCTTTAGGTAAGCACTACACAATACATAAAAATTAAAAATATCGGAGAAAAAAGTCAAACCAACCAACCTGCGTGCTTGACACCAGTTCCTAAAAATATCGTAAGAGCCAGCGAAAATAAAGTATTTTTTCCTCGCCCTTCATTAATTAGTAACAAACCTAAACCATGTTATTTTTTGTTTTGTGAGGAACAAAACGCATTCAAAATTAAGTTTTGGAAGCGATATGTTTTTAGAATTATTTTGCCACTCTCCAATTAATAATTATGTATAATATAAAACTTTTTGCTACCTTCTTTTTGTTGCTTATCATCTACCGATCAGTTGTTGAAAAATTATTTAGTAATTGTAGACGCAGTATAGTTCGGGTACAGAAAAGTAGTGACGATAGTTTAAGACATACAAACATATAGTAGGATACAGTGGTGTAGTAACACAGAAAACACAATGTAGAAAATAGAATATAAAAATAAAAATTAAAAGAAACGAACCAATCAATTAACAACACCTCGATATTTAATGATTTGATGTGAAACACGTTTTTTTAAAGACGTCTTAAAAAAGAGTAGATAACGAGTGCATAATTCTAATCACTTGTACTTTTTAAAAATTCTACACGATTGTCAAAAAAAAAATTTTTTTTCTCTTATTTTTTTTTTTTTTTTTTGAGTTCTGTTGGCCCATTTTGCCTAATCTGATAACACTGTTTTTATATGTCATTATAAGAAGATTTTAAATTACTTAACATGTTGATGTGTACATGCAATATGTGTACCTTATTCGGACAAAAGCCTATAATGCATTTGAGCAAAAACCATCAGGGGCGTTGCCCAAAATTTGACACAGTAAAAATTTAAAAAAGACTAACCTCAAAATAAAATTCATTTTGCAAATAGCTTCTGACCTTCAAACTTTTTTCAATTGAAACCACATTTTGTACAGTATGGAAATCCATTTCCAAGTTTGAATGAAAATTGGATCTTGACGGCACATGATAAGCAATTCAACATTAAAGTTGGTCCTGGCTGACAAATATTTTCCGAATTTAGCGAAAACAATTGTTGGTGAACACTCAAAAATTATGTAGTAGAGCGCTGTTGGCTTATCAAATTTTCACAACCGTACAGAAGAACTGATTTCACGTTTGACTCAAAGAATTTGAGCTTCATTGTCGTTAACAAAAACAAAGACTTCCAGACATTACGAAGCTGAGACAAGGCACTTTTCACTTTGTTAGTTCTAACATGGATAGTCTTATTGGTACCGTCACATGTTATTACGCTCCCTGGATGTATCTGCTTTTATTGCATTTATGTTTGTTTTCAGTCCTACTTCTTCGGAAGATCTGAAGGCAGCGATTTTTTTTTTTTTTTGCTTATCGGACTGCTTGGTGGCGATGAAGAATTTTTCATCGGCATAAGCGAGGTCGCTGCAGATTTATTAAATGCCTTGATTATAGACTCTAGAGCTTTGCTGAGAACATCGATCAGCACCAGATTGGTGACAGCTGACAATCTTGATACACAACTGATACGGGTTCAAAAGAATAAGATCAGTAATACTCTACATTTGTAACCTTCGTATCGAGCCTTGATACGATTAATGACCTTCAGTGCTGCGATAAAAAAGCGGGACTATATGCGCTAAAAGTTTAATGTAAGGAAGCCTGCCACTTCTTTTTCTACTCCATGATAAGCGAAGTGTATTAATTTAATCAACATAAAGGTTTTTAAAATATTACAATCTTTATCTTGAGGTGGTGCTTTTTGTGACGTTATATTGAATATCAAAAGAAGTAAAGATATATACGAATTTATTGTGCCGTCTGACGTTATTTTTTACTGCGCAAATTGTAAGGCTGAGGGGAACCCGCTGAACGTTAGACGATTCATATTAAGAAACTGTACAAGCTATTGATATATAGGGTGCTAAAAATATTCTTTATTCTTTTACTTCTGCTTTTTTACTAAACACATTTTTATATTAAATGCATAAGCTAATACAGATAATCCCCATTATTTTGAAATAGATTTATGTACATACTATTCATTGTGTGGGAATTAAAGCACATGTAATCATACAAACACGTAACACACATCATATACGAGAGCATACTGTACAAACAAACTCATTGTCAGAAAGATAGAGATACAATATATTTTTTTACCTTTTCCATACAGTATTGGTATGTGATCCGTAGCGAGGCGTGTCTTAGTTTTAATGCCAACTAACAACGGCGACCCACGTCTAGAAGTCACACACTCTCCTGGAAAATGTTTCGACTTCATGGCAATAGCAAAAGCTCCTTCCTGGAATAAAAAAAAAATATGTACATAAATTATTTATGTAAAATTAAATCGACATAAAATCTGAAAAAAAAGTTTGCTCTACGCTTAAGGGAATAAATTCCACCTAAATTTTCACAGACAGTAATCAAAAGTTGCTTCACTTGAATTAAAGTTAAAATTTTATCAGTGCTTACGATTTGCTGTATAGCTTGTTCAACTAATTCCCGAAACGAATAGCCAGGATGTTTCTTCCATAAATGATGCACCAATTTTGCGATTACTTCAGTATCTGTATCAGATTCGAATTCATAGCCACGCTTCTCCAAATAAGTCTTAACATCCTTATAATTCGTAATGATACCATTGTGTACAACGATGAAGCTGTTTTCAGAATCTGAACGTTGTGGATGTGAGTTTCTTTCAGATGGGACACCATGCGTAGCCCAACGAGTATGTGCTATGCCAACATGGGTCAGCACAGGCTCCGCATATTCTTTGCCACCAAAATCTGTTAACGTTATGATGGAGAAAGATATATGAACATAAGAAAAACAGTGTGAATTTCAATGATTTGAAACATACTTTCTGCAATTGAATCCTCCAGAACTTTCACTTTGCCGCAGCATTTTACCATAACAATATTTTTACTGTCAACGGAGTCGATGGCAACACCGGTTGAATCATAACCACGATATTCCAATCGCTTCAAGCCGTTAACAAGTAAATCCAAAACTTCAAGACGTGTTTTTGGTGTCAAGTAATTGAGATAAGCAAAGATTCCTAAAGCAATGTAAATAATCAATGTAAGTTACAACAACAAAATGTTTATGTCATATTTATGGTATTCACAGGAAGTTGGCATTGTGGAATATTTATCAATCCTAATTAAATAGCAAATTTGTTAGTCTCCCAGTTTTTTACTTGTGTTTAGCTATTAACAAAATTTGTCAAAGGAAGTATTTCGATTATTCCATTGGAATTATTTTAAAAAATACTTGTGATTTTGTTCGCCGAATGCACGGGTACTCTTATTAAATTTTTCGTCACATAGTATCTTCGGTATTTAGAGTCGGATCTTAAAACATGATGTTTTTGTCTCAAAAAGACCAATTTGTTTTTGCTCCAAAGGTCATTGACTTCAAGTACCCACCAGATCTCAACTTCTTCATCATGAATTCAAAAAAACAAAAGTAAAATCAAATAAAGGGTCTTGGAGCCGTTGCCAACACCTCGAAGTACTTCAACATGTGGTCAAAATAAAAAAAAAGAATTTTCGAAATTGTCTTGCAAAAATGCTTCGAATTCAATGGTGTACGGTGCACTTTTTTTTGCCAGTAATGTGGTACGGTCTAACGTACATATGAAGACAGAAATATCCCGTGGTAAAATCCTGCTGATATCACGAGAGAGCTTAATTTTTTCATATTGAAAATTTCACAAAACATTAGGCAAACAGAAGGCACAATTTGTTCAACAATTTGAATAAGGAAAACGTCATTTTATTGCTTACGAGTTGTGGAAGAGATAAACTTTTAAGTTCTGAAAACTGCCACCAGATGGCGCTATAAGCAGTTTAAATAGTTTTAACTACTTCAAATAAAAACTTTTAGGCTCGAAATTCATTGTAGCCATATGGTGTAGTGGACTTTTTTTGCTTAAGATTTGACGATTTTTCAGAAAAATAGAGTTTCTGGACCACTTACAAATTTCATCCGCCCTAATGAGTATATGGAAGAGCATGTGAATATTGGACTAAGTACAAACAAAGATAATATGGTACCCTCCCAAATAAATTTTATGTAAATATGTTTAGTGGGTAAACAAATTTGATTGGTTAAATTTATGAAATAAATATGCACTTACCACACATTTTGCAATTAAGTTTTTTCTAAAATCCGGAAGTTAAGAAGAATAATCTGAAAATATAATAAAAATGATCTTTAATTATTTGCGCAATTTATGACTGTAGTAAAACAATACAGATTAAAGTATATGTACACCTAATTCTATTTTTACAACGTATCGTTACAGAAAAAACCGTGCTTTTTGCAATTATCTTGAAAACGAAAAATCGCCCAAATTCAACCTTAGCACCAATTATAAAGCTAATTAGGAGCTATACGTTAAACCTATTGTCAAAATAAAAATCCGTTTTATTTTGACTTTTTTTTACTTTAAATGTGTTCGACGGTCGAACGGGACCCATGGAAATGCCCATATGTAAATACATAGAAAAAAAGGGGATTAGGTCCATAGCTTTCAACCCTGTGACTAAATTTCTAAAAGACTACGGTTAGTAAAAACACTTAATTGAAGAAAATCGTGTAAAAACGGAATTAATTTTCTTTTTTTAGACCGTGTTAAATCAAAACCGTGTAAAAAAAGACCATGTTAAAACAGAATTGGGTGTATATTACTATACTATTTTATTAACAGAAGAAGAATTCTAGTGAAAATTCAATGTAGAAAGCCATAGGTACAAAACGAGCCCGGTATGACAAGATTTTTTTAGCCTGAAGTATTTTTAGCTACAGCTAAAAAAAATGTTTTGCTTTTGCCGCGGAATTCGATTTTATTTTTTGAGTATTTTTAGGAAATTTCATGCTACTTATTTCAGAAAATCTAGGCATGATACGCTACACTCAGCCGAAAATATCTGTCACACCTATATGAAGGATGACAGAATACGAAGTTTTGCCATTACCGCGGAAAATGATTTCAAATAGATAATTTTTAGAAAATTGTTTGCTATTTCAGAAAATCCAGGTGTGACACCTTTTCTCTCTCTCAAATATGTCTGTCATATAGACACAAGGACCCCTCATCTTTTTTGATTAAAGAATTGTTTTCCAACGAGGCTTTAATACTCGCAACGAATAAGTATTGGAGATATAAGAGGTCGTATGAAAAGTAATTTAATAAGGGGCCATCCATTAATTACGTGAATCAAACTAGTTGAGGAGAGGGTTTGGAAAAATCTCACCATCTCACGTCAACTTTTTAATGCAGAGAGTATACGTTATTATAGTCTCATGGAAGGGAGGAAGTCCCGCCAGAGCTCACCAAATATTTCAAAAAAACACCTTACTTAAATAATGGACGGTCGCTAAGCTATAATATTAATTCATAAAAGTTTAAAATCCGTCCTATAGTTTACGAGATATGACAATTAATTAAAACTACTTGCTGTTAGAAAAATTTTGTAATGCCGACTATGGTTTTCTGCATTAAGTTTTCACTAAAATTTTTCAAATCCGCGATGACGGTACTTTTGATGTCATCGGCTCCTGCACTATTTATTTTGCTTTGGAAAATATGGTCCCCGTATTCATACGCGTCAGTAAGAATATTAACATTTTTGTACAGAACTTCTTGTTCAGTACTTTTAGTGCAAGAAACAACAAAAAAATTACAAGCGCAAAATGCATTAAAATGGGCAACGAGCTGCTTATACTAGTTTCAATGACCGCTACGTCATATCATCAGTAAGCTTTGTTAGCCGAAGTTTAGTAGTCTTTAAGCCTACTATATTCTATTTCTAGCGTTGATCAGTTAAGAATCACAGCAGTAAAAAGAACAAAACTTCTACATTTTAATGCAATTGCTTTTGTAATCTCTTTGATATCACACATTTCTTGACGAGCGCTTCGTTGTCTGCTTTTCTGGCGATCCGAACGAAGTTGCAAGTGCTACATGTAAACTGCGGTCATTGCGGTCATTAAAACTAGTATAAGCAGCTCGTTGCCCATTTTAATACATTTTGCGCTTGTAATTTTTTTTGTTGTTTTTTGCACTAAAAGTACTGAACAAGAAGCTCTGTACAAAAATATTATTATGAGATTTTGTTCTTTAAACACAAATAGCAGAATATTAACATTTCAACAAGAATCTGTGGTTTTACAGTTCACTACTCTCAAATATAATATCGTATTACAGGTGAGATATCTAAGCTGTACAAAACTGAGGTTATGAAAAACTGTTAACACAGGAATTTCGAGCTTTCCGACAGTATTTTCGAGCGGTTCCAAAAGTTTCCCATTTTCCGGAAAATTGCGAAAAACTTTTTGTACTGCTAAGGGAATATATTTAAGCATGAAGCTACCAAAACGATTAGCCACCTAAAAAAATTTTTTATAATGTGAATTTCGAGCTATTTTCAAGCTATTATCTTACAAAAAAAAAAATTCGGAAATCCTTTGATTTTTCCGGAAAATTCAATTTTATGCTTAGATAAGGTATCTAAGCGGGAAACATTCTTAACGAAACGCTTCTGAAAATATATTTACCATCGGCATTTCCAACAATTTTCGAGCTATTTTCTTACGGGAAAAAAGTTTCGGAAAACCTTTGATTATTCCAGAAAATTCAATTTTATGCTAAGATAAGATATCTAAGCGGGAAGCATTCTTAACGAAACGCTTCTGAAAATATGTTTTACCATTGGCATTTCCAACTATTTTCGAGCTATTTTCTTACGGAAAAAAAGTTTCGGAAAATCTTTGATTTTTCCGGAAAACTCAATTTTATGCTAAGATAAGATATCTAAGCAGGAAGCATTCTTAACGAAACGCTTCTGAAAATATATTTTACCATCGACATTTTGAACTATTTTCGAGCTATTTTCTTACGAAAAAAAAGTTTAGGAAATTCTTTTGAGTTTTCCGGAAAATTCAATTTTATGATAAAATAAGATATTAAAGCGGGAAGCATTCTAAACGAAATAGTTTAGAACGAATACTACACACTGTGAATTTCGATCTTTTTTCGACCCATTTGTGGCTGAAAAAAAAAAAACAATTTTCAGGAACACTTTCATACATCCGGAAAATTAAATTTATTCTGACGCCACACGGGCGTTTTTTTAACGCGCGTTGTCCACAAATCGAGTTTTAGCATAACTTTGGCATTAACAAAACCAACGCACGTTGATCGTGTGGTCCATTTCTTTAAATAACAATTCCTATACATAAATATCAAAACCTTAAAAAGCAAAAATATAAAATTAGAAATCAAAAAGATTTAGAAAAGTTTAATGTATAAGACAAGAAAAAGTCTTCATGTGCAGCCCTGGTTATATTTGAGGTTTTCTGCGCGCCTTTAAAACTAAAATACCGCGATTTTTCATTTTTCTCCACACATTGTTCTCAGAAAATAACGTTAGCAGCAAACATTCAACTAGGGTAACCAACCTTACATTCATAAGTAGAATATCGAAAAAAACATTATTTTGAATTTAAATTAGTTTTTAGTGTATTTTTATGCCAACGAATTTTGCAGACACAAACTTAAAGTCCCTTTATTATGATAAACTTTAAAATTATGGCCATATTCTTAAATTTAGCAGATAAAACAAAATCAAGCTCTTAGCAGCAGCATGTGTACATGTCCTTTCCTTCAGCAAATGTTTTCTACTTCATCAACAATATCAACGGTTTCTTAGACGTTCACTGCGGATCACATATATGTGTATCCAAAAACGTTTAATTTATGTTTTCCACAAATAACACTGAGCCAAGAAATAATTTTAAAATTTCTCATTATATGTAAATATCATATTATTTTAATTTTTATGTAATTTTATTTCTGTGGCAACATAGTCTGAAATGGATATGCAGTATTGGCTAAAACTTAAGCACCAGCTTAATACATTTTTTTCAAATCATGATTTTTTTTATGAAAACTACGTTTTTAAAACATATTACGTATTAATTGTATTTATTAATACCTTTATTACTGACAAGCAAAAATTAAAAAAAATCTGCGTCTCATAAATAAAAAGTTAACATAGAAGGAACATTTTAAACCCAAAAACTTAACGGACAAAACTAAAGCACCCCCATTCTTATGGTAAATAAAAACTTATAAGATTAGTACTTAGTTGCGAACCCTTTATTCTTGACGACTCGCGCACCTCTTTAAGGCATAGAAGATTTTAAATTATTAATGATATCCTTCTCCAAGGTGTTTAAGTTTTGGCCAATACTGTATATGCACATACATAGGACACAAGCTATTTTTCGTTTTCGCAAAGAAAAATTTCTGCAAAATGTACTATCACTAATTTTCGCAAAGCTGGCATCAATATTTTTGTCAGCGTGATGAAAAGCGCGTAAAGTAGAATGAAGGCCTCAACCCATAGAGTACGTCAAGTCCGTTGCGTCAAAGTTCACAACTGACAAGACGGAAATGAAGGAAGAAAGCAGCCCAATGAATACGTCCGCAACGCATTTAAAGTCAAATAAAAAATCAAAAAAAAGCTTTTCGAATGATTAATTTCATTATTTCTCCTTTCTACTGTGCATTAATATATTTCTTAAACATGAAAACAATTTTAATTTTCTTATCTCTCTTTTTTTTCTATGTTTCGCACAAACTCACATATGTCAAAGTATTCAACGTACATCAAAAGTTAAAAGTTGCCCAACTTCTTCCGTCGGATAAGTTGCTTATGGGACGCTCTTCATACAAACCAATAGATTTCATCTTGGTTGTCAGTTGTTAACTTTGACGCAACGGACTTGACGGACTCTATGGGTTTAGGCCTTGAGGGGTAAATAATATATGCCAATAATTTTATGATCACGCGTCTGTTTTACAGGTAACTTTGTTATTTTCTGTGTGTTTGTGGCTCCTGATTTCGTACTCATTTTTTCTTTGTTGTATTTTAGTATACTATTGCACTTAACCCTACGGTACACAAGGTGAAGTTATGCTTTCTAAAGTGATTCATAAATTCAATACACATAATACATATGTACATATATAGAAATGTTTATTTTGTAATTATTTACTTTAGCATCCTTGTCCGCGATTTTGTTACTCTTTTTTGTATGAAATAAGGCTTATCGCGTTGATTAATCTGATATGCATTTATTAGTACATACACCACATTCATGCAAGTATTACGTAACGCAATTTTTGAAGATTTTTGACCATCTACGCCCCAGTAACGCGCCGTTATTTATTCATATAATAAATATAATATTTATTGCTGTAGTTTATTTAGAAAGCGTGTCATTATAACACCTAATTTCAAATCACCCTCCGCTAAAGAAGTTTCACTTCAAAAACAATGTTACGTAACGCGTTGTTCGACACCTCCTACCTCCCCTCCTCCCAAATTGCGTTACGTAATACTTGAACTCCCCTATGCAGTGCGATGAGCACCATAACATACTAAAAGCATATCAAAATCGGAATCAAAAACGTTAAAGTAAACAATTACCGAATTTTCAATTACACTTATTATGCAACTATTGTATAGAATTTATGAATTATTTTAGGAAACATAGCTGCACCTTATGCACTTGAGGGTTAAGCGGAACAGTTTGCTAAAATTCGAAACTACAAAAATAAAAAATTTGAAGAAGAAAATGAGACGCAAGCACAAAGAAAATAATTGTAAGACAGCACGTGGGATCATTACGGCACACAGTGGATTAGATAGGGAAAAAATTATAGATGAAAATTTTTTTAAGGCAATCGTCAGAAAATACTTAGAGAATGCAATAAAAATCTATAAAAGTTTCATATTGGCTTAGAGTTTAGGACAAAGTGGGCTCAAAATTGAACTTTGTACACCAAAAATGTTCTATGAAACTTTTTCTAAAAGCAATTGTTAGATAGGGTCTAGTTAACTTGTTTGAAAAAAAAAGCATTAACGTAGTATATTGGCGGAAAGTATATTGTTTTTACTTCATAAGAAAACTTTATTTTTCTTTTATTTTCGCCTTTAAATAAATTGTAAGGATTTTTCAAATATTAGAATAAAAATGGTGAAAGTGGATACTTTGTAAAATTTGACAAGAAAGAAAAATACATATCCCTGGATTTCGGAAATTTTTTTACATGTGTAGGTATAATGAGAAAAAAATGGTAAACCAGCCAAAGCTCCAACTGCTTTTTTTAAGAATGTAGTTAGAAGAAACAAAATACATACGTTGACTTATTTGTATCTACATAAATTTACCAAAATTGCATATTTCCAAAAAGTTGATAGATTAAACTTTCCAAAAAATGTTTGCTTAAGGTTTTGTATTCTATATGTGAATTATGCAGATTGTTTTAAAATTATGGCTTGACAACTCATATTTCAGAAATTTCGTAATATTAAACAGTAAAAAAAAATGCAAGTCTCCGGATTCTCGGAATTTTTTTATATATTATGTAGTAACGTATCCATAAAAACGTCTATGCTAAATTTCAAAACTCTAGCTAACTACCTTTAACTTTTTATCTAATATCTTGAAATCCATTAAAGATATCGCAAAATTTGTAACATTTTTTAAATAAGTATTACTCAGTTAATGAAAATTGATACCCATTTTGGAAAAAATGGCCCTACCTTTCTAAGGCGTGTCCGTAGACCGATCTATTTCTTGTTCACAAATTTTTGTTCTTTTCACCCCAAAAACATATGTACAAAATTTCAAGAGTTTAGAGCAGTGGTCGGCACCCCATATGCTCGCGAGCAAACGAAGAGAATAAGTGAGAGTAAGCAAACTACAAAATGAGCTGGTTATTTCGTTAATGCACTGCAAAAATGTTTAAAATCAAATTGCAAAATAAATATTTTTTCGCCCAAAAACTTTTTTGGCAATGCGCAATGCTTAATCTGCAAGCGAGTTTTAGTGATAGTTAATAAGTTTGTTATGGAAAGCCATTTTATAATTAAAATTCAACCCCTGCGTAAATAGCAAAACATGCAAACATTTTTCGCAGTGATTGGTGCTTTTGTCATTTTCCTCTCTTTTGAGACTCAGAAAATATTTGATATTTGCGCTCTGCCGACCACTGGTTTAGAGCAGTGGTCGGCACCCCATATGCTCGCGAGCAAACGAAGAGCTTAAGCGAGAATAAGCAAACTACAAACTGAGCTTGTTATTTCGTTAATGCACTGCATAAATGTTTGAAATCAAATCGCAAAATAGATATTTTTTGTCGAACATTTGTTTGGCATTGCGCAGTGCTTAATATGTAAGCGAGTTTTAGGGATAGTTAATAGATTTTATATACAAAAGCATTTTATAGCTAAAATTCAACTCCTGCAATAAGAAATCACATGGAGTGTATACAGCAAAACGAGCAAACATTTTTGTCAGTGCTTGTACTTACTTACTTACTTAGATGGCCATAACAACCCGTTGTCAGGTTACGGACGACCTCATTAGCTCTCGCCAGGCGCCTCTGTTTTGCGCGCGCCTTCTCCAATCGTTAATGCCAAGCGCGGTTAGGGCTTCCTCAGCTTGGTCTATCCAGCGGAGGCATGGTCTCCCTCTTCGTCGTTGACCGGGGACCTTCCCTTCGAATACCTTTTTCGCTGGAGCTTCTTTATCCATACGATGGACATGACCCAGCCAGCGTAGTCGCTGTATTGTTATACGCTTAACTATGTCAATGTCGGCGTAGAGCTCATACAGCTCGTGGCTCATTCGAATGCGATAGTCGTCGCCAACTCGAACAGGACCAAAGATTTTGCGGAGAACTTTCCTCTCGAACACCCCAAGAGCGGCTGCGTCTGTTGTCGAAACCACCCATGCCTCAGCGCCATAAAGAAGCACAGGTAGAATGAGCGTCTTGTAGAGTGTTAGCTTTGTCGATCGAGAGAGAGCTCTGCAACGTAATTGCTTACTGAGACCGTAGTAGCACCTATTAGCAATTGTTATTCTCCGCTTAATCTCCAGACTGACATCATTGTTGCTGGTTACGGCAGTGCCAAGGTAGATGAATTCCTTGACAACTTCTAATTTACAGTTGCCCGCTGTAACATGAGAGTCTAGATCCCGTGCTCTCTTGTTGTTGTTAGTAGACATCATGTATTTCGTCTTGCCCTCGTTTACCGTCAAACCCACTTTGGCTGATTCCTTTTCAATAGCAGTGAAAGCAGCAGTAACATATCTCTTACTCCGACCGATAATATCAATATCATCAGCGTACGCAAGGAGCTGAACACCTTTGAAGAAAATGGTGCCATTATGATGCACACCGGCTTTTCGTACGATCCCCTCCATAATGAAATTGAAGAGATGGCACGAGAGCGGGTCGCCTTGTCTGAAACCTCGCTCGGTATTAAAAGTTCCGGAGAGGTCATTCCCTACCTTGACAGAGCTACACGTATTGCTCAACGTCATCCTGCAGAGCCTTATCAACTTTGCAGGTATACCGAACTCAGACATTGTTGCGTATAGGCAATCCCGCACTGGGCTATCGAACGCAGCTTTATAATCGACGAAGAGATGGTGAGTGTCGATTTGATATTCATGGGTTTTCTCCAGGATTTGGCGTAGTGTAAAAATCTGGTCTATGGTGGACTTACCAGGTCTAAAGCCACACTGATAGGATCCGATCAGCGTTTCTGTATGTGGCTTCAATCTTTCACACAATACGCTCGAGAGGATCTTATATGCGATGGAAATAAGACTGATACCCCTGTAGTTGGCGCAGATTGTCGGGTCTCCTTTCTTTATTACAGGACAAAGCACGCTGAGATTCCAATCGTCGGGCATGCTTTCCGCTAGCCATATTTTGCTGATGAGTTGATGCATGCACCTTATCAATTCATCGCCACCAGCTTTAAACAACTCAGCTGGCAGGCCGTCAGCACCCGCTGCTTTGTTGTTTTTGAGTCGCTGGATAGCAACTCGAACCTCTTCATGGCTAGGTGATGGTACTTCCACTGCGTTATCATCGATTGGTGGTATCGTACTGCATTCTCTCTGGGCGGAATTGGTGGGATCATCGCCCGTAAGCAAGTTGGAGAAATGCTGCCTCCATAACCTCAGTACACTCTGTGTATCTGTAACCAGATTTCCATTTTCGTCTCTACAAGTGGATGCTCCGGGCTTGAAACCTTGAGTTAGACGCTTAACTTGTTGATAGAATTTTCGTGCATCCTTCTTACCCTGGTACACCTCAAGTTCTTCACGCTCACGCTTTTCCTGCCCTCTTTTTTTACGTCTAAAAATGCGCCTCTCTTCCTTCCTCTTTTCGCGGTAGCTTTCTCGCACGGCTCGCGTTGCGGCTGACTGCAGCGTCTTCTTGTATGCGGCGTTTTTTTCAGCAGTCGCATCGCGACACTCCTGGTCATACCATTGGTTTCGAGGTTGTGGGCATCGAAAACCAATGACTTCCTCGGCAGCAGCACGCATGGAGTGGGAGATGTGTGTCCAAAGTCCACCGGCGTCGTCGGTTCCAGAGGTTGGTTGGTTGAGCTTAACCGAGAGTTGAGCGGAGTACGCCTCGGCAGTCCGTTGTGATTGCAGCTTGGCGACGTCCAGCTTTCGTTGCATGCCCGTGCGTACATTCTTCGCATTGCATAGCCGCATGCGGATCTTAGCTGCAACAAGATAGTGGTCGGAGTCAATGTTGACCCCCCGAAATGTACGCACATCCAGAATGCTTGAAGCGTGCCTTCCGTCAATCACAACATGATCAATTTGGTTTTTCGTTTTTTGATCCGGGGATAGCCATGTGGCCTTGTGAATGTCGAGGTGTTGAAATCTGGTACTACTAACTACCATGTTTCGCGCCGCGGCGAAGTCGATCAGTCTCAGACCGTTGTTTGAAGTGGTCTCGTGGAGACTGAACTGACCGACTGTAGCGCCAAAGATGCCTTCTCTTCCGACCTTCGCGTTAAAATCGCCGAGGACTATTTTTACATCGTGGGTGGGACAACGGTCATACACGTCCTCTAGGCTCGCGTAGAAATCATCCTTGGTGGCATCGTCCTTTTCCTCCGTCGGGGCGTGCGCGCAAATTAGGCTTATGTTGAAGAATTTTGCCTTGATACGGATCGTAGCCAGCCTTTCGTTTATTGGCGTGAACCGGGAAACTAGGTGGCGTAATTTTCGACTTACAACGAATCCGCAACCAAATTCGCGCCTCTCCGCATTTCCGCTGTAGTAGATATCACAGTTCGTCCGTTTAGAGCAGCCTTGTCCTTTCCATCGCATCTCCTGGATGGCGGTGATGTCAGCCTTTATTTTTACGAGGGCTTCCGCCAGTTGGATAGTTGCACCTTCCCTATGGAGGGTCCGGACATTCCAGGTGCATATCCGTAAATCATTGTCCGTTTTTCGTTTGCAGTGGTCGTCATCGTAGTGGGGGCTATTATCCGAGGCTGATTTGGTTTTCATTGGAAATGATGATAATGTGTGGTGGGACCCAAACCCTATGCACACATTCCAAGTTTTAAGTCTAGGAGAGACCCGCCTTCTCACAACTAGCTCACCCCCGGACGGGTGTCCAAGGGATCTCCAGAGGATACTTGGCCAAAAAAGGCCGGAAGTTTGTGAGCTGCTTGAACTGCTTGCAAAAGAATCATCTCTGGCCACTCCCAAGTGAGTGGCGATCAGGACTTTCTCCACTTACGTGGACTTCTACAAGCAGCCCCATCCCCCTCTCAGTGCTTGTAGCTAAGTCATTTCTCTCTCTTGTGAGCGTAAGAAAATATTTGATATTTGCGCTCTGCCGACCACTGGATTAGAGTAATTATTACTACTAGAGTTCGCCCAGCGGTTGAAATTCAACCATTAAAAATGCTTTTGGTATTAAAAAACTGATATAAGAAAGAGCTTTTTTTGTCATCGCTTTTAAAAATAAAAATCATTCTCAAATGTTGCCCTATCCCTATATCTTCTTAGAGTTCAATATACATACCTAATTTCACCAAAATCATTCAATTAGTTCAGCTAAGGATACATATTTTCCTGTTAAGAGCGTGGCACCACCCACATAAAAAAAATCTTTAATCTATCTCCATACTGAATTTCATCAAAATCGGTCCATTAGTAAAGTTGCTAAAACATATTTTCCTATTGAAAGGGCGGCACCCTCCATTTTAAAACAAATGCGTTACCTCAGTGTTCAATCTATTTCTGAATCTCATCAAAATCGGTCCATTAGCTTAGTAGTAAAACAATTTTTCCTGTTAGGGACGTGGTACAGTTCACTCAAAACAAATATCTTTACTCAAGATTCAATCTATCTTCATACCAAATTTCATCAAAATCGGTGTAGTGGCACTGCCGTTATACCGCTCTTTCCCATTAGTGGCGATGCCACGCCTCCTTAGTAAACTTGAAGATTTTAATACCTTTTTTAAGGTTCCAATCTATCTCCAAATAAAATTTCACCAACATCAGTCCACTTGTTTAACCGTGGAAACGAATTTTCCTGATGAAGGCGTGGCTCCACCTACTATTAAAAAAAATTCAAATTCTGCACTGGTCCTCTTCATAACTATTACAACAAAAAAAAAACTAAGCGATTATGTTGTGTTATGGCAGTTAAAAAAGGATGGATGTATAGATAATCCTCACTCTCTCACAAACAAAGAGTAAGAAGCTGTTGCATATCTCAACTCTAAGATTCGATTACGGGCTGTGAGGTGTATTTTTGAAAATTCGGACCGCCCCTCTCCTCCCCTTGATGAGATTTGGTGAGTTCTGACGGGACCCCCCCCCTCCCATCCATGAGACTTGACTTGTAATTTTTAAATGTAATCTGCTATAATAATGCTTAGACTCTGTATCAAAAAGTTTACGTGAGATTTTTATTGACCCCCCTCCCTCTTTGTGAGACTTGGTGAGATTTTTCCGGACTCTCTCCCCCCCTAGTTTGACTCACGTAATTTATGGACTTCCCATTATAGTATTCAAAAACTGAACTGGAAAGAGTAATTTTTTGTCGTCGCTCCAAAAATTTAGATTATAGTACCATGTTGCTACATCCCTACCACTATCTCTTTCTCTTACTTAGGGCGCAATCTATCTTCATACCAAATTCATCAAAATCGGTTTATTAGCTTAGCTGTGAAAACATATTTTCCTACTGGGGGTTGGTACCGTACACTTTAAATAGCAAATAGCTTGCCTCAGGGTTAAACTATCCCTGTACCAAATTCCATCAAAATGGGCACATTAGCTTAGTAGAGAAAACTCTTTTTCCTGTTATAGGTGCTGCCACTCCTCCTAAAAAAATTTGAGCTTTTAGAAATCTTTTTTAGGGTTCAGTCTATATTCTAACAAAATTTTATCAAAATAGGTCTGCTAGCTTAGGGGGCGTTCAAGTATTACGTAACGCAATTTTTGAAGATTTTTGACCCCCCCTCCCCCCATGTAACGCACCGTAACGTTTTCCTCTACCCCTTCCCCCCCTCTTAAATGTTGCGTAACACCCAAGTGGCCATATTTACTAAAAGTCACAATTATGTTGCGAAAAGTACCGGAAATACATGCGATGTTTATTTTCTTTATTATACCCTACACCGAGGGTATATTCATTTTATCATTTCGTTTGTAACATATAGAAAGAGGCGTGGGAGTTATGGTAAAGTACATATATTCTTGATCAGCGTCTTGCAGGCATCTTGCTATTAAAAATGGATGAAATCGGTTTATGGACACGCCAACCGCCCATACTCTATGTATATTTGCACAATCCCATTTTGAAAAAAATGCAACGATTTTAATGAAACTTGGTGATTTGGTGTACATGCGAACTAAATTAGGATTAAGCTAGGTTTCAAATTTCCAAAGATTCCCGTGGCACAGCCCTTAATTTTAACCTTTATTCCACCATATCTCGTAGACCCTGCAAGATATTGTGATGAAATTTCTTTGTCCTTTATTTTTTCGACTTTTTGATCGAATTGGAGTTTTTTCAACCTTCTCAACATTTTTTAACATTTTGCATATATTTACGACTTTTTCAACATTTTTCAACCTCTGTTAACCTTTTAAACACTTCACACTTTTTTCGAATTATGCAACCTCTTCAACGTCTTTTTAACATTTATTGAAATATATGTTCTTTCAGTGCAGTGTAGGGTATGTGAGTTTTGGCCTGGCTGAAGATAACACCTTAACTTGTTCATATTGCTATTTGATAAAAAATCACACATAATGTTATAAGCATTTGCTTAAGTTTAAAATATGTTAAAATGGCGAAAAATGAGACGAAATTATTTTATTAAAATGATAAAAGTTGATGGGATCTAGAACAGCTACAGCAATAATGATGAAAATAGGAAATTTTTCCAAGCTTATATCTCAGGTTTTGGTTAAACAATCTCGAAGATGATAGTTTAAGGACACTCTGCTTGTTGAGTGCTTTAATGTGATGTATCATTTATTGCTGTAGCTTATCTAGATCCCGTCAACTTTTATCATTTTAATAAAATGTTTTGGCTGTAGCTATTTAATAAACATACACATTCAAATAACCACCCGCTAAAGTAGTTTCACTTCGAAAACAATGTTATGTAACGCGTTGTTCGAACCCCCCCTTCCTCCGTTACGTTTTGCAAGACCCCCCTCCACCCCTAATTGCGTTACGTAATACTTGAACGCCCCCTTAGTAGTAATGACGTATTTTCCTGTAAGAGGCGTGGCACCGCCCACTAAAAAAAATGTTTTTACTCAAGGTTCAATCTACTAACATACCAAACTTAATCAAAATCGGTGTAGTGGCACAGCCGTCATACAATTTTTCCCCATTGGGCGCGATGCCACGCCTCCTAAAAAAATTTGTGTTTTTAAAAATCTTTTCTATTGTTCATTCTATATCCTAACAAAATTTCATCAAAATCGGTCTGTTAGTTTAGTAGTAACGACGTATTTTCCTGTAAGAGGCGTGGCACCGCCCACCAAAAAAATATATTTTTACTTAAGATCCAATCTATCTACGTACCAAATTTCATCAAAATCGGTGCAGTGGCACAGTCGTGATAGCGTTTTTTCACATTTGAGGCGATGCCACGCCCCTTTTTAGAAATCAGAGTTTCTAATAATCTTTCTTAGGATTCAATCTATCTTCAAACAAAATTTCATCAAAATCGGTCTATAAGTTTAGCCAAGGAAACGTTTTTCCTTTTTAGGGGCGTGGCACCGCCTACTATTGAAAAACAAAGTATACATGTGCCTCCTTCTCCTCACAACCTTTCCAACAAAAAAAAATTGAGCGATTACGTTGTGCTATGGCTGAGAAAAAGTGGTGCAACCGTTTAGAGATTGCCTATTTATATAATGATATATAATGATTTATGGCCGCCGCACAGTGGAATTTTGTGGCCATAAATAGGAAGAATTTGAAAGTTCTTGGAATTGAAAAATTTTGTAGTACAATCGTCAGATAATACTTAGGGGATGAAAAAAACTATAAAAGTTTTCAATTTGTTTTGAATTTAGCGACACAGTGGGCTCAAAGTTGAACTTAGTACTCCAAAAATTTTCTATGAATTTTTTATATAAGCAACTGTTAGATAGGGTGCTCTAGTTAACTTGTTTGAAACAAAATGCAATAATGTAGCATATTGGCATAAAGTACATTGTTTTTACCTTATAAAAATTAATTTAGTTTTCTTTTATCGGTCTTATATGAATTTTACGGAATTTTCAAAAATTAGAATAAAAAATGGTAAAAGTGAAAAATTTTAAAACTTTAACAGAAAAAAACAAAACAGTATATCTCCAGATTTATTTATTTATATTATGTGCGAAGGTATGGTTAGCAAAAAAAAAAGCTGCGCACATTCATAACTTTTTTTTTATCAGATTTTTCTTAATGTAGTTTTAGAGGAACAAAATATATCGACTTTTATTAAATGCTTTCACTAATTTGTTTGTATCGAAATTTACCAAAATTGCATACTGGCAAAAAGTTCATAAATTGTACTATTTAAAAATTGTTTGTTTGAAGTCTTATATTCTATGTGTGAACTATGCTGATTTTTTAAAAATTAGGGCTGAAAAAGTCATAATTCAAAAATTTCGCAATATTTAACAGCAAAAAACAAAAAAGCATATCTCCACATTTAAAAAAAATTTTTTATATATTATGTGCGAAAGTATGGTTAAAAACAAAAAAAAAAAAGCTGCACATATTTATAACTTTTTTTTTAATGATTTTTTTTCTATTGCAATATTTGAAGAAAAAAATATTTGTGTATCTTCGCATTTTGCAATGCTTTAAAACAATTTTATAAATTGTAAAAGCTTACATTGTGAAGGAAGTTGCTTGAATTTAGATAAGCTGTTTTTTTCTTTTTTCATCCCTCTTTGCTTTCGCTTTTTTAGAAACTAAACATAACGTAGTGCAGATATGGATGGTGCAGCATAGGGGGTCCGATTATAAACATTTTTGTTATTATTATTATCGTAATATATTTCCAAAAATATTTATTTTAAATTCTTATGTCCTTAATTATGATAGTTATGATTCTATATTTTCCAATAAATTTATTTTATGTTTTTAATGTCTTTAAAATATGTTCAGAAAAAACTTATGTTTTTATTAGAAACTAAACGTACAGCTATTTTATCAAAACAAATATAGTAGAATATTTTACAAGTTCTGGCTTCCGGAGAAGTCTCGAAAGCTTTCACAAATATACCCAAAAAACTGTGTAACTATATAAGAACTACTACAATTGGTACAACATGCCTCCTTCCGTGCACAAAGTTCTAATACATTGAAGTCAAATTATGCATTCCAATTGAACGTCTTTCTGAAGAAGCTCAGGAAGCATCAAATAAAGTTTTTCAAAACCCGAGGTTGCACAACAACAGGTGTTGCTCTAGAGTAGCAAACAACGAAGATGTTTTGCATTATTTGCTGATTTCTTCTGATCCTCTTATTAGCCAAATTCGAATAAAGCGAGATAATAAATATAAAGAGTTATCACCAGAGGCACAAGAAATGCTTGAAGTCTATGAAGAAGACGATTAAAATAAATTTAAAAAAAACTTTGCTGTTTTTTTATCTATTTTTCAAATTATGTTTTTTATTGAATTTTCAGTTTTTCTTTAATAACTTGAAAACTATAAAAGATATCGCACAATTTGTAACATTTTTGAAATAAGATTTGCCAAATTATTGGAAATCGATACCCATTTTGAAGAACAAGTCTCAATCACATCCCACCTTTGTATGGGCGGTAGGGGTGTACGTTGGCCGATTTTTTTCATATATATAATTTTTTGTTGATTTAACCTAAAAAACGTCTGTGCCAAATTTCAAGACTCTGGTGCCATTCTTACTGTTTATGGCCACCGTTTTTTGGTCTTTCTCTAATAACTTTAAAACTAACATATAAGAGATATTGAAAAATAACATTTTTGAAATTGCCAAATTAATGCAAATTGATACCAATTTTGAAAAAAAATCACAACCACATCCCACCTTTGTATGGGAGGTAGGCGTGTCCTTGAACCGATTTTTTTAAAAATCACCAATTTTTGTTGTCTTTATCTTAAAAACATTTGTAGCAAATTTCAAGAGTCTAGCGCAATTATTACTATTTATGGCCGCCGTTCCATACAAATCCATCCACTGTGCGCGGCTCCATAAAAATACATCCACGGTGCAGCAGTTCACATGACCCTTTATGCTTTACAACATTTCTTGGCAGCATCAATGTTCGATCATGTTAACTCTAGAAGCAACAACATGTCACTCATGCTATAGGGATTTAAAATTGTTTGATTTTCCAGCTGGCTTGTCCAATCGTGCAACCTGTGTGAACACTGACTCTCAAGCCAAGTGCAAATTTTCCATTAAAATAATAAATGATGCAGTTAATGTGAACGATTATAATTTTTTCTGGAAATTCTGTTTGATTGCATGCAGTATTATGTTAGGCGGAGAGCCGGCTGTAGAAAAGTCGAGTGTATAAGATTACAGGATGAGATGTATGCCAAATGATAGAGCTCGATGAGCTCAAATAGAATATCTAGGGTTGCCTTGCCGAAGCCTGTCCCGATGGCCGAAAATGCCCGAATTTTATCCAATTTTGTTGATCTAATTAAAACTTTAGTACATAACAGTTTGAAATGTATGCCAAACGATAGAATTCGAAGGGACCTAAATATAATAACTGGGATTGTATTGTTGAATCCTGTCCCAAGTATTGGTTTTCACCGGTTATTTGGGTCAATTTTCATTAATGAAGATAACAGCTTGAAATTTGTGCCAAATGATAAAGATCGCAGAGTCTAAATAGAATATATAGGGTTGCCTTGTCGAATCATGTCCTGAACTTTAGTTGTCACCCGTTTTGGGTCAACTTTTCTTAAATGAGTGGCAACCCATGTTTGGGACAAGATTTGACAAGGTAACCCTATATATTCTATTTAGTCTCTCCAATCTATACCATTTAGCACAAGTTTCAAGCTGTTATCTTCATTAATAAAAATTTACCCAAAAAAGCGATGAACACCATTGTTTGGGACAGGATTCAACAATGTAATCCCAGGCCTAAATCTCTTCGAGCTCTATCATTTGGCAAAGATTTCGAGCTGTTATGTACTACAGTTTTAATTACAACCAAAATGGGTAACATTCGGCCATCGGGACAGGCTTTGGCAAGGCAACCATTGATATTCTATTTAGGCTCGAGCTCTATCATTTGGCATGCATCCCATTCTGTAATCTTATACGCTCTATTTTTCTACAGCCGGCTCTTGGACTATATGAACGTAAAGCGATATTGGCAGACACACATATTCTCAAGCCATGCTGTACAACATAAGTGTACAACATTCAATGTCTAAACACAACTGGGACGTGCGATATAACTTCTGTCAACAAATCGCACCAAAAAATAGAATTTGTTCAATCGCTCTGCGATAAATGTTACAAAAGTTTGACGCACCTTGCTTTAATGAATAGGAAAAAATATGTTGTCCAGTTTTATTTTTGTAGCAATATCCCTTGTCCCAGTTGTGTTTTGATATTGATCATATGAACTGCTCCACTAATTGTTGCCATATATTATTTAACCCTCATTCTACTTTCCACGCTCTTCATCACGCTGACAAAAATAGGGATGCCAGCTTTGCGAAAATTAGTGATAGTACATTTTGCAGAAATTTTTCTTTGCGAAAACGAAAAATAGCTTGTGTCCTATGTACATATACAGTATTGGCCAAAACTTAAGCACCTTGGGGAAGGATATCATTAATAATTTAATATCTTCTATGCCTTAAAGAGGTGCACGAGTCGTCAAGAATAAAGGGTTCGCAACTAAGTACTAATCTTAAAAGTTTTTATTTACCATAAGAATGGGGGTGCTTTAGTTTTGTCCGTTAAGTTTTTGGGTTTAAAATGTTCCTTCTATGTTAACTTTTTATTTATGAGACGCAGATTTTTTTTAATTTTTGCTTGTCAGTAATAAAGGTATTAATAAATACAATTAATACGTAATATGTTTTAAAAACGTAGTTTTCATAAAAAAAATCATGATTTGAAAAAAATGTATTAAGCTGGTGCTTAAGTTTTAGCCAATACTGCATATCCATTTCAGACTATGTTGCCACAGAAATAAAATTACATAAAAATTAAAATAATATGATATTTACATATAATGAGAAATTTTAAAATTATTTCTTGGCTCAGTGTTATTTGTGGAAAACATAAATTAAACGTTTTTGGATACACATATATGTGATCCGCAGTGAACGTCTAAGAAACCGTTGATATTGTTGATGAAGTAGAAAACATTTGCTGAAGGAAAGGACATGTACACATGCTGCTGCTAAGAGCTTGATTTTGTTTTATCTGCTAAATTTAAGAATATGGCCATAATTTTAAAGTTTATCATCATAAAGGGACTTTAAGTTTGTGTCTGCAAAATTCGTTGGCATAAAAATACACTAAAAACTAATTTAAATTCAAAATAATGTTTTTTTCGATATTCTACTTATGAATGTAAGGTTGGTTACCCTAGTTGAATGTTTGCTGCTAACGTTATTTTCTGAGAACAATGTGTGGAGAAAAATGAAAAATCGCGGTATTTTAGTTTTAAAGGCGCGCAGAAAACCTCAAATATAACCAGGGCTGCACATGAAGACTTTTTCTTGTCTTATACATTAAACTTTTCTAAATCTTTTTGATTTCTAATTTTATATTTTTGCTTTTTAAGGTTTTGATATTTATGTATAGGAATTGTTATTTAAAGAAATGGACCACACGATCAACGTGCGTTGGTTTTGTTAATGCCAAAGTTATGCTAAAACTCGATTTGTGGACAACGCGCGTTAAAAAAACGCCCGTGTGGCGTCAGAATAAATTTAATTTTCCGGATGTATGAAAGTGCTCCTGAAATTTGTTTTTTTTTTCAGCCACAAATGGGTCGAAAAAAGATCGAAATGCACAGTGTGTAATATTTGTTCTAAAGTATTTCGTTTAGAATGCTTCCCGCTTTAATATCTTATTTTATCATAAAATTGAATTTTCCGGAAAAATCAAAGATTTTCCGAAACTTTTTTTCAGTAAGAAAATAGCTCGAAAACAGTTGGAAATGTCGATGGTAAAATATATTTTCAGAAGCGTTTCGTTAAGAATGTTTCCCGCTTAGATACCTTATCTGAGCATAAAATTCAATTTTCCGGAAAATTCAAAGGTTTTCCGAAATTTTTTTTCCGCAAGAAAATAGCTCGAAATTCCCGTGGTAATATATTTTTACCTAAGTGTTTCATTAAAATTGCTTCCAGCTTAGATATATTATCTTAGCATAAAATTGAATTTTCCGGAAAACTCAAAGGTTTTCTGAAAATTTTTTTCCGTAAGAAATTAGCTCGAAATTCACATGATGAAATATTTTTGCTGAGGTACTTCGTTTTGGTAGCTTCATATTTAGATATATTCCCTTAGCTGTACAAAAAGTTTTTCGCGATTCTCCGGAAAATGGGAAACTTTTGGAACCGCTCGAAAATACTGTCGGACAGCTCGAAAATAGCTCGAAATTCCTGTGTTAACAGTTTTTCATAACCTCAGTTTTGTACAGCTTAGATATCTCACCTTCGTATTACTATATTAGGTTTGTTTGAGCCAGAAAAAATATGGAAATATTTATAAAGTTTTACCACAAAAAGCGTTCGAGCCAGAAAAAATGTGGTGTTTGAGAGAGAAAAAATGAGAGTAAGAAACAGCTGATCACTTCCCCTTCCAAAAATAAGTTCAATTTTCACCCAAATAAATTTCTTGTGGCTAAAAATTGAAGACTGTCAAAATCGTAGGCATCGAGACTGGTGACTCACTTTTTGCATGCGAGGGAAATGAAATTTCCTGTCTGAATTATACCTGTCAAATACTTTCCATATAAAATTATTTTCAGCGTTGATTTTTTTTCACTTCTTATAAGGTTGTGTTAAGAAGAAGCAACATAACAAAAAGCTTGAAATCAAAACATTTCTTGGTAAATGCTCATTTACTTAATTAAATAGCTGAGCGATTTTTTATTGAAAAGGAATCGTAAAGTTGAATGTTACCTGAATGGTTGTACGGTAGTCAACCAGATAATTATTTTAAAGATACTGTTTTTCGAAGTGCGCAGTTTTAACATAAGGAATTGGAAGTGTTGCTAAATGAAAGTTGCTCCATTTTTTTTTGTTTTTACAATTCCATCGAACATAACTCTTTGTTTGAACAAAAAAAATTTAGTGGACAACTTTTCTGGACTAACTAGCTGTTAAAAACGTGAATTCCGTAACAGCGTATGCGAAACTTAAAAACGGCTAAAATTTACTTAATGTCAAACCTCTTATTTTTATCCTAAGCATTGTTTTAAAATGCATTTGATGCATTTAAAATAAATCAAAGTTCAAGATAATTTATGAAGCTATAAAAATCAGGCAGAAAACTTTAAAATCGAACATTTACTTTTTAAGTTATTTCAATAATATTCTCGAAAATGCTACACTCGCTTTGCATTCAGAATGTCTTAACCAAACGGTTATGCAACTATGGTGCTGGTTTTAGTTCCTAAACTCTGCCACTGTTTGTTTACTAAAATACGCGCAACTTTTTGACAGTCTTCAATTTTTACCTATTTTCCGTTCTAGCCAGAATTGTGGTGATTCGAGTAGTCAGAGAAATTTTAGCTTTTACTCTCTCGAAAATCGCGATTTGACACTTTTCAATTTTTACCACAAAATCTGGTTCGAACAAACCTATTATAGCTACGCTATTGCCTGGGTGTCACAATCAAGGAGGACTTATGCGGCCATTGCTTATTCGCCACCACTGTATATATGTATATCGGTATAGGGTGATGGCACACAAGGTCGTCCACCGTCAGTAGTCGGCCACTTTGGCACAAAGTACAGCATAATAGTAAATATTTTCATCGTTCACCAATGAAAAAAATATTTTTCATAAAATTAACGTTTCATTTCTTCGTTGGCAAAAAATTGTTACAATCAAGCTGTTAAGAGGTTTTTGAAAGCGTCAGTCGCGACTGATTTTTGAAAAAAGTTGTGACTGTAAGTGTTGTCAAAAAACAAAAAAAATCGTGCAAAGCATTGAAAATAAGTGAACTTTTTGATCGGGTTTAGGTAATTAATAGTCTATTTCAACTGTTTTTTGATTAAAAATGTAAAAAATATGTGTCGATAAATATTTACGGAGGGGGCCGCCTTTAAAAGACGATATTTTGTGAATTTTTAAGCTCGGCCACCCTTGGCCGACTACTGAAGACTATGATTTTTTTATTTTTACTTAACTAAGTATGTCAAATGAATGGAGTTTTGATCCTCTATCGATTTTTTCAAAAATAGTGGAAAAATGTTTCATATTTTCAGTAGTCGGCCCCCTGTTTACATTGTGAAAAAATGAGTGGCCGACTTCACGCGACTAGTTTTCTGAGCTCGGCCATTGATGATAAAAAATTTAAAATAGGTACCTAGTGCTGAATTAGCACTTGTGACTAGGATCAAAGTCAACGAAAAATGAGTGATTCAGTAAAAAAATGTGGCTATCATCAGTACACTGAACAAGCGTTGGCTCTAGCTTTGGAGGAAGTTCGAATCGATCAATGGTCAATAAGAAGATCTGCCGCGAAGTTTGGTGTCCCTAGAGCCACTTTGCAAGATAGAATCTACGGAAGAATCGTTGAAAAGCCTAGAAAAATGGGGCCTGAGTCTGTTTTAAGCTTAACTCAAGAAAAACGTCTTGTTAAATGGTTGACCGATTTAGCGAAATGCGGATTTTCACAAAAATCATCTGATCTTTTGAACACAGTGCAGAAAATGGTGCTGGAAGATAAAAGAAAGACACCATTTAAAGATGGTCTTCCTCGAAAGTCATGGTACTATGGCTTTTTAAATCGATATCCTGAAATAGTGCGTAGAAGCCCTGAGAGTCATTCTATATGTCGATTACTTCAACTCAGTTCAGACCAACATCTTCCTGTACAGACCGCCTTGCTTTTAATAAGCACCTTTACTATCCAGATCTGCACGTGCAAAACCACTCAATATCATTACCATTGAAAGAATTTTATAATAAGAAAGAAGAGGTGAAAGTAAAAAAAAGTCATGGATATAGAACAAAGAAAGCAGGATCGTCTTGAAAAGCGTGTATAAGCAAAAAAAAAAAATCTTGGAAAGAAAACAAAGTCGAAAACCAGGAAGAGAATACTGAAAAGCACTTGTCACAATTGTAATGAGGAGCTTGTTTCCGATGTCGAAGATAATGACTTGAAAAATATCGGATGCGATTATGGTTCCATTTGAAATGTACACCGTTTGCTATGAAGAAATTCAAGACAAAATATGTTTTTGTCCCAGCTGTAATGAATAATTTAGTTTTTTATTTTTATTCCTTTAATTGTTCCTTAAGTAATCAACGGTTGTCGGTTGTGATTTTGTTAATATTTGATAATTAGTCCAAAAAACTAACAAAAACAGGACAATACCGCGAAGCAAAAAGTATCCAAATGTAAAACACATTTTGATAAAAAAGGCGAAGTATAGAAAGGCGGTAAATTTTACATTTGGTTGTTTTTGTTACTTCTTACTGATATATATATTTATTCACTGTTGATAAATAACAGCCATAGTAGCAATAAAAATATGGTAATCAAAGTTGTGGCCGACTACTAGAACTTTTTTGGCCGACATTGTGAGGAGAGGGGGGGCCAACTACTTAAGAATCGCGTTTTTTCTTGATTTTTAGCGAAAAAGACACATAAGCTGGAAAATCATATGTATTATTAAAATTAGTATTTTTCAAAACTACATAAATCAAACGTTCAGAAACACATAATACCTTATAAATAACTTTAATAACCGATTTTTGGTACCTCCAAATGAAGCTTTTAAACAAACGGTTCGAGATTTTTCCAGTGTTTTAATAGTATCATAGACTGGCTGACAAATAAAAATTACAAAAAATTATGTATTCAGATCACAGTTTTTTTTATCAATTAAAGAACTCTTCTTATTATTACTAAATACTATTTCATTTCACAAACAACACAGCACTATCCGTCAGCAATTTTAAAAGTCAATGTTTATATACAGCACTGCTTGTCAGTTATGAAGTAAAAAACATAAAAAATATTTCTCGGAATTATTGTTTTTTTGTTATTTTATCTTTCTTATCAACAAAAAACACGATCGCGCCAATAAAAACAAAGAAAAAAACTTACTTCCTCTAAAACATTTCACTTCTCTGATAGATACACGTAGACTGTTTAACAATTCTTTTCTAATTACAAAGTATCAGAATTAAAAGAAAAATTATTGTACAAACAATGGAAGTGCAATTTCAAGATAAGAAAACTTAAAAAAAAAAAACAAAAAACGAAGGCAGCAACGTGGACACAAGAAAGGGTGCAAGCTGGTAGTACGTGTAGGTTTTTAGATATGATGTGCACGATTGTTTACGTTACTTGCCAAAAAATATGCCCGTGGACAAATTGGTTTTGAGAGTTCAATTTTGAGCTGACTTTAATCATTTTTTTTTTTTAATTAACGAAAACAAAATTTAACATCGACCTATTCTGCCCTCAGCAGCGAAAAGGGCGTATCTCAAAAAAATCATATTCGTGATTCTAATGGCATCAGATAGCTTAAGAAATTACGCGTCTAATGAACTACGCCAAAGCCGAAATCTTAGTTCAAACATATAAGAAACCATCAAAGAAAATTTTCTTTATCTCAATTTTACAGGAATTTCAACAAATCGACATAAACAAAACATCAACTATCTCGAAACACATTTTTTGAGATTCGCTCTTTTCACTTCTGTGCAGTAAGCCTCTTTATTTTTAATATTTTGCATATGGTAAAAATTGTACGAAAACGATTTAAGGTGTATTTTGAAGAGGCTTCAAGAGGGGCGAACCTTTAGAATTTTCAAGAAATTGGTTTTTTTTTTTAGAATTGGAATGTATATGTAAACAATATACTGTAAAAACGACAAAGCGAAACATTGTCCGCATACCGTCGTATCATATTGTATTGAAACTTAAAGCCAGAGCTTGAAATAAACTTTTATAAAAGTTTTTTTTTAGGTAAAAGTAATCTTTAAACTTTTATTTTTGTGAAATAAAAGTAAAAGTTTCCTTAAAACTTTTATATCCGAAAATAAAAGTAAAAGTTTTTTTTAACTTATATTTCAAAAAGTCAAAAAAAACTTTTATTAATAAAAGTTTTTTTTAAAAGTTTTTTTTGACTTTTATTAATAAAATTTTTTTTTAAAAGTTTTTTTTTAACTTATATTTTTAACAGTCACATGCAAAGAGTTTTTTTTTGACTTTTATTTTTCAAAAGGCGAAAATAAAAGTTTTTTTTGTATGAAAAAACGAGGAAAATCCTAAAGTAATATCTTGGATCACTAAGCAAAAAATTTCAAAGGAGAAAACTTAGGATTATTCATAATAAAGTCCAAAGGAAAATACTTAACATGTTTCTGAAAAGTAAGAAATTTATGATAATTATGCACTGCACGAATCGATGGGAAATGGCCGAAAATGGATTTAGAAGTGACAAGTGAGGTCCCCGACCCTCCTAAATGGGTTTTTTGGACCCATTTTTCGAAAAAAACTTTATCACACGAATCGATGGGAAAAGGCCGAAAATGGACTTTGAAGGTGACAAGTGAGGTCCCCGACCCTCCTAAATGGGTTTTTTGGACCAATTTTTCGAAAAAATTTTATGCCACGGATCGATGAAAAAGGCCGAAAATGTATTTTGGAAGTGACAAGCGAGGTCCCCGACCCTCCTAAATGGGATTTTTGGACCCATTTTTCGAAAAAAATTTTATTGCACGAATCGATGGGAAAAGGCCGAAAATGGATTTTGGAAGTGACAAGTGAGGTCCCCGACCCTCCTAAATGGGATTTTTGGACCCATTTTTCGAAAAAAATTTTACTGCACGGATCGATGGAAAAAGACCGAAAATGGATTTTGGAAGTGACAAGAGAGGTCCCCGACCCTCCTAAAAGGGTTTTTTGGACCCATTTTTCGAATAAAATTTTATTGCACGAATCGATGGGAAGAGGCCGAAAATGGATTTTGGAATTGACAAGTGAGGTCCCCGACTCTTCTAAATGGGATTTTTGGACCCATTTTTCGAAAAAGTTTTTATCGCACGAATCGATGGGAAAAGGCCGAAAATGGATTTTGGAAGTGACATGTGAGGTCCCCGACCTTCCTAAATGGGTTTTTTGGACCCATTAATAAAAGTTTTTTTTAAAAGTTTTTTTTGACTTTTATTTTTCAAAAGGTGCTCACTTGGCGTGATCTGACTCAGATCATTTTATTTGCTAATTATTATTATTAATAAAAGTTTTTTTTAAAAGTTTTTCAGAAAAACTCTTATGAAAAAGTTTTTTGGAAAAACTTTTAAAAAAAACTTTTATTAATAATAATAATTAATAATTAGCAAATAAAATGATCTGAGTCAGATCACGCCAAGTGGGCACCCAAAAATCCACTTTGTTTTGGAATTAAAAGTTCTATATATCAATCTAAAGTACTTATCAAAAGAATATTTTGCCTCAAAGGATCAAAATTTAAATTGTTACTAGCTTTTTTTATGCAATGAAAATTTTCGACAAGTTCAATTGAAAAATTAATTCCTCTTAAAGTTGTAAACATAAAATTATAAAACTTGGTATACATGTTAACAAATAATTGTACTTTCCATTCATAATGAAAACATAACATAATAATTATATTTTCACATTTTTTCATAACTCAATTGAATTTTCTTAAAACTTTTAAATAACAAATAATTATAATTTTTATAATTAAAATTTATATTTTTGTTATGAGCCTTAAGTATTTAAGATTGAATACATGTATGTAAAAAAATTAAGGGTACCCAAAATAAAATTTTTGAAACCTAAGCAGTGCCACTTAATATAAAAACCACGTGATGTAAATTTCATGAGAATCGATTAAGGGGTCTTTGAGAAAATGATGTTTAAAAATATTTTTGTAAGTGGGTAACCCTAAATAAAAGTTTTGTAGCCTAAGCTATGCCTCTTAACATAAGAACTACGTGGTGTAAATTCGAAGTGAATCGACTAACCTGTCTTCGTGAAAATGATATTTAAAAATATTTTTGTATGAGGGTCACCCTAAGAATGCACCCTGAATAAAATTTTTTTGACCTTATATGAGCCTCTTAATACAGAAGCCATGTGGTGTAAATTCCATGAGAATCGATTTGGCGGTCTTCGAGTAAAAGATATTTAAAAATATTTTTGTGTGAGGGCCACCCTAAATAAAAGTTTTGTATCCTTAGTCTATTAACATAAGAGCTACATGGTGTAAATTCGGTGTGAATCGACTTACCTGGCTTTGTGAAAATGATATTTTAAAATATTTTTGTGTGAGGGCCACCCTAAGTTTGCACCCTAAATAAAATGTTTACGATCTAATATGTGTCTCTGCACATAAAAGCCATATGGTGTAAGTTTCATGAGAATCGATTTAACGGTCTTCGAGAAAATGATATTTAAAAAATATGTTTGTGTGAGGGACACCCTAATTAAAAGTTTTGTATCCTTAGCTATGCCTCTTAATATAAGAGTTACGTGGTGCAAATTTGGTGTGAATCGACTAACCAGTCTTTGTGAAAATGATATATAAAAATATTTTTGTGTGAGGGCCACCTTAAGTATGCACCCTAAATAAAATTGTTACGATCTAATCTGTGTCTCTTCACATAAAAGCCATATGGTGTAAATTTCATGAGAATCGATTTAGCGGTCTTCGAGAAAATGATTTTTAAAAAATAGTTTTGTGTGAGGGCCACCCTAAATAAAATGTTTTTAGCCTAAGCCATACTTCTTAACATAAGAGATACGTAGTGTAAAGCCGGCGTAAATCGATTAACTTGTCTTCGTGAAAATGATATTTAAAAATATTTCTGTGTGAGGGTCACC
Organism: Tricholauxania praeusta; assembly: GCA_949775025.1. NCBI lineage: Eukaryota > Metazoa > Arthropoda > Insecta > Diptera > Lauxaniidae > Tricholauxania > Tricholauxania praeusta. Next base: position 26,739,568 of record OX459032.1, read on the forward strand.
CTAAGTATGCACCCTAAATAAATTTTTTTAAGCTTATCTGTGCTTCTTAATATAAGAGTCATGTGGTGTAAATTCCAAGAGAATCGATTAAGCAGTCTTTGAGAAAATGATATTTAAAAAATATTTTTGTGTTAGAGCCTCCCTAAATAAAAGTTTTGTATCCTTCACAATGCTTCTTAAAATAGGAGCTACGTGGTGTAAATTCGGTGTGTATCGACTGACCTGTCTTTGTGAAAATGATATTTGAAAATATTTTTGTATGAGGGCCACCTTAATTTTGCACTTTAAATAATATTGTTACAATCTAGTCTCTGCCTCTTAATATAAAATTCATTTGGTGTAAATTGACACCCTAAATAAAAGTTTTGTGGCCTAAGCTATGCTTCTTAACATAAGAGATACGTAGTGTAAATTCGGTATGAACCAATTTATTTGTCTACGTGAAAATGATATTTAAAAATATATTTGTATGAGGGCACCCTAAATAAAATTTTTACCATTCAATCTGTGCCCCTTAACATAAAAGCCATACTGTGTAAATTTCATGAGAATCGATTTGCCTGTCCTTGAGAAATCGCTATTTTGAAAATATTTGTGTATGAGGGCCACCCTAAATAAAAGTTTTATAGCCTATCGATACTAACATACTGTAAAAATTTCATCAAAATCGGCTGAATAGTTTCCGCGTGCATAAGAGACAGACAAAAAAATGAGTTTTATATAATAGATGGTGATCGTTTCGAGTGCACTCATGCACAACTCTAATGTACAACAATATAAACATTGCATGTCGTCAAAGACATTTCGTATGTTTTGTTAATTGCCAATAAGCCTAAACCAAAATAGACGAGACGAGACATAAGGAGTAAGTTCGAGTGTATGTAAACCAATGTTGATAGCCAAAATGAACCTACGTAATTGATCGAAAGTGAACGAAACATTTTGACGAGACGTAAGAGTTCCGTAAGAACCGAACTTCAAAGCGTTGCTACTCGTCATAACAGCTTTATCGGTTCGTTGGCTAGGGTAACATTTTGGGTTAAATGTCAAAACAGACGAAACAAGTGCAAACGTTCGTTCAATTGCTACCGTCTCGTCACGTCTATTTTGGTTAAGGCTATAGCTGTAAAAGAACTGTTCACGTGTATAAAAAACAACACAGCTACGCGAGCGTCCAATGTTGCTTTGTCAATAGTTTTTCGACAACTGAATGAAAGAAAATGCCTCTGATGTTAGAGCGCACAATATTGCAAGACTTTGCCGACCACTGCTGTAGGTTGCTGAAGGTTTAACGTTGAAGTTGTAATTTATTTTTGTTTAATTTTTTGTTTTCGTGTATAATTATGTATGTATTTAGTTTTTGCACAATCCAAACAAGATTCAAGCAAAGTAGTTATCACTACAGGTTTGGGTTTAACTTAGTTTGAATGGACTTGCGCAGTTTAATATTGTATGCAATTGTTTTTCCGTATGTAATCGTTTAACCTATTATGTCAATCAGCTGTGTACATATCGATATCGCTGTTGCGTTATGTCGAAAAAAATTCAGAAAAATTCGAGAAATTTTGAAAAAGTCGATATATGTATATTAGGGTGATTCAAATTTTTTTTTTTTGGTTTTTTTTAAGGTGCTGTTGCTTAAAAAGTAAGTTTATGATATGAAAAAAAAGTTCACGAAATTTCAGCTCTGTAACTCAATTTGATAAGGTGGCGCCGGAGCCTGTTAGTTTTACATGTAAATTGTATGGAAAAATTATTTTTTACAAAAAAGGTATCTAAATGAATAGGTGATTAGTGTTGTTGAGCTGAAAAGGGTCGTTTTTCGACGTTATTTTTTACGCTGAATCCGAATCTGGCCTCAGAATTGACCCATAATGTCGGAATCCTGAAATATTTGAGGTTAATTACCTGAAACATGATGTTTTTTGTCTACTTTCGAGGTCATGTATAGGATTCAAAGAAAGTTGATCAGCTTATTTTTAACAAAAGCATCATTTCGTGCCATCCTTGCCCTTTAAAATGAGCTTTCAAGTGGTGATCTATGATGTTTCCTTGCAAAGTTATAGCCATTTTAAAGTGACATGAATTGGATCCCCTACAAAGGGTTGCAACCCAACAATATTAACAAACGGGTTTCAAATTCATGTCACCTTGAAATGGCTGCAACTTTGCAAGGAAGCATCACAGATCACCACTTGCTCATTTTAAAGGGCAAGGATGGTACTAAATGACGCTTTTGTTAAAAATAAGCTGATCAACTTTCTTTGAATCCTATACATGACCTCGAAAGTAGACAAAAAACATCATGTTTCAGGTAATTAACCTCAAATATTTCAGGATTCCGAAAACGACCCTTTTCAGCTCAACAACACTAATCACCTATTCATTTAGATACCTTTTTTGTAAAAAATAATTTTTCCATACAATTTACATGTAAAACTAACAGGCTCCGGCGCCACCTTATAAAATTAAGTTACAGAGCTGAAATTTCGTGAACTTTTTCTTCATATCATAAACTTACTTTTTAAGCAACAGCACCTTAAAAAAAAACTAAAAAAAAAAATTTGAATCACCCTAATGTATATAGATAGAGTCAAATAATGTTGAAACAGTCGCAAAATATTGAAAAAGTCGTAAAATGTTAATGGATTCGAAAAAGTCGAAAAATGTTATAGCCTCCAAAAAACTTTGAAACAGTTGAAAAATGTTGATAAGTTCAAACAGTTTTGAAAAAGTTGATATATGTTCAAAAATTCTTAAAGTGAAGTCTTTAAATGTTGAAAAATTCGAAAAATTTTGCGAAAGTTGGCATAAGTTTGAGACTGTCAAAAAATCCTTAAAATCTAAAAATTTTGAAAAAGCCAAAAAATTTTCATAGCGTCGGAAAATGTTGAAAACTTCGAAAAAATCTTGAATAGTAGGAAATCCTTAACAATTCGAAAACTTTTGAAAAAGTCGATAAGTTTTGAAAAACTCGAGTAACGTTGAAAAGTTCGAAAAACGTTAAAGCCGCATAAAAAAAGTCGAAAAATCTTTAAAAAAGAAACATAAAATGTTGATAAAGTCGAATTGAAAATGTTGATAACCTTAAAAAATGTCGAAAATTCTAAATTAGAATATTAAAAAAAAAAATTCAGAAAATTCTCTAGTATAGATTATGTTTCAAAGTCATAGAGTCACTCGTCATAATCGCTCTTTTTAACAAATCAATTCCCAAAAATTTTATATAAGACGCAACACAAATATTTTTCAGTGTAAATTTCGACACCGAATTTGGAATTGAACTTGAATTTGGAGAGCCGAAAGTACATTATTGATGTCAATGATATTTCAAAAAAAAATATATACATATGTATGTATATCGGTCATTCCTTTAATCACTGCACACTTTGTTTTTTTTTTGACGTTTTTGAACATTTTTTAAAACGAAATATCTCAAAAACTATAGTAGATAGGAAAAAAAATCTCTATAACTTTATAAAAAAAGTTAAAAAAGATTAAATAATTTTGTTAAAACACTAATTTTTTTAATTAAAAACATTTTTCTCAAAATATTTTCAATATAACATATTTTTTTTATTTTGATTTTTTAATATGTTATTTCTCAATCAAGAATGTATCTGCTTTCATATCGAAATTCCCGCCATAGCTTTGGAAACTACGAATTTTTTACTGATAACGCATACAATTAAGCATACAATTCATATAATTAGACTGAAAAACTCATATTTTCCAAAGTTATGTCGGTAATTTCGATTTGAATGCAGATTGGGATTAGGTTTGATTGAAAATAACAATACAAAAAAAAATTTATGTCAAGTCTTATGTCAAAAAAATATGGTGCGCGTCATCTCTAAAAAATTTGTAGTTTCCAAAGTTATGGCGGGAATTTCGATATGAAAGCAGATACATTCTTGAGATTGATTGAGGAATAACATATCGTCGCTCTCGGGTAGAAAGGCCCTAACTCATTTTTTTTTTTTTTGAAACTTACTTTTTTGTCGATCCTAAAAAATAACCCTCAAATACACGTCCACTCAAAATTTTGACGTGATATTTCAAAACATAGCGAACTTACACCCAATTGAAAAAATACCCTAATATGAGATTTTGAAGATTTTATGCAGTTTTTTCGTCCTCCTGTAAAATTGCAAAAACATGAGTTAGGGCCTTTCTACCCGAGAGCGACGATATTAAAAAATCAAAACAAAAAAAAATATGTTATATTGAAAAAATTTTGAGAAAAATTTTTTTAATTAAAAAACTTAGTGTTTTAACAAAATTATTTAAATTTTTTTTATAAAGTTATAGTCTTTCTTAACAAATATGATTAAATGATTTTTTATCCTATCTACTATAGTTTTTGAGATATTTTGTTTCAAAAAATGTTCAAAAACGTCAAAACAAACCTTCAATACCTTCGGATATGTAACTTATTTGAAAGGTATTTTTAGTATACACTGCGTTCCACTTGAATAGCACATCTTACAAAATATTTTTTTCCTCTCCATACCTTTGAAACACATAATGAAAAATAATTTTTCAAAATTTTTATTTTAAGTTAAATTAATGATCTTTAAAAAAAAAGCAAAACAAATTTAATACTGTCAAAATTTTTTGATAACGAAGCTAAAAAATAAAAATACTCAAAAGAATACGCATTTGATTATGTTTCACTTGAATAGCACAAACTATTATTAAAACACATTGAATAAAATTTTATGTGTAAAACATAATTTTTAATGGGAAAATATGAAGCTAAGCTTAAATTAAACAATTTTTAGTAATGTTTGGTATAGAATCATATAGACTTTTAATGTATTGAAGTGAAATTGAAGCCCAAGCTAGTTGAATAGCCTCAATAAGTTCAGTTTTGGTTGAAAACTGTTTACCAGACTCAGACACTTTTCAAGCTAGCCATCTCCAAACATTTTCTATTATATTAAGGTCCGGCAAATATGGTGGCCAGTTCAAAAGGGTGACATTTATCTGTCCACTACTTGATCACTCGTGCGGCGTGTATAGGCGCATTGTCGTCTTGAAAAGTCCACGGCAAAGGTCCAAAAAGACTAACCAATGACGGGAAAGCCTTTTTAAAACGTCTTGGTATGACTTAGCGTTCATAGTTGTAGTTAAAATTGGAGTTCGCATGTGCTATAACAGGATATAGCTCCCCATACCATAACACCGCCGACTCGACTATGCTAACGATCCAATTGAAGAGTCTCCTTTCTCAAATCATGAAAATAATAATTAAATCCAACGGGTCCTCCAAATTTAATTTCTTCTCATCAGAAAAAACAACGCGAAGCCACTCGTTGTTCCATGTCATGTGGGATCGGCAAAATTTCAACCTCATTTCCTTACGTGCAGGGTTGAGTGGTGGTTTTTTCTTTTATTTGACACGTTTGAGATGTGGAGCTTTCGAAATGACGCACCAGACACTTGTTTTGCTTGCATGGATACCAGCTTTTGCCTTAACCTTAGCCACCAAATCATGCGAATTCGAAGCTTCCCGTAAAATAGCCCGCTTATCTGCGTCAGAGAGCACACTATGTGTACGACCTTTCATATTTTTCCATAATTTTCCTAATTTTGAATAAAATTACATATCACTTTTCTGCTTCTTCCGATTTAAATCGATATTTCGGCCACAAAGAGCCCACAATCTTTATAAGTTTGGATTTTGACTTGCTCATTGCAACTTAAGGCTTTGTCGCGACCCATTGTAATTTTAAATTAATTAGAATTATTTTAATTATTCAAAAAGGAAATATTTTTTTCACTTTTCTTGCCAACTTACACAGCTTAAATAAAGCTTAAGCCGTAATTCAAGTGAAACAAAAAATGCTCTAGCTTTTCGAACAGAACTAAAAAAAAATGGAAAAAAACATATAACGGTACATTTTCAGTGCATCAATTTAGTTTATGAAAGAGTTCAAATGAAGACTAAAACAAGAGAATAACAATCAAAACCATAAAGTAATAAAAGCATTGATAGATAAACAATTACCAATAAGAAAAGGAAGTGTGCTATTCAAGTGAAACGCAGTGACAAGATAAGCACATGACAACATTTTGTTCCAAAAAATAACGGTGCTTTCTAGGTTTGCTATTAAATTGAGTAATTTGTAATTTCGATCGGTCAAAATATTAGCACTGTTTAACTCCTTTACTTCTCAAGATTAGGTACAGTGGATCAAAGTTATAATGGAACAGCATTAACAAAAAAGTTTCTTACTAAATAGTAAATTAACTAGATATTTTTTTACAAATTTAAAATCTATTTTAGAAAATGTATTTAATAAACATTTATTATCAACAAAAAATTTTTATAAAATCAGCTTTTTTTTTAAAAAAAATAACGAAAAATGAAAACGCATGGAATTCTGTCACAAAGTTATAATGGAACACCTTGTGAATAATCCACAAATTCGCTACCAAAACTACAGCAAACTTAATTTTCGTGTCATATCGTGTTGTCTAGTTAAGGGATCATCCGATAATTCATGTTACTCATCAACGATTAATATTTTTATTTCCGTAATAAGCGAGATGGCGCCGCGCGTTATGAAAACCTCGGTTAATTAAAGAGAAATTTTAATTCGGTTGTCAAAGTCAGGCTAATTAGTGCCAAATATCAGTGAAACTATTAATCGTCCTCCAACAACTGTTTTAAACATAATTAAGCTATATGAAAATACCATAAACTTAAGAACAAGGCCAAACCGAGTACTAGGGAAATATTTAATGCGTCAGATAAATGTTGAATAATAAAATAAATTAAGAAAAATCCTCATATTAGTGTCCCAAAATTGGCATCTGAAGCCGAAAAGTATCTTAAAAAGAAAGCTAGCCATGAAACAATTAGAGACGTGCTTAGAAGACATCTGTTTAATGGACGAGTAGCTAGGAAAAAAACATTCGTGTGTAAGGCCAATGTACAAAAGCGAAAGGACTTTTCAAAAGAACATACAGCTAAGTATTTTTCATTCTGGAAAACAGTTTTATTTACAGATGAAAGCAAATTTAATATTTTCCGGTTAGATGGACAATCATATCTCTGACGCAAAGCTAATGAGAAGCTCAAGAAAATTAACCTTCGGCCAACAACTAAGCACGGCTTAGGTTCAGTAATGGTGCGGGATGTGGTATCTGCTGCTGGACCAGGAAACCTGCATATAATCGAAGGGATTATGGATAAAATATATTATTTAAGCATTCTAAAAGCAAAGGTAAAAGAAAGTACTCGAAAGTTGGGGATAGGCGAAGAGTTTATATTATGTCAGGACAATGATCCGAAGCACTAGGCGTATGTTGTGCGTAACTGGCTGCTTTATAATTATTCCAGAGAGATGGAAGCTCCACCACAGTCTCATGACTTAAATGTTATTGAACACGTGTGAAATTATTTGGAGCAGCAGCTTAAAAATTACCACATAACTAAAAAAGCGGAGTGGATAGCAGCCCTAAATGAAAAGTGGGGCAATATCCCAGTTTATTTATGTCGGTAGTTGGTAGAGCCGATGCCAAATCGTTTGAGAGTTATTATACAACTAAAAGGACTACCTATTAAATATTAAAAACAAATTAAATCCTTTAATAATACAAATTTTTATGTGAATTTCTTTGGTGTTCCATTATAACTTTGTGACAGAATTCCATGTATTTTAATTTTTCGTTATTTTTTTTTTTTAAACGCTAATTTTATAAAAAAATTTTGTTGATTATAAATGTCTATTAAATACACTTTCTAAAATAAATTTTGAAATTTTAAAAAAATATTTTTTGTTCAAACTGTTCCATTATAACTTTGACCCACTGTATTTACTCTTATTAAAAAAATTTGATCGTAACAAGTAAGTTCTATTATTTTTGTATAATACTCCGATGATTTTTTCGAGTTTTTTTATCTTAATGGGCCGTGGAAAGCATTCTACGACAGAGCAAAGTAAAATTATTAAAAATTCCATTTCGCAAGGTAAAACTTTTAAGGAAATTTAAAATTTTATCGGATGTTCTGCGAAAATGATTTCGAATACGATAAAATAAACGAAAAACACTAGGCCGAATGCCTTCCATGTCCCTCCGGGACGTGAATTGTCGATACATAATCCGTTTTTGCCTGCTACGGAAATAAAGAAAGTGCTAAATATAGTAGCGAATGTGGAAACCGTTAAAAGAAGACTCAGGGAAACCAATTTGAGTGCCCAGAATCCACGACGAGTTTCATTGTTAAAAAGAAAATACATATCACAAAGATACCGAACTTTGCGCACGGGTACTTGGTATGGCCGCTTGCAAAGCTGATAAGTTTTATGTGGAGCGATGAGAGTAAGATCGTTTTTTTTGGTGGAAAAGGCACTCGTCAATATGTAAGGCGTAGCCCAAACACAGAATATGATACTTGGAATGATCTTACTCTCATTGTTCCACTCTGCTTTGCAAGTGGCCATTTTAAGTACCCGTGCACAAAATCTGATCTCTTTGTTATATAAAATGGAACTGGTTGTGGATTCTGGGCACTTAAATTGATTTCTCTGAGTCTATAAATACAGTTAAAATTTTCGATAACAGCAGTTATAGTATAAAAAATTCACCATATTTTTGAACTGTTGGAACTGTGGCGTACCGTACACATTGGGCGCCCGCGGCAAAGAGGAAATTTGTCGCCCCCTACCAACTGAAAATACTCTGTTTTTGTAATTAAAAATTCTTGTTAACAAAAAAAAAAAAATTCTCACTCTAGATAAATGAGACATATTTCACATTGAATTACAAAATGACCTACACATTCTCTCGAACTATTTTCCATTTTGCCGGCGCTCAAGTGTTTGCACCTGAGTTGGCCGCCCCTCAGTCCCCCACGCCTTTAGGTACGCTTCTGCTGTTGGGGCCCAAGCAAGGTAAGTAGATATTTAATTTCGTACCGTCCAAAAATAGTTGTACTTGAAGACATATTTCAAATGAGATATTTGAGATATTTATCACAAGTATCTGAATGCGTTAACTGCATGCATATAATTTAAAAAGAAAAAGGTACCGTTTGACTGCTGCCTGTTCTGAAATGTCTTGTCTTTAAAACTGCAAACTAAAATATTGCTGACGCTGAGAGTACCTCTGCCCCCTTTTCGTGATTTTAACGCGGAAATAATCCAGAGCTTCGAATGAATACTTAAGCTCCTCTAATTGTACATTCATCTCAGATAGATTTTAAAGACAAGAGCTGCTTTATAGATTCTACATATTGCTTCCACCAAACTTATGGAACAAACCGAGCTGTTCAACTAACATGCCGATTATACGTAAGATCATTCTTATGTTGAACCGTAGAATTTGCTTCTACTCTTTCGGAACAAAGTCGGCCATGACAATTTTGGAGACCCTTTATTCAGGTGTAGATAGGAATTAACAATAATTAAATTTATAAAAATAAATTACATTTATAATCAGCAGCAGAGTTGATTGCTGTAATGTTGATCAGTTCGCGTAGTAAACGATTTTTAAAGTCGTTTTGCAATTAAACGAAACAAAAAATTAAAATTTTATAACAAAAGACAACAACGTTTACGTTTCGCGTTTTAAAGGCAAACTTTTGCGCAATCTACCTTTTTCACAGTAAAAGAAACAAGATCACAATAGAACCGACTCGCAAACTTCACGGTTGGAATCACAATGAGCTCGAAGTAAAAAGTTCCACACACAAAATACAAAGTTTTTATAGCTTTTGAAACGTTTAAGCCAAGATCGCGATTTCGTCAAGTATTTTGACCAACTCTTCTCATATGCACAACAGCGTACCATGTCGTACCATACAAACAACAACAATAAAAGTATCACGTAATAATATGGCACAGCAACAAAGTCGAAAGTATAGAGAAATAAGAAATAGAGATGAAGAGATTTTCTTGCATCTTATAAGCGAGAGAGTATTAATACAATGATTGTTTGCTCAAAGCGGTCCAAATATGATTTGAATAAAAAGTTCGATTACCAAAAATAAAAATTGTAAGCAAGCGAACGACTGACCGATTGAGGCCATATTTTTTCAAAAATATTTCTTATGGTCTGTAAAAGGTTCTTAGCATTGGAAAAAAACACACCCTCTATATAAGTAGAAAATCAAATTCTTTATATCTCATCAACTCTTTGACGCTGATGAATGAGACTTGGTACATATATAAAAGGTACGAACAAAAGTAAGTTTCAATAAAAAAAAAACCCCAGCAAATTACAAGAATATTTCAAATGCCAAAAGTAGTGAAAAGTAGCGCATTTCAACCAAAAGTAGCACATTTCGAGTGAAAAGTAGCAAAGTAGCACAGCCTTGCAAAAGTAGCACTTTTGCTACTTTAGTATGCCATCTGGTAGCCCTAGCTGCATATAAAGTCGCAAACTACTCAACGGATTTCGATTATCCTTTTTAAAAGCTTCTTATGATCTGTGGAAGGTCTTTAGCAAACTTTGGATTAGAAAAATGGGCAAGGAAACGCCCCCCAAAGTCAAATTCATCATATATCAGCAATTATATGACGTGGTACACAAATATATAAAAGGTTTCAATGAAAAAATTGCCAGCACCACGTCTACTATATAAGAAAAAACCGATACCGAAAACCGTTCATCGGTCGCATAAAAATGTCCGTACTACTCGAAAGATTTTCAAATTTTTTTTTTTAAAATGTTTTTTATGGTTTTTTAAAAGGCTGTTAGCGTAGTTTGGTTTGGAAGAATATACGATGCCACGCCTCTCCATATAAAAGAAAAAATCAAATTCAACATATCTCTTCAACTATTTGACGCAGATAAATTGGACTTGGTACGTGTAGAATAGTGTGATTCAAATATTTTTAAATGCTTGTTTTTGAGGTGCTGTTGCACCTAATGATATGAAAAAAATTTTCACGCAAACGCGGCTTCGTACCTTTGGGGTCATCTGTGATGTTTCCTTGCAAAGTTATATCCATTTTAAAGTGACATGAAGATGAGCAGTGCTGTTTCATTCGCAAATTTTAAAATGTGTGTTCGGAAAACATTCAAAAAATTAATTTAACCAAAAGCTTGAGTCCCATTTGAACCGCCGTGTACTTATGTTTGTACATTTTGCTGAAGGTTTTACGTTCTAGGCTTTAATATACGATATATTTAATTTTCGCACAATCCAAACAAGATTTAAGAAAAGTAGTTATCACTACTGGCTCGGGTTTAACTTGTCTTCCGTGGGCTTGTGCAGTATAATTTCATACGCAATGATTTTTCCGCATTAACCCATTATGTCAATCAGCTACATATCTGTATTGCTGTTTTATGAAAACCTCTATATATTTGAAACAGCCAAAAATTTTTAGCAGTCAAAAGATGCTGAAAAATCGGTGACATAAAACTATTGTTTGAAAAAGAGAGTATAAGCTTCCTTTACCTCCCATTCGCAAATTTTTCTTATTTGCCTCTTCGGGAACTTTTTAAGTTCGCTGGAGAAGTAAACGACTTCATTATAAATAAGGAAACAAACTCTGTTTCAACTAGTTATGGCAATGACATTATTAAGGAAGACTTCATACAAAAAATATATGAAAAATTAGCCAAAATTCACCAAAGTGATTTTATTTTTTTCGGTAATAAAAGGTTAACAAGAATAATTTTGTATAAATGATACATCATTTTGAAGGTAAGAACTTATGCTTTTTTAATATGTCACATTTAAAAAAATTAGTTTTGCAAAAAAAAAACTGGCCAAAATACCAGAAAAATCGTCATAGGTCTAAGCTTTTGTATGGTAACTCATTAAACTATCTATTATATGACACTCATATTTCGGATATCAATTGCAACTTATATTGATTTTTACAAAAGCCATATCCGCAACTGCTGATGGTTATATGTATCTCCGAAACTAGATCCGACTGACACTTTTTTTCATGTTTGTTTTTTGCTTTAAGCCTATTACCTATGAAAAATTGGGCTATAGCTAAAGTAAAGATATTCCAAAAAGAGGCACCCACAATATGTTTTAATTACAGTTTTTTGAACCAATTAACTATATCCGCTCAAATGTTATTCAGAAGTTGGAAAATGAAAAACTAGAGCTTATCATTGATAAATTTGAAAAAATTGGTTCAGTACAAGATCAGAGAAGCAGAATTTATCATCGTAGTGGTCGTTCAAGTGAAAATATTGCAGCTGTTAGCAGAAGTGTTGCTGAAGAGCCAAGGCCATCACAGCAATTAAACCTCAAGCCAACAAATTTGTTCAATATTTTGCACAAAGATCTTCATGTGGTTTCAACAGGACGGTGAAACATGCAACGGAATCAAACGATCTTTTGATAGATGAAGTTTAGTAATCGAATAATTTCGCAAAGAACAGACTTATGCGTTAATCCTCAAAATCGTCAACACCTCGAAGACAACATTATCGAGCAAATATCACTAATTGAACCATCATTATCATTATTTCATGAAACGGTTGCTTATTGGAAATTAACCAAAATGCTGTAAGCCTGTGTTATTATTAAAGCATTGCGAACGGCTACTTTAAAGCACCAAATTCAATTTTTTCACTTTTTTTTTCTTGATTGACAAAAAAATACTCAGTCCATCACAATAACTTGAAATTTTACCTTTGGCATATATTAAAGAAGGAATGGAATAAAGTTAATAATTGAAATAACCTGATTCTTGTCAGCTATAAAATTTATAGCAGGGCATTGCTAGAGCGAATAAAAATGTTTAGTAGACAAAATCAACTACAAAAATATGCGAAGACAACTTTTTATTGGTTTTATTCATAATAATAAAAAAAATTCATAAAATATGAAATATGAAAATATGAAAAAAAAAAATTTTCACCACAAATTAATCAAGAAATGGTCTAAAAATGTAAGCCAAAACGGACTCAAACTTCAAAAAAACAAAAAAATTACGTAACACCCAAAAAAGTTTAAAAATTCAGCCAAAACTTGTTTTAGTAAAAATCTGATATAATTTTTTACAAATTTATTTTTAGAAATTCAATAAAACTATATCAAAAAAAAAATCACTCGCTATTAAATATAGAATTTATAATTATTTTAGTACAAACTAGAGCCCCGATTTCCGTCGATCCTATTTGCGTCATTTCAATTTGCTTCGCTACATACGGTTGGATTTTTTCACTGAAAATCACATGTGAAGAATATTTCAATTTGCATGCTAAAAAGGGTAATCCCATTTTATTCTGTAAAGTAAATTATTCCAACCATAGTTGCGAGTCAGGATGTAAGAATTTAGTTCTTTATAATAAGTGCTGTAGTTGGGTTAATAAAATAACAGAAAAACAAGTTAAGATGTTATCTTCGGCCGGGCCGAAACTCACATACCCTTCACTACACTGAAAGTATCTTTTAAATAAATGTTAAAAGAGGTTGACAGAGGTTGAAAAATGTTGAAAAAGTCGAAAATATATGCAAAATGTTGAAAAAAGTTGTGAGAGGTTGAAAATCTCTAAAAAAGTTGAAAGAGGCTGAAAAATGTTGAAACAATTAAAATTGATTAAGAAGTCGAAAAAATAAAGAAACTCATGAAAAAAGTTGAAAGAAGTTGAAAAAGTCGAACGAATACATACATATATTACATATTGGGACAAATTAAAAGTCGAAAAAATATGGAAAATGTTGAAAAAAATCGGATATAAATGAAAAAGTTGAAATATGCCACGCTCACTTCTCCAATTCCACCTACTGGTTCAATAAATTACATATATTCGTGATCGACATCCACATACCAAATTTTAGCACAATATCTTGTTTAGTTTGCGATACATGCCGTAATTAGCCCTAAAAATTAGGGCGGTGACATACTCTCGGGTAGAATTCATTCCGGTTTTGATACATAAGTAGCTTTCCATTAAAAAACTTTTAACACCCAATTTTAGTATGATTGCTCACATATTTCGATAAATATGCCACTTAGCGTACTTTATTTGTATGGGAGGTGCCACACCCACTTATGCTATTTCAGCTACTTTTAATTCAGATATACTCTATAGCAATTGAACGCTTACAAATTTATGTTAATATGGGAAGTGCCACGCCCACTAATACAATCCCGTCTAAATTCATTTAATCTTAAAGCTTATAGTAACTGACATCTATACACCAAATTTTGTGAAGATTACTCTTATAGCACACTATATATAACAATAAATTTTATTTGCTTATATGGGAGGTGCCACGCCCACAAGTACTATTGGACCAAATTTTTGTAAGTGTAGCAACCTCACTAAATTTCATAACGATTAGTTAGTTCTCTTAATATAATGTTTATAATTATTGTGGGCTGTGCCACGCCCTTCAACGAGTTTTTTCAGTGAAGTGGCTAAGCTTGTATTGATGACTGCTTTCAGTGGCATTATCTTTAAAATTTTTATGAAAATCGTCTGTGTCAATTTTGAGATATGTATACTAGGGTGATTAAAATTTTTTTTTTTTTTGCTTGAAACAGGTTTAAAACGTTGCACGCACACGAAAGGAAAATTCTGGTAAAATTATAGCTCATAATATTGATATTTACTGGTGGCTCATCGAGCTTTTTTGTTTTCCATACGATTGGTATGGGGAAAAATGCTTGACAAGACATTTGTCTCTATATCACGTGAAAAAAAAATGTTAAAAATACGGGACCTAGCCTATTGGAAAGATCATAAAATTTTCTATAAAAAAGCTCCTTGCATTTTTTTCGTGAAGCAAGCACTTCGTTAGTTAATTTGTTTCAATCTCAGCAGTCGACAATAAGGCGAGTAAATAGGAATCCATTTTGATTTTAAGCATCGCTTAAGAGTACATGTGCTGTGTTATTGAATGAATTTATGTTGCTAATTAACTAACGAAGCGCTTGCTTCACGAAAAAAATGCAAGGAGATTTTTTATAGAAAATTTTATGATCTTTCCAATAGGTTAGGTCCCGTATTTTTAACATTTTTTTTTCACGAGATATAGAGACAAATGTCTTGTCAAGAATTTTTCCCCATACAAATCGTATGGAAAACAAAAAAGCTCGATGAGCCACCAGTAAATATCAATATTATGAGCTATAATTTCACCAGAATTTTTTTTTCATGTGCCTGCAACTTTTGAACCTGTTTCAAGCAAAAAAAAAAATTTGAATCGCCCTAATGTATACAGAATCAAAATTTTTAACTGTTGAAAAGTGCCATGCCTACTTTTACAATTTTGCCCACGTTCGGCACAATTTAAGATATATATGATACTAGCATTATCCTGTGCGCATCGCCTCACCTCAACCGTGGTGTAGATTCGATGTGCGGTCTGCGTGAAAGTTCTATTTAAAAAATACTTTTGTATGAAGACCACCCTTAGTATGCACCCAAAATAAAATTTTTACAATCTAAGCAGTGCCTCTTAATATAAAAACCACGTGATGTAAATCCATGAGAATCGATTAAGCGGTCTTCGAGAAAATGATATTTAAAAATATTTTTGTATGTGGGCAACCCTAAATAAAAGTTTTGTAGCCTAAGCTATGCCTCTTAACATAAGAGCTACGTGGTGTAAATTCGGAGTAAATCGACTAACCAGTCTTTGTGAAAATGATATTTAAAAATATTTTTATGTGAGGGTCACCCTAAGTATGCACCCTAACTAATTTTTTTTAAGCTTATCTGTGCTTCTTAATATAAAAGTCATGTGGTGTAAATTCCAAGAGAATCGATTAAGCAGTCTTTGAGAAAATGATATTTAAAAAATATTTTTGTGTTTGAGCCACCCTAAATAAAAGTTTTGTATCCTTAACAATGCCTCTCAAAATAGGAGCTATATGGTGTAAATTCGGTGTGTATCGACTAACCTGTCTTTGTGAAAATGATATTTGAAAATATTTTTGCATGAGGGCCACCTTAATTTTGCATTTTAAATAAAATTGTTACAATCTAGTCTCTGCCTCTTAATATAAAATCCATTTGGTGTAAATTCCAAGAGAATCGATTAAGCTGTCTTTGAGAAAATTGTATTTTTAAAATATTTGTGTATGAGGGACACCCTAAATAAAAGTTTTGTGGCCTAAGCTATTCTTCTTAACATTAGAAATACGTAGTGTAAATTCGGTGTGAATCGATTTATTTTATCTTCGTGAAAATGATATTTAAAATATATTTGTATGAGGGCCACCCTAAGTATGCACCCTAAATAAAATTTTTACCACCCAATCTGTGCCCCTTAACATAAAAGTCATATTGTGTAAATTTCATGAGAATCGATTTGCCTGTCTTTGAGAAATCGCTATTTTGAAAATATTTGTGTATGAGGGCAACCCTAAATATGCACCCTAAATAAAAGTTTTATAGCCTATGACACCCGCCGGATCTATACTAACATACTGTAAAAATTTCATCAAAATCGGCTGGATAGTTTCCGCGTGCATAAAAGACAGACAGACGGACAGACAGACAAAAAATGAGTTTTATATAATAGAAGATGTATCTGTTTGCAAAATTTCATTACAATATCTTGCACGATTTACGAGATACGGCCGCATAAAGTTTAAAATTTGGGGCTGTGCCACACCCCTGTAGGAAGCTTTGAAAACTTGAAACCTAACTTAATCCTAATCTTGTTCGCATATGCATCAAATCACTAAGTTTCATCAAAATCGCTGCAACTTTTTTCAAAATGGGCCTGGGTAATTATACACAGAATATTGGCGGTAGGCGTGTGACCTGAGTGTGCTTGGTTCGGTTTGGTTCTTGGTTTTCCCGTAAGCTTGATTTCAACAGATGGACAGACAGACAGACGGACAACGCTAAATCAACTCAGGTGATGACGCTAATCAAGAATATATATACTTTTCCATACCTGCCACGCACCTTCTATGTGTTACAAACGGAATGACAAAGTGAATATACCGTCGGTGTATGGTATAAAAAGTGATTCGATTTGCATCGCTTCGGTTTGCGTCGCATTTCTCCGGTCCGGATGGGGGCTCTAGTGTAATCTGTATTTATAATTTATATTAGTGTTAAAATAACCGAAAAAAGTTTAAGAATTCGGGAGAAGTCGAAAAATTCGAAAAGTCTTATGGTCGAAATACACGTATATTGTAAAAGTCGAAAAATGTTGGACAAACGTTGAACAATTCGAGAAACGTTGAAAAAGTTGAAAATATTAATAGTGTCAAAAGTAGTGTCAAACATAAGAAATTTTCTTGCTAAGTCAATGAAATTTTTGTAATTAGTTTATGTTCCAGTAATAAATAATTAAATATGAAGATAATATTCGATTTAAACAATTTTGATGTTTGATTAAAGACATTGATTCATAACATTTTACCAGAAATATAAAAATTGAGAAATTTCTTTTGTTACTCGTTAAGCGGCTTTCAACTGAGGACTGTCCCAGAAAAAACTTGCATTAACAGGGCAACAATGAATTTGTTGCTTAAACTCTAATATACTTTGCCGAATTTCTTGAATGGCTCCGGTTTTCGAAATTTTCAAAGCTAAAAAAAGCGAATTTACATAGAAATGCAATTTTTTTATGAAACCATTAATGAGGTTCGAAAGAACTACGCTTCCTCTGCAAAACACACTTGGAATTATATCGATATTTTTTTTTTTTTAAATTTTTTTCATACAAATTTAGATACATACATACATAAGTTTGTATGGAGACCTGTTTAATGATTTACGATACTTCGAAAAGAAAAAAAGATATCGATATAATTCCAAGTGTGTTTTGAAGGAGAAAAGTAAGCTGAAGATTTATAGAGTTCAAAAAGTACCGAACAGCGCTGATAAAAAGCAGTTGGTGGCTCAGTTCAAGCCCAAGAATTATATGAAAGGTACCTAACTAAATTTGATTTCTGCGTTATGTACGACGAAACTTACGTTAAAGCAGATTTTAAGCAGCATCTGGGCATAAATATTATACGTCATCGAAGAAGTGGCATGTGCCTCGTAAATTCAAAGAGGAAAAAATGTCAATATTTCCGAAGCAATATATGGTTTGGCTAGCCATATTCACCTATGACCTCAGAAGCAGCTTCTTTGTTACGCAAGGACATCCGCGAGTGGGTATTTGTTCAAATCAAAAATTCGTTTCTCAATATAAACGGTATTGAAGAAATAAGCGTAGAATGAATTTAGTCATCAACCTACATTTGTATATATGTATGTTACCGGGCAACTAGTTTTTTCCTAGGCCAAGCTAGTTGATTTGTATCGCTGAAGGTATGCAATTTAATTTTAATGCAAAAGCACTGTAGCTAGCGAAGCCGTTGTTGGACACTTACCCCAACTTTTATGTGGAATTACTGTGCCTAACGAACACGAAGTTGGGCGAACTTAACGATATAAGTCCTGACGGAAGGTTGTTCACTTTCCAAGCATACAATGAAATCGATAAGTTCTAATTGTCTTGCTTTGCTTACCACAGTGCTTTTGCATTGAGCCAATTAAACAAAATTGCTTACAATTTCAAAACGATTAGACATAATCGCTTACAGACTTTAATAATGCTATCGGGATTGGTGAGTTGAATAATTGATAAGTACTTAGATGTTTAAGGCCTGATGATGGAGCAATGCGTTTTTGAAATTGTGGAGGTGGGGACCTAAAAATTAAAGTGTCGTTTTATGATTCAGGGAAAACAATAGACAAAATGTGACGCAAAAAGGGCGAGGTATTGAAGCTGAGCGAAAATTATTGTCATTCCATATCGGAAACTACATGCTCAAAACAAAAGACACAAAATTGTCAGTCAGTGTAATAGCTTCAGAAAAGTTTTAAAACCTTTGTAATTCTGGTTTTAAAATGAATGCATAGTATAAATCTGTTTGACCTTGACTTCCATTATGGGCTCATATGTAAACTACTCCAGCCAAACTTATAAATTAGTGAATTTATAAATTAGAGAGAAACAAAAAAGCTTGGAGCCAATAATTACATAAATTCAATGATTTGTTATTGTACCTATACATAAAGCAAACAACTAACCAACCACAAATACAAAAGTGGTTCTTCCAGTTAAATTAAAACGTTGCTTGGGTACACGTCACAACACAAAAGAAAAACAGAAACCATTCTTTTAGGTATTTATTTTTTAATATAGAAAAACATTGATCAGTTACTGCTTGAATTTGTTAGAGCAAGATCAGAGCATAGTTTTAACTGGACGACCTTGTCATATGGTTGGGTGTTAACTATACTTTTACTCGTAATAAAAAAAATGTTAACATGTATGCACATTTACACATTTTACCAAAGAAAGATATTGGCCCATAATTATGGTCGCGAAATTGAGATAAAACCTGGTTTTTACCCTAAATTGAAAAAAGAAAAACTTGGATTAAATTATGAGAAAATTTTAAAAAATAGAAACAAAAGGAATAATAAACAACTCGAATACACAAGGCAGCGTGGTGAAATGGTTAGGACTGTGAACGCATAGCTCACTGTATGTGGGTTCGATTCTCGTCAGAGAATATGCTTTTTTCTATAAGCACATTTTAAATTTAAAAGCAGGACAGCGTGCTTTTAAATATTTACAGCCAGGTTTTAAAGTAACATTTATTTTCATTGAAATCAATAAAAAAAACATTTACGAGTATTGAACCCACGCACTGAGAGCTAAGAGTTCTTATTGTATTTTTTTTTTTTTGAATTGTATTTGAATTGTAAAATTCAAATTTTTCTTATCGGATGGTTTTTGGGAGTAAAATTGCCTAGGTGGCGACACTTAAGCATTCGTAACTTTTTTATTTATGAAACATACTAAAATTTTGTTTCAGGAAAAAGTTGTGTACATCAAAGTTACAGAATTATTCTGTGGAAAAATTTTGTTTCTGGTTTAAATTCTATTTGCTTATTAAAATCTTAATTTTTTATAAATAATAAATAATATTTTTATAAAAACTTTATTTTATATAAATCGTAAAACATTTCTTGTCCTATCACGAAAATTTCATTAAGTTTTTCTCAAAATTTACTGAGAAATCGCAATTTAAAAAAACACCCACATAAAAGTTCACTTGCTCATAACTTTTTAAAAAATCCAAATTTCGCAAAAATAAGTATAAGGCCTTAATATTGATCAATATATCTTCAAAGTTATGCAATAAAAAGTTTAAGTTTAATAACTTTGGTTTTACTGTGCCCAGTTGAGAAAAATTTACTCTCTAACGAAAAAAAAATTGGGGACGCCCTCTTAATTGGTTCGAAATAACATAGAAAAATTTATGATTTTTTTTTGATGTCTTTAACTCACTAACCTATTTCAATGTAAAATTTGTCAATTTTTTGAACTATTTTTTACGTGGTTTTTAATTTAAAAAAAGTATAAATCAATAAGATATGTCTCTCGGATCTAGCAATTTCCAAGTTATAGCCATGGAAAATTGCGGATATGGCTTTTCTAAAAAACAATATAAGTTGGGAATGCATGAATGGCTGAAAGGTAGTTTTAAAGTCTGCAAGATTGATAAGATTGAACAAAAGTTTGAAGTCAGTTCCATATATTTTGAGGTATGGAGGTTTTTTTAAAAATGTTAGCTATTTTATTTTTAAATATCCATTATTTTCTCTAAAAATTAATCTGTAATTTTGTTAATATACTATGGAAGCACGATTAAATTTCTAGTAAGGAAAAAATCATATACAACTCCACAAGTGATTTTCTGTTTATATTTGAAATTTTTTACGATAATCGTCAAAAACTACAAATGGCTGCTTAGGCGAAATTTTGAAATTGAAATAAGGTCAGTATGAGTTAAAGATAAAAATTTGAAAAAATTCCTATTTCGAACCAAATGAATGGGCGTCGCATTTGATTTTCGCAAAAACTTCAAATAAGAACCACCCTAATGTACATACATGTATGTACAATATACATGTGTCGGCCATTTTTAAATAACTGCAAACTTTGTTCTTGTGACTTTTTTTGAAACGAAATATCTCAAAAACTATGAGGAATAGGATAAAAAATCTTAGAATAATTTATTTTTTGTAAAAATTCTTTGATTTTATATTATGCAATTTTGCAGTCGGTTTACTCACCATTTTTAATGAATTCAAGTGTATAATGCGGCAGTAAGAAGGAGTATGCTTTTGTGTTTATTGATGCATTCATAAAATTTGTAACACTGTATCAAACATTACATATCGATATTGTGTTCCATCGAAAATCATCGTCACATTTTGGCGCCACGAAAATCGTACTTCAAATTTGAAAACCAAACGAGATATCGATTTTTTTTGACATTTTCGCTTTAATTTGACGTGTTCCATCGGAAACCATCGTCAGATTATGGCGTTACGGAAATCGTAATTCTTATGATACCACCAAAACCAATTTTATAAGTATCGATATCTCGAAAACCAAACGAAAGATTGATTTTTTTCATTTAACATTTTTGCTTTATTTTAATGTGTTTTATGGAAAAACATCGTCAGATTACGTTGCCACGGAAATCGTACTTCAAATGCTATCAAAATCAAATTTTTAAGTATCGATATTTCGAAAACCAAACGAGACACGGATTTTTTCACTGGACATTTTCGCTTAATTTTGACGTGTTCCTTCGGAAACCATCGTCAGATTACGGCGTCACGGAAATCGTACTTCAAATGGTACTACAGTCAAACTTCCATAAGGTGAATACGCACGGGACCAGAAAAAAATTCGTTATATAGAAAATTCGTTATATAGATATAATTTTTTTTTTACTATATATTTAAAGAAGTCAGTAATTTTGGTTTGGACTACACTCTTTTATTTTTCTCCTTCAACAAAATCTTCAAATACATTTAGAGAAGCATACATTTTAGTCGGTACTTTGCTCCTTTTCTCCAGAAACTTTCGAACTTCGTCAAATGTCACGCCTACTACAACTTTTTTTACTATCAATAACTTTTTTTCGAGAGAAAGGCTACTTCGTTGCAACATTTTCACTTCTATCACTGAACACCATTAATAGTGAAGGAACTTTCTCTTTTTCGATTGTTGTTGTTTTCATATTTTAGGGATCACCTTAAAATGTTTTCCTTTTCCTCTGTATGTATGTAGTTTTATTGACATGCGTAACAGAAAACTATTTTAAAAAAATTCGCTTTAGGGAGATCAGAAACGCATAAAAGTTTGATTTTCAGCAGCAAAATGTCTTCGTTTTAAAGGAAATCTCGCTCTAAGGAAATTCGCTGTAAGAAGATCAAAATACACTGAAAATAGAACGAGAAAGCTGTGTACTTCAACTCAGTTCGTAGTAGAGAGAACTTCGTTGCATAGAAGTTCGTTATAAAGAAGCTTGACTGTATCAAAATCAAATTTTTAAGCATCGATATTTCGAAAACCAAACGAGATATCAGATAACAACGTTTTTTGAATAACTTTTAATTGTTCGGTTGCGGTGGACTTTTCTGTGGAAATACCCATATACATGTCCACTAAATATGTTGTAAGAAATTTTTATCGCATTTAAGGAAGACAAATTTATTTTTCCCTGAAATTCGTTCGGTTTGTAAAAAATTTACCGAATATCGTGACATACCGCGCCGCACGTTTTTATTTTTTTGACAAAGTTTTCGAAATTTTTTTAATTTTTCAATTATTATTTCCGGGTTTTTCTTTCAACGCCTTAGAAAACACATGCAAGAAATTTTACCGAAATTAGTGGTTTTGCATGAAATTCTTTGGATCACTTCCCATGAAAATACTCTTTATACCCCCAAAATATCTACAAATAAAAATATTTTTCTGGCAATGCTGGGCTGGATCAATATTATACAGTTTGTTCCAAATGTTAACAGCTACCCGTATTGTACAACAGATTGTATAGTGTATGGGCAGGGTAACCCTACTATTAACTTAATTGATTTATCACTTGCAGGGTGTGTTAACGAAATAATATATATTTTTGAAAACTTACATTTTTCAGACTTTAATTGCTACCAATGTCACCTTTTTAAAATATCACAAGCACAAGTTAACTTTACTAGAAAAAAAAGCATCAACAAATTCCTGACCGGTAGTTAATATTTTTATTTCAATTCAACAGCATCCACAACATTCTGATTATAAACTAACATTATGACGTTTATGGTTGTTACCAAACCGCAATTTACACACACCGAATTTAAGCGCCGGAGTATGACTTGGAAAAATTTTTAGCTGTGTGAATGCGGTACTTCAACGTCAACGTGTTTCGTCGATGAACAACAATGAACAAGTTCTCTGTCATGCGAAAGGGGACTTGTGCGTCAGCGTTCAAGTGTTAAAAATTCTTAAGTTAACCTTTTAGTAAAATACATGTTTAAAATAGTACTAAGCTTAAATTAATTTTAAGATAATTAATATTTTAAAATAAGAATATAAAAGAAAAACCTTTATTAAATAATTTTAGAAAAGGCTGATATTTAGCGACCGGATGGAAACAAAATTAAAAAATATAATAAAAGACTTAATTTTTTTTTTTTTTTTTAAAAATTTGGAAGACTAAAATTTTATTTTAAAAAAGATTTTTTCGTTTTAACTTCCCGACGTTTCGGAGTTTTTTTGACTGCTTCTTCAGGGTTACAATTATTAACTAAACAGTTAATTTCCTTAAATAATACATTAAACATCGACATATAACAAAGAGAGTATAAAAATAGAAAAAAAGATTTTAACAGTGTGAAACAATTTTTTGCTTTTTAAGCATATGTACATTATGAGCTATTGTAAGAATTATGTTAGTAAAATGTTGTAGATGCAGCTTATGTTATCAACGTCTTCTTTTTTGTTTATCGTTCGTTTTATGTTTTTTTGAATATGTAGGCTTTCTAGTGTTGTTCTTATGTTTATGTTTTTTTCTCTATCAATTATTTTGACATTTTGAAGATCAGCTGTGTGTCCAGTATTTTTAATGTTTTGAGCTAATGCTGTTCTTTCTTTTTTGTTTTTTATGTCTGATTCATGCTCTTTTGTGCGCGTTCCCAAAGAACGTTTCGTGGTTCCAATATATATGTTACACGGGTTATCGTTTTCTTTACAAGGAATTCGATAAACAACATTCGATTCTTGTTGTTTGTCAATTGGTGTTTTTGTTTTGGTCAAAATTGTGTTTAGTGTGGATACCGATCTATGCGCAAAGGTTATTTTGTCGTTGCTGATTATTTCCTTCATGTGCAAAAAATGTTAAGTGTTATATTAAGTGTGCTATGGGCGTAATTTTTTAAAATTTGGTGTAGAGATGTCGGTTACCATAAGCTTTGAAACTAAATGGATTTCGACGGGATTGCATTTGTGGGCGTGGCACCTCCCATACAAGCAAAAAATGTTTAAGGCTACATTTAGTGTGCTCTTGCAGTCAAATTTTTTAAATTTGGTGTAGAGGTGTCGGTTACCATAAGCTTTGAAATTAAATGAAAATCGACGAGATTGCATCAGTGGGTGTGCCACCTCCCATATAAGCAAAACACTTTAAATGTTATATTTAGTGTGCTATCGGAGTAATATTCTTTGAATTTGGTGTAGAGGTGTCGGTTACTATAAGCTTTGAAATTATATGAATTTTGATGGGATTTCATTAGTGGGCGTGGTACCTCCCATACAAACTTATAACGTTGATGCCATATTTAGCAAACTAAAGTAGTGATCCTAATAAAATTTGGTCGCAATATATTCAGCCTCATTCAACGAGTTTTTCAACGTCTTTCAACTGCTTCATTATTTTTCAACCTCTCAACTTTTCTCAACGATTTTCTGCATTTTTCAAATATTTTCAACGCTTTCAATATTTGTTTGACTTTTTCAACCTCATTCAACTTTTTTCGAGATTTTCAACTTCTTTCAACTGTTTCAACATCTTTCAACTTTTCTCAACATTTTCCATATTTTTTCGAATTTTTCAACCTTATTCAACTTTTTTCGAGTTATTCAACCTCTTTCAACGTTTCAACATTTTTGAACTTCTTCCAACTTTTCTCCTCATTTTCCATATTTTATCGAATTTTTCGACCTTATTCAACTTTTTTCGAGATATTCAACCTCTTTCAACTGTTTCAACATTTTTCAACCTCTTTCAACCTCTTTCAACATTTTCCATATATTTTCGAATTTTTTAACCTTATTCAACTTTTTCCGAACTATTCAAACTCTTTCAACTTTTTCAACATTTTCAACCTTTTTTCAACACTTTTCATATTTTTCGAATTTTCCAACCTTATTCAACTTTTTCGAGTTATTCAAACTCTTTCAACTTTTTCAATATTTTTCAACCTTTTCAACTTTTTTCAACACGTTGAATATTTTTTGGACTTTTTCAACCACATTCAAGTTTTTTCGGCTTTTCAAACTTATTCAACTTTTTCCGAGACTTTCAACTTTTTTCGAGCTTTTCAATCTCTTTCAACTTTTTGGAAAATTTAATATACCATCGAGTTTATCAAACTTTTTTACCTGCTTCAACCTCTTTCAACGTTTATCAACATTTTTCATATATAATCAACTTCTTTCAAATTTTTTTTAACTTTCGGCTTTTCAACCATATTCAATATTTTTTAAATATTTCCGACTTCTCATTCAATTGCATAACATTTTTTCGACTTTTTCAACCTGAAAACGAAAAACCGAACTTTGGTCGGTCTCCTGGTACTGACAAATATAATAAGTGGATCAATTTAACCTGGTAATTGGCGACATATGTTCAGAAAGATAACAAGAAAAATGGAACAATGCGTGCGAAATGCAAAGAAATACGGACTTTTTACACATCAAGGTCACATACCCAATAGCTCAAGTGTTAGAGCGGCCGTCGCAATGCAAATACATGGTACGGTCGGGTGTTCGAACCTCAGTACAACTTAACCAAAACTGGTCTGATGAGGCTATGTATATCCATATGAATATGTACAGTGAATCAAAAAAGTTTAGGCACAGCGTAATTTACAAAGTTTATCTGTTAATAACTTTTTTTCCACTTGACTTACAAAAATAATTAGGATGTAATTTTTAATAAGGAACATTTCATTAAATATCTAAGCAAAAGATATTTGAATTCCATTTTTTTTTTTAGATGTGATGTTATAACAATCAGGGAAAATGCATGATTTTCATATCAAAAAAGCTTGGGCACACATATGAAAAATTTAAGCCTTGGTCCAATTTCCGAACATCAAATATTTGATTTGACTTCCAATAGCTTGAATAACTACCTGTATGCGTCTAAGCATACTGCCAACTAAGTTAGATGTCTCCGCGGGTGTTATATTTGGCCATTTTAGGCGTATGGTGTCCTTAAGAGAATCCTTCGATCCTTACTCTTGTTGTCTTTGTCATGTTTATTGAATAAAAATGACTAAAAAAGTTCAATATAAAAAATGTTCAATTATCAATATTATAATTATTAGTCTTAAACAAATCAATTTCTAAAAAAAATAAGGTTAACTATAAGTGTTTGCTAAGTTTGCAAGATCATACTTATCAAATTACACATCTGTTATAATTTTTTTTATAAACTTTCCGATAGAAGTGGCCATTAAAGAGAAATTCATAAGATCCCAACCTATGACCCAGTGCAACATTTTAAGCGGCAACTTAACGATAGGGACTTTTGGGTTTTTTTGCTAAAAGCCACAAGAGGATTGTTATAAAACCCTAAGCTATCGTACCCAACGCGGTCTGCACCGGTCCGACAGAAGTGAAATTTTCAAAATCGAAAAGAAAAACTCTAAACCTCACTTCAAATTCAATAAAAAATTAAAAAATCTAAAGATGGGAGCTATAATGCAACTCCCCACGCACTCGCCCATCCTGTGATGCACAGTCAACTTTGGTGCATCACCTGCAGGATGCCGAAATATATCTTTTTCTATATAATGATTCGAATTGGGACTCAAAGTAGTTGAAAAACATGTACACTAGATAAAGCTGGACTAGCTTAAATAGTTATAGCAACGTGCAGAAGTAAAAAATGGTTCTACAATTTTTTTCTAAAAGCTTTTTGCAAGACCACAAATATCCAAAATATATCAGAAATGATCACAATTCGGTCGCCTTCCAATATTTATGGTGCATTAGAGGTCTCGGTTTCTCAAGTAAGCCTCAGCTTTGTATTTTAAATGATTTTCTTAAAATAAACACAGTTCACACAAAAGTATTCAAAAACAAGCTTAATAAAGCTAAGCAACTTTTCAAATCAAAAAGAACATCAATTTACATCGGTTTATTATAATTATATAATTATAATTGTCAAAGAAAAATCAACCAAAATGAAAAAAAATCTTCCCTTCTACCAAATTAAAAGACTTCTACCAAATTTGGGGAAATCCACCAAGTGTGGCAGCGCTGGTAAACATTGAATTTTTCTAATAACATATAACAATATATTTCGTTATTCCTTTTTTGTTTTCATTATTGTATATATGTATGTATATGACATCAAATGTACAAACATACTAATGAACTATGTGAATGTTGCCTGGCTGACTCTTTGCTTTGATGTCAGGTTAAAATATGAATAAATATGAAAGTTGTATGAGAGATTGAAGAGCTAAACAGAACTGGGACGAGCGATTTTCTTCTGTTTTTCCTATACGTTTGTAGTGAGTACAAAATTGACAATATTGTCTTGACTGACAATATAAGCCAATTAACGTCACAAAAATAAATTCATTTAAAGTCAATAAATAGGTAATAATAATCATGTAAAATATAGATGGCGGCGGCATTACGTGGAAAAACAACCAGATAGTAACAAATTTTTCTCGTTGACATAATAATTTTTTTTTATCCCCCCCCCCCCCCTGTTGAAAGGTTTCTGCAACGTTTCAGAAACGTTTCAAATGAAAGAAAAAAGCGGACATTGAAACGTTACAGAAAGCTTTCCGAAGTGAAAATGAAACCTTTCAGAAAGATGTAAGGTTTCTTAAAGGTTTAAGAAACGTTTCATTCCGAGTGGGAAAATAGCACACAGTATATGCCCTAGTAGCATAAAAAGGTTTTATAGCTTCTTTTACAGGCCTTTTAAAGACAAGTAAAAAGACAACATTTTATATACACAAACTCTTTATAGGGGCTTATAAGAGCCATTTGGCGTATGAAGTATAAAGACACTTCCCCTCAATCCTATCTTTCAAGAGACTCGGTAAAGTATGTTTCTGAGCTGTTTCAAAGACACTTTAAAAGCATAAATAAAAAATATCCGTGTCTTGTAAAACTTTGTTATATATAATTTTATTTATTTATCAAATAATTTAATGAATATGCAAATTGTAGAAACTTTATTATACTTAATTTAATTTTATCATCAAATTTAATTTTTACTTTCGATTTACAAATTTGCAAAGTCAGTCTCGGGCCCATGTCACAGCGTTCCATACTCCTGCGCGCAACCTACTGTCATATATTATATTACATGTCAAAGGTGAATCATGTCTTTCCCTAAAGCGACAAAAAAAATGGACAATATTATAATGTGCCCTATCTCTAGTCTCTAAAAACATCAAATGTCATGTTTTTCATGTGACTTATATGGCTACAGTATTAAGATATAAAATGTCTCTAAGAGACATGCGGTCTCTTTAACATGATTTTATATCTTGTTCTACCAAGATATCATACATCCGAATTTTACTACAAAGGCGAAGTATCTTATTAAATTTGATACACATCTATTTAAAAGACATCACTGTTTTGTAAGCTAGATTTTTGTCTTCATAATTTCCCCTGATGCTAATATGGTATTCATTCTCGAATTCTCCAAGCGAATTAGTCTATGCTCGCATGCTTTTTCTTTCTTACAAAAGTTTGATAAGATAAGATCAAGAAAGATAACATGAAAACTAGAAATTATAAATTATAAACATATGAAATTTTAATTTAGGTACGCGTCCCTGAACTAGTATGTACATCATAGTAGCCCTGGTAGCCTCGCGTAATGGTGGTTCTCGCTGTACATGTTTTTGGCGTCGTTTAGAAAATATTTTTATCATGGATTTGTGTTAATATTCGCAAATGGAAGAACACAAAATAAAAGCAAATAATAAAGTGGGTGCAAAACACTAAATTTTTAATGTTAATTTAAAACATGTATGTGTTTTTTCGTTTATGATACGAGATAAAAAAATCTCAGATCTGTATATAATTAAACGAAAGAGATAGATATATAATGAAAAAAAAAGTTAAATCTATGTTGATTATTGAACGCCATCAGCATCAGAAAAATACCGAGGAAAAGTATAGTGAAATAAGCAAAGCAGACGACAATTTGTAACTGACAGAAAAAATATGTCTAGGGTCCTTGAGATTCAGTTTTGAACTACAGGTGCTTATAAAAAACAAGCGTATTAATTTATTTGAATTTGATATTTCTGTTTTTATCACCGACAAGGTGAAGCAGAGTTCGTAGAGTGCAAAAATATGTGTGTGTGTGCGTGCGAACGCTGCAGAAGTTTGGCCTGATGAAGTTTTGAATGGGGTGCAATTGCATGCAAGTCGTTTGGTAGCCACAACAAAAATATGTCCAATCTAAAAATTACGGAAATCTACTTGGAAGAACCTACGAATGATACAGTCGTTGGGTATCTGTTGTGACAATTGAGTTTTTTATTTCCAAAACGCGGCCGGATGGCCCGAAGAAGTGTAGTTTTCAAGCAACTTTTTAAATTATGTCTGCTGGATTTGAAGCAAAATATCCTGCATTGGATTCCTGGGGTGGTTTCCCTAGGGAATTTGTAGTTAACTCGGAGCCAAACGACTCAATTGTGAAGTCAGTTTCTGCGGGTAGTTTTATCTGAAAGTTTTATTCTTTAATTAAACCTTAATATGCAGTGAATTGACAGCAAACATTTTAGTTGAGATGGGGCGTAAGTTACATTGCTCTGCTGAGGATTCGAGACTGACTTTAAAAAGTTTCCGTGATTCTTGCAAAATTTAGCCTCATGCTAAAATTTTTTTTCCGCAACAAAGGAACTTTTTTAGCTAAGCGCTTAGGTATGTTAGGCTTAGTAAACGTCATCGAATTGTTTGAGCACTAACCACGTTTCCAATTTCAGCCAAAATTGTCTTTGAAGACTTAAATGTGTCTATTTTTTCGAAAGTTACAATATGAAGATCAACTCTTGGAGCGGTTTTTGTTGGTCTACCACAAAATTTTTTTTACTGTTTGATTGTAACTACATTTCTCATGAAGTTGTGAGATCTATTCAGCAACCTGCCAATACATCGAGGAGGTTTTTTTCCTTTTGTTCAAGTTTAAAGTCAGTCTCGAATCCTCAGCAGAGCAATGTGACTTACGACTCATCTCAATTAAAATGTTTGCTGTCAATTCACTGCATTTTAAGGTTTAATTAAAGAAAACAATGTTCTTCTAAGGAAAGCTCAAAAAAGAATTTAAAACAAAAGATTTCAAACAAAAATTTGAATCAACGTGCAGGTGTACCTATTATTTTGAGCAGGCAAATGTTCGAACTATGCACAGTAAGTAGAAACTCTCGAAATTTAAGGGAATCACATGAATTTTTTTACTGAATATAGTGCTTCCAAATTGTGTACTTCACGATACCACTACGATTTTTCCTCTAAGTTGCCCAAATATTTTTGTAATAGAGCTTAAACTAAAAACTCAAAAGTGTACCTATTAGTTTGAGCAGGTGTGTATGTTAGAGCGGTTCAAAAAAAAAAACTTTGATTTTTTCACGATGTGTCAGCGGATTACAATAGCCTTATATGTCTGGACAAGCCCCATTACAAGGGTTAAGGTTAATATTGAAAACTGGATTAGCGCCCTTTGTTTAAAGCAAACGACCCATTTTCAAAAATATTGATTTTAAAAATGGTGTAAGTTGTAGAGGTTATTAAATTTTCCAACAAAGTGGGTATGGTTTTCGGGCAACTGCCGATTGGGGAATTCAAATCCGTGATTAGTTTTTCTTCTTCTTGTTTCTTTCTTATAAAAAATTTTAAACTTAAACGGAAAAATATAAAAAAACACTGATTTTCCATTTTCTAGCTGCAACCCCTCAAATATTACTTTACCTCCGATCCCATGGTATATCATTTTAAATGTACTGTTATTTGCTTAAAAGAATGCCGAAACCGTATATCATTATCTTATTCCAGAACCAAGATATCTGCATTTTTCTAAATTATCAGACCTGATTTTTTTCGAATCGGAGTCGACAAATTTACATGTTAAGATGATTCAAATTTTTTTTTTCTTTCAAACAGTTATTAGTCGTCTATCACTAATATTATATAATTCGAATCCGTGGTTAGTTTTTCTTCATTTTCTTTTTTTCTTATAAAAAAATTGAAAATTGACCTCAAAAAAATGAAAAAATTCCAATTTTGTACTTTCAAGTTGCAATATCACCCCATATTATTTTGCTGCCGATCTCGTGTTACATCGTTTTTAATGTATTGTTATTTGTTCAAAAGAATTCCGTAAACCGCATTTAATTTTCTTATTTCAAACCTGAGATATCTGCGTTTTTCTAAATTATCAGAAATATTTTTTTTCGAATCGGAGTCGACAAATTTACATATTAAGTTGATTCAAATTTTTTTTCTTTCAAACAGTTGTTAGTAATAGAGGAATTCGAATCCGTGATTAGTTTTTCTTTTTCTTCTTTTTTCTTATAAAAAAATTGAAAATTGACCGAAAAAAATTAAAATATTCCGATTTTGTACTTTCATGTATTGTTATTTGCTTAAAAGAATGCCGTAAACCGCTTATCAATCTCTTATTTCAAAACCATGATATCTGCATTTTTCTAAATTAACAAAACTGGCATAATTTGAAATTCGTAGAAAAATAGTTAAATTTAATTTTTTAAAAACCTAAATATCTCGTCAACGGTAAATTGTTTTTTCAATATTTCAATACCAGCAAAGAATTATATATTAAAGAACTACGCTCCAAGAAATGTCGATAATTGGAACGTGTTACTAATTCAAAGATCTTAGAATTACGGTCTTAGAATGAGGGGAAATGTCTTTTTGCGCATTGGGATTTTTAGCAACGAAGCTGAAACTCCCTCTGATCTGCTATTTTCTATTTTATTAAGATTTTTTATTTTATTTATTTAAATTAATAGAGAAGTTTTTTGAAAATACGAAATGAAAATAAATGCTATATGAATTGATAATTAAAAAAAAGAGGAAACTTTTCGGCAATTACACAATAATTTCAATATTAGTTTTGATTATTAAAAGGGGGAAAATCCTGATGATAATTACTCACTAAGAATAATATTACTTCCGCCATTTTTTATTTGCATAACCCATATTAATTAAATTATTTTACATTTTTACATTTGAGAAAATTCATTCGTATTGCTACCAGGCAATCAGCAAATCCAACACCATGATTTTTATTTTGACTTCTTCAAACTTGCAAATTTGCTGCTGTTGCCGCGTAAATTTTGTTGTTGGTTTTTCTTCAGAAAAATTCAGTTGAAAAAATCCTAAAAAAATTGCGTGCATTTGTTGTTGCTTTTTTGTAGTTTACAACTGATACCGTTATTTGTAATTTTGTTGGTATTTTTTCGGCAGAAAAATCACAAAAATGATATTTATGTTGTTTGCGTGTATGTGTGCTCAAATTAGGCTATTTTTTGCAACCAGGATTTTTCCTTTGGGGGCTATAAATATATAGAAATTATGATCTTATATTTTTCAATTTTCTTGTTTTACTTGAAACAAGTTAATACTAAATAAGTTCAATAGGAATAGCTTAATTACTAGACCTGATCCTGCATTTAAAAAAACACGAAAATCAAATTTTCAAAGATAAAAAATGGAGATTTCTTTAAAATTAACACGGAAACTAAATCAATATGCCAAAATACACTACTGCTATCGCCGTGTTATTTTAATTTGGGCTTAAGCCTTTCCGAATCCAGAAATATTCATATAAGGAGCTTAGCACCCTTGATCCCTTGATCAAGTACGTAAATTTTTCGGCTCAAACTGAAAAATAAAAATGATATTCATGTTGTTTTATTTGCTGAGCGCCTGCTTCAAACAAAATTTCATTTGTCTTACGGATTGAATTGAAATTATTTTACAAAACTCAAAATATTTCTATAATTTCTATATTTTTCAAAATGGTCATGGAAATAAAAATAAAGGTTATACTAAATTGTCACATTAAAATCTGACAGCGAAATGTGGCTTCGTAGCTGTCAAAATCTAGTGCAAAATGTAAACAACAAAAATTGAGTTGATAAATTTTTGACAGCTACGAAGCCACATTTTGCTGTCAGATTTTAATGCGACATTTTAGGTTAACCTTTATTTTTATTTCCATGATCATTTTGAAAAATATAGAAATTATAGAAATATTTTGAGTTTTGTAAAATAATTTCAATTCAATCCGTAAGACAAATGAAATTTTGTTTGAAGCAGGCGCTCAGCAAATAAAACAACATGAATATCATTTTTATTTTTCAGTTTGAGCCGAAAAATTTACGTACTTGATCAAGGGATCAAGGGTGCTAAGCCCCTTATATGAATATTTCTGGATTCGGAAAGGCTTAAGCCCAAATTAAAATAACACGGCGATAGCAGTAGTGTATTTTGGCATATTGATTTAGTTTCCGTGTTAATTTTAAAGAAATCTCCATTTTTTATCTTTGAAAATTTGATTTTCGTGTTTTTTTAAATGCAGGATCAGGTCTAGTAATTAAGCTATTCCTATTGAACTTATTTAGTATTAACTTGTTTCAAGTAAAACAAGAAAATTGAAAAATATAAGATCATAATTTCTATATATTTATAGCCCCCAAAGGAAAAATCCTGGTTGCAAAAAATAGCCTAATTTGAGCACACATACACGCAAACAACATAAATATCATTTTTGTGATTTTTCTGCCGAAAAAATACCAACAAAATTACAAATAACGGTATCAGTTGTAAACTACAAAAAAGCAACAACAAATGCACGCAATTTTTTTAGGATTTTTTCAACTGAATTTTTCTGAAGAAAAACCAACAACAAAATTTACGCGGCAACAGCAGCAAATTTGCAAGTTTGAAGAAGTCAAAATAAAAATCATGGTGTTGGATTTGCTGATTGCCTGGTAGCAATACGAATGAATTTTCTCAAATGTAAAAATGTAAAATAATTTAATTAATATGGGTTATGCAAATAAAAAATGGCGGAAGTAATATTATTCTTAGTGAGTAATTATCATCAGGATTTTCCCCCTTTTAATAATCAAAACTAATATTGAAATTATTGTGTAATTGCCGAAAAGTTTCCTCTTTTTTTTTAATTATCAATTCATATAGCATTTATTTTCATTTCGTATTTTCAAAAAACTTCTCTGTTAATTTAAATAAATAAAATAAAAAATCTTAATAAAATAGAAAATAGCAGATCAGAGGGAATTTCAGCTTCGTTGCTAAAAATCCCAATGCGCAAAAAGACATTTCCCCTCATTCTAAGACCGTAATTCTAAGATCTTTGAATTAGTAACACGTTCCAATTATCGACATTTCTGGGAGCGTAGTTCTTTAATATATAATTCTTTGATACCAGTAGATAAAGCTCTCACAGCATTGGAAATACATCTTACCAAACAAAATATCACCGAAGAAAAGGTCAATGTATACATGCAAACAGCTAAAATGTGTATGGAAATGAATTTTTTCACGTTTAGGGGAGAGTATTTCAAAATTGATTCCGGAACGAGCATGGGAAATCCATTGTCACCGTTGATATCCGAAGTGTGTATGGCGAAGGTCGAGATGGATATGAAAGAAAAGAATCTTTTACTTAGAATATGGTATCGCTACGTAGATGACGTATGTGCTGTGGTTAAAAGGAGTGATATCAACAAAGTTTTAGAAACGCTCAACTCACAATACACAGAAATAAATTTTACGTGTGAAATCGAAGAAAACAACAAATTAATTTTTCTCGATTTGGAATTACAAAGAAACCAAAACAACACCATTGATATCGCAGTTCACCATAAATCCACAAGCACAATGAGATACATAACCAGCGATTCATACGCTCCTGTTCAACAAAAACTTGCAGTTTTTCATTCGCTAGTGCACCGTTTAGTTAGCTTGCCACTTTCTCTCCAAAACTACATCAAGGAGTATAATTATATAAAAGAAGCGGCTAAAATCAACGGATACAGCGAAAAAACCATTGAAAAATTAGTAAAGAAACATTCAAAAAAGAACATTAATTTATCCACACTTTTTACACAAAATAAAAAAATAGACCAAGCTAGACGATTTGAAACGAGTTTCCCTTACTTTCGCACCGACGGTAACAAACAGTCTAAAAACAACATTCCGTCGCAATAACATGCAAATTGTTTATGAAAATCCATTTAAAATTAAAAATCAGCTGACCAATGTAAAAGACAAAACAGATTCGTTAAAGAAAGGAGGCATTAATGAAATTAAATGCAACGAATGTATGGCGGTCTACTACGGCCAAAGCAGACGACCCATCGAAAAGAGATTCGGAGAACATTGCCTTAATATCCGTAAAAATGAACACCGAAAATCAGCTTTTGCAGCACACGCAATAGAACAAAAACATTTTTCAACATCAATTGATAATTTACGGTTGTTGAAAAATGTAAACAATGACCAAAAACTGGACGCATAGGAAAGTATGTATATACATAAAAACATCAACGCTATGAACCTTGATAAAAGCTATATATATAATATATATATAAACTTTTTCAGTACTGCTGACGTCACAAAACAAAACTGGTTTGCTGATCTCTTTGGATATTCATTTTTCTTTGTTTTGATTTCTAACGCATTAAAGCGTAATGTAAATGTAATAACTTTTAATTTCTTTTCTGAAGCTTTACTCTACAAATGTAATAGATGTCTATCGTTTTTTGTTTTACTCTGTCCGTTCTAATTTTTTCAATAATGCACTTGACGTTTCAGTCGTGTTGCTGAAGATGAGCAGAAAACTGCTCGAAATGCATCCAAAAATAAAATAATTAAAAAAAACAATCTCAAAATAAAGGTTTTTTAATTTCTTAAATATTAGTAAATGTTTAAGAGATTGTGTTGAATCGTTTTTTACAAAATAACAATGTTTTTTCAATGTTTGATTTTTTCATTTGCAATGCACCTAGATTTCATAATTAACTCATGTTTTTTTTTTTTTGGAGCAAGAAAACAGCAAATTATTTTTAATTCATTTATTTTATTAAGTTTTTTTATGTTTTTATGCAATAATTTAATAAATTAAATTTCCATGAAAAATTAAATTATTGCTGGATACTTGTTACTCCTGAAATCAAACACTAAGATTTAGTAGATATATTTTTAAAGTATTCAGGGTGTCAAAAACTTACTTTTTTTAATTACTCATCATCACTGTAATCGAAGCTGATAGTAGATTTTTTTCTGGGTTATTTTGTCTATCATTCCAGACAACAATCAGCATTTTCTTCCACTGCTCTAGATCCGTAGTATGCTTGCCATAGAACTTTTGAGCTAACGCTACCGCTCGTTCACCAACATCGTTGACCACAGACAGATTACGACAGATACTTTTTGCTCTAATATAACAATCATTACTACTCCAGGAGTGGAATCCGCTAAGGTGATAGTCGACAATTGATTATCAACTATCGCACTTTTGCTCTCTGTAAGGTGATTATCAATTTGACTATCGCTTTTTTGCGATTGTTTTATGTGATAGCTATTTTGGTGTCGTTTTTTTATTCTGTGTAGTTTTTTTATTCTATAATAATAATATAAATTTATTTGAAGTTTATAAAAACCATGTTTACTTCATTGGAAATATTTTATGGCAGAAATAACGAAAATGATTTTAGTAAAATTAGGAGTTAATAATCTTAAGATTCTATTGCAGTTATAGGGTGAATTCTTAGGCCAATGAAAAATGAGAATATGTTCTTTAATCGAAAAGGACGACATAGTATAAATGCCATGGTTGTAGGTTTATTATAAAATATCATTAGCAAATTGACTTATAAATTATTCTAGATCTGCAATGAGAGCACAGAAATTTTGGCCATAAATGTGAGGTATAGTGGAAGTGCTCATGATAGCTTTGTTTGGCGCCAAAGTCATGAAAAAAATGTATTGGAAACAGATTTTATATCACGTATTATACGATCAGGCCAGCTCCGGGTCCTGCTCCACAAATGAGCAGAGCGTTTTGACCTATTCCTTATTTGCATAACTCCTACAAGAGAAGAAACAAATCGTTTTAAACTTAGCAACTTAATAAATTTCACATTTACGCAAAATATTAAATATTATTCAAAAGAAACAGAGCTTATAATTAAATGACATTTGAAAACTGTAAGTGCTGCCAATAAACAAACAATTTTTTTGATCATCTTACAGAGAGGAAAGTAAAGTTGATTATCAAAAACGACAATCAAAAAAACGACAGTCAACTATCACCTTAGCGGATACCACTCCAGGTTTCTACGTCATCTTGGAGAAACGAACTGTCAAGATTTAGTATAGAGAAAAAATTTTGGCTTTTCTTTGTCACAAAACTAGATAGTGGCATTGTACAGACTTCATCTGTGTTGATAGTAGCTCGTACTTGTCTTATAGAACTATCGTTCCGCTGAAAATTTATGACCATTACTTTCTTTACTTTTATATGAACATTTTCATCAAAGAAAGCTAGGCATACAAGTTTTTTCTATGAAAAAATCAAATTCAAACATTGAAAAAACAATTTACCGTTGACGAGATATTTAGGTATTTAAAAAATTAAATTTAACTATTTTTCTACGAATTTCAAATTATGCCAGTTTTGTTAATTTAGAAAAATGCAGATATCATGGTTTTGAAATAAGAGAATGATAAGCGGTTTACGGCATTCTTTTAAGCAAATAACAATACATGAAAGTACAAAATCGGAATATTTTAATTTTTTTCGGTCAATTTTCAATTTTTTTATAAGAAAAAAGAAGAAAAAGAAAAACTAATCTCGGATTCGAATTCCT
This sequence comes from Tricholauxania praeusta, assembly GCA_949775025.1. NCBI lineage: Eukaryota > Metazoa > Arthropoda > Insecta > Diptera > Lauxaniidae > Tricholauxania > Tricholauxania praeusta. The sequence continues at coordinate 26,777,518 of OX459032.1, forward strand.
CTATCACTAACAACTGTTTGAAAGAAAAAAAATTTGAATCAACTTAATATGTAAATTTGTCGACTCCGATTCGAAAAAAAATATTTCTGATAATTTAGAAAAACGCAGATATCTCAGGTTTGAAATAAGAAAATTAAATGCGGTTTACGGAATTCTTTTGAACAAATAACAATACATTAAAAACGATGTAACACGAGATCGGCAGCAAAATAATATGGGGTGATATTGCAACTTGAAAGTACAAAATTGGAATTTTTTCATTTTTTTGAGGTCAATTTTCAATTTTTTTATAAGAAAAAAAGAAAATGAAGAAAAACTAATCACGGATTCGAATTCGTCTATCACTAATAGTTAACTGTTTGAAAGAAAAAAAAAATTTGAATCACCTTAACATGTAAATTTGTCGACTCCGATTCGAAAAAAATCAGGTCTGATAATTTAGAAAAATGCAGATATCTTGGTTCTGGAATAAGATAATGATATACGGTTTCGGAATTCTTTTAAGCAAATAAAAGTACATTTAAAATGATATACCATGGGATCGGACGTAAAGTAATATTTGAGGGGTTGCAGGTAGAAAATGGAAAATCAGTGTTTTTTTATTTTTTTCCGTTTAAGTTAAAATTTTTTTATAAGAAAGAAACAAGAAGAAGAAAAACTAATCACGGATTTGAATTCCCCAATCGGTAGTTGCCCGAAAACCATACCCACTTTGTTGAAAAATTTAATAACCTCTACAACTTGCACCATTTTTTAAATCAATATTTTTGAAAATGGGTTGTTTGCTTAAAACAAATGGCGCTGATCCAGTTTTCAATATTATCCTGAACCCTTGTAATGGGGCTTGTCCAGACATATAAGGCTATTGTAGTCCGCTGACACATCGTGAAAAAATCAAAAAGTTTTTTTTTTTGAACCGCTCTAGTGTATGTACATTATGAACTCGAATTAAAGGAGGAAGACTTTTTTTTACCATCTAGGAGTCATTCCCTCGGCTGAACTAACAGAAGCAAAACATATTCCGTTGAGTAAAGGATCCTGATAATGAAACTGTCATTTAAGATATGATTTTTCAAAATTCCACCCCCTATAATTTAAACTTTTATATGTTTGGTAAAAGTTTTAATAACAAAAACACCTTTAATTTAATTGAGGTACATATGGTTTTTGAAAAAAATTTCTTACATAGAATTTTAGTCTTAAGTTTACTCTAGCTGACATTCTCCAATTTTATTTTTTTCTCAATTTAGTTTTTTTTTTAATTTAGTATTTATTTATTGAGTTAAGGGATAATATGAAGTTGTATGTATGTATATATTTATTTAGTAAATGTTACTATTATAATTAGTAGATGATATATGTAGGTGTATATATGTGGAGACACAATTGAAGAATGTATCCAAAGTATGAATGTGGAATTAGAAAATTTGAACTTATTTTTCAAAATGAACAAATTAAAACTAAATGTAGAAAAAACAAAATGTATGATATGGCGTTGCATCAAAACGCCCAAGACTATAATGCCCAAATCCCGTTTTGGCGTAGCGCCCAAAATATTGCACAAAGCCCAAATCTTAGGAAATTTATGACACAAAGCCCAAATGGAACCAACAACAATATTGACCGGAAATGACATAACGCCCAAATTTCTTTTGACGAAATTTGTTGTTGATGAGTTTGGGCGTTATGACTTCCAATTTGGGCCCTATGACTTCCAGTTTGGGCGTTATGACTAAAAATTTGGGCGCCCTGTCTAAAGCCGGTGTTGGATATGATATAGACTGATCCGCGGCCGAAGGTCGCCGCGAAGCCGGTGTTGGACATATTGGAGGATGTAAATGGTGAGCCGCGGCCGAAGGCCGCCCACTTAACCCAACTTTAACGTAGAAATACTGGGGCCAGCCAAGCCGGTGTTGGATATGATATAGACTGATCAGCGGCCGAAGGCCGCCGCGTAGCCTGTGTTGGACATATTGGAGGATGTAAACACCGGCTTGGCTGGCCCCAGTATTTCTACGTTAAAGTTGGGGTAAGTGGGCGGCTTTCGGCCGCGGCTCCGGACTTACATCCTCCAATATGTTCAATACCGGCTTCGCGGCGGCCTTCGGCCGCGGATCAGTCTATATCATATCAAACACCGGCTTGGCTGGCCCCAGCATTTCTACATTAAAGTTGGAGTAAGTGGGCGGCCAGAGGTCAACATATAATTTTTGATTTGGGTAATATGCCCTCTAATTTGGGTGTTACGACATTTTCTTTCAAAGTTTTGGACAGAATGACTATCGTTGGGCGTTATGACATTGCTTCATTTGGGCATTGTGACAATATCACGTTCGCTTAACGCCCAAAATTTTTATCGAAAACGTCACATTGCCCAAATAATTTTGCAACAACAATTTGTATGGAAAATGTTTGGGCGTTATATCGTAACCGAATTTGGGCGTTATAACATTGGGCGTTTTGATGCAACGCCGTATGATATTAATAGTAAAGAACAAGGAAATATATTTTTGAATGGAACAATTATCGAAAAGATCTATGAAATCAAATATTTAGGGGTAATAATGGAAAATAAGTTGGATTTTAAATCCCACATAGATTATATTTGCTAAAAAGTAGCCAAAAAGATTAATTTTTATCTAAAATAAGACAGAGGCTTTCTTTCAGTAGTGTAGTTAGGATATATAATGTAATTATAAAACCTCATTTTGAGTACTTCTCATCCATACTGTTTACAGCATATAATGAATCGAAGATGAGGTTGCAGAGACTCCAAAATAGAGCTATGAGAGTAATCCTTAAACTTAACAAATACACAGATATTAAATTCATGTTAAATGCGTTAAATTGGTTAAGTGTAAATCAGAGAATTATAATGAATGTATTGATTTTAGTTTTGAAAATGAAAAATAATATGTTTCCAAATTATTTGTGTGATGCATTATTAAATGTAGGGGATGTACATAATTATAACTTAAGAAATATTTTTAATTTCAGATTAATTTTTTTTTAGAAATGAGCACTGCAAAAACATGTTAATGTATAATGGGCTGAAACTCTAATGAAATGCCTCAAAGTATTATAAATGAAAATAATTTAAGTTAATTCAAGTCACAATTATACCATATATTAGGGATAAGTTTAATTAATTAATTAATTTAAGTAGAACTGAAAAAACTCTTAAATAATCCTCTAAATTGGAAATAAATATACACAATACAGTAAATTTTTTATTAAGTATCTTATTTAAATTAAATTTATTTAGAAAACTTCTTAATAACAAAATTTCTTATGTAATACTCTCTTTGAGATGCGATACAAGCAGTTTTTTAAATCGAACATTTTTATATTGAACTTTTTTAGTCATATTCAACAAACATGACAAAGATAACAAGTGGATCAATTTAACCTGGTAATTGGTGACATATGTTTATATATTTGGGTGATTCAAATTTTTTTTTTTTTTGCTTGAAACAGGTTCAAAAGTTGCAGGCACACAAAAAAAAAAATTCTGGTAAAATTATAGCTCATAATATTGATATTTACTGGTGGCTCATCGAGCTTTTTTGTTTTCCATACGATTGGTATGGGGAAAAATGCTTGACAAGACATTTGTCTCTATATCTCGTGAAAAAAAAATGTTAAAAATACGGGACCTAGCCTATTGGAAAGATCATAAAATTTTCTATAAAAAAGCTCCTTGCATTTTTTTCGTGAAGCAAGCACTTCGTTAGTTAATTTGTTTCAATCTCGGCAGTCGACAATAAGGCGAGTAAATAGGAATCCATTTTGATTTTAAGCATCGCTTAAGAGTACATGTGCTGTGTTATTGAATGAATTTATGTTGCTAATTAACTAACGAAGCGCTTGCTTCACGAAAAAAATGCAAGGAGATTTTTTATAGAAAATTTTATGATCTTTCCAATAGGTTAGGTCCCGTATTTTTAACATTTTTTTTTTCACGAGATATAGAGACAAATGTCTTGTCAAGCATTTTTCCCCATACAAATCGTATGGAAAACAAAAAAGCTCGATGAGCCACCAGCAAATATCAATATTATGAGCTAAAATTTTGCCAGAATTTTCCTTTCGAGTGCCTGCAACTTTTTAACCTGTTTCAAGCAAAAAAAAAAAAAGTTTGAATCACCCTATTATATATAGTATTTTAAATCTTCTTGTGCTATTTTCATTTTTAATTGCTAAACGCAATTCATTAAATAATTTAAGACCTCGATATTGCAATTGGTTTTGATTTCTAGAGTCTATATTGCTGGAGTCTAAAATCAGAATTTGGTGTCAAACTATAAGGCTGAGAGTCACCCACATAAATTGAACTCGACTCTAGTTATTCAGGCACCGTGTTATTTCATTTTGAACACGAACAGTAAAACATTTAACCATTTTAGACAAGATAGCATCCACGTAATTTGTGTATAAAAACTACATTTGAGGATAGTTCTCATAGCTTTATTCTGTAGCATTTGAAATTGATTTATTTGTTCATTATTACCCATAAACAGAATTGATGTACAAAATTCAAAATGAGGTTTAGTTATTGTATTATATACAGTGTTGGCCAAAACTTAAGCACCCCCTTAGTATATTTTTTTCAAATCATGAATTTTTTATGAAAACTACGTTTTTAAAACATATTACATATTTATTTTATTTATTTATACCTTTATTATTGACAAGCAAAAATTAAAAAAAATCTGCGTCTCATAAATAAAAAGTTAACATCGAAGGAACATTTTAAACCCAAAAACTAACGGACAAAACTAAAGCTCCCCCATTTTTATGGTAAACTAGCGGACCCTCGCTTGCTTTGCTACGCGTGCGAAAATAATATTCTTATTGTCTAAAGAAAAAATTTGTCGACTGGCCGAACAGTTAAAATGCTTTTTTTTCAAAAATTAAAAAATTGTTTTATTACTATTTTAAAATGAGTTTAATGTAATGCTTTTCGGTAAATAATAATTTTTTGTTTTTCCATCTGTTGCGCAATGCTGATGGTTTGCCTACTCGTGAGCATCCAACATAAAGCTGTCCGTGTGATTAAACTGGATACTCCAAGTTGATACCGCAGGTTTCCAAAGATTGACCTTGCGCCTTATTGATGGTGATCGCAAAGGCAAGACGATCAGGAAATTGAAGGCGAAAAAGGAAAATCGGTAGGAATCATAGGAATTTGGGGAATCAAAATCGCCTTTGTATTTTTCTTTCAAAATAGTTGCATCGACGACATTGTTCATTAGTTTTTTCACGGCAAGTCTGGTGTCATTACAAAGTCGTGGTTGGTTTATATTGCGAAGCATAATAATTGGTGCACCAACTTTGAGTTGTTGTTTGTATGGTGACAGTCCTGGCAAATCAAGTGAATTCAAAAATGAATAAACGCAATTTGTCGTCCTATCTAACTACGAAAAGAAAATATACAGGGTGCTTTTTTAGAGGTTTGTTTTTCGAATAGAGATAAAACTGGCATTTTATGGTCAAATCTGGCAACTCTAATGTCTTTTATGTTCAGTTTGGTTTGCCATTTCATCATGAACAGGTTGACAAAAGAACAACGCTTGCAAATCGTGCAAATTTATTTCGAAAATAATGGTTCAGTTCGCGAAGTTTACCGCAAGCTCCGTCCATTTTATGGTCGACATAATCGTCCATCAGAGCAATTAATTTGGTTAACCATGGGTCGTTTTCGCACTACGTTTACTCTATGTGATAATACGCATCCGCAGAGACGTCGAACAGTGCGCACCGAAGAAACAATTGCCGCTGTAGAGCAAAATGTTGAAGAGGACCCGAATGAATCGATTCGCCACCGTGCACAGCAATTGGAGCTTTGTCCATCAACTTTATGGAAGATTTTGCGCAAAAATCTTGGCTTGCGACCTTACAAGATCCAGCTTGTGCAAGAATTAAAGCCGCGAGACCATGCAATGCGTCGTGATTTTGGTGTATGGGCCGAAAATGAGATTGATCTCCATGCTGACTTTCATCGCAAAATTTTGTTCAGTGATGAGGCTCATTTTTGGTTGAATGGCTACGTCAACAAGCAAAATTGCCGCATTTGGAGTGAAGAGAATCCACATGAGACCCTTGAGACGTCATTACATCCACAAAAACTGACTGTTTGGTGTGCTCTATGGGCTGGTGGAGTCATTGGGCCATACTTCTTCCGAAATAATGCTGGAGAGTCAGTTACCGTTAATGGAGACCGGTATAGAGCCATGATAACCGACTGTTTTGTTCCCGAATTGGATGGCATGAATGTGGATGAGTTGTGGTTCCAACAAGACGGCGCTACATGCCACATAGCGCACGTCACAATCAATTTATTGAAGGAAACATTCGATGAGCGCATAATTTCGCGGAATGGACCTGTTAATTGGCCACCAAGATCGTGTGATTTGACACCATTGGATTATTTTCTTTGGGGATATGTGAAGTCGCTCGTCTACGCCAACAAACCAGAAACGTTAGGGGACTTGGAAGCCAACATTCGTGGCGTTATTGCCGACATACGGCCCCATATGCTCGAAAAAGTGGTTCAAAATTGGACCTGTAGAATTGGCTTTATTCGAGCCAGCCGCGGCGGCCACATGCCCGAAATCATATTTAAACATTAATGGCATAAAATTATCCTTCCAATAAAGCCAAATTGATAGACATTAAAACGATTTTCTTGTGTTTTATTTCAATTCGAAGCTCTATACCTCTAAAAACAACACCCTTTACAAAATGTTATACTTCTGCGTCAGGTGCTGAGGTACATGTAACGAATATTACTTTTTTTACGTATGGGGGCGTGGTACCGCCTATTTTTTCATTAAAACTTATTCTAACCCGTATTAATTAGAGTTTTCAGGCACAAAATTCGACATCTTTACGAGCGGAAAAAATGCGTTGTTGTATGAAACTTGACAAATTGTGAACTGAATATTGTCGACAGATGACAGAATGAACAATTAAGAAATTTGGTGTGGTTCGGAAGTTCATACATATACGGCTATCGACCGCTAGATGTCATTACCGGTTTCATATTTGTACACCCAGTAGATGGTTTAAAATTTTGAATAACCTTCCAAATATCATCATGTGTTAGAGACAAGTTACCAAAATCTATCACAGGACATATATTATTTGAGACTTTAGGTGATTCAAAATTAAACTTAAAAAAATCAAGAAATAAATTAGCAATGGACAAAGTATCATTAGCAGATTCTGCCCCCAAAAACATTGATGCTGGTATATTCGAGCAGAATGATTTAGGGTTAGATTTAATATTAGATTCATGTTTTGTAATATATTGCTTGTATAAGTATTTATCCAAAAAATTTAATTCTCTCATATAATGCCGATATTTTAAAAAGTAACAGTTTTGCTTGGTATGAATAAATTTTTCGAAAAACTTTGAACGAAGATTTTTTTAATTTCTTTAGCCCCCGAGTGTGCCACGGACATTTAAAACAATATTTTTTAGTTTTCGGAACATAATTAATAAACTCATTGTGAATTGAGGTCATAAAAATGTTATACCAAGACTCAGTTTCTAAAAGATAAAATTCCTTTCCCCAATTAATTTGATTGATGGCATTATTTAACAGATGAAAATTACATGTTTTAAAGCTAAAGTGGGATATTTCAACATTAGATTTAACAGTAGCAAATTTATAAAATGATATAGTGATGAATAACGGAACATGATGCATACTAATGGCTGATATAGGAAAAGGTGATTCGTAAATGTTTGAATTGATATTACTACTAATGAAAACTAAATCTAGCAGCCTTCTAAGGACATTAAAACAGTTATTGACTTGCATAAGACCTAGATCTAAAAATTTATCTACAACATACATTTCAATAGCACTAGATACTTTAGATGGTGTAAGATAAAGATCACCACGAACATCAGACCAAGTAACACCACAGAGATTGAAATCACCAGAAATCATCAATTGGTTAGCGTCATTGGAAAAATCAGCAATAGGCTGAGAGCCGGCTGTAGAAAAGTCGAGTGTATAAGATTACAGGATGAGATGTATGCCAAATGATAGAGCTCAATGAGCCTAAATAGAATATCTAGGGTTGCCTTGCCAAAGCCTGTCCCGATGGCCGAAAATGCCCGAATTTTAGCCAATTTTGTTCTAATTAAAACTGTAGTACATAACAGCTTGAAATGTATGCCAAATGATAGAACTCGAAGAGGCCTAAATATAGTACCTGGGATTGTATTGTTAAATCCTGTCCCAAACATGGGTTTTCACCGGTTTTTTGGGTCAATTTTCATTAATGAAGATAGCAGCTTAAAATTCGTGCCAAATGATAGATATCGAAGAGCCTAAATAGAATATATAGGGTTGCCTTGTCGAATCATGTCCTAAAAATTATTTGACACCCGTTTTTGGGGTCAACTTTTCTTAAATGAGTGGCAACTCATGTTTGGGACAGGATTCTACAAGGCAACCCTATATATTCTGAAAAATCTATAAGCTTTTTTATAGATTGAGAATTGAATAAGTAGAGACGACACGTCTGCTCGATTTAACTTATAATTTTATTCTGTTAATTTAAGATTTTTAGTTCAATCAATTGTACAAGAATTTTCAGTTTTACTGTTATAAAGAAACAGGTTTAAGAGAGAGCAAATATGGTGTGATGTTCTATGCAAAACATAAGTACATATGTACGTAAATGAAACTCAGTTATTCAATAGGGTGTTTTCAAAAGTATACAAATAGAGTGTATGCAAAATTAACTAAATATAAATAACAGTTTAGAATGGCTTAAACATATTCTATTAAGGCTCTTCGGTATCTATCATTTGGCACAAATTTCAAGCTGTTATCTTCATTAATGAAAATTGACCCAAAAAACCGGTGAAAACCCATGTTTGGGACAGGATTCAACAATGCAATTCCAGGTATTATAAGTAGGCCTCTTCGAGTTCTATCATTTGGCATTCATTTTGAGCTGTTATGTACTACAGTTTTAATTAGAACAATAAAATTGGCTAAAATTCGGGCATTTTCGGCCATCGGGACAGGCTTTGGCAAGGCAACCCTAGATATTCTATTTAGGCTCGTCGAGCTCTATCATTTGACATGCATCCCATCCTGTAATCTTATACACTCGACTTTTCTACAGCCGGCTCTTGGACTACAACTATTGTAGAGATGTTATTGAGATGCATCTTATATAATTCAAAAGAACTATTAGGCGGCAAGTAACAAACTACTATGTAGAGAGATACCGATGAACCTCTGATTACTACACATACAGTGGGGAGCAAAAGTGTAAAAGTAATTGACAGTTTTTCGTTGAAATTGATTTATTATTGTGTTCTATGTTTTCATTCTATACAAAAATATTTATATTTTTATATTACAATATCTCTTCTGTTTTACAAAAATATCATCAATATTTTATGTAAAAAAAAAATTAAACAAAAATACTTCCTCACTTTTCCAGTTTTGCACCTTTTGTGCACAAACATGTTTATTATACGAAATCAGTACTTTGTAAAAAGGCCTATATTTTTAAAAACGCTTTTTATGCGTTTGAGCATACTCTCCACCAGATTTTCGATAAAATTTTTCGGGATTTTGGACCATTCTATTTGTACCCGGTTCCAGCGCTCTTGAAGGTTAGCGGGTGGATTCTTAGACTGGGCCAGCTGTTTTTGGTGATTTCCCACATATTCTCAATGGAGTTCAGATCGGGGCTTTGAACTGGCCACTCCAGCTTGTAAAATCGTTGCCCTTTAAGCCATTCGGCTTTAATTTTTGCCGTATGCTTTGGGTCGCCGTTTAGCTGAAGATAGACTTCCCCTATAAGGTAGGTACTTCGGTCAATGAAAGTTTTCTCTGCACATAAAAAGTCCCCTCGTCAAGCGTCGGCGTGTTCAGCTAAAATCATACGTGCTCTTTTCCCATATGTGCTGAAATGGGCATCACTACCTTATGTGAAAGATCGGCTTGGCTCAAATCAAAAAGTTATTTTTTAATGAAGCGCGCATAAAAGTAACAAAAAATACTTTTTAGTATTAAAAAACAACTGAAAAGAGTAATGTTTTGTCATCGCTCCAAAAACTTAAGTCATAGCACACATCATGATGCTTTATCCCTACCACTATCTCTTTCTCTTCCGTAGGGCGCAATCTGTCTCCATGCAAAATTTCATCAAAATCGGTTCATTAGCTTAGCTGTGAAAACATATTTTCCGACTGGGGGTTGGTACCGACCACTTTAAAACAAATAGCTTGCCTCAGGGTTCAATCTATCGCTGTACCAAATTCCATCAAAATCAGCTCATTAGCTTGGCAGTGAAAATACTTTTTCCTGTTGGAGGTGCTGTCACGCCTACTTAAAAAAATATCAGTGTTTAGAAATCTTTTCAGGGTTCAGTCTATATCCTGACAAAATTTAATCAAAATCGGTCCGTTAGTTTAGTAGTAACGATGTTCTTTCCTGTAAGAGGCGTGGCGCCGCCCACTAAAAAAATATATTTTTACTCAAGATTCAATCTATAGTGGCACAGCCGTGATACCGTTTTTTCTCATTTGGGGCGATGCAACGCCACTTTTAAGAAATTTTTAGTAATCTTTCTTAGGATTCAAACTATCTTTAAGCAAAATTTCATCAAAATTGGTTTATGAGTTTAGCCGTGGAAACGTTTTTCCTCTTTAGGGTTGTGGCACCGCCTACTATTGAAAAAAAAGTATACACCCCTTCACCCCTTCTCTTCACAACCTTTCCAACAAAAAAAAATTGAGCGATTATGTTGTGCTATGGCTGAGAAAAAGTGGTGTAACCGTTATTATAGTTGTCGTCGTCGACACGAATAATATTGACTGCACCTAATTGGCATCGTCGCTGTCAATATCGATAACAATTGACAACTATTGACATATATTTGGTATCGGCTAAATAATATTGACGTTGATGTTGAGTAGAAACGACGAGATTTCAGTCGACACAGTTTTAGGCGACGACTAGTGCACACTTTTGTAAGTTTACATTAATTTATTTGTTATTTTGAACTTCATTAACATTAAAAAATTCTGGAAAAAATGAATATAACCAATGCAAAGCAGTTTGGAACAATAGTTTCAAACCCGAGCCTTGCAAAAGGTTTTCACAGAGGAAATATTCCAGTAAATTTTAAGGGTGATTGGGATACCATTTCAAAAAAATGTAATGCTTCAGGTTCAGGGATGGTGATGGTTGGCAAATTGTAATAAATAAAAGTGTATAATAGTATTCTATTTCAATAATAACTAATTTAATTTGTAGATGTGGAGAGACCTAAAGTGCAAGACAAAAAAAAAATTACTCACAACAAGCCTGAGTGTCGTGCAACAGGCGGTGGAGCACTTAAACAATTTATCCTAAGTCCACTGGAGGACGCTGTCGCTAATTTGGAGCAGTTTGAGAAACAGCTCAACCCTGAAGGGAGTGGCACCTCTTACAAAAAAATTAAATGATGAAAATGTTCCACCACCTGTTTTTGAAATCAACATGGACGAGCAGCCTTCAACATAATCAGCTTGCCTCTGCAAGAAATGGCAAAAATATGGAAAGGATTTATCAAGATAGCAACGAAAATTGTAGGAGGTTGAAGAAAAAAATTAAAATTAACGCAAAGAGCACAAGAAAGAGAAGAACAACTTCAGTAATCCCCGCTTATAAGCATTTCTGAAAATGCTTGATTTTTGGTTCATATAAGCGTGAAATGCATTTCGAGAAACTCGGTTATATGCATGAAAAGTGCATATATAAAGATTCGGTTATCTGCACCAGATATGCTTATATAGAATCGTAATGCCAACTATTTAGAACCTAACAAAAATATTTTTAAAGGCAAAAAGTTGTAAAAATAAATATATGGAGATAGGGAATAGATTTCTTAAACGCTTCAATTGTCTTTCCTGTTTCAACAAAGCAGATTTGTTTCCTTATAAAGCTCTGAATATAATATGCTCTGAATGCATGAATAATTCCGGCATCTAAAGGTTGTAAAATTGAAGTCGTATAAGGCGGCAAGTACTGAACATTAACGTTTTTAAGTTTGTAATTTTATGAGACGCACCATTATCCACAAAAAGTATTACTTTTCGATTTTTTCACACCATTTTTTCATCAAAACTATTCATTATTATTACATTATTTTTACCTTTATTCCTTTGTGCTTCTGCCATCGGAATAGCCAGCCCGGACTTGGATTGAAGTCACTTTTTATTTAACAGCGAACTGTTTTACATTCTCCAATATCATATTGTGGTCTTTTGACCTTTGTATTTGATCGAACTACATTGACATTGTTTCCACTGCTTTTGATTTGTCGACTGAATTCCTTTTTCGGGACCAATTAAATGCTTTGCTTCATTGTAAAATGCGATCTATGTTTCGCATAATCCGATTAATTGTGTATTGGGCACCCATATTTCTTGCAACTTTAAATTTTGCTTACGTTTTCACTCTCTCGAATGATTAATAACTTCTGTTTAAGTGACAAAGTTAATCTTTTCGTGAATTTGTACTCATTTTGCTTTTTAATTTCAATTCGCACATTTGACAATTCAATAGGTATGACACGATTGTCTGGTACCAATATTGGTTTTGCCATTGAAAAAACAAAAATTTTTTCCCTGTCGTGCATATAAGCGTGAATGGAGGAAAAAATTGGAAATTTTTTGGGGCTTATATCCGAGAAATGCATATAAGCGAGTGCATATCAAAGAGAAAAATGTAAATTGCACAATTTTTGATGCATATAAGAGAGAAATGCTTATAAACGGCGTGCATATAAGCGGGGATTACTGTATAAATAAATTGGAAATGTAAATAAATTGAAAATAAAATGATATAATTGACGTAAATAATTCAAATATGACATTTATTTTTTTTCAATTATCGATTACTTGTCAACGTCGACACAACTTCATTAGTAAATACCGCTTTAGCATTGACGTGATGTCGATGTCGACATTGAGAAAGAATTGACAGCGACATCGACGACGCCAATTGTAATAAGGGTGATTGCCTATTTATCTATAGATTTTTGAATTTTAGTAATTCGATATAGCATGATTTGTGAGAGTTTCTATGGTTACAATATTTTTAGGGGGAACCTATAGTCCATTTCCAAGTATCTTTGTGGTCTTGAAATTTCGTATCCGAAGTGAGTTTTGTAATAAAAAAAATAATATTCAAATCTCATAAGTGAAAACGGCAGATAATAATAAAAAAATCTTATAATATATACATACACCTGTGTGCGAAAAAATAGCAGTGTCATATGAAATAATCTTTGCCTTTATGAAAAATAAAAATTATTCATAGGAAAAATGAAATTCCAAATTTATTTGCTTCATTTATGTTTCACCAATGTTAAACAAGCATTTTTTTGAACATTAAGATTTATTCGGACTTCAAACAGGGACAAATTAGGGAACGTTCCAAAATTCAGGTGTGAAAAATAATAGCAGTGCTTAGCAATACTTAAAAAAACAAAACTAAAAAAAGTATAATTCAGTATCTAAACCTTATTTATATTAAGTCTATTAACAATTAGAACGAACGGATGCACATCTTCGCTGTATGGAATCCACCAAACGCTGGCATTTCTCTACAGGAATGGCCTTCCATGCTGCCCTTACAGTATGCCACAATTCTTTGACATTCTTAGGACATTCCTTGCCCACGGCTTCTTTGACATTGGCCCAAAGGTTTTCGATGGGGTTGAGGTCTGGGAACTGGGCTGACCTCTCCATTACCTCAATCCTATTTGAGGAAAACCAATTTTTCGCTAATTTACTCATGCGCTTTGGGTCGTTGTCTTGCTGGTAAACCCATTTTAACGGCATTTTCCATTCAGCGTAGGGTAGTATAGTTGAGCTCATTATTTCCACGTATAAAGTTTCCTTTTATCCAATAAATTGGACCTCTGTCAGAGGGTATGAAAAGCAGACCCAAAAGTTAATTTTTGCAACACCATGCTTTACGGTCCTTAGCACGTATTTCGGATGGAACGGAACTCCAACTGGTCCAAAATAGTTTTAATTGGCTCTAGAGCATTATGTACAAAGACCAGTGGGAGTTCCGTTCCATCCGAAATACGTGCCAAGGACCGTAAAGCATGGTGTTGCAAAAATTAACTTTTGGGTCTGCTTTTCATACCCTCTGACACAGGTCCAATTTATTGGATAAAAGGAAACTTTATACGTGGAAATAATGAGCTCAACTATACTACCCTACGCTGAATGGAAAATGCCGTTAAAATGGGTTTACCAGCAAGACAACGACCCAAAGCGCATGAGTAAATTAGCGAAAAATTGGTTTTCCTCAAATAGGATTGAGGTAATGGAGAGGTCAGCCCAGTTCCCAGACCTCAACCCCATCGAAAACCTTTGGGCCAATGTCAAAGAAGCCGTGGGCAAGGAATGTCCTAAGAATGTCAAAGAATTGTGGCATACTGTAAGGGCAGCATGGAAGGCCATTCCTGTAGAGAAATGCCAGCGTTTGGTGGATTCCATACAGCGAAGATGTGCATCCGTTCGTTCTAATAAAGGTCATTCCACTTATTGTTAATAGACTTAATATAAATAAGGTTTAGATACTGAATTATACTTTTTTTAGTTTTGTTTTTTTAAGTATTGCTAAGCACTGCTATTATTTTTCACACCTGAATTTTGGAACGTTCCCTAATTTGTCCCTGTTTGAAGTCCGAATAAATCTTAATGTTCAAAAAAATGCTTGTTTAACATTGGTGAAACATAAATGAAGCAAATAAATTTGGAATTTAATTTTTCCTATGAATAATTTTTATTTTTCATAATGGCAAAGATTATTTCATATGACACTGCTATTTTTTCGCACACAAGTGTATAAGTGCTTCATCTGTTGCTCAGTAAGCACAGTACACTCACGGTCAAGAAAAACGCCGATTTGAATTTTGCAAGAAACTGCGTAAAATAATATTTAATCTTGTTTAACTGGCTTAAGTTTGTTAGATACGTTTCCCAATGACAAGTTTTGAGCATTTTCAGTACTCTCCACTTAAAAATAATAAATTCCAATTAAATACATAAGTGGTGGTTTTATAATCAAAAATTAAATTTTATTTATATGAAAAATACATAGTTTTTTTTACTAAAATTTGATCGTAACAAGTAAGTTCTATTATTTTTGTGTAATACTCCAATGATTTTTTTGAGTTTTTGCATTTTAGTGGGCCGTGGAAAGCATTTTACGACAGAGTAAAGTAAAATTATTAAAAATTCCATTTTGCAAGGTAAAAATTTTAAGAAAATTTAAAATTTTATCGGATGCTCTACGAAAATGGTTTCGAATACGATAAAATACAGAAATAAAGGAAAAACATGAGGCCAAATGCCTTCCATGTCCCTCCTGGACGTGAATTGTTCGATACGATACCAATTCAAAAAAACTGAGGTCTTGGTATCAAATTGGAAATTTTCTCTAAACTACCCCAAACATAAAATATGCATGAAAAGAAATAATTTTTTTTTTTTTTTTGATTTTTTTGCAGCTGTAAGTCAAATGCAACACGAAGTACAACTTAAAAGATAAAATTCCACGTTTTGTACATAACTTAGAGCATTAAAATCATCAAAAAATGGAGTACACTGAGATGTTACGTTTTCGTGAAAGCACAACATGTATATCCTTAAATCGCAAAGAACATGGATCAGAAAACTATCATTCATCGACGGGGTCATTACAACACAATACAAAAGCTTTGAAATCATCGACACCAACACAATCAGTAGACACACGAACGCTATTACAAACTGCAACAAAAATGCAGCTTAATAAAATTATTACCAACAGTTCTGGTGATATCGTACAACACCATAACAATTTTAAATTGCGGAGAAGACTAATTTTTAATTTCGTTAATCCACCTGCTATGACAACCAACACTTTAAGTGGATATAGTCATAACCACTCCAAAAACTCTTCCATATCATCAACACCAACACAGTTGTTGTCATCAATACCATCAGCGTTATCATTAACCTCCACTTCCAGTTTTGTCTGTTTGCTGCTTAGCGATACTACCTGCTTCAAATGTAACATATTCCAGAAATTTAACAATTATGAACCCAGAAATGAGCAAAAAACTACACCAACATTGCCATCATCTGCAGAAATATATCGTACTTTTGGTAGCACATGTATAAAAGCGACAGCACCAACAACGGCTTGTACCAGGAATATTAAAATTAAGAGCCGCGACTTTCTATTACATCGATTACAAAAATTTCTCTATGCAATTATATTTTTAATAATCTTATTTCGGTTTGGAATTGCATATGCTGATCAAGGTTAGTAATAGTACTTTGTGTTAAAATCTAAGAAAATTTATATACAGCTGTTTTCAACTAATTGGAAACGAAATTTTTCGTGGTGTTATTGGTAGTTTTTTAATTTATTTTTCTATGTGAACCCGAAAATTTATAGATTTTATAAATGTGGAACATATAAGCTCTAAAAAAAAGAACATAATTGAAATCAAATTCATAGCATAAAAAGTTTTATGAGGGATTTTCTGCTCAAACCTCATATTTGACTGAGTCAACTAATTGGAAACAAAAAAATAATTTGCAAAAAAATAAAAGAAACTTGATAGAAGATTCCATAGACGATATTGTGATCTTGTCAGTGCTTGTAAGAATACTTTTTGACCGAATTCGCTTAAAAGCGTATCCTTAATCATTGGTTGTGGCCAAAAGTTGTACACCGGCCACTCATAAGTCAATTGCTGAGCTTCGAAAGACGACCATGAGATATTAGGCGATGGCAACACAGCTAAATTACTCCAAAAAGATGGTATTCAATACACTTGATCATTTCAATAAGTATGACACAGCAAAAAATGTTCCTTGCAAAAAGAGACCTCGTAAGGCTTCTGGGTACAGGGATCGCCAGATTGTGCGCAAGGCAAAATTGGATCCTCGTAAGACCGCTGCAGACCTCTAACGCGTAATAGTTGATCAATATGATGCAAAAATATCCAAGCAAACTTTTGCTTGTCGATTGGATGAGGCTGAACTCCATGGACGAATTTCACGCAAGGACCCATTAGTGACAGTTATGCGGAGGAAAAGCTGCTTACAGTTTGCTAAGGCGCATGCCGGTTGGCCGCTGATTAAATAGAAGCATGCCTTTTTTGGACGTTTTACTTATTGTAGCGAAATTTGGTTTATGCTAGAAGACTCTTGAAATAAATACCAACGAAAGAAACTAAACGATACTAGCTAGCATACACCATCTAGCGTAATGGTGTAAAAATAATAAACCGAACAGACGCTGCAGTACACTATTAAAGTCAATAACATAGAGACATCTAGATTGTGAAATTCATACAACGTACAACGCCATCTAGCATCTAACATTCTGGATAACTGTGAGCTCAACGTCAGTGCGCCATGCTGGTGAATTGTGGATAGTGGTAGAATGCACGCTACAAAGTAGCACTGGTGGGTTGTAGATAATGGTAGAATATACGCCACTTAGAAGGTACTGGATTATTCGAGAGAGTGATGACTGCAGTATAAAAGGGTTGTCATCTGAGCTGAGTGACACAGTTGAGTTAGAACAGCGAAGCAATAAGCAATAAAGTGAATACAGTGTGATCCGTAGTAGAACAAAACAGTTTTCTATACAGTGTTAAATTAATATTAGAATTTGAACGTTAATAAAATAAACCATTTATAACTAAATAAGTTTGTGTGTTTTTAATTGTTACACAATCCAGTGATCGAACTCAGAAAAGTGTGAGAGATCGAAATTATCGTCAAAGAGACAGAAATTTCGTAACAATTGGTGTCAGAAGTGGGATTGTGTAAAAAGAATTAACAATCAATTAAAAAAAAAAAAAAAAAAAAAAAAATTAATAAAAATGGTTAAGTTTGAAGATCTGAAAGTGGATCAACTGAAGAAGGAGTTGCAGCAGCTGAATCTGCAATCTACTGGCGGAAAGGTGGAGTTACAGAAACGCTTACGGCAGGCTCTTGAGGCTCAAGGTGTAAACCTGGAAGAGCATGAATTTTATAGTGATGTATCAGAATCAGCAGCGAAAGTGAAAGAAGCTTCTGGACTGGCGGCAAGTTGTGAAGTTGTAGACATGTCAAAGTTCGAGAAAATGTTAATGGCGATGACGCAGGCAATAAGTCAAAATGCACTACAAATGAATAGCAATATCCAGGCCGTTCGGGAAGAAATTGGTCAGAACTTAAGTCAAAATGCACTGCAAATAGACGAGAAGTTAAGTCAGAACGCGCTGCAGATCCAGACGGTTCCGGAGGAAATCGATCAGAGCTTAAGTCAGAACGCGCTGCAGATCCAGGCGGTTCGGGAAGAAATTGATCAGAGCTTAAGTCAGAACGCGACGCAGATCCACGCAGTGAATCAAAACATTGAGGCTGTTCGAACGGAGGTGCACAAAATGGTAAATGGCCTCGATGCAAAATTGAGTGAGTTACGAGTTGACGTTGAATCATTCAAGGAAGAAGTTCAAAATAATTTTGAGGACGTTAACAAAAGGATTCAACAGTTGGAAATAAGCGAACCAACCACTCAAGTTATAAGAGAAATCAGCGCAGAGAGGCTTAAGGCACCCTCGTACGATGGAACAACGCCATTTAGTGTTTTCAAGCTCCAATTCGAAACAACATCTGGTCACAATCGTTGGGATAACGAAAGCGCAGCTGCAGCGCTAATTGTGGCATTAAAAGGCGCAGCTGCAGAAGTTTTGCAAACGGTTCCAGTGGCGGAGCAGAAAAACTACAAGGAGGTGATGGATGCCTTACAGCGAAAATATGGCAGTGACCACATGAAGCAGATTCACAGATTGGAGTTGAAAAGTCGTATCCAGAAATCTGGTGAGTCCTTGCAGGAGTATGCTGCGGATATTGAGCGATTAGCACACCTTTCCTATCCTGACGAGTTAAGTGTCGTAGCTGAAAAATTCAAAATAGAGGCGTTTATTGACGGCATACGTGACTCAGAAACAAAACGCGAGACAATGAGGAGCCCGAAGACAACATTTAATGAAACAGTAACGGTTGCCCTCACGCAGGAGACGATTGCGTTAACATGCCGCCCATCACTGAAAACTCGTCGGATGGAGGTGAAGGCTGAAAAGAAAAATTCATCGTTCGCCAGCGGTAGCTTCAGCGGAAAATGCTACAACTGTGGTAAACAGGGACACATGGCACGTGACTGCAAATCACGTCGTAAACGATCTGCATCACGTTCACCAAGAAGAAAAATTGGAAATAGGGTGAACGATGGTGAAAATGGTAGCGAGCAGCAGTCGTTAAACTAAAGAGAGTCAGTACAGCGGGGCGTGAGCTGACTCTTACAGATGATTGCCCCATAGTCTTGGTTTCGAAGCTCTGCCGAAATTCCAACAGCCTTACCATCGGTGGAAAAATCAACGGAAGACCATGTGGGCTTACTTTGGATACAGGCGCATCGCATTCAATTGTGAGGAAAGACTTATTTGATAGACGACAAGTAACGCCATTAAATGGGATCCAATTGAGAACAGCGACAGGAGAAATTGCGCAAATAGTAGGAAAAGTTACAGCGAGTATTTTTATCGGCAACAAAACTGTGGAACATGATTTTATTGTTGCAAACATCACCGATGAGGTTATCATTGGCGTGGACTTCATGATTCGACACGGGTTCACTTTGGATCTTAAGAAAAAACGTTAAGGTATGCCAATGTAGAGTTGCCTTTAGACATTGGCTGTGGACAGAAATTAACAATTGCAAGAGTCTACATAAGTGAGCGCTGTCGAATTGAACCCAACACCGAAGAAATTATTTGGGCCACAACAAATGAAGACTGTGGGACAAGCCATCTGTGGGTAGTGGAAGCAGATAAGAAAAATGTAAAGAAAGACCTGATTATTGGAAAGACCCTAGTAAACACAAGAACAGACAGAAAAATACCGGTGCGAATTTTGAATCCAACAAATAAGCCAAAATGGATGCAAAAAGGTGAAGTTATAGCGCAATGTGAGAAAGTTACGGCTGTAATAAATTGTGAAAATGACCTGCAGAACACACAAGGTACAACTTTAACAAAATCGTCGGCCATGGAAGTATTGACGAAAGAATGGACGAAGGAGTTGTCTGCTCAGAACAAAAATAAGGCAAAAAGGTTTCTGCAAAAACATTGGCGGATATTTGCGTCCAAAGGAGAAAATAATGGCCGAACATCAGTTGTAAAACATCGCATTGATACAGGTGATTTTCAGCCGATTCGTCATCCTCCAAGGAGGCTAGCACTTGCCAAGAGAGAAGAAGTGACGGGCCTTATAGAAGATATGGCGCGAGAAAATGTCATTGCACCATCAGAAAGCCCATGGAGTTCACCGGTCGTACTTGTGAAGAAAAAGGATGGAAGTATGCGATTCTGTGTGGATTACAGAAAATTGAATGACGTCACTAAAAAAGACAGCTACCCGTTACCCAGAATCGATGATACACTGGATACGTTATCTGGAGCAACATGGTTTTCCACCTTGGACTTACAAAGTGGATATTGGCAGGTGGAAATAGATGAAAAAGACAAAGAGAAAACTGCCTTTAGTATTGGGAATGGTCTATGGCAGTTCAACGTCATGCCGTTTGGTCTTTGTAACGCTCCAGCTAATGGAACGAGTTCTCAAAGGACTACATTGGAAGACTTGTCTAGTGTATCTCGATGACATAATCATCATGGGTAAAGATTTTGATGACCACTTGAAAAATCTGGAGGAAGTGTTTGAGCGCTTGGAGGCAGCTGGACTAAAATTAAGTGCGAAAAAGTGCTACCTTTTCCAGCGTGAAGTCAAATATCTGGGGCACAAGGTTACGTCAGAAGGAATACACACAGATGAAGATAAAATAAAAGCTGTGAAAAATTGGCCACGACCATCTAATCTTCATGAGTTGCGAAGTTTTCTGGGTCTATGCACTTATTACAGACGCTTTGTTCCTGGTTTCGCAAATGTTGCAGGCAGTCTACATGAGCTGACACAGAAAAATCGAAAATTCAAATGGAGTGGGGCACAGGAAACTGCATTCCAAAAACTGAAAGAATTACTGTCCACAGCGCCAATACTCGCGTACCCAATACCCGGCAAAGAATTTGTATTGGACACCGATGGGAGTGGCCATGGTATTGGAGGAGATTTGTCCCAAATCATCAATGGTCTAGAAAAAGTCGTCGAATATTTCAGCAAAATTCTGTCGAAACCTGAGAGGAATTATTGCGTAACTCGGAGAGAGTTACTGGCAGTAATGGAATGCGTGAAACACTTCCATAAGTACTTATATGGACAGCACTTTCTCCTGAGGACAGACCATGCGGCATTAAGGTGGCTACTTCAATTCAAGGATCCTGAAGGTCAAATCGCACGGTGGATAGAACGCTTGCAGAGCTATGATTTCACCATAGAGCATCGCAAAGGAAGCCAGCATGGAAATGCGGATGCACTTTCCCGTCGTCCATGTAAAATTGAATGCGGTCATTGTTCGCGAACAGAAAATAAAGCTGGAACAATTGATGTGCGCCTTTTGAACGTTTTGCCTGAAGAAAAGTGGACAAAAGAGGAGGTAAAACTGGACCAGCGCAATGATACAGATTTGGCAACTATAATTAAGTATAAGGAGCTGGGTAGGAAACCGGCGTGGCAAGAAATTTCAAATGAAAGCCAAATTTGTAAAGCATACTGGGCGCAATGGCAAAGTTTGGAGTTGCATGATGGTTGTCTCTACCGAATATGGGAAAGCGAGGATGGTAAAACTCGCTCAAAACTGCTGGTTATTCCAAAGGCCAAATTTAAGGAAATAATCGAGGATTATCACAATGGATCGAGTGGTGGACATCTGGGCATAACGAAAACCACAGAGAAAATAAAGAAACGGTTTTATTGGGTAGGATGCCAAGAATCAGTTGCTGACTGGATCCGCCGTTGTGACCAATGTGCAATTGCTAAAGGACCAAGGCAACGCACTCGGGGAAAAATGCATCAGTATAACGTTGGAGCTCCCTTTGAGAGGATAGCCATGGATATAGCGGGACCTTTTCCAATCAGCAATGCAGGAAATAAATACATCCTTGTGGTAATTGATTATTTCAGTAAGTGGCCAGAAGTATATCCCATTCCCAATCAAGAAGCAAAAACAGTGGCAGACATTTTCATCAAAAATTGGATTTGCCGATATGGAGCTCCACTTGAGTTGCATTCCGACCAAGGACGAAATTTTGAGTCGACACTTTTTAAGGAGGTTTGTGACATGCTTGGAATACAGAAGACACGCACCACAGCTTTGCATCCTCAGTCCGATGGCATGGTCGAAAGGTTCAACCGTACTCTAGAGGAGCATTTAAAAAAGGTTGTTGATAAAGGACAAAAAGATTGGGATGATCATCTACCAATGTTTCTGATGGCTTATCGGTCGGCAATACACGATACCACTACAGTCACGCCAGCAAAAGCCATTTTTGGTACGGACTTAAGGCTTCCAGCAGATTTGAAGTACGGAGTAAGTGTTGTCCCAGAAACGACCTATACTGACGATTACATGTCGCGGAAAAGAGAAGAATTAGCAGATATACACGAGCTTATCAGGAGACGTACTCAATTGGCTAGCGATAAGATGAAAGCTCGGTATGACCTGCGAGCAAATACTGAAGGGTTCAAAGAAGGTCAACTAGTGCTGCTACATAACCCACAACGAAAACGAGGCTTGTCTCCTAAATTACAGACTCATTGGGAGGGACCTTACCGGATCGTCACAAGGATTAATGATGTTGTGTATCGAATTCAAAAATACCCCGGGAACAAAAGTAAATTAAAGGTAGTCGACATCGAAAGGCTGGCACCTTATACTAGGGACGGAGAGACTCTTGTTCGGGACGAACAAGTTTAAGCGGAGAGCAGTGTAGCGAAATTTGGTTTATGCTAGAAGACTCTTGAAATAAATACCAACGAAAGAAACTAAACGATACTAGCTAGCATACACCATCTAGCGTAATGGTGTAAAAATAATAAACCGAATAGACGCTGCAGTACACTATTAAAGTCAATAACATAGAGACATCTAGATTGTGAAATTCATACAACGTACAACGCCATCTAGCATCTAACATTCTGGATAATTGTGAGCTCAACGTCAGTGCGCCATGCTGGTGAATTGTGGTGAATTGTGGTAGAATGCACGCTACAAAGTAGCACTGGTGGGTTGTAGATAATGGTAGAATATACGCCACTTAGAAGGTACTGGATTATTCGAGAGAGTGATGACTGCAGTATAAAAATGGTTGTCATCTGAGTTGTAGTTCAACAGTTGAGTTAGAACAGCGAAGCAATAAAGTGAATACAGTGTGATCCGTAGTAGAACAAAACAGTTTTCTATACAGTGTTAAATTAATATTAGAATTTGAACGTTAATAAAATAAACCATTTTATAACTAAATAAGTTTGTGTGTTTTTAATTGTTACACAATCCAGTGATCGAACTCAGAAAAGTGTGAGAGAACGAAATTATCGTCAAAGAGACAGTAATTTCGTAACAATATCTTCCACCATCTAGGCCATGGCGATTGATCTTCGTTTTGTCGCTCCATACTACATTCTTCCATTTAATGAGTGGAAAACCGGCATGCGTCTTAACAAACTGTAAGCAGCTATTCCTCCGCATAACTCACCAATGGGTCCTTGCGTGAAATTCGTCCATGGAGTCCAGCCTCAACCAATCGACAAGCGAAAGTTCACTTGGATATTTGTGCATCATATTGATCAACTACTTCGCGTTAGAGGTCTGCAGCAGTCTTACGAGGATCCAATTTTGCCTTGCGCACAATCTGGCGATCCCTGTACCCAGAAGCCTTACAAGGTCTCTTTTTGCGAGGAACATATTTTGTTGTGTCATACTTATTGAAGTGATCAAGTGCATTGAATACCATCTTTTTATAGTAATTTAGCTGTGTTGCCATCGCCTAATATCTCATTGCCGTCTTTCGAAGTTTATCAATTGTTTTATAGCATGAACACAATTAGAGCGGTGGCGGTAAAGCGGCGACGAATATTCGCTGTCAAAAATTAAAACATGCTTGATCATGTGAAATTGAACAGAATTGCGGCGTACGACTGTTGAGCTGCGACGATTCGCCGTCGATTTAGATTTAATTCTATTTCACCGTCCGATCAGTGTTGCATTTCCAATCAGCTTGTGTCAATTCTTTTGTTTACGTTTGAAATGCGAATTGTGCACAATCATTAAATAAAATAAAATAAAAGAAACTGCTTAAATAACTTAATTAAAAAAAAAAGAAATAAAAAATTACAAAATGAACAACGAGGAACTTATTGACGAAGTCCGCAAGTACAAATGCTTACATGATTTTTCGACAAAGGACTACCGGAATGTTCATAAGAAAGACAAGATTTGGCAAGAAATCGGGAAGACCCTAAATTCAAACTGTAAGTACATTATTTGTTTCCAATTCCTTTAACATAAAAATTCACTTTCAGCAGACAGTTGCAAACGGCGATGGAAATCGCTACGCCATACGTACAAAAAAAGTAAACGTGCTAAGGAGCTAGCTTCTGGCAGCGGCGCACCGCTACTAGAGAAAAAAATGGAAGTACGAGGAAACGTTATCCTTCTCGGAAAGTTGTAAGGACTCAAGAACGAGAATGAGAATTAAACTAAACTTTTCTTATGCGATATTTTATTCTAAGCATCAAAAAAAGTCGCTTCGATCTGTTTTCGGATATATAGCCATGTGAAGTTGCGGATATAGCTTTTATGAAAATCCTTATAAGTTGGGAACCCCTGAATGGATATCAAAAAAATGGGTGTCATAATATAGATAATTTAATGGCATACATTAATGGTGAGTAAATCTTTGAAATCTAACCAATAATTTTGGAGATATGACGATTTTTCTGAAATTTTGATCAATTTTTTTTTATAAAACTGTTAATTTTTCCAAAAAATGTTTTATTAACCTATAAATTTTTTAGTATGGTAAGAAAGCTTAACTTATTCACTTTAAAATGGTGTATAACTTGTTGTAAATTTTTAAATATTAACCCCCTTTTTGACCGAAAAATAAAAAAAATTATTCAATTAATTCCTATGGAAACTACGTTTTTATGGTCAAAAACAATGAAAAACAACAAAAACAATAACTATTACAACAACAACAATTATTAGAAGACGATTGTCGTATTGAAAACTTAAAAATTAATTTACATAAAAATCTAGTCATTTTATGTTGAGAGCCGTCTTATAATAATTGTTCATATCATATCGTCATATCTCCAAAATTATGGGTTAGATTTCAAAGATTTACTCAACATTATTGTAGGCCATTAAATTATCTATATCAGCTGTGGGCACAAAAATATAACAAAAGAGGAAAACAACAACATCAAGCAACAACAAACGAAATTTTAAAGTTTTTTTTACTTTCATTTCCAAAATTTCCATTAGCACAAAAAAACAAATTACACTACAAACAAAAACAATTGCTACATTCGTCAAGACACAATGCGGCGCCGTCATTTATGTCTTTGTGTTTTGTTTTTGTTTTCATTTGAATTCAAGTCAACGCTGTGCCTCGATATTCGAGCGTTGAAATTCTGCGAATTTTGTGCCTCGATAGCGTTGAAATTCTGCGAATTTATTGCCTCGATAGCGTTGAAATTCTGGGAATTTTTTTTCGCTTGGTTGTGCGTCGAATAACGGTTAGAGCAATGTGAGGAAATTGAGGCACTAAGTGCCCTTCACTGATCTATATTATGACACCCATATTTTTGATATCCATTCAGGGGTTCCCAACTTATAAGGATTTTTATAAAAGCTATATCCGCAACTTCCGATGGCTATATATCCGAAATCAGATCCGAGCGACTTTTTTTGATTACACATTTGTGCTTAGAATAAAATATCACATAAGAAAAGTTAAGTTTAATTCCCATTGGACAATGGGAGTCACGGTAAACTTAAGCCCAATTCTTATTAGTGATAAGCCCCGAGCGTCTAAGGAATAAGATGTTTTTTTTTAAATGAAAAAAAGCCCTTACAACTTTTCCAAATCACCAAAACATTTTTCACTTTGTCACAATTTTACACTTTTGTATTCAATAAAAAATTTTTTCATGTAAACTAAATGACAGCTAACTTTGCCGTCGTTCGTCGTACGCCGCAATTGTGTTTGTTCAAACGATTTTTCGTCACGTTTTTTTTTTTTTTTGACAGCGTTTATTCGTCGCCGCTTTACCGCCACCGCTCTAATTGTGTTCAAAGCATTACGCGTGGCCGGTGTACAACTTTTGGCAACAACCCATGATTAAGGATACGCTTTTAAGCGAATTCGGTCAAAAAGTGTTCTTACAAGCACTGACAAGATCATAATATCGTTTCTGGAATCTTTTATCAAGTTTTTCTTTTATTTTTTTGCAAATTATTTTTTTGTTTCTAATTAGTTGACTCAGTCAAATATGAGGTTTGAGCAAAAAATCTGAATTTGATTTCAATTATGTTCTTTTTTAGAGCTTATATGCTCCACACTTATAATATCTATAAATTTTTTGGTTCATATAGAAAAATAAATGAAAAAACTACCAATAACACCACGAAAAATTTCGTTTCCAATTAGTTGACAACAGCTGTATCTTAAATCTTTTAGTGCAATTTTTCGCCATTTTTTCTAAAACTGACTCACATTCAAAAATGTTCACCAAGTTGCTACTGCATAGTAGACTCGAGTTAATAAACTTATATCTTTATTTTAGTAATTTTGTTGGATACCACTCGTGAAGCTACTTTAGAATGGACACGTTATCCATACGGCCCTCAAGCTCAAACACCAGGCGTAAGTTATAAACATGAATTGTAGCGGAATTTAATTAAAGAATTTAATTTTACGTTTTAAGTTACATATCCACCCCTATCATTAATACCGAAGGAAAACAATTCTTTCGGATTTTTTTTTTCCTGAGAGTGAAACTTTGCGATCAGGAATAATTGAGGAAAGGGAAACTTCATTTCCAGTCAGTGCTGCCAAAATATTTCCAATTGCCTAAAATCACAGTTGCGTTTTTCATCAGTAATTTTGCATATTTGACATGGGCTTATCTGTCAGCTGAACAATTTTATAAATAAAAATTAAGTGCATTTATATTACAAAAAAAAACGTCACCTAAAATATAGTAAAACATATCTTGATAGTTTGCCATCTATTCCTTTTCATGAAGCCTTTTGCTGTATCTGAATTGAATTCCATGATCTGGACCAATATCAATAATTGCTCTTTGTTTGTGTTGCTAGATCTTGTAAACATGTTAAAAAAATCTTTTTATCAAATAAAATTTGGGAAGAAATTTTGCGTGAAATAGAAAAAAATTTTCTCCAAAAGAGTATTGCCGATAACCTCATTTTCCGGGGAATTTTCATCTCATTCCCCAAAAATTTTCCACGATCGCAAAACAGGCGATTGGAGAAAAATTCCGAAGGAATGTTTATTCATGTTAGGGGTGAACATGAAATATTCACCCTTATCATGAATAGCCGGAGGAAAAAGATTCTTTTGCATTTATCCATAATCCAAAATAAATCACCTAAAATATAGAAAAGCATAGCTTGATAGTTTGCCATCTGCTCCTTTTCATGAAGACTTTTACTCTATCCGAATTGGATTCTATGTACTGGACCAATATCAGTAATTTCTCTTCTTTTTATCAAATAAAATTACAAAATATTGCTAACAACTCTTTCTTCATTAAATTCTTCGCCAGAAAGTTAGGGAACAAAATTTGCGTGAAACATCAAAAAATGTTTCCCAAAAAAGAATTGCCGATAACCTCATTTTCCAAGGAATTTGTTCCCATTCCCCAAAAATCTTCCACGATCACAAAACGGGATTGGAGAAAAAATCCGAAGGAATGTTTATTCATGATAGGGGTGATTATATATAATATATTGTATCGCTATTTACAGCTTGATAATAGGTTTGTTCGAAGCAGATTTTGTGGTAAAAATTGAAAAGTGTCAAATCGCGATTTTTGAGAGAGTAAAAGCTAAAATTTCTCTGACTACTCGAATCACCACAATTCTGTCTAGAATGGAAAAATAGGTAAAAATTGAAGACTGTCAAAAAGTTGCGCGTATTTTAGTAAACAAACAATGGCAGAGTTTAGGAGCTAAAACCAGCACCATAGTTGCGTAACCGTTTGGTTAAGACATTCTGAATGCAAGGCGAGTGAAGCATTTTCGAGAATATTATTGAAATAACTTAAAAAGTAAATGTTCGATTTTAAAGTTTTCTGCCTGATTTTTATAGCTTCATAAATTATCTTGAACTTTGATTTATTTTAAATGCATAAAATGCATTTTAAAACAATGCTTAGGATAAAAATAAGAGGTTTGACGTTAAGTAAATTTTAACCAAAATCGTTTTACATTTTGAGTTAAACAGTTTTGATGCATGTTATGCTAGGCAAAAAATTTAAATTTCGCATACGCTGTTACGGAATTCACGTTTTTTAACAGCTAGTTAGTCCAGAAAAGTTTTGCAATAATTTTTTTTTTTGTTCAAACAAAGAGTTATGTTCGATGGAATTGTAAAAACAAAAAAAAAATGGAGCAACTTTCATTTAGCAACACTTCCAATTCCTTATGTTAAAACTGCGCACTTCGAAAAACAATATCTTAAAAATAATTATCTTGTTGACTACCTTACAACCATTCAGGTAACATTCAACTTTACGATTCCTTTTCAATAAAAAATCGCTCAGCTATTTAATTAAATAAATGAGCATTTACCAAAAATGTTTTGATTTCAAGCTTTTTGTTATGTTGCTTCTTCTTAACACAACCTTAAAAGAAGTGAAAAAAAATCAACGCTGAAAATTATTTTATATGGAAAGTATTTGACTGGTATAATTCAGACAGGAAATTTCATTTCCCTCGCATGCAAAAAGTGAGTCGCCAGTCTCGTTGCCTACGATTTTGACAGTCTTCAATTTTTAGCCACAAGAAATTTATCTTGGTGAAAATTGAACTTATTTTTGCGAGGGGAAGTGATCAGCTGTTTCTTACTCTCATTTTTTCTCTCTCAAACACCACATTTTTTCTGTCTCGAACACTTTTTGTGGTAAAACTTTATAAATATTTATAAATATTTACCTATTTTTTCAGTCTCGAACAAAGTCTCGAATATCAACTGCTGTTTGTTTTTGGCATATAAAAGTATTGCCAGATTTAAATTGTAACATTCAATCGAAGCACCCTTAAGTTTCTCTTTTAAATTAGTTTCTTACTGTTATTTAAGTCAAAAGTATCAGATTTATTAACACGTAAAAGCTTTGGAGTTTCCTATTCTGGTTTTGGTGGAAAAAATCTATAAGCCAGCGGTTTTTACACTTTTCTCTTACGTTTTGCAGTGGGTGGAAGAATCATTTACGGATTTTGTGAAGGGCATTAATTGGAGAAGCTATGTTGTCTGTGATGTTGCTTATCATAATGTCAACAATTGGTTATGGTCACCATTTATTGATCGAGGACCAGCTAATCGTTTGTATATTGAGATTCAATTTACCATAAGAGATTGCTCATTATTTCCAGGTGTGCAGATAAAATTTATTGTCGGAATTATTCACATTTGACACACGTTAAATAATGCTTACCAAATTTGTTTTCTAGGAAATGCACTATCATGCAAGGAGACATTTAGTTTGTTATTCTATGAATTTGATGCTGCAACACGAGAACCGCCACCGTGGCAACCAGATAGTTACAAGTTGATTGGTATTATGTTAACTTCTTCACATACGTATCTCAAAACTCAAAAATTATTTTTTTCAAGCACGCATTGCGGCAGGAGAAGGAAGGTTCAATCAAAATTCAGATGTAGATATAAATACAGAAGTAAAAAGCATTGCTGTCACTAAAAAGGGTGTATACTTTGCATTTCGCGATCAAGGCGCATGTATAAGTGTCTTAGCTGTTAAAGTTTATTATATAACATGTCCTTCGGTTACTGAAAACTTTGCACATTTTAATGAAACTCCAACTGGCAGAGAAATAACAATTATTGAAAAACAAAACGGTACATGTGTTGATAATGCTGAATCTTACGAACCGCCCACGTACTTATGCAAAGGTGATGGCAAATGGACAATTCTTACCGGCGGTTGTCGCTGCAAAGTTGGCTTTGAGCCAGAATACGTAAATAAAACCTGTAATGAGTGTCCTGTGGGTACTTTTCGCTCTGTAGAAGTAACAAAATGCACATCATGCCCTCCGAATTCGAACTCTACTAAAGTTGGCACTGGGTTTTGTGCATGCCTGCCGAGATTCTTTAGGCATCCCAAAGATGGTAAACATATGCCATGCTATAAACCACCTGGGCCTCCAACTAACTTTACTTTATTGTTTGTTGATCAAACAAGTGCAATAATCTCATGGAGCTCTCCGATAAAAGAAACCGAAGAATCATTTGCCAAACTACCAAATGCAGTTAAATATCACCGTAATGTTGTTTACAAGGTACGCTGCCAGTCGTGTTCATCTAATGTTGTATTTAACCCTTCGAGTGACACATTCAACGATACGAAACTAACATTAACAAACTTGGAGCCTATGACCACTTATACCGTACAAATACACTCAATGAATGGTGTTTCGTATGTAATTCACTCTGAAATGTACTTAAACGAATCGTTAGCAGATGGGTCAAATTCATTTGGCAATGAGAACAACGCAGCTAACACTGCGGACTACAACGTAGTTGGTAGTGTTTCTTCTACATCATTAGGTTTCCAGCAACCAGTAGACTTAAACCAAATTAAAACTGAATATGCAGAAATTACATTTGCCACAGAGTCTGCTATTCTTTCATCCGTTTTCAATGTACGTGTTGTCGCAACGACTAGCAACGAAGTTGATCTTGTTTGGGATAAATCAATCCATACTGATTCTCCTATTGAGTTCTATGAAGTACGTTGGTTCCTTAGGCCTGAATTAGATGCCATAAATAAGACTGCTCTAAACACTAAGGAAACGAAGGCGCGAATTGAAGGACTTCATGAAAATACAGAATATGGATTTCAAG
Source organism: Tricholauxania praeusta (assembly GCA_949775025.1). NCBI lineage: Eukaryota > Metazoa > Arthropoda > Insecta > Diptera > Lauxaniidae > Tricholauxania > Tricholauxania praeusta. The sequence continues at coordinate 26,808,679 of OX459032.1, forward strand.
TACGTTGTAAAACAGTTAATGGCTATGGTGCCTATAGCAATATAGTTTATGCACAAACGCATCAAAATGTTAGTCCTGGTAAGTAATACGTAATTTTGTTTCCCATGCCTTGAAATCACTGAAAAACGTTGCTTCTTGTCACAGTTTATGACGACTCTATGCAAATGCGTATAGTTGCTGGCGCCACTGTTGCTGTTGTGTTCATATTAGTATTAGTAATTGTTGCAACAGTGTTGTTCCTGCGATCGAGAAACCAAGATGATCTTGACAAAAAAACAAGTAATCACATACCCTTACCATTGGACTACGCAAGCAACGAAGGTACTAAGATTGTATTATTATTTTTAAATATATTTAGTATGTATCTCTTTCCGACAAGAATTAAACACCTTTAATTATTACACTAAATCTCATTAACTATCAAAATTTATTAATTGAAACGATGACATGGCTTTCTACTTTCTTCCCAAAGAAAGATAAGTCCAAAAGAACTCTAATAAGTTTTTTTATATTTTATTTCGATTCTCTTTTATGGTCAATTGCTATTCCTATGAAACTGCAGGACTCGTTGTAACTTATAGTAAGTGTTGCTTGTATATTATTCAAAATTCAAAATTGCACATATTACTTCAAATGTTTATTTTATGTTTTTAAACTTATGTTTAGTTGAGAGTTTTTGGCTTCATAAAATATTTTTGCAACACATTTAAATGGAGTTAAGAGTGAAAGCTCAAATAGCCATTTGAAACTTAAATAACTTGAACGGGCACACAATGTCTGATTTGAACATATAAAAAAGCCATGTGTAGGAAAAATTGGATCGAAAGTTTTTGTTGTTCATATCAAAACTACTTCGGGCTAAGGGGTAAAAATATGCAGGTTGTACGTAGTTCGGGGTAAAAGTTTGAAACATAGAGCAAAGGTCGTAAGAAAAAAATGTTTCTCGTCCTGTAGGCGTGTTCCAAGAACTTATCCATTAATAATTACAAAAATGACTTGCCAAAGGTAGTTAGAGATTGCAACTAGCTCTATATGTGAAGACCATATGTTGAAGAATGTATAAATCAACTAAAAAGCGATATTGAGAGAATAGCTGATTGGCTGAAAAAGAAAAATTAAAAAAGCGAAAAACAAAGTAAATTTAGATAAATAGATAAACTAAGAGATGAATGGAACACAAATTGAAAATGACCGCTGTTTAAAATATTTCAGAATGACTGACATTTCAATACATAAATCTTGTTTTCAATTCTGTATGAAGTTATATCGGTTATGTTTGTAGAAATTTTTTTTTATTTAATTCTGATAACATTTTTTGTTTATATTTTTTTCTTATATTTGGTTTTTGTTTTAGTACATTCCATGGACACGACACCAATTGTTAAGACTATTCGCTCTAATGGTAAAGTTAATATTATTTTTATATATTAAGTTATTTTACATCTTCTTCCTTATACTCGCAAATTTTGTTTCTGTTTTACAAAAAAAAAAAAATGCAAGAAAGTATTTTATATAATTAGTAAGGCAGTTGGTGGTAATACATTTTAAATGATCGGAGTGTTGTTTATTGTAGTAAAGTTCTGATTTCCAATAAAATAAATGGAAATAAGTTCAGTAGTTCTTGATATTACTATAAAGGACTTATACAAAAAGACATGTTGCTCTGTTGCAACATTTATGTTGCAGAAAATTCGGTGCAGTCTTGATTTGGTTCAAAACTTCGCCCTAAGGAATTAACATCCACAGAAGGATTTCTAATCAATAAAGAAATCGAAATATAATAAATTACGAGCGAAACTTAAACAGGCGAATTAAAAACAAATGAACTCTGCACCCAATTTTCTGCAACATAAATGTTGCAAGAGAGCGAGTGCATCTGTTCTTGTACACATTCATTTTCATACTACCCACCACACTGTTTTTATAATAGTATTATATCGTTGTAAATGTCTCAACATGGACTGCATTTCATTCATAGAAATCATTTGTCTCAGATTTGTTGTAGTTGCAGAATACACACAACCTTAAGGACTAAGAATATGTAACTGTTACAAGTATTTATAAACACTAATTTTTCTTATTTTTAATTCGAAGCATATGCTTTCTTCCTAGATTGATTTTGATGAAATTTGGTACGGATCAAAATCAAATGGGATAACTGCACGCTGGCAAAAAACGGATGCAATTGATAAATTAAAAAAGTTTAATTGATAGAACTAAAACCTTAACGATTTTCATTTAAAATTATTTCAATAAAATTGTTTAAAACTACCATAAACGTACGTTGATCTCCGAAGAAGTTGATTAGAAAAAACCATTGCATAGTTTTCGCACTGAAATTTTAGATTCGCTGTAACTTTTTAGATTTCAATAATTTGAGGAAACTTCGTCGAGATGAATTTTATGATTTGGTACGGACTTTAATAGTATGATGTGCCCTTGGCACGTGGGTGGTAGAAGCTGAAATAATGTATACAACTAGTCGAAAAAAAAGTGAGATCAATGATTTCTATGAAGGAAATTTATTCCATGTTGAGGCATTTACAACGATATACCATACTTGTTAATCGGATGTCAAATAACGGAGATATAAGAAAAAAACTAAATTGCATCGAATTTAGAGGCCGAAAAAAAAAACTTTTTTTCCTTTAAAATCTTTCAATATTAGCTTTCAAACTGGGGGAGGTCATTCGAACTTTTTTTTTGTATGGGGGTCGATACTATCTAGTGACTATTGGCAGACTTGTTTGATACAGTTCAAGGATCGAATGAAACCACAAAAACGTAAAATTTTCTTTTTGTGGACAATGCAACGTCACATGTATCAATGGATGTGTTGAACATCTTTTTTGTTTTTCCCCGCCGAAGAACGAAGAATACATATCACATAGCAGCTTTTGGAGCTGTGCGAAATAAGTTGCATAATACCCCAAGAAAATATAAATATTAAATTTTTTCAATTTTTATGGGCAATACAATCTTAGTAAATTTTACGATACTTTGGCTTGCAACTTTGCTATACATAATTTATGATACTGTAATCAATCGCTTGCAGTGACGACGCCTTTGTTTGGCACAAGTCGCAGCTATGTTGATCCCCACACATATGAAGACCCAAATCAGGCTATTCGGGAATTCGCTCGTGAAATTGATGCCAGCTATATAACTATTGAAGCTATAATAGGTAATTATGGTTTCACAATTAATTTTTGTAATATGTAATGAAAATCTCATAGGTGGTGGTGAGTTCGGGGATGTGTGTCGTGGACGTTTGAAAATCCCGCCCAATTTTGTTCAGGATATTGATGTTGCGATTAAGACGCTAAAGCCAGGTATTAAAAACGCGTTATATTAATTTTTTTATACAAAGATATAATAGGTTATCATTCTATTGAAGGCTCCTCAGAAAAAGCTCGCTGTGATTTTTTGACTGAAGCTTCAATTATGGGACAATTTGATCATCCAAATGTAATATATTTGCAAGGTGTTGTGACACGTTCTAATCCTGTTATGATAATTACTGAGTATATGGAAAATGGTAGCCTCGATACGTTTTTACGTGTCAATGACGGCAAATTTCAAACGTTGCAGCTAATTGGAATGTTGCGTGGCATTGCAAGTGGTATGTCATATTTAAGTGATATGAATTATGTTCATCGAGACTTGGCTGCTCGTAATGTGTTGGTAAATGCTCAACTTATTTGTAAAATTGCTGACTTTGGGTTATCGCGAGAAATTGAGAACGCAAGTGATGCCTATACTACAAGGGTAACTGAACTTAACATATTGTTTTTATTGCTTATTATTTAAAATTCGTTAGGGAGGTAAAATACCGGTGCGTTGGACTGCTCCAGAAGCAATCGCTTTTAGGAAATTCACATCGGCTTCAGATGTTTGGTCTTATGGCGTTGTTTTATGGGAAGTTATGTCATATGGTGAGCGCCCATACTGGAACTGGTCAAATCAGGTAAATTTCTCTTATTCTTTTAAAATGTAGTTGCAATATTTCATTAACATGTAATCTATTGAAGGATGTTATTAAAAGCATAGAAAAAGGATATAGGCTACCAGCGCCAATGGATTGTCCTGAAGCTTTGTATCAATTGATGTTGGACTGTTGGCAAAAACAGCGCACACACCGACCAACATTTTCTAGCATAGTGTCGACATTAGATAATTTGGCCAGACAACCACAAACATTGCTCACTACAAGAAGTTCACCTGAAAACGATGGTGCTCATATAATGGATCCACAGCGCGGACATAATATTTTCATTAGTACAGACATGTGGCTAGAAAGTATAAAAATGTCTCGATATTCACAACATTTTAAAGAGGCTAATTTGGTAACTGCACAGCAGGTAATACTAGCATATGTCAGCAATCAATATTTACTTTTATTGATTATTCATTTCTACTAGATTTCAAGATTAACAGCTCAACAGCTTTCCGATATGGGCATTACATTAGTTGGACATCAGAAAAAGATTTTACACCAAGCCAGACAATTAGACACCATAATTTAGCAATTTATTAATAACATCACATGCATTTATTTACAGAAGTGGATTGTACATACATTTTTAATTAACCATTGTTTAAGAGTTATTCAATAATAGTAGTCTGGGGTAGGCTCTGGGCATATATTATAAACCGAGTTTAGTTGGATGAAAATTTATGCAAAATATATCCCTTAGATTAAAAGTTCATATTTTATGGAGTTTGCATATGTATTCGTTTCGCAAACCAATTTTTGATGCCATCCAATTTGTTCAAACTTTTAGATTTGGCAATATAAGCAATAGTTTATCATATTTAAATTTTATAGCTATATTTATTTTATAGCTATATTTATTTAATGTAGCTGCATTTATATAAATATTGAAAAAAAAAACAGTCCAAACTCCAAGACTGCATCTTTTATATGGGATTGTGATATATTTCTTCGAATCTTTGTACATATTATTCTTAACAAAAACTTGAGGCAAAGTTTTCAAATGAATAAATACTCTCTTAGTTTAAGTATTTTTTTTTATAGTAATTTAAAATGTGCTTAAAAGTCGAGATATGCTTTTGTACCGTTCTACGTAAACTCGAATATATGATATTTTGCATAAATATTTTATGTTTATTTTTGTTTTGCACAATTTACAAAACAATTTTTATTTATTTCTAATAAGTTTATTAACAATATGATGACATTTGGCGTGATAGATTTTTTAATAGAAACTTACTGTCCATTAACTGTATATTTTTTTGAGTCTCAATTCAAATAATAAATGTAATGGAAAATGCTGTAAAATAAACAATCAAAACTTATTAAACATGCTACATCGTAGTTTCATATTAAGTTTTTTTTTTTTTTAAACCGTATCAAATGTAACTTTTTATCTTATACATACTTAGTGCGTTAACATATGTAAATATTTTGTTTATTCACGTCAAAAATCAAAAAAAAAAAAAGAATCTGATTCTTTCGTTTCGGAGTTACTACCCCAAATATCTTTTGATTTTTGTAATTATTCTCTTAGAATCGCAAATATAAATCGAAAACAAAAAATCACTTCACAGCAATTATTAATTTTTGGTTTGTTTTATTGGCTTTCTTAATAAATATTAATAATTAAATGATTTAATTAGCAATTATTAATTTATTCAAGAATATGTCAAATTTGTAGGTTGTGCCAATCCGTACGGATGGAAGTGGTGCCTTATTACGTGTATGCAGTTTTGCCACCGTGACATAATTCATGTTACTTGTGACATAAATTTTTTGGTGGTGATATACAGTCATGTGAAAAATAATAGGGACACTTACATTAAAAAGTTCAAACACTCCTCTGCTTCTGTTTGAATAATTTGAAATAAAATTTTACATTACATTAATTGCTGGGTGAAGTGGGCTCAATATAGCCTGTGCGAAATAATAGGGACACGAATATAAAGTAAGTTATATTTTGAAGCTTTGTGGTTTTTAAACATTTATAAGTTAAAAATGCATTGCATATGAGATGGGGTGAATTCGGGATTGACGGAAATGCGACAGAGCTGCGTTAGCACTGCAAGTTTTTTTACTTAATCTGCAACCCTGCTGTCGCTGCTCAGCTGTCAGTGTGCTGCATTACTGAGCAAATTATTTACACTTGTTTTCTCGAACATGATTCCGCCAATAAATTTAATAAAAGTTAAAAGACAAATGTCATTAAATATCCAACTACAGGATATTGCACCATTTCTTCAATGGCCAAATGACATGCTCCTCAGCGAAAAGTAACCTTTAACTGACGTCTTGTTTGGACAGGAAGGATACTTTTCTGGATCTCTTTGCTTTTAAATCATAAATTAGCCTTTTCCGAATAGTGCAAGTGCTGACATCCATGGAAAGCTCTTTTTTTACTTCATTAGAACATGCAAAGGGGTTCTGTCTCACAAATCTCAACATAGTCCTCTCAAGGATAGGCGATATTTTTAAATTTCGTTCACGCGTTTCCTTCTGTGGCGTATATTTTATTGCATTTTCTACCATTTTCTTGGAGCAATTCAACGTTCTGGCTATTTCGCGTTATGAAAATTCGTTAGCGTGAAGGTCTTTTATGTCTCTACGAAGCTGGACGCTGCAATGACGTCATCTTCCCATTCTGAATCACTAAATTACATTTGGTTATTTTTTCAAATTATAATTTTAGATCATCTCATATGCAATGCATTTTTAACTTATAAATGTTTAAAAACCACAAAGCTTCAAAATACAACTTACTTTCTATTCGTGTCCCTATTATTTCGCACAGGCTAAATTGAGCCCACTTCACAATACAATCAACAACTTCGAAACGACGAAAAATATTTTTACTCTGATAACGGTTCTTTACTGCATTGATATCCCAGCAAGTATTGTAATGTAAAATTTTATCTCAATTTATTCAAACAGAAGCAGAGGTGTGTTTGAATTTTTTTAATGTAGTTGTCCCTATTATTTTTCACATGACTGTAGTTCAAAAAAGAATTATGCTGACATAAAAGGTGACATATTTTAAAATGGCCAATGAAATATGTGACATAATTTTGGTTCAAATAATTGGGTTTCGCAAAAGAGCTCTTAGCTTATTATGCTAAGACAATAAAATTATTCTAAAATGTGTAGTTCCGATTTCGTAAAGCTATAAAACCAGGGCAAATTGTGCCATAAATCGCAAACTCAATGGGATGCGTTTTTGTTTGATGTTTTGCTCGAATGAAACATCAAAATGAAAACAACAAAAACGATTCGGTTGCGTTATTTTGCGATGTAATTGTTTTTCGCGTGGGTCTAAGGGCCGGTTTCACAGTGTTTAGTTAACTAGAGATTTGAGGTTAACTATCCAATTTCAGTTTCATAGCAATTAGTTGACCAAGCAAATTTGGCAGGTTAACTAATAGTTAACTAACAGCTGATTGCTGTCATAACGAAAAGGAACATAGGAACCCACTCGGCATGAAACGTTTCTGAAACCTTTCAGAAACCTTTCATATGAAACCTTACATCTATCAGAAACGTTTAATTTTCACTTCAGAAAGCTTTCTGCAACGTTTCAATGTCCGCTTTTTTGCTTTAATTTGAAACGTTTCTGAAACCTTTCTACAGGAGGGAAATGAAAAAAAAAAATTATTTTGTCTTGGGGAAAAATTTTTTATCATTGAATGAATTGAATGTTTTTTTTTCTACGTCTTGCGGTGCAGCGCCACATAATGCATATTTTTATATGATTTTTATTACCCATACTTTCTCGTTCATATTTTTGTTGACTTATTTTAAATGAATTTATTTTTGTGACTTTTATTTATTTATATTTTCAGTCGTCATTCATACACAAAGTTCATATTTATTCATATTTTGACACAACATCAAAGCATAGAGTCACCCAGGCAGCATTCACATAGTTCATCAATTATAAAAACAAAAAAGTAATAACGAATCATAAAAAACTATTTTGATTTTATTAGAAAAATTCAATGTTTACGTGCGCTGCCACACTTGGTAGATTTCCCAAAAAATTTGGTAGAACATTTTTGGTTTGGTAGAAGGAAGATTTTTTCATTTTGGTTGATTTTTCTTTGAAAGTTAAATGAACCGATGTAAATTAATGTTCCTTCTGAATTGAAAAGTTGCTTTACTTTATTAAGCTTTTTTTTGAATGATTTTGTGTGAACTGTGTTTTAATTTAAGAAAAAACAGATTTATAATACAAAGCTGACGCTTACTTGGGAAACCAAGACCTCTAATATACCATAAATATTGGAAGGTGACCGAATTCTGATCATTTCTGATATATTTTGGATATTTGTGGTTTTGAAAAAAGTTTTTTGAAACAAATTGTAGAAACCTTTTTACTTCTGCACGTTGCTATAACTATTTAAGTTAGTCCAGCTTTATCTAGTGTACATGCTTTTGAACTACTTTGAGTCCCAATTCGAAAAGACATATTTCACATAATTTGCTGCATCTTGCAGGTGATGAAAAAAGTTTTGGATGAATTCGATGCAATCGGATTTCAAAATTGCATTGGAATTCTATCAAAAATGGCTAAAAAAAGGGAGGTTCCATTGCAACAAATTATCGCAAAATAACAACAACGAACAATTTTTTCTATTACCAAAAATAAATGATACAAATAATGTTACATTGAGCATTGCAATTAAGTGCAAGCGGCAAACTGTATGACACAATGAAATCTTACACAAACAATTATTTACTTTACGTCATTGTTAAATACATCAGTAAAACTGCAATTTTTAAAAAATTCTGCACATCATAATTCAGTTGTATAACCTTTCTTTCGTCTCTAATTTGTATTCTATTTAACAACAACTTGCATAACTACATTCTTGAAAAGGCTTTTTTGTTTATATATCAATTTTGTATTAAAAATATGTTGAAACAAAACTGTTTTATAATTAAATAAAAATTCATTGCTACAGTAAGCTTTTGTTATTTTAATATTCTAATTCCAATTATCGAGCAGCAACCACATAAATTTCCAGCAAAAAAAAAAAACTCACAAACATTACAAAATCACCCAAATCTGGGAACTCTGATAAAATGACAATTCAAATATGACACGGTTAGCATACTTCCCAGCTTGACAGCTCTAACGGAGTTACAAACACATTGAAACAAAATCTGTTGCTCACTTACACACTTATACGCTATCTCAAACAAGGAAAGCTGTATGTGATGAATAGCTTGCTCTTTTACAGATCAAAAATAAGTTTAACCCATATCGTACCTTTAGTTCGTTAACGAATCACGAAAATTTCTCATGTTTGGACATTTTTTTCATCATAATATAACAAAAAATTCGAAGGTTTATATCTATTATATTTAATTTTGATGCATTGGCTTTTCTTTAAAAATTTCTTTTATCGTGTCAATCCCACTTTTTAGGATTAAGTGGGAGTTTTAAAAAAACAATTGTTTTGGATACTTTTTTGAAAATTAATCAAAAATGTTAAAATTGATCAAATGTGGACAAAACCTACACAGAATAGATTCAAAAGGAATAATGTTACTCTCCAAAATAAAAATTATGTATCCACATTGTTTAGGTGAGCTATATATAACACTCAATTATGGTGATGCGTATACGAATCAATGGCCACTTCCCAGGGTAACTATTTGGCAATTTTTTTAGTAGGCCAAGCGTTAAAAAATTCAAAATCTTGAAGAAATAACACTTTTCGATTAGGTCAAGCGCTGAATAAATTCAAAAAAAAAAAATGTTGGCTAAGTGCACTTTCCGATCGACCTCAAACTTATTTTCCGGCATTTTTTCCACTCAATTTACCACCTCATTACAACTTTTTTTAAAAAAAGTATGCTGAATATTTTGGTACTATATGGGTTAATGTGTCAAAAAAAAAATAGCGAAAATTATTTGGCGGTGCAAGCTTTGTTACATTTTTGGCCGAATTCACAGGTATTTTGATAGATTAATATAAAAATGATATATATCACTTTCCTTCTATCTCAAAATTCACAGATAAGCAGCTAATCTTCATTGAAGAAATCAATGAAATACAAACAGGAATTTTCAACACAATTAACAACAACAGTCGAGACGCAAGATGCCGGCTAAGGCAGCAAAGAGAACTTAGATGCTCTCAAGCAGGAGTTTTATATATATCTATTTCCATAAGATATCACCGGAGGAGCTATATCAGCGTATCCAGACAGATCCGGAGAATGTAAGTACCACTACTGCTATAGTTCTCTGTTAGCAATTGCTTATTAATGTTTGTTGTTGTTTCTTTTTGCATAGGGTCTAAGTCATGCGAAGGCTAAGGAAAATCTTGAACGCGATGGACCAAACGGCCACACACCACCAAAACAGACACCCGAATGAAAGCCGCGGAAGTAAGCAGTAAATTACCGAAACCCAATATGCGTGCTCTGCAACAATTTCTGAAAAGGTGAATATCAAGTTGAAAAATTTTGCGTTAACTAGATACTACTGAAACCAAATTCTAACAAACTTATATACTTTAGTTCACCAAACGTGATTTAACTCCAGTTAAGAAGGAAACACCGACTATAAAACATAACGTGCGCCCAAGGCGAAGGCTTCTGCTACTTGGGATTATGTGTACAAACAACAAGTCGCTGAAGATTCAATGAGGAAGATTCATTCGAGTTCAGCCACAACACACCAGCGTCATCAACAAGGAAAAAAATACACAAAAATCAATACAGAAGGCAAATTATGAGATGGTAACACACCTGCCACTAGTTCAACGCTCGCATCTGTAAACAAGTCTTTACCAAAAACTCCCAATAGTACACCGAATACATCATTAGGTGATAGCTCACTTAAAAGCTTAAATGCGTCGGTCAATAGTATCAGCTCGTCACCTACTGCTCCAATCTATTTTTTTTTTTTTTTTGTTGCAGTAACTAATAAAAAAACTGTTCGTGGCTCTTTTTTAGTTCGAGACAAAGAAACTTTGTCACAGTTAGCTGGACTTACAAAAGTAGATATAAATGATGGCAACGGCACAGCTGGTACTGTTTCGGTTAAGGATGTAAAGCCACAAAATTTTGTTTTTGTCACACTAGCTGAGGAAAAGCATACGGTAATGATATAAAAAAAATTAAATCCTAATAGTGGTTTATTATATAAAAACGAAAACGGAATCACGTAGAGAATGGTGTTTTATAGATCAACGGCTTTAGTATCAGATAATAGCTTTAAGGTAAAAAATGCACTTTATTTTAATACGTGTAAAATTAAATAAATCTCCCACCCGGCACAAAATTCGTGTTCGATTTTGAAAACAAACCTAAAAGTGAACAGGTTAAGCAGCTAAGACTATCAGAAACAACACTAACGCGAATACTTTGGCGTTCTTAATTTTCCATCCATAACATTTTTTGAGAACAAAAACTGCTTTCATATATTTCATATTTGTCTTATATTATTTTAAAAATTATTAAAAACAATAAAAAAAATAAAAAAAAAAACACAAAACATGTTTTTGTTCTTGCCGGGGATCGAACTAGCGACTTCGAGGTTGAAAGGCCAGTGTTCTAACCACTAGGCTACGGTGGTAGAGTAGCGGCAGGCGTTAACTGCTTACTTCTATTACAGCTAAATTTGTTATTAGTGTGAGCAGTTGAGCCACAATTTTTTCAGTAGGTAAAACGTGTGTGCCAGACAGAGATGCCAGATCACACAGATACGAATGACACCACAGGTTTTTCCCAACGCTAGAACAAACCTAACGTACTTTGTATGGAGAATTTTATATGAACCTAACGTACAAGGCGTTAGGTATATGCCATATATATGGCATATATAACGGTTAGGTGTCTGGCTGGGTTATTATTATTTGCTTTTAGTGAGTCAATGCACAAGAATGCGTACGGAATGACCAGGTTCAACTTCAGGGCAGGAGAAGTTCTTCAAATTTTTTTTTTAATTTGAGTTCGCATAATAATGTTAAAACACCAAAATTATAAATATATCACGGTCAATATTCATTGAAAAATTTAATGAAATGATGAAAATCAAAGTTGAAAAAGTTAAGGAAATGTTGCATCTGAAACCTTTCAGAAACGCTTCATAATGATTGCAACCGAAACATTACACTTGAAATGTATCAGAAAGATTTCTGTAATGTTTCATTTGCAACGTTTCAAATGAAGCGTTTCTGCAACGTTACGAAATATTTCTGGAACTTTCGGAAACGTTTCATGCCGAGTGGGAAATAAAAACACAAAGCTTATCGTTTTTTTTACATTCCATGATGTTTTAAAGTTGCCGATCAGCTCCAATTACCAATTTATTTCGTTTGACGAAAATTTAGAAGTTCTTGTTGATGCCATTTCGTAAACTATGAAATGTCAAATAAAAAACAAATGTTTTGTGTAGTCGTTATCGAGTAAACGCGTTCGAAATTTCTTAAGTTTGAGATTCCGGCACTCGTTATCGAATGAAAAGTATCGAAAATTGAGGTTATGTCATTCGATAACGAGTAGTCGTTCGAATGCTACCATACGAAATCTTACTCGTTAGATCAACTGTCAACGGAATTGTTTGAAAAAATTTAAAATTCTTTGACAGAAAATGTAAGTATATTTTTGTATTTAAAATTAAATTAAATAAATGACCTAACGTTACTCCTTTTATGGACTAATCCAAATATAATTAACGCTCTACAAAAAAGTATGATGGCAGAATTTATGCTGGAGCATCAAAATTTTTCAAAAAACCGTCTGCCAAACTGCGCGCAAGTGAAAGTCATGTCCCAAATTCTCTGGGAGGAGCTAACTAAAAATCCATCTTTGGTATAGTCCAACTAAATAATTATTCCCAAATGTGTGTTGAAAGTGGAACAGGTTTACTTTAGCTTCTATGCTCCAATCTTTTTTTTTTTTGTTTTACCCCCTAAAATGGAAAAACGAAAGTGTCTCTCGGATCTCGTTTCGGATATATAGCCATCGGACTTAGCTTTTGTGAAAATCCTTATAAGTTGGGAACACCTGAATGTATATCAAAAATATGGGTTTCATAAGAAAGATAATTTAATGGCCTACAATAATGGAATGCAAATTTTTGAAATCTAGCTCATAATTTTGGAGATAGGACAATTTTTCTGAAATTTTGACCAATTTTTTTTTTAAAAAACCGTTATTTTTTCCAAAAAATGTGTAATTAACCTATAACTTTTTTAGCATGGTAAGAAAGCTTAATTTATTACCTTTAAAATGGCGTATAGATTGTTGTAAATTTTTAAACATTTACCCCCTTTTTGATCGAAAAATAAAAAAATTTATTCAATAAATTCCTATGGAAACTATGTTTTTATGGTCAAAAACAATGAAAAACAACAACAACAATGAATATTACAACAACAAAAATTATTATAAAACGATTCTCATTATAAAATGAAAAGATAATTATATAAATTAATAATTTTATAAAAAGTAAGGCAAAATAAAAAAACAATAACTCGCGCGTCAGTCGCTTTTGTTTATATATCACTCTCCTTATAAAGGCATAAAATCAATTCTTCTGTCAAAGCGTCTGATGCTCTCGATGCATGCGCTGCTTTCTATGTACCGGAGCCTTGAGGGTTAGATTTCAAAGATTTGCTTAACATTATTGTAGGTCATTAAATTACCTATGTTATGACACACATATTTTTGGTATCCATTCAAAGACTCCCAAGTTAAAAGGATTTTTAGAAAAGCTATATCCGCAACTTCCGATGGCTATATATCCGAAACCAGATCCGAGCGACTTTTTTTTTATTACATATTTGTGCTTAGAATAAAAAAGCACATAAGAAAACTTTAGTTTAATTACCATTGGACAATGGGAGCTAAGGTAAACTTAAGCCTTGAAAGCTTCCGCCGCCCAATAGTGCAAGTGTTGCTGGTAGCTGAAGCATTTATCCACTGCTGTGGATAAATGACTTCTGAAGTTGAGCTCCGAAAGGACATCATTAAAAGCTTCTTTGGTTAGCCTAAAACGTTTCTTAACTCTGCAAATAAATCACTTTCAATATATCTATGTATTTTTAACTTGAATGTGTTTTACGCTGCTGTTCGTAGCGACATAAGATGGCTTTTACCGTGAAGTTGTCTTCTCATCCGCATGTCCTGGCCTTCCTCCTCCGACTCTGAATAGCAAAATAACACCAGATTCATTTTTTACCATATGCACTAAATTCAAATTGAAACTTTGACGTACTTTGTCATATGATAAGAGAAATCGATAACTTTGTCGTAAAATTTCGTCTCGTTTCGAATTGAGTGCAGCGATCCAGCAACTCGTTCGTTTCGAAATTTTATTCGATACGATTGCTTACTCGATAACGACTGCCGCGATTCGTGCCCAGGTGAAAGCACTCTTGGCGAGATATGTAAACTTAATGTTAGTATAGAATGCCGAATAAGTCGATTAATTTCGAAAACTGTTTTCAACAAGAACTGCGAAATTTTCTTTTAATGACATAAAAAAATCAAAATGTTGCTACGGTCAGAAAATGCTAGAAAAGTTGGCAAAATGTTGAAAGGCATGGAGGTGACATTAATAGCCTAATTACCGATGGCGAGTCGCCTGAAAAATTAGGCGAATCACCTTAATTGATATTACGGTTTGCGAGTCGCCCTGTTGTTTCGCCTCAAACGTCAAAATTGCGAGTCGCCTAACTTTCGTTCGCCAGAAATGTCAGATCATTGTTTTGGGACTCATTTTTGAGACTTGCCGGTGAAAGTACTTGTAAAAACTAGAACTTCTGCATTATTACTTTTGTCAAGTTGGCTCATATAAGGATTTTCTGATTTTGTGAAAAAAATCGTTCAAACTGGATTTTTAGAATTTTTTGAATATTTTCTCACGGCAATTTCTCAGTCAACCGTAATGAATATTGTTTTTTTCTTATTCATATTTATTTTACGTAAAAAAAGTGTTCTGCAATTCATTCTGTAGCTGAATTTACATACAAAATATGAGTTTTTGGTTGTTTTTAATAGAAAAAAATGAATTTATGTTTGTTTTCAATACAAAATATGAATTTATGGCTTTTATGTATAAAAAAGAGATGAAAATACGTTAATTGTTGACATCCATTGAACTTGTTCCCTGTTGTTCTGATATTTTCATTCTCTTCGTAAGTGGTTCAACTTCATCATCATCTGAATCTGAGCTAGATAAAGGATTCAATGGCATATCTGTTTCTGTGTGTCCTTCATATCTAGTGTAATCCGGGTCTTCAGTTTCTTCATCTTCATATTCGCTTATTTTACTTGTCCACCAACATACTTCTGCAAGCAATGCATCAAGTTTTTTTCCCTTGAAACGCTTTTCCATTGGCGTGGTGACTTGATGGAAGCGCTCTCCCATTTCATCGGATTCTTTTGGCAATTGTCGCAAGAAGTCATCGATGTGAAAATGTAAAAAGTGCAGTTTTAACGTCATGGATGAACTGATTTTTTCGAAAAATATATTTAGTAAATCAGCAACTTTTTTTTTATCTCGTCTGGCTGCACACGATTCTTGCCTAAAACGCCCTCGATTACTTCTTTTAATGCGATCTAGGCACCATGGTGATTGTTTGTTAGTATGTTCGTGAATTCTTCGCTTTTCATTAATTTTCGTATATCCGGTCCATTGAGTGTACCTGTTCAAAATGAAAAAAAGCATTTGCAAAATATTTATTAGCAATGTGAATAGAACGAAGTGAACAAATATAGATATGGAAATATTTAAATAGTCAACAATACGTACCAGATTTAGTTTTAGCATCGCTGAGTTTAGGAAAGATGGTTTTCAAACATTCAAAAGCACCAACAACATCATTGACTACCACTTCGACGAATTTCCCACAGATTCCCAATTTTATATGGAGCGTTGGCAGCAATATATCAGTAATATCCTGTATTATTGGATCATTGCGAAATCTTAATTGTTGTTGGTTTTCGGGAGATCTTAGTATCCAATTTCTACAATGATATTGATTCTCCTTGTACCGTGAATCCCAATAACAAAGGAAGCAAAAGTATTTTGGAAAACCGCTTTTTTGTATAACACCTTACAATATGTTTACAACTTTTAGGTCACAACAGATCTTCCATTTATGTTCTTCATATTTGATTTTCTCCATTATTTCCTTCAATTTTTCATACGTTTCCTTCATATTTATGCCGAAACCTAATGGAATGGATGGTTTTTTGTTTGTTATGTGCTATAATACGGCTTTCAAACTTGAAGTAGAACCATCAATGAATAATCGCCACTCATCAGCGTGATATTCCATTCCCAATTTAGTTACTAAACCATTGATGTTATTGCAGTAAGTGAACGTATTTTCATCGCTAACCGTATAAAATTTCTGAAAATCAGCTTGGCGTTTTCGATATGATGTGGCGCTAACGTTTTGCTGCGTGAGTTTTCTGCGCTTCAAAAATGAAGTCAACCATTCTGAATTCCGTTGCGATAATCCCAACTTAGCCGCAACGTAATCCATTTCGTTTTGTACTAGCGGTTGTGGGGCATTATTATCAAAATCGGGTGTCCAATCAATATCATGAATATCGGTCGGATTGGTGAAATTAGTTGTTGTTGGCTGTGAAGCTCTATCCGGACACGGAGGTTTAGGTGGTTCGATACCATCAGGGCGTAGCACTGGAAGTGTGGCAGTAAAAGCGGGAATATATACTTTTGTTTTCAACTTTGATCTGTTCAATCCAGCACCAAAATTAATGCATGCGTAACACCTGGTTTCATCATGCCGGTTGGGTCTTTCATCCAAATTACTGGCTTTGCAAATGGAAACTGTTTATTTTTCGCATGTATCCAACCCACAAGAGTATTATAGCAACTTTTGCACACTGTGTTCGGAGTAAAATCTTCACCACTTAAATCTGGTTCATCGTAGTAATGACGATATACTGTTCTGAATTCCTTTGTGAACAGGTTTTTTCGGTCCTCATTGTATATTTTTGGCACTATACGACCACAAACGTAACAAAAATCATCTATTCTTGGGCACTTGATATATTGCATATTGAAATTTGAAATGTTTTCTGTTTTTAAAGAGTTATTCACTGTTATTTATGCAGTTTTTTCGGGATAGTTTGTTTTGCATTTTTTTTCTCTCTTATTCAATACCTACAACTTTGCTAAAGACACAAAAACAATATTCATTACGGTTGACTGAGAAATTGCCGTGTGAAAATATTCAAAAAATTCTAAAAATCCAGTTTTAACGATTTTTTTTCACCAAATCAGAAACTCCTTAGATGAGCCAACTTGACAAAAGTAATAATACAGAAGCTCTAGTTTTTACAAGTACTTTCACCGGCAAGTCTCAAAAATGAGTCCCAAAATCATGTGTTGCACACATTACTTATAAGTATTTGAAAAATTTTACAAAAAGTAGAGGTATCGCAATCATGTAATACACAAACAAAAGGTCAGTATACAAGCCCCCCAAGTAGAAATTTGTGACTTTTAAGGTCACAAAATTCGCGTGCGAGTCACAGCGTGGTTATTGTGACTAAATTTTGTGTAAATAAAGTAACTTTTCCTGTATTGAGTCACATTAACCGATTATTAACTGAAAAAATGCTGATAAGGTCAGTTTGACTGTATGGTAACATTTCAGTAATTTTTGTGTACCAAATTGATCCTATTTGGGTCAAATTTTAGTAACAATAACTACAAAGTTCCTCTTAAAAGTTACCTGTTGGTAACCACGATATATTAGGCACAAATCAGTAAAAGTGACTCAAAATGTGACCATTTCGTACACAAATTTAGTTAGAGACACATTTCGGTTACATATGTGTACATAACATTTTGAAAGTAGAGTGGTTCAAAAAAATGTTTTTTTTTACGATGTGTCAGCAGATATTTATAGCGTTACATATCTTGAAAATGCTCCTCATAGGATTCTAATCATATTGAATACTGGATTTGAGCCGCCTGTTTGAAGTTGTCAGCTTTTGAAGAAATAAATTGATTTTAAAAGTTGCTCAAGTTATAAGGGTTATCGAATTTTCGAGCAAGATAGTGTTTGAATTGACAAATTCAAACTGGCGGCACTAATTCAGTATTCAATATTGATGGAAATCTCTTGAGGAGCGTTGTAAAGATGTGTAATGCTATCCGCTTACACATAAAAAAAGCACAATTTTTTTTTTTGAATAACTCTAATTAATAATGAGTTACGTTGAAATTTTTAAGAATAAACAGCTTCGCGCTTAAAGGTACACACGAACTACAAAGTGTAGTTATTGTGTAGGTATAAGCACAATTGTGTAGATTAAGTCATGTTAACCACACTGTGTAGGTAACAGAACATAAGTTTTGTACTGAATGGTAACAGTATGGACACAATCGGTCACAACATATGATACGGTCGCAAATAAGCCTGACGCCATTTTTCATAAGACATCCATTTTGATTTATAATTGTAAATTATTTCTTATTATTATAATTAAACATTATGAACTTACAGTCATTTTAGCAAAGACCAATACTGTAAATTTTACTTATTGATCAATGCTATTTTTTATTCAACAAACATGACAAAGATAATAAATGGAACAATTTAACCTGGTAATTGGTGACATATGTTTCGGCTATTACCACATAGCCTCATCAGACCAGTTTTTTGGTTAATGTTGTACATGGAGTCGAACCCCTGACCGTACATGCATTTCAATTGCATATCTGTCGACGGCCGCTCTAACAACTGAGCTACTGAGGAACTGACCTTGAACTGTACAAATTGCGTATATCCGTATATTTCTTATTATTTATTTTATTTATTCATTATTCTCTCGTTAACAATATTAAACTTATGATTTATGTACACATGTTATTCAAGTTTTTATCTCATAGAGAATAGTTAGTGACAGTTTTATTTTAAATATAAAATAGTGATAAATGTCACATCATGATTTTAAGTATAATCAATTAAATTAGATGTGGGGTGGACATTCAATAAACTGATAAGCAAAAAAAAAAGCAAATAAACGAGGTAAGAAAAAAAAAATGAAAAATATATGCAAGCAAAATTTATTTTCTATATAACATAACTACATACATATATATAACAAGTTTAGAAATCAATTCATAGTATACCATAAAATTTCTTTTTTTATACAGTGTAGCGCATCAAATTTTCGACCTGGTTAATATCAAAATCAAAAAGTCAGACTTTTAATTTCTTCAGAAACACGAATTTAGTTCTAATATTTCTTATGTATTCTGGCAGACTATTAAACAGCTTACGAGAAAGGATAGTGTAAGAGTTTCCGAACTGCGTAGTGCGAAAAACAGGTTGCAAAACAATAGAGACTAAATTGCTTCGCAAAGAATATGTGTCATTAATAGGACTTTGTAAGTAGCCCCCTCTCATAAAAAATATTTTCAATACTTTAAAATAAAAAAGATGTCTGACTGGTAAAATATTTGTTCTTCTGAATAGTTCAATAGAATGGGTAAATCGAGAACAGTTGCAAATATTTCTCAGTGCACTCTTCTGTATAATAATTATCTGTTGTATTTTGTTGAGGTAAGCACTACCCCAACAACTTATTCCGCATTCCAGTTTAGAATGAAATATTCCAAAATAAATTGTTTTTAATGTGTGGCTCGAAACGTATTTTCTTAGACGATAAAAAACACGATTAGACCGAAGTAAATATTTTCTTAAATTAGATATTTGCTCATTCCAGTTCAAATTATGATCAATTATGATGCCTAGATATTTAAAGTTATCTACTCTTTCAATTTCAAAGCAGTTAGAATCGCATAGTACATTACAATTAAAAAAAGCTATTATGCAAATTTAAGGCTCAAATTATCTCAATAAGGCTATAATCATACATTTAAAACACCTAGTAAACGTTTTAAGATCATTCCAGCATTTGATTACTAAAAATTTTTTTAATATTTTAATATATTACTAAATATTCGATATTTACTAAGCGCATAAGTTTTTCATTCAACAGAATATTAATATTTACCATAGAAATGAGCTTCGTTTGAATTTCTACGCATAATATGCAGAATTTAGTTCATATAAAAAGTAAATATTATAAAGGCCCCTTCAGACTATGTGAGAAGTCATATAAAAAGTCATATGAGTTGTCAAACATGACAACTCTGATAGTGTGAATATGTTTATATTACACACATGAGTTTTCATATGAGAAAGCATATGACTATTTTGACATTCGATTCAAGTCTATTTGAAAAGAGAAGTCATATGAGTTTTGTGTTAAAAAAATGAGATCTGGTCAAGTTTCTTCGTTATTAAAATACTGGATGGTCATTAATACCCTTACGACGTTTATTCTTTAAAGAAAAACAATTATTTTGAATTAAATAAATACAAAAACTTACCTGCAGTCTTAATATCAGTCATATAGTATGAACACAATAAAATAAATTTTATGCGATTTGACATATCATATCTAAAAACATACAAAAAAACATACCAAAAAGCATATGACTTCTCACATAGTCTGAAGGGGCCTTAAGTCATAATAATACGCATACATATTAATGCTTCTTACCATTGTATTCATTTATGTATGTATACTACAATGATAAAAGTAGCTTAAAGGTAAAATATTTTCTACACAAAAACATCTGCGTGTGGGTCGCTATATCTACAAATTGTGGTCACAAATCAGTCACGAATTCAGTAACAATAACTACACATATCCTTATATCTTCCATATCCCCACTTGGTAACGGTTACGTAACACTTACGTAACATAGCGGGGTTTGAGTAGTTATCTACACAAATACTTAACCGAAACAAACCGAATGTGTGGTCACTGTGACGGAACGCTGACCGAAATTTCTACTTGGGTCATCATTATAGATCAACTCAAGCCCAACTCAAAGTCATTGATATGAGCCGTCAGCAAACAAGCGTAGCAGAAGCCAGTTTCAAAATCGGAGGGTTTGATGTACTACGACCGTATAATCTGAATGAGCTTTCCATTTTTTCCAATAAGTACACAAACACTTCTTTATTAATCCTGAAGTAAGATACAAATCTGGAAAAACAATTTCTTCATATATTTCTTGTCAATATTTAAGAAATGAATTCGCGTACAACCGGCTAGGCAGTTCGAGTGGGTTCGAGCTGTCCCTAATGTTCCGCCACATTCTTTGAATATTGCTACCCACAACTTAATAACTATCTTCAAAAAATAAGTCTACATTGCTTATTTAAATTTTAATTTTATTTATTTTCACTTGTAAAAATTAGAAGTTCAATATTTTGACGATTTCAAATTTGAAGTTTTTCAGCTATCAATTTCTGTTTTCTAATTTGGCAGCAAAACTTCAAATTTTAAGTTTTTAAGGAGTCGATATCGGTTTTGTAATTTGGCAGCATCGTTTTGCAGGTGAACGTGTACATTCGCCAACCATAACACATTCGGCTGAATTCGCCTTCCGTGGCGAATCGCCATCGGTAATAGGGCTATAAAGCTTCATAAATTTGATTATTGTAAGCAAGTCAGGAATATTTTTGGAATAACTAGGTTGCAAGAAGCGATCAAAAATGGAAGTGTTTTTCATGGCCGTCAAGAGAAAAGCAGAAATTTTGGATGCGACTGATTTTAAAAATATTTATTGGTTTCGTTTGATTAAAAAGCTTATTATTTTTTTTTACCAAGTATAATATGACTCGATACGTGACATTGCAAACGTGATTTTTTTCTATTATGGTTCACTTGGGCAATTTTTCATATATTTTTTGTATTAAAGATTTTTATGGTAATTAAAACTAGTAAAGATGTTATCTTCGGCCCGTTCGAAACTCACATACCCTACACCGTATTAAAAGTACATTTTAAGTGAAGAGGTTGAATTAGTCGAAAAAAATGTAAAATGTTAAAAAGTGTTGAAACAGTTGAAAAAGTCTAAAAAATGTGGAAACCATTGAAGAAAGTTGAAAGAATTTGAAAAATTCGAAAAAATATGGAAAATGAAAAATTTGAAAGCGGATGAAAAACTCAAAAAAAGTTGAAAGAGGTTGAAATATGTTGAAACGCTGAAAGTCTTAAAAATAAAGAAAATAATGCGAAAGTCGAAAGAGGTCAAAAAGTCGGTCAAATACATATGGGATATATTGCAACCGCCCAGTGTGTCATCTGTTTCGAATTCGAGATTGACTCGCTTCTTCGAATATGTATTTTATCCGAAATGGATTCCGTTGAATTCGTGCTGATGGATCCGTAACTGGTTCGAACGGATCCGCATCTGTTATTGTGCACATTCGGCGACGACAAAACAAAAGCAATAACTATTTCTAAAGGCCGAACTAAAGGCCAAACTAAACCATGCATCGCCTAGCGTAACCTACTGTCAGATTTGAACGAAAAGCCTGTCAGGACGTAAGAGTTCCGTAAGAACCGAACTTCAAAACGTTGCTACTCGTCACAACAGCTTTTTCGGTTCGTTGGCTAGTGTAACATTTTGTGTTAAATGTCAAAACAGACGAAACGAGTGCAAACGTTCGTTCAATTGCTACCGTCTCGTCACGTCTACTTTGGTTAAGGCTTATGGCTACATCGTTTCTTAAGTTCAACGAAGTACAACAAAGCCAGTAAAAAGTCTACTCTTAGTTTGTTAAGCACTTGACAGACTTTTCGTTCGAATTTGACAGTAGGTTACGCTAGCTGATGCATGGTTTAGTTGGGCCTTCGCTCTTTCCTTAAGGAAATGACATTTGTGGAAATTGAACGAAACTTTTTGTTAAGTACGTTGTAGTTTTAATATACGATTTGTGTGTATTCGCACACTTGCATAAGTTGACTGCAGCCAAAGCGTGCATGGTTTAGGTGGGCCTTTAGTTGGCCCTTAACTTATGTGGTTTTTTGTTAGAGTTACCAGATGACATACGTTAGTAGTACATTTACTACTTTTGCGTTGTAAAAATGGACTACTTTTCGGTTAAATGGACTACTATTGAAATATGAAGTGAATGTGATGACCTTTTTTTTTAGTAAAATATGAAAATGGAAGGTATGATGGATTTGCAGAGCTATCGGAGGTTTTAAGCAATCTTGTTCTAATAATACAAAAGCAGTAAAAAATATGGAGAATTAATAAAGGAAAACTCACAGAATTGAAGTAGCACTGAATTACTGTACTTCATGATGAAATGCAATTGAAACGTCAATAACCAAGTGATAATTACTTCGAAATTTTTTTTATTTTTTACTGAAACTACATTCGAAGGCTCTGTGTTGGGTCCCAGGTCACAGTAATTTTGTCGGCAATGAAAATGCTGACAAACTGGCAAGGGAAGGCTCAAATGTGAGCAGTAGAACTGTTGATCTTTCTATAAAACGGCCAATAAACACAGATAAAATGAACACAGATTTACAGTGTCTTCGCGAGGAAAATTCTAGATGGTCTTAATTGTCGACGTGTGTAACATCAATATCAATGTGGCCATCTTATGATGCCGAACGAACGTATGTTGTGATTTCGCTAGACAGGGGGCTCATCTGAGAGTCCTAACTGGACACTATTTTATTGGCAAACCTCCAACAAGCTCGGTCTGCCCAACTTCGGAGATCATTGCAGGGGCTGTAACGATCCGGATGTTGAGGAGTTGTTGTTTTTCGTTTTCACTGCGAATGCTCTCCGTTAGCGCAATGACGCTTTAAGGCTTTTGACAGTTACTTCTGCGACTTTTTAGATGAACTAGCATCAAAAGATCTTACATTCATTTTGAAATTTATACTAATACTAGCTGTCCCGGCAGACGTTGTTCTGCCCTTTTCGATGTGTGGCGCGATGCTGTATGAACGCATGCGATGGAATGTAAAAGCGAAACAGCCCATTTTCCCAGTGAAACCAACCTTTGTCCCTATTCTTTTACAAATATATAGCAGGCCTGGCAGATGTTATGTGAGGTGATAATTTTTTCCTTTGAAACTTACTTTTGCCCGTGCCTTTTATTTACATGTTTATATACCAAGTCCCATTCATCTACGTCCAGTAGTTGGTGATATATGATGAGTTTGATTTTGAAGGGCGTGTCATCGCCCATTTTTTAAACCCAACTTTGTGAAAACCTTCCAAAGGCCACAATTATGAAATCTTCGTGTATATTCTATTTAAAAAGTTATTTTGTATAAGGCCACCCAAAGTATTCCCCTAACTGAAATGTGTACGGCCTCTTAATATAAAAACCATGTGGTGTAAGTAAGACGCTCATTCTACCTGTGCTTCTTTATGGCGCTGAGGCATGGGTGGTTTCGACAACAGACGCAGCCGCTCTTGGGGTGTTCGAGAGGAAGGTTAGGTTAGGTTAGGGTGGCGGCTATTTCAGAGCCTCACATAGACCACAGGGGTCCATAGTGTTACCACAAACTCTCTGCTACAGTCTTATTAGTAAATTCTGGTCCTTTCATTGTGGTGCTCGTCCAACATGAAGGTGCCTGTTGTTACAGCGAATCTTTTGATTTCACTCAATTGGACTACAGTTAGTTCCTTCAGGGATATAAAGAATGGCTGCCCAAAGTATTTCAACCTATAACTTGCTAAAGCAGGACAAAAGCAAAAAAGGTGTTCTATGGTTTCCTCTTCATCGGGTTCATGACAGTTTCTACACCAGTTATTGGATACTGCTCCCAGCCTGAAGGCATGATGCCCAATGAGGCAGTGGCCAGTCACAACCCTTGTCAATAAACTGCATTCACTCCGAGTTAAGGATAACAAATATTTAGTGTCCTTTCTATGGAAACTGGGCCAAAAATGTTTGGTTACCTTGCTCGTGGAAGAGGAAGTCCACCTCGTATCCGCTACTGAGAGTAATTCTCTGTCTTTTGATACGTAGTAGTGTTGAAGAGGTACTGAAACTTTCATGAGTTCTGAGTCTGACTGCGCACCCTGCTTTGCTAGTAAATCTGCCATTTCATTTCCTACAATGTTGCAATGCCCAGGTACCCACTGAAGGAATACTGAATTCTCCTCAGTTAGTGTACACAAAGCATTAAAACACTCTAGGACAATTTTAGACTTAATGGAATACGATTGTAGAGCTTTTAAAGCGGCCTGACTATCAACGTAGAAATGAAATTTTCTGTTACAATCACCTTCTTTTAAGTAGACTGCTGCTTTATAAATTGCAGCAATTTCTGCCTGAAAAATGCTACACTCTGTCGGCAGTTTAAATGATTGGCTTGTTTTGCAGTTTGAGATGTAAAAACTTGCACCCACACCTTCATTCATTTTAGAGCCATCTGTATAGATGTTTATTACGTCTGTTGGATCCTCACCCTTTGACTTCCAGAATTCTCTTGAAGGAAACGTTACCAAAAATTTCCTGTCAATGTATAAAGTGGGGGTCATGTAGTCGGTGGTGACGTTTAGAATAGCACCTACGTTGCTATGACCAATTTGTCGGTATTTTAAACACCCCGATTCTTTGAGCCTGAGTATAGTTTTATAAGCTACTCCCTTTGCAAAAAGATCAATAGGCAATAAATGTAGTATAACGTTTAAAGATTCTGCAGAAGTTGTACTAAGCGCCCCTGTTATGCCAATACACATGAGACGCTGTATACGTTCTAAAAGCTTGAATGTTGATTTCAATTTAATAGCTGTCCACCAGACATGAACTCCGTAAAGTAAAACTGGTCTTACTATCGCAGTGAAGATCCAGAGGGTGATTTTGGGATCCAAACCCCATGTTGCACCATAGAATTTTTTGCACGCATAGAAGGCATTGTGTGCTTTCTTAATGCGTTCCCTAATATTCGGTTTCCAATTTAATTTACGATCTAGAATAATACCCAAAAATTTTGCCTCATTAGATAATGGAATAGTGTTGTTGTCAATAGTTATATTTCTGAACTTAGAAATTTTATATTTCCTCGTGAAGAGCACTAGCTCCGTTTTTTTTGGATTTATATTCAGCCCGCTGCTTGTAGCCCATCTCTTTAAAACTACAAGAGCGCTCTCAAGTAGTTCGCTTAGTACGTCTAAGAATTTTCCCTTAACCATAATTACCACGTCATCAGCATATGCTACTACTTCAATACCTCTCTGCTGAAGCGTGTGTAGTATGGGATTAATTACCAGTAGCCATAGTAATGGAGACAGAACACCACCTTGTGGAGTACCTCTTTTTACATACTTTTGAGATCTAGTGTGTCCCCATTCTGCTATGATTGTGCGGTTATTTAAAAGAGTTTCTATCCATTGACGAATATGGATATCGATGTCTGCTTTTGTTAGAGCTGTCATTATTGCAATTGTGTTTACATTATTGAAAGCGCCCTCAATGTCAAGAAACGCAGCAAGAGTGTATTCTTGAAAATAAAGGCTGTCTTCTATAAAATGAACAACAGAATGCAGTGCAGTTTCCACAGATTTTCCTTTTTGGTAAGCATGCTGTGATTTTGAGATATAGTTTTGGTTCAGTGACCCCCTTATATAGGAATCTATAATTCGTTCAAAAGTTTTAAGAAGGAAAGATGTTAAGCTTATAGGTCTGTAATCTTTTGCTTTAACGTGACTTGATTTTCCACCTTTAGGTATGAAAATCACCCTCGCCTCGCGCCATGATTTGGGAATCATTTTTAGCTTTAAACAACTTTGAAAAAGAACTGCTAACCATGGTACTAGATTTTTTCCAGCATGCTGTAGCAAAGCTGGAAACAGCCCATCTGGTCCTGGAGATTTAAATGGGCTGAAAGATTTAATTGCCCACCAAATTTTTTCCACTGAAAAAATGTTTTCAGTTTCTAGATTATAGTTGTATTCAGAATCACTAGTATGTACCAAGTTATCTTGACAGCCAGGAAAATGAGTATTCAAGAGGGTCTCAATAGTTTCCTTTTCGTCTACCGTCCATTCACCGTTGTCTTTTTGTAATAAAAGAGGGGATATTTCTTTTTTCGAAAGTATTTTTCTTAATCTGGCTGCTTCAGAAGTAGATTCAATACTATTGCATTGTTCTTGCCAGCTTAAGCGTTTAGCTCTTCTAAGGATGATTTTGAAATTTTTCAATTCAAGCCTATACGAGTTCCATGCGGTTTCCGTATTAACCTTTCGTGCTTGCTTGAAAAGAGTTTGAATTCGCTTCCGCTTTGCTGAAAGTTCCTGATTCCACCATGGTGGTTGAGATTTTTTTGAGTGAAATTTGACAGGGCAGGCGATTTTAAATGCTTTAAGCAAAATTGCAGAAATTTTCTCATTAAATTCCTCCACCTGCTGAATAGTATTAATTGACGTGTTGTAGTTACACGACAATTTACTTTTAACTATACTAGAAAAGATATTCCAGTCAGTTTTCTGAATGTTTCTAAAGATATTTTTCTTTGAATCCGGACGAAAACTTAACGAGAATACTATGTAGTTGTGGTCAGAAAAGGAGGCTTTGTTTAGAACACGCCACCCATCAATTTTGAAATCTTTGTTATCGGAAAAGAATGTTAAATCTAAAACATTTTTACTTGTAGGACCAACAAACGTCGGCTCACTACCTTGATTGCCTATAATCAGTTTTGAGGTATTAATAAAATGAAGAAGAGACTCACCTCTCAGGTTAGTATCATTACTACCCCAAATAAGATTGTGTGCGTTTGCGTCACAACCTATGATGAGATTGTTTTTTTCCTTTTCCGCCTTACGGATTAGGCTCCGAAGATCAGCAGGAGGTGCTTCATCATCATGTGCCATATAAGCTGAAGTTAGTAAAACGCTGTTATCTTTAGCATCCTTTGCAGATACTGTGGTTATGTCATTATTGCTGAAATTAGGTTTAAGATGAATATTAAGGTTCTTTTTAGCCATTATGGCTGAACGCTTCCTACCTTCGTTTAGCGTATAAAATAAGTTGTAGTTTCGTGACGCCAAGCCTTTTATGTTGCCTTTGGCATCAATCCAAGGTTCTTGGATGAGCGCCACGTCGTAAGACCCCTCATCAAGGGTTTGAAGCAGCACAGCCGAAGCTGAGCTACTGTGATGTAGATTTATCTGAATAAACCTCATCACGTGTCTCTAGCTCCGTTTCTGCTGCATTGATGACGGTAACATTAAGCTCCTCATCCGAAACGTCGTTTACCTCCACCAGGGAGACGTTTGAAGCCGCCTCGGTGAGTGAATCCAGACCCAGGTCCTTCTCTACCTCGTTGGCCTCTAAGGTGTTGTCATTTTTGTCTCTTGGACTTCGCTTCTTCAGGCGAAGGTATACACACGCCAAGCCCCAAGCCATTTTACCGAACCTAGGGTAGAGCAGATCCTCAGCCTCCTTGTTTATTTGAAGAATGAGGACCTGACCCACTCCCGATCCAGCCGGCTCAATGACCTTCAGTACCCTCCAGTCCTGCGTTGGAATATCCAAATTTTGCTTGCATAGCAGTTCAAGAGTATCTTCTTGTGGAAGCTTGTAAGGGAATACAGCCTTAGCTTTTGGTGGTGAAGGTATCTTGCTTCTTTCCACAATTTCGAGTTCGGCTCCCTCCCAGAGGCCATGAACTTCCTTAACAGCTTCAGAGCACCATTCTAACGATAGCTGATCTCTGCAGGCGATGATTTTTACTCCATTGAACCACCCAGCTCCATCAAAAGAGGGCATAGGTTTGTTCGAAAGAGATTTCATTCGAAGGACAAGAGCTTGTAGTAGTTTGCCCTCCACGTGTTTCCATCTCTCTTGGGTTAATTTTCCAAGTGGATCACTGCGGTCGATCAAAGCCACTATCAAGTTATTTTTGGCAGTTTCATTAAAAAGCGGCCGAACAGTAGGGTGGTCCGTTGCCAACACAGGCTTCGCTTTCATTAGCACTCGGCCCTCTGTAGAATTTTCTTCCAGAGATCGGTGCTTCTTCAGCACTTGACCCTCTGGAGACTTTTCTTCCAGGGACCGATTTCGTTTAGCGGCAAGCTTAGTTATAACGTCCTCCTCAATACTGTTGGCAAAAAGGACATTAATTGTTTTAAATTTTTCATTGTTTGAAAAATGGTGCCGTCCATCTGCAACCGCTTGATTTGCCCAGCTTAGGCTATCTGCATCTTTTAGCGATAGTTCACTAGCCTGTTGATTTTTCAAGCGTTCTACAATACGCACAGCTGCCTTGTATTTTTGTAGGGCTTTATGTCCCAAGCGTCTATTGTTGTCTGCGTCTTTCGATGAACCCGGTGATCGTAGGAGCTCCTCCTCCATCTCTGAGCTGACATCAACAGCAGATTTCATCATTATCCTAGACAAAAAGAAGACATTTTGCCCCTCAGATAGAATTAAAACAAGTTAACAACATAGAAAAAGAAGTGCTCATTCAAATTAAGCAATGGTCAGCGAGTAACCGGTTCAAAATTAAGAAATGATTTAAAAATTTTACTCGTTACTTTTGTGCCTAACTAATAGAATCAAAACGACGCTCACAATTCTAGACCCGTATCACACTGTTCCACTCTATGCGTATGCTAAAGATGTATAAGTGAGTGAAGAGATTACGAACGTAATGGCGACGCGATTAACTTGGCAGTGCTCCCTTCCCAAGAGAAAAAGAGAGAAATAAAAATGTTAAGAGACTTACAGTAGCGTAAAAACACTCCAGCCTTTCCCGCGCTTTTGCTGAGTCAAGTCACCAACACAAAAATAAAATTTTTAGAGCACTTCGTTTTCTATTGCACTTGTTTATTGAAAATTGGTCAGTCGCGTGACTTGTAAAATTACGAGTTAGAGTCGTTTTAATATACTCTGATGTGACATAAACACAGAAATTAAAAGTTAATTAACACCAAAGTCGAGTACTCACTATGGTTACTCGTTACTTTTGTATCTAGTATACACCACTAAAGACGCCACTCAAATGCAATTGCTCCGTTCCGTTCCACTATGCTCTCAGTAAAGGTTTAATGATGCATGTGTAAAACGGTCAAACACAATCGTAGATGAGTGCAGTCTATAATTGCAATACACCCGTATAAGCGTGATCGAGAAAAATAATAATTTAAGCGATCTCTTAAGAGATGCTGCAATAAACAAAATCAACCAAACTCACACACACCCGCGCGCACAACAAGAGTTCTGGTGTACACTAGACAAATCACTTTACTTACGACATTTGTTATGTTCAAAATATGATATTTTAAATAGTTTTGTTTATTTTTAATTTTCCTTTTAAAACACTGCACTGCACTTGTTTAAAGTTACGTGGTTTGTTGTTTTTTAGGATTGTATACACAATTAAATACACTCGCGGTGAAAATATTTAAAATTTTTAATAATTTTGTAGAGCACAAAAAAAAAAAAAAAAAGCACGTCCGTCTTCCTTGAAAGCAAGAGAGAAATCTACCTTGGCACTGCCGTAACCAGCAACAATGATGTCAGTCTGGAGATTAAGCGGAGAATAACAATTGCTAATAGGTGCTACTACGGTCTCAGTAAGCAATTACGTTGCAGAGCTCTCTCTCGATCGACAAAGCTAACACTCTACAAGACGCTCATTCTACCTGTGCTTCTTTATGGCGCTGAGGCATGGGTGGTTTCGACAACAGACGCAGCCGCTCTTGGGGTGTTCGAGAGGAAAGTTCTCCGCAAAATCTTTGGTCCTGTTCGAGTTGGCGAGGACTATCGCATTCGAATGAACCACGAGCTGTATGAGCTCTACGCCGACATTGACATAGTTAAGCGTATAACAATACAGCGACTACGCTGGCTGGGTCATGTCCATCGTATGGATAAAGAAGCTCCAGCGAAAAAAGTATTCGAAGGGAACGTCCCCGGTCAACGACGAAGAGGGAGACCATGCCTCCGGTAGATAGACCAAGCTGAGGAAGCCCTAACCGCGCTTGGCATTAACGATTGGAGAAGGCGCGCGCAAAACAGAGGCGCCTGGCGAGAGCTAATGAGGTCGGCCGTAACCTGACAACGGGTTGTTATGGCCATCTAAGTAAGTAAGTAATGTGGTGTAAGTTCCATGAGAATCGAATAAGCGGTCTTCGAGAAAATAATATTTTAAAAATTTTTATGTTTTAGGGCCAACCTAAATATGCATCCTCAATTAAAGTCTTATAGCCTACTTATGCCTCTTAATATAAAAGACACGTGCTGTAAGTTCCATGTGGTGTAAAATCGGTCTGAGTCCATTTACCGGACTAAGTGAAAATGCTATTTTAAAAATATTTTTGTTTGTGAGCCACCCTAAATATGCACCCTTAATAAAAGTTTTAATAATACAGTGGAATCGCGATAATTCGTGATCGCAAGGGACCAGCAATTTTTTACGAATTACAAGGGTTTTCGATTTAACGAGGTTTCGATTTTTTCGATAAATTTTATTTTTTGCTCCATTATCAATGGCTGAAATTATATTTTGCTTTTGCAACACTGATAAAGTCTTATGAGTACGTTTATTTGCCATTTTCACGCCACACTCTCTTTTTCACACACCTCTGGTAAAGCAACGAACAAACTGACCACGAAATTACAAAAAATTCCACCAAAAAATATGAACGATGAACGTAGCCTACTATGATTGATATTGTTTTTTAAACTATAGTTCCATAGAATTTTGTTTTGCATTGCGAATTATAAGAGGTTGTCAAATCCAATTACGATTTAAAAGAGGTTAAACAGACTTTATTGCACAAAAAAAAAATACGAATTATCGAGGGGACCAAAATGTATGGAATTTTTACGAATAAAAGCGATTTTTTCAAGAGACCAACAGTTTGCTACGAATTATTGAGATTTTCGAATTAACGAGGTACGAATTATCGCGATTCCACTGTATACTGTAAAATTTTCATCAAAATCGGCCGGATAGTTTCCGCGTCCATAAAAAACAAACAGATAGACGGACAGGCAAAAACTAAATTTTATAAAAACAACAAATTGCAGTTTAACTGTAAAAAAGCAATTAACATCGTACTCTCTCATCAAAAGTAAAAAAAAAACGGCGGGTTGCAATGCAATGGAAGACAAAAACGGAATATGTATTCAAATTTTACTCTCGCTCTCATTCTCAATTTGTCAACGCAACAGCGCGGAATTTGAAAGAAACAAACATGTAAGCATAACAATCGTTGAATGAGAATGGAATGTGTCAGTTAGAGTGTCTGCTTTGCTTTTTGTTTTCCACTTGGAATATTTATTTAAAAGAAACAATAGAACATTCAAATTTTACTATCGCATTCATGACGGGGAATCCCGATGACGGTCGGTGTCGCGAGTTTATACTTTTTTCCTCAGCCGCACAACGTGCCATAAGAAGTTTTCACTTCAAAAATTGCTGAAAGAAGTATATTCGGCTCAGTAGCGTCAACTGAGTATTCCTAATGTTTGAATACAAAAATTTATTCTGATTGCAGTAAGAAACATCATTGCGAATTATGTAAGTATAAGAAAAAATCAGGTAAAGAAAGTACCTGGACCTGTGACTAAATAGCTTAAACATAATTTTTCTAAAACTTAACTTAAAAATCTGCTTCTTCCTACAGACACTATGACACCACATTTATCAAAATCGGCTTATTCGTTGCCGAGTTATGGCTGTTAGAATATTCAAACTGCTTAAAATGCCATCTAGTGACAATTTATCAAAACACAAATGACTTCAAAAAAATTTGCTTGTTCTTAAAAAAACTATTACACCTCATTTGTCTAAATCGGTTTAGTAATAGCCGAGGTATAACGTTTTAAAGTTTTTCAAAAAACCAAATTTGCTTGCTGCTGGTTCATGGTGGCCTGGTATTTCAGATTTTTCTCTGCTTTGGGCTGCTGGCTCTGCTTTCGGCTGCGCTTGCAGAGAAAAATTTGCTGACTGAGCAGCAGCTAACCGGAAGTCAACATATGTATGCTACAGATTTAAAAATTTTTTCCAAAAAATTGCATACTTCCATGGGCCAATTTTTTCAAAAAAACGTTGCCTACTTTTAGGCGCATTTGATAATTTACCCCTAAAAGTATGCAACAGTTTGCGAAAAATTTCAAAAATAGCGCCAAAAAGTTGGCAACATTACCTGAAATTTTTAAAATCGTTGCCTACTTTTAGGCGCTATTTTTAAATTTGTCAGAAAGTGTTGCATAATTTTAGGGGCAAATTATTAATCGTTGCCTACTTTTAGGCACTATTTTGAAATTGGTCAGAAAGTGTTGCATAATTTTGGCCGATTGCACTGATTAGTGGAACAAAGCGTTACACCATGATTAACAGTTAGTACATGCGTGTCGTGCCACAATCAGTGATAATTGGTAGTGTAGCTATGACCTCCAAGCTGGTGGCCACTGGAAACGGCTCTCCAGGAAGTTAAGTCTTGACTGTAGGGCTGGCTAGCATAGCTAGGCTAGGGGTTTGGTTAGCTCCTCAAATGCCTGTGGTATCTTCCTGAAGGTATTTCAGGCAGAAATGCCCCCAATCCAAGGTGGAACAGCATATGCTAAGGGATGAATGGCTAGTGGGTTATCTAGTCGATAATATGCGGACTCGGATAGTCTGGCAAACTTCCGTTTTAACCTAGCCTTATCCACACATGCAGGCTCTGTGAGGATGGACCTTCCTTTTTGCTTGCGAGGGCTGGATCAAAGTGTTATGCGACCCGTGCTGAGGATCGTTCAGGTTGGGAGCCCTATTTTCATAAAAATTAACCCAATCGCTAACGGAGCATACCGGATACCTGGCGCCCTCCGGTATTAAGTAGCCTTACCCACGCACCTGGACCTCTGTGTGGGTGGACATATTCGTCCTGTACTCGTGGGACCAAATATGGAAAATCTATTGAAAAATAAACAAAACAAACAAACTAACAAACAAACAAATGTAAAAACAAAAACTTCTGAGTCAGAGACTCAAAATGATTGCAATCGCGATATCGCATGCATCTCAGATGGGACTGGCG
The DNA here is from genome assembly GCA_949775025.1 of Tricholauxania praeusta. NCBI lineage: Eukaryota > Metazoa > Arthropoda > Insecta > Diptera > Lauxaniidae > Tricholauxania > Tricholauxania praeusta. The sequence goes on from OX459032.1 coordinate 26,842,554, forward strand.
CTGGCCTTCGGGTGGCTGGACCTGTCTTGAAGGTGGGAGGGAAGGTAAGGGCGTTGGACTTCACGTCCAACCCTACCAACCCTTCAAAAAAAGGGGGGCTTTAATGCCCAATTCTGGACCAACCAGTTCGGCATCGACCGCTGCCTCACGGCATGGTCAGTTAAAGTCGGCTGGGGAATCCAGACATGAGGGGGGATCTTCGCTGTCAAATCGAGGACAAACCAGTTCGGCATCGGCCACAGCCTCACGGCTAAGCCAGTTAAAGTCGGCTGGGGAGTCCAAGAAGGAACAGAATCCTTTAGGGGAGGGTTTTAAGGGTCTTAGACCCTCTAAAATGAAAATCGCGGACAAGCAGGCGGCGAATAGAATTCGTCGTCGTATGGAAGCTGCTGATCCCAGCTCTCTGTCCAAGGAGGACAAGGACTCCCTTCGATGGGCGAAGAGAGTCCTTGAACAAAAAGGCCATGAACAGGCCGTTTTAGAAAAACTACCTAAAAGGCAGAGATCCCAGGACGAGATGTTGGAGTCTAAACGTCAAAAGACTACTGGTAAATCTCTGTCTTTTAGTGACGTTGTAAAAGGTTATAAGGGGAGAGTTTTGGCTGTGCTTGACAGGGCGGCGGAGGACGGGGCAATTCCTCGGGATAAATGGAAGTGGGTAGACGCTGCCTTGGCAAATACCCTCTTCCAGATATTAGAGGAGTTTCCTGGTCCTTTGCCATCATGTGAGGAGGCAGGCTGGCATCAGGGCCTTTTTAAACTCATCTCCTGTGATGATGACCGGTCTGCCAAGTTGTACAAGGTAGCTGTGAGTAGGCTAGGTGAGGTGTATCCAGGCGCGAAACTAAAGGCTGTGGAGAAGGATGAAATTCCTACCAGGCCCCGGGCTCGCGTTTGGCTACCGAGCACACCGTCGGGTGAGGACGCAGTTCTGCGGATGCTCCGACTATGCAATCCCAATCTTCCAACTCAAAACTGGAAGATTGGGAAGCTAGAAGCACCAGTCGGACCATCCATGCAGGCCATGGTCCTGTTGAACAAGGAATCCGTGGAGTTACTGGCGGCAACTAAGGGGGTCGTCAAGTATGGATTCAACAAGGTGACGCTCAAGGTTTACCGTAAGGACGAAGAGCTGGCCTCCAAAGGTGCTATCTCTCCCTCCCCGGAGACTATCGCCAATGCACCACCAGTGCCAGTGGAGATGGAGGTTGGGGATGAAGAGGTGGAGCCAGAGGGGGACAACTGCACTCCAAGCGGTCAACCTGAGGCGTCCCTTGAAGAAGTCGGTTCCAAGGACTCCGATAGGTCGTTGGAGGTAGGGGGCCTCCTGGAAGAAGCTCTTCTTTTAGAAGAGGATGATGAAGACGAGGCGGACATAACAGTCGTAGAGAGGGGAGGTAATTTGGAATCCGATGAGGGTCCTCCAAATTAATCTCCACCACTCAAAAGCTGCGTCCGCCGGCTTACTGATCCGCTTAAGTAAAAGCGGAGATGATTTAGTCCTCATACAGGAACCCTGGGTTCATGCCGGGAGAGTCTGTGGTCTGAGGACGCCTGGCTATAAGCTACTGGTGGCAAATGTGGAAGGTAACCCCAGAGCGTGCATTTTGGCAAAGACTAATCTTAACTTGTTTTTGCATTCTAATTACAGTGACCTAGATACGGTCGTTGCTAGCCTGGAGATAAAAGCTGGAGGCTTTTGGTTAGCATCGTGTTACATGGCTCACGACATGGCGAGTGGTTTACCACCGACATATTTAAAGGCGGCTGTAGAGCAGGCCCGCTTAAACAAAACTGGGCTAATCATAGGCAGTGACGTAAATGCGCATCACACTGTCTGGGGTAGCACAGATGATAATGATCGAGGAGAGTCACTTCTAGAATACATTTTAAACACTAACTTACTTATCTGCAACAAAGGCTGTGAGCCAACCTTTATAGTAAGGAACAGGGAAGAAGTCTTGGATATAACATTGGTCTCGGACTTTGTTTTTGAATGTATCGTTGACTGGAGAGTCTCAAGCGAGCACTGTTTTTCAGATCATCGTTATATAGAATTTGTTCTCACTGCTAACCCCCCAGAACCGATTGTTCACCGAAATGTAAAAAGGACAATATATATATATATAAAGGGGAATATATAACAGGAAAATAGCAGAGTATCTGCCTATCTCAACCCCCGTAGAGCCGTCAACTATCCACGACATAGACAGGCTGGTTCAAAACTTAACGGGAGGGTTAAATAAATCCCTGGAGATTTCTTGTCCTGTAAGTAAACCTCGAGGAAAGAAGAAACCCCCATGGTGGTCAAATGAAACTCAGGTTCTTCGACGAAGAAGTAGGAATTTATTTAACAAAGCCAAAAAATCAGGTTTGGACAATGACTGGAATGATTATAAATCTATTCTCAAAATTTACAAGAGTTCGTTAAGAAAAGCTAAACGTAACTCGTGGAGGAACTTCTGTGGAAACATTGAAGAGATTTCAGAAGCATCTAGGCTAAGGAAGATTTTATCTACCTCGCCCACTACTCTAGGTCTTTTAAAAAAGCCTGACGGCTCCTGGACAACATCTAGCGAAGAGACCTTAGACCTCTTACTAGATACTCACTTCCCTGGTAACTCATTGCATGAACCAGAGGAATTGAATGTTCAACCTCAGATGTCCTCAATTATTCTCGGGGACATTGTTTCGGAAACCAAAATTCGATGGGCGATAAATAGCTTCAAACCCTATAAGTCACCAGGACCTGCTGGTGTGACACCAATTGAGCTGCAACAATCTGCTCGCTTAATTATACCTTGGTTGACAGCTATTTTCAAGGGCTGTCTTAACCTTTCCTATATTCCTCTAGCCTGGAGGATGACTAAAGTCATTTTCATTCCAAAGGCTGGGAAGAGCTCTTACATAAATCCAAGGGATTTTAGACCAATAAGTCTTTCCTCTTTTCTTTTAAAAACTTTGGAAAGACTCATAGAAATCTATGTTCGCAGCAGTATCAAACCTGATCTGCTGTCTACTTCTCAACATGCTTATACGAAAGGCAGATCTATAGAAACCGCACTTCACACACTAGTGAGCAACATTGAAAAATCCTTTGCATGTAAGGAATTCGCCCTGGCGGCGTTCCTGGATATTGAAGGAGCTTTTAACAACGTTGACCCAGGTATTATTATCAAAGAACTGCAGAAACTGGGTATCAACAGTTCCATAGTTGAGCTGATTAAAAAGCTACTGACAAACAGAGCCATTACCTCAAATCTTGGCATTTCCAAAGCTAATAGGTTTGTCCGCAGAGGAACGCCGTAGGGTGGAGTGCTATCTCCTCTACTGTGGAATCTGGCAATAAATAAGATGCTCATGTCACTGAAAAGGCTGGGCTGTAAAGCTATTGCCTATGCCGACGATGTAGCATTAATTGCATGTGATAAATTCCCAAACACACTGTGTGAAATTCTTCAGAATGCTTTAAACAGACTCGTCACATGAGCAGATGAGGCTGATTTAGGCGTAAATCCGAACAAAACTGAACTAGTACTCTTTACTAGGAGTCACAAACTTCCAATTATAGTACCAAATGTTGTTGAGAGATTTAGGAAAGCAACTGTAGCACTATACTCTTGTAAAAAAGCTGTGGGAAAAGATGGGGGCTATCACCTCGTATTATTTATTGGCTCTACACAGCGGTAATTCGACCGATTCTGTTATATGGCATTATGTTGTGGTGGCCTGTCTTAGACAAGGTCACCTATTACAGACAATTGCAGAAGGTTCAAAGAGCTGCTTTCATGTGCATCACTGGTGCACTGAGGACCACACCGACTGATGCCTTGGAGGTCCTCTTTCATCTCGTTCCCCTTGACCTGTTTTGTAAACGAATGGCAGCATGTACCGCCATTAGACTCAGGGAAACTGCTTGCTGGTCCGAGGGAAGTACAGGACACTCAACTATCCTTAATAGCTTGAATTCCGTACCCTCTAAATTGGACTACACTATTCCAGTAATCTCATTCAAGAGAGATTACGTAACCCATATCCCATTTAGGGATGACTGGAGGAATCCCGGGGAGAAGGAACCATATTAACTTCTACACGGATGGCTCCAAGTTAAATAACCAAGTGGGTTATGGTATTTACTCTAAGGAACTGAAGATAAGTATTGCTGCGAGGTTACCAGACCATTGTAGTGTTTTTCAGGCAGAGGTTATAGCAATAGAAGAAGTAGCATCCTGGCTGAGAATAAATGTGGTATCCAAGAAGGGTATTAATATTTATTCAGACAGTCAAGCTGCTATTAAATCCTTAGAATCAGTCTTCCTAAACTCACTAGTGGCCCAACAATGCCGCTAGTCTCTAAATGAGATGGCTCAGCATTTTAACATTCACCTCATCTGGGTGCCTGGGCATAGGAACATTGATGGCAATTGCAAAGCTGACGAACTTGCTAGGCAGGGGACTACTGCACAAATTCCTCAAGACAATGAAGGTGTTGGCATGCCACTTGCTACCTGCAAGTTACTGCTTAAAGAAGACATGATAAAAAAAGCTAACATAAGATGGACCCAAGGGTTAACTTGCAATATAACAAGGCAAATCTGGCCGGAATGGAACGCTAAGCGATCTCTAGAACTGATATCCCGCACTAGACACAGTGTCTCGTCAGTTGTTGCAGTAATAACTGGCCACTGGCTTATCGGCAGACATGCGGAGAGATTAGGTATTCGGTCTTTTGACTACTGTAGAAGTTGTGGGGATGTGGAGGAGGAGGAAAACATTAAACATTTTCTTTGTTCCTGCCCTGCACTTGCTAGAAAACGCCACAAAACACTTGGCTCCTTTTTGTTTGATGACCTGGAGGACCTTAGACATGTTAGCATAGGTCAGTTATTTAGTTTCATAACGAAATCTGGATGGTTCAATGAGAGGGTATAGTCAAGTACCCTGTGGTATCACAATGGACCAAACTTGGTCTAAGTGAGTCGGTTTTTGTAACTGACTGCCACTCCTACCTAACCTAACCTAACCTAGGGGCAAATTATTAATAGCGCCTAAAAGTAGGCAACGTTTTTAAAAATTTTTGAAATCGAGTTCGTTTCCCAAGTCTTCAAATTTCTTAAATCGAGCTCGTTTCCCAAGTCTTCAAAATTCTAAAATCGAGTTCGTTTCCCAAGTCTTCAAAATTCCAAAATCGAGTTCGTTTCCCAAGTCTTCAAACAACATTCAAATTTTACTATCGCATTCATGACGGGGAATCCCGATGACGGTCGGTGTCGCGAGTTTATACTTTTTTCCTCAGCCGCACAACGTGCCATAAGAAGTTTTCACTTCAAAAAAATAACTCAAGGAGAGTTGTTCTTTGAACTTCGAAGCCAAATACAAACGGTACAAATGAAAACAAAAATAACAACACAGAATTCAAAAAGCAGCATAAGCATAAGCAACGACAAATCGAACGACAATTATTGTGTGAGGTTTTGCAAAAAACTTAATCCTAAAAAATAGCATTTTTAACTTAAAAAAATCATAGAAATAAGTATACAATAACCTTTTTTAGTGCAAATATGTTGTTTTAAAACATAAGTTATTAAAATCGGTTCAGTATATTTTGCGGTTTGGCGTTACAAACCATTTCCATATAAATAGTATAGATAGATTGAAATGGTTCGATTTAGGTCGAATGACTATATATAAATCGTGTATACCATAGATAAACTAGACCGGAAAGTATTTTCAGGCTGGAGGAATTTTTGTAACAGTATTAGTGAATATTTAAGTTCACCCTTGTGCGGTGAGTTCCTTCGTATGAGTGTGCCACTTGCTAAATATTTTTCCATAAATTAGGGAATTTATAAGTCTTCTAAGGATTAAATTAAAAAAGATCATATTTTTTGTAAAGAAAACCATAATAAAATGTTTAAGAAAATGTTAGAACTTACATTATGTATCAATTTTTAATCATGTAAAAGAAAAATCTAACGAAGTGTTTTTTTTTTGTGCAAGAAATTCAAAATCTGGCAGCTTTCAAGCTCATTTTTAATTGCTGAAGGCAATTCATTAAACAATTTAAGACCGCGATATTTTAATTGGTTTTGAGTTCTGGAGTTTCTATATTGCTGGAGTCTAAAATCAGAATTTGATCTTAAACTATACGGCTGCGAGTCACCCACATAAATTAAACTCGACGCTAGATATTTAGGCACCTTGTTATATTTCATTTTGAACACAAACAGCAAAACATTATAGGTGATTCTCTGTTTAATATTTAACCATTTTAGACAAGATAGCACCCACGAATTTGTGTATAAAAACTACATTTGAGGATAGTTCTCATAGCTTTATTCTTTAGCATTTGAAATTGATTTATTTGTTCATTATTGCCCATGAACAAAATTGTTAGACAGAATTCAAAATGAGGTTTAATTATTGTGTTATATATGTTGATGGCACAAATTGTGGTAATATTCCTTTTTATTCTCTTGAGGAACCCTATTTTCTTCGAAATTTTTTTCGCTACATACGTAATATGACTTTTAAAGTTCAGTTTATCATCCAGCATAACTCCCAAATATTTGATTTCTTTCACAAGTTCAATGGGTTTCCCCTCGATCACTAAATTAACAGTTTCACTACTGTTCACCACCATGCATTTAGTTTTATTGACATTAATTTTTAATTTGTTTGATTGGAGCCAAACGCAAAGGTTGTTTAAGTCTTCTTTAACGCATTCAATAAGATCACTAAAAACTTTACCACTTCTGAACAACAAGGCATCATCAGCAAACAGAGATATTTTGCACTTTTTTAATACCCTGCATACATCGTTAATGTAAATTAAGAACAGTAAGGGACCAAGAATGGTTCCTCTTGGGACACCAAAACATGTTTTAATTGCACTTGATGTGAAATTATTTACGTTTGTCAGTTGGGTTCTATCTAATAAGTAAGATCTGAAGCATTCAAGCTCAGAATTCTTAATCCCTTATTTTGATAATTTATTGATAAGTATATCGCGATCGATAGTTGCCTTCAAAGCAGATACCGATTCACTTGTGGATGGATGTTTAAGAAAATTTTTTGGACAATAGATTTCTCCCTATTGGGAATCATCGGTAAGTTATTTTTCTATTATTTTTTCTTCAAATGTAATTTGTGTTTTCTATCATAGCGAGCTGTCAAACGTAGACGAGGGAAAGTCAAGTTCCATCGCACAAAAAACATGCACCACATCGCCAACTCGTTCTGCTCCGTCGGCTTATTGCACAACAAAAACTACTTGGATAGCTGTCGGGGATCATGAGTCCAATGAGGAAAAATTTAACAGCAATACAGCGACATTGCAAACCTGGCCGTCGAAATACAGTTCCTACAGGAAAATTATAATACAACACAAAATAATTTAGAACAAATCGTTACTCAATTTTCACATCAAAAATGGACGCACCACCAATTAGCAGTGTACTACGTGCTTAATTGGATGAACTTAAGTATTTGCCACAACCGCAACATTTGCGTATAGTTTTTAATTTATCACCAACAACATGCTAAATGGAGCACCAGTGCCGTCTAATATGTCACCAGTTGAAAATTAATTGCGCAAATCATTTAAAAAGGCTGGTTGGTTGAGCGATTGATGACCAATGTCATGCAAAATTCGGAATATGAATTATTAAACATCTTTGCATTACGGGTGTTACATATATATTGTACTTAACTTACAGATAATTGAGCATTTAATACCACTAAGTGAATTAATTGATCTTGGTTTTGATGAATCAAGAATATCTGAGGCGCTTGTGAGGTTTGATAACAATAAAGAAAAAGCATTAGAGTATTTACTATCTTAGTGAAAACTTGTAAAAAATTTAAAAGTCATTTCTAAGCTTATTATGTTATTATTATTATGAATTTATTTTTCTCATTTATGTTGTCCAATTCCTTATTTTAAGAGCAGGCAAACTTGTACTGTACTATCAAATATTTGTATTTTGTATACAACTACGCGTAGCTAAAAGTAAAACTATTAAACTAATCTATCAAACGTAAAACTAACGCATTTAATTTCTTGATCAACAGTGAAACATTCGATGAAAATGTAAATACATCTTGCCCGAATAAATTCACAAAATTGTAATCGCCCTCGGCGATCGGTGCTTTTGCGTGGGCATTATGAACAACGGCAGCACGAGCTGGTGTGCCGATGCTAGCAGTTCGGTAATTTGGGGATGGGATCGCTGCTGCCCATAATGCGCATTCACCGTACAAATTTGTACTCGTGCTGACGTTGGGTTGCTGAGCTCTTCAGCGTGTAAGAATGAAAATATTTGATAAGTTTTGTTTTTGAATCAAAATAAAAAGTGAACGCGTTACCACAAAAAAAGTCTAAGTTTACAAAAAAAAAAATCAACTCCCAAAAATTCCCTAATGGCTGAACCACCGAGCCTGGTGTTCTGCTCGGGCCCTTCTAACCCACCCTACCGTGTGGACCTGCTGGGCGATTTTTTTTTTTTAGGTCCACCCTATTCAGAATTTGGTTCTACATGGGACTTTTGTGCTACTGTTTAAGCAGCCATTACCTATTCCTTTTTTTAAATAAAAAGAAATGTTTTTATTCTTTTCATTTCATTATTATTTTTTTTTTGTTTAATTTTTAAAACATGTTAATTATAATTTTTACTTTTATAATTATAATAGGTAATAATATTTTAATAATATAATATAATATAATGTATAATAAAGTAATATTCATTTTTCATTTCTAGCATAAGTTTTATTTTTTTGTTTAAAATATTTCAAAAATACAAAAAAAAAAACGGCACTGCCCCAAATGTTGACAAATGTTCGACTCATTTTAAGTTGTTGAATTTTGTTTTTAGTTTAGTTATTTGTTATGGTTAAATAAATAAAATATATAAAAATAAGTGTTTATGTCTACTACTTAAGTGTTGTTGATGTTGCTGCCGTCGTATGTAAAATTGTGTAGTGTTGTCATTTAGAATTGTGATAGTTAAAGTTGTTCTGTTGAGGTTGTTATTAATGAATATCTGTGTTGTTGTTACTCTTCATGTATTTGGTATTTATGGTGTAGATTTTTTACCTTTTTTCTTTTTGTTTTTATTTGTTATGGTAAAAGTTCACTGTTTTCATTTTTAGTTTTTTGTTTTGAATGTAAAATGTCCATCATTCTGTTTCCACTGTCACTTGTTTCAGGGTCAAGGTTTTTGTTTTTTTTTTATGTCAAAATTTTAATAAAACATCTGTATGTCTGTTTCAGTCTTTCACTATATTTTGCTTATTTAGTTTTCTCAAGTTATAATTTTGTTTCTCTTATGACACTTTTAGTTTCAGGTTTTGACACTTTTTGAAGTGTGATTTTATATGTGTCAACTTTTGTTTGTCAAAAAAAAAGAATACTTTTTTTTTTGTTGTTTTTTTTTGTGTTATGTCAATGTCACCTTCTCTTTCAAGGGTACGGAGCACTAGCGCTTCCGCGAATACTGCGTAGACGTACCTTTTTCGTAATGTGCGAACTTCCGCTATGAAACACAACTATGGGGAAAAGGTCACTCAAGGAATACGAGAGATTTTTTTTTATTTTTATGTTATAAAAAAACAGATCAACTACAGATTTTTTTTGTTAAATAAATATTTTCACATTTCCGCACTTTTTTATTCTAAGCGTAATAAATATTCACAAGCAGCTCTCGCCTTTTGCCTATTTCTTTTTGATTTGAGATTCGTTCTCGTTGCTTGGCGTTTTTATTTTTTTTTTCTTATAATTTTTGCGGCTAAAATTTTGTGATTGTACGGTGTTCAAATTTTTACATGGAAGAAAATATCGATTTCGCGACTTATGTGAAAAATGAAACGAACGAAAATACTGCGTTTTGCTTCGTTTTTTCCGGATTATCGATTAGTTATCAATTTTTTTAATTTGTCGTATGCGAATTCTTTTTGATGTGGAACGACAAAATCGTCATTTAAAAACAACAAAAAAAAAATGCTTAAGCCGCGGCACGTCCGCACAACACCATCGCCAAAATCCAACTCCTCGTCATACGATTTCGTTTCTCTGTCTAGTTCACACGTTCGACTTGAGTTTTATTGCCCGACGCGCACATGAGCGATCTCATTGGCTGGTGCAGCGCGCGCATGGAAAAGTCTAGAACATCATGCGCGATAACGCGATTTTCGAAATTCTTATGTCATTTTTGACATTTTTATCTAGACTGTTTCCCTGCACGCCTGTCACCACCAGATGGCAAATTGCTAATGTTAATTCGCACGCATCGGAACTGGTGCCGTTACAAAATATATTCACAAAAGTAATTTGTTATTTTTATAAATATCTTGACATTTTTATAAATATCATGTTATTTTAAAGCATAAATTTGATATTTTTATGAAAATCAACTAATTCGACTCGGCTTTCGGCATTGCAATGCATATAGCTCCAAAACGGCTGGGCGGCCCACTATCAAACTTTGCACGAAGTATAAGCATACTATAAGCTTTTTTTTAATGCACTAAAAAAGAAAATTGAAAAAAACGAAAAAGCAAAATATTTCTCAGTTTTTTCATTGTAATTTTTTTTTATTTTTAAAATCTAATTATTAGGTTAAAAGGGCCAATAAATGTGGTATAAAATCCAGTAGTTAATTTATTTTACCAGAATTGTTTAAGCTGAATAATGGCATTTGAAGTAGTACATACCTTACGATTTCTTAAATTTTCAAAGACCCATATTTTGTAAACAAGTGTTGCCATTCTAAAAATATTTTGTTTCTGTGTCGAGGTCATGCACAGGTACAGCATATTCAAATATATCTGAAATTGGAAACATGACCCCATTTTCCCTGACCGCTTCGCGTGAAATGCCCGATAACCTAACCTAACATTCAAAGGCAAAAAACATGATACCCTACTTTTCATTGATATCGATTTTTGTTACCATTAGTAATTGAAAGTTTTTGCTTAAAAATTTAAAAAACCGATTACTTAATAACGGTTCAAAAATAGGCTGAAAATTGGTGTGCTTGTTGCGTACTAAGACATATAAGAAAATGAGCGAATTCGAAGAGAGCCTGGTCAAAAACTCTGTGATTTGCCATGAAATGTCCCATATGTAAAATATCCAAATCAAGTCATTAATATATTATCATGTTATACCAAGTTTTTGGCTGTTGCTGATATAAAATTCAGACCTCAAAAATTTTATACTTTTTCAAAAATGCAATATCTTTTATAACAAAAAAATGTTTAAGAACTTTTGCTTAAAAAGTTTTTTTACTTTCATTAAATAGATGTTTTTCTTAAAATATTTTAAGTTTTATGATTTTCTTAGTAACTTTTATAAACACAGATAATAAGTTTTTTTTTTACTTTCATGAGTAGAAGTCAAAACAAAAGTGTTTTATAAATATTTAAGGGGCCAGGGGCAGTATCGACCCCCATACAAAAAAAAAGTTCGAATGTCCACCCACAGTTTGAAAGCTAAAATTAAGAGATTTTTGAGGAACAAAAAAAAATTTTTTTTTCGGCCTCTATATTCGATGCAATTTTGGTTTCTTCTTATATCTACACCATTTGACGTCCGATCAACAAGTATGGTGTATCGTTGTAAATGTCTCAACATGGAATAAACTTCATTCATAGAAGTCATTTGTCTCAGATTTTTTTTCGACTAGTTGTATACATTATCTCAGCTTCTAGCACCCTAAATTGCTAAGAGCACATCATACAATCAAAGTCCGTACCAAATCATAAAATTCATATCTGCAAAGTTTTATCAAATTATTGAAATTGAAAAAGTAACAGTGAATCTAAAATTTCCGTGCAAATATTTGATCAGAATAATAAAATCCTCTTTGACTTAAGTCCTAAAACTATGCAATGGTTTTTTCCAATCGACTTCCAAGATCATTGCGCTTTTATGTTTGTTTTATAAAATTTTATGTACTGCATTATCATAATTATTTATTAAAAAAGTAATGAAATAACAGTTTATAACTTATTTACTAGCACTAGCAAGTAAGAGCTAGAACTTAAAATATAACTTACACATTACAAAATATAACTTTTAATACAACTTCTAAAATACTTAAGAAAATAAAAAAAAATATAGTACATAAAATTAAAATAAAAAATTCAAAATTAATATAAAATAAAAGAATTCCATCCCAATTTAATCCGCTAGATCCTTCAACACTTTCCACATCAATCATTTGCACATTTTGAAGTGACTTGGTCCACATTGATCGATAAAAACTGCTTTGCTTGTTTCAGGAATTTTATCACCGGTGACACACTGACATACATTTTTGCACTTGCATCGAGAAATTAGGAAGAGTTCGTTCCACTCATTTGCATTGTATTTGTTTGGGACTTTTAAAATTTCAAAATAATTATCAATACATGCTTCAATGTATCTGCGAATCGTTAATCTCGATAATGTTGGAATGTTCGCGTGTTCCCACAAGCTAGTTATGTCTTTGAATACTTTTTCTGTAAAAACATTTAATTTTCTGTTGCCAGATTCAATATATTTCAGATGTAATAAATATTGAATCACATCGCGATTTGTTGGCAATTTGCTTTTTTCCAAATCGCACTTTTCAAAAATCATTTTTCTTTTTTATTTAATTCTCTGAAGTATAAAACTTTTTCAATATTTGAAGAACACTTTTTCAAAGCTTGAACAATACTAATTAACAAGTGATAGTCATAAAACATTTACAATTTAGCAAAATCTATTACCTGACCTAAAATTTATGGGAAAAATCCAACTTATATTCATTGCGAAACCCAAATAATTTAGTCCGTCGCACTATAATTAGGACATTGAATCATTCATCTACCAATCCTTAGTAGCAGGTAACTCTCGGGTTGCTGTTCCATTGTAAGTATCGTAAAGTTTTAGTTTGGGCGCAGTGTATGTGATGATCATAAAGTTGCAGAATACACACAACCTTAGTTTTAAGGACTAAGAATATGTAACTGCTACAAGCAGAACACGTACGTTCTTATTTGATCAGTCTAGCGCCCATTAATTCTATGTATTCATAAACAATTATTTTTCTTATTTTTATTTCGAAGCACATGCTTTCTACCTAGATTGATTTTGATGAAATTTGGTACGGATCAAAATCAAATGGGATAACTACACGCTGGCAAAAAACCGATACAATTAATAAATTAAAAAGTTTTAATTGATATAACTAAAACCTTAACGATTTTCATTTAAAATTATTTCAATAAAATTGTTTAAAACTACCATAAACGTACGTTGATCTTCGAAGAAGTCGATTAGAAAAAACCATTGCATAGTCTTGGGACTTAAGTTAAATATGATTTTATTATTCTGATCAAATATTGCACTGAAATTTTAGATTCGCAGTAACTTTTTCAATTTCAATAATTTGATAAAACTTCGTAGAGATGAATTTTATGATTTGCTACGGACTTTGATTGTATGATGTGCCCTTGGCACGTTAGGGTGCTAGAAGCTGAGATAATGTATACAACTAGTCGAAAAAAAATCTGAGACAAATGACTTCTATGAATGAAATGTATTCCATGTTGAGACATTTACAACGATACATCGTACTTGTTGATCGGCCGTCAAATGGCGGAAATATAAGAAAAAAACAAAATTGCATCGAATTTAGAGGCCGAAAAAAAATTTTTTTCTTTCCTTAACAATCTTTCAATATTAACTTTCAAACTGGGGGTGGACATTCGAACTTTTTTTTGCGATACTATCTAAGGGGCAGTCAGAACTTTCAAGAAATTGATTTTTTTTTTGCAATAACCAAAAGGCTCTCTCTCTCATTCATGTGTTTCTCGTCAGGCTGTGTGTGGTAGTTGAACTTTGAACTCGAAAACCGCGCGATAGATTTCAATGAAATTTACACAGTTTTTGAAAACCATAAAAAGCTAGAGCCTGATCGAAGGATTTTTTTTTTAATATCAATTTTTTATGAACAATTAATTGTTAGTATTTTCCGAAAATCTGGAGGTAAATTTCTGGAGTTAATTTAGAAAAAAAAAACATCGATCATGCACTAGATTATTCATTCAAATAACTAATTTTTCGTATTTGATTGATTTTAGATGATTTTTCAAGAATTTGTGATGGTCACCGCAAGGCACTCTGTATGGGACAACGTCCAACACAGCCAGCTATAATTTTTTTTTTTAAGCTTTCGTCAAGTCAAGTTGAAACATAATGCAAAGATTCGCTATTATCACTTTTATTAAATAAATTAAATTAATACCAAAAAAAATGATTGAAAATGCTATATTTTTCACGCGTCTGACTGCCCCTGTCTCCTTAAGAAATAAGTTTTTTATTCTAGTCCTAAAATAATATCTTGTATTACTGAAAAAAAGTTTAATGAAAAATATTTTGGAATATTGTTCGTAAGATCCAAAGGGATATACTTGAAAAAATTTGCAGAACACTATGTATTTCGTATTGATTTCATCAATGAAAATGGGTTTAGACATCATCGTATCCCAGTAGGCCTATCATTTGAAATTGAGAAAGTATCAAAACGAATTGTGGAAATCATAAGGATTGTGCTCTTTTTGAAATGTAAGTAAACAAAAATGAGTGTGCTTTAGACCCCACGACTGAAGTATATACTTCTTTAGCTCCATCTATATGTACTGTAGATAGTATCACATAAAAAAAGTTCGAATGACCTCCACCAGTTTGAAAGCTAATATTGAAAGATTTCTAAGGAAAAAAAAATTTTTAGTTTTTCGGCCTCTAAATTCGATGGAATTTTTTTTTTCTTATATCTCCGCCAAGTATCGTTAATCTTTGTAAATGTCTCAACATGGACTACATTTTATTCATGGAAGTAATTTGTCTCAGATTTTTTTTTCGACTAGTTGTATACATTATCTCAGCTTCTACCACCCTAACGTGCCAAGGGCATGTATAATAAAATTAAAGCCCGTACCAAATCATAAAATTCATTTCTACAAAGTTTCCTCAAATTATTGAAATTGAAAAAGTTACAGCGAATTTAAAATTTCAGTGCAAATATTTAATATTAATAATAAAACCATCTTCAACTTAAGTCCTAAAACAATGCAATGGTTTTTTCCAAATACTTTATTCTATTGGGCCCACTGTTCCCATGAGTATGTTCGAAAGTGATGTACTTGTTTGTACTTTGATCATGTGGTCCTCTCATCGAGAATACCTATGCCGCCCGGGCACGTTAGTTCTGTGTTGCTTCCACAGTGTGTTGCTCAGTGTTTTGTCGTTTGATCGGTTGCTAGGTACCCGTAATCGTTTGCGCGTGTTTTTCTGTTTTTCTGATTTTTCGAATATTCTCAAAAATATTTCGAAATTAAACTAAAAAAATTATATTTGGAAAAAGTTTTGTAAATACGAAATTCCTATGGCTTGAAATTGCAAATAAAGAGCACTCGAAAAAGTACAAATAGCAATGTTGTGTGAAAACTGAAAAATATTGTGAAATAAAAAAATAAAATAAAAAAAAATAGGTAAGCAGCGTTTTTTAAACATTCGTGCGTATTGAGTATAAAATCATAATGATTCAACTTTGCGTGTGTGTTTGTGAATGTGTCCGTGACTCTAGCATTTAAGGCGTTGCGTTGAGTGTATACTGTGTGTACCTACACTGTCCGCAATAAACTAAATGATTAAATTCTGTTTAAGGAAGGTAACAAACAACAAAGAAATGTAATGTAATATCTTCTTAGCTTGATAGCTAAATTTTAACAAGTGCTCAAAGAGATTGAAGCCTTGTATGGAAAAACTAAAATTTTATTTTGAGCTCAGCTGGAAAAAAATCTAAGCTTTTGTGCATTAAAAGGTCAACGGACTTTAAATAATCATTTTAATTATGGGTCAAAACACGTGTTATTTGGAAAAATATTTGTTTCTTTCTAAGACATATCGCTCGCTACTGCAAGACCGTCATACCTCAAAAAACCTAAATTTGCAGATAAGCGCATTTGGAGTTTTCAATAAATTACTTTTTTCGTGTAAATAAATAAAAGTACAGTGAATTCGCGATTATATTAACATTCCAACACATGAACATCCCAAAATATGAACATTTTTTCCCTACCATTGACTACTCCAAAACTATGAACTTAGTGCAAAAGCTCTAAGATATGAACATCTTTGTTTTGAAAAATTTGTAACGAATTTCAAGCGCTCGGTAATTTGGGGAATCCCCTAGTTACATATTTGCATTTAAAATGTCTATACGTGTCGATCGAAAATGCTTAAATGTGCTTATATACACGTTTTGCTTTCTCCTACGTCAGTAATAGCTTCGAATTCCTAATGTCATTAGTTAGTTATTGCACGCAAGCATAATTGCATCTTTATTTTCTTAGAGAATAATTAAATGTTAATAATTTTTAAGCATGCATACCAGAAAGCATTAGTTTTTGACTTTAAGAGAAAAACCAGATATTTTGCAATACCTACGATAAGATGCAACTGTTACTCATTTAGCAAATAAATATGGAGTGACAAAGTCTACAATACATATGTGGAACAATAAAAAATAAAAATCCTGGTAAAAGGAAAAATATGCGCCCTTCAGAGTATTTAAAAATGGAAAAATTGCTATATCGATTAATTCTTGCGCCATTCGTAAATTTGAATAATCTCGCAAAAATGATAAGGCTTGGTTTTAATTAGGTCATATTATCGTGAGCACACTAAATATGTTGACATATGGCTCTTCTTATCAGGCAAATACATTAGATGCCGCTGCGAATTATTCACACAAAATAAAACTTGAAATAACGGTTAACTCTAACATTTTTTTTCTTGAGTTATGACAACTTCGCAGCAAAGGAGCGTTATCTACTTGTCTAGGTCAGGGAAGGGCACTTAGTGCCTCAATTTCCTCACATTGCTCTAACCGTTATTCGACGCACAACCAAGCGAAAAAAAATTCCCAGAACTTCAATGCTATCGAAGCACAAAATTCGCAGAATTTCAACGCTATCGAGGCACAAAATTCGCAGAATTTCAATCGAGGCACAGCGTTGACTTGAATTCAAATGAAAACAAAAACAAAACACAAAGGCATAAATGACGGCGCCGCATTGTGTCTTGACGAATGTAGCAATTGTTTTTGTTTGTAGTGTAATTTGTTTTTTTTTGTGCTAATGGCAATTTTGGAAATGAAAGTAAAAAAAAACTTTAAAATTTCGTTTGTTGTTGCTTGATGTTGTTGTTTTCCTCTTTGGTTATATTTTTGTGCCCACCGCTGGTCTAGGTAATAGTTCAGTTTAATAGACACCTCTCCGATTTTCTGGAAATTTTAGTATGTTGTTGTTCACTGAAAAAACGATTTGTTTGAATATAACAAATGGATATTTCATATAGAGCAATAAAATGTTTATTTGAGTCAAACATATTGTAAGTATTTAGATCAATTAGTGGTACATGTTGGTTGAATTATTTTCTGTTTGACTCAATCACAAGTTACCATATATCAAATATAATTTGTTATATTCAAACTCAGTGTAGAGTTCAGATCTGATCAAGAATATCTACAAAATATTGGGTGGGGAAACGCCTCCTTCATATTTTGAAGGCAGTAATTCTATGAACACTAAAGTTAGGATAACTGGGTCGCCTTCGGCATCGTCGCAGATTTCGCGGTAGCTTTCGGCTAAGGTTCATTATAGTATGTCCAAGACTAGTGCTGGCTCATTTAAGCGCTAAAGTGAACCGCGGCCGCAAGTTGTTGAACATATTGGAGGATGTAAATCCTGAGCCGCTACCGCACCCAACCCACTTATCCTAGCTTTTATGTAAAACAATTCAAGCTTTTTGAGGCGCTTATTAACATTTAGATATCAAGCTCAAGTTTTGTAGTGAGTTTTTTTTAGTTTCAATCAAAAAAGAAAATAATGGTTTTTAAGAAATCCTCCTCGTCTTCTTACTTGATTTTGAACCACTTCTTCGCCTTATGTTTTGCTGCCGGCTGTTACCGTTGGAAATTGAATTATTCGTGCACCTCTGATAATCGACTTGTTGCTCCTGCTATAAGCTGCTCCTCATATTTAACAAATATCAGATTTAAGACATATTGGAGTATATAAACCTTGAGTCGCGGCCGAAGGCCGCTCACTTACCTTAACATACTAAAAATTCCCTAGGCCAAACTGGTTCGTCATAGCACGCTTCGGATGAAAAAGTTGGGCCTAGGAAAAACTAGTTTATCCAAAAACTATTTTGACCGGTAACATATATAATAGTATAGATTGAATGTAGCAGTGAAATTAACGAAGGGATTATTTTCATAAATTATTTTCGAGGCCTACGCAGTGATCTCCTGAGTTTGCTTTGAATTCGATTGAGGATAGCTGACGTCAGTACTTTGGAGGACAAGCTCAGAATCGTGATGCCCCTGCAATTCCTGCAAACGGTAAAGTCAAAAAATTATAAGTATGTAAATTTTTAAACAAACGCCTGACAACAAAACCAACCTTAGGAATTTATAAGTTATATGCCATTCAAGTGAACCCCAAGTAACATCAAGTAACCCCAGTAACCTTAATCTATTTTTTTGAACTTTGAAACTGCAAACGAAAGAAACCTAATCGACCCAACTGGAAATGTATCTCTGTAAATATATTTCTGTTTACTATACTACCGTACTAAGCGAAAAAGACGTATCTCAAAAAAATTCATTTCGAGATAATGGATGTTTTGTTTATGTGAATTTGTTGAAATACCTGTAAAATTGAGATAGAGGAAATTTTCTTATTAGATTTTTTGGCTTAAGTTTACTTTAGGGACAACTCTCAGATTTTATTTATTTTTTTAGGGGAAGTAGCGTGCAATAAATAAACAATAAATCTGCAAAAAAAAATTATCGCTCGGATCTGGCTTAGGAGATATAGCCATCGGAAGTTGCAGATATAGCTTTTATAAAAAACGCTATAAGTTGGGAACCCCTGAATGTATTTCCAAAATATGGATATCATATGAAAGGTTATTTAATGAGGTCTAAGATTGTACTGCAAAAAACTTAAATCCGTTGGATAGTTTTCGAGATATGAGGTTTTTTGAAAAATTTTGACCTCTTTTTTTGAAAGAAATTATTTTTTCCAAAAAATTTATTATCCATCTATAGTGATACTTATATATTTAGAGAGTAGAATTCATTAGCTTTAAAATGATGTGCTATTTGTATTATATATTTTTTATATTAACCAATTTTTTTTATCGAAAAACAAAAAAAAAAAAGTATTCTTTGTTTTGAAAACAATGAAATATGTATGGGCAACAGTTATATGTTAGAGAATGAACCGCGGTCGAAGGCCTCCGCGAAGCCGGTGTTAGATTTTTGGGTGTTTTAAATCATGAATCGGTCGCTCGGCCTAACTTTTATGTAGAATTACTGTGGCCACCGAAGCCAGTGTTGGATACATTATAGACTGAACCGCGGCCGAAGGACGCCGCGAAGCCGGTGTCGGATTTTCGAGAGTTTTAAATCCTGAGCCACGGCCGAAGGCCGCTCACTCATCCTAACTTTTATGTAACATTACTGTGGCCACCGAAGCAAGTGTTGGATACGTTATAGACTGAACCGCGGCCGAAGGACGCCGCGAAGCCGGTATTGGATTTTTGGGAGTTTTAAACCCTGCGCCGCTGCCGAAGGCCACCCAATTACAATAACTCTGTAGAATTTCTGGGACCAGCGGTTCAATGTATAACATATGATTTTTGCCCATATATATTTTATTCTTTTCAAAAAAAATTATATTTTTTTTGTTTTCCGGTAAAAAAAATTGCTTACTCTAAAAAATATATATACAAATAGCACATCATTTTAAAGCTAATAAATTATAATTTCTAAATAGGTTAATAATAAATTTTTTCGAAAAAAATAACGGTTTTTTTAAAAAAAAAGGTCAACATTTTTCAAAAATCCTTATATCTCGAAAACTATCCAACGAATTTAATTTTTTTGTAGTGCAATTTTATACCTCATTAAATTGCCTTTTATATGATATCCATATTTTGGAAATAAAATCAGGGGTTCCCAACTTATAGCGTATTTTATAAAAGCGATATCCGCAACTCCTATCTCCTAATCCAGATCCGAGCGATAATTTTTTTTGCAGATTTATTGTTTATTCATAGCACGCTACTTCCCCTAAAAAAATAAATAAAATCTGAGAGTTGTCCCTAAAGTAAACCTGTTCCGATTTTTTATATGATTGAACTAAGATGCCGACATTTGGAGTTTTTCATTAGACGCGTAATCTCTTAAGCTATCCGATGCCATAAGAATCTCGGATATATATTTTTTTTTGAGATACGTTTTTGCTTAGTACGGCAGTATACGTTACATAAAAATTCTAAAGAAAATACAGTAATCCCTCGCACTGCGCGGTAGTTACGTTCTGAAAAAACAGAGCGCAGGCCGAAACCGCGCACTGTGAACCCACTTTTGTACTAAATTTGGGGAATACGTTCCAAATCCTAAATTTCTTATAAAAAATTTAGTTTTAAGTGGGTCCATAGTTCAAATGAAGTCTTTATTAAGTGACTAGTTATAAACGTTAAACATAAACAAAAATAAATAAAAATTATAAATTCATTTACAAAAATACATATGTATAGTACTCGTACATATGTATGGCAAAACAAAAACTTTTTACATCATTACATTTTCACTGCTGTCTTCACTGTTCTTTACATGAAGAGTTTCGAAAACAAAATGTGAATTATGTACATATGTAAAAATTACAAGCCACATCACAAAATTCAAGGGGATTCACCAAATTTTATGTGCATATATATTGCATGAAAAATAGTGCGAAAAAATATAAAAAGAGAAATAAAGATATACGCGCTGCTGCGAAAATTTTACCGCGCAATGCGAAATTTCGGTGGTAAAAACAAAATCGCGCTGTTGCGAAACCGCGCAGTTCGAGGGATTACTGTATTCATATAGACTTTCATTTCTTTCTACCACTTCATACTTGGTGACTTAAAAAAAAAAAAACTTTTTCAAAATTTTGCCGCCCCCGTGGCCTTGCCGCCCATACGCCATAGCGTCGGTGGCGTATGCGGTAATACGGCCCTGAGTCTAGTGTTTTGTTAACTTAAGTTGCCAGTGTTATCTTTTAAAGAAAAGAATGTAGACTGCAAATAGAAGACATATTTCTGGAAGTGTTTGATGGAAAACAACTTTCTGTTCTATTTTCATTGTTGTGAGAGTTCAGCAAAGAGTATCCAAAAAGATGAAGCTCTAGGCAGAATTCTACTACTCTACTACTACAGTCGCGTGGCTGCATTTAAAAACTCACCCTCCCATGGTGACTATCAAAATTTTTGACCTTACCACTTAGGGCATTTTGGTCCAAATTAGGATCATTCAAAAATTACTTTTATTATATAGTCAATAAAATTAGTGTGATTTAGAAAAATTCTAAAAATTATTGAAAAATAGGGATAAATAATATAGTTTGCAGGCTTGTTGTCCTTAATATAAGCAAAAATCACTTCCAGGCTCCTTATAGTTCAAAATCTTAACATATGGCAACCTAGTCATCTGACAAATTTTATATAATACTTCACCACTCATTTTTTCATTTCCATTGAAATGTCATTTATGGTAGTACCTCAAAATCAGCTTGCAGCTTGTTCACCAAATTAGAAAGAAAAATAAATATTTCCCCTCCTTCACGGTTGTAAAAATCAGTTATTTTCACTAATTAGTGGTACCTCAAAATCAGCTGTCAGTTTGTTCACCAAATTAAAAATATTTCCCCTCCTGCACGGTTGTAAAAATCAGTCATTTTCACTAATACTTAGCCGAGCATCGTGTACGTAACCTCGCATTTTCATGGGAATATCGTTTACAAAACCTCACATTTCTTTTAAATTTTTCAGTATTCTTTTTCTTTTTCTTAGTTGCTTTATGAAAGAAACGGAATTAAAAGAACATTATTATGCCCACCCAAATAATAACAATGAGTTTTAAGAATCAAAAAATTATACATCTTGTTTGGCAAGGCTTAAAAATGATTGCAATTGTGTTTTGAAATTTTCATATTTTTTTTCACCACGACATTCAGATGTTGCCCCTACGGACAAAATTTAAACGTCACGCCGCAAAATGTTTGAAATAGGCAAAGTTTACCCAAAAAGCATATTATTATGACGGCTTTCAACGAGTTAACTCTTTGGAGTTCAGCGTCCTGTTGAAGTCTTTATACCAGTGATCGGCAAAGAGGGAAACTCAAATTTTTCCTTGCGCTCAAAAAAGAGGGAAATCAAAAACGCTCTCACCACTGAGAGAAATTCTTGTGTGTTTTAATTTGTTGCCATCAGTGCTGCCACTTTGGATAACATTTTTGTAGCAAAATTGCGTAGCAAAACGGCGAGCAGCGTAGCAAAAGTCAATAACTATCGTTTATTGAACAGTAAACTAAACATAAACTTTTTTATAAAACGAAAATATCACATTGAAATTCAGAATGGTGCAACAGTACATAACATAAATGTGATTAACAAATTACAATTCACACAAATAAGAATAAATATAAAGCCCAATTTCCATGTGATCTTATCTTATCTTATCAAATATCAGGGAGGACATCACATGCTATGAAGATAGTAAATGTATTCTATTCACTCTCGCATTCTCCAAGCGCATTAGGTTCTGTTCGCATGCTTTTTCTTTCTTAAAAAAATTTTGATATCAATGATATGGGATGAAATAAGATAAAATAAGATCACATGGAAATTGGGCTTTACGATTTACAAATTTGCAAAGTCAGTCTCGAACCCATGTCCCAGCGATTCATAGTCCGGCAAGGTTTTGTGCGTTCGCATTCACTGTTTTTGATCTCAGTGCGGTGAAATTGATTTAGTCAAAACTCGAGATTTTATTTGTGTACATTTCATGAGTGAATTAAGCCCAAAATATAGTAAGGATTATAACCGAAGTACTTAAATTTTTTAGTAGATGAATATACTTTGTCATAAATAATGGGAATTCTTTATTTGCTGAAATGTGTTTTAATAAAATTTACCCGAGTATATTAAAACTGAATTTCGGGTAATGTGATATAGTCCAATTTGGTCCACCCAGCAAGGACATTACCTGTGCTTTTTGCAACAAATCCTTCCAAAGGGATACAAAGATTCAGACCTGAGTTCAATGCCTGCAATGTAATTTAATTTGGGCTCACAATTATTGTCTTCCAAGACGACAAGCAATTTTTGTACGTGAGTCATCTATTTGACGTTAATATGTTCTGCTTTTCGCTTATTGATTCAGTTTAAATCTGGTTTCCCTTCTTATGGAAATTCTATTGAAAGATGTAATGTTATTGTATTATTAGTTCCTACAGTTTTATACTTGTTATATTTTCATGATGGTATATCACATTATCCGAACGCTATATATCACACTAGCGAAACCCGGCGGGCGTTGCTACGCCTCAACAAATAAAATATAAAGTGTCTTATTTTAGTTGGATTAAATAAGTAAAAATTATTTTTGTTGATATTTATCTTATTGCGAGTGGATAAACAACGTTGTATGTTTTTCTATTTGGCTCATAAATGAACAATTGATTTGGCGGGAATCAATGGAATGCCTAGAATCAGCACCTTTGAATGAGTTTAAATTGGTGATAGTCCTTGACTTCAATATATCTACCGAGTCTCATAGTCATAGTCTTTTCTTATTTTAGAGGCATGGCACTACCCATTTTTTTATTGAATCTTACTTTCTTTCTTTATGGCTCATTTTTTCCAAACCAAACTATGCTAAGAAATTTTTACAAACAATAAGAAACATGTGTACCAAATCTTATCTATCTGCATCGGTCCATGAGAACCGATTAAGCGATCTTCGAGAAAATTATGTTTAAAAAATATATTTGTATTAGGGGGCGTTCAAGTATTACGTAACGCAATTTTTAAAGATCTTTGAAAGTAATGCGCTGTTATTTATTTATATAGTAAATATAATATTTATTGCTGTAGCTAATCTAGAAATCGTTTCATTATGCACACCTAATTTCAAATCATCCGTTGTTCGACACCATCTCCCGCCCCTGTGCCGCATCGTATCGTTTTACAAATTGCGTTACGTAATACTTGAACGCTCCCTTAAGGCCACCCTAAATATGCTCCCTAGATAAAAGTATTGAAACTTTGTCTACGCCTCTTAACATAAAAGTTACTTGGTGTAAATTCGGTATGAATCGATTAACCTGTCTTCATGAAAAAGATATTTAAAAATATTTATGTATGAGGACCACCCAAAGTGTGAACCCTAAGTAAAATTTGTACTGTCTAATAAAAGCCATGTGGTGTTAAGACCATGAGAATCGATTAAAAGGTCTTTGAGAAAATTATATTTAAAAAAATATTTTTATGTGAGGGCCGCCCTAAATTACAGTTTTGTAGCCTAAGCTATGCTTCTTAACAAAAGAAATACGTAGTGTAAGTTCAGCGTGAATCTATTAACCTGTCTTCGTGAAAATGATGTTTAAAAATATATTTGTATGAGGGTCACCCTAAGTATGCACTCTAAATAAAATTTTTACAATCTCATTTGTGACCTTAATATAAAAATCATACTGTGTAAGTTTCATGAGAATCGATTAACCTGTCTTTGCGACAGGTGCTAATATGACGAAGGAACGATGTCAGATGTTTGACGGACAAGTTTTGGTTCGATGTCGCGTTGTCAGTATTAGAGCGGAGTGACCTAAATCTCTGCCGACGTGCTAATATGACGAAAGAAACGATGTCGGATGTTCGACAGATAAGTTATGGTTCGATGTCGCGTTGTCAGTATTAGAGCGGAGTGACCTAAATCTCTGCCGACGTGCTAATATGACGAAAGAACGATGTCAGATGTTCGACGAATAAGTTTTGGTTCGATGTCGCGGTGTCAATATTAGAGCGGAGTGACCTAAATCTCTGCCGACGTACTAATATGACGAAAGAACGATGTCAGATGTTTGACGGACAAGTTGTGGTTCGATGTCGCGGTGTAAATATTAGAGCGGAGTGACCTAAATCTCTGCCGACGTGCTAATATGACGAAAGAATCGGTGTCGAATGTTCGACGGACAAGTTGTGGTTCGATGTCGCGGTGTCAGTATTAGAGCGGAGTGACCTAAATCTCTGCCAACGTACTAATACGACGAAAGAACGATGTCAGATGTTCGACGGATAAGTTTTGTTTCGATGTCGCGGTGCTAGTATTAGAGTGGAGTGACCGAAATCTCTGCCAACGCACTAATACGGCGAAGAAACGATGTCAAATGTTCGACAGACAAGTTTCGGTTCGATGTCGCGTTGTCAGTATTAGAGCGGAGTGACCTAAATCTCTGCCGACGTGCTAATATGACGAAAGAAACGATGTCGGATGTTCGACAGATAAGTTATGGTTCGATGTCGCGTTGTCAGTATTAGAGCGGAGTGACCTAAATCTCTGCCGACTTGCTAATATGACGAAGGAACGATGTTCACAGTTTGAGTCCCCAACACAGACTAACTCTGAGTGCTTGCGCGTTGCCTTTATTAATGTGGAGTGACCTAAATCTCTGCCAGCGGATTAATAAGGCGAAAAGACGATGTTCGCGGTCTGAGATCCCAACACAGACTAACTTCTGTATACTTGCGCGTTGCCTTTATTAATGTGGAGTGACCTAAATCTCTGCCAGCGGATTAATAAGGCGAAAGGAGCGATGTGGACAGTCTGACTGCCCATGCAAGACTGACTCTATGTTCAGTTTACATGTTTGTTAATACTGTCAGTTTGGTTGCGTGAAAGGTTCGGCTTGTTTGTTCGGCCGTCGTGTCTTTGCTGTGTCGTCGTCAATCGTGTTTTGTCTGTTACTTTCCTTTTTAATTAGTTTGTTAAACATTTGTAACTTCAAGTATTTTATTAATATAGAAATAAATCAATTACCTTTTCAACTTATTAAAATAAATCCATTAATTTTATAACTTATAAAATAATATAACTATTAAAATAAATCCATTATTTTTCTAACTTAGAACTAGCAAAATAAATTCATTATTTTAGAGAAATAAAAGAAAATACGCTTATATTTATTTATATATATGTATTTTTTTAGTACGGCTTTTATGTGCGATGATTTTTTTATGTGTTAACAAAAAATAGTCGTCACAGTGGTTAACATAGGCTATGTGCATCCTGACGCCGAATTTTAAGACTTTTGCTATCATATGAACCAAAATATAGCGAGTTTAAGGTTTTAATTGCATGTAAAGTGCCACGCCCCTTGCTTTTATCAAAATAAAATATATCCCATGTTACTCAGGAATAGTGTAGCTTTCTATTAGAAGAAGAATTTTTGGAATCGGTTCTGTAGTTCCAGAGATTACCCTGAACATACAAACAAACAAACAAACAAACAAACAAACAAACAAACAAACAAACAAACAAACAAACAAACAAACAAACAAACAAACAAACAAACAAACAAACAAACAAACAAACAAACAAACAAACAAACAAACAAACAAACAAACAAACAAACAAACAAACAAACAAACAAACAAACAAACAAACAAACAAACAAACAAACAAACAAACAAACAAACAAACAAACAAACAAACAAACAAACAAACAAACAAACAAACAAACAAACAAACAAACAAACAAACAAACAAACAAACAAACAAACAAACAAACAAACAAACAAACAAACAAACAAACAAACAAACAAACAAACAAACAAACAAACAAACAAACAAACAAACAAACAAACAAACAAACAAACAAACAAACAAACAAACAAACAAACAAACAAACAAACAAACAAACAAACAAACAAACAAACAAACAAACAAACAAACAAACCTTACCTCTTTGTATAATAGTATAGATTACCCGCCAATTTAATTTAGGTGTCACTTGGCTATTTTCCATCTCGTTGAAATAGCTTCAGATTGACATGCGCTATAGAGCTCCGAAGTTGTAATATACTGCACAATGCATCAAAAAACCATAATACAGGGTATTTTTTTTAGAGGTATAGAGCTTCAAATTGAAATAAAACACAAGATAATCGTTTTAATGTCCATCAATTTGGCTTTATTGGAAGGATAATTTTATGCCATTAATGTTTAAATATGATTTCGGGCATGTGGCCGCCGCGGCTGGCTCGAATAAAGCCAATTCTACAGGTCCAATTTTGAACCACTTTTTCGAGCATATGGGGCCGTATGTCGGCAATAACGCCACGAATGTTGGCTTCCAAGTCCCCTAACGTTTCTGGTTTGTTGGCGTAGACGAGCGACTTCACATATCCCCAAAGAAAATAATCCAATGGTTTCAAATCACACGATCTCGGTGGCCAATTAACAGGTCCATTCCGCGAAATTATGCGCTCATCGAATGTTTCCTTCAATAAATTGATTGTGACGTGCGCTATGTGGCATGTAGCGCCGTCTTGTTGGAACCACAACTCATCCACATTCATGCCATCCAATTCGGGAACAAAATAGTCGGTTATCATGGCTCTATACCGGTCTCCATTAACGGTAACTGACTCTCCAGCATTATTTCGGAAGAAGTATGGCCCAATGACTCCACCAGCCCATAGAGCACACCAAACAGTCAGTTTTTGTGGATGTAATGGCGTCTCAAGGGTCTCATGTGGATTCTCTTCACTCCAAATGCGGCAATTTTGCTTGTTGACGTAGCCATTCAACCAAAAATGAGCCTCATCACTGAACAAAATTTTGCGATGAAAATCAGCATCGAGATCAATCTCATTTTCGGCCCATACACCAAAATCACGACGCATTGCATGGTCTCGCGGCTTTAATTCTTGCACAAGCTGGATTTTGTAAGGTCGCAAGCCAAGATCTTTGCGCAAAATCTTCCATAAAGTTGATGGACAAAGCTCCAATTGCTGTGCACGGTGGCGAATCGATTCATTCGGGTCCTCTTCAACATTTTGCTCTACAGCGGCAATTGTTTCTTCGGTGCGCACTGTTCGACGTCTCTGCGGATGCGTATTATCACATAGAGTAAACGAGTGCGAAAACGACCCATGGTTAACCGAATTAATTGCTCTGATGGACGATTATGTCGACCATAAAATGGACGGAGCTTGCGGTAAACTTCGCGAACTGAACCATTATTTTCGAAATAAATTTGCACGATTTGCAAGCTTGTTCTTTTGTCAACCTGTTCACGATGAAATGGCAAACCAAACTGAACATAAATGACATTAGAGTTGCCAGATTTGACCATAAAATGCCAGTTTTATCTCTATTCGAAAAACAAACCTCTAAAAAAAACACCCAGTATAATGATGCTCCTCATTTAGTCTATATCATAGCCATTATCCTTGATGGCATGGAATCAACCAAGGCTTTGAGATTTTCGTAATTTATCACATTACACACAGGTTATCTAAAGCTAAAATTGATTTTTTTTATCACGAAATTCTGGTCAGTTACTTTGCATTTCATTTCTCCTTTATAGCTCGCCCATATTTTTTCGCATTCATAGTTCCTTCTAAATAATGTAGAGGACCACGAACATTGTAAGAAAAACATCCCCAGATCATCTGCCTCTATGGAAATTTTACTGTTTTCACTATGCAGTTTTCTTTCTAACGTCGCACCTACGGCAAATTATCGACGCATAGCAAGTTGAATTTACTTTCATCCGACTAAATGACATTTCGCCACTGCTCCAGTGTAATGTTTTTGAGTTTTGGCTTATTTGCAGGACGTCTTCCATATAAACCAGCATCTCTCAGCCTCCTGCGGTCAATTTCCACGTTAATTTTTGTGAAATGATGCGTTTCTAGCTCTGTCCGTATAGCAACTACACTTTTAAAATGATTCTTAAAAATTATTTTCTACTAGGCCATCTTTGTCCTTCTACTAGTTGCACGTATAGGATCAGATCCTTTTTTCCTCTCCAACGGCTCCTAAGTATCCTGTTTCACCTAAAAGGCACAACTGTGGAATGTGAGAAACCCATTATTTCCGAAATTTTTTGATACGATACACCTTGGTCCGCTAGTTGCTTTTTGATCACGTGACAGCTGTTTATGTTTTGGACCCATTTCTGTACTTATTTTAAAAAACGACCTTCTGCTTTCAGCAAACGCGTAAAAATGTCATATTTTCGTTGTCAATATACTTGCAATACTCTAAGTGTGCGTCCACAGTGCGCGCTCAAAGCCGAGCAGAGCGCAAAGCTGATTTTTCATGCGAGAAGCGGAATTTTGGGTGGCCACAGTGAATGCGAGAATCGGCGCTGAAATTCTGCTTGTCGTTCGTATTTTCATGTTCGTATTTGCTGTTCGTATTTACTTCATTCATTCATTTGTGTTTATTGATGTAAAAAGCAATGGATTCGTCTGATGAAGAGTATTTTGTTTCTCCGATTGTCATGGACTATTTTTTAAAAGAAAGTCAATTTGGAAAGAATCCAATAAACGTAAAAAGGAACGAATTTGGTGAATTTCATCATTTATATGAAGATTTGAGGAAATACCCAGAAAAACTTTTTGAATATACCCGAATGAGCATCGAAACTTTTGACTACATTCTCAAAAAAAAATCCCGCAACATATTGATAAAAAATGGACCAATTTCATAAAAATACCCATAACTCCTTGTGAACGACTAATTGTTACTCTCTACTTGTACATTCATTTCTGTTGAAATTAAAATTTTCTACTAAATTCTACTAAAAATACCCATAGCTCCTTGTGAACGACTAATTGTTACTCTCTACTTGGTACATTCATTTCTGTTGAAATTGACCTCCATAAGTTCTCTACTAAATTTCTGTTATGATAACATTTATTTTTTTGGTCCCATAGAGCAGGATGAGAAAAAATTTGACTAATCAATAAGTCACAGTCCATTTTATTTTTTTAATTAAGAATAATGAAAAACAATAACGACGAACAAAACACAAATTCACTTGAAAAAAGCAATTACATATAACATCATCAACACCTGCAATGCTAGTCAGCGCTGAAAAACACTTCAAAACTGTTTTCTCGCATTCAATCCGCTTTGCGCTCGGCTCGGCTCGGCTTTCACTGTGGCCACCATGCGCGATTTCGTATGAAATTGTATGCAGCCAGTTTTCACGCATTGCTTCTCGCATTGATCAGCTTTGATCAGCTTTGCGCTCGGCTCCGCTTTGAGCGCGCACTGTGGACGCACACTAATGCTGATAGTCCCATTAATACCACTAATAAAAACAGTTTTGCCAGTGGTGCGGTTTTCATGACCGCCATTGTATTTCGAAGTATTCACCATTTATCGACTATTTCAATGTATTCCAACTTTTCAATGTATTTAGAATTTCATAACATTTTTCGGCTTATCAACATCTTAGCACTTTATCAGAATTTTTCGGGTTCCTTAAAGTTTTTCCATGTCGGTCGACTTCTGCAAGATTTGTGTACATCAACATTTCTTTTCAACATTTTTCGAGCAATTGAACATTATCAACATTGCAACTCAGCGCTCATTCCGGCAACTTGGAATCTAAATAGTTAATCGTCAAGTATTTATTTTTATCAAAAGCAACATAAAAAACAAGTTAAGGTGTCATCTTCGGCCAGGCCGAAACTCACATACCCTACACTGCACTGAAAGTACCTTTTCAATAAATGTTAAAAAGACGTTGAAGAGGTTGAATAAGTCGAAAAAAATGTGAAATTTTAGAAAGGTTGACTGAGGTTGAAAAATGTTGAAAAAGTTGTAAATATAGCAAAATGTTGAAAAAAGTTGAGAGAGGTTGAAAAACTCTAAAAAAGTTGAAAGAGGTTGAAAAAATTTGAAACAATCAAAATTGATGAAAAAGTCGAAAAAAATAAAGAAACTTATGAAGAAAGTTGAAAGAGGTTGAAAAAGTCGGACAAATGCATATAGGATATATTGGAAAAAGTTAAAGGGTTGAAAAAGTCGAAAGAATTTGGAAAAGGTTGAAAAAATCGAATAAAAATTAAAAAGTTGAAATATGCCACGCCCACTTCTCCAATTCCTCCCACTTTTGGTTCAATAAATTATATTTGTGATCGACATCCTAAATTAAATTTTAGCTTGTATAGTTCGCGATACATGCCGCAGTTAAATTTAAAATTTAATGGCGGTGACACACCCACTGGTACAATCCAGCCCGGTTTTGATTCAGAAATAGCTTTTCATAAGTAAACCCCTTACACCAAATTTTAGTATGATTGCTCACATATTTCGATAAATATGGCACCTCCCGTATGGGAGGTGCCACGCCCACTGGTGCTATTTCAGCCACTTTTGATTCAGATATACTCTATGGCAACTGAACCACTTATATTAAATTTCATAGCAATTGCTGCAATAGTTCACTTAAAACAGCGCTTAAAAATTTATGTAAATATGGGAGGTGCAACGTCCACTGATGCAATCGCGTCAAAATTCATTTATTTTTAAAGCTTATAGTAAGTGACATCTATACACCAAATTTTATGAAGATTACTCTCATAGCACACTATCTATAAAAAAAATGTTTTTTGCTTATATGGGAGGAGCCACTCCCACATGTACTATTGGACTAAATTTTTGTAATATTTAATACCTTTTATAGCAAGTATATCTACCTCATTAAATTTCATAACGATTAAGTTGTTAGTTCTCTTAATATAGCGTTTATAAATATTGTGGGCGGTGCGACGCCCTTCAACGAGTTTTTTCAGTAAAGTTGCTGAGCTTGCGGCATCATCTGCAAAACTTTTATGGAAATCGTTTGTGCCAATTTTGAAATATACGGAATCAAAATTTTTAAATGTTGAAAAATGCTACGCTCACTCCTTAGATTCCGCCCACTTTTTTCTCAATTCTAGATACATATATTTGATATGTATCCGTTTACCAAATTTCATCGCAATATCTTGAACGGCGTACGGTGGTATAAATGATAAAATTTAGGGCTGTGCCACGCCCCTGTACGACCCTTTGGAAACTTGAAACCCAACCTTTTCCTAATTTGGTTCACATGTGCACCAAATCACCAAGTTTCAAAATTGGGCTGGGTAAATATACATAGAATATGGGCGGTCGGAGTGTCCGTCAACCGATTTCGCGCATTTTCAATAGCAAGATGCCTGCAAGAAGATGTGACCTGTGTGTGAAAGTTTCATTCAATTAGCTTTCTTTTCCCGTAAACCTGATTTCAAAAGACGGACAGACAGACAGACAGACAGACAGACAGACAGACAGACAGACAGACAGATAGACAGACAGACGGACAGACGGTCATCGCTAAATCGACTCAGGTGGTGACGCTGATCAAGATTATATATACATTTCCATACCTTCCACGCCCCCTTCGATGTGTTACAAGCGGAGAGACAAAGTGAATATACCCTCGGTGTAGGGTATAACAAGGAAGTTATTTGGGATACAGAAAAAAAGAGCTACAAAGCACTAGAGCAGGCATGGCCAGAAGAGTGGAGTTTGGGAGCAGGAAATCGCTAATCACCTGATTAAGTGAGCGAATGCGTAGTTTGCAAAATCTAATTCCAAGAATTGAAAAAAGTCAAGAAAAACGAAATGCGAGGGGAGCGATCGCAACAACAATTATGTACATTTAATTTTTTATACACAAGCATGAAGTCAAATGTGTTGTGAAATTTTTTGTGGCGAGCGTCGAGCCGTATTTTTCGGTATTGTTGTTAGTGTTTTTTTATTTTGAAAAAATTGAAAATTACAAAAACAAAAACGCAATTGAACTGATGATGAACAACTGAATAGTGACAAGAAATGCTGACAAAAAAACACAAGTAACAGTAAATGTAACAATATTTATTTTTTATTGTTGTTTGCATGTATTTAATTTTTTACCTTTTGTTGAATCTTCAAATGACATTTTCATCAAATTTATATGAGAGCAGATCATATTTGGGAATGAGCAGGAATAATTACATTTTGTTCGACCTGGCCATCCCTGCACTAGAGACTAGAGATGAAACGGATATCCAGTAACTATCCGGTATCCGGCCTATCCGGTGGCCTAAATACTATCCGGCCGAATACTGGGTAGCTAGCGCCTATCCGGCCGAATGCCGGATTTAAAAAAAAAAAATATTTTAGGTAACTAATTGCTTTATTTAGTTAGTATCACTTAAGAAATACAATCAGTAATCACAAGATAATTCTACAACTTAGAAAATGAATCAGTACTCATACTGCTCTAAAGGCAAATTATTGTGAATTTATACTTATTTCTCTACATTAAGAAAAAAGTCTTTCGCTGTACACACTGCAGCAAAGTGCTGAAAGATAGATTTTGGCAAACTCTGTTAAATTTGGTAATTGTTTAGCATTAGCTGCCCACCAAGAATAAGGGTCACAATGTCATTTCTCGTCATTAAATCTTTTTAGAATTATAAAAATACTTCAGATAACAAGACCACAATTAAAATAATAACCTCAAATGATCACGCACGTGTTAACACTGCAATCAATACAATAAGTCAATGAAAGAAACAAGTGTTAACTTCGTTTATCAACGAAAAGACCCTAATTGAACCGAGTCCACCTGATCGTTCGCGCGTCGCCTACGCAAGCGTGGTTCGTGCGATGCACCAAACGGCAATGTTCCGCCGGATATCCGGCTATAAAGTTGGCCGAATATCCGGTATCCGGTATCCGGCTAAACTGCTAACCGTTTCATCTCTTCTAGAGACCAAGCACGAACAAAAGACCAGAGCCATGACCACGCGCAGCTATTTAATGTCCTCAATAAAGAAGAACGATCTCGCAGCCAAAGCTCAACAGGTAGCTGAAAGCAGAGACTTTCGCACTATTTTTGAAACAACTCGCAAGATGAGTATTCAGACAAAATCTGACAATCAAAACGGGCCGGGAGCGGAATACTTTAGAAAACCGTTGGAAAGAATATTTTTTTCGGAGACCCTCAACACCTCCATTCAACTAAAATCGTCGTTGGAAAGATCGCTAGAGCAGGAAATACGTGAATGGAGGAAATTATCTGCGTTTCAAAAATTGTTTATGCAATTCAAAAGTCTTTGACACAAATTTTTACTATTATTATTTTCATTAAAAAAAAAAAAAATACGAGCAATAAAAATTTAGTGCATGAAAATGGTTTTATGGCCCACTGTGGGCTCATTAACACATGTTTATCGTGAGAGTGCGTTTTCCTGTGGTAGTGGAGACTCCTGATTATGAGTGACTGTCCAAATGAGCAATCGCCTGGAATTAATTTCTAATTTTGGGCGATTGTTCAATATGAACAATTGCCCAAGTGAATTGTACAAGTAGTGCAATTTCTTATTTTGAGTGAAAGTTCCTAATGAACCATAATTACTGCTTACTTTTGGCGATAGCCTTTGAGCAACTGCCCAAATGCACAATCGCCCAATCTTTAAGGCGAAATTGCCTAAGTGAAAAATGTCCCGAAAACTATTTTTTTTTTGGGCAATCGTTCACTTTGAAGAATTGCGCAAATGAATAAATGCTCAAAAAAGTTTTTTGTTGATTTTTTTATTTTGGGCGATTATGGGTGCATTCCTACGTCACTTTTGTAGACTTTTTTCATGCTTTTCAAGTCTTATCGACATGTGCGAAGTTTTTCGATGCTTATCGATCTTAATGAATTTTCGATGTTTTTCTATATTAATCAATAGTTTTCGAAATTTGTCGACGTTATATCATGATTTTCGATGGTCGTATCCTAATGTGCGATTTTCCATAAATTAGCACTGCAATTTTGATTAAAATGATATCAACATTATTTTTTATGATAAAATTGCCTAAATGCAGTAGTATTCTCTAATATTCCAAAATTTTTCCATATAAATTGTATGGAATATTTTTCGCCAATGAATCGATTTCAATGTTGTTAATGACGCGTCATTATTTTCTGGTAACTTAAAGCTCTGAAACACCCTGATACATGTGTACATACTAGCGATGCCAATCCCAGTATTCCGGGATCCCGGCCTTTTTCCAGTCCCGAAAATCGCGGGATTAGTTCCATTGAATCCCGGGATTAATTAAATATGTGTAAAAAAGCCACCATAGATGTAAAACTTGCTTCGTTTATGGATTCAAAGTCTTGAAAGATGTAGTAATGTACTTCAATCCATAAAAGCAACTATAGAAGCCATATGTGCTCGTGATATGGATTTATATAAATGCGATATAGCATTCCTGCCAGATGAAATCAAGCAAAATAAATCTCTTTTTAGCAATATTTTATTTAATGAAATTATAGAGAGAGTCAAACTAAGAAGGGTAGTTTTATCTGACAATTTTTTATTTTTATTGAAGTCTGACAATATTTATTAGCTTAAGTTTGACTTTTCCAAAGCCCCAATTGTAATTATAAGAAAACAGTTATATGATATTTTGTTCAAATTCGAAAACGAGACTAACTCCAATACCGATGATAACAATAATGCTGAAATAAGAAACTTAACTTTTTTTATTACTGTTATGAAGAAGTTTTTAGAATTTCTATTTATTGTTTTAAATATATAATATTGCCACATTATAAATAGTCAAACTATTTTAATTTTTTCCGACATTTAGGTAAATTTATATTGATAATTTTTAAAATTCTCCCGGAACTGTCCCGGGATCGCATTTTCAAGTATCGAAAATCCCGGAATCAAATACATATATCTCGAAAATTGGCATCCCTAGTATATACATACATATGACACGTTCGAAGTAAAAGGACGCAGCATTTTTCGTAATAGGGTCAGAATACGCGAAACCAACATGTCTGAAATGTTTTTCAAAGTTTTTTATATAAATCAGTGGCTGCAAGTGGTAGAAATTAGTGTACGGAAAAATTTTTAAAAAAAAATTGTTGTTGCAATAATTGTTGCCAGTCAAAGTTTTCATTAACCTTATTTTTAAAATGCTATAAGTTTTGAACTGCTTGACTGATCGTGACGAAATTTTTTAGTTTCTGTAGATAATAAGTTGAACTTATGTTTTAAAAAAAAAAGTTTGCATTTTTCGTCCTCCCGGTACCACTATAATATTTATACCGTCAAAATTAATTGAGGCTCCACGGTTTTTTTTTTGACGAATTCTAGTTTGGAAGGGTTCAGTGCATATCTGTAATTTTTTTCAGATTTTTTCGGGGCGGCGCAATTCATTAAAATTCAATTGTTGATAGAAAAATTGCTAATTAACAACAAAAATGCAAAATGTTTGCAACTTTTTTTTCTCAATACATAAGTTCAACTTATTATCTACAGAAACTAAAAAATTTCGTCACGATCAGTCAAGCAGTTCAAAACTTATAGCATTTTTAAAAAAAAAGTTAATGAAAACTTTGACTGGCAATAATTATTGCAACAATTTTTTTTAAAAAAATTTTCCGTACACAAATTTCTACCACTTGCAGCTACTAATTTATATAAAAAACTTTGAAAAACATTTCAGACATGTCGGTTTCGCGTATTCTGACCCAATAGCAAAAATCCAAAGCGGGCGAACGTTAACCGCGTGTGCGCTATCAAAAAAGAAAAAGTACTTGTGCAAAGAGGTTTTGTAGTAAGTAATTCCATCGTAGTTCTGGCTGTATGAGATGAGACACCGTGTTGTTGGAACCACATGTTAATCAAGCCCAAAGTACGCAGTCCTGGCGTCAAAAAAGTTTTCAATCATGTCGTACTGCAGTGACACTTACCGTAAAGCAATTTTAATTTTCAAAGTAGTAAGGACCTAAAAGTGCGCTATTTTTTGAAATACTTGAGGTTATGTAGCACTGTGAATTTTGTCTTTTCAAAAAACTATGCGTATGATCTTAAAGTACAATTCTCCTGCTTTCAAATGTTGAGTTTTCGGATATATCTTTTTTTTCGCCGAGCCATTGCATTTTGAAATCTTTTGATATACACGTGTCCCTAACGAGTTTTCAGGTATAATCACAAACATGATAATTTCGAAATGCGTTAACTTGGCAAAAAAAAGAAGTTATTTTAAAGAAAAAGTATTGTACTTTAAGATCCAACACACAGTTTATTGAAAAATAAAAAAAAAAAATTCACGATGCTACATAACCTCAACTGTGTCAAAAACCAGTATATTTTGCACATTTAGATTAGAATAACTCAAAATACTTACATGATGGAGTTTTTTGACAATTTTTCCCGTAATCAGCATACAAAAATCTAATAAACACTACTCGAGTTTTAAAAAGAGAATTCGTTGTAGGACTGTGCTATTGGAAAAACCATATCCTGGACTACCGTTTATCTCCAAAGCTAACTCATTTGATTGCATTTAGTGCATGATCTTAACATTTACCGTAAGTATTTTTTATAATTAAATAATTGAATAATAAACTATTTGCTATAAAATAAAGCCAAAAAAGCAAATTAAACTGAAACTGATCAAAAATCCACCCCCTTTGCATATACTTTGAGTATGAAAAAGTGTCATAGTTTAGCTTAATAGCTAAGAAAACTAATAGCTGTAGTAGCTAAACTCTATTATTATTACTACTATTATTACTATCATAGCGATTGAACCAAATACAAGGCAACTTCTCCTCTTATCTGTAGCATACACGCGTCTAACGTACGCCCGTAACGCACAAATAATGTTCAATGTCCCGAACGCAACGATGCGAGACCTGGTTACATATTTTTTTCCTTTGGATTTTTGCTTTCGCGACAAACACTTCGTGAACGCGGCGGCATATGTTTAAGGATACAGTAAATTGCTTACATTAGTATGTGTTTGCATAGCCGTGCGTCCACTAGATAACCAAACGCTTATACATACATATGTACATATACATAAGAAATAAAAAAGCATAACGAGTGTTGACAATTTAATATCGTAAAACATAGAAAATCTAATAAAATTAACTGTAATAACAAGTGACATTTATGGTTTTTTGATACGAACTTAATTTTTGTACAATATATTTCAAAAACAGACCACGACTCCTATAAGTATGCAACAAAATTTTCAAAACACAGAATCTTATAAGTTCACGGTGACATTTGGGCTCGGTTAATTACATTCAATCTTAATAGAATATAACACACGAATCCTTAAATTGCACAAACAAATTTTTTTTCAGTTATAAAAAAATGTATATGTATCATATATGTATATTTGTGTATAGATAGTATATATGTACTATATATGCATATTAAAATATATAAATGAATGTTTCATTTAAAAACAAAATTGTTGTTGATAAGTGTCATGGTGTTATGTACATAGTTGAAAATATTTTACTTTAATTGATAGCGAGTTGAATTTGCCAAATTATGGCAAGCAATAATTGCGAATGATGTCTTGTTTTATGTGCATACTTTTAGGTGGCCACAAAGTAACAAATACGCGCATTATCTGGTCATGTCACAATCTATATTGGGAGATAAACTTATTTATGATAACGTGGTGCGAGTTGTTTCCGTCCTTATTTACGAGTTGCATTTGCCTTAATTATTCTTTTTTTTAAATAATACTCGTATGGATTTTTTGCCGAAGTTTTAACTGTGAATTATAATAATTGTGTAATTTTTGGTATGTGGAAAAATAAAAGAATTGACACGATCTCGGCAACGTCAGCAAGAAAATATGCAACAAAAATCAGGTATTTACTATGCAGACTGATAATCTAAGTTGATTGAAAAAGTGCTATGTAACCAGTTGATAGATTTAATTTTTAAATAAAACTTTGTAGAGGCGTTAAGCAAAAACAAATCTATTTTTATTTGAGTGACAGCATTATCAATTCAAAAGCTAGTGAAATAGCGGGTAGTGGCACAAAGTGCAATTCGATGTGGGTATCCTCAAAGGGTTCAAAGTTTATATTATTGGTGTTATCAAATCTACGTACACGATTTTTGGGCGAGCCTTTGCAAAATGCAAAGTCCTACATTGTTTATTATGATTTAACTACATCTATATATAGAAAGTGCGCAATGTGAGTGAGTGTATTAGGGTATTTATTTTGAAAACATTGTAGGTGTTTTTTAATTTTTTTACCTATGTTTATCCATGGGGTTAAAAAATAAGTGTCACAGAATTTCAGATTCTTAAAACTTAAAGGAGCGGGCAGAGTTTGTAAAAAAATTTTACGAAAAAACCGGCTTACTTAAACGTTGCGAAAATCTGCCTTATGTTTTGCACACAGTTAGAGCGATGGCGGTAAAGCGGCGACGAATAAGCGCTGTCAAAAAAAACAAACGCGACGAAAAATCGTTTGAACAAACACAATTGCGACGTACGACGAACGATGGCAAATTTAGCTGTCATTTAGTTTACATGAAAAAAATTTTTATTGAAATACAAAAGTGAAAAATTGTGAATTGTTGTTGTTGTAAATTTTTAAATACTTACCCCCTTTTTGACCGAAAAATAAAAAAAATTATTCAATAAATTCCTATAGAAACAATGTTTTTATGGTCAAAAACAATGAAAATCAACAACAACAACGACTATTACACAACAACAATTATTATAAGACGATTCTCAAAATAAAATGACTAGATTTTTATTTAAATTAATTTTTAAGTTTTCAATAAGAATCGTCTTATAATAATTGTTGTTGTGTAATAGTCGTTGTTGTTGTTGATTTTCATTGTTTTTGACCGTAAAAACAGAGTTTCCATAGGAATTTATTGAATATTTTTTTTTATTTTTCGGTCAAAAAGGGGGTAAATATTTAAAAATGTACAACAAGTTATACACCATTTTAAAGGGAATAAGTTAAGCTTTCTTACCATGCTAAAAAAGTTAACGACACATTTTTTTGAAAAAAAAAAAACGGTTTTATAAAAAAAATTGATCAAAATTTCAGAAAAATCGTCATATCTCCAAAATTATGGGTTAGATTTCAAAAATTTACTCCCCGTTATTGTAGGCCATTAAATTATCTATATTATGACACCCATATTTTTGATATTCATTCAGGGACTCCCAACTTATAAGGATTTTCATAAAAGCTATATCCGCAACTTCCGATGGCTAATCCGATGACCAGATCCGAGCGACTTTTTTGATTACACATTTGTGCTTAGAATAAAATATCACATAAGAAAAGTTTAGTTTAATTCCCATTGGACAATGGGAGTCACGGTAAACTTAAGCCCAATTCTTATTAGTGATAAGCCCCGAGCGTCTAAGGAATAAGATGTTTTTTTTTTAAATGAAATACATACGTTCTTGAGTCCTTACAACTTTCCAAGAAGGATAACGCTTCCTCGTACTTCCATTTTTTCTCTAGTAGCGGAGCGCCGCTGCCAGAAGCTAGCTCCTTAGCACGTTTACTTTTTTTTGTACGTATCGCGAAGCGATTTCCATCGCCGTTTGCAACTGTCTGCTGAAAGTGAATTTTTATGTTTAAGGAATTGGAAACAAATAGTGTACTTACAGTTTGAATTTAAGGTCTTCCCGATTTCTTGCCAAATTGTGTCTTTCTTTTGAACATTCCGGTAGTCCTTTGTCGAAAAATCATATAAGCATTTGTACTTGCGGACTTCCTCAATAAGTTCCTCGTTGTTCATTTTGAGATTTTGTAATTTTTTATTTCTTTTTTTTTTAATTAAGTTATTTAAGCAATTTCTTTTATTTTATTTTATTTTATTTTTTTTTTTATTTTATTTTATTTTATTTTATTTTATTTTATTTTATTTTATTTTATTTTATTTTATTTTATTTTATTTTATTTTATTTTATTTTATTTTATTTTATTTTATTTTATTTTATTTTATTTTATTTTATTTTATTTTATTTTATTTTATTTTATTTTATTTTATTTTATTTTATTTTATTTTATTTTATTTTATTTTATTTTATTTTATTTTATTTTATTTTATTTTATTTTATTTTATTTTATTTTATTTTATTTTATTTTATTTTATTTTATTTTATTTTATTTTATTTTATTTTATTTTATTTTATTTTATTTTATTTTATTTTATTTTATTTTATTTTATTTTATTTTATTTTATTTTATTTTATTTTATTTTATTTTATTTTATTTTATTTTATTTTATTTTATTTTATTTTATTTTATTTTATTTTATTTTATTTTATTTTATTTTATTTTATTTTATTTTATTTTATTTTATTTTATTTTATTTTATTTTATTTTATTTTATTTTATTTTATTTTATTTTATTTTATTTTATTTAATGATTGTGCACAATTCGCATTTCAAACGTAAACAAAAGAATTGACACAAGCTGATTGGAAATGCAACACTGAAATAGAAATAAATCTAAAATTTAGATTTAATTCTAAATCAATTCTGTTCAATTTCACATGATCAAGTATGTTATAATTTTTGACAGCGTTTATTCGTCGCCGCTTTACCGCCA
Source organism: Tricholauxania praeusta (assembly GCA_949775025.1). Classification (NCBI taxonomy): domain Eukaryota; kingdom Metazoa; phylum Arthropoda; class Insecta; order Diptera; family Lauxaniidae; genus Tricholauxania; species Tricholauxania praeusta. The sequence continues at coordinate 26,883,934 of OX459032.1, forward strand.
CCGCTCTAATGGTGTTATGCTATTAGGTGCCAAGATATAGCGTTTTAGCTATTTAAGCTAAGCCTCCCAACATTTTTCGTGTTGGCCTGAAAATCCGGACGAAGTACAGCCACGAAAATAATATTGAATATCGCACCGTTTGCCGCGCTTGTGCTTCCACGTCCACCTGCCATAATTTTTCTATATTTCGTTCAAAAAATCAATCGTTTTTGTGGCACAAAGTTTTAACTCTTGTTTCTTGTAAAGAGTTTCGCCGGATTTGAATTTCATGCCTTTTTCCCCCATAAAGTTGGCAGCTCTAAAAATGTCATGTATGCGCCATCGGACTTTGTTTTGATTAATAAATATGGAACATTACATCAGCGAACAACGCGCTATCATTCTTATAACTCACAACAAAAGTGGCGAAAATTTTTGTTGAAACAGTGCACAAGCTTCGTACAGTTTTTGATCGAAGTAATGTTTAAAGTGAGTCATTAATTCGTAGAATAATCAACAAATTTGAAAAAAAATATTCGATTGTGGCCCGATTTCTTAAAAAAATCATGAGTTTGTCAACACTCGTCTACTGAGAAAAGAGTATAGATTCCTTAAATATTTATTAACTATCAACAAATTTTGGTAGATATTGCTATGCACTTAGTTGAAAGTTAAAGTGTTGCTTACTGCGCCAAACCTTATGTTTTTTTGAGCCAGTTGAAGAGATTTGGTGGATTGACTATATATTTGGTAGTACTATTTTCATTTGATTACACTACTCATTTTTATACCATACACCGAGGGTATATTCACCTTGTCCTTTCGTTTGTAACACATAGAAGGAGGCGTGGCAGGTATGGAAAAGAGCATATATTCTTGATCAGCGTCACCACCTGAGTTGATTTAGCGATGTCCGTCTGTCTGTCTGTCTGTCTGTCTGTTGAAATCAGGTTTACGGGAAAACCAAGAAAGCTAATTGAATGAAACTTTCACACACAGGTCACATCTTCTTGCAGGCATTTTGCTATTGAAAATGGGCGAAATCGGTTAATGGACACGCCTACCGCCCATACTCTATGCATACTTACCCAGCCCAATTTTAAAAAAAGGTGCAGCGATTTTGATGAAACTTGGTGATTTGATGGACATGTGAGCAAGATTAGGATTAGGCTAAGTTTCAAGTTTTCAAAGCTTCCTACAGGAGCGAGGCACAGCCCTAAATTTTAACCTTCATACCACCATTTCTCGTAAGCCGTTCAAGATATTGTGATGAAATTTGGTAACCGGGTACATTTGAAATATATCTTGAGTTGTGATAAAAGTGGGCGGAATCGTAAAAGTGGGCGTGGCTCCTTTCAACAGTTAAAAATTTTGATTCCATATATTTCAAAGGTGGCTCAAACGATTTTCATAAATATTTTAGAGATGATGCCACTGAAAGCAGTCATCAACACAAGCTTTGCCACTTTACTGAAAAAACTCGTTGAAGGGCATGGCATAGCCCACAGTATTTATAAACGCTATATTGAGAGAACCAACAACATAATCGTTATGAAAATTAATAAGGCATATGTACTTGCCAGAAGGTATGTTTTTGCAAAAATTTGGTGCAATGGAGCTTGTGGGCGTGGCACCACCCATAAAAACATAAAACGTTTATTGTTATAAATAGTGTGCTGTGAGAGTAATCTTCATAAAATTTGGCTTAGAGGTATCGGCTGCTATGGGCTTTGAAATTAAATGAGAATTGACGAGTTTGCAGTAGTGGACGTGGCACCTCCTATATTACCATAAAGTTGCAATTACTACCCACTCGGAATGAAACGTTTCCGAAAGTTTCAGAAATATTTCGCAACGTTTCGTAACGTTGCAGAAACACTTCATTTGAAACGTTGCAAATGAAACGTTACAGAAATCTTTCTGATACATTTCAAATGTTATGTTTCGGTTGCAATCATTCTGAAGGGTTTCATTTCTTAAAGAATATTGACCGTGATGTATTTATAAATTTGGTGTTTTAACATTATTATGCGAACTCAAATTAAAAAAAAAAAAAATTTCGAAGAACTTTTTCTGCCCTGGAGTTGAACCTGTTCTTTCCGGGTCACTGGATGCGCTCCTTAACGCAATCAGCCAAACTCAATCTTGTGTATTTACTCATGAAAAGCAAATAATAATAATATTTTTAACCGTGTCATATTTGAATTGTCATTTTATCAGAGTTCCCAGAATTGAATGTTTATTTAATGTTTGTTAATTTTTTTTTGTTGGAAATTTATGAGGTAGCTGCTCCATTATTGGAATTAGAATATTAAAATAACATAAGCTTACTGTAGCAATGACTTTTTATTTATTTATAATACAGTTTTGTTTCAACATATTTTTAATACAAAACTGATATGTAAACAAAATGTAGTTATGCAAGTTGCTGTTAAATAAGTAGAATAAAAATTAGAGACGAAAGAGTGGTTATACGACTGAATTATGAAGTGCCGAATTTTTTAAAGATTGCAGTTTTACTTATGTATTTAACAATGATGTCACAATTATAAAGTAAATAATTGTTTGTGTAAGATTTCATTGTATCATACAGTTTACCGCTTGTACTAAAGTGCAATGCTCAATGTAACATTATTTGTATTATTTATTTTTGTTAATTGAAAAAAATTGTTCGTTGTTGTTATTTTGTTATAAATTTTTAGCCAATTTTGATAGAATTCAAATGCAATTTTGAAATCCGATTGCATCGAATTCATCCAAAACTTGTATCATCACCTTCAAGATGCCGCAAATTATGTGAAATATATCTTTTCGAATTGGGACTCAAAGTAGTTCAAAAGCATGTACACTAGATAAAGCTGGACTAACTTAAATAGTTTTTTTGAAGAAAATTTCCAGAACCTCATCATAAAAGCTGTTTTTGCTTCTGATTTCTTTAAGAAATACTTTTTCTATGGAAATCAAAGCCAGTTCCAACAATCTCTGTTCGCACATAGTATTTCTCGAAAAAGTCTTTATCCGCTTGAGTGCAGAGAATGATCTTTCAACTGAGCTACTTGAAGTTGGGATTGTCAAAATTAAGGAACTTAGCTTAAAAATGTCTGAAAACGTATCTTTCAAGTCCAAATTTAAAAGAGTTTCGGGTATATCTTTGATGAAAATGCTACGAAACTGTTCACATGAGAAAAATACACTCAACTCATTCCTTAGCTTAACAAATTCGAAGAAGGGGGCATATGAAATTTTAAGGCTTTCAAAAGCATCATCTGGAAAACTTCTTTCGAAATTGAGAAACTCTTTTGAATTCAACAATTCCAAAAACTTTAATCTTTTTAACGACTTAAATCTTATATCCATTTGTGTTGACAAAGTATCAATTATGTATTTCAAAAAATACACGTTTGTAACGCATTTCAAAACATTGTAAGTCTTCGCCACGTTTTGGAATTGGGTTAGTCGCATTTTTTGCAGCAACAAAAAATTTTTCAAATTGCGGCCTGGTGTTTGAAATTTTATTTTTTGTCACTTCAATTTGGTCACAACAATATTGAATATCTAAGTATTTTGCTTGTAGAATATTAAATAATACATCAGTAAATGAAAATATATCATTAAATACATTAAGCATGAAAACTGTATTGAATGAAGTAAAGAAAAATTCAAAAATTTTTCCTGTTAAATTTCTTGTTCAATAAATTCAGAGCACACATCGCAGTTTTCTCAGTCAAACATTTTTAAACAGCGCTGCGCTGCATTGGCGAAGTGCGAATTTTTTGACAAACGTATATGTATTTGTTTTTTTTTCTGTTGGATGGCAGAGATTCTCTGCCTCGACTCGTGTTGTTATGTGTGCTAATGTTCTACGAACAAAGCTTCCCAGTGTGCAAAACGAATTCGTTTCGAATTCGTTTTCGTATGAAATTCCTCTCGAAAAAACGGAAGAATTTTCCGCTTATTATGAACAAAAAACAAGTTCGTTTCGAATTCGTTTTTTGTTCATAAAACGAATTTTTTTTGTTCATAAAAAAATTAATTTTATTTAAAAAAAAAAAATTTTATTATTCAATATGCAAATTTTAAGACTTTATTGCATATAATTTTATTTTATTATCACATTAAATTTTACTTACGATTTACGAATTTCCAAAGTCAGGCTCGAACCCATGTCCCAGCGATTCATAGTCATGCGCGCTACCTACTAGGCTACGCTTTATTCATTTGATACGCTTTATTTACAAAAAACGAATTCGTTTCGAATTCGTTACGGACTTCAAATACGAATTCGTTTTATGAACAAAAAACGAATCCGAAACGGATTCCGTTACGAATTCGTCTCGAACTCGTTTCCGTATGAAATTCCTCTCGAAAAAACGGACGATCCTTACGTTTTTTGAGAGGAATTTCATACGAAAACGAGTTCGAGACGAATTCGTAACGGAATCCGAAACGGATGAATAGTACGAAGAAACGAATTCGTTTGGCACACTGGGACACGTTTCTTGTTGTATCAAATTATGTGCGCGTATATCCTACGAACACAGTTTATTGTTTATTATGAGTATTTCGTGAGAATGTGTGTGTAGTAGTTTTTTTTTTTATTATAGATTTTTGCTGTGACTTGGTGCGACATCAAGAAGCGCACACTCAAGTCGGTTGGATGGAATTCAACATCATGAAATAATGTTGCGTTTTATCTGCTACGATGAGCTAGAACAATTGTAGTCGTATTACGTACATACTAGCGATGCCAATCCCGGGATCCCGAGATCCCAGGACTCCGGCCTTTTTTGAGTCCCAAAAATCCCGGGATTGGTGCCATTGAATCCCGGGATTAATTAAATAAGTACAATTCATTATTGGATCATGAATTCAAAGTTTTTAAAGATGTAGTAAATGTACTTCAACCCATTAAAGTAATTATTGAAGCCATATGTGCTCGTGATATGGATCTATATAGGACATAGCATTACATTTCATGCTAGATGAAATCAATCAAAATAAATCTCCTTTTTGCAATCTTTTATTTAATCAAATTATAGAGAGAATCAAGCAAAGAAGAACTGTTTTATTTGACATTTCATTTATATTTAATGAATCCTGACAATATTTATAAGCTTAAGTTTGACTTTTCTAAAGCCCCATCACTAACAATTATAAAGAAACAGTTATATGATATTTTGTTCAAATTAAAAAACGAGACTAACTCCAAAATCGATGGTATCGATAACACTGAAATAAGAAATTTAGATCCACCCGCCAGTTAAAAAGAAAAATTACGTTTTGTTTTAAATAACACTACCCGAAATTCCTTTGATAGGACATGTTATTCCTTAGTCGATGCTCTAAATAAAGCAATAGATATATTTTGTAATGGTGGGGACAGGGGCTTCTATTTACAAAAAGATTTAAACTTCCTGGCAACAATTGAGCCGACAAGTGTTAAAGCAGGAAAGTGCTTCTCATCCTCCACGTTAAGAGGATGATACACTGAATGCTTTAATATTTTTAGGGTCATATTTTAAAAAAGAATGGGTAGGCTTTATATCCAATTTAGTTTTATAAAAATATTTCCTCATAATGAAAAGACTTCATTACATACATTCATAGTAATATATGTATTTATAAAAATGTGTGATACCTAACAAAAAATTATATTTTGTAATGTTAATTTCTTATTTTTTTAACTGTTATGAAGAAGTTTTTAGTATTTATACTTATTTTTTTAAATAAATAGTATTGCCACGTTATAAATAGTCAAATTATTTTAGCTTTTTCTGACGTATAGGTAAATTTATATTGATAATTTTTAGAATTCTTAAGTCCCGGGACTGTCCCGGGATCGCAGTTTCAAATCTCGAAAATCCCGGGATCAAAAAAATCCCGAAAATTGGCATCCCTAGTACATACGCATGTATACAGTGGCGGATCTAGGATTTCCTTCAGGGGGAGGCTAACATGTTTTTTAATGAAAATACATATCGATTGAATTATTCAACGAGCAATGTTTAAATTTTTTGGCATATCACAACAATCTAATCAGTAGTCCAGTCAAGGGTTTCAAGACAGCGAGGTTTCTTCTGGCAAAATAATTCAGCAATTTTAGCTGAGCTGATAGCGATTTCCTTGTGAATATTTCCCAGAGCCAATCTATTAAAACGATCTTCTTTCATTGTAGATCTTAAATCAGATTTCAATCGTTTTAAGAGAGAAAAACTTCGTTTTGCTGTTGTCGAAGTCACTGGAATTGTGGTAATTATTTGCAGTAATATTGTGATACTTGGGAAGAACGATTCTATTTTTTTGGTTTTGATAATGGTCAATGCTTCCATTACATTCAAAGCATCTTTAAAGTTATTTTTACAAGAGTACTGATGCTACAATTTAATATCGGATTCAAGCTCAACCTAACTGCAATTTAAATCACTTTCATAAGTAAAAACAGCATCCACGATTTTGTCAACGCGCCCCATCGAGTGATAATCGGTATTAAACATTCTAAGTGTAAAATGCTCAAAACTTTACCCTGGACTTTTGATTTTAATTCTAAGATCGTATGATCCAAATAAGGATAGTATATTGCGGCTCTAAAACATTGGAGAAAGAAATTTAAAATAAAATAAGACTATTTAAGGTGTTATCTTCGGCCAGGTCGAAACTACATACCCTATACTGCATTGAGAATACATTTTAAGTAACTGTGAAAAAAAAACTCGTTGAAGAGCTTGAATGAGTCGAAAAAAAATGTAAAGAAGTTAAAATAGTTTGAAAAGTGTTGAAACAGTTGCAAAAAACTGAAAATGTGTATTGACACCATTGAAGAAAGTTGAAAGAAATTGAAAAAATCCAAAAAATATTCAAAATGCTGAAAAATGCTGAAAAGTTGAAAAAATCGAAATATGTATATGGAAAATGTTGAAAAACTCGAAAACAGTTGAAGAGGTTGAAACAATTCAAAATCGATGAAAAAATTGAATAAATAAAGCAAATGACGAATTAAGTTGAAAGATGTTGAAAAAGACGAAAAAATACTTATGGGATATATTGGAAAAAGTTAAAAGATTGTTAAAGTCAAAATAATATGGAAAATGTTGAAAATATCTAATAAAAATGAAAAAGTCAAAGCATGCCAAGCCCACCTCTTCAATTGTGCCTACTTTTGGTTATTAAATAAATTTTATTCGCAATCGACATCCGCATACCAAATTTTAGCTCAATAGCTTGTATAGTCTGCGATATATGCCGTAATTAGCCCTAAAATTTAGGACGAAGACACACTCACTGATAAAATCCAGTCCGATTTAAATCCAGAATTAGCCTTCCATAAACAGACCTTTTACACCAAATTTTAGTATGATTGCTCACATATTTCGGTAGATATACCACTTAATGTATTTTACTTGTATGAGAGTCGCCACGCACACTGAAGCTAAATTTTTGTAATAAGATACCTCATAGCGAGTACATTTTTATTAAATTTCATAACGATTACGTTGTTAGTTCTCTCAATATAACGTTTATAAATATTGTGGGCTGTGCCAGGTCCCTGTGAGAGCCTTTGAAAATTTAAGACCTAGCCAAATCCTAATTTTGTTCACATGTGCATCAAATTACCTGGTTTTATAAAAATCTCTGCAATACTTTCAATAATTACTAAATAGATAAGTTTCAGAATATATGTTGGTCAAATCACGTCGGAACACGAAATTTGAAAAATAAATTTTTTTTGAAGTAAAACAAATGGATGGGGCTGCTTGTAGAAGTCCACGTAAGTGGGGAAAGTCCTGATCGCCACTCACTTGGGAGTGGCCAGAGATGATTCTTTTGCAAACAGTTCAAGCAGCTCACAAACTTCCGGCCTTTTTTGGCCAAGTATCCTCTGGAGATCCCTTGTACACCCGTCCGGGGGTGAGCTAGTTGTGAGAAGGCGGGTCTCTCCTAGACTTAAAACTTGGAATGTGTGCGTAGGGTTTGGGTCCCACCACACATTATCATCATTTCCAATGAATACCAAATCAGCCTCGGATAATAGCCCCCACTACGATGACGACCACTGCAAACGAAAAACGGACAATGATTTACGGATATGCACCTGGAATGTCCGGACCTTCCATAGGGAAGGTGCAACTATCCAACTGGCGGAAGCCCTCGTAAAAATAAAGGCTGACATCACCGCCATCCAGGAGATGCGATGGAAAGGACAAGGCTGCTCTAAACGGACGAACTGTGATATCTACTACAGCGGCCATGCGGAGAGGCGCAAATTTTGTTGCGGATTCGTTGTAAGTCGAAAATTACGCCACCTAGTTTCCCGGTTCACGCCAATAAACGAAAGGCTGGCTACGATCCGTATCAAGGCAAAATTCTTCAACATAAGCCTAATTTGCGCGCACGCCCCGACGGAGGAAAAGGACGATGCCACCAAGGATGATTTCTACGCGGGCCTAGAGGACGTGTATGACCGTTGTCCGACCCACGATGTAAAAATAGTCCTCGGCGATTTTAACGCGAAGGTCGGAAGAGAAAGCATCTTTGGCGCTACAGTCGGTCAGTTCAGTCTCCACGAGACCACTTCAAACAACGGTCTGAGACTGATCGACTTCGCCGCGGCGCGAAACATGGTAGTTAGTAGTACCAGATTTCAACACCTCGACATTCACAAGGCCACCTGGCTATCCCCGGATCAAAAAACGAAAAACCAAATTGATCATGTTGTGATCGACGGAAGGCACGCTTCAAGCATTCTGGATGTGCGTACATTTCGGGGGGTCAACATTGACTCCGACCACTATCTTGTTGCAGCTAAGATCCGCATGCGGCTATGCAATGCAAAGAATGTACGCACGGGCATGCAACGAAAGCTGGACGTCGCCAAGCTGCAATCGCAACGGACTGCCGAGGCGTACTCCGCTCAACTCTCGGTTAAGCTCAACCAACCAACCTCTGGAACCGACGACGCCGGTGGACTTTGGACACACATCTCCCACTCCATGCGTGCTGCTGCCGAGGAAGTCATTGGTTTTCGACGCCCACAACCTCGAAACCAATGGTATGACCAGGAGTGTCGCGATGCGACTGCTGAAAAAAAACGACGCATACAAGAAGACGCTGCAGTCAGCCGCAACGCGAGCCGTGCGAGAAAACTACCGCGAAAAGAGGAAGGAAGAGAGGCGCATTTTTAGACGTAAAAAAAGGGAGCAGGAAAAGCGTGAGCGTGAGGAACTTGAGGTGTTCCAGGGCAAGAAGGATGCACGAAAATTCTATCAACAAGTTAAGCGTCTAACTCAAGGTTTCAAGCCCGGAGCATCCACTTGTAGAGACGAAAATGGAAATCTGGTTACAGATACACAGAGTGTACTGAGGTTATGGAGGCAGCATTTCTCCAACTTGCTTACGGGCGATGATCCCACCAATTCCGCCCAGAGAGAATGCAGTACGATACCACCAATCGATGATAACGCAGTGGAAGTACCATCACCTAGCCATGAAGAGGTTCGAGTTGCTATCCAGCGACTCAAAAACAACAAAGCAGCGGGTGCTGACGGCCTGCCAGCTGAGTTGTTTAAAGCTGGTGGCGATGAATTGATAAGGTGCAAGCATCAACTCATCAGCAAAATATGGCTAGCGGAAAGCATGCCCGACGATTGGAATCTCAGCGTGCTTTGTCCTGTAATAAAGAAAGGAGACCCGACAATCTGCGCCAACTACAGGGGTATCAGTCTTATTTCCATCGCATATAAGATCCTCTCGAGCGTATTGTGTGAAAGATTGAAGCCGTATACAGAAACGCTGATCGGATCCTATCAGTGTGGCTTTAGACCTGGTAAGTCCACCATAGACCAGATTTTTACACTACGCCAAATCCTGGAGAAAACCCATGAATATCAAATCGACACTCACCATCTCTTCGTCGATTATAAAGCTGCGTTCGATAGCCCAGTGCGGGATTGCCTATACGCAACAATGTCTGAGTTCGGTATACCTGCAAAGTTGATAAGGCTCTGCAGGATGACGTTGAGCAATACGTTTAGCTCCGTCAAGGTAGGGAATGACCTCTCCGGAACTTTTAATACCGAGCGAGGTTTCAGACAAGGCGACCCGCTCTCGTGCGATCTCTTCAATTTCATTATGGAGGGGATCGTACGAAAAGCCGGTGTGCATCATAATGGCACCATTTTCTTCAAAGGTGTTCAGCTCCTTGCGTACGCTGATGATATTGATATTATCGGTCGGAGTAAGAGAGATGTTACTGCTGCTTTCACTGCTATTGAAAAGGAATCAGCCAAAGTGGGTTTGACGGTAAACGAGGGCAAAACGAAATACATGATGTCTACTAACAACAACAAGAGAGCACGGGATCTAGACTCTCATGTTACAGCGGGCAACTGTAAATTAGAAGTTGTCAAGGAATTCATCTACCTTGGCACTGCCGTAACCAGCAACAATGATGTCAGTCTGGAGATTAAGCGGAGAATAACAATTGCTAATAGGTGCTACTACGGTCTCAGTAAGCAATTACGTTGCAGAGCTCTCTCTCGATCGACAAAGCTAACACTCTACAAGACGCTCATTCTACCTGTGCTTCTTTATGGCGCTGAGGCATGGGTGGTTTCGACAACAGACGCAGCCGCTCTTGGGGTGTTCGAGAGGAAAGTTCTCCGCAAAATCTTTGGTCCTGTTCGAGTTGGCGACGACTATCGCATTCGAATGAACCACGAGCTGTATGAGCTCTACGCCGACATTGACATAGTTAAGCGTATAACAATACAGCGACTACGCTGGCTGGGTCATGTCCATCGTATGGATAAAGAAGCTCCAGCGAAAAAGGTATTCGAAGGGAAGGTCCCCGGTCAACGACGAAGAGGGAGACCATGCCTCCGGTGGATAGACCAAGCTGAGGAAGCCCTAACCGCGCTTGGCATTAACGATTGGAGAAGGCGCGCGCAAAACAGAGGCGCCTGGCGAGAGCTAATGAGGTCGGCCGTAACCTGACAACGGGTTGTTATGGCCATCTAAGTAAGTAAGTAAAAAAAAACGAGAAAACGAACGAACCGGTCTCAAAAATTTTTATATTTATCAAATTTTTTTTTGAGAATTTTTAAACAAAAAACGGAGGGCATACATTTCGAAAATTAAGTTTTTTGAATTAAACTAAAAATAAAGGACGAAGTCCAAAATTTTTCATAAAATCGTATGTTTTCCTTACGCATAGATGCTATATGCGTATACTCTCTGTAAAGGGTATAATTAGCATGTTACTTACCGAAAAAAAAACGATTTTTTTGATGTTTTTGGTGACCACACGAGCGGGGAATTCAGTGTATTACTCAACAGCGATTATAGATGCTTCATTAAAATATCATCAAATGACGTTAGATCTTTTCGCATTTGTGAAAATAGGTTGATAATTTGCTCGACATGAGTACAGGCTGAAGAAATTATTCGTGTCGGATCTTGTAGTTTTGCGACAATATAGAAGCATTAACAATTTTCAGAATATGCTTTTGAAGCTGAAAGTTGAACCGCTTTCGAAGAAATTTCGGTGTCCTTGCTTTGCTTAAAATTTGGCTATGTTTCAGAGATAAACAGCTGATTTCGCTGAAAGTTTCAACGCATTCATGCCATGTTTTTTTGTTTGTTGACTCCGTTCGGAAATTTTATCTTCAATAGTTGTAACCTTTTCGAGAACAAATTTGACAATGATGAAACTGTGCCTAGCATGTTTCAGAAATATCTCGTGATTTGCCTCAGCACAAATTCAGAGAGTGAATGAAACAATAAGTGTAAAATGCTAAGGGTTGAACTTCAGATGTCAAAGCCTCAACTCCGTTGATTTTTCTAGCCATGTTCGATCCTCCATCAGAGCCTTGACCACGCAAGTTTTTATCAGACAAATCGAATGATGTCAATTCACTTATCATTGCTCATTTAATAGTATATGCCTCAGTCGATTTAATGTGAGTGAATCCCAAAAATTGTTCTAATAGGATGCATTCTTCTAAGTCCACGTAATAAATGCATACAGTTAGTATGTAATTCTTTTTTACTGGAATCAGTTAACCCATCGCATAAAATTGTACAAAATGGCATTTTTTATTTTTGAAACAATCTTTGATCGTATTCGACAACCAATAGCATCAATAATATCATTTTGTATGGTTTTACTGATCTAAGCACAATTTTTGGGCGCTGTGTCTGTATGAAATTTTAAGTCATGATCACCGGCATCTATACGAAATGCAAGTAATGGTCGCAATACTCTTCGATCTGAAAGAACTTGATACTTTCTTTCTTCCGAATTCCTGTGACCCGAATCCTGATACCTCGTAGTGATAAATTATTGTGAGAACAAAATAGAATGGTTTTGTCAATTGGACCTAGTCGTTTCCGATTGTTCTTAATTATTTTTCTGAAACGTTCAGCCCCCATACCCCCCTTGTATCCGCCACTGCATGTATATTGTACGCTTAGAGGAGGAAACTATGATATGATAGATATGGCATATTGCAGCGTCCCAGTAGGAACAGTAACAGTGTCAAATTATTGATTTAATATGTTTTACAAATATGAGAACGTATAATAGGGGGGAAAAAATTCATCGGATTTTGGTTGGGTGTGCGGAGAACACCTGCGCACCTTATAGTAAACGCCACTGATTTATGGTATATTTGAGGTCTCGGTTTCCCAAGTAAGCGTCAGCTTTGTATTATAAATCTGCTTTTTCTTAAAATAAAACACAGTTCGCATAAAAGCATTCAAAAACAAGCTTAATAACGTAAAGCAACTTTTCAAATCAGAAGGAACATTAATTTATATCGGTTCATTTAATTATCAAAGAAAAATCAACCAAAATGAAAAAAATCTTCCATTCTACCAAACCAAAAATTTTCTACCAAATTTGGGGAAATCAACCAAATGTGGCAGCGCAGGTAAACATTGAATTTTTCTAATAAAATCAAAATAAATTTTTATGATTCGTTATTATTTTTTTGTTTTCATAATTGTATTTATATGACATCAAATGTAGAAACATAGTGATGAACTATGTATGTGAATGTTGCCTGACCCAGGTGACTCTATGCTTTGATGTTGTGTCAAAATATGAATAAATATGAACTCTGTGTATGACGACTGACAATATAAATAATTAAACATTAAAAATAAGTCAACAAAAATATTAACGGGGAAGTGTGGGTAATAAAAATCATATAAAAAATATGCATTATGTGGCGCCGCACCGCAAAGACGTGGAAAAAAACAATCAATGATAAAAAAATTTTCCCCAAGACACAATAATTTTTTTTTTTCATTTCCCCCCTGTAGAAAGGAATTGCAACAATTGGTATGAAATTTAATTTAGGTGGTTTACTTGCTATAAGGTATACCTGAATCAAAAGTGGGCGAAATAGCACGAGTGGGCGTGGCATTCCTCATACAAGTAAAATACCTTAAGTGGCATATTTTTCGAAATATGTGATCAATCATACTAAATTTGGTGAAAGAGTGTTGCTTATAAAAAGCTATTTCTGCATTTAAATCGGACCACATTACACCAGTGGGTGTGTTACCGCCCTAATTACGGCATATATTGCGAAATATTCAACCTATTGGGCTAAGATTCGGTATGTGGATGTCAATGACGAATATAAATGAGTTACCCAAAGTAGGCGGAATGGGAGAAGTTTTCCATATTCTTTTGACTTTATCAACCTTTTAACCTTTTCCAATGTATCCCAAATGCAGTCGTTTGACTTTTTCAATCTCTTTCATTTTTCTTCATAATTTTTTTTTATTTTTAAGACTTCAATGGTTTCCATATTTTTTCGACTTTTTCAGTATTTTACAACTGTTTCAACATTTTTCAGCTTCTTTCAACCTTTTTTACATTTCAAATTTTTTTGCGACTTATTCAACCTCTTACACGTCTTTTAACATTTAGTACCAGGAGACCGACCCTAGTTCGGTTTTTCGTTTTGAGGTTTAGAAAGTCGAAAAAATATGCAATATTTTGAAAAAGTGAAATGAGGTTAAATTGCATATGGGCATTTCCGCCAAAAAGCCAACCGTGATAGAAAAATTAAAAGTTATTATTAAAGCGTTACTATCTGATATTATATAAGGAAAATATTCAAATTTTGTTAATTTAAACAATTTACACCAGAATTCATTTACCACGGTGAGCAAACCACCTGCAAACTTGCATAAGTGCAGTTTCTCTTATTTTGTAATATTGAATAGTATTTTGCCTTAAATATTTAAGTGGGTAAGATAGGTGATACATGATGATAGTCTTTCCGAAAAATCTCTCTTCCAACGTCAATTAGCTAAAAACAATGCAAAAACATCAAATCAATCTATATTAACTGTCAAATTTTAGTTTGCTTAGGTTAATGTTCTAAAGTCACATATAATATAGAAAAACATCATTTGTTCTCATTTCGAGATTGATAACTGCAGCAAGTGTGTCAAAATTTTTGCACGAACAGAGTTCCATGTACATAATTCAAAAAAAAAAACGAGTGCAAAAAATATAAAATTTAAAATTTTTGGAGCTGTTTGAAGTTGGTCATGTTCGAAAACATAAGTGTAATAAATAGGCAGTTAAACCACTTTTTTACAACCATAGCACAACATACTCGCATAATTTTTTTTTTGTTGGAAAGTTTGTGAAGAGAAGAAGGGACATGTATATTTTTTTTTCAATAGTAGGCAGTGCCACGCCGCTAACGGGAAAAAACGTTTCCACGGCAAAACTAATTTACCGATTTTGATGAAATTTTTCATAAAGATAGTTTGAAACCTAAGAAAGATTATTAGGAACTCTGATTCCTTAAAGCGGGCGTGGTATTGCTCCAAATGGGGAAAATCGGTATAACGGCTGTGCGACTACATCGATTTTGATGAAATTTGCTATGTAGATAGATTGAAACTTGAGTATAAATATTTTTTTTAAGTGGGTGGTGCCACGCCTCTTACAGGAAAAACGTTTTAACAGCAAATAGACAAGAAAAATATCTACTCCTTCCTTTTTTATTTGTTAAAATTGATCTCATTATTTAATTTGATAAGTATAAACATTAAATTTGTTTTTTTAATTACTGCATATATCTTAAATATTATTATTTATATAAATATTAAAATAGTTTTGAAAAACTGCCCAAGTGAAGATAAACGGAAAAATATATTATTATGCCTTGTAAGAAAAAAGTAAATAAGATTTTTCAATCAAACGAAATCTATTAAAAAGTTACATTAATCTATAGCAATTTAAAATTAGTCGCATTAATGCTAATGCTGTCAAAGGGCTATTCAGAAAATAATAAAAGTGCTTTACTTTGACTTTTATTCCACTTTAAAATAAAACTTCCATCCCGTTCAACTTGAGAAAAATGCCCATATGTCGAAAAATATGAAAAATTTGTAAAAAGATGAAAGACCTTGCTAAAATATGGAAATGAGTAAAACGGCAAAAGAAGTTAAAAAAGCTGAAAAATGTTCGAAAAGTCGGAAAATATGGAAGAGATTGAAAAAACTTCAAAAAATTTTGAAACAGGTAAAAGGCTGAAAGAGTCAAAAAACATGGAAAATGTTGAAAAACTCGAATAAAGTTGAATGAGGTTGAAAACTCTGAAATAAATTGAAAGAGGTTGAAAAAGTCGATAAAATATCGAAAATGCTAAAAAAAATTGAGAGAGGTTGAAACAGGTGAAAAAGACTGATAAAGTCGATAATATATGAAAAGTGTTGAAAAATTTGAAAGAGATTGAAAAACTCGAAAAAATTGAAAATTTTGAAAAAAGTTGAAAATCTCAAAAAAGTTTGAAGTTTACAAAATTCGAAAAAAGTCGAATGAGGTTGAAAAATTCGAAAAAATATGGAAAATTGTTGAGGAAAATTGAAAGACGTTGAAAAATGTTGAAACAGTTGAAATAGGTTGAAAAACTCGAAAAAAGTTGAATGATTTGAAAAAGTCGAAAAAATATGGAAATTGTTGAGAAATGTTGAAAGAGGTTGAATAACTCGAAAAACGTTGAATAAGGTTGAAAAATTCGAAAAAATATGGCAAATGTTGAAAAAAGTTCAAAAATGTTTAAACAGTTGAAAGAGGTTGAAAAACTTGAAAAAATTTGAAAGAGGTTGAAAAAATCGAAAAAATATGGAAAATATTGAAAAAAGTTGAAAGACATTGAAAAAGTTGAAAGAGTTTGAATAACTCGGAAAAAGTTGAACAAGGTTGAAAAATTCGAAAGAATATGGAAAATGTTGAAAAAAGTCGAAAACTGTTGAAACATTTGAATGAGGTTGAATTTTTCAAAAAATATTGAAAGAGGTAGAAAAACTCGAAAAAAGTTGAATGAGGTTGAAAAATAGAAAAAGTTTGGAAAATGTTGAGAAAACTTGAAAGAGGTTGAAAATCTCGAAAAAAGTTGAATGAGGGTGAAAATGTCGAAAAAATATGGAAAATGTTGAGAAAAGTTGAAAAGGGTTGAAAAATAATGAAGCAGTTGAAAGAGGTTGAAAAACTCGAACTAAGTTGAATGAGACTAAATATATTGAAACCAAATTTTGTTAAGATCACTCATATAGTATACAAAATATAACATAAAATATTTTAAGCTTGTATGGAAGGTGACACGCCAACTAATGTAATCCCGTCAACATTCATATAATTTCAGATATTATAGTGGCCGACACCTCTACACCAAATTTAGAAAATATTACTCCAATTATTCCACTTAATGTGGCATTTAACGTACTTTGCTTATATGGGAGGTGCCACACCCACTAAGGCAATCTCGTTGATTTTCGTTTAATTTCAATGCTTATAGTAACCGACACCTTTGCACCAAATTTTAATGATATTACTCCCACAGCACACTAAATATAACAATAACGTTTTTTGCATGTATGGGAGGTGCCACGCCTACCGATGTAATCCCATCAAAATTCATTTAACTTAAAAGGTTATGGCAACCGACATCTCTATACCTTAAACGGTCTTAGCTTATATGGGAGGTGCCACGCCAACTAATGCAATCCCGTCGGACTTCATTTAATTTCAAAGCTCATGGTAACCGACACCACTATACTAAATTTCACAAAGATTACTCCCAAAGCACACTAAATATATCACTTAACATTTTTTGCATGTAGGGGAGGTGCCTCGCCCATTGATACAATGCCATCGAAATTCATTTAGTTTCATAGCTTACGGTAACTGACATCTCTACACCAAATTTCAAAAAGATTACTCCCATAGCACACTATATATTACTTTTTTCGCATGTATGGAAGGTGCCACGCCCACAAGTGTCGTTGCGCCTACTTTTGGTTACAAGATACCAAATAGCTAGTGTATCTTTTATGTTAAATTTCAAAACGATAGCGTTGTTAGTTCTCTTATTATGACGTCTATAAATATTGTGGGCTGTGTCACGCCGTCCAATGAGTTTTGCCAGTATAGTGGCATAACTTGTTATAATGACTGCTTTCAGCGGTATTGTCTCCAAAATTTTTATGAAAATCGTAGGCGCCGTTTTTGAGTAATATTGAATCAAAATTTTCAATTGTTGAAAGATGCCACGCCCTCTTCTCCAATTCTGCCCACTTTTGGTACCGTTGAAGATATTTATGATTTGCATCAGTCTACCAAATTTCATCAAAATATCTTAAATAGTTTGCGAGATATGACGTTATAAAAATTAACGTTTAGGGCTGTACCATGCCCCTGTTAGAGTCTTGAAAAACTTAAAACTTAGCCCAATCCTAATTTTGTTAACATATGCATGAAATCCCCAAGTTTCATCAAAATTCCTGCAGCCGTTTTCGAAATAAAGTTCAGTCATACACATATCATATATACGTACATATCAATGCCTGCTTTTCTTGTGCAAGCCTATTTTTGAGGTGAGATATCTAAGCTGTACAAAACTGAGGTTATAAAAAACCTGTTAACACAGGTTTTTCGAGCTATTTTCGAGCTGTCCGACAGTATTTTCGAGCGGTTCCAAAAGTTTTCTATTTTCCGGAAAATTGCGAAAAACTTTATGTACAGCTAAGGGAATATATCTAAGCATGAAGCTACCAAAATGAAGTACCTCAGCAAAAATATTTCATCATGTGAATTTTGAGCTAATTTCTTACGGAAAAAAATTTTCAGAAAACCTTTGAGTTTTCCGGAAAATTCAATTTTATGCTAAGATAATATATCTAAGCTGGAAGTAATTTTAATGAAACACTTACATATGTAAAAATATATTGCCGTGGGAATTTCGAGCTATTTTCGAGCTATTTTCTCGCGGAAAAAAAATTTCGGAAAACCCTTGAATTTTCCGGAAAATTGAATTTTATGCTTAGATAATATATCTAAGCAGGAAGCTACTAAAACGATAAGCCACAGAAAAAATATTTTATAATGGGAATTTCGAGCTATTTTCAAGCTATTATCTTACGAAAAAAAAATTCGGAAAACCTTTGATTTTCCCGGAAAATTCAATTTTATGCTTGGATAAGGTATCTAAGAGGGAAGCATTTTTAACGAAACGCTTGTGAAAATATATTTTACCATCGGCATTTCCAACTATTTTCGAGCTATTTTCTTACAGAAAAAAAGTTTCGGAAAACCTTTGATTTTTCCGGAAAATTCAATTTTATGCTAAGATAAGATATCTAAGCGGGAAGCATTCTTAACGAAACGCTTCTGAAAATATATTTTACCATCGGCATTTCGAACTATTTTCGAGCTATTTTCTTGCGGAAAAAAAGTTTCGGAAAATCTTTGATTTTTCCGGAAAACTCAATTTTATGCTAAGATTAGATATCTAAGCGGGAAGCATTCTTAAGGAAACGCTTCTGAAAATATATTTTACCATCGGCATTTCGAACTATTTTCGAGATATTTTCTCAAGAAAAAAAAGTTTAGGAAATTCTTTTGAGTTTTCCGGAAAATTCAATTTTATGATAAAACAAATATTACACACTGTGAATTTCGATCTTTTTTCGACCCATTTGTGGCTGAAAAAAAAAAACAATTTTCAGGAACACTTTCATATATCCGGAAAATCAAATTTATTCTGACGCCACACGGGCGTTTTTTTAAGGCGCGTTGTCCACAAATCGAGTTTTAGCATAACTTCGGCATTAACAAAACCAACGCACGTTGATCGTGTGGTCCATTTCTTGAAACAACAATGTATAGGAATTCAACCTTAAGCGGCCCTCACACGATCAATATTACTGACAGTATAATTACTGACAGTATTTACATTACTGTCAGTGTACCACTCACACGGTCAGTATTGTTTATTGTCAGTAATCAGTTTTTTTGACATTCGACTGGTGAAGGTGCGAACTATGCTCCGGCTACGTGACCGACAGCCGAAAATGGCATGCCACTTTTTGGGGCAGATTCCATCCAGACTTGCACCACGCCTCCAGCTAGGCATCGGACGACCATACCCTTGGACGCAATGTTCCATGCCACTGAATGAGGAACTTTTCCAAGTTTCTTTCAAGTTTCGCTGCCTCATCGTCTATCTGCCACAAAATGGGGCATGCCACGCCCCCTCCCAGGATTTTGCCGTCCCGTGCCTACTTGCACCCTCTGACCAACTTTCAGTTGGATCTGCCCCAAAAAGTGGCATGCCACTTTTCTGTGCAAATAATACTGATGAACTGTCAGTATTGACCTCACACCATCAGTATTACTGTCAGTATTTAAAAACTTCGTCAGTAATATCCGATTTTTTCATCAGTCATCAGTATCGTTTTTCTATACTGACAGTACATCAGTACTCACCTCATACGATCAGTAATACTGTCAGTATGCAACAGTATGCAACTGTCAGTAATACTGATCGTGTGAGAGCCGCTTTAAAAAGCAAAAATATAAAATTAGAAATCAAAGATTTAGAAAAGTTTAATGTATAAGACAAGAAAAAGTCTTCATGTGCAGCCCTGGTTATATTTGAGGTTTTTTGCGCGCCTTTTTAATTTTTCTCCACGCATTGTTCTCAGAAAATAACGTTAGCAGCAAACATTCAACTAGGGTAACCAACCTTACATTCATAGGTAGAAAATCGAAAAAAACCATATTTTGAATTTAAATTAGTTTTTAGAGTATTTTTATTTATTTATTCAAACTTTATTTACTGGGCTCATAAGCCCTCATAAATTGAGAAATTATAAATGAAAGTACTTAAAATAATAACGCACCAACGGCTGATCTCAACTGGCTGGTAGATGCCTGAAAGCAGCAGTGATTTAAAATCAGCGCTAACGGCTGACCTCATCTGGTCGGGTAGATGCCTGAAAGCAGCACTGATTTAAAATCCGCGCTAACGGCCGGCCACACTTGGTCAGGTAGATGCCTGAAAGCAGCAGTGATTTAAAAATTTCCGCGCTAACTGCTGACCTCATCTGGTCGGGTAGATGCCTGAAAGCAGCAGTGATTTAAAAACTTCCGCGCTAACGGCTGATCACATCTGATATGTAGATGCCTTATCCAGTCAGGTAGACGCCTACAAGCAGCAGTGTAGATGTAGGATGCAAAAACAGCATTACACCGACAGCAGCAGGCGGTATTTGTTACAAGATCATCTAGAGTTAAATTATCTCTGTTAAGTGACAATATCTATTCCCAGTTTACTTTTGATAATTGATCTTTGAGCAATGTAAAGTTTGTTTTTTTGAAATTAAAAACTTTGCGTATTTCGGGAGCTCCTTAGATTCTTTGAATGGTATATCAAGTATAATTTCTAGGGTTGGATGATGTACATCTTCAGGCAACACTAGATGTTCGGACCTTGATAGCTGAATGATATCAGTATCATCAAAAAAGATGAGATCAAGAATTCGAGAGTTATGATTTACAACATGATTCAATTGGTAAAGCCCATGCGTAGATATATCATTTATGAACTCACTGTGCAACAAGTTATCAGATTAGGGCTACCAGATGGCCTTACTACAAAAGTAGCACATATTAAAAAATTGGAATTTTGTAAATGAAAACCTTCATTTTCATACAAATATTTTTGATGAGCAAAAAAAAAAAAAGGTCCTCATTTCGTAACAAAAAACCCCAGCAAATTAAAACAATAATTTCAAATAACTTTGATGACCAAAAAAAAATAACAAAAAACCCCAGGAAATTAAAACAATAATTTGAAATATCTTTGATGAGCAAAAAAAAAAAAAAGGTCCTCACTTCAGTTCAAATATTTTATTTTACACTCCAAACATCGAAAGTAGCAAAAGCAAAAACAAAGTAGCAAAGCCTTGCAAAAGTAACACTTTTGCTACTTTAGTATCGCATCTGGTAGCCCTATATCAGATGCAGGGAACCATTTAGTTGGTTCTTGAGAGTTACAACTCCAAGAAACGTTAGGCAAGTTAAAGTCGCCTGTAACTAAAAGACGTTCATTAGAACCAAGTTTAGAATAGATTTTATTTATAGCCAGCGAGTGGGCATTATAAATTTCAATGGCAGATTGTGGTGGTACATACGAACATGTAACAAATAACGTAAGAAGTTCAAATTTAACAAGAATGCAACAAAATTCAATATTCATTGCTTCTGTGAGGATAATTTCCTCGGAAAAGAGTGATGATCGAACAGCAATTAGAACACCTCCACCTTTACTTGTAGTGTTTGGGATTCTAGTTCTATCTTTACGGTAAATAGCATAATTACTTGCAAGTATTTCAGAATTCAGTGTGCCAACGAATTTTGCAGACACAAACTTAAAGTCCCTTTATGATGATAAACTTTAAAATTATGGCCATATTCTTAAATTTAGCAGATAAAACAAAATCAAGCTCTTAGCAGCAGCATGTGTACATGTCCTTTCCTTCAGCAAATGTTTTCTACTTCATCAACAATATCAACGGTTTCTTAGACGTTCACTGCGGATCACATATATGTGTATCCAAAAACGTTTAATTTATGTTTTCCACAAATAACACTGAGCCAAGAAATAATTTTAAAATTTCTCATTATATGTAAATATCATATTATTTTAATTTTTGTGTAATTTTATTTCTGTGGCTTATGTTGTGTCTGAAATGAATATACAGTATTGGCCAAAACTTAAGCACCAGCTTAGTAAATTTTTTTCAAATCATGATTTTTTTTTTATGAAAACTACGTTTTTAAAACATATTACGCATTAATTTTATTTATTTATACCTTTATTATTGACAAGCAAAAATTAAAAAAAATCTGCGTCTCATAAATAAAAAGTTAACATAGAAGGAACATTTTAAACCCAAAAACTTAACGGACAAAACTAAAGCACCCCCATTCTTATGGTAAATAAAAACTTTTAAGATTAGTACTTAGTTGCGAACCCTTTATTCTTGACGACTCGCGCACCTCTTTAAGGCATAGAAGATATTAAATTATTAATGATATCCTTCCCCAAGGTGTTTAAGTTTTGGCCAATACTGTATATGTACATAGGACACAAGCTATTTTTCGTTTTCGCAAAGAAAAATTTCTGCAAAATGTACTATCACTAATTTTCGCTGGTATCCCTATTTTTGTCAGCGAGATGAAGAGCGCGGAAAGTAGAATGAAGGCCTCAACCCATAGAGTACGTCAAGTCCGTTGCGTCAAAGTTCACAACTGAAAAGACGGGAATGAAGGAAGAAAGCGGCCCAATGAATACGTCCGCAACGCATTTAAAGTCAAATAAAAAATCAAAAAAAAAACTTTTTGAATGATTAATTTCATTATTTCTCCTTTCTACTGCGCATTAATATATTTCTTAAACATGAAAACAATTTTAATTTTCTTACCTCTCTTTTTTTTCTATGTTTCGCACAAACTCACATATGTCAAAGTATTCAACGTATGTACATCAAAAGTTAAAAGTTGCCCAACTTCTTCCGTCGGATAAGTTGCTTATGGGACGCTCTTCATACAAACCAATAGATTTCATCTTGGTTGTCAGTTGTTAACTTTGACGCAACGGACTTGACGGACTCTATGGGTTTAGGCCTTGAGGGGTAAATAATATATGCCAATAATTTTATGATCACGCGTCTGTTTTACAGGTAACTTTGTTATTTTCTGTGTGTTTGTGGCTCCTGATTTCGTACTCATTTTTTCTTTGTTGTATTTTAGTATACTATTGCACTTAACCCTACGGTACACAAGGTGAAGTTATGCTTTCTAAAGTGATTCATAAATTCAATACACATAATACATATGTACATATATAGAAATGTTTATTTTGTAATTATTTACTTTAGCATCCTTGTCCGCGATTTTGTTACTCTTTTTTGTATGAAATAAGGCTTATCGCGTTGGTTAATCTGATATGCATTTATTAGTACATACACCACATTCATGCAAGTATTACATCTACGCCCCAGTAACGCGCCGTTATTTATTCATATAATAAATATAATATTTATTGCTGTAGTTTATTTAGAAAGCGTGTCATTATAACACCTAATTTCAAATCACCCTCCGCTAAAGAAGTTTCACTTCAAAAACAATGTTACGTAACGCGTTGTTCGACACCTCCTACCTCCCCTCCTCCCAAATTGCGTTACGTAATACTTTAACTCCCCTATGCAGTGCGATGAGCACCATAACATACTAAAAGCATATCAAAATCGGAATCAAAAACGTTAAAGTAAACAATTACGGAATTTTCAATTACACTTATTATGCAACTATTGTATAGAATTTATGAATTATTTTAGGAAACATAGCTGCACCTTATGCACTTGAGGGTTAAGCGGAACAGTATGCTAAAATTCGAAACTACAAAAATAAAAAATTTGAAGAAGAAAATGAGACGCAAGCACAAAGAAAATAATTGTAAGACAGCACGTGGGATCATTACGGCACACAGTGGATTAGATAGGGAAAAAATTAAACTGCTAGAGATGAAATTTTTTTTAAGGCAATCGTCAGAAAATACTTAGAGAATGCAATAAAAATCTATAAAAGTTTCATATTGGCTTAGAGTTTAGGACAAAGTGGGCTCAAAATTGAACTTTGTACACCAAAAATGTTCTATGAAACTTTTTCTAAAAGCAATTGTTAGATAGGGTCTAGTTAACTTGTTTGAAAAAAAAGCATTAACGTAGTATATTGGCGGAAAGTATATTGTTTTTACTTCATAAGAAAACTTTATTTTTCTTTTATTTTCGCCTTTAAATAAATTGTAAGGATTTTTCAAATATTAGAATAAAAATGGTGAAAGTGGATACTTTGTAAAATTTGACAAGAAAGAAAAATACATATCCCTGGATTTCGGAAATTTTTTTACATGTGTAGGTATAATGAGAAAAAAATGGTAAACCAGCCAAAGCTCCAACTGCTTTTTTTAAGAATGTAGTTAGAAGAAACAAAATACATACGTTGACTTATTTGTATCTACATAAATTTACCAAAATTGCATATTTCCAAAAAGTTGATAGATTAAACTTTCCAAAAAATGTTTGCTTAAGGTTTTGTATTCTATATGTGAATTATGCAGATTGTTTTAAAATTATGGCTTGACAACTCATATTTCAGAAATTTCGTAATATTAAATAGTAAAAAAAAATGCAAGTCTCCGGATTCTCGGAATTTTTTTATATATTATGTAGTAACGTATCCATAAAAACGTCTATGCTAAATTTCAAAACTCTAGCTAACTACCTTTAACTTTTTATCTAATATCTTGAAATCCATTAAAGATATCGCAAAATTTGTAACATTTTTTAAATAAGCACTACTCAGTTAATGAAAATTGATACCCATTTTGGAAAAAAAGGCCCTCCCTTTCTAAGGCGTGTCCGTAGACCGATCTATTTCTTGTTCACAAATTTTTGTTCTTTTCACCCCAAAAACATATGTACAAAATTTCAAGAGTTTACAGCAGTGGTCGGCACCCCATATGCTCGCGAGCAAACGAAGAGCTTAAGCGAGAATAAGCAAACTACAAACTGAGCTTGTTATTTCGTTAATGCACTGCATAAATGTTTGAAATCAAATGGCAAAATAGATATTTTTTGTCGAACATTTGTTTGGCATTGCGCAGTGCTTAATATGTAAGCGAGTTTTAGGGATAGTTAATAGATTTTATATACAAAAGCATTTTATAGCTAAAATTCAACTCCTGCAATAAGAAATCACATGGAGTGTAAACAGCAAAACGAGCAAACATTTTTGTCAGTGCTTGTAGCTAAGTCATTTCTCTCTCTTGTGAGCGTAAGAAAATATTTGATATTTGCGCTCTGCCGACCACTGGATTAGAGTAATTATTACTACTAGAGTTCGCCCAGCGGTTGAAATTCAACCATTAAAAATGCTTTTGGTATTAAAAAACTGATATAAGAAAGAGCTTTTTTTGTCATCGCTTTTAAAAATAAAAATCAGTTCAATATACATACCTAATTTCACCAAAATCATTCAATTAGTTTAGCTAAGGATACATATTTTCCTGTTAAGAGCGTGGCACCACCCACATAAAAAAAATCTTTAATCTATCTCCATACTGAATTTCATCAAAATCGGTCCATTAGTTAAGTTGCTAAAACATATTTTCCTATTGAAAGGGCGGCACCCTCCATTTTAAAACAAATGCGTTACCTCAGTGTTCAATCTATTTCTGAATCTCATCAAAATCGGTCCATTAGCTTAGTAGTTAAACAATTTTTCCTGTTAGGGACGTGGTACAGTTAACTCAAAACAAATATCTTTACTCAAGATTCAATCTATCTTCATACCAAATTTCATCAAAATCGGTGTAGTGGCACTGCCGTTATACCGCTCTTTCCCATTAGTGGCGATGCCACGCCTCCTTAGTAAACTTGAAGATTTTAATACCTTTTTTAAGGTTCCAATCTATCTCCAAATCAAATTTCACCAACATCAGTCCACTTGTTTAACCGTGGAAACGAATTTTCCTGATGAAGGCGTGGCTCCACCTACTATTAAAAAAAATTCAAATTCTGCACTGGTGCTCTTCATAACTATTACAACAAAAAAAAAAAACTAAGCGATTTTGTTGTGTTATGGCAGTTAAAAAAGGATGGATGTATAGATAATCCTCACTCTCTCACAAACAAAGAGTAAGAAGCTGTTGCATATCTCAACTATAAGATTCGATTACGGGCTGTCCATTAATTACGTGAGGTGTATTTTTGAAAATTCGGATCGCCCCTCTCCTCCCCTTGATGAGATTTGGTGAGTTCTGACAGGACCCCCCCCCCCTCCCATCCATGAGACTTGACTTGTAATTTTTAAATGTAATCTGCTATAATAATGCTTAGTCTCTGTATCAAAAAGTTTACGTGAGATTTTTATGGACCCCCCTCCCTCTTTGTGAGACTTGGTGAGATTTTTCCGGAACCTCTCCCCCCTATTTTGACTCACGTAATTTATGGACTTCCCATTATAGTATTCAAAAACTGAACTGGAAAGAGTAATTTTTTGTCATCGCTCCAAAAATTTATATCATAGTACCATGTTGCTACATCCCTACCACTATCTCTTTCTCTTACTTAGGGCGCAATCTATCTTCATACCAAATTCATCAAAATCGGTTCATTAGCTTAGCTGTGAAAACATATTTTCCTACTGGGGGTTGGTACCGTCCACTTTAAAGCAAATAGCTTGCCTCAGGGATCAAACTATCCCTGTACAAAATTTCATCAAAATGGGCACATTAGCTTAGTAGTGAAAACTCTTTTTCCTGTTAGAGGTGCTGCCACGCCTCCTAAAAAAATTTGAGCTTTTAGAAATCTTTTTTAGGGCTCAGTCTATATTCTAACAAAATTTCATCAAAATCGGTCCATTAGTTTAGTAGTAACGACGTATTTTCCTGTAAGAGGCGTGGCACCGCCCACTAAAAAAAAATATTTGAGCTTTTAGAAATCTTTTTTAGGGCTCAGTCTATATTCTAACAAAATTTCATCAAAATCGGTCTGTTAGTTTAGCAGTAACGACGTATTTTCCTGTAAGAGGCGTGGCACTGCCCACTAAAAAAAATATTTTTACTCAAGATTCAATCTACTTACATACCAAACTTAATCAAAATCGGTGTAGTGACACAGCCGTGACACAGTTTTTCCCCATTGGGGGCGATGCCACGCCTCCTAAAAAAATTTGTGTTTTTAAAAATCATTTTTAGTGTTCTGTCTATATTCTAACAAAATTTCATCAAAATCGGTCCGTTAGTTTAGTAGTAACGATGTATTTTCCTGTAAGAGGCGTGGCACCGCCCACTAAAAAAAAATATTTTTACTTAAGATCCAATCTATCTACATACCAAATTTCATCAAAATCGGTGCAGTGGCACAGCCGTGATAGCATTGTTTCACATTTGAGGCGATACCACGCCCCTTTTTAGAAATCAGAGCTTTTAGAAATCTTTCAATCAAAATCGGTCCATTAGTTTAGCCAAGGAAAAGTTTTTCCTTTTTAGGGGCGTGGCACCGCCTACTATTGAAAAACAAAGTATACATGTCCCCCCTTCTCCTCACAACCTTTCCAACAAAAAAAAATTGAGCGATTACGTTGTGCTATGGCTGAGAAAAAGTGGTTTCCTATTTATATAATGATATATAATGATTTATGGCCGCCGCACAGTGGAATTTTGTGGCCATAAATAGGAAGAATTTGAAAGTGCTTGGAATTGAAAAATTTTGTAGTACAATCGTCAGATAATACTTAGGAGATGAAAAAAAAACTATAATAGTTTTCAATTTGTTTTGAATTTAGTGACACAGTGGGCTCAAAGTTGAATTTTGTACTCCAAAAATTTTCTATGAATTTTTTTATATGTATAAGCAACTGTTACATAGGGTGCTCTAGTTAACTTGTTTGAAACAAAATGCAATAATGTAGCATATTGGCATAAAGTACATTGTTTTTACTTTATAAAAATTAATTTAGTTTTCTTTTATAGGTCTTATATGAATTTTACTGAATTTTCAAAAATTAGAATGAAAAATGGTAAAAGTGAAAAATTTTAAAACTTTAACAGAAAAAAACAAAACAGTATATCTCCAGATTTAAAAAATTTTTTATATATCATGTGCGAAGGTATGGTTAGCAAAAAAAAAAAAAAAGCTGCGCACATTCATAACTTTTTTTTTATCAGATTTTTCTTAATGTAGTTTTAGAGGAACAAAATATATCGACTTTTATTAAATGCTTTCACTAATTTGTTTGTATCGAAATTTACCAAAATTGCATACTGGCAAAAAGTTCATAAATTGTACTATTTAAAAATTGTTTGTTTGAAGTCTTATATTCTATGTGTGAACTATGCTGATTTTTTAAAAATTAGGGCTGAAAAAGTCATAATTCAAAAATTTCGCAATATTTAACAGCAAAAAACAAAAAAACATATCTCCAGATTTAAAAAAATTTTTTATATACTATGTGCGAAAGTATGGTTAAAAACAAAAAAAAAAAAGCTGCACATACTTATTTATAACTTTTTTTTAATGATTTTTTTTCTATTGCAATATTTGAAGAAAAAAATATTTGTGTATCTTCGCATTTTGCTATGCTTTACAACAATTTTATAAATTGTAAAAGCTTACATTGTGAAGGAAGTTGCTTGAATTTAGATAGGCTGTTTTTTTCTTTTTTCATCCCTCTTTGCTTTCGCTTTTTTAGAAACTAAACATAGCGTAGTGCAGATATGGATGGTGCAGCATAGGGGGTCCGATTATAAACATTTTTGTTATTATTATTATCGTAATATATTTCCAAAAAAATGTATTTTAAATTCTTATGTCCTTAATTATGATAGTTATCATTCTATATTTTCCAATAAATTTATTTTAATGTCTTTAAAATATGTTCAGAAAAAACTTATGTTTTTATTAGAAACTAAACGTACAGTGTTTCAAAAGTCATTGTAGTCCATTGAAATGTTACAAAATTTTGGCTGAACCTTGCATTTTGTATAGGACAAGATTTTTTTTTTGTGTTGTGTAGAGGGGATCAGTGTGAGTATAAGTCTCAGTTTTCGGGATTGAAAGCCCCCCCATTTGGGCGCCATTTCAAAAAATGAGTGTAAATAATTTTTCCACGATATCTTAACAGCCGTATGTCTCACAAAATTTTTTTAAGACTTTTTTTTTTTTTTTTTTTAAACTTCATTTTCTTTTATTGTATCTTCTCTTAAGAGACTAACAATAAGTTTTAAAATCTTAAACTAGGTAACATTATTATACATTATTATTGTGAATAATGAATATATAATTTAATAATGAACTTGTCTCCAGAAACAAAAGTTAGCAGGGACTTATACTTCTTGTGTAGTAGGTGCTGAGCCATACACAAGCTGCACCTACTACACAAGAAGTATAAGTCCCTGCTAACAAGAGTGCACAAGATCGAATAACTCATTGGAGCATAGGTATGAATGCAGCTGACGATCGCTTCTCCCCATATTCTTTGCCACCCGAGACGACCGAGGTCCCGGTCTTGGCTTGGTAGCTGAGACGAACTAGGCCTCAGTCTACCCGAATGGGGGTTTTGAGTACCACAAAGACGATTGTCTTCGTGGTCGCCGAGACGAACTTGGTCACTTTGGAAGTGATTAGTGCCTCCAGGACGTTCTTGAGGTGATAGCCGAGATGAACTAGGTCCCGGTCTAGCACCCAAAAAGACCGAGAAGACACTGTTTCAACTCTCTTCCTGCTACTTTCTCCAATTCACCGGAAAGCGGCCGAGACGAACTAGGTCCCGGTCTTACACCCTCATCGGATGGGGAGCTGGCGGCGATAAGTTGCCAAGTGTGGCCAAGACGAGCTAGGTTCCGGTACAAAGTCCTCATATGATTCTTGATGATTACGTGTAGTGCCTCGGAGGAAGGGTAAACGTTTGAGCTGTTTAGTTTGGTTCGGTGTAAGTGACTTGCATAGAAGGGCGATCCTTTCTTTTTAATCTGGAGCGACTCTCTATGTTTGTTAAATTACGAGCCAATGGGTTCGGATGATGCAGTAACTTTATGGCGTAGGTTTGTTTGATTCTGTTAATTTCATCTTTTACCATGGGGATGCATAGATCTCTGTGAATGTTTTCATTCCGTATATACGGAGATTCACTTTCAGTGGGTGCTTTAATATTTTTGGTGGCTTTCCACAAGGATTTTAGTCCATTAGCATTTGGGGCAAGTTTTGAGACATATTTTTGCTGTTACACGTCTCCTTTGTTTTTTAATGCAGACCTAAGTTTGTATGTAGCAATTTTTAGGTTTGCTTTAGAAGTTGGGGATCTATGGACCTGCCACTCTCGCCTTAACCTACGCTTATCTGCTACAAGAACTTCAATTTCACTGTTAGTAAGGAAACGGGTTTTTGTATTTTTCTCAGCCTGATCAGGTGTTGAGTGCTCAGCAGCTGAATACAGTATTGTATTAAAAACGGCAACAGCATCGTCAATATGCTCGTTGTGTTCTATCGAATAGGTTGAGTGGATGTGTAAGCTTATGTATTTTTTATACTTTAGCCAGTCAGTCTTATGCGATGTTAGTCTCATAGGGGGCTTAAGGTCAACTGATTTCTCTAAAAGGCAAAAAATGATTGGAGAATGATCTTAAGAGAGTTCAAAATTTGTCTCGGCTGTTAATAAGGTTCTATCGATACCTCTTGTGTTGGCGAAATCAATGAGGTCTGGGATTTTCCTTCGGTCGGCTGGCCAATATGTTGGTTGACCAGAAGAAGCATAGTCGAACGTGGTGCGATGTTTCATTAACATATTATATAATTGTTTGCCTTTAGGGTTTATAAGACGAGATCCCCAGTATGTATGTTTGGAGTTATAGTCTCCAGCAGCTAAAAATCTAGTTCCCAAGGTATCGAAAAATTCTTTGAATTTTTCATCACTGATTGCGAATCGAGGTGGGCAGTAGACTGCCGAAACAGTAAGGTTTTTGGAATGATTTTGTAAGCAAATAGAGGTAGCCTGAAGATAATTTTTGGAAAAGGGCTCTAAGCAGTAGTGTTTAAGGCGACTTCGAACTAAAATTCCTGAGCCCCCGTGAGCTTTGCCATCAGGATGATTGGTTTTGTAGAATTTGTATCCTGGAATATGAAAATTATGCTTGTCTGTCAGATGAGTCTCTGAAACAAGCATTAAATCAATTTTTGCATGGGTTACATAATGAAAAATTTAATTTTTATTTTGGCTGATGCCGTTTGCATTCCAAACACAAATTTTTAGCTGACTTATTTTTGCGCAATCAAAATTTGAAGTAGCTGGTTTTTCGTTTTAACTAGTTCTTGTAGAGTTGATTGCATTGAAACCATAAATTGATTCAGGGTTTGAGTTAAGTTTGTGATCTGTTTTTCCAAGCCACTTTGTTGAGGGTTCGTTGCTCCTGATTTGAGCGCATTTGCATATGAAATAGCTGGATTAACTGGATGCGCAGTGCTTTGTTGCTGGACAAAGTTATGGGTTGGGAATATATTTTGAGTTGGGTTTCGGTTTACTTTCCTTTTTTCAGAGATTCTAGCCTTTAGCTCTTTATAAATAGGACAACCCCTGTAGTTTGCAGTGTGATCCCCTTGGCAGTTAGCGCACTTCTTTAAATTTATATCTTTTTTCAACTTGTTTGAACACTTAGAAATGTGGTGAAGTTCTCCACAAGCGACACAGACAGATTGAAGGGTACAGTATGTTTTTGTATGCCCATACTCTTGGCAGTTAGTACACTGTACCGGACTGTTCCTTTTATGAGGTTCCTCTACCACCACACGACGGTGAAGCAAATATTCAAGTTTATAAATTGGGTGGACCTCATTCTTTTTTAATTTAGTAGAATCAGGATAAAGATCAACCTTAAACATAGGTTGTGGAACCTTATCCTTGTTTACTATATTTATAACAGCTTTAGCATCGAAATTTTTCAGACCTAAAGCTTCTTTGATTTCAGCAGGGTCAACAGAGGATTCAATACCCTTAATAACAACTGTAATACCTTTACTGCTTTTAAGCTGGTATGTGTAATAAGATTTATTACTGTCGTTAAAGTTTTTCGCAATAATGCGGAAATATTCCTCGCTTTTTACTTGAATCTTCGTTTCATGAAGATTACCTCTAGTTAAGGGAACAATAAAAAAGGTATCTTTCCCTATAAGCTGTGTTAGCTTTGCTACTAAAGCGTTTGAGCTTCGGTCACGCAAATAAATTGGAGGCGGCTTAAAAGTTTTGGGTGGTTCACTAGCATTGTTTTCGTTAAGTTCGCTTAATGGTGCAAATCGATTGCCAGATAGAACATTTGAAGGTGTAACTAAATTGTTAGTTTTATTTATCTTTGAATTTCCTACATTCCCTTTTTGAGGGCTGAGCTTTCGCTTTGAATTCAAAGTTATGTAACGATCTATACCTGTTTCAACTTTATTTTTTACTTCAGTTGATCGTGCCTTAGGAATAGTACCTGTAGAGGTTGATTGTGATGTTGAATCATTATTTACAACCACCTGGGTCGAATAGCTATTTTTCTTCATAGGAGGAGAGCTAGATTTTTCAGCTTTTTGCCTGCTCTGTTGCTCCTCTTCTTGTAGAAACTGTTGTTGTTGTTGCGACGAAGACTTTTTGAGTAGAAAATTGTATTTTCTACAATATTGATTAACATACTTTTCATCGTAAAATTGAAAATGAAAAAGTTATAGTTAAAAAACGACTAAAATTTTCGGGTAAAATGTCATTTAAGAACTATAACTTTTTTTCTATTGATTTAATTAAAAAAATACTTCAGACGTTTTTTGTAGACCATTTTATTCCAAACAATTTCCCATACTTATTTTTTAAATTTATTTTTATTGAGAAGCGTTAGGGTGGTTCGAAGGGATCAAGCCTAGAAGTGACTTGTACGTTATAGTGATTCAGACACAAAGAAAGTTTATAAAAATCGTTCTTCTTTTAGTAGATTGTTTTATATGTCCTCCGAAATTAGTATGCCTTTTTTCAGAACTTTACGTACATTCTAGAGGTTGCTCAATCCGCCACAAGCATTCAAGACTATTGAATACGTAGTTGTGGGTGTTAAAGATGATTAACGGCCAGAGACTAATTTTATTATCTCTATAGATGTGGCCTTTGAGCCGCTGATTACGAAAACCAAGGTCCCAAAATCCTATGTTACTTGCAACACCCACAAAAATACAAAAAAAACTCTATTAAAGGTATTTTTCACGATAATTTCAAAAATAATAAAAACACATCCAACGAAATTCGCCTTTTTTAATAGTAATTTGTACATGTGGTTCGTCTATGTAAAATTTTATAATAAAAGATAGTTCGAGAGGGCAGGGCCAGCCTTAGGTAGTACGAGGCCCATGCAACCAGTAGGTGCGAAGCCTCTTACAACCAGTACACATAATAAAAACCTCTCCCTTAACTCTGCTTTATTTTTTCTTTTTTATACAACGGCATTAGCTTTGTTCTTCACCTTCAGCAATTGCAAAAATGTAATTGAATAAATTTTATGCACTGAAAACAAAAAAAAATCAAATCTTAGCGCCTACAACGCTATAAAAACAGTTCAGAAGCGTTTTATCGGCGCTTTTCGGAAAAAATGAGGCTCGCGAAACCTACTGCAATCGAATTAATTTGGCGCTCCTAAGGCCGGCTATGGGAGAAGTTTAAACTTACTCCTATAGAAACTTACAATAAAAAAAATTGGCAAAAATTTGTCTTTCTACTTCAAATTTTATTGAATGGACATTGATTGTTAGGCAAAAACAAATAATTTTCACCTTTAAGAGGGTCAATTTACCCCCTACATATAGTTGTATTTTATTTTGATTTAGGTGTGCGCTCACCACCCGAAACGTTTGGCACAAATTCTTCAATATTCTTAGAAATACTTTACCAATCAAAAATTAATATGGTAAGAAATTAACTCATATATCAAATTCTACTTCAATTTAGGGGAATGAATAAAGGAGGAACTTCTCCGAGAGCCGGCCTTAGGAGCGCCAAATTAATTCGATTGCAGTAGGTTTCGCGAGCCTCATTATTTCCGGCCGTTGTAAAAAAAAAAAAAAATAAAAGCAGAGTTAAGGGAGAGGATTTTATTATGTGTACTGGTTGTAAGAGGCCTCGCACCTACTGGTTGCATGGGCCTCGCACTACCTAAGGCTGGCCCTGCCCTCTCGAACTATCTCTTATTATAAAATTTTACATAAACGAACCACATGTACAAATTACTATTAAAAAAGGCGAATTTTGTTGGATGTGATTTTATTGTTTTTGAAATTATCGTGAAAAATACCTTTAATAGGATTTTTTTGTATTTTTGTGGGTGTTGCAAGTAACATAGGATTTTGTGACCTTGGTTTTCGTAATCAGCGGCTCAAAGATCACATCTATAGAGATAATAAAATTAGTCTCTGGCCGTTAATCATCTTTAACACCCACAGCTACGTATTCAATGGTCTTGAATGCTTGTGGCGGATTGAGCAACCTCTAGATTGTACGTAAAGTTCTGAAAAAAGGCATACTAATTTCGGAGGACATATAAAACAATCTACTAAAAGAAGAACGATTTTTATAAACTTTCTTTGTGTCTGAATCACTATAACGTACAAGTCACCTCTAGGTTTGATCCCTTCGAACCACCCTAACGCTTCCCAATAAAAATATATTTAAAAAATGAGTATGGGAAATTGTTTGGAATAAAATGTTCTACAAAAAACGTCTGAAGTATTTTTTTAATTAAATCAATAGAAAAAAGTTATAGTTCTTAAATGATATTTTACCCGAAAATTTTAGTCTTTTTTTAACTATAACTTTTTCATTTTCAATTTTACGATGAAAAGTATGTTAATCAATATTGTAGAAAATACAATTTTCTACTCAAAAAGTCTCAAAAAAATTTTGTGAGACATACGGCTGTTAAGATATCGTGGAAAAATTATTTCCACACATTTTTTAAAATGGCGGCCAAATGGAGGGGCTTTCAATCCCGAAAATTAAGACTTATAAACCCACGAAAAACAGATCGATACCCATCATCTCTTTATCGATTTTAAAGCAGCTTTCGATAGCCCGATACGGGATTGCCTGTATGCCACCATGTCTGAGTTCGGTATACCTGCGAAGCTGGTGCGGCTTTGCAGAATGACGTTGAGCAACACAGCCAGCTCCGTTAGAGTAGGAAGGGACCTCTCCGAACCATTTGATACCGAACGAGGTTTCAGACAGGGCGATCCATTATCCTGCAACCTCTTCAACTTTGTGATGGAAGGGGTGTTGCGAAGAGCCAGTGTTCATCGTAATGGCACTATTTTCTACAAAAGTGTCCAGCTCCTTGCATATGCCGATGATATTGATATCATTGGACGTTGTAAGCGAGATGTTACTGCTGCGTTCTCTGCTATCGAAAAAGAGTCAGCGAAAGTGGGTTTGACGGTGAACGAGGGCAAAACAAAGTATATGCTGTCCACAAACAGGGAGACGCGGCGTATTGGATCCTTTGTTACTGCGAACAACTATACTTTCGAAGTTGTCAAGGAATTCACCTATCTTGGCACCGCCGTGAACACTCAAAACGATGTCAGCCTGGAGATAAAGCGAAGACTAACTCTTGCTAATAGGTGTTACTATGGTCTCAGTAAGCAATTGAGTAGTAGAGACCTCTCTCGCCCGACAAAACTGACACTCTACAAGACGCTCATCTTACCCGTGCTACTTTACGGCGCAGAAGCATGGGTTGTGTCGCAGACTGATGCAGCCACGCTTGGGGTGTTTGAGAGAAAAATTCTTCGCAAAATCTTCGGTCCTGTTCACGTCGGCGACGACTACCGTATTCGAATGAACCACGAACTGTACGAGCTCTACGCTGACATTGACATAGTCAAGCGCATCACTATTCAACGTCTGCGCTGGCTGGGACATGTTGTGCGTATGGACGAAGAATGTCCGGCGAAAAAGGTGTTTGATGCGGAAGCCGCTGGGCGACGACGAAGAGGAAGACCATGCCTCCGATGGAAAGACCAAGCCGAGGAAACCCTATCCACGCTTGGTGTGAATGATTGGAGAAGGCGTGCGCAAAGCAGAGGCGCCTGGAGAGAGCTTTTGAGGTCGGCCGTAACCCGGTAACGGGTTGTTATGGCCACCCAAGTAAGTAAGTAAGTACTCACACTGATGCCCTCTACACAACACAAAAAAAAAATCTTGTCCTATACAAAATGCAAGGTCAATGTAACATTTCAATGGACTATTGCTTTTACTATTAATATTTTACAGCTATTTTATCAAAACACATATAGTAGAATATCTTACAAGTTCTGGCTTCCGGAGAGGTCTCGAAAGCATTAACAAATATACCCAAAGAACTGTGTAACTATATAAAAAGGACTACAATTGGTACAATATGCCTCCTTCCGTGCACAAAGTTCTAATACATTGAAGTCAAATTATGCAAGAACTAGAAGTTCCAATTGGACGTCTTTCTGAAGAAGGTCAGGAAGCAAGTTTTTAAAAACGCGAGGTTGCACAACAGCTGGTGTTGCTCTAGAGTAGCAAACAACGAAGATGTTTTGCATTATTTGCGGATTTCTTCTGATTCTCTTACCAGCCAAATTCGAATAAAGCGAGATAATAAATATAAAGAGTTATCACCAGAGGCACAAGAAATGCTTGAAGTCTATGAAGAAGACGATTATAATAAATTTAAAAAAAACATTGCTGTTTTTTTATCTATTTTTCAAATTAGGTTTTTTTATTGAATTTTCAGTTTTTCTTTAATAACTTGAAAACTATAAAAGATATCGCACAATTTGTAACATTTTTGAAATAAGATTTGCCAAATTATTGGAAATCGATACCCATTTTGAAGAACAAGTCTCAATCACATCCCACCTTTGTATGGGCGGTAGGGGTGTACGTTGGCCGATTTTTTTCATATATATAATTTTTTGTTGATTTAACCTAAAAAACGTCTGTGCCAAATTTCAAGACTCTGGTGCTATTCTTACTGTTTATGGCCACCGTTTTTTGGTCTTTCTCTAATAACTTTTAAACTAACATATAAGAGATATTGATAAATAACATTTTTGAAATTGCCAAATTAATGAAAATTGATACCAATTTTGAAAAAAAATCACAACCACATCCCACCTTTGTATGGGAGGTTGGCGTGTCCTTGAACCGATTTTTTCAAAAATCACCAATTTTTGTTGTCTTTATCTTAAAAACATTTGTACCAAATTTCAAGAGTCTAGCGCAATTATTACTATTTATGGCCGCCGTTTCATACAAATCCATCCACTGTGCGCGACTCCATAAAAATACATCCACGGTGCAGCAGTTCACATGACCCTTTATGCTTTACAACATTTCTTGGCAGCATCAATGTTCGATCATGTTAACTCTAGAAGCAACAACATGACACTCATGCTATAGGGATTTAAAATTGTTTGATTTTCCAGCTGGCTTGTCCAATCGTGCAACCTGTGTGAACACTGACTGTCAAGCCAAGTGCAAATTTTCCATTAAAATAATAAATCATGCAGTTAATGTGAACGATTATAATTTTTTCTGGAAATTCTGTTTGATTGCATGCAGTATTATGTTAGACGGAGAGCCGGCTGTAAGAAAGTGGAGTGTATAAGATTACAGGATGAGATGTATGCCAAATGATAGAGCTCGAAGAGCTCAAATAGAATATCTAGGGTTGCCTTGCCGAAGCCTGTCCCGATGGCCGAAAATGCCCGAATTTTATCCAACTTTGTTGATCTAATTAAAAGTTTAGTACATAACAGTTTGAAATGTATGCCAAACGATAGAATTCGAAGAGACCTAAATGGTTTTCACCGGTTATTTGGGTCAATTTTCATTAATGAAGATAACAGCTTGAAATTTGTGCCAAATAATAAGGATTGAAGAGCCTAAATAGAATATATAGGGTTGATTCGATCATGTCCTAAACTTTAGTTGACACCCGTTTTGGGTCAACTTTTCTTATATGAGTGGCAACCCATGTTTGGGACAAGATTTGACAAGGCAACCCTATATATTCTATTTAGGCTCTCCAATCTATACCATTTAGCACAAGTTTCAAGCTGTTATCTTCATTAATAAAAATTTACCCAAAAAAGCGGTGAAAACCATTCTTTGGGACAGGATTCAACAATATAATCCCAGGCCTAAATCTCTTCGAGTTCTATCATTTGGCAAAGATTTCGAGCTGTTATGTACTACACTTTTAATTACAACCAAAATGGGTAACATTCGGCCATCGGGACAGGCTTTGGCAAGGCAACCATTGATATTCTATTTAGGCTCGTCGAGCTCTATCATTCTATCCCATTCTGTAATCTTATACGCTCTACTTTTCTACAGCCGGCTCTTGGACTATATGAACGTAAAGCGATATTGGCAGACACACATATTCTCAAGCCATACTGTACAATATAAGTGTACAACATTCAATGTCTAAACACAACTGGGACGTGCGATATAACTTCTGTCAACAAATCGCACCAAAAAATAGACTTTGTTCAATCGCTCTGCGATAAATGTTACAAAAGTTTGACGCTCCTTGCTTTAACGAATAGGAAAAAATATGTTGTCTAGTTTTATTTTTGTAGCTATATCGCTTGTCCCAGTTGTGTTTTGACATTGATCATATGAACTGCTCCACTAATTGTTGCCATATAAGGATTGTCCCAGAAAAAACTTGCACTTTGTTTTTTAGTTATAAAAAAATACCCAATAAACTTTTTGGTCTTTTTTCTTTTTTTATTAATAATGGCTAGTGTAAAGAATATAAATAACTAAAAACTAATTAACAATTTTTTTTTTTCATAAAAATCTCTGACGTTGTTCTTAAGGCCCTTTATTACATTTTGTACAGGTGTTTCATCGACAGTACGAAACGATTTTTTTCACTTAAGTCAAAAGTCTTGTAAGTTTTTTGTAGTCTTACCACTCTTAAGAAGATTTCTTTTCATTAGAGCCCAATATCTCCGAATTGGGCGAAGCTCTGGGCAGTTGGGCGGATTCGCTATTTTTGGTACAAAATTGATCTTTTTACTTTGATACCATTCCATCGTAGCTTTAGAGTAATGAGAGGTTGTTAAATCGGGCCAGAGAATCACTGTACCTTCATGTGCACGAATAAATGGTAGAACACGTTTTTCGAGGCACTCGTCTATATAAACTTTTGAATTGATTGTGCCTTGCGTAACAAAGAAGCTTCTTCTGAGGCCATAGGTACATATGACCTGCCAAACCATATATTGCTTCGAAAATTTTGAAATTTTTTTTTCTTTAAATTTACTAGGCATATGCCCCTTCTTCGGTGATGTATAATATTTGTGCCCAGATAGCCGCTTAAAATCTGCTTTGACGTAACTTCCGTCGCTAATAACGCAGTAATCAAATTTAGTCAGGTACCTTTCATACAATTTTCGGGCTCGCATCTGAGCCATCAACTGCTTTTCATCAGAATGGTCTGGTACTTTTTGAACTCTATATGTCTTTAGCTTACTTTTCTCCTTTATTTTTTGCACAGTAGATTTTGATGTACCTGCTCTAGCCGCCATATCTCGCACTGACGTGTTGGGACTCTGCCTAAAAAGGCGCTTCACCTTCGCCGCTACCTTTGGGTTAGAAAATTCTGGTTTTCTGCCTGAACCCTTTTTTCGTGAAACAGGTAGACCCTTCTTATAATTAGAAATAACCGTTTTGACAGTTCTTTCTGATGCACCAACTATCTTTGCTATAGCTGAATATTTTAACCCTGGATTTTGCAGGTATGTGGACAAAATCAGTACGCGGACTTTTTCTTGCGTGCTAGACATCTTTGTCGTTAGAAGTGCTATCTTCAAGTGTTATACATCATATCAAACGTCACTTTATATGGAATAAATATTTTGTCTTTTTAGACCTATAAGATTATCAGGTAGAATATAATCTTAAAAAATAAAAGTGCAAGTTTTTTCTGGGACAGTCCTTATTATTTACCCCTCATTCTAATTTCCGCGCTCTTCATCTTCCAGTAAAAAATAGGGATGCCAGCTTGGCGAAAATTAGTGATGGTACATTTTGCAGAAATTTTTCTTTACGAAAACGAAAAATAGCTTGTGTCCTATGTACATATTAGAGGTCTGCACTGATACCAAAAATTTACTCGTTTCAGTACTCGTTCACTTTTCTGTTACTCCAATTACAAGTACACATTTCCTTTGAGTACCAGTGTTGCCATTCGGATCCATTTGGATACTTTTTTCTCTTAAATTTTGATGGACACTTGTTATTTTGCCTTAGTGCAAATTTGGATACTTTTTTACCCAGAAAATATTTACTGTGGCAACTTGCCTTATCCAACAGGTTGGATGAGTACCAATGCAGCCTAAGTGCACATGGTGATTTTTTCACCTAAATGCTAGCTTTGGTGCACTCTTACTGTTTGACATCTCACTCTGATTCTAGGGCTACCAGATGGCATACTTTAGTAGCAAAAGTGCTACTTTGCAAGGCTTTGCTACTTTTCACTCGAAATGTACTACTTTTGGATGGTTTTGCTACTTTCGACGTTTGCATTGTAAAATAAAAGTTATTTCAAATATTCTTTTAATTTGCTGGGGTTTTGTTGTACAAAGTGAGGAACTTTTTTTTTTTTTTTTGGCTCATCAAAAAAATATTTGTATGGACTTAAAAAAATTTTGGTTTTCATTACAAAATTGGAATTTTTTGATATGTGCTACTTTTGAAGGCAGGCCATCTGGTAGCCCTACTCTGATTCATACAATTTTAATTTGACTGGCGGCAGCAGATAATATATATTTTGATATGAACAAATATAAAAAAAGGAGTAAAACAAAAACTGAAAAATGGACAATATATTTTGTTTTATATACCTTACAGACACTCGGCTACTATAAATGTTTAATAAAATGTAGATTCATAAAAGAAAACGGCCAGCAATGATGCTGAAATGCTTAGGTCTTCGAAGTCTGAAGAAGAGTCCGTACATATATTTCCAAAATTTAAAAACAAAATAACAATACGTTTTTTAAGGCCACAAGTTCTGTGCACCAGCAAAAAACGCAACTGTCGTTATCTTGATCAGTGGTTACCTGATGGCGAAATGGGTATACCCATGGGCAGAGAAACGCAAAAAAGAGGCTTTCTACTTGCTTCACGAAAAATTTTTATTTACTATAGGGGATGTTCATATATTACGTAACGCTATTAGGTGGGTTCGGTAAATGACAGGAGAACGGTGTTTCTCCCTGTTTCTGTGTTTTTTATGGCTGAGCTGAAAACTGTGTTCTCTTTTTTCTTAGCAGCTGTTATGAAACCATCTTTATTTATAAATAATAGACTGCAAAATCCACCAATTCACAAAAATCCATCACCAAATATTATCAATATCTAATTGAACAACACCCAGTAAAAATTGAATGATATTATGGATGTATTGACACTTGGCTCCGGGCTTAAATCACGTTTTTTTTTACAAGAAATATTGACTGATATCCCAATGAAATTACAATGAATCCAAGTCTTTTTCCATGTGTCTAGCATATTTTGCTATGATTCAACAATTGAGCCATATTTTAGGGTTTTTAGATTGAATATTACTAAATTAATGTCATTTACCAATTATAATTTTATATTTGTATTGAGTTATTGCAGGAAATTCCCATATTTGACATATTAAATTTTCAGGCTTAAAGGCAAATATAATTTTTGACATTACGAGAGAATGGGGGGGGGGGGGCGGGGGGAGTTAAGACTTATGTGACAGGCATACATAAGGAAAACCATTAGCTTAAAAAGGATCAAGCACGAGTAGGTGACATGCTCATCACTCAATAAGAAACATTGCTAAGCTTATATTTTTTTTTCAATGAATACTAAGATTTCTTGCATCGACTAATATTTCAGTTATACCCTCATCCCTGATGCTGGTGTACCATAATCAGAGCTGGGCACCACTACACGTGTGTTTCTTTTAAATGTTCTTCAATGCATGTGTAGTTGTGCTTTGTTCGCTTTTCAAAGCAAACTGAATTAAATTTTACGCTCTCTGCTTTATATACGTACATAAAAAGTTATTCTCATTTTGCCGCAGTACCGCGCGCGGTACGTTTTGCCCAGCCACGACCATAATGGAAAGATGACAGTAAAATTGAGACATCTTAAAAAATAGGTACTCGTTGTTTGTACAATTGTTATGTATGTATACTATTTAACTTGATACTTTTTTTCTCTGATGTGGATACTTTTGGATACATTTTTGGCATTTCGAGGGATACTTTTATTTTTAATGCTGCGGCAACACTGTTGAGTACCATAGCGTAAAGTAAAAAAAGTTGAATAGGCTTCGTGTATGTATACGCACAGCAAAACTGAAGGTAATGAATCGAACTGAATGACGTGCTTTATTGTTTTACTAGAGTCCGCCCAGTGGTTGAAATTCAACCATTAAAACAAATACGTTTCCTCAGGGTTCAATCTTTTTCTGGATTTCATCAAAATCCGTCCATTAGCTTAGTAGTAAAACATTTTTTCCTGTAAGGGACGTGGTACCGCTCACTCAAAACAAATATCTTTACTCAAGATTCAATCTATCTACATACCAAATTTCACCAAAATCGGTGTTGTGCCACAGCCGTGATACCGTTCTTTCCCATTAGTGACGATGCCACGCCTCCTTAAAGAACTTGAAGATTTTAATACCATTTTTTAGGGTACAATCTCCAAACCGAATTTCCCCAAAATCAGTCCACTTGTTTAACCGTGGAAATGTATTTTCCTGTTGAAGGCGTGGCTTCGCCTAATATTAAAAAAATTTCACATTCTGCACTGGTCCTCTTCATAACTATTACAACAAAAAAAAACTAAGCGATTATGTTGTGTTATGGCAGTTAAAAAAGGATGGATGTATAGATAATCCTCACTCTCTCACAAACAAAGAGCTGTTGCATGTCTCAACTCTAAGATTCGATTAGGGGCCGTCCATTAATTACATGAGGTGTATTTTTGAAAATTCGGACCCTCCTCTCCTCCCCTTGATGAGATTTGGTGAAATCTGACGGGACCCCCCTCCCCTCTCACCCATGAGACTTGCCTTATAATTTTTAAATGTAATCTGCTCTAATCATGCTTAGTCTCTGCATCAAAAAGTTAACGTGAGATTTTTATTGACCCCCCTCCCCCTTTGTGAGACTTGGTGAGATTTTTCCGGACCCTCTCCCCCACTTTTTTGACTCACGTAATTTATGGACTTCCCCTTATAGTATTAAAAAACTGAACTGGAAAGAGTAATTTTTTGTCATCACTCTAAAAATTTAGATCATAGTATCATGTTGCTACATTCCTACCACTATCTCTTTCTCTTACTTAGGGCGCAATCTATCACCATACCAAATTCATCAAAATCGAATCATTAGCTTAGCTGTGAAAACATATTTTCCTCCTGGGGGTTGGTACCGTCCACTTTAAAGCAAATAGCTTGCCTCAGGGATCAAACTATCCCTGTACAAAATTTCATCAAAATGGGCACATTAGTTTAGTAGTGAAAACTCTTTTTCCTGTTAGAGGTGCAGCCACGCCTCCTAAAAAAATTTGAGTTTTTAGAAATCTTTTTTAGGGTTCAGACTATTCTAACAAAATTTCATCAAAATTGGTCCGTTAGTTTAGTAGTAACGACATATTTTCCTGTAAGAGGCGAAGCACCACCCACTAAAAAAAAATTTTTACTCAAGATTCAGTCTATCTACATACCAAATTGCATCAAAATCGGTGTAGAGGCACAGCCGTGATACCGTTTTTTCCCATTTGAGGCGATGCCACGCCCCCTTTTACAAATCAGAGTTTTTAATAATCTTTCTTAGAATTCAATCTATCTTCAAACAAAATTTCATCAAAATCGGTCCGTTAGTTTAGTAGTAACGATGTATTTTCCTGTAAGAGGCGTGGCATAGCCCACCAAAAAAATATATTTTTACTTAAGATCCATTCTATCTACATAATCAATTTCATCAAAATCA
Source organism: Tricholauxania praeusta (assembly GCA_949775025.1). NCBI lineage: Eukaryota > Metazoa > Arthropoda > Insecta > Diptera > Lauxaniidae > Tricholauxania > Tricholauxania praeusta. Next base: position 26,927,890 of record OX459032.1, read on the forward strand.
GTGCAGTGGCACAGACGTGATAGCGTTTTTTCACATTTGAGGCGATGCCACACCCTTTTTTAGAAATCAGAGTTTCTAATAATCTTTCTTAGGATTCAATCTATCTTCAAACAAAATTTCATCAAAATCGGTCTATTGGTTTAGCCAAGGAAACGTTTTTCCTTTTTAGGGGCGTGGCACCGCCTACTATTGAAAAACAAAGTATACATGTCCCCCCTTCTCCTCACAACCTTTCCAACAAAAAAAAAATTGAGCGATTACGTTGTGCTGTGGCTGAGAAAAAGTGGTGCAACCGTTTAGAGATTGCCTATTTATATAATGACTAGCATTACCCTGTGCGTGTATATTCGATGTGCAGTCTGTGTGAAAATTCTATTTAAAAAATACTTTTGTATGAGGATCACCCTTAGTATGCATCCAAATTAAAATTTTTACAATCTAAGCAGTGCCTTTTAATATAAAAACCACGTGGTGTAAATTCCATGAGAATCGATTTAGCGATCTTCGAGAAAATGATATTTAAAAATATTTTTGTGTGAGGGCCACCCTACATATGCGCCCTAAATAAAAGTTTTGTAGCCTAAGCTATGCTTCTTAATATAAGAGCTACGTGGTGCAAGTTCGGAGTGAATCGACTACCCTGTCTTCTTGAAAATGATACTTAAAAATATTTTTGTATGAGGGTCACCCTAAGTACGCACCCTAAATAAAATTTTTTTAAGCTTATCTGTGCCTCTTAATATAAAAGCCATGTGGTGTAAGTTCCAAGAGAATCGATTAAACAGTTTGTATCCTTAACTATTTCTCTTAACATAAGAGCTACGTGGTGTAAATTCGGTGTAAATCGACTTACCAGTCTTTGTGAAAATGATATTTAAAAAAATTTTTGTATGAGTGTCACCCTAAGTATACACCCTAAACAAAAATTTTTACAATCTAATCTGTGTCTCTTCGCATAAAATCCATGTGGTGTAAATTCCATAAGAATCGATTTAGCGGTCTTCGAGAAATGATATTTAGAAAATATTTTTGTGTGAGGGCCACCCTAAATAAAAGTTTTGTAGCTTAAGCTATGCTTCTTAACATAAAAAATACGTGGTGTAAATTCGGTGTGAATCGATTAACCTGTCTTTGTGAAAATGATATTTAAAAATATATTTGCATGAGGGCCACCCTAAGTATACACTCTAAATAAAATTTTTACAAACTAATCTGTGCCCCTTGATATGAAAGCCATACTATGTAAGTTTCATGAGAATCGATTTACCTGTCTTTGAGAAATCGCTATTTTTAAAATATTTGTGTATGAGGGCCACCCTAAATATGCACCCTAAATAAAAATTTCATCGTCTTGGCTATGCGTCTTAATATAAGAGACATGTGGTGTAAATTCCATGTGAATCGATTAAGTGGTCTTTGTTAAAATGCTATTTTAAAAATATTTGCGTGTGAGCGCCACCCTAAAATAAAGTTTTATAGCCACCACGCCCCTGGTATCTAATCCCGTGCTTAACATAGGCTATGTGCATCCTGACACCGAATTTTAAGACTCTTGCTATCATATGAACCAAGATATAGCGAGATAACGGATTAAATTGCATGTAAAGTGCCACGCCCCTTGCTTTTATCAAAAAAACATATAGCCCATGTTACTCAGGAATAGTGTAGCTTTCTATTAGTAGAAAAATTTTTGGAATCGGTTCCGTAGTTCCAGAGATTACCCTGAACATACAAACAAACAAACAAACAAACCTTATCTCTTTATATAATAGTATAGATTTATTCGATGAAAGTGAGGAAGAGAGAATTAATTTGTGCACCAAGGCGTTGCCAGAAGATTTGCATGCTCATTTTTTTATTTATTTATCTGAAAACTAAAATAAAACGAATGTCCGGGATTATATCAATTTTTTAACGTCATTGTGGATCTGTTTAAAATACTTTTTGGTAGTTTTATCTTTAGAATGATGCTAGAAAAATGACTATAAATCACATACGTATATTGATTTCGATCAATTAAGTTAAAATAACTCCACACTTTTTTTTTTGAGTTATTTGAAAATTTTTTGTAACGAAATATCTTAAAAACTATAGAAAATAGAACAAAAAAACCCGGCATCTTTTTCGTTTTCAAAAACTGTTTTTATAATATAACATAAATTTATTTAGAAAACAAAGACCTCACTCGCCTGCACACATCAAACTATCACTGATCCTCACTAAACATTCTTATGCATGTTAAAGTGCATTACTGCGTAGTACAAAATATCAAATGCGTAGTAATCGCGGCACTCGTTGTACTCTCAGCATATATGCATATTATCCATACACATCAGAGAACGTCACTGAGCCATTCATCATTTTTTTCATTCATGAATCTGTTGAATCTTTCAGCTGATTCAGACAGATTCACCACTCACAAAAAAATGGGTCAAAAACGGTCCTTTCACGGGGCCGGTTTACGGAGCCACTCTAAATGATGTCCAAAATCCATTTTTGACCTTTTTCTATTAATTACGGAAAAAAAAAATTCCAAAAATGGGTCAAAAACGGTCCTTTCCCGGGGCCGGACTACGGAGCCACCCTAAATGAAGTCCAAAATCCATTTTCGACCTTTTCCAATTAATTACAGAAAAAAAAACAAAAAAATGCAAAAATGGGTCAAAAACGGTCCTTTCCCGGGGCCGGACTACGGAGCCACCTTAAATGATGTCCAAAATCCATTTTTGACCTTTTCCTATTAATTGCAGAAAAAAAAAATTCCAAAAATGGGTCAAAAACGGTCCTTCCAGGGTCCGGAGCCACCCTAAAAATATTAAGGAATTGGTTAAAAAACGGTCTTTTCTACGAACCCAACCATCCCTAAGTGATGTCCAAAATCCATTTTCGAGCTTTCGCTATCGATTGGAGCAAAAAAATTTTTTCGAAAATGGGTCAAAAACGATCCTTTCAAAGGTCCGGAGTCACCCTAAGTGATGTCCAAAATCCATTTTCGACCTTTCCCCATCGATTGGAAAGAAAAAAAAACCGTTTTTCTGGACTAGAGTTCAACATAAGTGGCTCACGCTATTCACTGCTTCATGAATCTGAATCCATGTGAGTGTGAGCTTTTTACGCATTCACATTCATGAGCCTAGAGCTACTAAAAGCTCAGATTCATTAGCAGCATGTCATCTACGGATTCACTATTAGTGAGTGTAAGTATGATTCACACTCACTGTTTGCATGCAAAAGGCACACTCATTATATTTTTGGTAGAGGCTCAAAACACTCAGTGAGCTACTCAATGACGTTCTCTGATAAACATGACGCATTCATCTACGTACAGTTGGTTACGATAGTTTCGAATTCGTTTTTTGTTCATAAAACGGATCAAATATTTTTGGAAAATTTTCCCAAAAAAATTTTCAAAGAAAAATTTTCAAAACAAAATTTTGTGTCTTAATCGAATTAGAAATGTTTAAAAAGTTGAAAAAAACACACACACATATGGTCAAAATAATAAGTACACGCTCACATAATTAGTTCAATGGCTTGTAGGCAAAAATTTATTTAAGTTAATAGAAAAACAAATTTATAGTTAACTTCTTACAACATATTAAATAAAATAAAAATGTATAACATTAATAAAAAACAAAAATATCTTTCAGTCTTATCAAAAAAGTAAAAATGGATTAAAAAGACTGGACAAAATAATAAGTACATTCAGTACATTTTAATAAAAAAAAAAAAATTAACTCGATTTAATCGGCTCTATTTGTTGATATTTAAAGTTCATCATTAGTAGCCGGTATATCAACCATTGTTTTGAGTAATTTTGTGTACTATTTTTGGCATACTGGACATAAGCTTACGGCAAGTCTCTACTGGTTTTTCATACCAAGTTTTTTGGACAAAACTCCATAATTGCTTCTTATTTTGGAATACTTCCTTTCCTATTCTCTGCTTCAACTCTCGCCAAAGGTTTTCCAAAGGGTTCAAGTTCAGTCATTGACTTGGCCAGTTAAGCAAGGTCACACTATTGTTTTGACACCAATTCTTCACCAACTTGGAAGTATGCTTAGGATCAATATCCTGCTGAAATGTCCATTTTAGCGGCATACTTTTCTCAGCATAGGACAACATCGTACTTTCCAAAATGTCTTTATAGTGGAATCTGATCATGCTATCGGAAATTCGATGTATTGGCCTGGCACCGTACCATGAAAAATAACCCCAGACCATAATATGGCCACCCCCATGCTTTACAGTCTTGTTTGTGAAGCAAGCGTGAAATTCTTTACCCTTAGGGCGTCGAACATTTCGGGCGGAGTCATTTCCAAATATATTTATTTTTGGCTTGTCGCTCCACAAAAAATTACGCTATTTCTTCTCGCCGTCTGGTCCGGACCAATTTGAATGTTTCTTTGCGAATGATAAACGCATCTTCAAATTTTTTTTTCGAAGCATAGAAACTTTTCTCGCTATCCGTCAAGGTAAATTGGTTCGTTGTAATCATCGACGTACCGTTCGGAACGAGATCACATTGCCGGTGTCTGCTGAAATGGCTCTTGAAGATGCGAAATGGTTCTTTTTTGCGACCGTGACTATATGATTATCCATCGTTGTTGAAGAATTTTTTGGTCTTCCGCGGGTTTCAACCATTTTTTTAGTTTTTAAAGCGTTTTGAACGAAAAAATTGACTGATCCATGGCTTCGGCATTAGTACGAAGACTTTGGCCGTAATTTCTGAGTGTCGAAACCATCTGCCTCTCCTCGGCAGTACAATGTTGATTTCTTCCCATCTATGAAATTTTTTTCTTTTTATTTTGATATAACTAAATATGAAAATAAATAAAATTAACAAACTTATACGAATAAGCCGATCAGATTGTTGCAAAATTAAAGAAATGATTAATGTACTTATTTTGTCCAAGTGAAATAAGCCCTTTAAATGAAAACATACGCGTATAGAAAAATTCAGGGAAATCTCTTCTTCTTTTTCACTTTTAAAGGCATTGCCATATTGAAATTATCAAAACAAAAAAGAATTTCCATATATATTTTCAGTAAAACAAAAAATAATTGAGAACTAATAAGATATCAGGTAGTGCACTTATTATTTTGACCATATGTGTATATTTTTTTTAACACTGAAATTAACAATCCGTTTCGGATTCGTTTTTTTCGACTTTTTAAACATTTCTAAGTCGATTAAGACACAAAATATTTTTTTAAAATTTTTCTTTGAAAATTTTTCCGGGACTTAAAAAAATTTTTCAAAATTTTTCCAAAAACGAATTCGTTTCGAATTCGTAACGGACTTGAAATACGAATTCGTTTTTTGTTCATAAAGTTTCAAGTTTTTCCAAAAAAATTTGAGCTAAAAATTTTACAAGTTTTTTTGAACTTTTAAGCAATTTTAAGTCGCTTAAAACATTAAATTTTTTTTATAAACAAAAAACGAGTTCGAAACTTATCCGGTTTATGAACAAAAAACGAATTCGATTGGAATTCGTATTTGAAGTCCGTAACGAATTCGAAACGAATTCGATTTTTGTAAATAAAGCGTATCAAATGAGAGAAGATATCATTCGCTTTTGACATATATTTTAATATATGGCTGGTAGCCTAGTAGGTAGCGCGCATGACTATGAATCGCTAAGGCATGGGTTCGAGCCTGACTTTGGAAATTTGTAAATCGTAAGTTAAATTTAATTTGATAGTAAAATAAAATTATAAGCAATAAATAAAGTCTTTGCAATAATAAATTTTTTTTTTTTTTTAAATAAAATTAATTTTTTTATGAACAAAAAATTCGTTTTATGAACGAAAAACGAACAAAAAACGAATTCGTGTTTGAAGTCCATTACGAATTCGAAACGAATTCGTTAATGCGGACGATCCTTCCGTTTTTTCGAGAGGAATTTCATACGAAAACGAGTTCGAGACGAATTCGTAACGGAATCCGAAACGGATGAATAGTACGAAGAAACGAATTCGTAACGAATTCGTTTGGCACACTGGGAACATACAATTTTAGCTCGCTTAGTAATAGTAGATTTAAAAGCGACTTTCAGTGCAGTGTAGGGTGTGTGAGTTTCGGCCTGGCCGAAGATAACACCTCAAACTTGTTTGTTTTTCGAATGTACGCATATGTATGGTTAGCCTAGGGCTGTCAGAAGTCTAAGTCAGGCTCTGATGAAAACTATGCAATTAGCATATCTAAGTAACACACTACTTAAGTATCTGCTTGCTAAGCGCTGTATTTAGGTATTTATGGTAGTGTTAATACCAACGACATCCAATATAAGCATGTGACAATATTGGGAATTTCGAATTAATTATGAAACGATATTTTAATATATGATTTTGTTTCCTCATCGGCTTTTAGCACAGGTTTACTTTAGGAGCTCCTCCCTGATTTTTTCGATATCGAATCAAAAAGTAGCAGTTAGGTGAATAATAAAAATGCAATCGTAAATTCCGGTACGCACCTAGTTTCTGAGATATAGCCAACGGACTTCCGAAAGTTTAAAAGCCGTGCTATAGTTTTCGAGACATGATAATTTATCTAAATTTCTGAGCAATTTTCAATAAGTGCTTCCTTATTATATTAATAAAAGTATAAGTTAATACTGCATTTTTTGAAAAAAAAAAAATGTCATATCTGGAAAACTGTTGTGCGGGTATAAAGTTTTCATAAACCAATATTATAGCTTAACAAATTACCTTTCATATGACATCCATATTCGATTCAGGTGTTCCCAACTATTAAGGTTTTTATTAAAAGCTATATTCTCAACTTGCGCTGTCTTTATCTCCGAAACTAGATATGTTCAACTTCTGATTCCATATTTGTTCTCAATAATCTCGTAAGAAAACTATGGTTTTATAAAAAAAGGAGAGGACCTTCTTGAGTAAGCTTACGCCTTGAAACCAAATATATGATTGATCTGGTATAATTGTTTATTAGACCGTACCAGAAAAAAATGTGCACCGTACACCATCGAATCTGGGGTAGCGCATTTAATTTATTCGCTATATCTTCGGCATTTATAGTCCGATCTTTAAGTATGATATATCAATGTGTTTGTCTCAAGTAGACCAAGTTTTTTGCTCCAACAGTCATTGACACTAAGTACCCGTTCAAGTACTTGCCCTCCAGACCAAAGTTCTTACCATTCTTTTGTGCCAATCTTAGGTCAGAAAATTAATGCTTGCGAAAAATCATTAAACTTTTCCAATGGAAGTATTTCAATAATTCCATTAAAACTATTTTAAAAAAGTTTTTTAAATTTTTTTGCCGAACGTAAAGGTTCTCTTATTAAGTTTTTCGTCATATCTTCGGTATTCAGAGTCGGATCTCAAAACATGTTCAATGTTTTTGTCCAGAGTGGCACAGTTTTATTTTTGCTCCGAAGGTCATTGACTTCAAGTACCCACCAGACCTCAACTCACCAGATCTCGACTGAGATTTGGTAGGTAAGTACTAGAACGAGGTACTTGATGTCAAATGACCTTTGGATCAAGAAACTTGGTCTACCCGAGACAAAAACATTGATACATCATAATTTAAGATAGCACTGTAAATGCCGAAGATGTGAGAAAAACTTAAATGCACGACCTCTATGTAGGGTCAAAATTTTTTTTCCAAATTAGCTTGCAAAAATGCTTTGGATTCGATGCTGCACGGTGGACTTCTTTTTTTTGTCTGTAAGTTGGTACGGTCTATTGTCTATGTATGTTTATTTAGATAACACTAGTTTACAAAATGATTTTTTTTTGTTCCATTGATCTGAGGTTATTTTTCTTATGTAGATATTCCTGCTGAGTTCGAAAATGAAAATTTTTTGAATGGTACAGTTTCGAGATATTGTGGTTTTTTCACTTTTTCGACCTCTTTTCACTTTAAAATTCATATCTTGAGCTAGAAATGTTCAATTTCCTCGTTTTTAGTGTCAAGTTAAAGATAATAAAATGACAAACAAACGTGTGTAATTACATTCTTTATTAAAAAAATTGTTCAAAAGATATAGCTGAAAACAGGCCAGATTTTAAGAAAAATCAAATTTTACATTTGATTCTGTGGCCACGAAAAAATAGAAATAAAATAAATAAAAAAATTACTACTTAAACGTAGAAATGATACTTTTGCGCAAAAATTACGACATTTTACAAGAAAATCGACTGTAAAACGACAATGTAAGGAGCAATTGAATGAATGAATCCAAATTCCTCATTTTATGAATATATTAATTTTTTTGACAATTTATTGAGCCTAATCGTTACAAAAAGAATCGTTACCTTTGAAAAGAGGATTCTTTTCTTATGTACTTTTTCCTAATGAATTCGAAAATGAAAATGTTTAGAATGGTAGAGTATTCGAGATATTGTGGTTTTTTCACCTTTTCAACCTTTTTCACTTTAAAATTCATATCTTGAGCTAGAAATGTCAAATTTCCTCGTTCTTTGTGTCAAATTAAGATAATGGCTCATATTCATAGTCGCAAATAATGTTAAAACCTGGTTTTTACCCAAAATTGAAGATACAGACTGACCCCATAAAAAAAAAAGAAAAACTTGCATTAAATTATGAGAAAATTTCAAAAAATAGATTACCCTGCGTTATTGACACAAAATATTGTAGACGCAGTGAACAAAAGGAATAGTAAAAAAGTCGAGTTTATGAGGCAGCGTGGCGTAATGGTTAGGACTGTGAACTCATAGCCCTCAGGACATGGGTTCGAATCTCGTCAGAAAAGATGCTTTTTTTTTCTAGAAGCACGTTTTAAATTTAAAAGTAGGAAAAGTGCTTTTAAATATTTACAACCAGGCTTAAGTAACATTTATTTTCATTGATATCAATAAAAAAAAAACATTTACATTTACAAGAATCGAACTCACGTCCTGAGGGCTATGAGTTCTCAAACAAAACTCAGCATTGAATAAAATCAGCATCTGTCTGTCGAACGCATCGTTCAGTTCGGCGTGAACCTGCTGATCGAACATGTTCTGTTCAAATCTATTAATTCAAAAAAATTCAGCGTTGAATAAAATCAGCAAACGTTGAATATTCAATCATTAATCAATAAAAAAATTTCTTCATGTTACTTTTATGATGAATACCATACTTTTCTGTTTTTCTTTAGAGCTTTGTGTAAAAAATTAAACATGGAAATAAATATTGTTTTGTTGTTATGAAGCTATTTTGCTTTTGCTTTTTGGTTTCACTCTCTTTTGTCTTCTCTGTCAGTTAAAGCAAAAACTCATACGCGTTCATTCTTGCTTTTTGTGCTTTATTCTTGATCAAAACAATCGTTGAGCCGGACGAAGAAACCAAACGATGATTAAAATCATAGAGACAATCAGTGCTGCCACTTTGGATAAAATTTATGTAGCAAAATTGCGTAGCAAAACGGTAAGCAGCGTAGCAAAAGTCAATAATTGGCTGAACTTAACATAATTTTTTTTATAAAACGAAAATATCACATATAAATTCAGAATGGTGTAAAATTACATAACATAAATGTAACACATTACAATTTACATAAATAATAATAAATATAATAGTTCATAAACATATAATATAATTCATCAGATTATTATCTTTTCAAGGCACCCATACAGAGTCCTTACTTGAAATCAAACATTTTGCAGCCATCATCTATCTACTATTATTAAACGAGCTAAAATTGTATGTATGTATAGGGTGTTTTTTTTAGAGGTTTGTTTTTCGAATAGAGATAAAACTGGCATTTTATGGTCAAATCTGGCAACTCTAATATCATTTATGTTCAGTTTGGTTTGCCATTTCATCATGAACAGGTTGACAAAAGAACAACGCTTGCAAATCGTGCAAATTTATTTCGAAAATAATGGTTCAGTTCGCGAAGTTTACCGCAAGCTCCGTCCATTTTATGGTCGACATAATCGTCCATCAGAGCAATTAATTCGGTTAACCATGGGTCGTTTTCGCACTCGTTTACTCTATGTGATAATACGCATCCGCAGAGACGTCGAACAGTGCGCACCGAAGAAACAATTGCCGCTGTAGAGCAAAATGTTGAAGAGGACCCGAATGAATCGATTCGCCACCGTGCACAGCAATTGGAGCTTTGTCCATCAACTTTATGGAAGATTTTGCGCAAAGATCTTGGCTTGCGACCTTACAAGATCCAGCTTGTGCAAGAATTAAAGCCGCGAGACCATGCAATGCGTCGTGATTTTGGTGTATGGCCGAAAATGAGATTGATCTCGATGCTGATTTTCATCGCAAAATTTTGTTCAGTGATGAGGCTCATTTTTGGTTGAATGGCTACGTCAACAAGCAAAATTGCCGCATTTGGAGTGAAGAGAATCCACATGAGACCCTTGAGACGCCATTACATCCACAAAAACTGACTGTTTGGTGTGCTCTATGGGCTGGTGGAGTCATTGGGCCATACTTCTTCCGAAATAATGCTGGAGAGTCAGTTACCGTTAATGGAGACCGGCATAGAGCCATGATAACCGACTATTTTGTTCCCGAATTGGATGGCATGAATGTGGATGAGTTGTGGTTCCAACAAGACGGCGCTACATGCCACACAGCGCACGTCACAATCAATTTATTGAAGGAAACATTCGATGAGCGCATAATTTCGCGGAATGGACCTGTCAATTGGCCACCAAGATCGTGTGATTTGACTTACTTACTTACTTAGATGCCCATAACAACCCGTTGTCAGGTTACGGCCGACCTCATTAGCTCTCGCCAGGCGCCTCTGTTTTGCGCGCGCCTTCTCCAATCGTTAATGCCAAGCGCGGTTAGGGCTTCCTCAGCTTGGTCTATCCACCGGAGGCATGGTCTCCCTCTTCGTCGTTGACCGGGGACCTTCCCTTCGAATACCTTTTTCGCTGGAGCTTCTTTATCCATACGATGGACATGACCCAGCCAGCGTAGTCGCTGTATTGTTATACGCTTAACTATGTCAATGTCGGCGTAGAGCTCATACAGCTCGTGGTTCATTCGAATGCGATAGTCGTCGCCAACTCGAACAGGACCAAAGATTTTGCGGAGAACTTTCCTCTCGAACACCCCAAGAGCGGCTGCGTCTGTTGTCGAAACCACCCATGCGTCAGCGCCATAAAGAAGCACAGGTAGAATGAGCGTCTTGTAGAGTGTTGTTTTGTCGATCGAGAGAGAGCTCTGCAACGTAATTGCTTACTGAGACCGTAGTAGCACCTATTAGCAATTGTTATTCTCCGCTTAATCTCCAGACTGACATCATTGTTGCTGGTTACGGCAGTGCCAAGGTAGATGAATTCCTTGACAACTTCTAATTTACAGTTGCCTGCTGTAACATGAGAGTCTAGATCCCGTGCTCTCTTGTTGTTGTTAATAGACATCATGTATTTTGTCTTGCCCTCGTTTACCGTCAAACCCACTTTGGCTGATTCCTTTTCAATAGCAGTGAAAGCAGCAGTAACATCTCTCTTACTCCGACCGATAATATCAAAATCATCAGCGTACACAAGGAGCTGAACACCTTTGAAGAAAATGGTGCCATTATGATGCACACCGGCTTTTCGTACGATCCCCTCCTTAATGAAATTGAAGAGATCGCACGAGAGCGGGTCGCCTTGTCTGAAACCTCGCTCGGTATTAAAAGTTCCGGAGAGGTCATTCCCTACCTTGACGGAGCTAAACGTATTGCTCAACGTCATCCTGCAGAGCCTTATCAACTTTGCAGGTATACCGAACTCAGACATTGTTGCGTATAGGCAATCCCGCACTGGGCTATCGAACGCAGCTTTATAATCGACGAAGAGATGGTGAGTGTCGATTTGATATTCATGGGTTTTCTCCAGGATTTGGCGTAGTGTAAAAATCTGGTCTATGGTGGACTTACCAGGTCTAAAGCCACACTGATAGGATCCGATCAGCGTTTCTGTATACGGCTTCAATCTTTCACACAATACGCTCGAGAGGATCTTATATGTGTGATATGACACCATTGGATTATTTTCTTTGGGGATATGTGAAGTCGCTCGTCTACGCCAACAAACCAGAAACGTTAGGGGACTTGGAAGCCAACATTCGTGGCGTTATTGCCGACATACGGCCCCATATGCTCGAAAAAGTGGTTTAAAATTTGACCTGTAGAATTGGCTTTATTCGAGCCAGCCGCGGCGGCCACATGCCCGAAATCATATTTAAACATTAATGGCATTAAATTATCCTTCCAATAAAACTAAATTGATTTTCATTAAAACGATTTTCTTGTGTTTTATTTCAATTCGAAGCTCTATACCTCTAAAAAAAACACCCTTCATATAAATAAATATGCACAAATATGACTGAGCTTTATTTCGAAAACGGCTGCAGCAATTTTGATGAAACTTACGGATTTCGTGCATATGAAAACAAAATGAAGATTGGGCTAGGTTTTAAGTTCTTAAGGACTCTAACAGGGGCGTGACACAGCCCTAAACTTTAATTTTTATAACGTGATAGCTTGGAAACTACTTAAGATATTTTGACGAAATTTGGCATACTGATGCAAAAAATGGTGTTATATTTAGTGTGCTATGGGAGTATTTTTTTTAAATTTGGTGCAATGGTGTCGGCTACCATGAGCTTTGAAATTAAATATGTTTCGATGACATGACATTAGTGGGCGTGGTACCTTCCATACAAGTTAAAACTGTTTAATGTTATATTAAGTGCAATATATGAGTGATCCTAATAAAATTTGGTACAGGGATGTCGGTTACTATAACCTTTTAAATTAAATGGATTTTGATGGATTACATCAGTGGCACCTCCCATACATGCAAACAACGTTTATATCTATATTTAGTGGGAGTTATTTCATTAAAATTTGGTGTAAGGGTGTCTGTTACTATAAACTTTGAAATTAAATGAAAATCGACGAGATTGCATCAGTGGGTGTGGCACTTCCCATATTAGCAAAAACTTTTAAATGTTATATTTATTAGTGTGCTTTTGGAGTAATATTTTTGAAATTTGGTGTAGAGGTGTCGGTTACTATAAGCTTTGAAACTATACGAATTTTGACGGGATTTCTTTAAGGGGCGTCGCACCTCCCATACAAACTTATAACGTCAATGCCATATTTAACAAACTAATGGAGTGATCCGAATAAAATTTGGTCTCAATATGTTCAGCCTCAATCAACTTAGTTCAAGTTTTTCAACTGCTTCATTATTTTTCAACCTCTTTCAACTTTTATCAACGATTTTCTACATTTTTCATATATTTTCATTGTTTTCAATATATGTTTGACCTTTTCAACCTCATTCAACTTTTTTCGAGTTTTTCAACTTCTCTCAACATTTTTCATCCTCTTTCAACTTTTCTCAACATTTTCCAAATTTGTTCTACTTTTTCAACCTCCTTCAACTTTTTTCGAGTTTTTCAACCTCTTTCAAGATTTCTCAACATTTTCCATATTTTTTCGAGTTTTTCAACCTCTTTCAACTGTTTCAACATTTTTCAACCTCTTTCAAATTTTCTCAACATTTTCCATATTTTTTCCAGACCTTGAAACTTTTATACTTTTATTCAAAAAGTTTTCAAAATAAAAGTTTCTTAAAACTTTTTTGTTATAAAAGTTTTTATAAACTTTCTTCAAAAACTTTTATTGAATAAAAGTTTTTCCAAAAAACTTTTTCAAAAAGTTTTTACATAAAAGTTTTTTCAAAAAACTTTTATAAAAAACTTTTTCATAAGAGTTTTTCTGAAAAACTTTTAAAAAAAACTTTTATTAATAAAAGTTTTTATTAAAAGTTTTTTTTGACTTTTATTAATAAAAGTTTTTTTTAAAAGTTTTTTTTTAACTTATATTTTTAACAGTCACATGCAAAGAGTTTTTTTTGACTTTTATTTTTCAAAAGGCGAAAATAAAAGTTTTTTTTGTATGAAAGAACGAGGAAAATCCAAAAAAAATATCTTGGATCACTAAGCAAAAAATTTCAAAGGAGAAAACTTAGGATTATTGATAATAAAGTCCAAAGGAAAATACTTAAGATGCTTCTGAAAAGAAAGAAATTTATGATAATTATGCACTTATAATTTTTAGAAAAATTGTGCTTAACGCATCAATGGGAAAAGGCCGAAAATGGATTTTGGGAGTACAGGGGAGGTTCCTGACCCTCCAAAGAGGTGTTTTGGACCCATATTTCGAAAAAAATTGTATTGCACGAATCGATGGGAAAAGGCCGAAAATGAATTTTGGAAGTGACAAGTGAGGTCCCCGACCCTCCTAAATAGGATTTTTGGACCCATTTATCGAAAAAAAATTTATTGCACGAATCGATGGGAAAAGGCCGAAAATGGATTTTGGAAGTGACAAGTGAGGTCCCCGACCCTCCTAAATGGGATTTTTGGACCAATTTTTCGATATAAATTTTATTGCACGAATCGATGGGAAAAGGCCGAAAATGGATTTTGGAAGTGACAAGTGAGGTCCCCGACCCTCCTAAATGGGATTTTTGGACCCATTTATCGAAAAAAATTTTATTGCACGAATCGATGGGAAAAGGCCGAAAATGGATTTTGGAAGTGCCAAGTGAGGTCCCCGACTCTCCTAAATGGGTTTTTGGGACCCATTTTTCGAAAAACATTTTATTGCACGAATCGATTGGAAAAGGCCGAAAATGGATTTTGGAAGTGACAAGTGAGGTCCCCGACCCTCCTAAATGGGATTTTTGGACCCATTTATCGAAAAAAATTTTATTGCACGAATCGATGGGAAAAGGCCGAAAATGGATTTTGGAAGTGTCAAGTGAGGTCCCCGACTCTCCTAAATGGGTTTTTTGGACCCAATTTTCGAAAAAAAATTTTATAACACGAGTAATATTTTTTTCGAAAAATGGGTCCAAAAACCCTTTTAGGATGGTCGGGGACCTCACTTATCACTTCCAAAATCCATTTGCGGCCTTTTCCCATCGATTCGTGCAATAAAATTTTTTTCGAAAAATGGGTCCAAAAATCACAATTAGGAAGGTCGGCGACCTCACTTGGCACTTCCAAAATCCATTTTCGGCCTTTTCCCATTGATGCGTTAAGCACAATTTTTCTAAAAACTATAAGTGCATAATTATCATAGATTTCTTTCTTTTCAGAAACATCTTAAGTATTTTCCTTTGGACTTTATTATCAATAATCCTAAGTTTTCTCCTTTGAAATTTTTTGCTTAGTGATCCAAGATATTTTTTTTGGATTTTCCTCGTTCTTTCATACAAAAAAAACTTTTATTTTCGCCTTTTGAAAAATAAAAGTCAAAAAAAAACTCTTTGCATGTGACTGTTAAAAATATAAGTTAAAAAAAACTTTTAAAAAAAACTTTTATTAATAAAAGTCAAAAAAAACTTTTAAAAAAAACTTTTATTAATAAAAGTTTTTTTAAAAAGTTTTTTTTGACTTTTTGAAATAAAAGTTAAAAAAAACTTTTACTTTTATTTTCGGATATAAAAGTTTTAAGGAAACTTTTACTTTTATTTCACAAAAATAAAAGTTTAAAGTTTACTTTTACCTAAAAAAAAGCTTTTATAAAAGTTAATTTCAAGCTCTGATTTTTTTCGAATTTTTCAATCCTATTCAACTTTTTTCAAGTTATTCAAACTCTTTCAACTTTTTTCGAATTATTCAACTTCTTTCAACATTTTTCAAATTTTTTTAACATTATCCATATTTTTCGAACATTTCAACCTTATTCTACTTTTTTCGAGTTTTTCAAACTCTTTCAACATTGTTCAACCTCTTTCAACTTTTTTCAACCATTTCCATATTTTTTGAATTTTTCAACCTTGTTCAACTTTTTTCGAGTTATTCAAACTCTTTCAACTTTTTCGACATTTTTATTCCTCATTCAACTTTTTTTGAGATTTTTAACTATTTTCGAGGTTTTCAAACTCTTTAAAATATTTTTAACATGTTTTTATTTTTCCATGTTTTTTTTTGGACTTTTCATTTTCTTAGCTTAACACTGCTCATATATTATCAACTTTATCAGCCTTCTTCACCTGGTTCAACCTGTTCAGCTGCTTTCAACATACTTCATATTTTTTTGACTTTTCAACTTCATCAACCTCATTCATTTTTTTACTTTAAAAAAAAAACTTTGATTTATTCTGCGCTTAATTCCGTAAAAATTTTTATGGGGAAAAAATTATTTATATTTTTTTTTTTAATTTTAAAAAAAATTAAAGAGCTAAGATTTTGAAAATTGAAATGAAATTTTTGAATTTTTTTTGAAAAATCCATTTCTGAATATTTTTTTGTTTTTACATTTTTAGGTTTTTACTTGTACTTTTCAAAAAAAATACTGATTTTGAAAAAAAAATTTTTTCGCAAAAATTTTGCGAATCGAAAAATATTTTTGCATTTTTTTTAAAAAACCCATATATTAAAATTTTTTTAGAGGTGTGGAGGTGTCGGTTACTATAAGCTTTGAAATTATATGAATTTTGATGGGATTTCACTAGTGGGCGTGATACCTCCCATACAAACATATAGCGTAAAATGTCATATTTAGCGTACTATAGGAGTGATCTTAATAAAATTTGGTTTCAATATTTTCAGCCTCATTCAACTTAGTTTGAGTTTTTCAACCTCTTTCAACTGCTTTATTATTTGTCAACCTCTTTCAACTTTTCTCAACGATATTCTAAATTTTTTAAATATTTTCAGCGTTTTCAATATTTGTTTGACTTTTTCAACCTCATTCAACTTTTTTCGAGCTTTTCAACTTCTTTCAACAGTTTTCAACCTCTTTCAAATTTTCTCAACATTTTCCATATTTTTTTGCGAATTTTCAACCTTATTCAACTTTTTTCGAGTTATTCAAACTCTTTCAAATTTTTTCGAGCTATTAAAATTCTTTCAACATTTTTCAACCTTGTTCAACATTTTCCATATTTTTCGAATATTTCAACTTTATTCAATTTTTTAGTGTTTTTCAAACTCTTTCAACATTTTTCAACCTCTTTCAACTGTTTTCAACCATTTGCATATTTTTTCAAATTTTTCAACCTTGTTCAACTTTTTTCGAGTTATTCAAACTCTTTCAACGTTGTCAACATTTTCTCTCTCATTCAACTTTTTTTGATATTTTCACCTATTTTCGAGGTTTTCAAACTCTTTAAAATATTTTTTAACATTTTCCATGTTTTTTTGGACTTTTCAACTTCTTAGCTTAGCACTGCTCATATATTATCAACTTTATCAGCCTTCTTCACTTGGTTCAACCTCTTTCAACTATTTTCAACATTCTCCATATTTTTTTGACTTTTCAACTTCATCAACCTCATTCAACTGTTGGAAGATTTCAAATTCTTTCAATTTTATTTGACTTTTTCAACCTCATTTAATTTATTTCAACTTTTTTCAAGTTTTTCAACCTCTTTAAATTTTATCAATTTTTCAACCTCCTTCAACATTTTTCAATCTCTTTCAACTCTTTTTATCATTTTCTATTTTTTTTTTCAAATTTTCCAACCTTATTCAACTTTTTTCGAGTTATTCAAACTCTTTCAACTTTTTCAAAATTTTTCAACCTCTTTCAACTTTTTTCAACATGTTCCGTATTTTTTGAACTTTTCCAACCTCTTTCAACTTTTTTCTGCTTTTCAACCTCATTCAACTCTTTTCGAGACTTTCAACCTTTTTTCGAGCTTTTAATCCCTTTCAACTTTTTCAACACGTTCATATATTATCGAGTTAATCAACCTTTTTCACCTGCTTCTCACTCTCTCAACGTTTTTCAACATTTTCCATATACAGTAATCCCCGTTATAAGCATTTCTGAAAATGCTTGATTTTTGGTGCATATAAGCGTGAAATGCATTTAGAGAAACTCGGTTATATGCATGAAAAGTGCATATATAAAAATTCAGTTATCTGCACCAGATATGCTTATATAGAATCGTAATGCCAACTATTTAGAACCTAACAAAAATATTTTTAATGGCAAAAAGATGTAAAAATAAATATATGGAGATAGGGAATAGATTTCTTAAACGCTTCAATTGTCTTTCCTGTTTCAACAAAGCAGATTTGTTTCCTTATTAAACTCTGACGATAATATGCTTTGAATGCATGAATAATTCCGGCATCTAAAGGTTGTAAAATTGAAGTCGTATAGGGCGGCAAGTACTGAACATTAACGTTTTTAGATTAATAATTTTTGTATTGAACTTTTTAGTCATTTATACAACCAACATGACAAAGATAACGATTTTAGGTTTGTAATTTTATGAGACACACCATTATCCACAAAAAGTATGACTTTTCGATTTTTTCACACCATTTTTTCATTAAAACCATTCATTATTATTACATTATTTTTACTTTTATTCCTTTGTGCTTCTGCCATCGGAATAGCCAGCCCGGACTTGGATTGAAGTCACTTTTTATTTAACAGCGAACTGTTTTACATTCTCCAATATCATATTGTGGTCTTTTGACCTTTGTATTTGATCGAACTACATTGACATTGCTTTTGATTTGCTGACTCAATTCCTTTTTCGGGCCAACATAAATGCTTTGCGCATTGAGCATTGAGAAATGCTTATAAACGGCGTGCAAAGTAAGCAGTTTTTCCAAAAAAGAGGCCAGTTTTAAAAACAAAAAAATTTCCTGCTATCTTTTGTTTCGCTAACTTTTACCCAGAACTGAACAACATCGGTGGGTTCAGTAAAATAGTGAATGAAATTTTTTAAATGTCTCCATTCAGAGTTTATGTCCTCCCAATCTGACTCTGCTGCTAAGTCGGAAAATTCTTTAAGAAGACATAAAATATTCGGGGTTTGTCTCTTCTTTACCTTAACAACTGTACCGTTTTCAATTCTATTATTTTCAACAAAAATTGTTCGATAAAAGGTTTCCATAAATTTTAAATACTTGTGAATCTTCACTCCTGAACTCTGAAACTCACAGTTCATTTTGTTGACTATCTTTAAAATATACAAACTTAAAAACTGGCACTGCATGAAATAAGCTGTGAGCCACTGTATGTAAGACAAAAAAATGAAATACATTTTACATTCAGACGTCATATTCTCAGCAATAATTTTGCATTTTTTTGAATGATCTTCAAAAAAATTGGTTATTGGGAACAAAGTAAGTGAATTTCAAGGTTCAAGAATACGCTCTACAACGCTTTGTAACGAAAGCCAGCGAGTTTGACATAGGCGAAGGATATTGTGGGACTTTTTATTACAAAATACTTGAAAATCTTTTAACTCACTTATTCTTTTGGCACTATGGGCAAAGATGTTGTAAATATCTTTAGACAGTTGCTCGCCATGATTAGGCAGTTAACGACAAGCGCATAAATGGAGTGAATGGCAAATGCACCCCATAAAAAACTGATCTTTACCTATAGTTCATTCAAGAATAGCTTGAACACCGTTCATTTGTAAACTCATAACGCTTGCATTATCTGTGGCAAGTCCAATGCAATTTCCTGACTTTTTAAAAACTCTATAATTGACTCACTTATAGTTTGAGCCTCCGTTTTTACTAACTCAATAAAACACAAAAACTTGTCAGTAACACGATTTTTTAAAGAGTCAAAATATCTTACAACTAAAACAAGTGCTTTGTGGCAACTCACAGCCGTTATTTCATCCACAATAAGAGAAAAACTGCTTTTCATTAACTCCACCTCAACCAAAAAGTATATATACGTACATATATCTATACTTTTTGCTATAATTTGGATTTTAACGGTGTGCCCCAAATTTTCCCAAATAGGATTGTTCAGCGCCTACCTCATTAGGCTCTCGTTGGGCCCTTTCTACAAGGGGGAAATGAAAAAAAAAAAAATTGTTGTGTGTCTTGGAGAAACATTTTTTATCATTGGTTGTTTTTTTCACGTCATTGCAGGTGCAGCGCGCCACACATAATGCATACCTCCAACTTACTTTTTATATGATTTTTATTCCCCCCACACACTTCCCCGTTAATATTTTGTTGACTTATTTTAAATGAATTTATTTATGTGACGTTTATTTATTTATATTGTCAGTCGTCATTTATACACAGAGTTCATATATATTCATATTTTAATACAACATCAAAGCAAAGAGTCACCCAGGCAACATTCACTCAGTTCATCACTATGTTTATAAATTTGATGTCATATATATAAAATTATGAAAACAAAAAAGTTATAACGAATCATAAAAAATTACTTAAATTTTATTAGAAAAATTCAATGTTTACCTGCGTTGCCACATTTGGAAGATTTTCCCAAATTCGTTAGAAAATTTTTGGTTTGGTAGAAATTAAGATTTTTTTCATTTTGGTTGATTATTCTTTGACAATTAAATGAACCGATGTAAATTAATGTTCCTTCTGATTTGAAAAGTTACTTTATTTTATTAAGCTTGTTTTTGAATGCTTTTGTGTGAACTGTGTTTTATTTTAAGAAAAAACAGATTTACTGTTCAACCTAAATTAGAGCGTTGGGCGTTGACTTTGCCGGCGCTACGCTTTTGAGTTGAGCGCTGAACCTAAATAAGAGCGTAGCGTTAAATGTCATGTAGAGTTTATTTGTTAACTGTTTGTGACAGAAAAAAAAATCAACACAATAAAATAAAAAATTAGCTGCCAACGCTCTGTCAAAATTAGATAATCGAATACGCTGCCGTTAGAGCGTTGCTTATTTCGGTTGGCTTCATATAAAATGTATGTATGTGCATGAGAGAATTTTGACAGCTAAACAACGCTGGCGCTCTAATTTAGGTTGAACAGTTATAGTACAAAACTGACGCTTACTTCGGAAACCGAGATCTCTACTATACCATAAGTATTGGAAGGCGACCGAATTCAGATCATTTCTGATATATTATGGATATTTGTGGTTTTGCAAAATGTTTTTAGAAAAAATTGTAGAACCATTTTTTACTTCTGCACGTGTACATGCTTTTGAACTACTTTGAGTCCCAATTCGAAAAGATATATTCCACATTATTTGCGGCATCTTGCAGGTTATGTAGAAAAATGTTGGATGAATTTGATGCGATCGGATTTGAAAATTACATTGGAATCCTATCAAAAATGGCTAAAAAAGGAAGGTTCCATTGCAACAAATTTATCAAAGAACAATTTTTTCAATTATCAAAAATAAAAAATACAAATAATGTTACATTGAGCATTGCAAATTACACAAATAATTATTTACTTTATAATTGTGACATTATTGTTAAATCCATAAGTAAAACTGCAATTGTTAAAAAAAAACGGCACTTTATAATTCAGTCGTATAACCACTCTTTCGTCTCTAATTTTTATTCTATTTAACAACAACTAGCATAAATACATTCTTGAAAAGGTTTTTTTGATTATATATAAGTTTGTATTAAAAATACAAAATTCTTTTATAAATAAATAAAAAGTCATTGCTACAGTAAGCTTGTGTTATTTTAATATTCTAATTCCAATTATCGGGCAGCTACCACACACATTTATAGCAAAAAAAAAAAAAATAATCAGACATTACAAAAACACCCAATTCTGGGAACTCTGATAAAATGACAATTCAAATATGACACTCTTAGAAAAATTATGATTATTTGCTTTTAGTGAGTCATTGTACAACAATGAGTTTAGCTGATTGCGTCAAGCTACGCATCTAACGACTCGGAACGACCAAGTTCAATTCCAGCGTTGGAAAAGTTCTTCAAATTTTTTTTTTTTTAATTTGAGTTTGCATAATAAAACACCAAATTTATAAATACATCAAGGTCAATATTCATTAAAAAATTAAATGAAATGATGAAAATCAAAGTTAAAAGTTCAGGAAACGTTGCATCTGTCATCGGCCATTTCTTATAATTCAGGAGTAAATTCGAACTTAGTCGCGACTACCACATTACTTATTCCCCAGATTTACTGAAGTCAGGTATTCCTTAGGTTATTACCATGACCAAACCTTTAGGCAAACCAAACATTGGCATGCCGCAGTAGGGGCTAATCAGGCAGTTGATAGGCAAAACTTATTTAGAAATGCCTAACAATTGCCTAATTAAGCTGCTAGTACACATTCCTAATATTGGCTAGCCTAATTATTTCCCAGTTAGGGCCAAAAGTATATTTAGGCATGCCTAAGAAAAATTCTAGTCGGGAACCTGTGCCCTTCCTTAATTTGCGAGCACCTCTTTATCAATCGTCATAGCTTTCGTTTTTCCACATTTTATAAGTCTGGCAGTTTTAGAGTCTGGAAAGCACTCTTTTAGTAGAGGAACTAAGGAGTCCATTAAAGAAAACGATAGGTGAAGCATCAAAAGAAACATGACAATTGTCTGCTCCACTTGAGCCACGTTTCTTTTTGTTTCAGCTTCTTCTGAATTTAGAAACGAATTTTGAACGGAGGGCTGGCCTTTCATAATGTGCACAAAAACGGGCGCGAATTCGTTTTTTGTAAGTACATAAAACGAATTCGTTTCGAATTCGTAACGGAATTCAAATACGAATTCGTTTTTTTTGGTCATAAAACGAATTCGTTTCGAAATCGTTTTGTGTTCATAAAACGAAATCGTTGCGAATTTTGTTTTTTGTAAGTAAAACGTATTCGTTTCGAATCCGTAACGGACTTCAAATACGAATCCGCTTCGAATTCGTTTTTTGTTCATAAAACGAATCCGTTTCGAATTCGTTTTGTGTTCATAAAACAGATCAAATTTTTTTGGAAAATTTTTCTAAGGACTGTCCCAGAAAAAACTTGCACTTTGTTTTTTAGTTATAAAAAAATACCCAATAAACTTTTTGGTCTTTTTTCTTTTTTTATTAATAATGGCTAGTGTAAAGAATATAAATAACTAAAAACTAATTAACAATTTTTTTTTTTTCATAAAAATTTCTGACGTTGTTCTTAAGGCCCTTTATTACATTTTGTACAGGTGTTTCATCGACAGTACGAAACGATCTTTTTCACTTAAGTCTAAAGTCTTGTAAGTTTTTTGTAGTCTTACCACTCTTAAGAAGATTTCTTTTCATTAGAGCCCCATATCTCCGAATTGGGCGAAGCTCTGGGCAGTTGGGCGGATTCGCTATTTTTGGTACAAAATTGATCTTTTTACTTTGATACCATTCCATCGTAGCTTTAGAGTAATGAGAGGTTGTTAAATCGGGCCAGAGAATCACTGTACCTTCATGTGCACGAATAAATGGTAGAATACGTTTTTCGAGGCACTCGTCTATATAAACTTTTGAATTGATTGTGACTTGCGTAACAAAGAAGCTTCTTCTGAGGCCATAGGTACATATGACCTGCCAAACCATATATTGCTTCGAAAATTATGAAATTTTTTTTTCTTTAAATTTACTAGGCATATGCCCCTTTTTCGGTGATGTATAATATTTGTGCCCAGATAGCGGCTTAAAATCTGCTTTGACGTGACTTCCGTCGCTCATAACGCAGTAATCAAATTTAGTCAGGTACGTTTCATACAATTTTCGGGCTCGCATCTGAGCCATCAACTGCTTTTCATCAGAACGGTCTGGTACTTTTTGAACTCTATATGTCTTTAGCTTACTTTTCTCCTTTATCCTTTGCACAGTAGATTTTGATGTACCTGCTCTAGCCGCCATATCTCGCACTGACGTGTTGGGATTCTGCCTAAAAAGGCGCTTCACCTTCGCCGCTACCTTTGGGTTAGAAAATTCTGGTTTTCTGCCTGAACCCTTTTTTCGTCAAACAGGTAGACCCTTCTTATAATTAGAAATAACCGTTTTGACAGTTCTTTCTGATGCACCAACTATTTTTGCTATAGCTGAATATTTTAACCCTGGATTTTGCAGGTATGTGGACAAAATCAGTTAGCGGACTTTTTCTTGCTTGCTAGACATCTTTGTCGTTAGAAGTCCTATCTTCAAGTGTTATACATCATATCAAACGTCACTTTATATGGAATAAATAATTTGTCTTTTTAGACCTATAAGATTATCAGGTAGAGTATAATCTTAAAAAATAAAAGTGCAAGTTTTTTCTGGGACAGTCCTTAAGTCCCGAAAAAATTTTCAAAGAAAAATTTTGTGTCTTAATCGAATTAGAAATGTTTAAAAAGTCGAAAAAAACACATATATTTTTTTTAGCACTGAAATTAACAATCCGTTTCGGACTCGTTTTTTTTCGACTTTTTAAACGTTTCTTAGTCGATTAAGACACAAAATATTCTTTAAAATTTTTCTTTGAAAATTTTTCCGGGACTTAAATTTTTCCAAAAACGAATTCGTTTCGAATTCGTAACAGACTTCAAATACGAATTCGAAACGAATTTGTTTTTTGTTCATAAGCCGGATCAGTTTCGAACTCGTTTGTTGTTCATAAAAAAAAATTTAATGCTTTAAGCGACTTAAAATTGCTTCGAATTCGAAAAATATATATAGCGCACCCTTTAATTTTGGAGAGCATCTCTGCCAAAAAATTAGCATTGGCAGGATCAAAGAAAGTCGTTGATATTTTGTTTGTCTTTTGTGATTCATTGCTAAAAATAGACGGCATGGATTGGATCATACATATATAAAAATTTAGTCGTTCATTGCATTTATTGTGATTCACTAGTACAAAAATATCTTAAAAAGTACTAGCGGCGTACATCAAAAATAGCAGATGGAATAGATGATGCTGTTGTTATTATTGGTGGCTGTCATCTTATTAAGCATGTAGGATTGTCATAAAAGAACTACCCGCGAATTGGCTTTTTATACCCTACACCGAGGGTACATTCACTTTGTCTTTCCGTTTGTAACACATCGAAGGGGCGTGGCAGGTATGGAAAAGTGCATATGTTCTTGATCAGCGTCACCACCTGAGTCGATTTAGCGATGTCTGTCTGTCTGTCCGTCTGTTGAAATCAGGTTTACGGGAAAACCATTAAAGCTAATTGAATGAGACTTTCACATACAGGTCACATCTTCTTGCAGGCATCTTGCTATTGAAAATGGGCAAAATCGGTTGACGGATACGCCCACCGCCCATACTCTATGTATATTTACCCATGCCAATTTTGAAAAAAGTTGCAGCGATTTTGATGAAACTTGGTGATTTGGTGCACAGATGAACCAAATTAGGATTAACCTGGGTTTCAAGTTTCTAAAGGGTCGTACAAGGGCGTGGCACAGCCCTAAATTTTATCATTTATACCACCATATCTTGTAAGCCGTTCAATTAATTGCAATGAAATTTGTTAAACGGATACATATCAAATATATCTTAAATTGTGATGAAAGTGGGCGGAATTGAAAAAATGGGCGTGGAACTTTTCAAAAGTGGCTCAAATGATTTTCATAAAAATTTTGGAGATGATGCCGCTGAAAGCAGTCATCAATACAAGCTCAGCAACTTTACTGAAAAAACTCGCTAAAGGGCGTGGCACCGACCACAATATTTATAAACAATATATTGAACAACGTAATCGTGATGAAATTTAATAAGGTAGATATACTTGCTATAAGGTCTCTTATTACAAAAATTTGGTCCAATAGTACTTGTGGGCGTGGCACCTCCCATATAAGCAAAAACTGTTTATTATTATAGATAGTGTGCTAAGAGAGTAATCTTCATAAAATTTGGTGTATAGATGTCAATTACTATATGCTTTAAAAATAAATTAATTTTGACGGAATTGCATCAGTGGGCGTGGAACCTCCCATATTAACATAAATTTGTAAGCGCTGTTTTAAGTGAACTATTGCAGCAATTGCTATGAAATTTAATGAAAGTGGTTCAGTTGCTATAGAGTATATCTGAATCAAAAGTGGCTGAAATAGAGTTGGCGTGGCCCATACAAATAAAATACGGTAAGTGGCATATTTATCGAAATATGTGAGCAATCATACAAAAATTTGGTGTTCAAGGTTTACTTATGAAAAGCTATTTCTGGATCGAAACCGGGCTGGATTGTACCAGTGGGTGTGTCACCGTCCTAAATTTTAAATTTAACTGCGGCATACATCGCAAACTATACAAGCTATTGTGCTGAAATTTAATATGAGTATGTCGATCACAAATATAATTTGTCGAACCAAAAGTGGGCGGAGTGGAAGAAGTGGGCGTGGCATATTTAAAATTTTTCATTTCTATTCGATTTTTTCAACATTTTCAATATTCTTTCGACTTTTTCAACCCTTTAACTTATTCCAATATATTCTATATGTATTTGTTCGACTTTTTCAACCTCTTTCAACTTTCTTCATAAGTTTCTTATTTTTTCGACCTCAACCTCTCTCAACTTTTTTCAATATTTTGCATATATTTAGGACTTTTTCAAGATTTTTCAACCTCTGTCAACCTTTCTAACATTTCACATTTTTTTCGACTTATTCAACCTCTTCAACGTCTTCTTAATATTTGATGAAAAGGTACTTTCAATGCAGTGTAGGGTATGTGAGTTTCGGCCTGGCCGAAGATAGCACCTTAACTTGTTTCTTTTCTTTTTTGTAAACTTAATTTTGTTTTGTAACCTTTTCTAAATCACTTTGGCCAATTTAACCTTTTTTGTTTAGTTTTGAAATTGATTTTGCATAGCTCGCATCAAAAAATTTTCCTATTTAACGATTTTTGCCTTTCCTCCCGCTTGCCTTTTTTACAGCAGAGCAAGAAAAACTTCCTTCTCAAAATATACAAACAGAGCCCGAGTGTGAAGTATGTGAAGTAGCTACCAAAAAGTTTCATAAAAGTGAACAAAATGTTAATTTTTGTACCACAGACCAAAAAATAGGCATAGGAGATACTAAAACAGCTACGAGTACAGCAAGTTCCACATCAGACTCCGAAAAAGCGACTGAACAACGCAGAAAACAAAGAAAATTTAAAAAGCAAAAAAACTCGCCACAATTTGATGAAGCGTTGCAAGCGGCGACATCAGCTGTAACAGAGGTTGTAGCACCAACAGCAACAGAGCAAACGAAAATATATCAGGAATTGCTTAAAATATACAAATTAGACCCACAGCAACCGCTAGAACGGAAGCAGCAACAATTAGTGACAACAGCAGATGATGGCAAGCAGCAGCTGCAGCAACATTTATTAAGCGTAGCGAATCAAACAGCTGACCAAGCACAAGGCAGGAAGCCACAAGCAAAGAGTGAAAGAAAAAGGAAGAAAAAGAAAATCGAGTGGAAACCGACAACACAACCGAATACTTTGGCAACAGTTGGCTTCCAAGTTGACCCAATATCGTTGGCTGTGAGTGAGAGACTGCAACATTTTGTCAAAACTGAAAGTGATACAGAAAGTAGAGAGCAGCAACAGCAAAAAGCCAATAGTACTAGCGGTTCGGGCAATAAAATCAAAACAAACGCTACAAGCAGACGTAGCGACAATAATTGCAATAGCAACAGCAGCCACAGTCCAAGTTGCAGCTGTAGTTGCAGTTATTGCAGTCAATGTACTCAATGTTGCTCAACACGAAGTAACAGCAGCAGCAACAGCAACACTAGCAAAAATAATTATAAGAACAGTAGCACTAACATTACATTCCCAGTGGTTGATGAAACTCAGCAAACTGCTGAAAAAGTCAATACATACGACAATCTAAGGCAGCAGCATCAGCAGCGGCAACAGCATGACAAGTAAGTAGTGTTGTTTATTTTCAATCCCAGAAGGAAATGTATTGCCCTCAGAAGCAAAAAGGGCGTATCTCAAAACAAAAAAAACAGCAACGCGTTTCTATAAAAGATATTTTTTTATTTATTTATTATGGCGCAACGATTAGTGGTCGGAGGCAAGTGTCATACCTATAAGCTTCATCCAGAGGCGTCAATTGGGTAGGGCTGAGGGGCATTGGCCCCCCAAAAGGATCTGATATTATTATTAATTACATCGATTCAATTCAAGAGATCATCGATTCGATATGCTATTTAATCCTTTAGCCCCCCCCCCCCCAAAATTTGGTGAAATAACGATACTGACCTCATAGCACTTCAATTGTTGATTTCTTAACACAGTTCGAAAGTTCAGTGTGGTGCTAATATTGATAAGCTCGGAAAAAGCTTTAGGTTGCCCTTTCGATGTTTTTCCTAACAATTCGAAACTACATAACCAAAGTGTTTTCTGAATTTTACGGCTGTTTTCTGATTATTCAGATTTTTATTTAATTTTTTGCAGGGCCGTGCCTAGGTGCGTGCCATCAATTTAGTAGGCACGAGCCTCTCTTACTGGCGCGGGCCCCTAGGCTGCAGCATATGCTTAAACACGGTGCTGAGATTTCGATGTTGTTCCGATACCTGACTTTTATCGAGTTGATATGTTTGAAAGGAAATTTGGAATGAGATCGGAGATATTAAACTTCAAAAATCTATGCACAGAGAGCACTGTAAGCAAAACAAAAAAAAAAATGATTTACTTAGTCATAGCACCTAAGCTACTGAGCCAATATTTCACAAATGAAGTCTCATTCTTCTTGTATTCTACATACACCCAACGTCAAAAAAAAGTTTCCACTCGATTTTATTGAATATAATCGGAGTCAGATTAAAAAAAACGAGACTTATATTAAATATATATAAAGCAAGAAAGTATTTTATTAAAATTCAAAGTAATGACAAAATTCTTTAATTATTTAAAAAGAACATTTTAAAATATTAGCAAAAAAAAACATGGTTTTATCAATTATTTGCATGTTTGATAAAATCTGTGAATATAACAAAATTTTCTTGAATATTACAAATATTTTGAAAAATATGGATCCAAATGATTAAAATTTATTTAATTAAAGCAAAAAAAAATTATTAGTTTCAAAATTCAAGTCAATAACGTGTTGGCCCTTCTTTTGCTTCAATTACGGCCTTGATGCGTCTAGGCATCGACGAATACAAAATTTCAATTTCTTCTTTCTCTATTTCATTTTGCCAGACATGGAGAATAACATTTTCCAGCATTTTCAGTGTTGAAGGCTGTTTTTCTCTAATTTTTTGGCCCATAATATACCAAAATTCTCTATTGGATTGAGGTCTGGGCTGTTTCCGGGCCAGGAGAAGGACCGTAAACATGAATGCTGGGCCGAAAGTGATTGGAAAATTGATTTTCCGACGAATCTAAGCTTAATTTGTTTGGCTCAGATGGGACTCTCAGGGTAAGGCGTAAAGATGGGGAGCGTTACAGTAGAGGCAACACACTTAGTACTGTCAAGCATTCCCCATATCTGATAGTGTGGGGCTGCATAACTTTAATGGGAGTTGGTAACATAATTTACTCAGATCAACAGTGAATGGAGAACAATATAAAAAAATCATTGATGAAGGTGTTGTGCCGACTATTGAGGAGCAGTTAGCAGAATTCGATGACGTTGTGTACCAAGACGATTCTGCCCCTTAGGTTAGGTTAGGTTATGGTGGTGGATTGGAAGCCCCACATAGACACTTTGGTCCATAGTGATACCACATCTCTCAAGATTTAATCAGTAAAATTAGTTTGGTTTATGTTAAAAGTATTGGTCCGCCTGGCGAAATCATATATTCTATGGAGTTTTAATTTAGCAACATCGTGCAATGAGAATAAGACAGCATGACCAAGTGATCTAAGCCTTGTCCGAGCGAGTGCAGGGCAGTTGCAGAGTAAGTGCTCAAGCGTTTCTTCTGTATTTGGTTCCATGCAGTTCCTGCATAAACCATTTTCAGTTATTTTCATTTTAAGTGCATGGTAGCCTATAAGACAGTGTCCAGTTGTAACCCCTGTCATGAGACGACAGTCATTCCTGGATAAAGATAATAAGAATTCTGTTTTGGCTCTATTCACAGTAGGCGAAAATATTTTTGTTATTAAGCTAGTTTCCAGCTGTACCCAACGTGAGGTAGCTATTGTTGACAAGTAGATGTCTGCTTTAGAGTTAAAGTATTGTATTGGTGCTGCGATATTTAGAGGCAATGCATCCATAAACGCTCCTTGTTTCGCTTGTTCGTCCGCCATCTCGTTACCAATGATGCCTTGATGTCCGGGTACCCAGTACAAATAAACGTTGTTGTTGATGCCGAGATCTTGTAGAGATTTATAACATTTGAGAACTGTTTTTGATTTTATTATGTTACCTTGGAGAGCTTTTAAAGCGGCCTGACTATCCACATATATGTTTATACGACAGTTACTGTTGCCCCTTAAAATGCTCTCTGCTGCTTTTTGAATTGCGATTATTTCGGCTTGAAAAATGCTACATGGGTTTGGGAGCCTGTAGCGTTCTTTAAAGTTGGTGTTGGCATTGAAAATACCCGCACCTACCCCTTCGTTTTGTTTGGAACCATCTGTATAAATGTTGATGCAATCTGGAGGATCACCCGCCCTGCTGGACCAGTAGTTTCTTGATGGAAATTTAATGAAAAATTTTTGATCAAAACAGTTATAGGCTTAAGGTAATCCGTGGAGATATTTGATATGTTGTCTATGTTACTATGTCCATAGTGCTTAATTTTGAAACAGCTAGACTCTTTTAGTCTGAGCGCTGTCTTATAAACTGCACCTCTGGCAAAAAGATCTATAGGAAGCTAGTTAAGTATGGTATTTAGTGACGCTGTTGATGTTGTTTTCAGGGCTCCAGTAATGCCAATGCACATTAGTCGTTGTAACCTTTCTAACTTTAAGAGTATAGTCTTACTTTCTAGAGCTTTCCACCAAATCACGACTCCATAAAGTAAAATTGGTCTTACTATGGCGGTGTATATCCAGTATGTCACCTTGGGAGCTACTCCCCATTTGACTCCGAACATTTTTTTGCAAGCGTAGTATGCATTATGTGCTTTTTTAATTCGTTCTTCTATGTTTGATTTCCAAGATAATTTTTTATCCAAAATTATCCCTAGAAATTTTGCTTCGTTTGAGACTGAGATAATGGTGTTTTTGAGTGTTATTTCCCTAAATTTCGGAATTTTGTATTTTCTTGAGAACAGAACCAGTTCTGTTTTACGTGGATTAATGCATAGATCTTTTTTTGATGCCCACAGGCTTATGGTTGATAGAGCTCTTTCCATTAGCTCACTCAACACATTTAAATATTTGCCCGATATTAGAATTACAATATCATCAGCATATGCTACCGCCTTTACACCCTGTTGTTTCAGAATGTGGAGTAATGGGTCAACGGTAAGTATCCAAAGGAGAGGAGATAGCACCCCTCCTTGGGGTGTACCTCTTGTTGCAATTTTAGTTGAGCTTGTTTGACCCCATTCTGCCATCACCGTTCGACAACTTAGGAGTTTATTGATCCAGTCACGAATGTGTTGATTGATTTGTGCTTTTTCCATCGCATTTGTTATGGCTACGTTTGTTACGTTGTTAACTTGTTATCGAGCCAAAATCGCAAGCATTTTGCAATTCCTCTGTACATTTTAAGTATTTTTTTTTTAATTTATGTTACTTTCTTAACCCATAGGTGAAAGATCACAAAGATAAATTAGGGAAAAAGTCCTTATCCTGGCTCGGAAGCAGCTCAGACCTCAATCCAATAGAGAACTTTTGGTATGTTATGGGCCAAAAAATTAGAGAAAAACAGCCTTCAACACTGAAAATGCTGGAAAATGTTATTCTCCATGTCTGGCAAAATGAAATAGAGAAAGAAGAAATTCAAATTTTGTATTAGTCCATGCCTAGACGCATCAAGGCCGTAATTGAAGCAAAAGAAGGGCCAACACGTTATTGACTTGAATTTTGAAACTAATAAATTTTTTTTTTAAATTTTTTTTGCTTAAATTTAATAAATTTTAATCATTTGTATTCATATTTTTCAAAATATTTGCAATATTCAAGAAAACTTTGTAATATTCAAAGATTCTATCAAACATGCAAATAATTGCTAAAACCATGTATTTTTTGCTAATATTGAAGTATGATATTTTTTTCCAAAATAATTTGAGATGATCTTTTTAAATAATTAAAAAATGTTGTCATTACTTTGAATTTTAATAAAATACTTCGTTGCTTTATATATATTTCATATTAATCTCCTTTTTTTTTTTAATGTAACTCCGATTATATTCAATAAAATAGAGTGGAAACTTTTTTTTGATGTTGAGTGTATAAAATTTTGAAAAATAAAATAATTTGATGCCATACAACTTTTTCGATACTCTTAAAATTTTTCGATATGCTTTGACTTAAACGATTTTTCTATACCAACCGAATATTTTTCAATTTTTTGGCGTTTTTCGTTACATACCGAATTTTTCGGATTTCTCGATACTCTTAAACTATTTCGATGTTTTCGATACTCTCTGAATTTTTCGATACTTTTAAATTTTGATACTAACCGGATTTTTTCGATGTTTTCCAATAATTACCCACACTTTATCAATCTACTCGATGTTATTCGAATTTCTTCGATACTTCCGACTTTTTCGAAAACTCTCAACTTTTTCGATACTTTTTAACTTAAATTTACGTTTTCTATTTGGTTCGAAATATATTGATATTGCGTGATTTTGGATGTATGATGTTTGACTTTCTCTGTGTTACACGATGCCACTGACTTTTATCAATGTTCTTCAACTTTTATCGACTTTTTCGATGTTTATCGATGCTACTGATCATTATCGATTTCTTCGATGGCTACCAACTTTCATCGTCTTCTTCGATACTACTCGATACACTAAGTTCTGTCGTGATACTGTTCGATAATTTTCGTTTCTTATCTGCTCATTTGCCGTTTTTTTATTTATATTTTATATTTAGGATTTAAGTTATTTCTGGTAAGTGCTCGTAGTCTGCTTTTTATTATTGTAATTTTTTTGGCGTTTTGTTTGTAAAATATTTAAAAAAAGGATCCTTTTGTTTTATTTTAGCAATTTCTGTAATATTCGTCGTCGAAAATATCGTGAAAGGAATGAGCAACGCTTTGAAGATGATGACAGCAGTGGAAAGGTTTTCGATTATGTTAACTGTGCTTTAAAGGACCGCATAATAAAACGAAGCAGCTTAATTAAAAACAATTTACTTCCAACATACAGTACCGCCCTTCCAGCAGCAGCAGCGGGAGCAACAAATGAACCAAGCCACGAACTAGAAAACTTATGTCATATTTACAATTTTAGTAGTATTAATAATAATAGTAATAGTTTAGCCGTTAGCAATATAGATAATCCAAGTAGTGAGCAACTCTTGGAACGAAATAACAGTAAAAAGAGAATACGCAAAAACAACACTTCCACGTGCAGCGACAGAGGAAAAGAACAACAGGAAGCCAATTTTTTCACCCAGTTACAGCAACAGCAACAGACAGCAACAGAAAAAACTGCCACCAATTTAGATTTTGTACAAGAAACTGAACAGAAGCAAAGAAAAAATAGCAATAACAACAGCAGCCATAATCAACGCCGTCGTAGCAGCTTCGAAATATTGCTGCGAAAGGCAAGCAAAACTAGTAATACCAACAGCAATGATAGCACAGATGTCAGCAAAAGATGCAGCAGTAGCAATAGCAGCAAATGTGACATCACTGGCGACAATAGCGCTTTTTGGAGCTTTGGCATTGGTGTTGTGAGCAGTTTTATCGGTAGTTTTGAATACGCTGAATCACCGACACTTCGTTGCGTTGCTCAAAAACGGGCAAAGCCGCATGTAGCAGAAGAGGAGGCTACCGATTGTGAGAGTTGTTGTAGTGAGAGTGAACACGATAGTAAAAGTGCAGCAGCAGCTTTAGAGCACAAAGACGGAAAACAGCATGATAGTCAGTCACAGCAAAAGCAGCGGATTCTAAGATGCTCCGAATACTACAATATTACTGATAGTAAAAACGCATATCAACAACAGCAACAACAACAGCAGCACTTGAAGGAGTTAACGTGCAATAATTTTTTAAATGCTGTCGATAGCATTTATGATAAAAAAAATATAAATTGCAAAGAAATAGGTGCAACAGTTTTGAGAGAACAGGACTCTGAAAGAAGTGGTGAAGTACGAAATTATAGTTCGGGCTCTTTATATGTTGAAATAGATGAAAATAGACAAAACAGAATGGGAGAAGCTGCTACTATAAGTAATGCTGGCGATATGGAAGGTTATGATGAAAATATGGGTAAGTACGTACAGGCTATTACAATAAGTCATCGAAAAGTCAAATACAACCTATAACAAAATGATCAGTAAAATCAGAGCTCCTTTCGTTTTGACTTGCAATGCGTTATTTATGCTCACGAAATTCCAACAAATCCTCGCTGTCCAAATTTTGAAAAAAAATATTGTTATGTATAAATGAAAAAGTCACTTTTAACACAATTTTTAATGTTCACATTCCTAACCACTTCGCCACGCTGCCTTATATATTCGAGTTTTTATACCCTACACCAAGGGTATATTCACTTTGTCTCTCCGTTTGTAACACATAGAAGGGGGCGTGGCAGGTATAGAAAAGTATATATATTCTTGATCAGCGTCACCACCTGAGTCGATTTAGCTATGTTAGTCTGTCGGTCTGTCTGTCTGTCTGTCCGTCTGTTGAAATCAGGTTTACGGGAAATCCAAGAAAGCTAATTGAATGAAACTTTCACACACTGGTCACATCTCTTGCAGGCATCTTGCTATTGAAAATGGGCGAAATCGGTTAATGGACACGCCTACCACCCATACTCTATGCATATTTACCCAGTCCAATTTTGAAAAAAGTTGCAGCGATTTTGAAGATTTGGTGCACATGTGAACCAAATTAGGATTAGACTAGGTTTCAAGTTTCCAAAGAATCGTACAAGGGCGTGGCACAGCCCTAAATTTTATCATTTATGCTACCATATCTTATAAGCCGTTCAAGATATTGCGATGAAATTCGGTAAATGGATACATATCAAATATATCTTGAATTGTGATGAAAGTGGGCAGAATCGAAAAAGTGGTCGTGGCACTTTTCAACTGTTAAAAATTTTGATTTCGTATATCTCAAAATTGGCACAAACGATTTTCATAAAAATTTTGGAGATGATGCCACTAAAAGCAGTCATCAATACAAGCTCAGCCACTTTACTGAAAAAACTCGTTGAAGGGCGTGGAACCGCCCACAATATTTATTAACGTTGTATTAAGGACCCTTCGTCATTACCTAGTTTCATATGTATTAAAAGAGTGTGTCGAATTTCAAGAGAATCGGTCTAGTAGTTTTTAAGAAAAAGTGTCCACCGACTTTGAAAAGTTAGTTTCGAGAAAATCACGTTTAAAGTTTTAGCACTGTCTTTTTTTTCATATACTTATACGGAATCATTGAGACTCAAGACACTGTATCTTCGTCAGTTTCACTCGAATCGACCTAAACTTTCAACAGGATACTTTTGAAGAGTTATCAAAGTTATCAAATAAAACAACAAAAAAAAATTAAAAATCAAAATGTGGGAAAACCCCTCCTTAAGAGAACTAACAACGTAATCGTTATGAAATTCAATGAGGCAAATATACTTGATATAAGGTCTCTTATTATAAAAATTTAGTCCAATAGTACCTGTGGGCGTCGCACCTTCCATATAAGCAAAAATCGTTTATTGTTATAGATAGTGTGCTATGAGAGTAATCTTCATAAAATTTGGTGTATAGATGTCAGTTACTATATGCTTTAAAAATATATGAATTTTGACGGCATTGTATCAGTGGGCGTGGCACCTACCATATTAACATAAATTTGTAAATGTTAAGTGAACTAATGCAGCAATTGCTATGAAATTTAATGTAAGTAGTTCAGTTGCCATAGATTATATCTGAGTCAAAAGTGGCTGAAATAGCACCGGTGGGCGTGGCACCTCCCATACAAATAAAGTACGGTAAGTGGCATATTTATCGAAATATATGAGCAATCATACTAAAATTTGGTGCAAGGGGTTTGCTTATGGAAAGCTATTTCTGGTTCAAAACCAGGCTGGATTGTGCCGGTGGGTGTTTCACCGCCCTAAATTTTAAATTTTACTGCGGCATATATCGCAAACTATACAAGCTATTGTGCTTATATTTAATATGAGGATATCGATCACGAATATAATTTATTGAACCAAAAGTGGGCGGTATTGGAGAAGTGGGCGTGGCATATTTCAAATTTTTCATTTCTATTTGTTTTTTTTTTAACATTTTCCATATTCTTTCGACTTTTTCAACCCTTTAACTTTTGCCATCCTATATGTATTTGTTTGACTTTTTCAACCTATTTCAACTTTCTTCATAAGTTTCTTTATTTTTTCGACTTTTTCATCAATTTTGAATTGTTTCAAATTTTTTCAACCTCTTTCAACTTTTTTAGTGTTTTTTAACCTCTCTCAACTTTTTTCAACATTCTGCATATATTTTCGACTTTTTCAACATTTTGCAACCTTTGTCAAACTTTCTTACATTTCACATTTTTTTCGACTTATTCAACCTCTTCAACGTCTTTTTAACATTTATTTATAAGGTACTTCCAGTGCAGTGTAGGGTATGTGAGTTTCGGCCTGGCCGAAGATAACATCTTAAGTTGTTTATTATTCCTTTTATTCACTGTGCCTACAATATTTTGTGTCAATAACGCAGGGCAATATATTTTTTAAAATTTTCTCATAATTTAATGCAAGTTTTTCTTTTTTTTATGGGGTTACTCTGTATTTTCGATTTTGGGTAAAAACCAGGTTTTAACTTAGAGCGCTCTTACTTTTGCGATGGGCCAATGTGAAATGTGTTCTTAATTATTTTCTGTTACAAAATTTCCGGTCTCTAGCAACTTTTATATTTAAAAATTTTTTTTTGTTTTTTTTTTTGGATAAGCAAAATTTTCATTTAAAAATTCGGACTGCGAGGTCTTGTCTGAATTTTAGTAAGCTTTAATTAAAAGAAAAAAACTTTCTAACAAGATTTGCGCTGTCTAGCCATTTTTAAGCAAAATAAAAAAAATTATAAAAAAACATTTTTTCGTTATTTAATTTAAATAATAGAAAACGAAAACTTTGTTCTTCGAAATTTAGGCTCCATCTATCTTTTGTCATTTTAATTAGCTCTCATTTAAAAACAAATTTTTTATTTCTCTAGCTATTTTTGAACCAAAGCTCGATTTGGTACTACTGCGCGGTTTTGCAGAGGTGTGCGGAAGCATTAATTTACTTGGGATAGTAATTATTTTGCAACCATTCGAAAAAAAAAAAGTTTTTTAAAGGAAACTCGACGAGAAATTCAGTTTTATTTTTTTTTAATTTCCTATCGATTGGCGTTTGCACTATGAACTAACTTTAAATAATTGATTTGTTATAGAATTATTAACTTTTCATTTAATTTCATAGCAAAAAATTTAAGAAGAAAGCTGAACTTTTTAGCTTTAAAACGATATAAGAAAATTATTTTCCGTTAAACTAAATATGACCATAAACACCATGAAACGTAAAACGTTCGAACTTCACAATTCGATATATCGCGATATTTTCGAAAACAAATTAATTCCCTAGAATTAATAGCATATGTAAAACAAATTTGGATCGTTTTAAAAATGGGTCGATCAGAAAGTGTTCGGTTTATATGAGTACATACGTCTCATATACGAGGCTACAACAGTGAAACACTTTAAACCGTAACATTAATATATATAACATTTACTAATTCTTGTCTTTACAGTAGACAGGACCATGGATATGGGTACGCCAAATATTCCGGAAACTCTAAATGGTACTATCATTGCTGGGGGTAATAATCAGCAACAAAAGACAGCCCCTGGGATGACACAAAAACGACAATTACGTCGTGGCGGCAAACCGCAGCCAGATCGACCGCAGCGTGCACTTTTCTGTTTGGGACTTAAAAATCCTATACGTTCATTGTGCATTAGTATCGTTGAGTGGAAGTTTCCTTTTAAAAAAATTTAAAAAAAATAAAATTACGCACATTATACATATATATTTAAATTAAAACACAAATATTTCCTTACTACAATTTTTTCTTAAATTAAATTATTTTTGTTTTATATATAGACCATTTGAATATTTGATTCTTCTAACAATTTTTGCGAATTGCATTGCCTTGGCTTTATTTACGCCGTATCCTTTTGGTGATTCCAACTTTACAAATCAAAATTTGGTATGAAAAAATCGTTTATCATGTAATCATATATCATGTATACTAAATTTTTTCAAAATTCATATTTTTTATTTCCAATTTGATTTTTCAAATTTTGCTTAAATTTTTTTATAGTGTTTTTGTGTACACATTTAGCTAAAGTTTTTATTGCTTATATTCACAACTCTCCATTCAAATTCAGTTCAAATTTTTTTTCTTCACTTACAATCGTCACGCTCCATTCTTATACATATTGGTCATACTTTAAATAACTGCACACTTTGTATTTTTTTTTTTTTTTTTTCGAACATTCTTGAAACAAAATATCTGAAACAAACAAGACATGCCGGGAATTTCAATTTGAAAGCACATAAATTTTAAGGGTTAATTAGAGAATAACATGTTAAAATCACAAGATCGAAGATATTTTGAGCAACATTTTTATAAATAAAAAAGCTAATAAGCTTAAGCTAATATATTTAATTTTTTTTATGAGACTAAAGAATTTCTGAATAAAAATGATCTCATGTTTGTATATGCTATTCCCCATAGTTTTTGAGATATTTCGTTGCATAGTATGTACAAAAAAGTAGCAAAAAATAAAAAAGCGCGGAGCTATTTAAAGAATGACCGTTTTACATTTATACATCTATTTAATATGTGCATAATATCTAAACATCTGATACATTTGATATATTATATACATTTACATGTTTAGGAAAAAGTCGAAAACGTTTTTTTAGTGATATTTACTGCAGAATGTGTTATGAAAATCATAGCATATGGATTTATGCTACATAATGGTGCTTATCTAAGAAATGGATGGAATTTGTTAGATTTTTTTATTGTTGTAATTGGGTAAGAGAAAATAAAATTTACGAAATTTAAGTATTTTATATACAAGTATATATGTCTACCAATATATGCATGCTCAAACGTCAAAGACAAGCTATTTACTAAAGGTTCCATTATATGCTTGTCTGAAAGCTTCAAGCTAAATAACTAAGAAGAGTAATGTACTCTTATTTTATTATACTCAAATTTCAAGTTGTCCTGTAGCTTATTATAAGCCTGAGCAACTTAGATATGCATATGCCAGCAAATGCAGGCGTTGGCCTTTGGGTTCAAAATTCTCCCGAAATCGAAAACAAAATCGTTTTTTCGATATTTGTAATAGAGCTATTCTTTGGCAACCAGCAATAAAAGCTTAAGTCGATCTACGATGACAATCCGAAGCAGTATAATTCACATGCTTATACACAACATTTATGTTGCTTTACCTTGTGATCATATATCGGCTTAAGCTGTTATTGCTTGTGGACAAAGAATTGCTTTTTAAATTTTTTTTTTTTGCGTACGCTTATGATATACATATACCCACGGTTCGCTTCAAGCAAGATCAAGATCGATTAAATTGTCAACCAAATCTGACAATGCACAATTATTATATTGTGTCGGAGATTCCAAATACATAATCCGCATTACATACGTAATTCGCAAAATCGGAGCTGCTCATTTACTCGTTTTATGGTCATTTTAAGGTTACCACTTAGGCCGATACGGTTCGTTTTAAGCCAGATCAAGATCGGTAAAAATTGTCAAGCAAATCTGACAATACACAATTATTATTTAATGTTCAGAGATTCCAAAAACATGATCCGTCAAATTGAACCTGGTCATTTACTCGATCTTGATCTTGCTTGAAGCGAACCGTGTACCCGTATGCCGGTAGGCATATATCTAATTTCAACTAAATATATGTATGTACACGATACGGCTGAAGCGGGAATATAATATGAAAGTAAAGATTCTGATTTGAAAAAATTAGCTCAATGATGAAAAATGCTGAATGTATTACATTCAATACCAAGCAGTAACACTAAGCAAAAAGTTGGTGGCACTTACCATTAGTGAACATTTCCATAAGTCATTTACTCGAAAGTATGCCTTAACTGGAAAAGAAAAAAAGTTATTATTATTATTATTATATATTACCTTTACAAAAAATATTCCTAGCACTGACATGTATCGGGTTTTCATTACAGTTATTAACGACTTTATAATAAAAAAGTTTGAAATTCTTTTATTCCGAAAGTTTTTTTACTTTTATTGCATAAAAATTTTGTGGAGTTTTCCTTTTTAGAGTTACGAGTAAAAATAATTTTTAAAAATTAAAAATAAGTTAAATTTTTTTTTAAAGGCTAAGATCGATCTTTTCCGATTTTTGAAAATCGAGTTAAGACACAAGGTGGCTTAAGAATTTCCTGCAGCGCCGTCGTTTCGAGGATTATTAAAAACGCGTTTTTTATATTATATCTAAATTAAAATTAAGTCTAAAAATAAATTTAAATTTCTGATTGAGAAAACAAAAATAAAAGCTTGGATAACTGCACCAAAAAAAAAAAAGTTAAAGAAAAACGTTTTGTATTATTCGTCGAAAATTCAAAGAAAAATTTTCTAAAAAAAAGATATTAGAAAATTTTTAAATAATTGTTCGACCTATTTCGTTTAAGTATATTTTGATAAATTTTATTTTGGCTAATAGGTCAGTCAGTTTCAATTTTATTTCTTAATTCTTAAAATTTGAATATCCAATATTTCGAATATTTCCTTCTTCATCTTCAGGGGTCACTAAAATTATAATATGCAACAATAGTAAAAATCACAACAAATTTAAATTATAAAAAGATAACGTAAAGTTAAACACTTTCACTAACATAAGCAAAAATAACGAGACAATGGTACTGAACTTACATTTAAGTTTGACGAGGTCAAAATTTGGACTAATTAAATTATTAACTAAGTGCCAAGAGCAAAATTTTCGGTGTTACTCTTAAAGTTCATTCTCTGGCCAGTGGGAGTATTATAACCCTATTACCGATGGCGAATCGCCTGAAAAATTAGGTGAATCGCCTAAATTGGTAATACGGCTTGCGAGTCGCCCTGTTGTTTCGCCTCAAACGTCAAAATTGGGCGAATGTCAAAAATGTTCATATTACTTATAGCGAGTCGCCTAACTTTCGTTCGCCAGAAATGTCAAAATCGGGCGAATAGAAAATGTATGTGACAAATATTTGAATAAGTGTTTGAAAATTTTTACAAAAAGTTGTGATAGAGAAAATTTGAAAAATTTTACAAAAAGTAGATATAGAGAAAATTTTAAAACTTTACAAAAAGTACAGACATCGCAATCATGGAAAGCACAAACAAAACGTCAGTGTAAAAATTTATAGACCAATTTTATTCATGCATGTAAAATACTTTTTAAGTATTAGCATAAAAAAAACCAATATACAGCAGTTTCATAAACTAGTAAAGCTTATGGAGGAAAATCCTTAACTAGGAAAGGGACTTGGTAGTTTTAGGTCTAATGAGAAGACCAACAAGAATATGTGGGATCAACTCGATATTGAGATAAATTCGCTAGGACCACCCACGCGTGATGGAAAAGGTTGGAATTACGGTACTACGACCGTATAATCCGAATAAGCTTTCCATTGTTTCCAATAAATACACAAACGCTTCTTTATTAATCCTGAAGTAAGACACAAATCTTGAAAAACAATTTCTTCATATATTTTTTGTCAATATTCAAGAAATGAATTTGCTTACAGCCGACTAGGCAGTTCGAGTGGGTTCGAGCTGTCCCTAATGTTCCGCCACATTATTTGAAAATTGCTATCCACAACCTCATAGCTATCTTCAAAAAATAAGTCCATTTAAAGTTTAATTTTTTTCACTTGTAAAAATTAGATGTTCCAAATTCTCACGATTTCAAATTTGAAGTGTTTGAGCTGTCAATTTCTGTTTTTAATTTGGCAGCAAAACTTCAGATTTGAAGTTTTTGAGACTTCAGTTTCTGTTTTGTAACTTGGCAGCATTGTTTTGTAGGCCAACGTGTACATTCGCCAACCATAATACAGAACCATAGGCGATTCGCCACGGAAGGCGAATCGACAAATTCAGGCGAATCGCCATTAATAATGTGAAGCATCTCTATCATTAGTCGTTTGTCATATTGGTTCTCTCGTCGCAAGATCTTTACATCGTCAAAGTCATGACTTAACTATATAGGTTGGAGCACGTTGTCAAAATTTGAAAATAAAACCCTGGGAGAGCTTAGAAGACTTCTTCGCAGATTGTCAACAGCATAATCAAAACAAACAAAAAAAAGAAGAACCACTATTTCTATAAACATACGCAACGCACAAAGAACAACTCCATTATATTTTTATAAAAGAAAAATCTTGAAGCGATATTGAAGATGAAAGCCAAAGGCTAAAAATACATAAATATTAAAGTATAAATTAAAATACATGTTTTTTAGGAAATACGTGATGATCTGCGTTCGATGTATTATCAAGTCTTATGACAATTGAAAGAAGAACTAGGTTCAAAAGTTTACAAAGAAGTTGTCTTTGGAATTGTGGACAAGTCAAAGCAGGTCCAAAGCGATGTAGCTAAACTTAAGCGTCCGAATAAAAATCGGTCACGAGAGCAATCATCAAAATATCAAGTTCCATTTTTAGGAAGTGATCAACGTGCTCACAAGAAATTCGATGATGATCTGCTTTCGATGTAATTTCAAGTCTTAAGTATTACAATTGAAAGAAGAACTAGGTTCAAAGTTTTACAAAGAAGGTGTCTTTGGAATTGGGGACAAGTCAAAATAGGTCCAAAGCCATGTAGCTAAACTTAAACGAAACGGATCCATTTTGAATGCTGGGAGGTTTTTGAAATTAAACTTAAACAAAAACATGAAAAGAAGTATTCATGTGGAAAGAAAAAATTCTCCAAGCAAACAAATATTCAAACAATGATAGATGCAGCAGTGCCATTTAACAGGATCACTGTGCACGTTGGTATATTAAAAATGCACCATTTTAAAATCGATGCAGATTGTCCAAATTGGCTATAGTAGTTAAAAATAAACATATTTAGCTTACTCAGTTTGAGTTCCGAACTCTGCATATGATGCAGGCAAGTCTGCATGTGTTGTAGGTAACTTTGTATGCGTTGCAGGCAAATTTGCAAATGATCCAGGCAACTCTGCGCAGGTGGATAGAGGTATATTTTGGAGATTTTGGTGGGCTTTTCCGAAAGCTATAAATTTATAAAGAGTCAATAAGTAATAATTCATACAAGTGCTGATGAAATTAGATAAGCCTTACCAATTCCACTACTCCAATTGCGTCTTGAAGAAATTTTTTTGACCTCAGATATTTTAAGCGGTTGGGTCAACCCGCTTGCGTTTGTGAAACCTAAAAAGTCAAAACACATGACATGATGTTGCACAGAACCTAAGAAATCTAAAACAAACTTTACCAAAAACTGCACTGCTATGTACCGATTTTGAGCAATGATTTGAAAATCGTTTTGGTATTGCAGATGGCATCAGTCTGCACTTCTTACTTCCAGGCGGATTAATAAATTCAACTTGGTGGAAGTGCTTTTGGCAAACACGGGACGATCCTTTCAAATCCTTGCCGCAGCTTTCGATCCACTGTCGACGCCTTCCCTCATTCGTGGGAACACAAAAAATGAAATGTTTTGCTTTGAGGCAACCGCGCGACATAACTCACAAAAATTCGGCATAGTAATTCAATTAAACGAAGACTTAAAAGAAAAAATTCACACGCTAAATAAAAAATCAATTTATCTTTGCGAAACAAATGTTTTTGTTTTTCTTTTTAACCAAATTATCACTTTTTGTTGTGCTCGATTTTGACAATTCGCGAAGAGAAAATTAATAGAGAAAGAGGCACTATCTGGCATCGCTCCAACCATGTATAGTTAAATCATGGTCAAAGTTAGGATAATGTCCAAATTCTGCATAGTGAGCTGAAATTGCTGTCTTAGGAACTTTTCCCGTTCTATGTTTTTGGTCAGATCGGTGTCCTGAGAGTCTTGTCCTAAGTTTTGTTTTGTAGTACCAACATATACTTTATGGCATACGTTGGACCCGTCACCATTTCAAGGAATTTTGTAAATAATTTTCAATTTCTCAAGTTTGTTTATTTTATCTTTTGTGGTGTTATAAAATTATCCAACTATGTTGTCTGTTCTGTTTGCAATTTTTATGTTGTCAAATATGTACTGGGTGTTTTTTTTAGAGGTATAGAGCTTCGAATTGAAATAAAACACAAGAAAATCGTTTTAATGTCCATCAATTTGGCTTTATTGGAAGGATAATTTTATGCCATTAATGTTTAAATATGATTTCGGGCATGTGGCCGCCGCGGCTGGCTCGAATAAAGCCAATTCTACAGGTCCAATTTTGAACCACTTTTTCGAGCATATGGGGCCGTATGTCGGCAATAACGCCACGAATGTTGGCTTCCAAGTCCCCTAAAGTTTCTGGTTTGTTGGCGTAGACGAGCGACTTCACATATCCCCAAAGAAAATAATCCAAT
The DNA here is from genome assembly GCA_949775025.1 of Tricholauxania praeusta. Classification (NCBI taxonomy): domain Eukaryota; kingdom Metazoa; phylum Arthropoda; class Insecta; order Diptera; family Lauxaniidae; genus Tricholauxania; species Tricholauxania praeusta. Next base: position 26,972,261 of record OX459032.1, read on the forward strand.
GGTGTCAAATCACACGATCTTGGTGGCCAATTGACAGGTCCATTCAGCGAAATTATGCGCTCATCGAATGTTTCCTTCAATAAATTGATTGTGACGTGCGCTGTAGCGCCGTCTTGTTGGAACCACAACTCATCCACATTCATGCCATCCGATTCGGGAACAAAATAGTAGGTTATCATGACTCTATACCGGTCTCCATTAACGGTAACTGACTCTCCAGCATTATTTCGGAAGAAGTATGGCCCAATGACTCCACCAGCCCATAGAGCACACCAAACAGTCAGTTTTTGTGGATGTAATGGCGTCTCAAGGGTCTCATGTGGATTCTCTTCACTCTAAATGCGGCAATTTTGCTTGTTGACGTAGCCATTCAACCAAAAATGAGCCTCATCACTGAACAAAATTTTGCGATGAAAATCAGCATCGAGATCAATCTCATTTTCGGCCCATACACCAAAATCACGACGCATTGCATGGTCTCGCGGCTTTAATTCTTGCACAAGCTGGATCTTGTAAGGTCGCAAGCCAAGATCTTTGCGCAAAATCTTCCATAAAGTTGATGGACAAAGCTCCAATTGCTGTGCACGGTGGCGAATCGATTCATTCGGGTCCTCTTCAACATTTTGCTCTACAGCGGCAATTGTTTCTTCGGTGCGCACTGTTCGACGTCTCTGCGGATGCGTATTATCACATAGAGTAAACGTAGTGCGAAAACGACCCATGGTTAACCGAATTAATTGCTCCGATGGACGATTATGTCGACCATAAAATGGACGGAGCTTGCGGTAAACTTCGCGAACTGAACCATTATTTTCGAAATAAATTTGCACGATTTGCAAACGTTGTTCTTTTGTCAACCTGTTCATGATGAAATGGCAAACCAAACTGAACATAAATGACATTAGAGTTGCCAGATTTGACCATAAAATGCCAGTTTTATCTCTATTCGAAAAACAAACCTCTAAAAAAAACACCCAGTACTTGAGATTTTGTGAATCTCTCGGTGAAGCCGGGTATGTATGTCATAGACTTATATATTACTGCACTTGGTTCTGGCCGTTGTCTATATTTGTCATGGAATCTCTTTAATAAATGTTTAATAGTTCTTTTTGGGAAACTATTTTTAAGTAAAGTTTCCTTAACTTTGTCTATGTTGTCTTTAAAAAATTCTTTGTCGCTTATTGTCAATACTCTTCTAAAGGCCCCTTCAGACTATGTGAGAAGTCATATAAAAAGTCATATGAGTTGTCAAATATGACAATTCTCATAGTGTGAATATGTTTATATTACACACATGAGTTTTCATATGAGAAAGCATATGACTATTTTGACATTCGATTGAAGTCTATTTGAAAAGAGAAGTCATATGAGTTTTGTGTTAAAAAAATGAGATCTGGTAAAGTTTCTTCGTTAGTAAAATACTGGATGGTCATTAATACCCTTACGACGTTTATTCTTTAAAGAAAAACAACTATTTTGAATTAAGTAAATACAAAAACTTACCTGCAGTCTTAATATCAGTCATATAGTATGAACACAATAAAATAAATCTTATGCGATTTGTCATATCATATCTAAAAGCATACAAAAAAACATACCAAAAAGCATATGACTTCTCACATAGTCTGAAGGGGCCTTAATTAAATTTTCTGCAGTGTTCAGTATGGTCGTTTTGGGATGTTTTGAATAGAAATTAATGATTCGTCCTGATGCAGAGCGGTTTTGGTACCAATTAAGTTTTAATTGATTCCCTATTCTAATGATAACTGTGTCAAGATAAGTCAATTTGTTGTTTTCTTCTTCCTATATAGTAAAATTTATGTTTCGGTCAAATTTATTTAGCTCGTCTAAAATCTCCTGAATTGCATCCGTTCTTACTGAAGATGAAGAAGGAACTTCTTCGAAATATTTGGTATTCAAATTTTAAGAATTAAGAAATAAAATTGAAACTGACTGACCTATTTGTCAAAATAAAATTTATCAAAAGATATTAGAAAGTAATGAAATTACATTTTGAAAAAAAAAACTAGCGTAGCGTCAACATTTATCACCCGGGACGATTAACTAATATGCCGCTCCATGTCGTCGAAGAAAAAAATTCCTTGCTCAAAAAAAAAAAAATTATAATATAAAATTTACTCATGAATATAAAATAAATTTATAAAGTAAATTTTCAACAAAATAAATTTAAATGTGCTAAAAAAAACAAAGGTCCACCTCATTCAATAAAATTAAATCAAATTTTTTAATTTAATATTACAAAGACCATTTTTTCCGCCCAACAAGTTTTGCTTTGAGCAAAATGCTCTGTGCTTCGTGACGATTTTTGAATTTTTCAACATTTTTTAAAAATTTGTTCGATTTTTATCGACTTATTTGACATTCTATACCAGTGTCAACCAAACGGTGCTCGCGAGCAAAGCGCGGCAGGTTCTAGCAGAAACTGCGTGTATGTATTAGAGGTATGCGTGAATGCGCTTGCTGTTACGTCAGACCTTTGGATTTATTGACAACTCTAAATCAAGTTCGACATTCTGCAGCACCTTAATAACAGTATCACGAAACAGAACAATACAAAGAAATGAATTAGCGTCGTTTGTTAGTGGATTGTAATTCGCTGTGATTTAAGCCCAATTTCCATGTGATCTTATCTTATCTTATCAAATATCAGGGAGGACATCACATGCTTTAAAGATAGCAAATGTATGCTATTCACTCTCGCATTCTCCAAGCGCATTAGGTTCTGTTCGCGTACTTTTTCTTTCTTACAAAAATTTGATTTGATATCCCTGATATGGGATAAGATAAGATCACATGGAAATTGGGCTTTAAACATACGATTTAGAACGACAACGTCAACAAAAAAAGACACGAAACGCACAAGCAAGCAATAACATATCGCACATTTATGCCGACATTTGAAATTTGGTTTGTTGCGTTGTAAAATTGCGTTGATTATTTGTGTTAGGATTTTGTAACAAATAACAATAAAAAATTTTTTTGTCTTCTTCAAGAGTTGCCTGATCCAATGTTATATTATTTGTATACCTTTAATCTCAAATGTTCTTAAAAAAAAAAAAATTAAAACGGCCTTGTTTTTCATAGCATAAGGGAGATATAACCCCTTAAGGGGACATGACACTTTCAAAAAATTTGTTCTTAAGTGTTTTAAAATGCGTATAGTTTTTATAAAAACAAGATATCATTTTGAAACTTTACACATATATTTTAACACAAAACAATATTTGGAAAATTTTTTTTTTAATTACAGTGCGGCCTCGGTCAACGCAACTAATAAAAACCAAGCCTGTTGCAATAACCGAGGTAGTTGCAATGACTGAGTCAAAAAATCTTAAGTAATTGGGTGTAGGTAGTTAATAATAAAAATATATTCAATTCAAAGCAACGTTAATTCATCAAAAGAAAATAATATATTTAATCCATGAAGCTAAATTTTACATATGTATGTATGTTAAATAGCAAATAAAAAAATTAACGTGTTACAATATTTTGAAAAAATCCGAAAGTTTAGACTGTTTTTTCTTTATTTCCATGCTATTTATTGTGGCCATCTCTCTAAGATTTTGAAGGGCAATAATATCATTTAATGGACTATCGTTTTCTTCTGCCCATTGTACGCAAACGTTAAACGATTTGATTGCATCTGCGGATTTGATTTCCGGTTGGGAAGAACCACCTCAACTTCATCTGTGTCTGAACCTTCGTCTTCTTCAGTATTAAATTCGTTGCTTATGGAATGCTCAAGATTGGTTGAATTTTCTGCAATCCATTCGTTGATCTCTTCACCCGAAAACACAAAATTTGGAGAAATTTGTTCAAGGAAATCTTGAATGGGAGTTATCATTAGAAGGTTGTTCATGATTTGAGTTCTGAGGCTAGCCAATGGTAATAAAAGAAGATTCCAACACTTCTTTATTGTTTCCGATTGCAACTTCTCCCAAGCGTTAGCCAGTAAACAAATCGCATTTTTTAAGCTGAAAGTTTTCGTTTTTACTTCTAGGTCAGAACCAGGAGTTGCAACCAAATGTGCCAAAAAACTTTTTTTATAAAAAAGTTTAGTAATGTTGATAACATTTTGATCCATCGGTTGTAAAATTGCGGTGCAATTTGCTGGAAAAAACATGACAACTATCATTCCATCATCACTTTGTAAGGCGTGCCCTTTGTGGCACGGTGCGTTATCTAAACGCAGCAGAGCTTTTTTCGGTAAGCCATTTGATCCAAGGTGTAATCTTGCCTGAAAAAAAATCTTGAAAAAGTGTCATTTAATTTGTGATATTTTTTATATTACCTCTGGCACAAAAGTTTTGTGAAACCATTCTTGAAAAAATGCATAAGTCATCCAAGCATTTTTATTTGCCATGTAAACTGTTGGCATATTTTTCCAGTTCTTAAATGACCTCGGATTTTTTGACTTTCCAATTACCAGTAGCTTAACTTTATGCGATCCGGATGCATTTGTGCACGCAAGAAAAGTTATTCGCTCCTTGCTTATGATTCGACCAGGTGCTGATGTCTCCTTGAAGAGTACTAAAGTTTTGTTTGGCAGAAGTCTAAAAAACAGACCTGACTCATCCGCATTATAAATCTGATCGGGATCTAAGTCCAGCTCTTCAATTTTATCCCTAAATTCTTTTAAAAATGGTTGCACGAGCTCCGCCTTGTTTGACAACTTTTCCCCACAGATTTTCAGCATACGGATACCATGTCGTTTTTTGAAATTAGAGAACCAACCATTGCTTGCGTTAAAGGACGTTGGTTTTTCCATAATTTTTTGATGCAATTGTCGAGCTTTTTCTTTCACGATTTCGATTGAAACTGGTACATTGCGTTCTCTTTGCTTAAGAAACCATTTGTATAAGCATTTTTCTATCTTAGGGTATTCACAATCTCTCAACATTATTCGTTTTCCAGGACCAGCTTCGGTATTGCAAATGAACTTTTTTAGCGCAGTTTTGTTCCGACTTATGCGGCATATTGTTGATTTATGAACATTGTATTGTTCACATAACACTTTCAACTTTTCTCCTCCATTTAATTTGCGCAAAATCTCACTTTTTTGATTAATTGACAATTTCACAACATGCTTTGTTACACCCATTCTTCGCGGTAATAGAAACGAAACTACCAAATCTTATACAATATCATACGTGCCTGTAAATTTATATGTACATAAAATGTCAACAATTACTGTTATAACGGATTAATAACAAGCATGCTGCATATGGAGAATATTCAAATGTTGACAAATGTTGCAATAAGCGAGGTAATTTTTTAGAAAAGTTGCGCTTACTGAGTCTGTAATGTAAGAAATTTGCTTGTTGCGCACATCGAGGAGTTGCATTTATCGAGGGTTGCGTTGACCGAGGTCGCACTGTATTTTATAATATTTATGACCACTAGAATTTTTTGAAAAAAAACATCAAAAAATCATGGCGGGCATGATTGCAGCTCACTGGAACATCTAAAAAAATAAATAAGAAGTTTTAATCAGCATCAAAGCCGCCAGGGAAATAACAAAATGGCGTAATTTTTTCGAAAATTGCAAACTATAATACCGATCTTTCTGCATTAACATGTGCACAGCAACATATTAAAATTTCAGAAAGATCGGTTGAGTAGTTTTTTTTTATCATGCCCGCCAACTCGAAAAACGTGGTTTCGAGAAAAACGCGTTTAAAATTTTTTAACTATAGCTTTTCAAGTACTATAACTTTGACACGATGTTCCTAAAAAGCTCGCTATATATTTTATAAGCCAAATTTGAGGTTTATATTATTAAAAAAGTTTTTTTCAATATTTTTTAAGCAAGAAACAGTCAAAAAAAAAATTTTTTAATTCTTGAAAATTTGAAGGTGTCATGTCCCCTTAAATTACATAATTTGGTTTCATAAAAATTTGGAGCTGAAGTAAATTTAAACAGTGTGTTTGCTTCGCAACAGTCAAAATGCGAATTAAGATTAAAAGGAAGTATGAAAACCTACACTTTGCTCTCACACTTGCAATTGTGCTGTATTGAACATTTAATAGACAAAATGCGAATTAAGAGGAAAAAGAAGCATTAAAATGTACGATTTGCTGTCGCATTTGCGCTTGTACTGCGTTGAACACTTAATTTACGGTTGCAGCAATCACCTCATTTGCTGTTTCTTCTTTTTGTTTTGATTTGATTTATGATTGAAATTATAAAAATTTTGGTAGATTTGAAATGTGGCAAATGACTTAAAGGCCGATTTAAATCCACTCACGCAGACCTCTAGTATGTAAACATATTCATTATGCCACGAGAACTCATACAAGCAATAACACGTCGCACGGCTTTTCTTTTTTTGTATGTACATGGTAAAAATAAATGATTAAAGGAAAATAAGGTTACGCATTCAAAGCTTTTTTTGTTCTTTCCTAATTTCTCCTTGTGCAGTTCATGCGCACATTGAACGCTTGCGTTGCGTTGGTAAAATGCGTTTGTGTAGGTTTGGTTGACACTGTTAGTTGCTGGGCAAAACGTACCGCGCGCGGGACTGCGGCAGAATGAGAATAACTTTTCATATACGTATATAAAGCAAAGAGCGTGAAATTTAATTTAGTTTGTCAGCGTTTACACGAGGAAAGTCTGAGAGACAAATTCTTGTTTATTCAATGTTGTGATTTTCGTTTTGCGTTTGCGACATATGACAAATTTTTTACCTCGTTCCTTTCGTTTTTCCCCTCTTGCTTACGAGCAAGGAAACTTTGCCGAAAAAGTTTCCTCGTGTAAAGGCTGACTTTGCTTTGAAAAACAAACAAAGCACAACTACACATGCATTAAAGAACATTTAAGAGAAACACGCGTGTAGTGGTGCCCAGCTCTGACACTGTTCTATACTAACAAAACGAAACAACATTAAGTTCACACAACACACTGCAAGTACTTGCACTTAATTGCATTTTTGTAGGACTTTAATTATTTTTATTGATTCCCAGACGTTTCCAGATAATCGTATGCCAATGCTTCAACGCTCTCTTAATTCCTAGTACTACCATGCAGACGTTTCAAGGTAATCGTATGCCAATGCTTCAACCCTCTTTAAGACATCGCTCAAAAGAGTTAAAAATTCATCTTAAGAGTTTTAAAAATTTAAAAATAGTTTCTGTAGACCAGGGGTCGGCAAAATTAAAAGTGTGATTGTGTTGGTGAGAGGAGAGAGTCTGCACCGCAAGAAATTTTTCGCAGAAATCGTTTGCGAAATGAATATTGCAGCTGAAAAAGAAAAATAAAAAAAGATTAGAAAAGGTATTCAGATTCAAAAATCTAGAGCGCAATGCATTTTTTGCTGTATGTCGTAAAAAAAAAAAAATAACGAATTAGTGACGAAAAGGTATTTGAAATGCGTCATAATGCCTTTTCGTTGTAAATTTGTCCATTTGCCATAGCTGTAAAAAAAATTCTCTATGTGCATAACAGACGGTAATAGCTACATCCGCGCATGATGTTGCTCTGTCTATGGTTTTTCGACAACTGAATGAAAGAGCATAAGAATGCGTGTAATATTTGAGCACACAATTGTGCTATGTGGTGCCGACTACTGCTGCCAAACTAGGTATACAATGAGCCCAACTACATACGTCCTCTATTATGATGAAAATCGCTTGCAGGTCGTTTTTTTTGTTTTTTTTTTTAATTTCAAAATTTTTCTCCAATCGATGTAAAATACTGTTACGTTCTTGCCTCAACTTTCCCCCCCCCGGCCGTGTTGTTTGTATAAATTAAATAATTTTTTATTAAATTACGCAAATTATTATAACTAAAATCTGAAAATTTATTTTAAAGCATGATAAGTATAGTACTGTCAATGATGGAGTTGGAAGGTTTCGACGTAAAAGCTTTAAGAGCATTTCGTGTGCTGCGTCCTCTAAGGCTGGTGTCAGGCGTGCCAAGTAAGCACTTTATAATTTTCAAATGTGCTGCTCAATTTGTGTTAAGTACAAATACAATGGCGCATATTCATAGTTCTTTTAAACTCGAGTTTATAAACAGGAGTTCTGATTTAGAAACAACTCGAGTATATTCTGTCGAGCCGATATGGTTAGACGTAGCTTACAAAAAGATTTGCTGAGAGCACCATATGAAAAATGTGAGTTAAAGAGTTAACAAATTTTTGCTGAAATTAATTACTATATTAAATAAATAAAAAAAATTTGGTAGAAACTGCATTTGTAACAAGAGTCTAGAGAGAAAGTTATGCGAAAACAGTGAATTTCAAAAGATTTACTAAGAAAATTGTGTGAAAACAAAAGTTCAAAAAACTATCGAATTTTTATCCGAATGAAAACAGCCAGCTTATAAGATTTTGTTGATAATATGAAAATAAAATCTAAAAAGATTTTGCAAAGAGAATATAAAGGGTGTTTTTTTTAGAGGTTTGTTTTTCGAATAGAGATAAAACTGGCATTTTATGGTCAAATCTGGCAACTCTAATGTCATTTATGTTCAGTTTGGTTTGCCATTTCATCATGAACAGGTTGACAAAAGAACAACGCTTGCAAATCGTGCAAATTTATTTCGAAAATAATGGTTCAGTTCGCGAAGTTTGCCGCAAGCTCCGTCCATTTTATGGTCGACATAATCGTCCATCAGAGCAATTAATTCGGTTAACCATGGGTCGTTTTCGCACTCGTTTACTCTATGTGATAATACGCATCCGCAGAGACGTCGAACAGTGCGCACCGAAGAAACAATTGCCGCTGTAGAGCAAAATGTTGAAGAGGACCCGAATGAATCGATTCGCCACCGTGCACAGCAATTGGAGCTTTGTCCATCAACTTTATGGAAGATTTTGCGCAAAGATCTTGGCTTGCGACCTTACAAGATCCAGATTGTGCAAGAATTAAAGCCGCGAGACCATGCAATGCGTCGTGATTTTGGTGTATGGGCCGAAAATGAGATTGATCTCGATGCAGATTTTCATCGCAAAATTTTATTCAGTGATGAGGCTCATTTTTGGTTGAATGGCTACGTCAACAAGCAAAATTACCGCATTTGGAGTGAAGAGAATCCACATGAGACCCTTGAGACGCCATTACATCCACAAAAACTGACTGTTTGGTGTGCTCTATGGGCTGGTGGAGTCATTGGGCCATACTTCTTCCGAAATAATGCTGGAGAGTCAGTTACCGTTAATGGAGACCGGTATAGAGCCATGATAACCGACTATTTTGTTCCCGAATTGGATGGCATGAATGTGGATGAGTTGTGGTTTCAACAAGACGGCGCTACATGCCACACAGCGCACGTCACAATCAATTTATTGAAGGAAACATTCGATGAGCGCATAATTTCGCGGAATGGACCTGTCAATTGGCCACCAAGATCGTGTGATTTGACACCATTGGATTATTTTCTTTGGGGATATGTGAAGTCGCTCGTCTACGCCAACAAACCAGAAACGTTAGGGGACTTGGAAGCCAACATTCGTGGCGTTATTGCCGACATACGGCCCCATATGCTCGAAAAAGTGGTTCAAAATTGGACCTGTAGAATTGGCTTTATTCGAACCAGCCGCGGCGGCCACATGCCCGAAATCATATTTAAACATTAATGGCATAAAATTATCCTTCCAATAAAGCCAAATTAATGGACATTAAAACGATTTTCTTGTGTTTTATTTCAATTCGAAGCTCTATACCTCTAAAAAAAACACCCTGTATGAAAGCAAAAAGCTTAACATTTTGCTAAAAGTAGAATATGAGAGAGAAAGTTGAGAATTTCAGAAGAGATATTTTTCCGAGAGAAAATGAGGAAATGTACGAAAATTCTTTCGAAATTCTGCTGAGAGAATGATATGAAGAGAGAGACTAAAAATTTTGCAGTAGGAATCATTTGAATAGGAGAATTTCAAAAATTTTACAGAGAGCATCGAGTGAAAATAAAAGCCAAACTCAATAACCCGTCGGCAAGAAAAAAATTATAAAAGAACCATGGCTCAATAGCGTGGCTGGGCAAAACGTACCGCGCGCGGTACTGCGGCAGAATGAGAATAACTTTTCATATACGTATATAAAGCAGAGAGCGTAAAATTTAATTCAGTTTGCTTTGAAAAGCGAACAAAGCACAACTACACATGCATTGAAGAACATTTAGGAGAAACACACGTGTAGTGGTGCCCAGCTCTGCTCAATAGGTTAACCTCATTCTTACTCTTCTATCTCCCATTTCAAAACTAACACAACACGTGTCAAAAGGTTATCCCCTAAAGTGCTAGATTATAAAAAAACATTCTATACTAACAAAACGAAGCAACCTTAAATTCACACATCACACTTCAAGTACTTGCACTCACTTAACTGCACTTTTGATTTAAGGCTTACTTTTTGAGTAAATGCGAACCGTTTTGTAGGACTTTAATTATTCTTTTATTCAAGGTAATCGTATGCCAATGCTTCAACTCTCTTTAAGATATCACTCAAAAGCGTGGCTGTGCAAAACGTACCGCGCGCGGTACTGCGGCAGAATGAGAATAACTTTTCATACACGTATATAAAGCAGAGAGCATAAAATTTAATTCAGTTTGCTTTGAAAAGCGAACAAAGCACAAATACACATGCATTGAAGAACATTTAAGAAAAACACACGTGTAGTGGTGCCCAGCTCTGCTCAAAAGAGTCAATGAGCCCAACTACGGACTTAAGGCCTCAACCCATAAGCCTAAACCAAAATAGACGAGACATAACGAGTAAGTTCGAGTGTATGTAAAGTTTACATACACTGGAACCAATGTAAAATAATGTTGATAGCCAAAATGAACCTAGGTAATTGAAAGAAACATTTTGACGAGACGTAGGAGTTCCGTAAGAACCGAATTCAAAACTTTGCTACTCGTCATAACAGCTTTTTCGGTTCGTTGGCTAGCGTAACATTTTGGGTTAAATGTCAAAACAGACGAAACGAGTTCAAACGTTCGTTCAATTGATTGCTACCGTCACGTCTATTTTGGTTAAGGCTATAGAGTCCGTTGCTTCAAAGTTGACAACTGACAACTAAGATAAAATACATAAGTTTGTAGGAAGTGCGTCCTATAAGCTACTTATCCGTCAACACAATGGATGAAGTTGGGCAATTTTGAACTTTTGACGTACATACTTTGAATACTTTGACAGATGTGAGTTTGTGCGAAAAATAGAAAAAAAAGAAAGATAAGAAAACTAAAATTGTCTTCATATATAAGAAATATATAAATGCGCAGTATACAGGAGAAATTATGAAATCAATCATTCAAAAAGCTTTTTATTGATTTTTTATTTGACTTTAAATGCGTTGCAGACGTATTCATAGGAGCGCCTTCTTCCTTCATTTCCGACTTTTCAGTTGTATACTTTGACGTAACGGACTCTATGGGTTGAGGCCTTTAGTTATCATCGGTGCTGCCCAGAGAGCGTAAAAATTAGAATGAGAAGGCGTGCACGTATACAGCAGGGATGATATTGGCATATTTGTAAAAGGGCCAAAATTCGAATTAAAATAGGGCTTTTTTTGACATAAATAGGGCTTCTGTAAATCAAATCGTATATGTATAACCATTTATATTGTAACCAAATTTTTCCTTTTTATAAAATTTATTTTGTTGTTTATATTTAACTGTAAACATAAATTTTACATTTAAGCGTTTAAGATTTTTTTGTAAATAGAAGAAAATGTTCAATAACGTTATAACCCAAAAACGTAAAAATTCAGTAAAAATGCTTGCCCTGAAATATCTGGTTTTTCGAAATATGACGTTATTGAAGAAAATGAGCGATATATTAAAGAACTAACTATGGTAAGATCGATTTTTAGAAACTTTTTCAAAAGGAAATGCAAAAACAAACGATACAAGAAAAAACTTGCGGTTTTATTTTGTTTGATTATACTCTACCTGATAATCTTATAGGTCACAATATTTGTTCTATATAAAGTAACGTTTAATACGATGTATGACACTTGGTGATAGCACTTTTAACGACAAAGATGTCGAGCAAGCAACAAAAAGTCCGCGAACTCATTTTGTACACATACCTGCAAAATTCAGAATTATAATATTCAGCTTTAGCAAAAATAGTTCATGCATCAAATAGAACTGTTTTGACGGCTATTTCTAATAACAAGAAAAATCTATCTGTTTCACGAAAAAAAAAGGTTCTGGCAGAAAACCAGAATTTTCTACCTCAAGGGTAGTGGCGAAGGCAAAGGGTATTTTTAAGCAGATTCCCAGCACCTCAGTGCGAGATATGGCGGCTAGAGCAAGTATATCAAAGTCTACTGTACAAAGGATAAAGGAAAAAAGTAAGCTGAAGACATATAGAGCTCAAAAAGTTCCAGACCGTTCTGATGAAAAGCAGTTGATGGCTCAGATACGAGCCCGAAAATTGTATGAAAGGTGTCTCGCTAAATTTGATTGCTGCGTTATGAACGACGGAAGTTACGTCAAAGCAGATTTTAAGCCGGTACCTGGGCACAAATATTATACGTCACCGAAAAAGAGGCATATGCCTAGTAAATTCAAATAGAAAAAAAATTTCGAAATTTTCGAAGCAATATGTGGTTTGGCAGGTCATAGGTGCCTGTGGCCTGAGAAGAAGCTTCTTTGTTACGCAAGGCACAATCAATTCAAAAATTTATACAGACGAGTGGCTCGAAAAACGTGTTCTTCCATTTATTCGTGCACATGAGGGTACAGTGATGTTCTGGCCCGATTTAGCAACCTCTCATTAGTCTAAAGCTACGATGGAATGGTATTAAAGTAAAAACATCAAATTTCTACCAAACAAAAAAACAAATCCGCCCAACTGCCCAGAGCTTCGCCCAATTGAGGGATATTGGGCTCAAATGAAAAGAGATCTTTGAAAGAGTGGTATAACTACAAAAAACTTACAAGACTTTAGACTTAAGTGGAAAAAATCTCTCCGTACTGTCGATGAAACATCTGTACAAAATGTAATATAAGGTAAGAAATTTTTATAAAAAAAAAGAAAAAAGACCAAAAAGCTTATTGAGTCTTTTTTATAACTGAAAAACAAACCGCAAGTTTTTTCTGGGACAGTCCTGATTTGCAGATTTAGCACATCAAATTTAACCTATTACTCAGGTCAACAAATCGAAAAAAAATGTTGGTGCCGAGATATATGTAGTTAGTTTTTCTATTAAGTATGTACTGGCAACATTAAAAATATTTATAATTTTTTTTCCTACGTGTCATTTGTGATTAACCGTCAATTTTGAATATTCACTGTAATCGACAGATTTCTATAAATAAATTAATTTTTACATCGCTAAGAAGTTGTCTCAATGATCCAAATGTGTTTTGTTACTTTTGTGGTGAAAACACAGTGAAGAACTTCAGAAAACCTGTAACAGATTTTATAAAAAGTGCTTATTTTGCTTACTTTAAGTCGAAAATTGTGGGTATCCACGGAATACAAGCCGTGGATACCCCAAATTGTTTGTAAAATGTGCTATGAACACTTGAGACAGTGTATTAGTGGTAAAAGAAACCATATGAGGTTCGGAATGCCTATGCAATGGAAAAAACAAAAAAATCTCTTTGATGACTGTTACTTCTGCTGAAATAATTTGCGTGGTGTAAACGGTAAAATAATGATTTATCCAGACTTAGATTCTGCTAGAAGACCTTTACCACATTCAGAGGAAAATCATGTTCCAGCATTTTGTTCCATTCGTGAATCATCATTTGAAGAAGTCATTAATGAAGTGAGTAGCGATAGCGATTTCGAAGGAATACCATATACAGAGTCAAAACCTTTTACCTAAGAAGAATTAAATGATTTGAAAAGGGATCTTGAACTTTCTAAAGAACCTGCAGAGGTTCTGGCTTTTAGATTAAAGTCGTTTGTTGAAGTTACTCAAAACTTTCTCGGAAATTACAGGTCAAATAACTGCTCTGAAATTGTAAGTGACATGCTAGAGCACTTAAATATCTTAGGATGTAATATGTCCATCAAAGTGCATTACCTTCACAGTCATCTTCACCAATTCCCAGAATATCTTGGATCCTATAGCGACGAACAAAGGGAGCGGTTTCACCAGGACCTAAAAACTATGGAAGAAAGATACCAGGCCCAATGGGATCGCCATATGATCAGCCATCTGGGGGATGCAACGTGATAGTCCCTACTACACTTCATTCGCGAAAGTCGCAAAAAAGAAAGTTTATATTTAAATAATGTAAGTTTTTTTTCATGTAAACTTTTTTTTTACAAGGCAAAATCTAGAAATCTACACGTAGGATATCAAAATTTTTGCTTATAATGTATTCAATATAAGGTCCTTAGTTAAAATGAAGGTACAGCTTCTCGGCACCAAAACTAGTATTGACCAGTGTTATAAATCAAATAAAACTTTTTTCATATAAAAAAATCTCTGGTTCTTGACTTGCAATAATTTCAATTTGAAGTTTAAAAAGTCGAAAGCCATCGTATTACTTAAGGGTGCGCTTTGAAAGCTTTCCTTTGAAAAATAAAAAATTGTGATTATTTTTCGGTAGAATTTTGCAATAGGGCCAAAAATGAATAAAAAGGGCCACGGGGCTTCTGAAAATAAAAGGGCTCAAAAAAGCCCTAAAAGCCCCCAAATATCATCCCTGGTATACAGTGTTATGAACACATGCCTTTCGTTGTTTGTGGCAGTGGGTACCACTGGTTAAGATGAACATTTTTAGCGGGTTCTTTTTTTTCTTCAAAACTTTATCTCTAATCACGCTATGTAAAAAAACCGCTATGTACTTGCCACAACTCTTCTTTACTCCAGCCGTATTGTGCATATGAATTAAATAATTTTTTATTAAATCTAAAATAAAATTTCGCAAATAGTTATAACTTAAATCTGTAAAAATCTGAAAATTTATTTCAAAGCATGATAAGTTCAGTACTGTCAATGATGGCGTTGGAGGGTTTCGATGTTAAAGCTTTAAGAGCATTTCGTGTGCTGCGTCCTCTTAGGCTGGTCTCAGGCGTGCCAAGTAAGCACTTTATAATTTTCAAATGAATCTATAAAAATGTGCTGCACATACATATGCATAAACACAATGGCGCATATTCCTAGTTCCTTTAAACTCGAGTCTGACTGACTGACTGACTGACTGAGTCTGTGCTATCGAAACGACATGATTAGAAGTACCTTACAAAAAGATTTGTTGAGAGCACCAAATGAAAAATTAAAGTTTAAGTCTGTGGCCACAAGTAATAACAGCCAAAAAGTATATAAAATATTGTTACGAAATTTCTGTCTCTTTGACGATAATTTCGATCTCTCACACTTTTCTGAGTTCGATCACTGGATTGTGTAACAATTAAAAACACACAAACTTATTTAGTTATAAAATGGTTTATTTTATTAACGTTCAAATTCTAATATTAATTTAACACTGTATAGAAAACTGTTTTGTTCTACTACGGATCACACTGTATTCACTTTATTGCTTATTGCTTCGCTGTTCTAACTCAACTGTTCTGCTTCGCTGATTTAATTCTACTGTGTGTTCAGCTCAGATGACAACCCTTTTTATACTGCAGTCATCACTCTCTCGAATAATCCAGTACCTTCTAAGTGGCGTATATTCTACCATTATCTACAACCCACCAGTGCTACTTTGTAGCGTGCATTCTACTACTATCCACAATTCACCACGTTGACGTTGAGCTAGCTATTATGCTAGATGTTAGATGGCGTTGTACGTTGTACGACGGCGATAATTTCTCTCGGTTGTTGACTTTTTATTGTTTACTGCAGCGTCTGTTCGGTTTATTATTTTTAGCATTTTGCGCTAGATGGTGTTAATATCATTTAGTTTCTTTCGTTGGTATTTATTTCAAGAGTCTTCTAGCATAAACCAAATTTCGCTACAATATATTACTTTTTATTTTTTTTACATTATATATACTTTTTGACGTCTATTTGGCCCTTTACTCTCGCTTATTCTCTTCGTTTGCTCGTGAGCATATGGAGTGCCGACCACTGGTTTAAAACCTCCTACTGAGAGAATGGTATAAAAAAATTGAGCTTAAAAAATTTGAGATGACTTGAATAGAACATTTCATTATTGAAGATAAATCCGAGTTTTTGCTTTTTCGTTTTTCATACGAATTGTACTAAAAAACATAGTAAATGCGCGGTTCGTGGGTTTGATCTAGGAAGCTAAAATTTTGAGAGAATTTTCTTCAAACCCGATTCTATTATATAGGCACACAGGACCTCAAATTTAAAAAAAAAAATAAAAATACCTCCTTCGTGTGTATTTTTTCCGCATTTTTAGTTACACGAAAAATGTGGGCTTGGTTTTACAACAGTGGGTGGCGACCCCCATTCAACTAAAAAACCCAAAACGCTATATCTTGGCACCTAAAGTAGACTTTTTCTACGTTTTAGTAAGTCGGTTTTTTCGTTAAATTTCAACGGAATTGGACATAAACTGTGTCCGCGCAGTTTTCAGGTTAGAGCTGGGAAGCTCAAATGTTGGGACAATTATTTTTATTCCTCAAGCTATAATATAGGAAAAAATTAACAAAATCCCTGTCCTGAAGTTTGAAAAAAGACACCCTAATGTACATACGTGTGCTATAGTTTTTTTAGGAATCACATAAGCTCGAGTCCAAGCTTAATCAAAACTTTTTAAATATCTATGAATATGCGCCAATATATTTACAAAAATAATATTTAATATTTGAAACTAAAATTTTCTTCCAATTTTTGAATTTCACACCCTATGTAGGTCTTCAAGTTGTACTAAATTCAATCCTACGTGCCATGGTGCCTTTACTGCATATAACCTTATTAGTATTATTTGTTATTATAATTTATGCAATAATCGGGCTAGAATTATTTTCGGGCAAACTGCATAAAACATGTCGTGATACCGGCACAGGTAAGCAAAAAACAATAATTCAAAACCTCAGTGATTACTTTAATATACTCGCTAATGTGCAGCTGCGCCGTCAAAAAATTGTGAAAAACAAAAAAATTGCATATTTTTGGACAGCGCTTATATTTCTTAAGCAAATTATGCTGAAAGCTTTTATTGCCGAAAAGTATGCAATTGTTTTTATACAATTTTTTAAAGAGTTGTCGACGGTTGTAAACATAGTTTTAAGATGTAAAAAAAAAATAAATAAAAAGCCATTCCAAAGTCTTAGTAGCCACCAGATATGTCGCATTGAATCAAAGCAGAAGTTTTTAAACGCCACAATAAAAAGGGGTCTACAAATTTTAAACAATTTGTAGATTTTCTTTTTTATGAAAAAAATAAAAATGAAACCACAGTTATTAAGCTTTGATTGGCGTTCGGCAATTTTCACAAGCCTAAAAGTATGCCAGTATCTTTTTTGGACCAATTCATACATTTTATACAAGTGTAACTAGAATTTTCACAAAAATATGCTAGCGCATTTATAGGCACGCGAAAGTTATTCTCTGTTATATTGCCAAACCTTGGTTGGAGCTCAATACTTTTAAATTGTGAAGCTATTAGTATCTGTTCAATTGATTTCTTAATTTTTTTAATGACACATCATTCAAAAGAGCACCACCCACAAATTATTTCCTTTCCTTAAATTTCACATAGTTATAAGAAACATAAAGATGGAAGGTATTAAATAAGAGCATTTCGACTGTTACAAGCTAGACACTTTTAGAGTACTAACCTCTTATCATCAACAATGGTTGGGTCTTTATAATAAAAGACATATTGGACATATATACTTATGGATAATAGCTTTTGACTTCATTTTAAATAAAAAATCATTGACTGGAGATCCTCAGCCGATTAGACATTCTCAGATCACCGATATATAAAATGTTTTTTCACTGTTAACACCCCATATCCAATCGTTTAACAAAATGTAGAAAAGACAAACTAAGGTCAGGCCCGTGTGCAGGAATCAACCATGGGGGGTTTTTGGCTCGGACATTTCACGTTAGATTATGTTCATAAAAAACGGTTTACTTTTAATATAGACATTTAAATATAATTAAATACATAACTACATACATATGTACATTAGGGTGATTCAAATTTTTGTTTTGTTTTTTAAGGTGTGGTTGCTTAAAAAGAAAGTTTATGATATAAAAAAAAGTTCACGAAAATTCAGCTCTGTACCTCAATTTTATAAGGCGGCGCCGAAGGCCCTTAGTTTTACATGTAAATTGTAGGGAAAAATTATTTTTACTAAAAAGATAACTAAATGAATAAATGATAGGTGAATCCGAATCTGGCCTCAGAATTCACCCATCATGTCAGAATTCTGAAATATTTGAGGTTAAGTACCTAAAACATGATGTTTTTTGTCTACTTTCGAGGTCATGTATAGGATTCAAAGAAAGTTGATCAGCTTAATTTTAACAAAAGCATCATTTAGTACCGTCCTTGCCCTTTAAAATTAGGTTTCAAGTGGTTATCTGTGATGTTTCCTTGCAAAGTTATAGCCATTTTAAAGTGACATGAATATTATCCCCTACAAAAGGTTGCAACCCAACAATATTAACCAACGGGTTTTAAATTCATGTCACCTTGAAATGGTTGCAACTTTTTCTTTTTTGTGAACTTTTTCTTCATATCATAAACTTAATTTTTAAGCAACAACACCTTAAAAAAAAAAACAAAAAAAATTGAATCCCTCTAATGTGCATGTTTATTAGACATGTTCAAATAAATGGCATGTTCTAGAATACTTCAAAACTTTCGATTTTCCTTATGTAAACATTAGGAAGTATCGAAAAAATACTGACCGCTATTTTTTATGCCTATACATAAGGAGAAAAACTATGGTCTCTCCGCGAGTAGAGCTTTGGTGTTCTTGCGTCACAGCTCAAATCCTTTGTTGTTTTCACTGCATCTACCTTAATACAGTATAATTTGAAATGGTCAATGCCACTTCATGAATTTCTACTAAAAAAATAAATGAGAAAAAAAAATATTAAAAAATTAGGTACTCTAGGTACTTGAAAAAACTCTTTCCACATTGATTTCGGTATCGCGATGTACATATGTATATCTAGCGAGGCTAACCCGTTCAGTCGATTTTCGGACAAAGTTGATCTGAGGTATGTCTTAAGACGACGTAGCGCTGAAAAGGAGCGTTCATTTGTTGCTGTTGTCACAGGCAAAGTTGCCATAACATGAAGCATTTGATGGACATTTGGAAACGTGTCTCCATTGAAAATAACCAATGCTTCGAGAGAATTTTTGATGTCTTGCCCAGCAATGCGTTGACGCCAAAGTTGAAGTTCGTTTATTCACATGTCACGTGAACTATCATGCAAAATTGAAATACATATATGGCGCGAATAGATTTGTGCATGAATTTTCATTGAAGCTGATTTTATTGATGCCTGAGCTATGCTTAAAACCGGAGCTATGCTTAGACGCGCATTGAAAGAACGCTCGTGTTAAAAAGCCTTAGCGACGCGCAGTGGTCCCAAATCGTGTTTTTTGGTTCAAAAATAGCTATAGAGAACAAATCTTGTCGAAAATGAAAAACTCGGGCTTCGACGATTATTGGCATTTTAGTTCTTTCATTTAAAAATAAAAATTTTTGTGTCTTTTTGATTTTTCGTTCAAATGTCAATAAAAAATGTGCAAAAATTCTCAATGGGGGGGTTTGAACCTCCAAAACGCCCCCCTTGCGCACGGGCCTAACTAAGGTTATACAGGAGTTAGCTCGCGCAGAGCCGCCAAATGTCTGCAATATTGATAAGCTGGTTCAAAGTTTAACAGTATGGTTAAAGAAATCCCTAGAGGCATTTTCACCAGTAAGTTGACTAAAGAGAAATAAAACAAGCCTTTTTTAATCATATAAATTTTAAAAAGTGACCTTTATTAAATTTACATATAAAGAGAAATAAACCTAATAGAAGTTTTTGTAGAGAAGAAAAACAGAGGAGACACTTGATTCGTTCTTATTTACTGACCTGGATGACATTAGATAAATTAGTGTAAGTCAGCTACTTAATTTGATGACGAAATATGGTTGATACTACAAGTGGGTTTAGTAATCCTGTGATATCTTCATACGAGTAATAATTATATGGCATAAAACCTAAGCTATTCTAAGTGTGCCAGGTTAGGGTCTTCGAAAAAACATCGCACTTTCCTGACTGTTTCCAGAGAATGCTGTTACTACGAGCAGCTTAAAGCTGTATTTTTTGTCGCGCTACACGACAGGTTGTCGCTCTTGCCAATAAGATACCTGCGTGCATATGAAAGTGTCAATGGCAAGGCGATTTCTTAAACACGAATGAAACTAATCACGAATCGGGATGCGATCGGCCGAAAAGCCGACGTGAAATAGCCTAGCCATAATCACTCATGGCCAGTGGTGCCCACTACCGCAAGCAAACGCAACGATTAGCATGTGTTGATGACTTGTTTATCAATTCTGTATATGTATATGCACTCTTTATTACGCTCGTTCCATTTTAATGCTCTTTGAGCGCCCGCTCGTGCTCTGGGCAGCACTGCTCATGTCCATATATGGGCACAAGTTCTTCTGCAAATTCTAACGAGGGCACATTTTAGAGTAACGGCAAAGCATTTGTGTATACGTATACAGTTGTTTTACAACTACATGAAAACGAAGTATTGAGTGTATATTGGTGCCCATCATTGTTCATGTCGCTTGCGTTTACATTGGCAAAGGTGTTGCTTCCGAAGCTGTCGTGTTGCGCGATAAGAAAACGCCTAGCCGGAAACGCAGCTCAAGTATTTGTTGGCTGTTTTCAGCGTACGAGTTGATAAACTCGCGCAATTTACTTCCGCAGTTTTGCTGCTTCGCTGATCTCCACTTGAAGCGCTTTAGAAAGCAAGTGCGATTTTGAGACTTAAGACACAAAGTCGACTTTTGAGACAAGTCAAAAGCGCTTTAGTTAAATTCTTCGTAATAGGTTTAACAGTGGAGTTAAATAATATTGAGGATACCGTCGATAAATGTTAACACAACAGGTTACCCAACAAAATCTACCGCTCTATATTGATTGTAATAACACAAGTTTACAAATAATTAAAAAATTTCTGAACTGTAGCAAAATCAGCTGCTGATTCCGGAAATAACATTATTTTTTTTTCTTTCACGTCGTTTTCGAGACATCGGTCATTTTCTGTGTTTGGATCAAAAAAAAAGATGGTTCTACTTAATTACAAATATCTCAAGAACTAATATTTTTATTTAATTAGTTTTTATTTATTTAATTTTCTATAAATACTGTACACATCACTTTTTGCTGAGTTTGTTAGTTTCGGCGAAATAAATTGATTTTTAAAATCAAAATCAAGTGCAAATTTTTATAAAAAAAAATTTTAAAAAATCATTTTTTTCTTTATATATTTTTATATATTTATAAAGAATTTAAGATACTATTTAAGAAAATCGATGAAGAAATGGAAAAGTTATATAAAATTGAACGAAAAATTAACGAATCGCATTTTTGCCTGTTTTTCCATTTTTTTAATTTTATTTGTCATAATCTGTATAGTATATATATAATAATATATTTAATATATATATATTAGGGTGGTTCTTAGGAAAAAAAATTGGGGACGCCCCCTCAATCGGTTCAAAATAGGATAAAAAAATTTAAAAATCTAAAAGTTTTGTCTTTAACCCCTATTTCAAAATGAAATTTGACCTAAGCCGTCATTTTTTTAAACTATTTTTCTTGAGTGGCTTTTAATTTTAAGAAAAAATATATTAAAAAAAGCGTCATTTGGATCTAGTTTTCGAGATATAGTCATGGGGAAGTTGCGGATATAGCTTTTCTAAAAATCAGCACAGCACTTATAGAAAATTTATTTACTTTTAATTTGACACATAGTACGCTTAAAAATAAATATTAATTCTTGAGATATTTGTAATTAAGTGGAACCATTTTATTTTTTTGGTCCAAAAAACCGGAAATGATTGATATCTCGAAAACGACGTGAAAGAAAAAAAAAATAATGTGATTTTCGGAATCAGCAACTGCTTTTACATATGAATCGTGTTCACAGTTCATTTTGGCTGTAAACTAGTGTAATTAATAGACTTACACGACTAGTTTTATAAATACAATAATCTTCTTTTTACGTACGGCTGTCAATTTCTAAGGCGAAATGATGGAAGAACCAAAGCCGTGTGGTGTTGGATATGAATGTCCAAGCGGAATGAGTTGTTATAGTGGCTGGGTTGGCCCGAATTTCGGTATAACGAATTTTGACAATTTCGGATTAGCAATGTTAACAGTTTTTCAGTGCGTTACACTCGAAGGTTGGACTGACGTCTTGTATTATGTAAGTTGGTATGCATTATATTCAATTTGATTTATATTCTGTATGTACATATAGGGAAAAGTGTTCACGAGCTATGCGAATGTTTTCAAATATTTCATTTTGTATATACTTAAAATTAAGCCACAGAGCGCACATAAATAAGAATTATAGAGCCGTTCTATGTATGCATAAATGTGAGGGGCTTAGCAATAATTTAAGATTTTCATAAGAAAAATAAATAATACACCTGAAGCTTTACATATGTTATAATTTTCAAGAAAAAAAGAGTTATCTAAATGAGCCTTAGCCAAGTTATAAAAATAAGTCATGAATGAGTCAACAATGTCAATATGAGCATTTTCAAGAAAGAAAGTGTTATCTAAATGAGCCTTAACTAAGTTACAAAAATGAGTTATGAACGAGTCACCAATATGAGTCAAAAAGCCGTTCATATGAGTCACAACGCACACGGTTAGAAATCTTGGAATAAATTTTAATGCAAGCGAAGTATTACAAAGATTTTTAGTACAATTTTGATTAAATTTAATACTTTTGAATATATTACAAAATTTTGTAATACATTTTGTATTAAATTCTAATACAGGTCAAACATCAAAACGATATTAAACATTTGATGCTATCGCAAGTATTACATTTAGCCAACGTAAATATAATACTACGAAAGGGAACCTGGTTCGAATCCCAGTGGATACGACATATTTTTTTTTTAAATTTTAATAAAAACGAGTATTAAATTTTAATACAAATTTATATTAAAAATGAATTTTAATATCTAGACAGTATTGAATTTTAATACAATTCTGGTGTAGTCATATATGTAATCCCAAAAGTATTAAAATTTATTCCAAAATTTCTAACCGTGCAGCTATAAAAATGAGTCATAAAATATTCCAAAAATGTGTCGTCATAAAGTAGTCATATATGCATATGAGTACTAAATGAATCAAGTATAAATCAGCCTCTGATTCTGAAAGTAGTTTAAGTCAAAAGAAAAGAAAAGATTTGTTTGATTTGTTATTTTTTATCATTTTGAACATTTAAATAAATGTTGACCCATATTAATTTCATAATCAGCGGCGCATATATGCCTTAAAAAAAATTCATGAAGATTTCTCGAGTTTACTGGATAACATTTTAATCAGACTTAGCACATGCAAATATTTTTCAGAATATTATTATTATTAATTTATTTAGTTATAATTAAAAAAATATTCAAATGCGCAGCACAGGTTACAGAGGCCTTAGGCTGTCTTGTACATAACTTTTATCATTATGAACTGTAATTTACCAGAAAATGAGAAAGATGACTTAAATAAAATGAAAAGTTTTGGTATCTTTTAGAAATTGG